>CM069862.1:153882303-155319803 GCA_036172795.1 Pelodytes ibericus | reverse complement strand
GAGGCAAATCTCATTTTTCTCAAAGGAAAATATTGTTCTGTTTTGCTCAGGGCAGTAATCATTTTTTTAATATTGTGATGAACTGAACCTACACAGAATTTTATATTTTATGTTTACTGATGTAAGAACCTGTGTGGAATGTTAAGGAAGCAACAGATAATAATTACAGCACACAAATAAAAGGAGGCTGGCAGAACAAACAATACTGCAATCAATAAAAACATTGATTGAACATTGCAATGTGTAAAAAAAGTTAGCAAAAATATTTTATTGCAAATTATGAAAAAAATACTGTGCTATTTTCAATAGCTGGTATGTATTTGGAACTAGGAAGATTAGAGGACAAAAATAACTGACACGTTTAGGGATCTTAGTAACTGGAAACTCAAACAGGGTTTTTATCCTACGAGTCAATTATGGCAAGAATAACTATTTCTAATATACACTGAACAAAATTCACAACACTTGTTTTTGCCCCCATTTTTCATGAGCTGAACTCCAAGATCTAAGACTTTTTCTATGTACACAAAAGGCCTATTTCTCTCAAATATTGTTCACAAATCTGTCTATATCTGTGTTAGTGAGCACTTCCACCTCACAGGTGTGGCATATCAAGATGCTGATTAGACAGCATGATTATTGCAAAGGTGTGCCTTAGGCTGGCCACAATAAAAGGCCACTAAAATGGCAGTTTCTGCAAAATAAAGTGATGGTCATGGATGAATGGCACAATAAAGGGCCTCAGGATCTCGGCACGATATCTCTGTGCATTCAATTTGCCATCAATAAAATGCATAATACATGCCTGCCGATACCATAACCCCACCGTCACCATGGGCCTCTTGATCCACATTGTTGACATAAGCAAACCGCTCACACACACGTCATACACGCGGTCTGCCATCTGCCCTGTACAGCGAAAATCCAAAACTGCAGTCAGGTCAAGACCCCGATGAGCAGGCAGATTCCCTGAAACGGTTTCTGACAGTTTGTGCAGAAATTCTTTGTTTATGCAAACTGATTGTTGTAGCAGCTGTACGGGTGGCTGGTCTCAGTCGATCTTGGAGGTGAAGATGCTGGATATGGAGGTCCTGAGCTGGTATGGTTACTTGTGGTCTGCGGTTGTGAGGCTGGTTGGATGTACTGCCAAATTCTGAAACACCTTTGGAGATGGCTTATGGTAGAGAAATGAATATTCAAATCATGGGCAACAGCTCTGGTGGACATTCCTGCAGTCAGCAGGCCAATTGCACTCTCCCTCAAAACTTGCGACATTGTGCAGTGTGATAAAACTGCACATTTTAGAGTGGCCTTTTATAGTGGCCAGCCTAAGGCACACCTTTGCAAAAATCATGCTGTCTAACCAGCATCTTGATATGCCACACCTTTTGGGCAAAGGAGAAGTGCTCACTAACCCAGATTTAGACAGATTTCTAAATATCCTTTTGTGTACATAGAATAAATTATTAGATCTTGAAAAATGGGCAAAAACAAGTGTTGAGTTTATAATTTTGATCAGTGTATTAGTGGGTTTATTTAAAAGTTGTGTTTTTACACTTCCATATATTCTGAGGGCTAGTTAAACATTGTTCAAGGACAAACCTGGAAAGTTTACTTAGCAGGGGAACTCACCAGGTTTGTCCCTGCGCTTTGTATAGCTAAACTGGCAAGATTACATTTTCATCTCACCTAAATTCACCATTTAATGAATTGACCCGTCTGAACTCATAATAATTAAAAATACGGATACTTTGTTTGTCAAAAAGATTCTTTATTACAAACTTTAAAACACACATAAAAAGACACATAAGGAGACATAAAAATATATATAAAGACATACAACATTGAAACAAATGAAAGTGCAGTATCAACATTTATACACAAGCACATGAGCCACTGTGAAGAGATTGCAATGAGCCTATTTTAGTCTACACAGTGCAGTCTCCAGGACCCTAAATAATAGGGTTTGTGTTAATACAATGAAAGGCGCTGGTAGCTTCCAGGGAAGGCAAACATCTGCATCAGGGATGTTTAAAAAAAAAACACAACAACTCTATTTCTTATAGTATTATAAAGATATAACACATTACTTGAATTGGTACATAGGTGAAAGCTACTTTCCTAATAAAACAACTAAAATATGAACTTTTAGCAATACATGCTGGGACTGGGGCAACCTGTAATTAAAAACAAGTGGTTTCTTTTCTAAAACCAGCATATAGCTGCCATAAATTTCAACAGGGATGATAAGACGGATTTAAGTTAATGGTAATTCAGATGTCATAGCTGCGGTTTCAAAATAAATTCAAAACATCTCGTCGTCCGATGACTCAATGTAGGTGACCGCTTTCTTTGCTCGTCCAGGCCGAGCACGGGAAACTACATTTACTGGGCCACCATCAGAGTCAGAAGAGATGGCTACATGAAAACTGTCTTCTTCCATTGATTTCATTTTCTATTGAAAGGTGAGGAGAGATTTTTGTTAGTTCAAAATAAAAATCACCCAGCAAACAAATCGGGCAAAATGTATTGTTGTACAAGGAGAAGTTCTTGCTTTTCACTAGTTGGTTGTCAGGTCAAATAGTCTGCTATGCAGTTATCAATTAAATGTGGACAGTGCTAATAAATTTAATAAATATAATGACAAACGGTTTATTAGTCAAAATATATAATAGAGACATATTTAATAAAAATAATATACAATTAGGAAAAATGAAATTTCCAAACAAAATGTATAACATTATCCCAACTATACTTCACTTCTATTCGGTGGGAATCCCAATGGTGGTTACAATATATATATATATATTGGTTACATGAAAAAACGATATCTCTGGGTGCCATCCCTGTAAATAACATCCAAGTGGCACCGACTGGTCTTACTGAAGCTTCATGTATGTATATATATGTATATATATGTATGTATATATATATATGTATATGTATATGTATATATATATATATATATATATATATATGTATATATATATATGTATATGTATATGTATATATATATATATGTATATATATATATATGTATATATATATATATGTATATGTATATATATATATATATATATGTATATATATATATATATATATATGTATATATATATATATATATATATGTATATGTATATATATATATATATATATGTATATATATATATATATGTATATGTATATATATATATATATGTATATATATATATATGTATATGTATATATATATATATATGTATATATATATATATGTATATGTATATATATGTATATATATATATATGTGTATATATATATATATATATATATATATGTATATATGTATATATATATATATATATGTGTATATATATATATATATATATATGTATATATATGTATATGTATATATATATATATATATATATATATATATATATATATGTATGTATATATATATATATATATATATGTATATATATGTATGTATATATATATATATATGTATATATGTATGTATGTATGTATGTATGTATGTATGTATATATATATATATATATATATATATATATATATATATATATATATATATATATATATATATATATATATATATATATATATATATATATATATATATATATATATATATATATATATATATATATATATATATTAGGGATCGACCGATATTGATTTTTTTAGAGCCGATACCGATACCGATAACCTGTGAACTTTCAGGCCGATAGCCGATAACTTATAGCGATATTTCGTGCATTTTAATTTTTTGGGAAAAAAAACAATTTCTACACAAATCTGCTGTTAAATGAACATGTTTATTGTTAACGTTTAGCTTTTTTTTGTAAATCTTTTTCATTGCTAAATAAAAATAAATAATGCAGCAAAACAATGGTGATATGGTCAAATACAACAAATTGGACCACTTTTTTTTTTTTTTTTTTTAAATAAATATCAGTCAAAAGGTAACAAGAACAACAATGTTCAATTGCACATAGTCCATACTTAGATTAAATCTTAGTAAAATGAGCAGCAATGACATAGGCAATTATATCAAAGGGACACTACAGTAAATATAAGCAAGGCATCAAAACAGCTTAATTAACCCCTTAGTGACAAGACATTTTCACCTTGACTTTCCCTTGGTGACAATGGCTGTTTTGACATTTCTAGGGTGTTTGTGTTTAGCTGTAATTTTTTGCTTTCTCACATAGAGTACCCACACAAATTATATGTTGTTTTTATCATCATAAGAAGGGCTTTCATTAGATACCATTATGTTCATCATATCTTATAATTTACTACAAAAAAAATCATAAAATATGAAAAATTTAAAAAAACACACTTTTTCTAACTTTGACCTAAAATATAATTTACGCAAATAAAATCATTAAAAAAGACCCCGGCTAAATAGTTTTTAAATGTTGTCCCGAGTTCAAAAATATGCATGTTTCCATATTTTTCGGTATTTTTTTGCGAGTTATGGGGCAAATACCAAAAATAGTGTTTTTTGGTTTTTTCCTATATTGATCTTTTGACCCCAACCCGAACCCAAAATTTAACCCTAACACTAAATTTAACCCCAACTCTAATCCTTATTATATCCCTTAATATTTTTTAACTTTAATTTTAACCCTATCCCTTATGCTAAAAAATATTTAATTTTAACCCTATAGGCTAATATAGCTAAATAACCTATTTTTATTTAATTAAATATGTATTTTAATTATTTTCCATTGCAATGCTACTAAACCACCACTAGGGGTAGTCAAGTAGCATATTCAGAGCGACGGAAGTGAAGTTACTTTCACTTCCGAAGCTCAGACCGGCAGAGGACTTAGCCATATTGACGGAGCAGCATGCTCCGTCAATATGGCTCCCCACGATCGCTCCGTGGGGCGATCGTGGGGGTCCCAAAATAGAAATATCGGTGCTGGCTATTGCCTCGATGTCGAAGCAATAGACCAGCACTGTTAAAGCGGTTTTCGCGATCGTTGATCGCGAAAACTGCTTCATTCAAATATTATCGGCATTATCGGTAAAGTTAGATGCCGATACCGATAATTTAGGAAACTGTGAATATCGGCCGATAATATCGGTTAATCCGATAATCGGTCGATCCCTAATATATATATATATATAAAATAAACATTGAATAGTTTCACACATTGGTCTTACTGAAGCTTCTTGTATGTGTATGTGTATATATATATATATATATATATATATATATAATATATAGAAAATGAACATTCAACAAATAGGTTGGACACTCATGGATCTTACTGAAGAGCAGTGAGTGAGTGTGACTATTCAGCTAATAGTCACACTCACGAGTCTTACGGAAGCTTCCGTAAGACCCGAGTGAGACTATTGGTTGGATTTTTATTCTCGAAATAAAATATATATATATATATATATATATATATACACATATACATAGACACATACACACACACACGAAGCTTGAGTGCAAAAATTCAAAAATTATGTCTGACATTTATCTTGAATGGTTTCTAGATTACTACACTAAATTTGGTCTGTTTTGTGTATTTTTCATTTGTATGTTAAGATATTATTTTTTTAAAGTGTCAGTATTATAGAAAACAAGTTTATATTATACCCTTTACTGGCTAACAGTGATTATCTCTAGACAAATTATTATTATCCATGTAATGTTTATAAAATATTTTGGTTGGAGGACAACAGTCTAAATCTTCAGCTGCCATGTAGGCCAAGAAGCTGGGGCATGGGAGTATGAGTATTGTAGGCACAGATAGCTGGTGGGATAAAATATGTAATACAATACATTTGTAGTAAGGAAAGGACCTCACCTTAACTGCTGTGGTTTTCTTTTTTGGACCAAAATCAGAGCCTGAATCGTCTGTCTCTGAAGTCTTTCTTTTACGAGGTTTGGATGTTTTTGAGGTCTTTTTGGGTACAGGCAAACCATCTTCTGAACCAGAGCAAGCTTTCTTTGCAGCTGCAGTAGATTTGGATGGTTTCGGTTTAGACAGGGCTTCCAAAATTGATGGTTGATTGACTAGACAGAGGGGAGGGCAAACAGAAAATGGTTATGAATTCAACGAACCGTCCCCCCCCCCCCCCCCCCCCCCAAAAAAAATTGGCAAATGTATAAACCATGTTCCTTATGGTTCAAAACCATAAGGAACCTCAAAACCGAATTCAATTTTCTTTAAGAAGTTCTGTAATTCTAATACAAAACCTACATAAGAGCAAGCCACAAATTGTGACATAAAACATGGAAACAACAAAGTGCACTTCGACAGTCCAGAAACCTTTTCTGATTAGAGAAGGATAACGCACACATGCATGCACAGGGTAGTGTCTTCACTGGAATCACTTGATATAGATCCCTGTTTTTCCTATACAAGAACATGTATCTGAAAACCACAGTGCAGCACAGGTATTGATTGGCCTTACCTTTCTTGGATGCAGCATTTGTAGGCTTTCTACTTTTCTTTGGTGCAGGTTTCTCGGTTGCCACTGGGGCAGATTTCACTATTGCCTTTGGAGCAGGTTTCTCGGTTACCACTGGGGCAGATGTAAACTGTGAGCTGGACTTAACTGGAGAATCATCATCACTGTCCGTTACAAATGATGGAACTGGTTTTGCAACTATTGGTGCAGTGGGCGGAGCTAGAAAATAAATGGTAAATATCAACCACCACATATGGAATCTATAAGCACATGAACCAGATATGCTGATGACATTATATATTACAGCCACAAATCTCACAATGCATAAGCAATGTCATTTTTGAAACTGTAATAATCTCTAAAATCTATGCAGTTTTCCTAACAACGTATAAATACTTTTTCCAGTCTGCCTTTAATGTACAATTTGGCTACACCCACATGGTGATTTCATAATAGTTTTATACCATCATGACACAATATACCCTTGGGTACTTATAGACTGCA
Organism: Pelodytes ibericus; assembly: GCA_036172795.1. Classification (NCBI taxonomy): domain Eukaryota; kingdom Metazoa; phylum Chordata; class Amphibia; order Anura; family Pelodytidae; genus Pelodytes; species Pelodytes ibericus. The sequence continues at coordinate 155,312,858 of CM069862.1, read as the reverse complement.
TTCTGTGTCCCCATCCCCAAAGTGAGATACTAGTGCAGTAAAGTAACTGGGGGGGTGGCACCAAAAAACACTATTTCACAAAATGGCGGCGCCCAGTCATACTTTAGTAAAATATTTCATTTTTTTTTAAAAACACAACAAAATCTCACATAACAGACATATCTGAAATCAGCAAAATTAAAAAAAAAAAAAACGTTTTCATCTTTTGGTGGGATTGTCGTCCCTCTAACTTACCTTTTTTGGACTCTTCCGGTACAGTCTCTGGACTTGAAGTCTTTTTAGGTTTCTCAGTTTTCCTATTAAAGTGAAAAGATAGTTGTGAAAAAAAAAATAGGAGAGAAGTTGTGTTACACTGGCTATAAAGTCCACCTCCCAAACTATGCATTTGTAATAAAAACCATAACTACATTTACAAGGTGTATTGGACTTTAGTACTCAACGACCAACAGACATCCCAAGAATTATGGAAAATAAGTGGCATTTAACCCCTTAGTGACCGAGTGCTATGCTGCATGTGTGTGCCTTGAAGACCAGAATTTCATTATTTTTGTCATACATTTACTGAACTGTGAATTTCTCTCTTTGTGTTCAGTCCACCCACACAAATTATATATAATGTTTTAAAGGACGGATAGGGCTTTAATTTGATACTATTATTTTCATCATATGATATCATTTACTATTGTTAGAAAGTGTTTTTTTTTTTTTTTAATAGTAAATGATATCATATGATGAAAATAATAGTATCAAATGAAAGCCCTATCCGTCCTTTAAAAAATTATATATAATTTTTTAAAGGACGGACAGGGCTTTCATTTGATACTATTATTTTCATCATATGATATCATTTAGTATTAAAAAAAAAAAAAACACTTTCTAACTTCGACCTGATTTTTTTTTTTTTAAACAATTACAAATGGTAAAAAAGACCCCGTCTATATATTTCTAATATTTATCCTGAGTTTATTAATACCAATGTTTCCTTGTTTGTCTATGTTTTATTTCAAGTAATAGGGCAATAAACAATATTGGTGTTTTCTAACCATTTTCTTCTACAGTGACTTTTTAACCGCAACCCTAATTTTACCCTAACCCTAAATCTACCCCCACCCCTTAATCTAACCCTTGTAATCATCCGATCCCCCCTGTAACCCTAATTATGACCCTAACCCTAGATCTAGGTTTAGTATATCAAGGGTTAGCTTTTTTCCATTTATTTTAATTTATTTATTTAATTCATTTTCTCTTTGAAACTGTAATATACTTAACTGTCTCTAGGGGCAGTCAACTAGCAGTTTCAGAGCGATGGAAGAGATTTTCTCTCTCTTCCGTCACTCTGCTCTGGGCACGCTGTATTGGAGGAGCATACTCCTCCAATACAGCACCCACCCGCGATCAATTGAGGCATCATTGCAACACTTTACACACATAGGTAGTGATCAGCTTTCACTGCCTATGTGTGTAACACGCATACGATCACATTCGCGGTGATGGCATGCGTGCGGGGGGAGGGCGTGACGGGGGGGGCTGAAAGCACTCTCAGAGGTTGCTTCGGATCCGAAGCACCCTCTGGGAATAGCTACAGACATGCAACGCTACATGAAACCTGAGGATGTATATAAAGGACCATGCTTTTCAGGACGTATAAATATGCGTCCACATGTGTTAAGGGGTTAGGAACATTAAAGTACAATTACATTTTTGTTTAACCCTTATCTCCAAAGAAGCAAGACTTGAGAAACAAATTGGCTTCCCTTCCCACAAGTAAACCCGATGTTTAGAGATTTTCTTTAGACACATGCATGTCTACTCTTGGCTAAGCCTCAGAGTTGGTGATGAATCTAAAATGTGCCGACAGTGACAGAACATGCACAGAGATTCTGATCAGGACTCTCTCTCTGCTATTGTAGAGGCAGCGAGAGACCCTTTTTGAAAGGGGACCAATAAATGGCAGAAAGCTATGGTCCTCTCTGTTGACTACCTTTGAAATGAGGGCCTGCCTGCACTAGCAGAAAAACAGTCACCGACTGGACCATGCTTCCTCCAACCCAGGGAAGCATGGCAGCTGTTGGTCAGAGGATAAACTGGCATGTACTATCAAGTGAACTGCAAAAAAAATTCCCTAATTATTTTCAACTCTGCCATTAATAATTTCGCACATTTTTGTATTTCATTGAATAGACAATATGTATAACAAACAGATTATATAAATGCACTGACTTGGGGGCTGCCTTGGGCTTGCGAGCAGGTTTGGAGATCACAAAGGAGTCGTCCCCAGAGTCAGAAAGATGGCTGAAACCACCAGCATCGTCACTGCTGATATCCATGGATTTCTTTGTGTCCATTTCTGCCTCATCGTCTGAGTACAGGGAGGAGAATTTTATATTTGCTGCGAAAGAAACAAAAATATGCCATTGTAGATTTTTTAATATGACACATTTTGCCAATTCCGTGAACAAGATTTAGCATATTACCAGATACCATATGAACAATTACCATAGGTTAGGAAAAATCTTGAGTGCTGTAAGGATTAAACTAGGTTTGGATTAATTCCAAATTAATTTGAGTTGTGCACAAATAGTGTATCATTCAAAAGATATTCAAAGCTAGTCTTTGCAAAACTGTCATCTTAACATCAAACACCGATCCAGCAAAGGAGTTGTTTTTTAGATTTTTGTTTATTGTTGGTGTGTGCATACATTAAATCACTCTGCACACAGCCAATAGATGCTTCTTCCCAGCTGGAGGGGTGTTCTGCTTTGCAGACAAAGAATTGGGCACTGCTTCTGAACGTGGTGTTTGATTAAATCTACTTACGGGTTTAGAGTCTGTCTTTATTAGCAGATGCAGTGGTCCTATATATTTCATTGATGAAACAGTTTATCATTCGCAGCATGAGGCTGCAATTGAGCTAAATTTAATGCCGGCAAAGTCACATACTGAAAACATTCCAAAAGGTATTTGTGGTTGTGAATGGGAAGGATAAATGTGGAAGCTATTCAAACACAAATTATCTCTCTTGCAAAGACCTATATAGCATGTAGGAGTCATTATCAGACTGGAGCAATTTAAACAGAGTCCAGGAGAAATGGGATTATCTAAAAGTTGCACTAGTGAAGGCAACAGAAAATTGCATAAGGCTTGTCAGTAAGAGCAAAAAATTGAAGAAACCACTGTGGTACTCTGCAGAGGTGGCTAAAATAGTAAAAAATAAAAAGCTAGCATTTAGTAATTATAAAAATACTCAGAGTGAGGAAGATAGAAAGATCTATAAGAGTAGGCAGAAAGAGGCAAAGCAAGCTATAAGAGCTTCCAAAGCACACACAGAAGAGACTATAGCCAAGTCAGTGAAAAAGGGGGATAAAACATTTTTTAGATACATAAATGAGAAAAGGAAAGTAAAACAAGGATTAGTTAGATTAAAAACAAAAGAAGGATGCTATGTAGAAGAGGATAAAGGCTTAGCAGACTGCCTTAATGAATATTTTTGTTCAGTTTTTACAAATGAAAATGAGGGTAAGGGACCTCATTTAGGGAAAAAGACTAATGAGTCTTTTGATGCATGTAAGTTTACAGAGGAAGAGGTTTTACTTCAGCTGTCTAAAGTAAAGACAAATAAGTCGATGGGACCAGATGGGATACATCCAAAGTTATTAAAAAAACTTAGTGGTGTACTAGCAAAACCGTTAACAGATTTATTTAACCAATCATTGTTAACGGGAGTAGTTCCAGAAGATTGGAAATTAGCTAATGTTGTGCCCATTCACAAGAAAGGTAGTAGGGAGGAGGCGGGCAACTATAGACCAGTAAGTCTTACTTCAGTAGTGGGGAAAATAATGGAAACCTTGTTAAAGAATAGGATTGTTGAACATCTAAAGTCGCTTGGATTTCAAGATCAGAGACAGCATTGGTTTACTTCAGGGAGATCATGCCAAACGAATCTTATTGATTTTTTTGATTGGGTAACTAAAATAATAGATCAGGGTGGTGCAGTAGACATTACTTACCTAGATTTCAGTAAGGCTTTTGACACTGTCGCACATAGAAGGCTTATCAATAAACTGAAATCTTTGAGTTTGGATTTCAATATTGTTGAATGAATTAGACAATGGCTGAGTGACAGGCAACAGAGGGTTGTAGTCAATGGGGTATATTCGATGCAAGGTCTTGTTACTAGTGGGGTACCTCAGGGATCTGTTCTTGGACCCATTCTCTTTAATATTTTTATTAGCGATATTGCAGAAGGTCTTGTTGGCAAAGTATGTCTTTTTGCTGATGATACAAAGATTTGCAGCAGGGTTGATATTCATGGAGGGATAAGCCAAATGGCAAATGATTTAGCTAAACTAGAAAAATGGTCAGAGCAGTAGCAACTGGCATTTAATGTGGACAAGTGCAAGATTATGCACCTAGGGTGTAAAAACCCAAAAGCAGAATATAGACTATTTGGTACAGTCCTAACCTCAACATCTGAGGAAAGGGATTTAGGAGTAATAATTTCAGAGGACTTGAAGGTAGGTAGGCAATGCAATAGAGCAGCAGGAAATGCTAGCAGAATGCTTGGTTGCATAGGGAGAGGTATTAGCAGTAGGAAGAGGGAAGTGCTCATGCCATTGTACAGAGCACTGGTGAGACCTCACTTGGAGTATTGTACGCAGTACTGGAGACCGTATCTCCAGAAGGATATTGATACTTTGGAGAGAGTTCAGAGAAGGGCTACTAAACTGGTTCATGGGTTGAAGGATAAAACTTACCAGGAAAGGTTAAAGCATCTTAACATGTATAGCTTGGAGGAAAGACGTAACAGGGGGGATATGATAGAAACATTTAAATACATAAAGGGAATCAACACAGTAAAGGAAGAGAGTATATTTAAAAGAAGAAAAACTACCACAACTAGAGGACATAGTCTTAAATTAGAGGGGCAACGATTTAAAAGTAATATCAGGAAGTATTACTTTACTGAGAGGGTAGTGGATGTATGGAATAGACTGCCAGCAGAAGTGGTAGAGGTAAACACAGTCAAGGATTTTAAGCATGCGTGGGATAGACACAAGGCTATCCTAGCTATAAGACCGGGAACGGGGGACTAATAAAAGTACTCAAAAAAAAAAAAATATAAAAATTGGGCAGACTAGATGGACCGAATGGTTCTTATCTGCCGACACATTCTATGTTTCTATGTTTTGGCTGCCATTGTGACACTGGTTGACCTAGGTACTTAATTTTTTGAAAAAAGTCATACCAATGTCCAGAAGTGCATCACTGATAGATTGATTTCTGCGGCAAAAGAATAAATTGAAGCCAGATTGGACCACTTACCAGCTGCACGGCGCGGCTGGACAGTACGTGGAACCACCACCTCCTCCTCCTCCGAGTCACTGTCCGAATTGGTCATCACTGTTTTTGGCTCTTTCTTCACTGGTTTAAATGGTAAAGTTGCTTGCTTCTTTCCAGCCTTTGAACCTACTTCAAAAATAAAGAAATTAATTGTCTCAACTGACATTCTGTTGCTTCTATTGCATGACCAAATAAAACTGACAAACCTGTCTCTGATTTAGCTTTTTTGGCCAATCTTTCAGTGAGTGTTTCAGATTCTGGACTGGTTGCTTGCGAATTTAAAGTGTCGTCATCTTCATCATCTCCAAACTCCATCTTCTTTGCAATATCCTCACTCTAAGTAAAATTCAAACATGACATACACATAGTTTTTAAATTTGGCAAGAATTATCTGGTGTGCCTCATTTTATAGAGGTGACAAACACACACATGCCACAACCATCATTAACCCCTTAGTGACATGACCTTTTGACTTAGTCTTTCCCTTGGTGAAATGGGCCGTTTTAACTTTTCTGGGGTGTTTAGCTGTAATTTTCTTGTCTCTCTCATACTATACCCACACAAATTATATTATGTTTTTATCGCCAGAAGGGCTTTCTTTAGATACCATTATATTTATCATACCTTATAATTTACTACAGAATAAAAAATGATGAAATTTTTTTATTTTTTTAAATGTGATCTTAAAAAATAATTTACAAATACAATCATTAAAAAAGACTCCGTTTAAAAAAAAATGTAAAAATGTTGTCCTGAGTTTAGAAATATGCATGTTTCTATGTTTTCGGCGAGTTATAGGGAAATAACCAAAAATAGTGGGGGGATTTCACCTACACTGACCTTTTGACCAGTTATTCTAGCCATAGATTATTAGCTAAATCTTTTTTTTTTTTTTTCAATTTAATGTTGCTGAATGCCTCTAGGGGCTGTCTAGCAACAGCGTCAGACCCACTGAAGTGAATTTTTTTCCCCACTTTCTAACACACTACCTGTAAGAGGGAAGCAGCCATATTGGAGGAGCATGCTGTTTTCCAATACGTCCCCTGCAAATCACTCCGTGGACCTCGAGGCATTAAAGCACCACCAGTTTAGCAGTGTGCTTGTTTAACAGCAGGATGTTGCCAATGTTTTGCCAGACAGGTCAGACCTAGTCCACCCAATGTCGGCAAGGGGTTGACTACAGACATGCACAAAAGGGAAATAGACTGGGAATTTGTAGAGGTTTGTGAATGTCAAGTTGATGCTCATTCTAGAGTATTAACGTCAAACTAAGCTGTGGCAGTTTACAAGATATCAAGAAGGCAACACATCAGAAGTTGAGCTGGATAGTTTACATGGAGATTTCTCCACTTTTGTAATTGTGGACAAACTATTTCATCATGTAACAGTTAAGTCAAGAGCCACTATTTTTTTTTCTCCAAGTGAAAAGTACAATGGCCGCTTTGATAGCATCAATGCGTCACCTAATGCAGGTAAGGCAGATCTGGTAAATGATTGACTCCCCTAGTGAGAACCCCTCATTTTTTACAAGAAATTTGTATAGGGGACAGTCAGCATGTGTGACATACCGCAGTGTAATCTGTGCTGCCTTAGCTAAGAGCAGAGGGTAAACCCAGTATCTGCAAAGATACATATCTAGTCTACAATGATAAGTGACACTTGCTTGAATTTCTCCTGAAACATTTATGTCATTTTTTTATCCTTATGCAATACACATGGCAAAGCTGAAAAAAGCATAAGCAATTGGGAGACTCACCTTTATGCGCTTTTTGACCTTCTTGGTGGCCTCTGCTTTCATTGCTGTAGTGACCCTTGGGATAACTCGTCTTCCATGGGGTGATGGGAAGATCTCCTGTAACTGCATTTTCTTAACTTGAGGTCTTCCACTTTTGCCCTTAACCACTTTTCCAGCCAGTGAGGACATTTCATCTTCCCGGTCTTTAGCTTCAACGCGCTGCCATTGGCAAAGACAGATGTCAATGACATAATTACCAATTAACAGGTACACCTTATTAACAAGCCAAACTTAGAAGCTGTTCGAGAAAAATAATCACTTTTCTATATGCACACACCTATCTATACATAGGAGACTTAATAGGCTTATTACTTTGTCAAATTGATCACAGCAGCTGTCAATGCAGGACAGATACACTGCAGAAGTTGGACAGTTTCTGTCCTGTCTTTGAACCAAGTACCAATTTACATGAGTGGAGATCAGACTGTGAAACAAGCTGAGACTGAATTTCATGGACTAGTATGCAACACCACGAGTGGGTGAAGATATAACCATGTCCCCTGCAGCTAATTGCGGTGTCACGCTCCATGAACCATTTAAACTACAATTTTAATGCAAGAAATGAACATCCGTTCGTCAGTCTCTTCATAAGCGGATCTTCTCTTGTTTTCGCATGTAAATGTATGAAGACGTCAACGAGCTTCTAAGTAAAACTCTCGCGAGAGAATGACAAATGCGGAAGTGACGTACGGATATGTGACCAGATCTCCTACAGTTAAAGGCTTCAATCTGCAGCAGGATGTCCAGGTGCCAAGATGAAGACTCATTCAGAGGCAAAATGTGTAGCGTGATCTGGACATACTTTCTTTTTCGTTCCTGCTGCAGACTTTTTATCCGGCTTTCACCTGCTGTAAAAGAACTCTACATATACGACCGTGAGGCACCCAACACTGTCGTGTGTTTAAGAGTCTATTTTACATTTAAGCAGATGTCTTATTAAATGTTTTTATCTTATTTCTTTTTTTTGTAAATCATATTTTATTATTTTCAAGAACATGTATTAATACACAATACAAATAATACACAATACAAATAATAATATGACATTTAGTATGGGAAGAGAAAAAAGAAGAAACAAAAAAAAAACAAAAACAAAAAGGGGGGTGGGGGAGGTGGCCGCCCTAGGGTTACAGAAAATATAACAGTGAATGTTAAGGGTGAACCTGGGGGGGCAAATTCAGGGCTGGAGATAATACCTGGGTTCAATTAATACAAATCCTTTTACAGTTTTTTTTTTCTTTTTTGGTTTATACAGTTCCATTGCGATATTTTAACATGTTGACACCATAAATATCCCCTTTTTTTCCCCCCCCTTTCCCTTCCTTTTTTCTTCTTTCTCCTTCTCTTCCCCCCCCTCCTTCCTTCTTTCCTCCCTCCTCTTCTCCCTTCTTCACTCTCCTCCCTCTCTTCTCCCCCTCTCTCCTCTTCCTCTCCTTCCCTCCTCCACCTCTCCTCCTCCCTCCTCTCCCTCCCCCTCCTTTGCAATAAATCCGACTATACATTTATATTGTGTTATTAAGTGTTTCACTTTCCGTTAATTGTCAGTTATACCTTTTGTTAACAGCAGTTCTGTCCAGTAAAACCATATCTGTATGTGTTTAGGTAAACGATCAGACACAGAAGCCATTAGTTCCTCCATAGTTCTTATTTCCTCCACTCTGGCTACCCACTCTGTCAGTGGAGGTGCTAAGTTTGATTTCCAATATTTTGGAATTAGTGTTTTAGCCGCTATTAGTAAATGTTTACCAACTGATTTTTTGAATGCTGACAGTGACATACCATTTTGGAAAAATAGCATGGCCTCAAATGTGAACGGATATTGAGAATTGTCAATTCTAACTATAATTTTGTGAATTTGTTTCCAGTAATCCTGGATCACTGGGCAATCCCACCATATATGTATGTCTGTTCCGATCTCCTTTTGACATCTCCAACACATGGGATCACTATCCACATATATATTGTGTAGTTTGACTGGGGTTAGATACCATTTAGCTAAAAACTTGTAGTTTATTTCCTGATATTTGGAGGCTTTAGTGCTTTTATGCGTTAGCACAAATATTCGTTCCCATTGCGATGGGGAAAATGAACAGGATAATGTATCTTCCCATTTACCTATGTATGGGGGTGGTTGATTATTATCGGGAGTGATCAATTGTAAGTATATCACTGAAATTCCATGTACCAATTGATTTTTTGATGAACAACGGCATTCAAACCAGGTGCGATCTCTGGATAGATTATGCTGCTGGGGTAAACTCTTCAGATAATGTTTAATCTGTGTGTGGTTAAATTTATCCATCAGTGTTGGGGAATGTTCTATGAGCTTATGGAGGGGAATAAAATCCACTGTATTTACTACTGAATATGTGTGTAGGGTCGAGAGTGGTTCAATGGCTTTCAATCCAGGTGTGTGTGTACCCGGCGGGAAATCTGGGTTTCCCCTCAGGGGTGTCATTGGTGATGGGTAAGTCGTAATGCCCTGTATTCTGGCTAGGGAGTGGAGTATGCGTATGGTAGGTCTTAGGGTTGGGTGTGTCTTAGTCAGTTTTCGGGCCTGAATCTGGGATATCCATGGCAGGGCCTGTATGGGGATAGCAATTGCAGAGTCCTCTAGTATTATCCAATGTTTGTCCCCTTTATAGTGCATCCATTCTACAATCCTTGTTAAATGAACTGCTTGGTAGTATTTATACATGTCAGGTAGGGCTAGTCCACCTTTGTTTTTTGGTTGTGTTAATACCCTATGTTGTATCCGGGGTTCCTTCCCCCTCCATACATATTTGGATATCACTTTCCGTATGTTCGAAAAAAAGGACTGTGGGATATCTATGGGTAACGTCTGAAATAAATATAAAAGTCGGGGGAGTATGTTCATTTTAATTACTCCGACCTTGCCCAACCAGGAAATATGGTTATAATCCCAAACCTGTAAATCTTTTTTTAGTGTGTTAGCTAGTGGTACATAATTAAGATTAAATAATTGATCTAATAAGGGGGTTAGCCAGATGCCCAGGTATAGCATCTTTTCTGTACAGATTCTGAATTTATAGTCCTCCTTGATTTTTTGAATATATTCCTGTCGTTTCGTTATTGGTAAGATTTCCGACTTTGTCATATTGATGCTTAAGTTTGATAATTCTCCATATGTGGAGAATGATTCCATTATAAGTGGGAGTGTTGTGATTGGTTCCGTAATCGTGAATAGGAGGTCATCCGCATATGCAGAAACTTGTGTTCTGAATTGTGTGTACAGAAGCCCTTAATCCGCGAATCGTCCCGTATGGCTTGGAGAAACGGTTCCAGAGTGATTGCGAACAGGAGTGGGGAGAGCGGGCAACCCTGGCGAGTACCGTTGCCTATTCCGAATGATGTTCCCAACATCCCGTTCACCCTCACTCTTGCGTTTGGGGAATCATATAATGAATTTATCCAAGTCCTCAAATTGGGACCAAATCCATATTGCTGGAGAGTCGCTCTCATGAAATCCCAATTTACTCTGTCAAAGGCCTTTTCGGCGTCCGTCGACAGGTAAATTAGTGGTTCCTTCCTCCTTCCAGCCATGTGGATTATATTAATAAGTTTGGTGGTATTGTCTTTGGCTTCCCTACCGGGGATGAATCCAGATTGGTCTGGGTGTATAATGTCTGGTAGTATTAATTGTATACGTTGGGCTAGAATTTTTGTGAATAATTTTAGGTCCGAATTTAAAAGGGAAATGGGTCTATAATTTTGGCAATAGGATGTGTCCTTTCCAGGTTTGGGGATTACATGTATATATGCTGCCGTTGTCTGATCGTGCAGGTGTTCGCCCTGTACTATAGAGTTATAAGCGTCCACAAATTGTGGTCCCAGGGTGTCTGAGTGTACTTTATAGTAACGTAAAGGGAGGCCATCTGGTCCGGGGGCTTTCCCTGTATTAGAATTCTTAATTGCTAATTTTAGTTCCTCGATATTGATAGGGCCTTCCAGAGATTGCATTTGCTCCTTAGTGACCTCGGTTTTAGCATGTTTGGCTAGATATTGTTTAATATCTACCAACTTTTGTGTCTGTTGGATCGGTGTGAGTGGTTCGTTAAGATTATAGAGGGATTTATAGTGGGACGTGAATGTGTCTAGAATGTCTTTCGGTAAATATTTATATTGTTGTTGTTTCGTGTTTGCTTTGATTTTATGTACGTAAGTGGTCATTTGCTTATTGTGTAGAGTCCTAGCTAAAAGTCGGCCTGCTTTATTCCCATGTTCGTAAAACAGTACTCTGCTTTTTTGTGCTTGTCTATGAAGTCCTGTGTTTATGAGTTTAGACAATTGATGTCGTTTAGCTATCAACTGTTGATATGTATTCGGATTTAAGTCCTGTTTATGGGATATTTCAGTTTCAGCTATTTCTCTAACCAACTTGGCGATATTCTCTGTTCGTTCCTTTTTCTTTGCTGACGCTTTAGAGATAAAATAGCCTCTAAGCACGCATTTGTGGGCTTCACATACAGTCAGTAATGGGGTTTCTGTGGTTCTATTATCTTTAAAATAATCTCTTATATAATTGGAAGTTTCTGTGAGTATTTCTGGGTCAGTTAAAAAAGAATCGTTCAGGCGCCAAGATGGTTGTGTAGATTTATATAGGGGGGATGTGAGTGTCATTATGACTGGAGCATGGTCTGACCATGTAGTGATTCCTATGTTAATCTGTGTCAGACAATCTAGCTTATGGTGTTGCATGAAAAAATAATCCAGTCTGGTGTATACTTCATGTGGATTCGAATAATGGGTGTAGTAATGGGATGTCTGTCTGTAGGGTGAGTCGCTCTCCAACAGTCAACTAGTTTATTACTATGTAGAGAGGCTATTGATTTCCTGATTACATGCTGTGGAATACTTGACATATTTTTAGAGTTGTCTACAGTTGGGTCTAGAGGAAGGTTGAGGTCCCCTCCTAATATAAGGATTCCTTGTTGGAATTTGGATAATACACGTAAAATTCTATTTAGAATCGTATGTTGTTTTTTATTTGGGAGGTATATACAGGCGAACGTGTATTGTGTGTTTGCTATGGAAGCTTTTACAAAAGTGTATCTCCCTTCCTCGTCATAGAGGTGTTCTGGGTTGCTCAGTGGGACATGTTTAGAGAATAGAATTGCTGTACCCTTTGTTTTAGATCCTGTGGTATTCCCACAATAAGATTGTGTATAAAAATTATTTTTAAAAGTTGGTGCTTGGTCTTTTTTGAAATGTGTCTCTTGTACATATATTATGGAGGCCTTCAGTGCTTTCCATTCCCTCAGGGCCCTAGTACGTTTTTCAGGGACATTGAGTCCTTGGGCATTTATGGTGATTAGCTTCAGTTGTACTGGTTTTGTGCCCGGCATGGCTCGATATTATCCTGTTATATCTTGCAATAATATATTGTATACCACCTGTTTTTAACGGAAAACGGAAGCCAAAGAAAAAAAAAAGGGAAGCACGGAGTGAAAATATGGGGGGGGGGGGGGGGGGGGTTAGGGGAAGGGACCGTGCTGAGTCCACTCGTTGGACGTTTAGAGAATAGACCGTGCCCTGTGTGGGGTGTAGCTTCGGACAGCCCTGCTGATTCCGCTACTACCCCTCTGTCTTGGGGCACCTATCCGGTGGGGGTAACGTGGGTGTCCAAGACCCGATAACAAGCATAAAACCAACTATAACAATATGTAGATCATTGACAGTATAATATATCATCAATATCAAAATAACGGATGTAAAAATAACAGGACTTTGTTGAGTCCGTCTCAAAACCTCAATACAATTTATATACAAATACCTCCTTTTCCCTACTTATTTCTTTCATGTGTGTAGAATGCCTACCCGTGTGTTAGAGATATATCCCTGTCTCATCATGGGGAGAGAGTAAGCCCTTCCTCTCTGTTCGGTTCTGTTATTCTGGGACCATTGCTCTTGTATCTGGTGGCCCTCTTTGCTCTATTAATTCTGTAAAACTAGTCTGTAAATACATGCATGTCCGTATGTTGTTCTCCTCCCCTTGTATATTCCTTTCTCTTTTCCCCCTTTTTCCTGTGTTATTACGTTTCAGTCCCCCTTCTAACGCCCTATTATATCAGCCCTGTATTGGTGTTGTTATTTGGGGCACACTTTGCCTACTGTCAGAGTGGGAGTTAAATGTGTATAGCAATTCCCCACAGTTATATAACGTTGCATATAAGACATATACAATTTGGGAACCTGTGTTTGCCATCAGTGTTTGTGAGGTCTGTAGTTCCTTTCTCCTTCGGCCGTAGATAAGTCTCCTTCTGTGTATGTGGGGGGAATAGGGGAAAAATCCTCCAGTATGTTTCTGTTTATATCCATGGGGTTAGTCTTTATAGTAAGAGAAAGTTTGTCTGTGAGTGTGTCTTCAGAGCCGTCCTGATGATTATCTGCGTACAGTTGCCTCAGGGTGTTATGTTTCTTGATTCCCTCTTGTAGGTGGGTGAGGTAAAACGTTGTCACTTCTCCTGATCAGATCCGCGTTTCTTCAGTTATCCATTTTGAGACGCGGGCACCAGGCGTTCGGTTTATTCCTCTGGGTCCAAGGCATGTGGTGTTCTTCGGATTGGGGACACCGGTGTTCGTCTTCGAGGTGGGCGCCTTACTCTCTGCGGTTGGGGCCGCAACAGATTAGAGATTTTGTTATAGAAATTCAATGAGTTCCAGTCCGGCAATTGTAATTGTGGCATGTTCAGTTCCTCCATGAGGGCTGATGCATCCATCCGGGATTTGATCACATACGTTCTGTACTCAGTTCTAACGATCATAGCGAATGGGAATGCCCAGCGGTATTGCTGGTTGCGTTCTTGTAATGCCATGGTGAGTGGTCGAAGCGCCCTCCTCTTGCTTAATGTAATGCGAGATAAGTCTTCAAAGATTGAGATTCTTTGGTTCTCAAAGGCCCATTCTCTGGCCTCTCTAGCCTTTCGCATCAGAGTGTCTTTCAGGTTGTAGTCTTGTATACAACAGATCACGTCCCGTGGTGGGCTGTTTAGGGGGCCATGCGCTCTCAAGGCTCTATGAGCTCTATCCATAATTATTGGTATGTCTACCCCTCGTCCCAGGATGGTATTGAACAGGCGGGTAAGTTGTGCTTTTAGGTCGCGCTCATCTTCTCTTTCGTTTAAGCCTCGAATACGCACATTGTGTCTTCGGCCCCTGTTGTCTAGGTCTTCCATTGTAGACAACATTTCTGCAATGGTCGAGTTGACCTCTGAGTAGGCCGATTGTGTTGAAGCCATCGTGGTTTGGACTGTTGCCATCTCCGCTGATAGGGTTGAGACCGCTGAGTCTAATCGTGACACGTGTTGCGTTAGTCCCGTTAGTTCAGCCTTTATGGCCGTGCGGACTTCGTCTCTCACCGCCTCCTTTACTTCTGCCACCAGTCGGGAAAAGTCCTCTTTAGTGGGGCCTGATTGGAAAATAGCCTGACTTGGGCTATCCGATGGGGCTTCTCTCAGCGGTGCCTCTGGAGAGGAGGGAAGAGTGTTCGCTGGGGAGGATGTCGTGCTCATCGTATCCGGGCCTGTGTTCAGGCTTTGCTGCGACGTTAATATTTTCGGAGTCTGAAAATATTCCAGAAGAGTTGCGGGTGGGGAGCTCGCTGGTTGACTCCTGGTTTCTTGCCCCTTCAGAGTCCTTCGATTTCTGCCCATTATCGTAGGGGAACGAGGTATAAAACGCTGCTTTTGTTTAATTTGAGACGGAGCTCTGGATCTATGCTGCCATCTTAGTCAGTGGCCAGACCACGCCCCCCCGTTTTTATCTTATTTCTAATCACAACATTATCACTCTCCACATGGTCTGAGTCCATTACATCTAAGGAAAATAATATACAGAGTTGGAGTGCTACATACCATCTGGGAGCTTGTGAGTGTAAACCCCTCCAAATATTGGATATTTATTCTCATCACTGCACCAAACACTAATAAGGTGTTTTATTATTGTACCTTACAGTTCACCTCAAGCACACTCTGTTCATTTCTTGTATTGTTTTTTTTTTGTGTGGTATGGGACACGCTGACTAAGTTGCAGCTGAGGTTGTGATCACAGCGCTGGGTTCACTATTGTTTTTTTCAAACTACAATTTTAATGATGCAGAAGTGATCTTTTGCCTCCGTAATAGAATAAAAAATAGAGTTGAGTCCTGCTTTGTTATTTTTCTCATTCCTTCTGCAGTCATAATTGCATTCTTTCACATTTACTGTTGTGGACTATCACTACCAGGATGCCCAGTCAGCCATAAGAACACCATTTAAGTCATGTTGAGAATCTTGGTAATATAAAGAAATTGATAGAGCTATTTGAGTCACATTCCTTTTCTCATTGAAAGCAAGGTTCGCTCAGCTGATGCAGAGGACAACCAGCCTAACACGATCAGTACCACTTAATTACTCCACCATATAAGTATGTAACCATGCAACAAAACATATTTCAGAAATCTAACTACCATTAGGAGATGTCTCCAGTAAAGTAACCTCTTATGACTCTTACAGATAATTTGCACAGCCTACCTCATTTTTCAGTGATTTGTTGGGTCAGCATTACTTACATCAAGCTCCTCAACAAAGGCAGCAAGGTCTTCCTTCCACAAGCCAGAGGGAGATTTCTTCATTAGGGTTTGGAGTTCTTCGTTCTAGAGCAGATGGATTAATCTGGTATTATTGGTCAATTAACTAATTTTCCAGTAGGAATAGTGACTAAAGGTTTGGATAAAAGGACATTAAAAGCAATTTTTACAATTGTGTTCGTGGGTAACAAAAAAGCACAAACAATATGGTCGAGGTGGATAACTAATATGGAGGAAAAAAGCGAATACAAATATCAAGCTTGTTCTAGAAGAACCTCACACATTATAAGTACCTTAGTGTCTCTTTGCTTGCAAAGCTCATCTTTTTTCTCCTTTGTCAGGTACCACAAGGGCATATTGAGAAGGTAGTTGAAATCTGGCCCTGTCGTTTTAGCTTCTGCCTCCTCTTCCTCTTCAATCATCTCTCCTGATTCTTCCTACAAAAATGTAATAAAAGAAAAGATGAAACAAACAGGCTGCATAACTGATTTATGTGGCAAGATGCCCCCAAATGTTACAGAAACGTACAGTGAAGAGGCAATAATCCATATTACCATAAGTACAGGTAACTGTGAAAGAGGGACTAATGTTTTAATAACACTAAATATAACTTTGGTGTCAATAAGGAGGTCTGGGTACAAAGATCCCATGGAGAATCAATTTTGACTTCTTTTGGAAGTCAGTCATGTCACGTCTGATGCCTAACAGATTGCTGGAGGAGTAGACAAACCTCTGCTCCTCATTGTTGTGTGGTCACATGATTGACATGTGAACACACCAGAGAGTAACTTATCAAAGCTATGCTCCATGACATGGAAGCCGCTAGTCTTTTCAAAGCCTAGGAGAGAGAATATCATTTGAATGATGGGCATTAGTGGCTTCAATCATTTGATTACAATTACATAAGAACAATATACCTTCTCTTGAGTTTGCTTCCACGCTTTGACAGGATCAGAGTCATATCCTCTTTGGATCAGAATCTGAATAAGCTCCTTCTTGGGCTTGTTTTCTAGAAGAAAGCGATATCAGTCTTAGTATATCAGGACAATAGTTAGACATTTGGAAGTGCTTTTCAGGGTTTAATATTTCCTTACCAATTATGATCTTGCCCTCAATCTTCTCAATAATAAAACGGGCTTGATTAGTAAGCTTAGAGGCCTCAGCAGTCAGCATACCCACCATCCAGTCCTTCCTCAGTACATAATAGCGAAGGCGCAGCTCGTAAAACTCTTTTAGAATGTCCAGCACAGTTTCATATTTTCTTAAACATCCCACATGGTCAAAAAGCACCTAGAACATAACAGAAGTGTGCAATTTGTCTCTCTACTGCCAAAACGTCTACAACCAAGGGATTAGGTCATTATTTTCTATAGGAAACATATGAAGGGTGAACGGCAGAGACACAGGTAATGTTATGCTTTTATTTTTGTGCTGTATTCCAATTGGTTTCTCAGTGTTTGACAACAAGAATACAGCTAGAGACTGACAATACAGTGGGGGTTATGTATAAATAGTGCTGCTGTTTTAGTACTAATCCTGATTCCTTTAATCAGCTTTTTGCTCTTCCACCTGTATGGTATGTATCCAAACTGGGAGAATAGGTTTTATACAGAAAAAAGGGGGCAGACATGCTTTTTATCCTCAATATGCATATTTATATTCCCACTATTACTTGGTTCAGTGCTGAGAGCGCCAGATTAGAACCGGCAGAGAATTAGATCACTATTTTGACGCACTGTAGACTTTTCTCGCACAAGTCATTTTATACATAGTGGTAGGCATTAACTGGTGCAACTGCTCTACGGTTCTGACTGAAACACCTTTATACATAACCCCCATTGCATCCAAAATACAGTTCTCCCATGACATCTATGAAATTTAGATTAACTTCAGCAATGAAAGTTTGTATATATTTACCTCTATGCATTTCATCTATTATCTAAAGGTAATACAATGTCTTGATAGAAAGGCTGTGTAATTTATTCTACACATTAACTAGAGATCAAATTCCAACCAGAAGGCAAGTGGTACATACACAAACAACTCTTGTTTAACCCCTTAGTGACTGCATTTGATGTACCTTGAAGACCAGAATTCCATTATTTTTGTCATGTTTACTGAACTGTGAATTTCTTTCTTTGTGTTCAGTCCACCCACACAAGTTATATATAATTTACTATTAAAAAATATATAAAATATGATGAAAATATGCCATAAAAAACACTTCTAACTTTGAACTGATTTTTTTTAAACAATTACAAATGGTAAAAAAGACCCCGTCTATATATTTCTATTTGTCCTGAGTTTAGAAATTCCAATGTTTCCATGTTTTATTTAAACTAATAGGGCAATAAACAATGTGTTTTTTTTTTGCTTTCTAACAAAAAACATTCTTCTACAGTGACCTTTTAACCCCAACCCTAAATTTACCCTAACCCTAAATCTACCCGAACCCCTTAATCTAACCCTTGTACTCACCCGAACCCCCCCTGTAACCTTAATTATAACCCTAACCCTAGATCTAGGTTTAGTAGATCAATGGTTAGCTATTTCCATTTCTAACTGTAATACGGTCTAACTGCCTCTAGGGGCAGTCAAGTAGCGGTTTCAGAGCGACGGAAGAAGATTTTTTTTCCCTCTTCCGTCACTCTGTGCTGGGCAAGCTGTATTGAAGGAGTGTTAACGCGCATACGATCACATTCGCGGTGATCGTATGCGCGTGCGGGTGGGGGGCTGAAAGCACTCTTCGAAGCAGCCTTTGAGAGTAGCTGCAGGCATGTAGTGTTGCGCTAAGGAGCGCAAAGCTACATGTAAACTGAGGACGTATATGCGTTAAGGGGTTAATGCAAGTTGAAGCCCAATCAACAAATACATACATTTAGGTGAACATATTGAAAGAGCTGCTGAGCATATTCCCTTTATTAAGTTTACACATATAGGGGTAGAGTCTGCAGAACCAGAACTTGGTATCATGATAAATGGTAACATGCTAATACATGGCATGTGGACAGCTGCTAACAAGACTGAAAATAACTTCTCAACTATAGACGTGCCAAAACATTGACTAGCACAATGTACAGA
This sequence comes from Pelodytes ibericus, assembly GCA_036172795.1. Classification (NCBI taxonomy): domain Eukaryota; kingdom Metazoa; phylum Chordata; class Amphibia; order Anura; family Pelodytidae; genus Pelodytes; species Pelodytes ibericus. Next base: position 155,294,055 of record CM069862.1, on the reverse strand, counting down.
TGGAAAAAGGGTCTTAAAGTGAGCTATTTTTTTGCCTCAGTGGTTCAATTTATAGGGCCTAACCTTTTCTACTTTGTAGAAACATAGGTCCATCTAGTCTGCCCAATTTTTCTAAATACTTTTATTAGTCCCCAGTTCCTGGTCTTATAGCTAGGATAGCCTTGTGTCTATCCCACGCATGCCTAAACTCCTTCACTGTGTTTACCTCTACCACTTCAGCTGGAAGGCTATTCCATACATCCACTACCCTCTCAGTAAAGTAATACTTCCTGATATTACTTTTAAATCGTTGCCCCTCTAATTTAAGACTGTGTCTTCTCGTTGTGGTAGCAATGCATAGCAGAAAACAACTAACCCCCAACAACATTATGTGAAAAACTATCAAAAACCTACCATGGAGTTACATGTGAGAGGGGTTTGAAGCTTGAAGACTTTGTGTAGACCCGCTGCTTCAGCCTCCGCCAACTTCCCCTCGGTCATCTTAACAATGAACTTCACGGTGGTATCAGTGTGGTATTCCTTATAATCTGTAATCAGCGGGGGAGTTTTTTCTGACCCATTCAGCATCGGCTCCAGAACTTGCTCTTTGTAATTCTAGTTTCCAGACAACAAAAAAATAATTTTTTTTAGCAAAATATAAAAAAGTACAGAATTTAAGAGTTACAAAATATCAAAAATACCAGATTTGTAATTAACAATAGACATATGTCCACATTTTTCATCCTAAGATAGCATCACATATGTCTTATCATTTTGAACATTCATTCATATACTTTCATACACCACCATTATTCATACTCATTCACATGGCCTTGGTGCTTGCATTTCCCATTTTAATTTCTCACTTTAACTATTCAACCATGGTGACCAAATTCTGTAACATCCATTTAATCCAAGTTATTCACATAGTAGCCATTTTCCATATTGACTTGGTAATCTATTTGATCATATATATCTTCTAAGTTTATTTGGCACTCTGTTTTCCAAGTTCTAGCAAACACTAATTTTACCGCTGAGAAAATTTGGATCGAAATCATTCTATGATCCTGTTTAAACTTATTTAAACAAATATGAAACAGTAATAAACCAGGGTCATATTCTAATTCAATTTGTAATAGGTCCGAGGATAGCACTATAACCCGTTAACAAAGGTCTATAAACAGCTGTCCCACCATAGATGGAATAACGCCCCCCTACAAGTTCCACACCTCCAGTACTGTTCATCCGAATCAGGATAAATATTTTTCAGCACCGCCAGAAAATATTGAAAAATAACTATGGTATAATTCGATTAGGTTCAAGGAATGAATAGAAGATTTAGTTATCTTTATAGCCTGAAGCCAATCCATATGCATCATACTGTTTGACCATTGAGCTGCACTTACCTGGGTCCAGGTCCTAACAGGGAGCTCAGAGATTTCCACAGTAGTTGTATCGAGCACAGATATTTCACCATTCATGATGTACTGATTTTGGCCAAGTTCCTGAATGACACCTTTGAAATTCTTGTAACTGGGAAGCTGTTGAAAACACATCAATGTTAAACAATGCTTATGGAGTGGGCTCAAAAAAACTCGCACTAAAGGAAACCAAATACATACACAAACAATATTTTACAATTATGCAATACTTACCATTGGCTGAGGATCGTCACCATCAAGCATGCGTCTAATATTGTTTACAATCTCACGAATGTCATAGTTTGGAATTCTGCAGGACCAGCCAGTACCAATGCCCTCAGCACCATTCACCAGAACAGTAGGTATGATGGGAATGTACCACTCTGGTTCAACCTTCTGATTGTCATCATAAATAAACTTTAGAACACTGTCATCCATGGGTGGGAAGAGAAGTCGAGCCAGTGTGCTGAAAAGATAATACGACAACCTCACCATTGGTCTTAAATGTGTACCAGTTATGGAATATTAAAAAAAAAAAAATCTTACAAGAAAGAGGGTTCTATTTGCTATATCCATTGAGCTAGTGGAATTGCTAGCAAATGCATAAATTGGGAGATAAAATTCAAATAAAATGGCACCTGTCAATCAGAAAGCTAGGGACTACATAGCATTTATCCTAGAATGGTCATATAATGTGCTGGAAAAGCTAAAGCTTTTTAAATTTAGGCAGACATTTAAAGAAAGGTGTTGATTCAAGTCTTGCTTTAAGTCCTCTCATGCCAGCCACAATGAGGCTATTACCTGTATCTGAATGGATCAAATTGTATCAGACATGAGCATACTATCTTGAGCAATGCATGTGCAGTAAGCAACTCTTTGCTGATGACACTAAGCCAGCTGTACTGCTTAAAAAGCAATGTGCATTGGAGGCTGTTCTCAAATGCAAAAAACTTACCTGAGCATAGTGAAGATGTATCGAGGGCTGGCAGCATCTTTTCCACCGTGAAGTCTAGTACCAAACTGACCAATGGGTTGTAAGAGATTGATGTTGTTGCTGCCCACAAAGCTCTGTGCCAAGTTGATAATGGTCATCATCAAGGAGGTCTAGAGGAAGAGCAGAAGATTACATGAAGAATAAATAAAGGCTGAATTTTAGAATTTTACATAATTGTGCTCTTGCAACTGTTCTGCCTTATCTTCCCCTTTGTGCTTATTTTTCAAAAACTCTAATCGTTTTAGAAATGTCAAAAATATTTTTTGCAACTATTTTACTTATGCAAAGCAGTCCCTTATATTTTCTGGTTGTGTCTACTTGCAAATGCTGCATATACATTTCACAAATGTAGTCCGAATGCACTATTCCTTTCAAGCTCTGTAAAATAAAGCATCTTAAACTAAAGGGATGGAAATATTAATGGAAAGGTCAATAGACATCTCCTACAAGAAAGCATTCATAATGTGGACACTTTCCTTTTAATAAGTATTCTGCAGTGTAGACACCTATGTCATATCATCCAGCAGTTATCAGAGCCATTGCCCAGTAGCATCAGTCGGCACAAATAGTTTTACTTCTTTGTGTTGTGCCCAATGAACAAACTACAAGATCGATTTAACAATGCCTTGCTCAAAGTTGTGACTTAGCATGATGTCAGAGTAATTTTGCAATAATTTAAATGTTATATTTTTTTCCATAATTAAAACCAGCATTCGGTATGAAACATAACTAAGTGCATTCATTTACTGCTGCTTTATTATGTTGTTAAAAAAGTTCCTGTTCTATAGCTCTGACGCTAGTATTTAGCTCATGTGTATTATAGAATAATACGTACTTCACCGTGATGATATGCAGACATCTCTGCTACAGAGCCAGCCAACTGGGCCACTTTCACTTCTCTCTTGTCATTTCTCTTAAAGCAAGTGAATAAAACCTTCCTCTGACCTGGCTTCAGTCCTATTTAGTCGGGAACAAAAGAATCATTAAAAATCCATGCAAATAATTCCTGCCACCAAGCAAACTGAAATCAATTGTTGTTTTAATACAATCTTTATTACAGTACATTTTTACAGTTTTAAGCAACTCTTGAAAGTGCTACATAGATTTTTAGTGAGAACAGCAATTGGTTGGAGTTAACGCTACAACCATTATGATTTGTGACATTTTCATGCAATATAACAAGCAGCACATTAATAATGCTACTGTACGCATTAAAGTCCAGTTGGTAGCTGTAGTGACCCTTTAATGGCATGATTTTGCCTTAGGTATTAAATTGCCATGAGCATGTTGTAAGAGGAAAGAATATACTTACCATCAACTAGAGATGGGATGGATCTCTCATTGTCGGAGTTGGAGAATAAGATCAGCTCTTTGTTAATGAAGTCATTGTAGGTTAAGTACTTTGTGGCTTTCCCATACAAGAATTCCTGAAAGACAATATAATCCGTGTTAGTAACAGTCTCCTGTACATTGTGAATGGATCTAAAAAAATAAAACCATAACATTTCAAACATTCTTCACCCAAAATAATTCTATAACTTGCTAGCATGAAAAATGTACACACTTGGAATTCATATTCCTTTTCTGAGTACTTGAAAGTGTACAAAAGTACAAGAAAGTCTCTTCTCTTTACTCCATCCCTGAGTCTGCCCTTAGCAAATCTGAGCTTACAGCTGCATGCTTTCTAGTGAACAGATTCTCAGATACTGAAAGTAATGATGTAAGTGCACACACACACCACAATGATAAATGAGGATACATAATGGAGCACAAGCATGCTCAGGGCTTGATCAAAGGGAACATAAACCCCTCAAACCTGTTATGTTTACTACACTATGGATGCACCCATTCCCAGCACTCTACTATTTATCAATGCGTTGCCAGTCTCCAGTGATGGCTGTGTGGACTCTATAGATCAGAGGATGGGTGTGGTTTTTAATATTGAGATTCCAACAAGCTACTGAAGATGGACAATCAAGTATTGAAAATATTTTATAATAAAACAATGTTTATTGTTAAGTTTGAGGCAGCTCAAATCAAAACTATACACATACCAGTATTAGGCCTAAAGCTATTAATTATGCATCTCCAAGATATTTCACAAAAACACATTTTAACCATTGTTTTCTACATAAAAAAACAAAATGGGTGCCAGTCACAATAAAGAGTTTAAAAAGTTTAAAAGCTTTTTGTAATTTCTCAAAGGTTGCCTTTCACATGTTTCCTGAAGCAACAACATTGAATTACAAAACTGGCCCATGATGGCAGCTCACCTCTGGCAAGCCATGCAGTCTTCTCTCCCTCCTGTCCTGCATGAAGTTGGTCAACCATTCCTTACGGTCATCCACCTTCTTTTTGCTAAAGGCCTGGAAATTGTGCAAAAGGATATATTAGTTGGGAAACATGGGGCCTATACTTTAGTGAGAATGTAATAAATTAATAGATATTGTGTTATACTAAGCCACTGACAAAGTGCATACTACAATGCCTAGCTATCGAAGCTTCTGCTGGACTCAAATAACATAATTCCCCACACTAGCTATGTAGAATGGCAGAGAATTATGTCAGTTGTAGTCCAGAAATAGCTGGAGGGGTAGATTTGGACACTTGCGGTCTAATGAATGACACCATACTGAATATGTAAAACCAATAGCATGCAATGTCTTTACTAGAACACCAAACTCCATTGAAACGTAGATGCTTCCATTAACGTTAGTGTTTAGACAGTAGTAGACTTAAGTTAACATCTGTGCAAGTTCTCTATTAGTTACCAAGGTGATCGCAGCATCATCTATCGGACCATTGTATTTGAAAGGAATTCGATGTCTCTCCATCTCAGCAAAGTATTCCTTAGCCTCTTTAGATGTGCTGGTCCCCAGACCTGTTTATTGAGAAATCAGTTAGAGATGGACTAATACAGACAAGATTAAGAAAAAAAACAGCAGACAGGAACCATTTGGCACCCCTTGATCTTATTTGTGATCGATAAGGTGCATATGTTTCCCCTACTGCTGTGTACAGCCTGCTATATTTTGAAATTCAACAATATCTGAAATATTCATACTTGTCAGTAAAGTCCTATGAAGCCTGCAATCAACTCATGGAATATTATACCACATGTGCATAATTTTACAGCATCCTACTTTAGTTCCTTAACATTATAGTCTAATGCAATCTACTCTTTGTAGAAGCCATCGAAATAAGCTCAATATAAAAAGAAGTTAAATGACCGTGATTAAACATACTGCTCACCACACGCTTTGTGGTAATCAAGATCAAGTTTTTATAGCAGCTGTAAGTTTAGAATTTTACATGTTAGCTTTCATCGAGAAATAAACTTGCCCTGTGTAGTGACAATCTATGAATCATCAGTTTATGATTTAGTATAAAAACTCCCCTAGCTGTGTTTCAGCCACTGTATTTTTCCATTATCCTTTCTCTCGCAAACAAAATAAATGGCAACTCAGTGACAAATACGGGTTAGCTATCAAATCATGGTAAATTAAATAATATTCGGTAAGAGAGCATTTCACCAGCAAAGTAATAAGCCCATCACCGTGTGTTTGCAAAGAGAAACAATCTCCGACTTGCCTGGTAGGGTACTACCACACAGGGTTTTATAACAAACCTTTGTAGTACTTTATTTTCCAGTTTTTGTGACCATCAGTGTTGTTTTTCCACTCATCAAATTCTGGAATACTGTAGAATGAGAGCTCCTGCTTATTCTTACTGACCTGTAGGATACGAATGGATGAGAGTAAGATGGCTTGTATGTAAAATAGCATGAAGACTCAAATGGGGTGGAACCACTGCTACGTACCTTGATAATGGGAGTGATAAATTCTTCCAAAAAGCGATGTTTGAGCAGAGAAGGCCAGTTGTGATGGATGAAGTTAATCAGCAAGCCTTTGATATGGGAACCATCTTGATCCTACAAAGAAATGCATAATTATACCTGAGCCAGGACGCTAAAAAGACAGATGAATGTCTTGGATGGGTCATTGAAATTTTGTAAAAAAGGGGATTCCTGTCCTAAGATGCTAATTTTTCTACTAATTTAACACAAATAAAATCAGTTAATTTGATAGAAAGATTTGAGTTAATTTGGCCTGGAATTACTGATCTAACACCATGAATATGACTTTGGTGGGAAAAATTGTATTCGGAGAGGGCCAAATGCAAACAGAAGTCGTGAAACAATGTCTGGCAGTTTGGTGTTATTTTGGCAACTAAATTAGTCAGATAAAGAGGAGGCAAGTAGGTGGTTAGCACAAGTGCCTTTACACATAAAATACCAATTGATTTAAACCCCTTGGTGACATGACCTTTTGACCTTCTTTCCCTTGGTGACATGGGCTGTTTGTGTTTAGCTGTAATTTTCTTCTCTCACACATACTGTACCAACACAAATTAAATGTTTTTATTGCCATAAGTAGGGCTTTTGTCAGATGCCATTAGGTTTATCATACCTTATAATTTACTTCAGAATAAATCATAAAATATGAAAAAATATACTTTTTCGAACTAAAAAATGTACACAAATACAATCATTAACCCCTTAGTGACCGAGTGCTATGCTGCATTTGATGTACCTTGAAGACCAGAATTCCATTATTTTTGTCATATGTTTACTGAACTGTGAATTTCTGTGTGTTCAGTCCACCCACACAAGTTATATATATCATTTTTTAAAGTACGGATAGGGCTTTCATTTGATACTATTATTTTCATCATATGATTATATTTTTTTTATAGTAAATTATAAATCTGAAAATATGCCATAAACACTTCTAACAAGTAGCAGTTTCAGAGCGACGGAAGAGATTTTTTTTCTCTCTTCCGTCGCTCTCCTCTGCGTACGCTGTATTGGAGGAGTGATCACGGTGCCCGGGGGGGGCACAGAAGGTGTTGCATGATGCCTCATTCAAGTCATCATTGCAACACTAACACACATAGGCAGTGATCAGCTTTCACTGCCTATGTGTGTAATGCGCGGGGGGGGGGGGGCAGGGGAGGGGCTGAAAGCATTCTCAGAGGCTGCTTCAAATTCGAAGCAGCCTTTGAGAGTAGCTGCAGGCTAAGGAGCGCAACGCTACATGTAAACGGAGGACGAGTTTAGAAATATACTTGTTTCTAGTTATAGGGTTCCCCCCTACAGTGATCTTTTGACTCCAACCCTAAATTTAACCCTAACACATAATTTATTTTATTTTTATTTAATTCCGTGAAGTGATCGTGGGTGGCCAGGGCACCGGATTCCGGTGTTCCTTTATGCCTCGACGCATTACAAAAAAAAATCAACGTTTTAGCGGTGTTTGCAATCGTTTTACTGCAGGACAGACTAGGTCCGTCCAAGGTCGGCTAGGGATTAACCTCCTTTATACATAATCTATGTAATCCACACTTTTATACATTATCTACGTCAAGGTGTCATTTTAGTAATTCTAGAAAAACTGCACCACCTCCACATTCAGATTACGGCAGAATTCCTAGCACTTTGGGATGAGATCCAGAGTATAAAAATCTTTCCAGTTTATTTCAACATTTTAAAATGCAGACAGAGCAATTTACAACAGCACACCAGCCAGAATTACTCAGCGACTCATATGTGGGTAGCAGCACATACCCACCAAATCTATTTAAATTAAAGCAAATTAGTCAAAAGCACTAGTCCAGATGAGTACGTCCCAAAACAAAAAGAAACAGCATAATACCACACCTTTGCAAATATACAGCAGACACCTTGCCAAAATATGTGGACCAATTATTATAAGAGTCTAAAAGCAAAACAACTTCTATCTCCACTTCTACAAAACACATGCATATGAAATTTTTTTTATCATTTTATAACATTTATTTTCAAAAAAGAACTATAAATGAGTATGTTGTTATCATAACTCAAACACATACACAAGTGAGATTCCAATATATATATATGTAAGAATTTTTGGTTAGAGTATAAAAATCAATACATTTATTTTTTTTTTCAACACCTCTCTGGATCTTACGTGGTGAACATATCCTAAGGTGCTGGGAATGGCAGCATGATCTGAATGGGGAGGTTGTACAGTTTTTTCTATATTAGCTTCATGTGAGCAGTGTGAAACCCCGAAGGTGGAAGTTTTCCCCATTGGCCCAAGTTGAGCAAAGTTTATTACAAAGTGGTTTTATTTCCCTTAGCTTATTTCAGTTAATTTTGTAATTTTCTACAGGAGCAGGAAGACTTATTTTTAAACCTAGCTTCTGTATAAACATTCTAAATTTTTTACCCATGCCTTTGATAGAACACTTTTGCCCCACCTGATCTGTCATGATCATGATCTTTCCGTAACGAAGAGTCCTCAGAGAATCCATGTCCTCGTAGTTCTTCTTATACTGCAGCCCCATGATCTTAATGATGTTGTTTATTTCTGCATTCTCCATTATCTAAGATAAAAAGAATGATTAAATCCTGCAAGGATTTTAATAGATTTTCCAAACAGTAAAATAAATCACTATAAAGCCTTACTTTACCTTATTAGCAATATATACTGTGCAGTATAATAAGCAAATTACAATTTCACCCAGTGCAATCACCTGCTGCTGCAAGCCAGGAACATCTAAGGTAGCAGTGTTCAACTACAGCACTCCATCTATAGGAAGCTTCAACCACCATAATCCCATGCAAATTCCAAGTGTTTTAGCTAAAAAAAACATCACCATTGCACTGTTCTCAAAATGCAAAGCTCTGGCATCTGGACATTTAATAAGTCAATTTGTGAAATGTGCCCCTCAACACCAACTGACCTGCTTGTGAGAAGCTTCCCTAACGTTGAGAAGTTTGCCTCTAAGTGGAAATACACCATACCGATCTCTTCCCACAACCCCAAGACCCGACACAGCCAATGTTTTGGCCGAGTCTCCTTCAGTCAGGATCAGTGTACAATCCAGGGAGTTCTTACTACCTGTAAGATGGGTTACAATACCATTCATATAGCGCCAACAATTTACACAGCAAGCTTAAAAATCTAGAGGGGTTAAACTGCCCCACTGGTAAAATTAGGAACTACAAAATTAAAAACATAATAAAATTAAAAATACAATGTCTACAGATACGAGAAATGCAATATAGTTTTTAAAAAACCAAAATACACAAACTCATATACAACCACCTAGTAAAACATTTAATTAAAAAATAGTCTACCCCTTGTTTTCCATTCTCTTATATGCCAGTTTTGTTTAAAATGCCTCTGGTGTAAATGAATTGCCTTTTTTTTTTTTTTGGTGTTTTAGAATTATTTTTAGTTCATGCTCAATATGTCTCCGAATACCAAAGGGTCCCAGGGGTCTTTGCACTGTACACAGTTTGGGGAGTTGACCTGAGCCACCCATTCAGTACAGCAAGACTTCCAACACAGGGTGTCTAGGCCAAGCAACTCCAAGTTAGTGTGTACAACTTAGTATAGAGGTGTTAAGAAATGTAATTTACCTGCATCGTTTGCATCATCAAGTTTTGGCACTCCTTTGATCTTTGAGTGCTTCACTGCAGAACATTTCTTATTTAGCATAGTCTGTGCTTTAAACTTCACCCAGTTTAAGATACTTTCAACTATCCCACAACTGCTCGCCTAAATTGGAAGAAAATAATAATTTAAGTTGCAAAGTGAATGGGAAGGATTGGAGAATTTTCAAATTGCACAGACAAAACAAAACAAAACAAAATAAGGCAGCCAAAAAAGTGAATGTTACTGCCTCATGGAGCCAAGAAACCCAGTAAGCCAAATACTTACAGCCTTAATAAATTTCTCAGACAATGTGCATTTAGATCCAAAGCTCTTTGCTTGCAATGTCATGTTCTCTTTTGTCTGAGAATCAAATGTTGGGTTTTCAATCAAGGCATTTACGAAGACCCACATGTGATTCTTTACCTGCGGATAAATTAAAGTGAGCAGAGTTGAACAGGATTACAAAATTATGCAAATATGCCCACGTCTTCTACATGGTGCTAATAACACAGACTTATTAATCTCCAAACTTAAAAACCATCTAACCAAAAAAATAACACTGAGCAAATGGAATGCCTTCCTAGATCCCAACTGATCTACAACTAAGCAGAAAGGTGCAGTGGAAGGTCAACCCAAAAACTTAAAGTAAATATTTGAAAGGCAAGGATGGTCCAACCTGGTAAAGTAGGCTCAACTCTGTCACCACCCTTTTGTATAAGTCGCCATGTTTATTGTGCAACACACTGGGGCACTCAAATCATTCTATCGTGGTTAATTTCTGGGGCATTACGTACCTGGAAAGGTTTCACAGAGATCCCACCCTTATTCTTCTTTTTTACAACATCAATAAGTTTTGTTGTAATCTGATCCGCAACAAAGTCAACATGCCTACCACCCTGGAGAAGAAATTTAAATACATAAATTTATCATCTAACCAAGCAATTCTGAGTTCATGAGAAATTTCAATGCAACTTCCTGGGACCTAGAAAGATCATGCTTGTCCCTTAAAAAGAAAATATACAGACAGTTAAGCGTGTGCAAATGTCTACTTCTCTGGAAATGTCACCTCTTAGGGCAGGGGTGGGGGTGAACCTGCAGCCCTCCATGTTACAGGACAACATTTTCCATACTCCTCTGCTAGCCTGTTAGCTGAAAGAGCATTATGGGAGATGTAGTTCAGCAGCTGGAGGGTCCGCAGGTTCCCCACCCTATGTAAGGGTAACTAGTGATAACCATCTAATGAAATATAAAACAAACAAATCAGAGACAAAAAAAAGGATATATAGTTCATTGTTTGAGATGGCTGTATAGTATGCAAATTCCCATGGAGACTTTCATAAAAAGTGTAAAATGATTACACTCATTGGTACCAATTCTATAAATGACACTTTGTTACAAGTAGTTTTAGGTTTGAGGAGACAGTAACTTACTTTTGTGGTAGCAATGCTGTTGACAAAGCTGATTTGCTGGAAGCCTTTTTCACTCATGGTCAAACACACCTCCCAACGGTCGTTGACAACCTCATGCAGAATTTTCAACGGGTTACCAGTTTCATCCAACCTGCCCTTGGTATACAAATCTACATAACCACGGAAACCAGACACCTAAAATGGAACAGGTAAAGCTCCTTACACATAGGTACAACGTGGATTACAAGCACACGAAATAGTAAGTGTAATAATGGCTCTAGCAAAGTAAAGTAAAATTGTATGCACGATGCTCAGAGCCAAATGAATAGGCCGTGTCTCCCTAGACCCTGGATAATTTTGTAATCAGTTTCGGCTATTATAATTAACTCCCAGTTCAAATGAATAAATTTAAATCTTTAAATCACAGTATCTCGTTCTGCTGATTTTCATTTGGGCTCTAGAGACCTCTAATAGCATTTTTTATATTTCTACACATTCCTTATTCCCATAACTTACAGGAAGTTTGCTTCCATTGAGGAAGACTTTCACACCCTTGGAAGATCCAGCCACATCATAAGCTCTCCGAGACATTAATGCTACAATATCCTTGTCCAAAATGTCCATATTGAATTTTCTCAGATCTGGCTGGAAGGTGATACAAGTGTAATCTTCTCCATCAAATGACTTGATTCTGGGTTCGCTTGTATTTGACATGTTGTTGGTCCAGATCTGTTAAAAAATAAGAAAAGAAACATTCAGTTGGCACAAAACATAGTTACATCAACCCTGTGACAACAAAAAGGGTTAGCATTACACCACTGGAACGGAGAAGAGGTATGTTTTTTATATTAACTTGTTAAAAGAAAACTTGCTTATTTCACTAAATCACTTATTGACAAATTTGATTTCTAAAGAAAATGTCAGAAAAGACTGGAATGGAAGGTATTTAAACACAATGCTTTTAGCATGAAAGTCAGGTCGCTTTACTAACAACTTAGTGAAAATATATTATCTGCCTCCCGTGCAGATATGTAAACCTCCTGGTATGCATTTGGCAAACCTAGATGCTAGGAAATGTCTAGTCACTTGCTGGCAAGTGGGATCCAACAAGACACTTGGCCTAATCACTGGCATACATAATACTTTCTCCCTGCATGCAAAGATACAAATTCCACACTGTATGGAAGATAAATATATGCAGAGCATGGCAAACCCTTTAAGTCTGGGCTACTGACTGTTTTACATTAAACTATGGCTCCTAAAAATGACCTACTTACGGCAGTCTAGTTAATTTGGCAAGCTCTCTGTACAGTTTAACATCCTTTTTTGTTTGACAAGCACACTGGACGGAAGAATAAGAATTTATAATGACTGAGAAGCTTAAACGAAAAAAAAAAACTCACCTGTTTAAACACCTTTCTATACTCTCTGCAAGCAGTTTCCACAGTAAACTTGTTACTGAAGATATTACACAACTTGGCGCCATAACCATTACGCCCCCCTAGGAAAGAAAGATTTGTATTAGGCTCTATCTAGATTGGTGAATATTCAGTTCCCACCAGAAATATAAATGTTACACACCTGTGACTTTCTTTTCATCATCATCATAGTTACTAGAAGTCAACAGCTGTCCAAAGATCAGGGCAGGAACGAAAACCTTCTCCACTTTGTGTTCAACAACAGGAATACCCTTCCCGTTATTCCACACACTGACCGTGTTATTCTCACTGGGGTAAATAAAGCAGAGCAACATATATTATAATTTCATCCTCAGTGATATTTTGAAATGTCCAGAAATACTTGAAAATGTCTCTGGGTTGCAGGGACAATTACAAAGTCTAAACTACTTACGGCTCAATCGTGATCTTGATGCAAGACATTGTTGGGTCCCTTTGTTTGTTATCTGCGGCATTTACTGTAATGGAAAATTGACATTGGTTAAACATGTTGCTACAAAACTAAACCCAATGCATGACAGTCAGCTGACGAGAGACTTCAGTCACTAAAATTCATACACATGAAGTAAGTCACTGAAGGTTTATACATGGACATTTTACAATTCTGAACATAACTGTACTAAATATTTTCCGCTTAGGACAATTTATAAAAAATTGTCCAAAGCATTTAATAAAAGTTTTTTTTTCTTTTAACACAAATATTTTCCGCTTAGGACAATTTATAAAAAATTGTCCAAAGCATTTAATAAAAGTTTTCTTTTTCTTTTAACACAAATAAATCCGTCAACTTCTCCACTGGGAGGGAACTTGAATTTCACTGTGAGCTTCTGGGCTACACAAAATATTTTCACGGCATGTGTTTATGACTATGCACAAGTTAGTGTCCCTTCAGTGGGATTGACCTGCTAAGACCTTTTGTCAGATTGATGTTGAATTTGCCAAAGATTCTCACACATAATCAAAAGGGATTAGGGAAAACCTAGCTATCATTTCACCCATAGTGATTTTGTCTGCCAATTCTCATTCAGTTAGTAAAAAAAAACAAAAATATTTTAACCAATTACACACTAAAACATCAACTGTCACATGCTTAATGGCACACCTAGCAGCAAAGGGCCATCACTCCATGCAGCCTCCCATCAATGCTCAGTGCTGCTGCTAGATTTATGAAGTCCAGTCACCAACATCCCAATTATCTTTAAAACAAGCCGCTAATCAGTCATCTGCTATCCCAAAATATCAGACAGACGTTCATTAAAGAACCTAAGTCCAATTTAAAGGACAACTATTTAAAAGTAGACATCTTCAAACAAACATTGTCTGTAAAATCAAATATTACAATAATGGACGTGCAGGCTGCCTCACATACTACGGTTATGCCTAGCTAATGATAGCTGTTTGGTCGAGTGTGCAATATGCTGCACTATTGGCAATTTGTCCTCAGCATAGTATTCCAACAAAATAGTCACCGAGAAAACAAATACTCACCCAGAATTTCATCAAAAATCTTATACAAGCCAGGGACAAATGTGACATCTCTGCAGTTCATTCCTTCTCCTTCATCAAACACCCACATTTGCTGAGCGGAAAGAAAAAAATGGAAAGTAAAAACACTGTAAGTAGCTCTGCTGAATTAAAATGCTTAAAGGACTATTGCTTCCTTCTATAGATAATCTCTTACCTGAGTCACAGGCTCGACTGAACCAATGTAAGTGTCTGGACGGAGCAATATATGCTCCAGCTGAGTCTTCTTCTGATAGATCCTCTCAACAGAAAGTCGTTTGTCATTGCTTTTCTTCACTTTATCATATGCTTTGTTCTCCAACAGTGGCTGGAACAAATTAGTTTAAAACAATAGATATCAATTGGTAAACAAAGAAATGCTTATAAACACATCCATGATGTAAACGATAAGGACCCGATCTTCTGGCAATGCACTAGAAATACAGGTTGAGAATCCCTTATCCGAAGATCCAAAGACCTCTCGGGTGCCGCTGTTCTGACAAAAAACTCGAGCAAATTCTACTGCACAGGCGCAGTAGAATTTGCTCATTGCGCACCACAGCGCATGCGCACACAGTTACGGCTGCACGAGTGACACACACCACCTCACGCCCCCTCCGGATCAGCTGTGGTGACAGGTAAGTATAAGCGTATTGCTCATTATTGTCATTTACTAGCGTTGCATGCAATTGGTAAAATTTATATCAGTTACATGCTACACTAGTAAGTGAAAGACACATATGGGGGACTTCTTGATGGGAGTTGTGATCGGCACATTATGCTCCCGTGTGTCCCCCTCTGTCCCACGTGTGCGTCTTCAACTTACTAGCGTGGCATGTAACTGATATAAGTTTTACCAATTGCTTGCTACACAATGACAATAATGAGTAATACGCTTATACTTACCTGTCACCGCAGCTGATCCGGAGGGTGCGTGAGATGGTGTGTCTCTCGCGCAGGCGCACTTCTGCCACAGTTACGGCTGACTGACAGCAGTAACTGTGTGTGCATGCGCTGTGGTGCGCAATGAGCAAATTCTACTGCGCCTGTGCAGTAAAATTTGCTCTAGGAATTTGATAGAACACCGTAAAAGTGGAGCCAGCACTCATGGGAAATGCAGTTCCCAGAGTGCTGCGACGGGAGGGACTACACACGACAAACGGATCATCTCGGCAGCACCATGGAGAAGCTCCACTGGTGAAAATGATCTAGCAAGTTGCTCACATTGAATTTAGGTAATGTAGATCATCGTTGGGGACGGTACTGACAAAATCTATCATTTCGGATAAGGGATACTCAACATGTAATACAATAGTGTGTGTGCGCGCACACAATCATTGTACACAGGCCTTGCTTTAAGCACCGAAAGCACTTGCCAGAGCACCTAGACATGAGTGGCACTAGTATGACAATAAACTAGCTTGTTTTAATGTACATGCCAGTGTATCCTCTGGCAGCCTGCCATGATGCTTCCATAGTAAGTGTCAGGACGTCAACTGTCGCTGACATGCTCTGTATGCCTTTGTTTTTGAATAACACCAACAGAGGGCACCTTAGCTAGGTTCACTCTGTTGGAGAGATTAAAAAAAAAAAAAAAGTCTCTCTGCACTAGTAGATACTGTTTGCCCCAATAGAGACAAATCAGATGGGACGGAGAGAGTACCCATGCTGATTGGCTGAGCACAATCTGACATGGTCAGCATCCAGCTAAGATGTGCCTGTTTAATTCACAAAGGAGAACACCCATTTTTGACCCTTGCTGTTCTACAGAAAAGTAAAAAAAAAAAAAAATAAAGTTTGGCCATCTTCTACACTTCCATGTTTGTTACTTTCCTATTTCGCATTAATCACAAGCATAATAGTGAAATCGTTTTGGGAGCCATGACAACGTTCATAAAATGGAAACTTACATCTGTATAAAACTATTAACCTCCTTCACTCTGAAAGAAGAGCCATTCAAATATTGTCTGTCAGTGTAAACATGAGTCTTGGATACAAAATGTCTTAGAATGAATGCCTTGAGGGAATGTCTGAATCCAACCACCCAGGTTACATGAAAATTTATTAAAACATATGTAGCCATAAAATGAGATCTGGCTCAATTTTCATTTAGGCAAGAGGGAAATGAGTCATAAAAATTATGTGAAACAAAAAAGCCTCGCGCATTTTACTCACTTTCAACGGCTCAGTCTCCATGTTTGCAACTTCACCCGATGCCTCTATCGTGTACTAATCCCCAAAAACGATGCGATCCTAGCGATCACCGGTTACGCACTGCGCGAGCCGACCGTTACAACAATCTCTTCAAAACTCAGTAACCCGCCTAAACAGCATAGCCAATCAGCGGCAGGCTGCAAAAACAAACCCACCAATCACAAGTATGCGGGGCGCGCTTGGTTTGAATGAACCTTCCAATCAGAAAAAGGCAGCTTTCAGCGCCAATATACAGAAACATAACACAGGAAGCGAGTAAAGTATTGCCTGGGAAGGATGGTCTGTGCAGTATAGCTTAATAGAAAGAAAGCGACGATCTCGTTAGAGTGACCAGTGCCTGCAGTTTGCTGGTAGTTCAAAAATGTGATGCTGAGGAAAACGTCTTTCTGCTCAGATGCTTAATACTGAAACCTGCTTCATATTAAAGTTTTTTGTATGATGGAATTCGTTATGCATTCATTCAGTTTTAGAACAATATATACAGGTTTAGAACAATACATTTGAAAACATATTTTTTATTACATTATATTAGATTATTATAGTTAAAAGTACACCATGCATTCTATATCAGTATAATAGACATGTTTTGGATCATGCATTCTATATCAGTATAACGGACATAAAGTTCAGTACACCATGCATTCTATATCAGTATAATAGACATAAAGTCCAATAGGATTTACATTCTATATCAGTCTAAGTGACATAAAGTCCAGTACGCTGTGCATTTTAAATCAGTATAACAGACATAAAGTCCATTACAGTGTGCATGTTATATCAGTATAATAGACATACAGTCCAGTACACCGTGCATTCTATATCAGTATTATGGACATAATTCCAGTACTCCTTGCATTCTTTATCAGTATAACAAACACAAAGTATAGTACACCTTGCATTCTATATCAGTATAACAAACACAAAGTCCAGCACACCGTGCATTCAATATCAGTATTATTGACACAATTCCAGTACACCGTGCATTCTATATCAGTGTCACGGTACCCACCTTGACTCTTACCCCTTGTGGGCACAGGGGGCTAGCCTTCTGCCTAAAGACTACAGACTTTGTCCGTGTCAGAAGCCAAAAGTTCCTAGAAGAGCTGTAATCATTGGCCCTTTAACAGACTTCCCTATACTCCGCTACCACTGTTTCTGTCTAACCGGAGTACAGCAATGTCACGGTACCCACTGTGACCAACTATGCACCCCCCATGAGATGTACCTTTGGTGGGCTATGTGTTCTCCCTGTATCTGATCGTAGAAAGGGCTACAATCACTCCCTGGTAACCCCTCAATAAAGATTAAGCCCGGTCTCTGGCAGTGTTTGGGGAGTTTAAATCGTCAGCACGTTGCTGATTGGCCAGCAGTTTAAAGCCCCCTAGCCAAATTGGAGGCGAAATGTGTCATTCGTACTCTGATTGGCTGGTGGGGTGGGGTTTGAGGCTATACTTTCAAACGGGAAAGAAGCGCTGCTCAGATTGGTTATGGGTTTAAAAGTCCAGCACATCTCTGATTGGTCACTTGTTTAAAGAGCTTGGTTGGTACTGTGCTGATTGGTTCCTCACATTCAATATTGTATGTTAAAGTTAATCCTGTTAGAGTTATTTTGTTCAAACTATGTTATCAAGATGTTCCACTAGATATATTATATGTGTTGTGAATTAATAAATGTCCGTCTGATTTTACCCAACACGACCGGTCTCATTTGCTATGTTGTGGGATTAGCTAGTGGGGAAAAAAGTGATTTTAGCCTGTTTGGAGAATTCTTTATACACCGGATCTGAGGAGTAGTTTCGCGGAACTGATTCCGATAGGAGTCCCCGCCCGCTACAGACACCGGGGAGAAGTGCTGTGTAAGCGCTCTCCGCATTGGCTGATTCAAACAGCCCACCTACCAGCTTGCTGGTAGCTCACATGCTGATTGGTCGCCCATTTAAAGGTAAAAGTAGCTTGGTCTCTGGTCATTGAGCCAAATGTTTACTGAAATGTGTGTGAAATGTTATCCAAAAGGAACCGTGTTCCAGTACACCGTGCATTCTATATCAGTATAACGGACATAAAGTCCAGTATACCATGCATTCTGTATCAGTAAATCGGACACAAAGCCCAGTACACCGTTATATAGTTTGTCTTGAATAACATGGATTGTCCTCCCTAAAAGTGAGCTGGGTACTTCAGTGTTCATATTATTTGCCCCAGTCAGCAGACATATTTACTCCACATATATACCTCCAGCATACTGTGCTTACAACACTCCAAGGGTTTGCTGCGGTCTCTCGTGCAGGTCCGTGGCTGTGAAGGAAGCGCTGTGCGCTCCTCTCCAGCCGCCCAGCTTCATTAAAGTTTGTTGAAAAAAAAAAGTTAAACAAACTTTAATGGTCCGCGCTGTTGGAGGGGAGCGCACAACGATTCCTTCACAGCCACGGACGTGCACCGGGAGACCGCAGCAAGGAGGTAAGTACTGGAAGGGGGGAGGAAAATACCGGGCCTTGCGTGGTCGGTATATGTAATATACCGGCCACGGCCCCAAGACCCCAAATACCGGCTGTGCCGGTAAATTATCAGCCAGGTGGCAACCCTAGCTATGCTGCAGCTCAGATAAAAAACTGGCTGAATATTACCTCCACCATTTTTATTAAAAAGAAGAGTACCATACCACCCTGAAACCCCAATTTATCTTGTATGTCATTGTGAATAATAATGCTGAATATATATTTCAAATCACAAAATGTATAAACATTTCTTATCTAAAACTATTAATGTACCACTGTAAATAGTAGTTTCATTTGACTTTTCTGAGCACCACATTCTGATTTTTTTGTTTTCCCTTTCATATTTACCAGTTTACCACCAACTGTAAACTATGCCATAAAACCTGGCAATGAATCATCTAAAAACTGAAACAGTAAATTAGTATTCTGGATGTTAAAGCGGGACTGGGTGTAAAAAATGAACTGTTTAGTTGAATAGTTAATATGGTATATTATTTGGCAGTATGCAGAAACAATGCCGCACTAACGAACAAATCAATAAAATTGGAAATAGAATGAAATAAAGTCCATACAGCAACAGATGTAGTATTCCATAATGCAAGAGAGATCAAGTGTAGCTGATAATACGCTTGGAAGGCTGAAACTGGCAATATCTAAAAAACACAAATGCACATATTTAAATTGCAGTATATTTAAATTCCCTGCAATTCTCTCTTTGATGAATAAAGCTCTGTGAGTGTTGGAATCCATTAACACATGGCTATATCAAATTAGGCCAAGGCCTCATAAGTGCCTCATAAGTTCACAGGCCTTAATTCAAATTTTAAAAAGTGACAAGGTGGACACCAAAAATGCAAGTTAATTAACTGTTAGGTGCTGAAGTTTCAGCAACACATGACATTGCTCTCTGACACTAAAAATATTAACATACACATAGTGATCAACTTTGTAGATATATACTTTATTATTTAGCAAATATAAAATGTTTTGGCTGTGCATTAGGGAAGCAAGAGAGATTTTGTATACAGTTGGGCTTGTGAATTCCCTTGGTGGTCTGCGAGTGATAAAAAATGAATTCTGCCTGGGCTGGAGCCTAGTATACATAGACTGCTTGGCATTTACAAGAAGTAATCACAAGTATCTTAAGGCATGGAGCAAGAGCAGTGAAGATGACCGGCCAGAACCCAGTGAGGGCTGGCCTCCCCAGACTGAGAATAAAAACCAGCCAACATAGCATTGCACCATTATACCAGCCCCATAGCACTGGAACATGATACCAGCTGCACAGCATTGCAACATTATTTATTGTTGAGAATAGGGAAACCATACGTTTTTAAAGCACATTTAAAAATACACTTTATATATTAGAGACAGATGAAAGGACATAAGAGGTTATATTTAAGAAAACAAAATCTAGTGCAAAGTGGTAAAAGTTGATAAATCAGCCACTCCTAGGACATAGGGTTGCCACGTTCCATAAGAAGCATGTAACCCAGTCTGGTTGGTTACTATTTCTCTATACTTGTGTAGAGAGAGACTCTCGTTTTCTAGGGGGATCAAACGCGGGGACTTTAGCTAAGTCCCCTCTGTTGCTCCTCTTTGAAAGCACAAGTCTTTCTCTGCAGTAGCAGAGATAGACCCCTGCTCCATGTACAGACTCCGATCAAAGGAGCGGGTCAAGACTATAAAGCTAAATATCGGGTTTAATTGGGAGAAGAGGGGATACCATTTTTTTAACCATTCTTCTAAGGAAGCAAGGGTTAACAAAAAATTTGTTGACCTTTAATAAAAGTTAATCCTGCGCTTGAGTACATATGATATAGATTAAATCCCATGTTTACATGGGCTTATTAAATAAACATCACTCCATGTTTCATTTAGTGGGTAAGGGAAGGAGGACCAGCCATCAATAATAAAATCACAATTTACCTTTATTGTGTTTCATACATATCTTACATAAAACATGGATTCCAAATACCTGAAAGTACCATTTCTACAGGGAGTGCAGAATTATTAGGCAAGTTGTATTTTTGAGGATTAATTTTTATTATTGAACAACAACCATGTTCTCAATGAACCCAAAAAACTCATTAATATCAAAGCTGAATATTTTTGGAAGTAGTTTTTAGTTTGTTTTTAGTTTTAGCTATTTTAGAGGGATATCTGTGTGTGCAGGTGACTATTACTGTGCATAATTATTAGACAACTTAACAAAAAACAAATATATAGCCATTTCAATTATTTATTTTTACCAGTGAAACCAATATAACATCTCAACATTCACAAATATACATTTCTGACATTCAAAAACAAAACAAAAACAAATCAGTGACCAATATAGCCACCTTTCTTTGCAAGGACACTCAAAAGCCTGCCATCTATGGATTCTGTCAGTGTTTTGATCTGTTCAACATTGCGTGCAGCAGCAACCACAGCCTCCCAGACACTGTTCAGAGAGGTGTACTGTTTTCCCTCTTTGTAAATCTCACATTTGATGATGGACCACAGGTTCTCAATGGGGTTCAGATCAGGTGAACAAGGAGGCCATGTCATTAGATTTTCTTCTTTTATACCCTTTCTTGCCAGCCACGCTGTGGAGTACTTGGACGCGTGTGATGGAGCATTGTCCTGCATTAAAATCATGTTTTTCTTGAAGGATGCAGACTTCTTCCTGTACCACTGCTTGAAGAAGGTGTCTTCCAGGAACTGGCAGTAGGACTGGGAGTTGAGCTTGACTCCATCCTCAACCCGAAAAGGCCCCACAAGCTCATCTTTGATGATACCAGCCCAAACCAGTACTCCACCTCCACCTTGCTGGCGTCTGAGTCGGACTGGAGCTCTCTGCCCTTTACCAATCCAGCCACGGGCCCATCCATCTGGCCCATCAAGACTCACTCTCATTTCATCAGTCCATAAAACCTTAGAAAAATCAGTCTTGAGATATTTCTTGGCCCAGTCTTGACGTTTCAGCTTGTGTGTCTTGTTCAGTGGTGGTCGTCTTTCAGCCTTTCTTACCTTGGCCATGTCTCTGAGGATTACACACCTTGTGCTTTTGGGCACTCCAGTGATGTTGCAGCTCTGAAATATGGCCAAACTGGTGGCAAGTGGCATCGTGGCAGCTGCACGCTTGACTTTTCTCAGTTCATGGGCAGTTATTTTGCGCCTTGGTTTTTCCACACACTTCTTGCGACCCTGTTGACTATTTTGAATGAAACGCTTGATTGTTCGATGATCACGCTTCAGAAGCTTTGCAATTTTAAGAGTGCTGCATCCCTCTGCAAGATATCTCACTATTTTTGACTTTTCTGAGCCTGTCAAGTCCTTCTTTTGACCCATTTTGCCAAAAGAAAAGGAAGTTGCCTAATAATTATGCACACCTGATATAGGGTGTTGATGTCATTAGACCACACCCCTTCTCATTACAGAGATGCACATCACCTAATATGCTTAATTGGTAGTAGGCTTTCGAGCCTATACAGCTTGGAGTAAGACAACATGCATAAAGAGGATGATGTGGTCAAAATACTCATTTGCCTAATAATTCTGCACTCCCTGTATGTTCCCAGCAGTGCACAGTATTGTTCTCATATCAGTCTTCCTGGTTAGGAAGGGTTAAAATCTCAACCATATCATACAAGTGATTAAAAGCACCAATGGAGTAGATGCAATAAAATTAAATTACAATGGATTATGAAGAAGTCAGCTGCACATTTTGTGATCCTGAGAATCTGCCCACTCACCCTGAGAACTATTTGCTAAACAGTGAACTGACAAGACAATTCCAAAAACAGCTGCATTGGAAAAAGTCTTGTACCACCAAGGTGAATGATTTTGAGCACAAGTGCCCAATGCTCAGCCAACTGCGTCATAGATTTCAAAGTGCCCTTTCATCTTTTTTTTCCTATCCCCTTACTACTGTTTCCCTTGTTCTACTACAATGTTCCATATTCCATTTTTTTGTCCTTTCTTCATCAATGCTCTTCTCCAATCTTTCTCCTCAGATGTCTCTTTACTCACTATGTAAGCTTCCCTCCATATGTATAGATGGTATGGATCTGCTAACTGTCTCTACTTGAGCTAAGTCTCTGACTTACACCAGTCCCTTTTTCCAGGCTTTACATCAGTCAGACCTCTTTACCTACTACTGATATCACTTCCCTTGTCAATCTGAATTAATCTTCTTCATATCTGTTTCCATCTCCAACCATTCACTTCGCGTAACTGTCCTTTCACCCCTGAACTCTGTATCATGCCACTTTAATCACCATACTAAGCTGTGTTCACTTGGGTATTTGGTGTTCACCTCATATGCCTCTGAGTGACAGGGCTTTGTCCTCACTGACCTCAGTGTGTCTTCCACAATGACGACACCACTGGATTTCGGAGCTGATGTTAAATGTCATGGTGGAAGTACCATCTACTCTGTACAGCATTTAAATCAAGTAGAAAGTAAGACAATGCCTTGACAGCCATATTTTGGTGCACCAATCTCTCTTCCTGCACTTGAACCTCTCACCATCACTTGAAAAGCAACTGGGATTATCTAGAGAGGGATTCAACTAGAGAAGAGAAATTCATAATGACTAGTGGCTGTGGGACAACAGACGTGTGCCAGCACGGAGCATTTCACTGCTGTGCATTCTTAAAGCTACTAGAAAGCATGTAGAGATGTTGTTCGAACAAGAAGGTTAAGTAACTTTGACTACTCCAAACAACATAAGACCATCACCTTTATCATTCTTTGGCATCCTGGCTCGATGAATTAATTAATACAGACTGTACTTAAATTTCAAAAATGGTAGAAGGATCTTAAGGGACACACTAAATTACTTAACCAGAGTAGACAAGTACCCTTGGTACACAGACCACATAAGCCCAAAAATATATTATTTGACCACTTTCAAACAAAGGACATCTAACAAATACTCTGCCTCCTGGTATATAATAATATAAAATACAATACTATGTGAAAAAGATATAAGACGAAACATAATCCTAATGTGTTAAATTGACATAGTGTTCTTGAAGGGTTTTTCACAGCAACTTGAGTCTGCAAGTGTGTAAGAGCCTCAGGAATTTGAATTAAAACACCATGTAGCACTAAAACAATTTCTCATCATTAAGCAAGGGATGATCAGTTTAGTTCTTTCCTCTTTCCTCAGATATGTCCTGAGCTCACCACATATAGTGATATGGAAAAGCTATTTCAACACAGAGGACAGCCAATGTTTTGGAGCAACTGTAAGAGTCGTTGTCTGAAAGCCATCTCCCGTGAAGGGCTGATCCAAAGCCTTCGGTTTTAATGTGAGTTCTCCATTCCCTGCAGTTTTTGTCTCGAACAGAAGTGCCCATTTGACTGGAGCCATGCCAGAAGGCCTTCTCAGGCCTGAAACAGAAAAAAGAACGCTGAATTATGATGAGGAAAAATGCTGATTGTGAGTGAAATGGTCAGAAGCAGAGAAGGAATGGTTGAACTTCTTTTTCTGTTTTAGAATCAAAAATTAAAAGGCCACTCCAGCCTGAATTGACCACTGAATTGATGAATGCATATTAAGATCTAATTGTCATTAAAAAAAAGACATGGTATAGATAATATAATAATGTCACTGTGGATCAGGATTCACTTTTTAAAAATATGCTCCCTTCTAATTCTCATCAAAGTCTCATGACCCCCTTTATATTTGAGTTGTACCCGCTCTCAGTCATCAATTACTTAAGTATTATGAAAATGATCTATATCAATCTACATATAGGTATTTATGTTATTTCATTAGCTTCTCTGTTTGTTTGTTTTCTCTGCAGGTTTTCCATCCATCTATCTATCTAATATCCAGACACTGTGCCTGAACACCCTCCACCCCAAAGATACATCACATGCTCCTCTAGGAGTCCTTAGGTTAGGAAGAACTGCTGTAGATAATGAAAACATTTCTACACAAAGTTCTAGTGAAGATGTTTGAAAATGTATTGAGTGGGAAACACAAGCTTCTGTTTCCAGTTGTTTCGGAGGCCTGAAGGAACACATGCTGCTGGACCTATGCCAAGAGGTTTGTTGCATAATTTTAGGCACCTTAATGTCCCCACTGTTTGATACAAATTCACAATTAAAACCTTGTGAGATTGTTAGGTTGTTAGGTCATTTCATTTGTAAAGGTAAAGGTAAACCCATGGAGTAACTCAAGAACAAGACAAACTGTATTTACCAGAGGGGGTCATTGAAGATGTCTCTTCCATTGAAAGAGTAAATAGGTACACCAGTTTTGGGGAAAGTTGATTTAACGTCTAAAAGTGAGTTCCAGCTCCTCATAAGAACATCACCCTAAAGAAAACAAATGAATAAAGTATGCAGTGTGTGTTTAATACATTGTCATGGTCTTCTATCATGAAAACTGTTCTCACCCTCAGGTTCACTATAGGTAGCCCACGATCTGTTTTCTTTACTATAGAAGAGAGGGATTGGCTTGAAGAGGTGAGGATGGCTCTAAATGTTCCGTAGAGGGACATCTCTTGGGCTTGTCGGTGGCACTGAAGATCAGCTCCTCTTATTCCATTCATATTACCAGAGAGTGGGATATTAAGAGCCACCAATCGGAGCTAAAGTGTAGATTACAGACTGAGATCAGAACATGGAGAGACATCAGGAGAAATAAAGAACAGATAAACAAAAAGGTAGAAAAAAAGTGCATTAAAAGTAGACTAACTAAAGATGCCATCAAGTGGAGATATGGGATAGACATCATTAGAGAAAATGAGACTAGGCAGAGATTATAATACAAATAAAGGGACCAAATTACACTGCAGTTGTGGACCTCATAGGGTAGGCATACATTTTATGCACGACCCCCATTGTGTCAATTCTGTTATTCATACAACTATAAACTGGAGGTCAATGAAAAATACTAACATATCCAGCTATAGAACATGTGTCAACCATGTGGTACCATAATGTGTATCAGGTATATTATACAAAGATCAAAATTAATCTAGTAAACAGAGAGGGAAAGGAACATTAGATCATAAGCAGATCAGTGACATACTAGATTCAAGATTTAGAGGAAGATGTACAAAATATAGGGACACTATGCAGCACCTTCTTAGGATGCTCAAGACAAAACAAAACAACATTTTTTCTTACAGAATGCATTCTGGGCTTGATACTTGGGGTAACTCTCATCACCACCTCATCAGCATCCTGGTATTCCTCATCCTGTAGAAGAGATGAGAAGAGAAGGGAGTGATAGCAATTAGTACAATAATATGAGACACATACACCCGAAATGTCACAATAAAAATATAATGGAACATGTAACCATAGAGTTATTCTCAGTATACAAGCAAATTAGAATATAAAATACACTTAAATCTAGGAGATATTATATGAAAAGATTTAAACTATTCAGTTTTTAGTCTATTAATATTTAATATGTGACACATACAGCGCTCGCACACAAGTATACATTTAGCTGTGTATATTTGAAAATATGTAATGCTACTGACTGTAAAATCCTCAGGAATAAACGGCTCATCAGCTGGAAAAGAATCTTGCAACTGAAAAAAAACCCAGGAGAAATTATGATAAAGAACTACAAATTATAAGAAAGAGTAATAACATTATATGTTATTGGGAGAGTTTATATGGAGTAATAGGGTGAGTTATAGGGAGCGGTTATATGGAGTAATAGGCGGAATTATAGCAAGAGGTTATATGGAGTAATAGGAGGAATCATAGGGATAGGTTATATGGAGTAATAGGAGGAGTTATAGTTAGAGGTTATATTGAGTAATAGGAGGAATTATAGAGAGGTTATATGGAGTAATAGGAGGGGTTATAGGGAGAGGTTATATGGAGTAATAGGAGGAAGTATAGAGAGGTTATATGGAGTAATGGGAGGGGTTATAGGCCCCACGAAAAGGCCCCACAAGGTTATATGGAGTAATAGGAGGAGTTATAATGAGAGGATAAATTAAGTAATAAGATGAGTTATAGAGAGAGGTTAAAAGGAGTAATAGGAGGAGTTATACGGAAAGATCATATAGACTAATCAGAGGAGTTATGGGAAAATGTAAATGGCACAATAGGGGTTATAACATGAAATATACAGAGGTATAAGAGATATGCTTGGCAGCAATTCAAACAAAAGCCAAATTTAAGAGGCTGACACACTGATGAGTTAATTAAACAGCATGCTGGTTGCAAAACTTCTTTATTTAAAAACATTTGTTTACTATTAGTATTGGCTTATTATACACATTATTTAATTATATATGTCTGAATTGAAGACCTGAGGGCGTTTATTCACAAAAATGTAGTAATTAAACTATTCACAGATGTTTTGTACTCGATTTGTATGATTTGTAGAGTTATTAATGGGAAATTAGTGTGAATGGAGGTAGCTTACGATATAAGACTGCAGTCCGAAACATGTCAAACCTGAACACTGTGTGCATGCAATCAATATTTATTGTATTAACCATTCCATAACGGCATAGACTTTAATAATAATATCACACTGTTGCACAAATGATTGTGCTTTTTTTTTTTTTTAGAACATACCAAAATTTTGCTCCATCCAATATTGGTCCTGAAAAAGGCACCATTTTCCTCTATTACATATGCCATGGAGCCTTCACTTATCTCATCCCATGATTGAAACATCTCTTTCTTGGTCTGGAACAGCAAGCTCTGGGTTGGAAATGCACAAGTAATGATTTATTGGTGGTCTGCTATATTATTTATAGTTAGGAACAATTTCAGTACTTAACAAAATACATTTACTCATAATATTAAATATACATATATATATACAGCACATGTGCCCAAAACCTCAAACCAATAGCACGATTGTTGTCTATTACAGGAACCATTATAGGATCTACTAACTAAAGAAAGAATTGCAGGGAACTTGCAGGGTAATGTAGCCGAGTTGGAAAATTATCCAATGCTGCTGAATGTTAAGTTTGCAATTTCCATCTCAGTTCTCTGCAATTCTCTCTTTATTGAGTAAACTATTACATGGTTTTATGAGAGAATATTTTTGTATATAAAATTAGGACATGTATCCCAAGACATCATTGCACACAGGACTTTCACATTGGAAACTGGACATATTTTTTAATAGAGGGTTTTATAGTTACTGAATATACCGGATTTGCTGGAATATAAGACAAGGTTTTTTTCAGAGCAAATGCTCTATTATATTCAATGTTGTCCACACAAGCTAAGTAAAAGTCAATATCCTTTCTTTTTTTTTTGCTGAAGGAACCAATGATTCTAGCCTCTCTAGTGAAATCATCAGACAATGTGTTGTACTGTGTATGAGAGCAAGTCTATTACAGTCCACAGAATGTATTCTATACCAG
The DNA here is from genome assembly GCA_036172795.1 of Pelodytes ibericus. Classification (NCBI taxonomy): domain Eukaryota; kingdom Metazoa; phylum Chordata; class Amphibia; order Anura; family Pelodytidae; genus Pelodytes; species Pelodytes ibericus. Next base: position 155,265,739 of record CM069862.1, on the reverse strand, counting down.
TAGCACAGGAAGTGACTAAATGAAACACAACATGCTCATTGTACTGTATTTGCTTGAATATAAGACAAGGTTTTTTTCAGAGCAAATGCTCAAATTGAGGTCAGATTATAAGACTGGGATCCAGGTCCCCCGCAGAGCTGCAGGGGACCTGGATCCCCCTAGCTAACAGCTGGTGGATGTCTGCACAATGCGCGCAGACATCCTCCCCTGCCACCCAGCACGACCGTTGGGACTTCTATGATGAAGCCAGGTCCTTCCGGCTTCATCATAGAAGTCCCGGCGGAAGTGCCGGGCAGCAGCGGAGGATGTCTGCGAGTATCGTGCAGACATCCTCCAGCTGCCCCCACTGGCCACCAGGGATATTTGGGCAGCTGGGGTATGTCTGCACGATAGTGCAGACATCCTCCTTGCTGCCCAAAACTGTCGGGCAGCATGGAGGATGTCTGCACGTATCGAGGGAGGCTACGTTGGTGGGAGGGAGGGGGGAGACATTGGGGGAGGGTGGGGGAGAGAGACAGACAACTTGGGGGGAGGGTGGGGGAGAGAGACAGACAACACTGGGGGGAGTGAGGGGTGGAGAGACAAACAACGCTGGGGAAAGGCAGGGGTGCAGAGACTGACAACATTGGGGGGAGGGTGGGGGAGAGAGACAGACAATACTGGGGGGAGGGAGTGGTGGAGAGACAGACAACATTAGGGGGAGGGTGGGGGAGAGAGACAGACAACGTTGAAGGGAAGGTGGGGGGTAGGGGCAGCATTGGCACACAAAAGGTAAATAAAAACAAGAAATGCATTTTTTTTATATCATAAGTTTTTATTAAATATGAAGCAATTTACATGTGAATATATACAAGTTAAACTTTTTTCCTATAGGGTAGTCTTATATTCAGGCTTTTAGTTTTTTTTCCTAAAGGAATATCCGTAGTTTAGGGGGTTGTCTTATATTCGAGCAAATACGGTTGTTTTAGTGGATTTATAGTATACCCCGATTCTTCTATTGTGTGTGCTTCTGTATTATGAATATTTTTTATCACTATATCAATCTTTTCACTGTAGAAAACTTGCAACGTCTTGCTTACAGAAGCCCATTGTTTGAGTGTCCGCATTGAGTAAGTTTACACATAATACTGGGATGGCTATTGAATTCATGTTCATAAGTGTACATAGCCGGTTATTAAGGTAATAAGCTGTTATTCTCATAGTGTTCCCAATTACTGATTATCGCAATGCAGTAACATTTGTTTATATAATAAGTAGTCAGTCAGATCCTGTGATTAACCTTCATTCCTGTTTTCATCATTCTACTGAGCAAAGGGAGAATTGATGCAATAGGTTCTCTGTGCCCCTCAAAAATAACAAAAAAGATACGGGTGAATTTGTTTACTTAGACAGGCCTATGGAAGCCATATCTATATTGTAAGCCGAGCAACTGGATAATTTCCTAGTTCCAGACTATGTTGTGTAAATGTCCATGACTGATATCTTAATTCCAGTGTGGCCACAAACAGCATTAGAAATAATAATTTTTAACAATTACCTTGTAACTCATGAAAACAAAATTCTGAGATGTAAACTGTATTTTCATATGATTACTATCCATCCTCTTTCCCCTTGACATTTCCTTTTTTTGAGGACTAAAATAACTGCCTCAGCTCTGATACAGAGCCAAAAGTAAACCTGCGTGTATCTCTAAATATGAGAAGGGGTCACTATTTTCTTCAGTTGACCTTTAACTATATTAAAGCAGTACTTGGAAGTTAGTTGTCCAACTAATATATGAGGTCATAGAAACATAGAATGTGTTGGCAGATAAGAACCATTCGGTCCATCTAGTCTGCCCAATTTTTTCTGAATACTTTTATTAGTCCCCCGTTCCCAGTCTTATAGCTAGGATAGCCTTGTGTCTATCCCACGCATGCTCAAAATCCTTGACTGTGTTTACCTCTACCACACTACCCTCTCAGTAAAGTAATACTTCCTGATATTACTTTTAAATCGTTGCCCCGCTAATTTAAGACTATGTCCTCTAGTTCTGGTAGTTTTTCTTCTTTTAAATATACACTCTTCCTTTACTGTATTTAAATGTTTCTATCATATCCCCCCTGTTACGTCTTTCCTCCAAGCTATACATGTTAGGGTCCTCCCTGGATTATACAAGAAATGACTGCCTGTGATATTATCTGATCCAGCAAATTGGTAAGTTATACAATAACTGTATGTAAAATTACCTTCAAGTAATTATGGGGTTCACCAGAAGTTGAAACAGATCCTATGTGGAAAGCAAAAAAGCATTAAGCTTGATGTGAGCACAGGAAATATTAGGAAAACTGTAAGTGAATTTGGGGCCAAAATGGAGAAGGAGTTTAAGGGTAGAAGAAGAACATGACATGATTGCATTGATCCAAAATTGAGTGTTATACAGATCACTTCAGCAATCCAAATGGCCATTAAATTTGGACCATTTATTGATCACTAAATTGACCTTGAATCTGCCTGAAAATTGGTCATAATGGCTGTGTTTTGTGCAGACATTTTGACCGAAATGATAGCTATATATATATATATATATATAAATATTTGTGTTTTTATGTGTGGTGGCGTGACAAACTGTTGTCAATGCTTTTAATTGAACTTCTCCTGTACCACATTTGTCTTTTCATATGTTAATGAGGCAACCCCTCCAATGACCTCACAAGCCAATCAATATACCTGTTGAATGAACAACCTGGTTTCAGTCTCTTCCTGCCTTGCCTGTCTCCTGGATGCATGGGGCGATCTGTGATAGGTTATAATGGGACTTTTGGTTGAAAACTAGGATTACGTTTAGTCTTGGGACAATGTGGTATTGTGTGTTGGACTGTCACTAATTATAGTATGTTACTGTGTTTTTGTCTCTTATAAAAATATGTTAAAGTAGACAGACTCAATTGTATATTTTATAATAATCTGGTGTTACACCACAATATATAAATATATTAATATTATGTTTATTATAAAAATGTATCTGGCCAATCTTGGAGGGTCTTATCCCTACAGATTTTGCAGTCCCCCAAACCAAAAATGGCCCAAATTCCAGGCTGAAATCGGCCATATTGAATGGCGAATTACACATTTCTCCTCAATTAGGCTATCAGCCCCAATCTGAATGATTTTGGGCTGGATCTGGGCATATTGCAAATGTCACCAAATCAAAGACTATGGATTGTTATTGTCTTAGTTTAAGGGTGATATATTTGGGAATATTGTTTACTACTTTGTTTCTCCACCCTAGTTTGCCTTAGGGAGACAATGCAGGGGGAATACTAGGGACTGATCCCTAGAAGAAAGCTAAATAAAGTTCCCTGGCTGAGGGACAGACTGATGTTGGTGGCCAGGCACTGACAGAGATTGGTCAGCCCTGTAGGGTTCTGTAACAGTGTTGATTAATCAAATTACAAAAAAATGAAATATCAGATACAAGCACCATCAAATGGACATGGGAAGCTAGTAAATGTTACCTCTATCTGCTGATTCTGGGCTGGGCACCTGAAAAATATAAAAATAGTGAGAATGTGGAGGTCTAATGGAGAACTGTTTAAAAATGACCAATATTGGTATGTTTGGAACGGGTCCTACATATAATAAGGATAAGACATTACCCAGTCCCAAAATCAAAGTACTACAAACTATTCTGAAAATACTTTTTTTTAGAAATATTCAATACTAGTGGTGATTAGCATTCCATATGATGGCAGTCAGGGAATTCCCTCTTTCCTGCCTTCAAAGTTTAAGGTTTAGTCTACCATGTCCAAATCTTTGCAGTACCAGCTTACCGTATGCTTGCAATGAGGCCGTGGAGGGACTGGGTACACCCTCTGCAACAAGAGACATTTGTAGAGTTAGCATCATCAAATAGTCATACTCCATGGTCATAAATGTTGTGCAGAATAATGTTATGACCACTCATGGCAGAGAACGTGTTAAGAGAGCCGTAACCCTCTCAGCATTTCAACACTTACATTCACATAAACCACTCCCGGGGGTCCAGGAGGTCCAGGGGGACCTGGCAATCCAGGACTTCCAGGAAAACCCTAAATAATGCCAACAATAATTTAAATTGTCAAACAGGTTTTGACATGAAATAAATAAAGTTAATATGTTGCTTCCCCCTGACAACAGTAGAGTCATCACAAACCTAAAAGATCAAAGTGTGATCTACAACGACACTTTTCAGTTTCAATGGAAATATTACTAACAGTTCTTACGCCAGCTCCTTACGTCTCCAATGCATATCCAGCTTGTCATTCTCCACAACTAGGGTTGCGACAGGCTGGTAAAAACAATTGGCTTCAGGCCAGTGTTATGTCCACTGAGGCAATAGCAAGGCTGGTATATTTTTGAAGAACTGGTGCCAATCCTATTCACAACATTCAACTTTCTCCTATTCTTCACCTTTCATTTCCTTTCTGCAAACGACTAACCATTTACACTATTTTCCTAATTCCACCTACAGACTATTCTTTCTCCAGCTACCATGGTAGATATGATTTGCATATTATTTTCCAGAATCCATTGTGGAGGTGATAGCACTGCATTCTGGAGATATCTGTGTGAAAAACTGGTCTGCTGACCTGTCTTGGATGTGTATATGTTTCACAATCCTCTAAAGGCTCTAAAATACAGCGTATCTCAAAGAAGATAAAGTACATAGTCTAACACATACACAGAAGATTTAACTCACAGTGTACACGAGGGAGCCATAAACTTCTGATTTGCTGTCCTAGTAGAATAAAAAAACATCTGTTGTAATTAAAACATGTCTATTTCCCATTTGTCACTGATGATAGCACATTGTATAGTTTAAAACATACTAGTTTTAGAAAAAAAAAATCATGTCCTTCAAGGTCAATCCATTACAGAAACTGTTTATTTTATTAAGAAAAAAAAATAATAATAACTAAAATGAAACATTAATTATGTGTCTACTCAATAAAGAGGTAATTGCTGGGAATTGAGATTGGAATATCAAACTTTAAACCAATGTAGCCGAGTTGAAATTATTTTTCCAATGCAGCTGAATGGGTGATAATTTGGCGTAAGAACAAACAGAAACAAGAGAGAGAAAAGCATAAAGTTGAAAATGCTACCAACTCCAAAACAGGAACAATCCCCTTTTTACTGTGTTTGAGACATTGCTTTTAATGAAGAAATAGGATGTATATTATACTGAACTTCTTCTCCTATGGTCTTCCAATACACAGATTTGTCTTGCTCAGGAGAAACATTTGAAAGAAAGAAATTCTCAGAAATAAGATAGCGTGACCTGTTATATAAAATACACTGAAACTCAAAATAATCAACCAATAATTGCATTTACCTATTTGGACTTTTGGTTCTCAAGACTCAGCCTAAACTATATGAATAAAAATTGTTTTCTAATATAAGAAGAATACCTTCCAAAATAAAATTAATCTGTGACTGAGGCATCCTCGGTTCTTTTTTTAAAAAGAATTCTACTGCCTTACAACCCATTTCATGTTGGATAATAGTGTAAAGGGAGCTAACATCACAAGTAACTAACAAATAATCATCTTGCCATGATTACGTGAGCTGGATGGTTTGTCATGGCAAGATGATTATTTGTTAGTTACTTGTGATGTTAGCTCCCTTTACACTATTATCTATTTTGGAAGGTATTCTTCTTATATTAGAAAACAATTTTTTCTGGTACGAGGATCAATTTTATTTACAACGTACCCGGACAGCCATGGGCACCAAGTTCGCCCCCAGTTATGCGAACCTGTTTTTGGCATTTTGGGAGGAAACCTATATTCATGGTCAGCATGGCTGGGCTGCAAACTTGGTTACCTATAAAAGGTATATTGATGATTTATTCTTTATTTGGAAGGGAGATTCGACCACTTTAAAGTCATTCCTAACATTCCTGAATTCCAATAAATGGGGGATCATTTTAACGACGGTTTTTAGTGAAGAGATAGTTAATTTTTTAGATCTTGAAATATTTCATGACCATCATACACTTAAATTTCGAACCTTTTTTAAAAAAGTGGACACGAACAGTTTTATAGAATCGGACAGTTGTCACTATCTCCCCTGGCTTTTAAATGTACCAAAAAGCCAATTACTTAGAATAAGAAGGAACTGTAGTGACGTTTTAGATTTTCAGACACAAGCAGAGACATTAAAAGAAAAGTTTGTAAATAAAAATTATGACATTGACTCAATTAACAAAACCATAGAGTAAATAAGACTACTGGATAGACAAAAACTTCTAACGGCCAAATCTAAAACTACAATTAAAAAACCTCAAGAGATTCCATTAATCACCCAATATAGTGGTAACAATAAATATATCCGTAAAATTATAAACAAATATTGGCCAATTTTACTCCAAGACCCTACTTTACAAACTTTTTTAAGCCCGCGCCCACGTATCATTTTTAGAGGAGTTTCCTCTATAAAAAATCACGTCAGCCAGAGTTTCCTAAAGACATCAAAAATCAAGTGCATTGAAAACCCAAAAAATTTCTTTGGAGAGCTTATCGGCTTCCATAGATGTAAGATGTGCCAAGCCTGCAAGGAAACCAACAAAACCCAAAAGAAAACTGTGTGCAATTTTAAAAACCCACATAATGACAAGATGTATAAAATTTATAAAATAATTACTTGTGAAACAAAAGGGGTAATTTATATGTTATGGTGCCCTTGTAAACTATATTATGTCGGTAGAACCTCAAGACCTTTAAAGATTCGCATAGGAGAGCACATTAGAAACATAAAAAATGGATTTGAAAAACATAGCGTCTCCCAACATCTTTTAAATACACACCAAAAAGACCCCTCCCACCTCTGTTTTCTGGCCATAGATAATCCAAGAATACAGTGGCGAGGAGGAGACCGAATAAGAAATTTGGGACAGGCCGAAATGAAATAGATTTTTGAGTTGGATACTCTAATCCCTAGAGGCCTAAATGCCGATTTTGAGCTTTGCCATTTTTTTATAATCTTTATATATCAGACTCATCTATATTTTTATTTTTGTGCCCACTAACAAATAAGAGTTTATAAAGACCATGTTGTCCGGGGGCTTAAAGACCTCTCTATATAAGAATTTTACCTCTATATATATTTTTCTTTTTATGGGATCTGTCTCTTTAAACTCCATGTGCAAACAAATTGAGTTGCCTGTATATGTTTTTTATTGCTATCCATTATACCTCTGTTTTTAACACCTGTTTTATAAACATTAACCTTGTGGTTTATATTAACATTGCTAATACATAAATATTACACTTGATTTGAGATTTAACTATAACTATTTCTTCTTTTTATTAGAAACCGTTTTTAGTCTGCTGGTTATAATATTTGTTATGCTTTGATTTTTACTTTTATCATTTATTTATCTTTTAATAAGATTATGCTGTTATTTTATTATATTATGCTGTATTTTTTTATATATATCGTTGGTGGTAAACCATCACTGTGTTGAGAGACATTGTTTTCTGAAAAAGACATTTGTTTAACAAGAATCAGCAGAGTGTGCAGCTCCCACCCTCGTTTGTTTCTCCCAGTTCCCACTTAGACGCCTATTAGTCTCCGTGGCAACACCCTTGGACTAGTTCTATATAATCTTCAAATGTCCTGTGCAGACGTCATTGCCTTGAAGAAGCCCTATTGGGCGAAACGCGTTGCGAGATTTTGGTGACGCTGCACGAGACTTCAATTGCGGAAGTGTTTGTGTCTCCAACAACGGAGCTTGTTTTCACTTGGCGTCCTTCGTTATCCACTACTGACGGTTTTGGACTACGTACATACTGGACGGACTGGTGATATTTTCGTTTCTGTTTTTACTCTATATGAGCCTTTTATTCCAGTTTTTTATCCAGAGGAAAATTAAAGATTTATATTGTACCCTAAATTACATCTGATTTCCCAGTATAAATCTACATCTCCTAACTGGGTCTACATCTACCTATTACCAATCACTACACTTGGCTGTGGATGATAGGACTCAAAGTCCTCTAAAGTTTTTTACACTCAGAGCCGGTTTCTAGGCTCTTGAATTTGTGAGTGTATTTTCATTGGGGGACATATCTCCATATTGTATATTACTCCTATATTACTACACATTGTTGTTTTTTTTTTTTTTTTTCTCTGTTTCTTCCATATGTACTTTCCTGAGATATTATCAGTTTTCTCCAGATAAGTAGAGTTTCTTTATACAACACATTTTTTCACTTTTGTTTGTTTTTGGAGGAACTACACTTGTGTATGCTGCATTTTTTCACATATATTTATCTCTGTTTATAAGCGCTCATCACTTTTTTATATTCTTTATTGTTGTTTTCACCTCCATGTGAGAGGCTGCTATTTATATTATATATCATGTCTATCTTTAATTCTATATAATCTTCAAATGTCCTGTGCAGACGTCATCGCCTTGAAGAAGCCCTATTGGGCGAAACGCGTCGCGAGAGTTTGGTGACGCTGCACGAGGCTTCAATTGCGGAAGTGTTTTTATCTGCACAAAGTCTCTCCGTAATCCGATGAAAAAAACTGCAGCGGCAAATGGCATCAAAACGGTGGAAGTCTGTCAACGATCACTCCGAGCCTTACTTCTGGGTTCTGACGTCAAGGCACAATGCACTACACATTTTGCCTAGTATCAATGACATACTGCACCTTGAAAAAGCCGTTGATACTAGGTGAAATGCTTAGTGTGTGGCACCTTGTTGTCAGAACCCAGGAGCGAGGCTCAGAGTGAGAGCGTTAAAGCAATTTAAGCCCCTCAAAAAATGGGGCTAAATGGGGCTAAATGAAAATTTTCACGAGAAAATTATGATATTAATGAAACATGTTAGAGATTTGAAGACTTACACTTATCTCTTGAATCACCGGTGGTTGGCTTTTTTCAGATGTAATTCTGTCTCCTGGAGGCCCAGGTGGTCCTGGAGGACCGGGTGCTCCCTGTGGACCAACAGGTCCCGCAGGGCCAACAACTACTGTGTCTCTGTGTCCATGACAACCTGCACAACCCTAAACAAGAAAATTATACAGAAAAAAAAAATAATAATACATATTTATAATGACCAAGTCAATTTTGTAGTAAATGGTGATTCCCCTGTATGGGAAAAAAGAAAGTAAGTGAGAGGAAATTAAAATAAACTTGCATGAATAAAAATGGCTCCTAAACAATAAAGACTGGAGATATACAAATAAATTGTCTTGTAGCCAATTATGGGTTTATGGGAGCAGCAGTGACAAATACATTTTATCTAAAAGATTTGGCAACCCTAGTTATGGAGGACACATATCAGTGAGTAAAATTACCCTTTCTTGGCTGTGCAATAATATTTGACTAATGATGAAGAAGAAGATGCATCTATTCTTCAAAAGTTGGGAGCTAGATATTTAATGAGATGAAGGCGCTGTGTCCATAGGCACATTATAAAAGAAAATTAAGGAGTGGCCAAAAAAGTAGAGGTGTACTGTAATGCAGCAGGAATAAATAAAATACCTATAAACCCATCCGCAAGGGTGTAACCCATATATGGAAAACAATTTCCTCCAATATCATGCCAAACAGATTCCTTAGTAATGCCAGTAAGATGGCCCATTAAATATGCCACATACAGGAGCCTCACAAATGATGTCACACACAATAATAATATACCAGTATTATTTTGTTGTTAATAAGCCAGACAATTTGCCTAATATGCCAGTAATATTGTGCCATTCAGATGCCAGTAAATGTGTGCCATTAAGATGCCAGTTATATTGTGCCATTAAGATGCCCCAGCCAATTTACCCATCAAGATGCCAGTAATATTGTGCTATTCAGATGCCAGTAATATTGTGCCATTAAGATGCCAGTAATATTGTGCCATTCAGATACCAGTAATATTGTGTCATTCAAATGCCATAATTATTGTGCCATTCAAATGCCTGTAATATTGTGCCATTCAGATACCAGTAATATTGTGCCATTCAAATGCCTGTAATATTGTACCATTCAGATGCCTGTATTATTGTGCCATTCAAATGCCTGTAATATTGTGCCATTCAGATACCAGTAATATTGTGCCATTCAAATGCCTGTAATATTGTGCCACTCAGATACCAGGAATATTGTGCTCGTTTTCTTCCTCCCTCCACCCCCCTTCCCCAGTACTTACTGCCTGGCTGATGCTCCGTGTTCCTGGACGCCTCCTCCGTGCAGTCTTTCCTCCTGCACGGAGGAAGGAAGCACAGACACCGGATGTGACGTTACGTAGGGATTTCTTTTTACTTTTTTTTTTCCGGCGGCCGAATCCAGCTGATGCGGCTGCCAGAGGGAAAAAAATAAAAGTACAGCAGCGCGGTGCGGGAGGATACCTGCAGCACAGGTGTCACCCCCCGCTGGCGGTGTCACCCTGTGCTGTCTGCACCCCCCTACCCCTCTCGGGACACCACTGGTGCTAATAATAAAGATAATAATAATAAATAAAGATTTACTAAAAGGTGAGTTGAGGTGATATGAACATTTCATTTCATTTAACTCTACATTGTGCAGGTTCAAACTGGTGAGTTTCCCCCGTAAAACAAAACTCATCAGGTTTGTCCCTTTACAATGTATAACTAAAATGGTGAGATGAAATGTTCATCCAACTTCAACTCACCTTACCTCATCTAAATTCACTTGTAATTCACCTTTTAGGGAAAAGATCCAAATGTAAAAACGGCAGTTGGATACAAACTGCAGTGTGTGGGTCAAAAACCCAAGATAATGAAAAAAGAAATAAAAATATATAGTGTGGATATCGTAGTTCTTAGCATGCTACAACTTTCTTTTTTCATTATCTTTGGGTTTAAACCACATACTGCAGTTAACATCCAACTGCATTTTTTTACAGTAAGTGCTTATTTTTAGCACAATTGGGTGTTTTGCAGATTTGGGTTACACCTTTGCGCAGGGCTTATTACCGTACTCTTTCGAGTGTCACATCTAAATATTGCATGCTGTGAGGTCTGGTGGGCTATGCCTTATAATGAAGAGTAGAGTGTAGCAAATAGCATGTAGTACATGTGTATGTGATTATATACCAACCTCTCCTGGGTCACCTTTCTCTCCCTGCAAATGTAAAAGAAATACATTGAAGACATGGGAGGACCTCCTATGCAGATAATGGTAAATTTAATCTTGAACGTTTCTTTACATTTTCATAGAACACACATTGCCTTGTCATACATGTTTTCTCCCAGTGACAGACACATATAGTTAGGTTAAATGGACTGTCTGGTGCCCAAAATGCATGTTTCAAATATTAATGCTTTGTAATGTGCTTTCAAAATATTTTAAAATAGATGTTTTACATTGTCCATCGCTTAAAATGTAAAATACCAATGATTCCTGTCTTTTATGATATAAAAAAAGCATTTCTTGTTTTTTAAAAAGCAATTTACATGTGAATATATACAAGTTGAACTTTTTTCCTATAGGGTAGTCTTATATTCAGGCTTTTAGTTTTTTTCCTAAAGGAAAAGCAAAAAAAAGTTTGGGGGGTCGTCTTATATCAGGGTCGTTTTATATTCGAGCAAATACGGTATAAATAATCAGTGCTGCTGCACCTGCAGTAAACATACAGAGTAGTCACTGAGTCAAATATTAAAAATGTGATTTATGCAGAATGCATGCATCAACTCAAACTGGGGAAAAAAAGTCTGTGCACTATACAAGCAGTGATCTTCATCTTGCACCAAAGTGAGTATAGGGACAAGACTGTCCCTTTAACATAATGGACATGTACATAGATAACTCACCTTTAGACCTGGAAGTCCTGAATATTCTACAGGAAACGAATTTATGATGTTTTCCTGAGGAAATAAATATATATTCATGTATAATATATTTTCTTACATTGCAGTGTGGTAGAAAACAAACTTCTTTAGCTCACTTCTGATACCAGAGAAAGACTGGCAACTTTTGCCCCAGGGGGCAAAAACAGTTTAGTTACTCATTTTGCAATTTCACCAGCCAAATTCGCTAACATCAGATAGAGATAAAAATAGACAGCCAGGACGGATGTACTAACAGATAAGGTACAAAGATTGTATAGACATACAAAACAGATAGAAAGCATGCCTCCCAAATGTCACGCTTTGTGCAGGACAGTCCCAATTTTGTGAGGCTGTTCCACTGAGCTCTACCACTGTCTGGCTTTTTTCAGCACTGCAATCCTGTGGTCCCAATTTAAATTTCCAGTGTCTGAGACAATAGAGAATGCACACTGTGCATGTGCAGTGGTGCTCACCATTTGCATGACAATGCCACCACACATGCAGGGTAGTGCTGACACTCAACCTCCCAAGCTCTGCCCCCTAGCGCTACAAGTTGCTGGGAGCAGAAGTTGGGAGGTATGAGAAAGTGCTACAACTATGGCCATCCTGCTGTTTCTGTACTACAACTATATTAATTCCATGCCATTTTAAAAAGCTATTGGGGAATGAGGGGGTTTGTAGTTCTGCAGCAGTTGGAGAGCCGCAGTTGGACGTCTAGGCACTAGGGCTTTTAGAAGTGACAAATGGTGTAGCCCATTGAGCTCGAGTAGAGGGCAGTCCGGGGAGAAATTGCCCATCTGTCCTCCTTGCCAGCCCTCTCCTGTCTGGTACTCACTTTGCAACATGTAGCTTCAGTTGATTGACCTGGTGGCCCTTGAGGACCCATTTCTCCCTTTTCTCCAGGAGACCCACTGACACCTGGAGGTCCTATCAGCCCGGTGTCTCCTTTCTCTCCCTGTTGGATTAAGAAAATGAGAAATTCAACTATTTTAGCAATTCCATTCTGAGATGACCAGGCACTGTATGTAAAGTTGTATGCCTCTCAACTGCCCTGCTGTGCGCTTGGGCAGTCCCAATGTGAGACACTGGACATGCTGTGTTTATTCAGAGTCTACAATACATGTTCGATCAGCTGACACACTATGTGACAGTGATACTAGGCATCTAACATTGACATGCACGCTGCATCCTTTGTCTGCTTCTAAGGAGGTTGGGTGGCATGAAGTTGTAAACTAATCATTAAGATTAGAATTAAACATTCTATATTTTAACATTTGTGAAAAAAAATATTAATAATATGTTAGGTTATGGGCAGCAGCAGTGGTTACATATTACATCTGATCAATATAGACAGTATTCAAACTACAAAATCAATGTATTTTGTACTTGAATAAATGGTAAGCCTTGCACAAATGTAGTATGATGATGCTTTAGGAATGATAATAGAAGAAACTTTTTAATCTGGTAATACGTGGAATCTTATAGATTTGTTATGTGTTTGCTCAAAGGTACAGAAAATACATCAGAGCAGATTATTCAGATTGTAAACTTGATTACCACACATGGGTAGGCATCAGCATTGTTCATTGTGGACATTTGCTGGTTTTGTTATAGGCATTTTAATAATGTGTTATGGATCTTAACATACCTTACCATGGATACTGATGCCCTTGTACAGACAAGTTGCCTGTTTCTGTTACCACATAGTAGATTTGCACATGTGGTGGCAAACCTATGGCAGTAGTGTCACAGTGGGTATGCAAAGTGGCCAGAGGCAGGAAGCAGGCAGCTGGATGTCTGTGTGCTGCCCAGAAGCACAGACATACTCTCAGGCACCTCTCAAGCTCACTGCTTGACTATGGAAGTGAGAGCAGTAGGTGGTCACGTGAGGATGTCTGCGTGCCTTGGCAGTGTACAGACATAAGGCTGCCCTCCATTAGATACCATGGCACATCAGTCCATGTAGGTGCAATCTGGGTGCCCTGGCAAGAGCAGTGGATGCATCTGGGTGCTTTGGCAGGAGCTGATTGTGCAATCTTGGTTTTTACAGAATGATAGGTGTGCCCACAAAATACTTAATATTTGCTCAGTGAAAGGCATGACAAGAAGGCTAACTAGCATCAAATTGTGTTTCTGAACTAGTGGGAAAAAATGCAAAAACATTCTAAATAGCCTAAAGGTCCGGATAATCCACCAAAATAGAATACAGAGACCAACCAAGATGCTGCACAGATTCTGCTTCCTTCTTACATCCACAAAAAGAATTATTAAAAGTTAAATTCTGCACCCAAAAACACAAAAATCAAGTTTAATTACACAAAATGGGAAGCCTGATGTTTCGACCCATAGTAGTTGGGTCTTTATCTAATGCATACACAAGTGAGAAGAACAACATGTCAGCCACCTGATAAAAGTCTTCAATGAGAGACTGAAATGTAGAACCTTCAATAAATAACTGATTATTGCCAGCATTACAAGATCCTTGGGTTCTCCTTTTCAACTTTGCATTTCAGCCAGGCCAGCAGCATGGCATTTGACATTTGTTATAGATATAGATATACACACACACATATTTATATATTTATGTATATATAGATTTACATATATATTAGTTATATATGTGTTATATACAGTAGAATTGATTGTGATTACATAATGGATTGTAAATGGAAAGTATCTCACTATTGTTGGTTATGTGAACCAAGATATGTGACTGGTTAGCCAGCAAGTCTCCTTGAGCAAGGGTTAGATTTTAGAATGTATTTTGTTTGATTTTTCCAAGATTACGAGCATATAATTAATCTATTGATATCCACATACATCATGCAAGTGCATGTGTGGAAACACTGTACCGAAGCATGATCTGTTCAAATACTATAGTACCTTTGGTCCAGGGAGGCCAGGTAATCCAGTGTATCCGTCAGGCCCCTGGGCACCAGGTGGTCCATGAGATCCATCCATCCCTGGTAAACCTGGCAATCCCATCAATCCAGGGTTTCCCTCTGGGCCTGGGAGTCCTTGAGGTCCTTGCATTCCTTGGGGTCCTTGAGGTCCAGGTGCCCCCTCTGGTCCTCTTTGACCTTCCTGTCCCTGAGCTCCCTCAAAGCCTTGTGGCCCAGGGAGCCCCTGAAAGCCTCTTTGACCTGGAAGACCCTCAGGACCCACATCTCCTCTTTGCCCTATTGGTCCAGGGTTCCCAGGATGTCCCGAGGTACCGGGGAGGCCTGGGGAGCCTGGAGGACCTTGTGGACCCTCAGGTCCTTGTAATCCAGGATGCCCTGGGAGACCTTGTGGTCCAAGTTGTCCAGGAGGCCCCGGAGGGCCAGAAAGTGATGGAAAAATCTGCAGACGAATAAATAGGAGATCATTGTGCTAATTAGAATTTCTGAAGATCCCTAGCAAATATGAAAATTATTTCTCCACAATAGCATTTATCAGGAGATATCTTGTTTTAGTGAAATGTTTACAGTGCGTTTATTTAGCTTTACATATAAGGCTTAGAAAGCAAATTTATTAAAATGTTTTCAAACATATACTTTACAATGCAAACTAGTGAAAGAATGTTTCCACTTTACATAGTATTTAAATAAAATGTTAATTGCAAATCATGGTTAACTCATGCATCAATAACATGTCCATTGTCACTCTCTCCTACCTTATTTTCATCCTCTAAAGCATTGAAAGTCCCTGAAGTTGCAGGGAGTCCAGGGATTCCTGGTGGTCCTGGTAGCCCTTGAGGGCCAGGTACCCCAGGCTGTCCATTCATTCCCCTCTCCCCGATGCGCCCCGGGGTGCCAGGAAGTCCAGGAGCTCCTGGTGCCCCAACATCCCCTGTTTCTCCCTGATTAAAACAAGGCTATTATAAATATCTGTAATAAACTTTACACAGCTTAGCTCCAATCAAGAATTATGGAGGTTCTAGCTGCACAGTGTTTCTTTAAGTACTTGGCATTTACCATAAGAATTAGACAAATTTCATTCATCGAAGTGAAAGCTCATATAGTTTTTCAGACATTATTTCTTTAATTTATAATGCTTTTTTCCACTGACCTTTAGTCCCGGTGGTCCAGAAATAGCAGGACATACACAGACAGAAATATTAGACTGGGAAAAAAAGGGAAATATGAGAGATGGTGTTATTATGGGGTTTATAATATATGTCACCAGCATTGTTGCATATTCATCTATTCCATTTAGTTGAAAACCTAGATGAACCCAAATTGTAGTGGACTATTTACAAATATTAAACAAATCAATTTTGTATCTATATTATCCACCCCACTACTTTTTCTTCTTATCATGTACAATTGTAGGTTATGTATAAGGTGTATACTGTATAAAAGTTATGTACAAAGGCGTTTCCGTCAGAAATGTAGTCCACTCGCGCCATAATTAATATCTAATGTAGCATTTGCCTCTTGTATCCCTCAATCCTTCTCCTTTCCTCATATCCTTGTGTTCTGCTAACTTCCCACGTCTTTGCTCTTTCCATGCTTTGCCTCTGTCCTCCCCTTTCTCTTTCTGAACCCCAACTTCAAACAGGAGTGGGTGTGACCAGCAAAAGATGGTTTTGATTTTGGGATCTGAATGATACTGCCATAATGGAACCAATTCAATGTTTGTTCACTATTTAGTTAATGTAAATGTACATTCCCCCATAGTCGATAAAGGCCATACTTATCCATGGAAACATAAAAGGAAGTATTACCTTGTGCTGGTCTGATTGGGGCTCAGCTGTTACTATCATTCCATTTAAGTCAAACATATTGGATTCTGGTTCCTTGAAAGAACCTAAAGAAAAATTCAGAGATATGTTGTAAATGGACTGTGATATTATTGGGAAAAAGTAAAATATAGGATCTTTGCTCATTCTCAACACATTAATTCCCAGAACTTTGCCTGCTGATAAATGCTCCACTGCAATAAAGGACACAATGCACTTATAAACTATGGAATAGCTCTGTCTTTTGGAGTCCTGGTCACCTTTTCAGAATGTTGTTATCTTTGTGCTGGAAGGCAAGTAATAAAAAAAAAGATACTGTATACAGACACCTAGTCCAGCCGTAGTGATAAGCAGGCGCAAGTAGGGTAGCAGGGGTGTTTAGGGTCTGCCCAGAGGTGTCACTAGGGTTGGTGTCACCCGGTGCGGTAACTCATGGTGTCAACCCCCTGGATTTCCTCAAATACCATGCCAAACAGATTCCTTAGTAATGCCAGTCAGATGGCCCATTAAATATGCCACATAAAGGAGCCCCACAAATTATGTCACACACAATAATAATATGCCAGCATTAGTTTGCTGTTAATAAGCCAGACAATTTGCCTAATATGCCACAAATATTGTGCCATTCAGATGCCAGTAAGATTGTGCCATTAAGATGCCAGTAATATTGTGCCATTAAGATGCCGCAGCCAATTTGCCCATCAAGATGCCAGTAATATTGTGCCATTAAGATGCCAGTAATATTGTGCCATTCAAATGCCATAATTATTGTGCCATTCAGATACCATAATTATTGTGCCATCAGATACCAGTAATATTGTGCCATTCAAATGCCAGTAATATTGTGCCATTTAGATGCCTGTATTATTGTGCCATTTAGATACCAGTAATATTGTGCCATTAAGATGCCAGTAATATTGTGCCATTCAGATGCCTGTATTATTGTGCCATTCAGATACTAGTAATATTGTGCCATTCAGATGCCTGTATTATTGTGCCATTCAGATGCCAGTAATATTGTACCATTCCGATGCCAGTATTATTGTGCCATTCAGATACCAGTAATATTGTGCCATTCAAATGTCATAATTATTGTGCCATTCAAATGCCATAATTATTGTGCCATTCAGATGCCAGTAATGTTGTGCCATTCACATGCCAGTAATATTCTGCCATTCAGTTGCCTGTAATATTGTGCCATTCAAATGCCTGTATTATTGTGTCATTCAGATGCCAGTTTTATTGTGCAATTCAAATGCTAGTAATATTGTGCCATTCAGATGCCTGTATTATTGTGTCATTCAGATGCCTGTAATATTGTGCCATTCAGATGCCTGTAATATTGTGCCATTCAAATGCCTGTAATATTGTGCCATTCAGATGCCTGTAATATTGTGCCATTCAGATGCCTGTATTATTGTGCCATTCAAATACCTCTAATATTGTGCCATTCAGATGCCTGTATTGTTGTGCCATTCAAATGCCTCGATATGTTCACCGAGGATAAGAAAGCTCTTCCTACAACGATCGACGAACATCCCGTATGAACCCTGCCGCCAAAGGAGACAGAGCATTTCCCTGTGTCAGCAAAAACCCCAGAGAACAAAGTGGACAGTCCAGGACTATCGAACAGCGCTGGAACGCGACTACTTCAGATAAGTCCATTTAAGTGTATTATATATGTCCCCTCTGTAGAAAGAGAGAAGCGGGGTTGACAGGGAAGGAAAGAACTAAATTGAGGGGCTAATTGCCTTCCCCATAGACTTGGAGGGGACCTATAACTGCTGGGCAGCGCTTTTATTATAAAGCTGTGGGGGATTTACATCTCGTACTATACTTGGCACAGCAGGATAAAGACTCTAGGACTTAGTGTCTGGCTGGTAGCTGAAATCACTGGCTTGTATCCATACTGCGGGGCAAATTTCATCTTTAAAATTTCTTCCTGCCACAGAGTCATAACTGTGACAGAATCTGCCCCCTTTGTCATTTTAAGTTATACCTGGTGGCATCTACCCTGATTCAGTTTGGTATTAGCTTTGACACCCACAACACCTTGTCTGGCTGGAAATTGTGTCTTTTTACCTTGTGTCCACATGGTAGGCAAATTTTTCCTGGCATAGAGCCGTAATAGTGGCAGAACTTTGATTTCTGCCCCAACTGAATCTGTACCGATTGGTCCTACCCTGACTTAACGCGGTATTAACTTTCATACGCATAATTTTGGCTACAGGAATATTGTCTGGAACATACTTGTTATAGGCAAACCAGCACACCTAGCCCTAATTAATCCAATTAACCTGAACTGTTGTTTGTCTTGCTAAACACACTCACTTACACTGACTTTAGTGAACAATATAGGTCCATGCATGATGCTCAGTCGCTTCGTGTAGGTTAGGTCTGGAATCTGTATTAACAAACCAGCTTGCAAACTACTATTCAAGGATTACTGGTTCTAACCGGGCACACCTGGCCACTTCACTATCCTCGATACTCTCGATCTCTCTTAATCTCATTCTATTATCCATCACGGATAAGTAAAAATTGGATCTTGTTCTTGGTTCTGTTTCGCCCCCATTAACATACATTTGACCCATAGAAACCTCCAGAATGGGTCCTAAGGGAGACAGAGCCCCGAAATCTGAGAAATCTAAAGAGTCCAATAAACCCAGTAAAGCTCACGCAATAAGCGCATATTATTCCCCGAAAACCCAAGCTAACTCATCAACGATATCTGATAAATCAGTATCTGACCATCAGAGTGAGCCTTCGACATCTGACTTAGACTCCTGTCTCACTCCAGATATCCTGGATAAAGCCCTAGAATCCCAATACACTAAGATTAAGCTGGATCTAGACAAAAACCTCTTAGATTTTAAGGAGGAACTTGCGCAACTTAGGGCAATCATACAATCCCAAGCACAGGAGATTGCAGTGACCCTACAAAAAGTGGATGAGCTGAAGCTTCAGAACGAAACATTGTCTGCCTCAGTCTCAAAATTTGAGAATAAAATTGCAGATCTAGAAGACAGGTCGCGACGCTAAAACCTTAGAATTCGAGGAATCCCGGAAGAGATTGTTGATTTGGACCAATTCATGTTGGACCTCTTGTCATTGTATATAGACCTTAAGAAATTTCCCATAACTCCGGTTGAACGGATTCACAGATTACCAAAACCTGTTAACTTACTTCAGACAAGCATTCCAAGAGATATAATTGTCTGCTTTTGTAATTTCCGAATAAGAGATACACTATCTAAAGAATTTATGAAAAATCCACCGAAAGACCCTAAATTTTCTTCCCTAAGTATCTTCTCTGATCTATCCCTGACAACCAGAATGAACAGGAAGAAATATTCAATATATACTGCCTGTCTTAGAGAACAGAAAATCGCATACTCATGGGGATTCCCCACAAAACTGAGGATTGTGTATAACGGCAGAATACATACCTGTTTGGACCCTCAAGAAACTAAGGAGAAATTAATATCATGGAATCTCTGGAAGGGTTAAGCGCTACTCACCTTGAAGGAACCGTCTAAGGGGGAGGATAGGGGGAGGATAGGGAGGATAAGAGAAAGTATCCGTAGGAATTTATTGACCGACCCCTCCATTTTTTTTTTTTTTTTTTACAACATAACTCAATACTAAGGTTGCTCAAAGCACTTTATGCTAATTGACCAAATTCACGGCAATGTCCCGCACATATTGATGGATTAAAGTCCTTACACTAAGCACGACGAACATAGATTTACATTTTGGATGTTAGTCAAGGTGTTAGTTCAAAATTGTATTGAATTGTTAATCTAAAACAATTTAATACTATGGTGGCTTAAAGCATTTTATGCTAATTGATTAAACTCACGGTAATGCCTTGCACATATTGATGGACTAAAGTGTTTACACTAAGCATGACGAATATAGATTTATATATTGGATGATAGTTAAAAAATTATAAAAAATAATACCTATAAACACTAGATAATTATAATTACACTCACATATATATGATATTTTTTTTTTTTTTTTTCTTCACACTGGTTGATATGATGTGATATAAGTCACTGAAGACGATTGTTATTGGGAATTGGGTGGCACTCAACAAATTAAGTACTAATATTTAAATTCATCACAATTTAATACTGCGACTGTTTAAGTACTCTTTATTATCTAATTAAATTCACTATAATGTTCCGCACTTATTGATGGATAAAAGGGCGCTCACAATGAACCCGACGAATAGATTTATATATTGAAAATTGGATAAGAGCCAAAGGGAGAACTACTAGTAAATATTAGATAGCCCCAAATAGATATTCACATATATATGTTTTGGTCTCCACCTTAACCCAACGCTAAAATGTAGGAAACCTTACTTACCTGGTCCTACCTAAAACAAAGAATGCGGCCTTTTTTTTTTCCTTCTCTCCTTCTTTTTTTCTCTCCTCCCTTCCCTTTCACTGGTTAGAGGAAGAGATAAGCCACCCGATCCGACCGTTCTGCCCCCCCCCCCCTCACCCTGATGGTTCAGGGTAAAATTGTCTCTCAGTGCGCTCCAGCCATATTCTGGCTGGATCGACCTGACAGATGGTTGGTTGTTTTGTGTTTTATGTGTGAGTCTGTCCTTCAAGAGATTTATGAGAAGCTAGCCGGCTCGGCCGGGGGCCCTTGGGAACGGGGGGGGGATGTGGTTTTTCTATGTCCCTTTAGCTGGTTACCCTCAACGTGCGGGGACTTAACTCCCCATATAAAAGGTCGTACTTATATGAAACCCTTATAACTGACGCAATCGATATAGCGTTCATCCAAGAAACGCACTGGAGAGCCGATCAGCCGACCCACTGGAAATTTCGTAGATACCCACACATCTATATGTCCTCTCTCCAAGAGAAAAAAAAAAGGGGTGTAGCGATCATTATCGCTGCCAAAATCAAGTTTGAATATCTTCATCATATTACAGACCATGAGGGTAGAAGCCTTATACTACTTTGCCGAATTAACGATACGGAATATACTTTATGTAATTTATACGCTCCCTCAGATAGAACGATAGGCTTTTTGAATACGAACATTGACACAATCGAATTAATAAGGAAGGGGGTTTGCATTATAGGGGGAGACCTAAATTGTATTGCCAATATAGATAAAGATAGGAAAACCACAAGACCTAGTAAGGGGGATAGCAGGCTGAAGTCTAGGGCCGATCGCTTTGCTGATAATATCTTTAAAAATGGTCTTTATGATGTATGGAGAATGCAACATCCCAATGAACAACATTTCTCTTTCTATTCAGCGCCCCACGCGTCATATTCTCGCATAGACTATTTCCTAATGACGGGACCCGGCCTCGAAAGGTGCACCAGCTCGCAGCTGGGCATCATCTCCTGGTCGGATCACGCTCCTTTATATCTGACCCTGAGGGACGCACCCGAGTACAAACTTCGAGGGGACTGGAGATTGAACGAGTCCTTGCTGTTCTCGGAGGGCGACAAGATAGATCTGATGGAACAGGCAAGACTTTTTCTGGAGAGTAATGATAACGGTGAGGTCTCGGAATTCACCTTGTGGTGCTCTATGAAGAGCTACTTGAGGGGACATCTTATAAAACGGGGGTCATGGAAAAAGAAATTAGCGGGAAAGGGTCTACCTGACCTCTACATATCTCTCGGCCAGGTGGAGAGAATACACAAACTAAATCCAACTTCGGGGGGGCTGGCGGAGATCGAGACCTTAAGGAATTCTATCAAATTAAAATTGAAAGCAAAGATGGACGCTACAATACTTAAATTAAAACAAAGATGGTATAGTAGCAATAGTAAAACGGGAAAGGATTTAACCAGGAAGTTAAGATTCATGACCCAAGCATCAAGGATAAAAAAAATTAATTTCCAGGGTGAAACCTGTATTACCCCATCTCAAATTGGGGCGGCTTTTAAAACATACTATAAAAAGCTATATAATCTGGATGACCCCCAACCAACCTCACTCGAAATGGCGCGGTTCCTTGAGAGTCTCGACCTCCCCCAGGTTCCCCCCGAAAAACTAATTGCACTTAATCAACCCTTTTCAGAGATTGAAATCATCACCTCTATTAGAGACCTCAGAGATGGCAAATCGCCCGGTCCAGATGGCTTCTCGGCCATATTCTATAAAACCCTGAACCCGATAATATCTCCAATTTTGCAGAGAATGTTTAATAAAATAGAGACAGGAGCAGTCTTCCCTGAAGAGATGTTGTTGGCCAATATAACACCTATCCCAAAACCAGAGAAAGATCCATCCCAGGTCACGAATTACAGACCAATTTCTCTGATAAATCTAGATGTAAAAATATATTCCAAAATCCTGGCCCAGAGACTGAATTTGGTCATCACAGATTTAATCCACCAGGATCAGGCAGGTTTTATGCCGGGGGGGTCCACAGAGGCCAACACACGCCGGGTACTCAATATCTTAGAGGTAATTAACCAACAAGAGTCCCCGGCTGTTCTCATGGCATTAGACGCAGAGAAGGCGTTCGATAGGGTTGATTGGCGCTTTCTTTTTGGGTCCATGCAGGCATTTGGTCTATCTGGACCCTTCCTGCAATTTTCAAAAGCACTCTATATATCTCCTTCTGCTAAAATGAAAGGCCCATCTTTAACCTCTACCCCCTTTCCAATTCACAACGGCACACGGCAGGGCTGTCCCTTGGCCCCCCTGCTATATGCACTAGCCATGGAACCGCTTGCCGCTGCGGTTAGAAAGAATAGACAAATTAGTGGTATAAAGATCGGTCCACAGCTTCATACTATCACTTTGTACGCGGACGACGTATTATTGTCCCTTTCTAACCCAGCCGATTCCATTCCGGCTTTGATGAAGGAGGTTCATATGTTTGGCCATTACTCTAATTATAAAATTAATATACTAAAAACCCAATTCATACCTGTAAATCTGGATAGTACACAACTGGCCACATTGGAACCCATCGGATACAACAGCACCTCTCCAGATAGCATTGACTATTTAGGGGTTGTTTTTCCCCCAAGATTGGAACAAATAGTAGATCTTAACTACACTAAATTAAAGAAACAGGTAAGAACATTGTTAATAAAATGGAAGGGCCTTGAACCATCGTGGATGGGCAGGATTACCATCCTGAAATCATATATAGTTCCAAAATTTCTGTATCTACTTCGGGCTATCCCCCTAAGGGTTCCCCGAATCCATCTTAGAGACCTGGAGCTCCTGTTTGCCGCATTTGTATGGCCGGACGGTAGATCCAGGATTTCTAGACAGATCCTAATGAGGGAGGTCGAGAAGGGAGGTCTGGGTTATCCGGACCCATTTCAGATACATGACATCGCTCAACTTGCCCATATAATAGCCTGGAAGACCAACAGGCCAAGGCAACCACCCTGGTTAAAAATAGAAATATATAAAGCCCATTGTTTAGATCCGTTTTCTCTTCTTTGGGTGACTCCTAAACAATTTCGGAAACTGGGCCCTTCAGGACAGATAATCGGGAATCTTGTTGCTTCCCTGTACAGCATGAGAAACAGGTTCAAACTCCGGACCTCTTTATCTATGGCCTCCCCACTTGGAGTTATATCGTGGTACATAACGAATTTAGATCTAAGCATGTGGACCAATAAAGGGGTCAAAACAATTGGAGACTTATTTCTAGGTGACGACATAAACTCTTTCCCCAACCTACAGAGAATATACAATCTAGGGGATATGGAACTATTTACCTACCTTAGAGTAAGACACTTGCTACGCTCAAATCCCCCGACACTCCACGATCGTTGGGATGACTTTTTTAACTCCGTAACATCAAAGAGCGTTTTTTCTAAAATAAAAAAACTAATAGCACACCATTCGAGGCATGAGAAACCAAACCCAATAAGGCTGTGGGAAAGAGACCTAGAAATAACATACTCCAATCAAACGTGGTTTTCAGCATGGCAAATGACTAGGAAGGCAATCCACTGTGTCAAATTACAAGAACAGTACTACAAGTTACTGCATCGGTGGTACATTGTTCCTGCCCGATTGGCAAAATACAACACAAATACCAATAATCTGTGCTGGCGATGCCACTCAGAGACGGGATCACAAACCCATATCTGGTGGCAATGCTTAACTCTTTCTCCGATTAAAACTCGAATGACAGATATTATGCGAAGGATAACAGGTAGAGAAGTATTTCTTACACCACAAACTTTCCTGTTCCATGTTGATTTCCCCGACTTAAAAAAACACCAGAAATATTTATTGATAAACATATTTCTAGCAACTAAACTCTGTATAGCAAGGGCATGGAAAAAATCGACTGCACCGCACTGGGGAGAAATAGCTGCACAAATAGACTTCCAGGAGGGGGCAGAAAAGGTCTTCTTCGGTGCAAATAATATGTTATATAGTCTGATTTGGTCACCATGGGAGTCAATTAAAGACTAAGACCTGGGGGGAGTTGCGGCCCCTGCGCGTTGAGGGTGGATGGTTCCCCTTCCCAAGCCTCCCTGAAAATACTAACACCTTTTCTCACTCTTGTTTCTTGGATAGTAGCGTTGATTATATTAGTGAGAGAAGATTGACCAACCCTGCATATAAAAATCTCTTGAGTTCTATATGTTGTGATGTTTGTACGTCCGTTTTTATTTCTTCTTTTCTGTCTGTGTGTTGTC
Source organism: Pelodytes ibericus (assembly GCA_036172795.1). NCBI lineage: Eukaryota > Metazoa > Chordata > Amphibia > Anura > Pelodytidae > Pelodytes > Pelodytes ibericus. Next base: position 155,240,530 of record CM069862.1, on the reverse strand, counting down.
AGTCTCCTTTGATATACCTAACAAATAACTGTAAACAAATTACTAAGCAAAGTGAAAATTGCACAAGGATGAGTTGAAAATACACAACCTCATGGTTATTGTTCATCTGACTATTTATGTATTCTTAATTCTGAGTGAGGAAAAAAAAAAAAAATGCCTGTAATATTGTGCCATTCAGATGCCTGTATTATTGTGCCATTCAAATGCCTGTAATATTGTGCCATTCAGATGTCTGTATTATTGTGCCATTCAAATGCCTGTATTATTGTGCCATTCAAATGCCTGTAATATTGTGCCATTCAGATGCCTTTATTATTGAGCCATTCACATGCCTCTAATATTGTGCCATTCAGATGCCTGTATTATTGTTCCATTCAAATGCCTGTAATATTGTGCCATTCAAATGCCTGTAATATTGTGCCATTCAGATGCCTGTATTGTTGTGCCATTCATATGCCTGTAATATTGTGCCATTCAAATGCCTGTAATATTGTGCCATTCAATTGCCTGTATTATTGTGCCATTCAAATGCCTGTAATATTGTGCCATTCAATTGCCTGTATTATTGTGCCATTCAAATGCCTGTAATATTGTGCCATTCAAATGCCTGTATTATTGCGTCATTCAAATGCCTGTAATATTGTGCCATTCAGATGCCTGTAATATTGTGCCATTCAAATACCAGTAATATTGTGCTATTCAAATGCCTGTTTATTATGCCATTCAGATACCAGTAATATTGTGCCATTCACATGCCTGTATTATTGTGCCATTCAAATGCCTGTAATATTGTGCCATTCAAATGTCTGTAATATTGTGCCAATCAAATGCCTGTAATAGTGTGCCATTCAGATGCCTGTATTATTGTGCCATTCAAATACCTGTAATATTGTGCCATTCAGATGCTTGTATTATTGTGCCATTCAGATGCCTGTAATATTGTGCCATTCAGATGACTGTAATATTGTGCAATTCAAATACCAGTAATATTGTGCCATTCAAATACCAGTAATATTGTGCCATTCAGATGCCTGTATTATTGTGCCATTCAAATGCCTGTTTTATTGTGCCATTCAGATACCAGTAATATTGTGCCCTTCAAATGCCTGTAATATTGTGCTATTCAGATACCAGTAATATCGTGCCATTCAAATGCCTGTAATATTGTGCCATTCAGATGCCTGTATTATTGTACCATTCAAATTCCTGTAATATTGTGCCATTCAGATACCAGTAATATTGTGCCATTCAAATGCATGTAATATTGTGCCATTCAGATACCAGTAATATTGTGCCATTCAGGTACCAGGAATATTTTGCCATTCCAGTGCTCGTTTTCTTCCTCCCTCCTCCCCTCTTCCCCAGTACTTACCGTCTGGCTGCTGCTCCGTGTCCCAGGACGCCTCCTCCGTGCAGTCTCCCCTCCTGCAAGGAGGAGGGAAACACAGACACCGGATGTGGCGTTACGTCACATCCGGTCGGAGGGATTTTATTTAAAACTTTTTTTTTCAGGCGGCCGAATCCAGCAGATGCGGCTGCCAGAGAAAAAAAAAATAAAAAGTTCAGCAGCGCGATGCTCTGCCGGGGGATGCCGGCAGCACGGGTGTCAACAGCATTGGTGGTGTCACCTGGTGCGGTCCGCATCCCCCGCACCCCCCTCGGGATGCCACTGGGTCTGCCCACATCTGTAAAGGGAGCTCTTATCTAAGATTTTTATACTGTTGCATCATGGGAACATATCACAAAATGGCTCCAGGGAATAAACACATAACTTTCTTTTTCCATGATACATATTGAAACAAACACACACAAACAAACTTGTCATCTATTCTGCACATGTTTTTACTTTAACCCCTTAGTGACCGAGTGCTATGTTGCATTTGATGTGCCTTGAAGACCAGAATTCCATTATTTTTGTCATACGTTTACTGAACTGTGAATTTCTTTCTTTGTGTTCAGTCCACCCACACAAATTATATATAATTTTTTAAAGGACAGATAGGGCTTTCATTTGATACTATTATTTTCATCATATGATATCATTTACTATTAAAAAAATATAAAATATGATGAAAATATGCCATAAAAAACTTTTTTAACTTTGACCTAATTTTTTTTTACACAATTACAAATGGTTAACAAGACCCATCTATATATTTATAATATTTGTCCTGAGTTTAGTAATACCAATGTTTCCTTGTTTATCTATGTTTTATTTCAAGTAATAGGGCAATAAACAATATTAGAGTTTTTTTTGTTTTCTAATAATTTTCTTACTTTTTAACCCCAACCCTAAATTTACCCCAACTCTAAATTTACCCTAACCCTAAATCTACCCCCACCCCTTAATCTAACCCTTGTAATCATCCGAACCCCCCTGTAACCATAATTATGACCCTATTTATGACCCTAACCCTAGATCTAGGTACAGTAGATCTAGGGTTAGCTTTTTCCATTTATTTATTTACTTTAATTATTTAATTTTCTTATTTTAACTGTAATACTGTCTAACTAAGGAGCGCAACACTACATGTAAACGGAGGACGTATATATACGTCCTCATGCTCCTTAAGGGGTTAAATGCACAGTGAACCTAATTAGAGCTTTTACTGGTGGTAGTGTCCCTTTAACATAAGAAAAAACAAGAGCAAGTCTTTGAGCAGCCATGTTTAAAATTGAAATACATTTCTAGTAGCACCGTCATGTGTATCACTTTATATTCAGATAATAATACATCAAGTAAGTAAGGACCAGATTTGAACCTTAATTAACACTATTATTTCACCACTGAGGAAGCCAAGATAACTGGCAAAAGGCGTCAGGTGTTGAAAAAAGTATTTTCTCCAGAAGCAGAACATTTTAAATAATCCATTTTTTTATGTAGCATTCATGGGGAACATGGCAGGCAATTGTGAGCAGCTTATTTAGTTAGTCATAAAGATTAATGTAGAAACTTGTTAATTTTATTTATTTTAATCTCTCTTTAAAGCCTATGGAGATAACAGGATCAAGAAAATAGGAGTGAGAAAGATCAAATGGTTAGGATTATTTTTTACAGATCCTCCTCTGTAAAATAAATTACTTGAGCTATACTTTAGTAAACTTTACGGACCCAATAAGAAACCAATCAGTTTCATTAAAGATGTTTATAAAAGAATTGAACAAATTAAAAAAAGGTGTTCTTTTCATGGGCGGTGACTTCAACTGTATAACTGATCCTTTAATGGACAAAAGTCTACCTCCCAAAACAAATTTAGATCCCTACATCAAAATAGTGGCAAAAGCCATGCAAAATTTTATTAACGGTAACTCTCTGTATGACATTTGGCGGGTGTTCCATCCTGGGGATAGGGACTTCTTCTTCTTCTTTTCTCAACCGCATACATCGTACTCTAGACCGGACTATATACCAACAGAGGATAAAAATGTAAACTTAATAATGAATTCCAATGTAGGTCAAATAACATGGCCAGATCACGCCCCAGTGTTCATAAAATTTAAGAATAACCAATATTATAAAGATAGAAAGAGATGGAGGTTGAATGGAACATTAATAGATAAAGAAGAAAATTATGAGTACTAATTATGAGATTAGTAAGTGTTTCTATGTTACTTAATTAAACAAGCAAATCAATTTTGGCTATAAATGACAACGGAGAGACTTTATCCCTGACACTGTGGAACACCTTCAAGTGTTATATGAGAGGTTGCCTCATTAAGCTTGGCTCATAAACGAAAAAGAAGATGGGTCAAAATCTAGAAGACCTGTGTATAATATTAACTAAATTGTAAAGATTAAATAAAGATAACCCACATCCTGTGGCCGCACTTGATGTGGGCAGAATTAGATCAGAAATAAGTCTAAAATTGCAAGACAGGATAAACAAAGGTTTGCTTACATTAAGACAAAATTGGTACCACGGTAATAACCGGGTGGGTAGATATTTAACCAATAAATTAAAATACAGGGAGAAAAAAAGTATTATCAAAAAGATCACTATAGGGGATAAGACTTTTCTATCCCCTACACAGATTAGTAAGTGATTTGAAGAGTATTATAAATCCCTCTATAATTTGACCTCCAAGTGAAAATACCACAAAGAAATTAAGGAATTTCTGGCTAAATTAAACTTACCGCAAATAAGTTAAGAATATTTGGAAAAATTAAACCTTCCTATCTATAGGAAAGTAATTAGAGAAACTATTGACAACTTGTGTAAAGGTAAAGCCCCTGGCCCAGATGGGTACTCGTCTGCCTTCTATACCCAGTTTGAAAATTTTATATCGCCCCTTGTTGTTTAGATCTTTTGGCAAGGTTTTGGAGGGCACAGATTTCCCACCCGAGATGCTGCAGGCTTCCATGAGTCCAATTCCCAAGCCAAACAAGGACCCAAGCTTACTAACTAAGTAGAGACCGATATCATTTATAAATATTGACGTTAAAATATACTCTAAGGTCTTAGAGGAAACAGGGCCTCCACCAGGAATTTCAGGGCCCCTTACTGAACAAATGATCTTGTCCCCAACCCCCCCTACGACAATATCTTCCACTCGCACCACCTACCCCCACAAGCATGTTATCCCAGTATAGTGTAATATGAAGGGTGGTTGGAAGCAGTTGGTCAATATGCCAGTAATATTTTGCCACTCAATATGCCAGTAATGTTTTGCAACTCAATAAGCCAGTATTTATCCATTCAATATGCCATTCTTTTGCCATTTAATATGCCAGTATTTTGTCCCTCAGTATGCCATTTAATATGCCATTATTTTGCCCCTCAGTATGCCATTATTTTGCCATTTAATATGCCAGCGTTATGCTCGTTGTTTGCCTGAGCAGAAAGACTAAAACTATACCTGCAAACAATGGACAATACAAGAAAAATCATTAATCTAATATCTTGATCTTGTGAATAAAAAGGTCCTTCATACTACATTCGTTGCCCTCAATACACAAAAGGCATTCAATAGGACAAATTTGCTGTTTATTAGTGAGACATTGGAGGCTTGCAACATCTCGGGGGGATTCAAAAAGAATACATTGGCACTCTATAATAGTCCATCGGCCAGAGTAGTGGGACCAAAAATGAATTCAGAGGGCTTTGTGATAAAAAATGGAACAAGGCAGGGCTGCCCACTGGCCCCCCTCCTATACGCACTCACGATAGAACCTTTAGCACAATTGATTAGAATGTCAGAGGACATGGGATAAACACTACCAGTCAAGAACATAAAATAACACTTTTTGCTGATGACGTTATATTAACGCTCACACAACCGGAAAAATCTATTATGGCGGCATTGAGCAAGATTAAATAATTTAGCTTGTATTCTGATTATAAATTAAACCTTAATAAGACCCATGTAATATACGCATTCCAATCTCTGGAACAAGGGGAATGTATGAAATCTCTAATAAACCTGGATTGGAAAAAAAGCTCCCAAGAATACTTGGGAATAAAAATTAGGTTTAATCTCGGTCAAATGGTCAGGGACAATTATCACTTTCTCCTATAAAAGACTAGAATAACATTTCAGGACTGGAGGGGATTAGAAATTTCTTGCAGTAAACTTGTACTTGTTACACAAATTAACATACTTACTAAGAGCTATTCCCTTAAGAGTTACATGGGCTTTTCTATCTCAGTTTCAGAGGATAATAACCAAATTTATTTGGCAGGGAAAAAAACCTACAATCTCCCTTGAGAGTCTTGCTAGAGATAGAGGAGTTATATCACTACCAAACATCAAGGAGATACATGAAAACAATATGTTCTCACATTTTCTAGCTTTGGACAATATGGGTAAAGGGGCAATGCCCTGGTTTAAACTGGAGAGAGAGAGGCACTGGGCTATCCCTACCCATTTGACATGATATGAATAAATTTTGAACCAGCAAGATAGGAAATACCAATACAATTATAAACGATATAATTATTACCTTATGCAAGCTAAAGAAAAAACTAAAAATAGGAAATGCTTTGTTTCCATCGATCCCTATAGCAATATTAAAAATATCTATAAACAATTAAGATTTGAAAAAGTGGAAGCTTATGAATATAGCTTGTCAGATCTTTACAACATAGATGTCATTTTAACTTGGCCGCAAATAGTAGCTAAATATGGACTTCCAGAAACTGAAAATTGCAACTACTTAAGAATCCGGCACTTACTAACTTCACTGGGAGTCAGGGGTTTTCCCTCACTGGAAGAGTTCCTAAAAATATCACAGAACAAAACTGCTTTCCAGAATCAGGACCTTCCAGAGGTATTTAATATAGGACTCTAAACAGGCTAATATTGTAAATTGGGAAAAAGATATGAACAGCATACACATACTGGAGGAATGGAACCAGGCATACACGCAGATTAGGAAACAATCTCACTGTGTTGGTATGCAAGAACTATATTATAAAATATCACAGATGGTATAGAACTCCACATTGGACACACATAAAGATATTTGGAATCCTTGGATAAACTACACACGTTCATTGACTAGAATTATATCTATGTCTTCTACTTCCCTTATAAAACTGTGACTTAGACCGATGTATCAACTCTATATTACACTAATTTAATCTTATGATCTAGATGAAAGTATTTATTCAGACGTTTGTCTTTTTATATGTTTTGTACAATAAAATGTATTTTAAAAAAAGATTATTAGCTAAGGAGAGGAAGTGAAAAGATCGTATTTTCATTTCAAATTATGACCAATAAATTGTTACCAGTTTAAATATTAGTGACACACTCACCTGTATCCCCTCTCTCTCGGATCTCTTTATGAGTTGTAAGTTTCTGCTCCACATCATTGGGCAGAATTTCAGGAGCTGACAAAGATGGTGTCAATGGTGGGATCAATTCCTCTGTAACCTAAGGCATTAAAAAATAAGTTTTTTTTTTAGTAAATACAAGGAACTGTGTTGAATTTTCTGGTTAATAGTTTGAGCTATTTATGTTCCTTAGTACACATACAGGGTTGGGGTCATTAGCTCTAGACTTTGACCTTGTCTCATGTCTTTAGATAATTTCTGAGATTTATTTTACTGTAGAGTACTACTCACTAGGGGAGGGGTTGAGGAATCTAGAGAGTAAATGCACAGAGTGCTCATAATATTTACCTATCATGCCAGAAATCTGAGAACAAATAATTACTTTAGTGAACCTTTGACAAAGGCTATAGAATGAGAACACCAATTATATTTGAATTATTATAATATTGGGATATATGTTGTTAGCAACATTGAAAGTAAACCTAGCTTTAAAAGGACTAAGGTTGGTATGGCTTTATATTAACTTACCGTCTTTCTAGGTAGGTCATTCTTGTAAGGTCTACCCGTTGTCATCAGAGGGGTGGATGTTTTTGGAGTGGTGAGATGAGTTGTTTTTTCTTCATGTATAGTCAAATGAGTAGTTTTTTCTCTGAGTGTAGTGAGATGAGTAGTCTTTTCTATGAGTGTAGTGTGATAAGTGGTCTCTTCTCCGAGTGTAGTGAGATGAGTGGTCTCTTCTACATCTACCAGTTTTGGATCCTCTGGTGATATTTCAATACTATGGAGCATTTTGCTTTGTTCTAAATCACCTGGTGTAACATCTCTCATAGGATGTAGTATGGAGCTGGTGGTCTTCTTAATATTTATAGATGGCTCTGTGGTCTGGCCATTTTCTATGTTGTTTATCGGACGCTTTGCTGGAGAGCTGACCTCTTTTAACTTTTCATGGATTTCGGGATGGTGAGTTGTCTCAATGGGTGGTGCTGTAGTTCGTTTTACACTATCTTCTTCAACTTCTGTTTGTGAGCAGACACAAGAACAGGTTAATATTTAGAAGTGAATACAGCCATTTAAAAACACGAGAGAGATAGCGACATGCACTCAGGTAATTGTGGAAAACAACTCCAAAGATATCTGGATGGAATGTGAATATCTCAGGATGAAGAGTGAAGTTATATAAAGAGTCTACAATAATGGAAAGAAACAACAACCAACAGAGAACTATGCAGTAAGAGATGTGAGATCATACTACAAATATTCTATCCAGTAAGAGATGAAAGATCATACTACAAATATTCTATGCAATAAGAGATGTGAGATCATACTACAAATATTCTATCCAGTAAGAGATGAGAGATCATACTACAAATATTCTATGGAGTAAGAGTTCTAAATCATTTTATTGTGTATTTTATCATCTAATTTTCAAAAATAATATTTCCTTAATACCTACTAGAACTTGCGCAACAATTAAAATATGTGGCTTTATATTTAAAATAGAAGGAGAATTTGTTTAATTCCCTATATATGAAAATGAAACTAATGTCTCACAATTGCACCAAAACTAGACTTGGATCAGCATCTGATGTAGATATAAATTATACTAGAACTGTTAAATCTTGATACTGTAGATAGTACCCCATACCTGTGTCTTCAGCAGTGTTTCTGGATGAGATAGGTGGAGTGGTCTCTTTTGGTTTATTTCCAAAAATCAGCCATTGTGTTTGTCCGGGTGGGAGTAGGCCCTCTGTTATGAAGATTAATAGTAGCAGCTTCCTGTAATCCATTCCTGCCATGGCAGGTGCACCAACTATTGCTGTAGCTCTGTCCTGTACTCTGGAACAGCCTCATTCCTGGTTTCTACACAATGTTACTGTCTCACTAACCTTTGGTACCTGGCTCTCTTATCTTCCCAAGACTGCAACCAGCACACGCCCTGAGTTCACCCTTCATCAGTATTGCAATATACCCATTGCCTTGCAAAGAAAATTATATATTATATATAGAGAAAGTTGTGTGTATGTTTGGTTTCATACATGTATGCAGCTTGTTTTCACATATATTTTCAACATATTCATATTCATAAATACATATATGTGAACATGTGAACATATGTATGTAATTACAAAACATACTCACATATGTTTAATAGCTTTATTTGATATAGATCTTCTGAGTTACTAAAAATGTTCCCTAGATGGTAAAAGGAGAAGAAGACACCTGTCTTTGATTTCAATGTATAAATTAAAGATGGAGTTAAAACAAATATAATTGTTTTTATAAACAAATGACCATTTGCCCCATTTGATATCATTTTTGAATAATATTTCTGCAAAGTAAGTTGTTTCTGCATTGGTTTGGGTGCACTTGTGAGACATGAGCTACATTTGATGCCTCCTAGTCTTTGTCAAAAAAAAAACAAGGACTTGGGAGATATCATTTTGTGAAGTTCTTGCTTAACTGAGACATTGCGGCAAACGTCTGTTTCTCCAATTGGCCTGGATTCAAAGCCGGCCAGTAACTGAACAACTGTTAGCAGTAAATAAATGGGCATGCATGACTCAATTCCTACCGTTAAAGCAGTTAACGAGTGCGGTAAAATCATCTAAAAAATGCTATACAAACACTGTATTGTGTGGTAATTACTGCACAAATTGTGAATCAAGGAGGACAGTAAAATTTAAAGGGCAGAAATCAGTCGATATATGCACATTAATTCGTTCAGTACTGTAGGTATCCTCACACTAGGGACAACTATTTTTTCATTGTGCTTCTAAATTAGATGCACACGTGAAAAATAAAGTTTAATGCTCTGTGTCAAGAGGAGCTTTTGACTAGGGCCAATTCTGGGCGGGTGCACAGGGTGCACCACGCCCAGGCGCAGGAATCCAGAGGCGCTGCTTGAGGGAGTTCACTCCCTAACAGCGCCTCACCTTGAGGTGCGGACCGCAGGCTAGCGGTAACCGTACCAAGGGGTGAGCATATCGCGACGGGGGCAAGCTCCGCCCCATAACGCTGTGTAACTTCGGGATACTCAGAGAGATGGATGTCAGCTGACATCCGGAACTCTTAAGTGGCTATTGGACAGTGTTCTGCCTCTGCAAGGATGAGAAGCAGAACACGTTTTCCTTCCTGCAAGTAAAGGTAAATGTGCAGGAAGGGGGACAAGCAGCCTATTTTTTTTTTTTTTTCAGTAAAAATTTTAAAAAATGTAAGCGTGTGACTGTGTGTAAGGCTGGCTAAGAGTGTGTGTGTAAGTGTGTCTGTAAGTGTGGGCATATATGTATGTGTGTAAGTGTTACTGTGTGAAAGGGTGTATGTATATGTGTAAGAGTTTGTGTGAATTTCTGTAAAAGGGTGTGTATAACAGTGTGTGGGTGTGTATTTCTGTGTGTATATGTAGGTGTAACTGTGTAAGGGTGTCTGTGTATGTATATGTGTGAGTGTGACTGTTAGTGTCACACAAGCATATTTTTATTTTGTTTTCGGTAAAAAAAAGTGTGAGTGTGTAAGTGTATCTGTGTCTCTAAGTGTGGGCATGTATGTATATGTGTAAGTGTGACTCTGTGTAAGACTATCTGTGTATGTATACAGTGCCGGACTGGGAGAAAAATTCGGCAAGGGCATTTTTTTATCACAGCGGCCCACTAAGCAGGGGGCGGGGCAGAGGTGGTGTGTTTTGTCATCACCAATGACAAACACGCTCCCTCTCAAAGTGAACATGTTGGTTCAATGCTCTTCCAGGGCAGACCATGCGCAGAGCTCTGCTGAAGAGCTCTAGCATGAGAAAAAAGCCCTGTATTTGTTCTGCACAGTGCAAGCAAATTTAATAACATGCTTGCACTGTGTTTCCTTGCAACTTGTCTCTGGTGTCTCTATAAATGGATACCAGGAGACAAAAATGACAGGAAAGAGTATTGAGCATGTGTTTGGAGCCTGCTTGTGGGATTGCGTGTGTGTAGAGTGAGCTGATTGTGGTTTGGTATTGTGTAATAAGGTCGGTTTTAGTTGTGTTGTGTTTGTGGTGTAATGTGATGCATATGTGGCTAGGGGCTGTAGAGAATGTGTGTATAGGGGATATAGCAACTGTGTGCATACAGGCTATAGTGTGTGTGTGTGTATATATAGATGAAGTGTGTGTTTAGGGGTGTAGTATGTGTTTGATTACAAGGAATCTAGTGTGTGTATATATACATATATATATATATGAGTCTAGTGTGTGTTTGAAGGACCCAGAATGTGTATAGTAGATCTAGTGAGTGTGTGTTTATAACGGTTTCAGAGTGTGTATGTGTGTAGATGATCCAGAGTTGGGTAAGGGATCTAGTGTGTGTCTGGAATGTAATGTGTTTAGGGGTGCAGTATGTGTGTGAGGGGTGCTGTGTGTGTGTATATATATATATATATATATATATATATATATATATGGAAGTATTGTGTATGTCTGTTGTTCAGTGTGTTGGGTGGTTCTGTGTGTATGTGAGGGGTGCAGTATGTGTGTGTGAGGGGTATTCCTTAGTAATACCAGTCAGATGGCCATTAAATATGCCACATACAGGAGCCCCACAAATTATGTCACACGCAGGAGCCCCATAACTATCCACATACAGGAGCCCATAACTATGCCACATACAGGAACCCCATAAATTATGCCACATCAGAGCCCCATTATTTATTCCTCAACTTGGAGCCCAATTAATTATGCCACACACACAGGCGCCCCTTATTTATGCCACACACACAAGCGCCCCTTAACTATGCCTCACACACAAGCGCCCCATAATTATGCCACACAAAAGAGCCCTTAATTATGCCACACATGGGCCCAATAAATATGCCACACATGGGACAGCCATTAATTATGCAACACACAGGAGCCCCACAAGATGACAATTGTACAATTCGAAAACAATACATATCTATAAACACAGACATCTCTCTATAACTAGTTGCATTTATAGTTATTTGAATTTTTTAATATTGTATTTAATAAAAATGTTATTGAAAAATTGCATTACTATATTTTTTTCCCTTCCTCTTTCCACATAGTACATGTTATTTTGCCCCATAGACCATGCCACAGCATCACTTTGCCAATTAAAATATGCCAGTATTTAACCCCTCGATATGCCATGATTTAGCCATTCAATATGCCAGGATTTTGCCCCCCAATATGCCATTTAATATGCCAGGATATTGCCCCTCAATATGCCAGGAGTTTGCCCCCCAATATGCCATTTAATATGCCAGTATTTTGCTCTCAATATGCCAGGATTTTGCCCCCAATATGCCATTTAATATGCCAGGATATTGCCCCCAATATGTCATTTAATATTCCAGGATTTTGCTCTCAATATGCCAGGATTTTGCCACCAATATGCCATTTAATATTCCAGGATTTTGCCCCCAATATGCCATTTAATATTCCAGGATTTTGCCCCCAATATGCCATTTAATATTCCAGGATATTGCCCCCAATATGTCATTTAATATTCCAGGATTTTGCTCTCAATATGCCAGGATTTTGCCCCCAAAATGCCATGTTATATGCCAGGATATTGCCCCTTAGTATGCTCGTTATGCCACCCTCCTCCCCCCTTCCCCAGACCCCAGTACTTACCTCTTTGCTGCTCCGTCTCCCGGTGCTCTGAAGGTCCGTGGCTGTGAGGGGAGCGTTGTGAGCTCCCCTCCAGTTCCAACAAACTTTATTGACCGCGCGGCTGGAGGGGAGCGCACAACTCTTCCCTCACAGCCACGGACCTGCACCGGGGGACAGAGCAGGAACGAGGTAAGTTTTTGATGGTTTTTTTTTTGAATGCAGGGGACGCCACTGCTGGGACCTCCCCTGCCGGCCTCGGCCCATGGCCACCGCGGCCCACCAGGCATTTGCCCGGTGTGCCCGATGGCCAGTCTGGGCCTGTATGTATGTGTGTAAGGGTGACTGTGTGTTTAAGAGTGTGTGTATTTCTGTCTAAGTGTGACTGTGTGTAAAGGTGTGTAAAACAGTGTGTGGGGGTGTATTTCTGTGTGTGTATGTAAACGTGACTGTGCGTGTATGGGTGTCTGTGTAAGTGTATGTATATGAGTAAGTGTGACTGTTAATGTCACACAAGCATATATATTTTTTCTCTGGTATGGGGGAGAGAGACAGACATGAGGGTATGGGGGAGAGAGACAGACATGAGGGTGAGGGGGAGAGAGACACGTGAGTGACTGACATAGTGAGCATGGGGGAATTTTATATATTACTCCTTGTGTACTTCTTTTCCAATGATGCTCAGCCGGCAAATGGCAGACTTTGGCTGGTTGGGCATCATGGGAACGGTAGTTAAAACACACTAGCTAGGCAGCCATAAGTATCCCATGTTGCTGGCTGAGAATCATAGAAATGGTAGTATACTGCAGAAATAATTAAAAGCAATACACAGTATTATGGCCAAATATTTATCTTTATTTAAAATAAAAGTTTTTGATCACCCCCCCCCCCCCCATTGAAATGGGACAGACATTTACAAAGGGGAGGAGTTAATGATATAGCCACGCCCACCTGGGGGTGCCCAAAAAAAACCTGCACCCAGACGCCCATGACCCTAGGATCGGCCCTGCTTTTGACACTTAAGTACAGGGACAAGAAGAATGTGTGTCCACTCAGCACCATCCATACCGAGAGGACCATGGAGGTGTCTGACTGTGGCAGAGCTGGGGTCACAAGGAAGTCAGTTTTCATCAGGGCCTAAAACAGGCATTTTGGAAGGTCAGTTGCTACAACCTTACCTATCATGTGTAAGACAAAGGCCTGGTACAAGAAGTTTACAATTTATCTAATGCAAATTGCAACCTACAATCATTTTTTGCTCTGCAAAAAAAGCTGTCCCCGGAATGAAACTTTTTACAGTTTCAGCTCCAGGTGATTTTGGGGATCTTGTACCACAATGCACCTGGTCCCCGGGCAGTAGGGTTGCCACCTGGCCGGTATTTTACCGGCAGACCGGTAAAAAAATGGCATCAGGCCAATGTTAAGTCTATGGAGACAGTACCAAGGACGGTATTTTTTTGAAGAAAAGGTGGCAACCCTACCGGGCAGTGACGGGGGAATGTAGGGTTTGGGCTACCCATTTTATTTTTAAAGTCCCTCTATATTGGTACCTGTTTCAAGCTGCACCACAAAGTTGCCCATTTGTTTTATTGTTTCTGTCCCAGCCTTTTACATTTTGTACTTTTACTGGCCCAGACTTTTATATTTTACTGCTCCATTTTTTTAAGAATGTTGTAAAATTGGTGCTGTACCCAGTGGTGTTTCTTGATTTTGTGCTGCCCTAGGCAGACAAAATCCGGGCACCCCCCTACCCAAGCGGCACACCCACGTTACACACCTAAGACATGCCCCATCATTCAGACTCACATCAAGCTCATACTCCCATCACACACACACTCCCATCACACTCAGTCACACACTCCTACTCCCATCACACTCAGTCACACAGTCCTACTCCCATCACACTCAGTCACACACTCCTACTCCCATCACACTCAGTCACACACTGTCTCCCATCACACACACTCTGACTCCCATCACACTCAGTCACACACACTGTCTCCCATCACACACACTCTGACTCCCATCACACTCAGTCACACACACTGTCTCCCATCACACACTCTGACTCCCATCACACTCAGTCACACACACTGTCTCCCATCACACACACACTGTCTCCCATCACACACACTCTGACTCCCATCACGCTCAGTCACACACACTCTGACTCCCATCACACACACTCTGACTCCCATCACTCTCAGTCACACACACACTGTCTCCCATCACACACACCCTGACTCCCATCACACTCAGTCACAGTCACACACACACAGTCTCCCATCAGCACTTACCTTTCCCTGGCAGGCAGGCAGGCAGCATGGTCCCTCCATGCTGCCTGTTCGGCTTCCCGGCGATTGTGCCGACAGGTCACGTGACCGGGCGCGCGTATGATGTCAGCGCGCCCGTCACGTGACTGTCGGCACTTCCGTGTCGGCACACTGCACGGGGAGCCGAACAGGCAGCACGGAGGTTTCTCTGTGCTGCCTGTTCGGCTCCCCGTGCAGCCTGGCAGGCAGAGCGATGGTGAGGGGGGATCTTCCGATCCCCTCTCACCTCCGTCTCTGCCTGCAAGCGCAGTCTTTTTTTTTTTTTTTTTTAAAGGGCCGCGTTTTTTTTTTTTTTTTTTCAGTGCTGGGGGCGCTGCCGCCCCCAAAATTTGCCGCCCTAGGCTGTACCTTCTGGCTGCCGCACTGGCTGTACCTTCCCAAAAATCCTGGCAAACTTATGCACGGGGGCCTTGCAGAAAAGAGGTCTTGAAACCTACTAGCCAATAAAGGTATCAACTTGACCCCACTTCTCTGATAACAACGTATAATTTTATTAAACTACAAGGAGTATTTTTGTTTCTCAGTACTAACTATAATAGGACAATAAAGGCTAGATTTCATTATAACCAATAAAAAGTGCTATTTTGGCACAAAAAAATATCAGTCAATGTTTACCAAGAAATACCTATGGTATTACTCATCTTTACATGGAGGTCGATGTAGAGGGTAGCAGATGAAAGAGCAGCAGAAGCTCATCTTTCAATCCAGTAAACCTGCCATGCGCTGCACTCACACGAGAATACACTTCAGGGAACCTTAGAAAATAACCGTCACTTACTGTAAACAAAAGGTTACAAATAAATATTCAAAAGAGCCAGTGCTTACTACTTTGCCATCAGAGTAGGGTTAATATAGGGTTAATATAAAAGTAACTTTTGCTTCTGATAACCAGATACACAGAAACATACAATGTGTTAGCAGGTATGAATCATTCAGCCCTATTTCTGAATAAAAAATGAATATATCTAAATACGTTCATTAGTTCCTGGCCTTATCTTATTTCTAGGATAGCGTTATACCTATCCATGCATGCTTTTAACCAGTGATGGGATTCAAAAAATTTAGTAACCAGTTCCGACTTTCAGGCATGGTGTAATATGTTTTTCTCTAATGTCAAATAAAATAAAAATTACTTGCTATTTGCTAAACAGCAAAACGTTTTCTACAATTTATATCATGTGGGTTATTTAACCCCTTCGTGATGTTAGGACGTACTATGCCGTCCTAATTTTAAGTGCCTAAAAGTCGTTAGGACGGCATAGTACGTCCTTTGTTAAACAGCTCATCGCGGCATCCCGCGATGAGCTGTTCTCGGATCCCGCTGCAGGCACTTTGAGTGGCCTCAGTCTGACAGGGGAAATGTTGAGCACCGGCTACATTTCTCTAAATCGCGCCGTGCCCGAACTTCCGGGTTCGGGCACGCTTCCGTGCAGGGCCGGTGCAAGGATTTTCGTCTACACAGGCGAAGGTGCATTTTGGTGCCCCCCTGCTCTGATCCGCCACGCCTCCCACACCATTAAGCCTCCTTACATTATATATATATATATATATTTATATATATATATATATATATATATATATATATATATATGAATAATGTATAGTGAAGAAAATAAATACATCTAAATATTCAACTCGCATGCTCTAAATGTGTCACACATTGAAACCCTTAAACACAAAGACACCCCTTGCAGTCACACACAGAGACACCCTTACCACTTACACACACACAGTTACACCAATTCACACATAACCTGAGACACACTATTTTGCCACTCAATATGCCAGTATTTAGCCCAGGGGTTCTCAAACTTTTTAAACAGGGGGCCAGTTCACTGTCCCTCAGACCATTGGAGGGCCGGACTATAGTAAAAACAAACACTATGAACAAATTCCTATGCACACTGAATATATCTTATTTTGCAGTAAAGAAACAAAACGGGAACAAATACAATATTTAAAATGAAGTAAAGTTAAATCAACAAACTTACCAGTATTTCAATGGGAATATTATGCCAGTCAGAGCCCAGTAATATTATGCCAGTCAGATGCCCAGGAACATTATGCCAGTCAGAGCCCAGTAATATTATGCCAGTCAGATCCCAGGAATATTATGCCATTCAGATGCCCAGGAATATTATGCCAGTCAGATGCCCAGGAATATTATGCCATTCAGATGCCCAGGAATATTATGCCAGTCAGATGCCCAGGAATATTATGCCATTCAGATGCCCAGGAACATTATGCCAGTCAGAGCCCAGTAATATTATGCCAGTCAGAGCCCAGGATTAGTGTGCCAGTCCGATGCCCAGGAATATTATGCCATTCAGATGCCAAGGAATATTATGCCAGTCAGATGCCCAGGAATATTATGCCAGTCAGAGCCCAAGAATATTATGCCAGTCAGATGCCCAGGAATATTATGCCAGTCAGATGCCCAGTAATATTATGCCAGTCAGATGCCCAGGAATATTATGCCAGTCAGATACCCAGGAATATTATGCCAGTCAGATGCCCAGGAATATTATGCCAGTCAGAGCCCAGGAATATTATGCCATTCAGAGCCCAGTAATATTATGCCATTCAGATGCCCAGGAATATTATGCCATTCAGAGCCCAGTAATATTATGCCAGTCAGAGCCCAGGAATAGTATGCCAGTCAGATTCACAGGAATATTATGCCAGTCAGATGCCCAGGAATATTATGCCAGTCAGAGCCCAGGAATATTATGCCAGTCAGTGCCCAGGAATATTATGCCAGTCAGATGCCCAGGAATATTATGCCAGTCAGATACCCAGGAATATTATGCCAGTCAGATGCCCAGGAATATTGTGCCATTCAGATGCCCAGGAATATTATGCCATTCAGAGCCCAGTAATATTATGCCATTCAGATGCCCAGGAATATTATGCCATTCAGAGCCCAGTAATATTATGCCAGTCAGAGCCCAGGAATAGTATGCCAGTCAGATTCACAGGAATATTATGCCAGTCAGATGCCCAGGAATATTATGCCATTCAGAGCCCAGTAATATTATGCCATTCAGATGCCCAGGAATATTATGCCATTCAGAGCCCAGTAATATTATGCCAGTCAGAGCCCAGGAATAGTATGCCAGTCAGATTCACAGGAATATTATGCCAGTCAGATGCCCAGGAATATTATGCCAGTCAGAGCCCAGGAATAATATGCCAGTCAGTGCCCAGGAATATTATGCCAGTCAGATGCCCAGGAATATTATGCCAGTCAGAGCCCAGGAATATTATGCCAGTCAGAGCCCAGAAATATTGTGCCAGTCAGAGCCCAGGAATATTATGCCAGTCAGAGCCCAGGAATATTATGCCAGTCAGATGCCCAGGAATATTATGCCAGTCAGATGCCCAGGAATATTATGCCAGTCAGAGCCCAGGAATATTATGCCAGTCAGATGCCCAGGAATATTATGCCAGTCAGAGCCCAGTAATATTATGCTAGTCAGATGCCCAGGAATATTATGCCAGTCAGATGCCCAGGAATATTATGCCAGTCAGAGCCCAGGAATAGTGTGCCAGTCAGATTCCCAGGAATATTATGCCAGTCAGATGCCCAGGAATATTATGCCAGTCAGATGCCCAGGAATATTATGCCAGTCAGAGCCCAGGAATAGTGTGCCAGTCAGATTCCCAGGAATATTATGCCAGTCAGATGCCCAGGAATATTATGCCAGTCAGAGCCCAGGAATATTGTGCCATTCAGATGCCCAGGAATATTGTGCCATTCAGATGCCCAGGAATATTATGCCATTCAGAGCCCAGTAATATTATGCCATTCAGATGCCCAGGAATATTATGCCATTCAGAGCCCAGTAATATTATGCCAGTCAGAGCCCAGGAATAGTATGCCAGTCAGATTCACAGGAATATTATGCCAGTCAGATGCCCAGGAATATTATGCCATTCAGAGCCCAGTAATATTATGCCATTCAGATGCCCAGGAATATTATGCCATTCAGAGCCCAGTAATATTATGCCAGTCAGAGCCCAGGAATAGTATGCCAGTCAGATTCACAGGAATATTATGCCAGTCAGATGCCCAGGAATATTATGCCAGTCAGAGCCCAGGAATAATATGCCAGTCAGTGCCCAGGAATATTATGCCAGTCAGATGCCCAGGAATATTATGCCAGTCAGAGCCCAGGAATATTATGCCAGTCAGAGCCCAGAAATATTGTGCCAGTCAGAGCCCAGGAATATTATGCCAGTCAGAGCCCAGGAATATTATGCCAGTCAGATGCCCAGGAATATTATGCCAGTCAGAGCCCAGGAATATTATGCCAGTCAGATGCCCAGGAATATTATGCCAGTCAGAGCCCAGTAATATTATGCTAGTCAGATGCCCAGGAATATTATGCCAGTCAGATGCCCAGGAATATTATGCCAGTCAGAGCCCAGGAATAGTGTGCCAGTCAGATTCCCAGGAATATTATGCCAGTCAGATGCCCAGGAATATTATGCCAGTCAGATGCCCAGGAATATTATGCCAGTCAGAGCCCAGGAATAGTGTGCCAGTCAGATTCCCAGGAATATTATGCCAGTCAGATGCCCAGGAATATTATGCCAGTCAGAGCCCAGGAATATTGTGCCATTCAGATGCCCAGGAATATTGTGCCATTCAGATGCCCAGGAATATTGTGCCAGTCAGAGCCCAGGAATATTATGCCAGTCAGAGCCCAGGAATATTATGCAATTCAGATGCCCAGGAATATTATGCCAGTCAGAGCCCAGGAATATTATGCCAGTCAGATGCCCAGGAATATTATGCCAGTCAGATGCCCAGGAATATTATGCCAGTCAGAGCCCAGGAATATTGTGCCATTCAGATGCCCAGGAATATTGTGCCAGTCAGAGCCCAGGAATATTATGCCAGTCAGAGCCCAGGAATATTATGCCAGTCAGAGCCCAGGAATATTATGCCAGTCAAATGCCCAGGAATATTATGCCATTCAGATGCCCAGGAATATTATGCCAGTCAGATGCCCAGGAATATTATGCCAGTCAGAGCCCAGGAATATTGTGCCATTCAGATGACCAGGAATATTATGCCAGTCAGAGCCCAGGAATATTATGCCAGTCAGAGCCCAGGAATATTATGCCATTCAGATGCCCAGGAATATTATGCCATTCAGATGCCCAGGAATATTATGCCAGTCAGATGCCCAGGAATATTGTGCCAGTCAGATGCTCGTTATACCGTTGAAAAAGCCCTACTTTGGGGGTGAAACGCGTTGTGGACAAGAGGAGACTGCTACTGGGACTCTATATATGTATTGGTCAAGTGGATCTTTGAATTACCTTCTGGGTCTGCTACCCTAAATAAGCTGCCTAGGATTCCTCTGTGAAGCAGTTGGATCTTTAACCCCTTGGTGGGCTCCCTGGATGCTGTATAGACTGAGCAGATCTCTGCTCAGGAAGATGTGAGTGTGTTCTCACTTATTATTTGTTATCAGCACTTTTATGTGATATACTACACTATATTATTTCTGTTCTGTTTTGTTTTATTTTTTTCCCTTCGGATTGAATATTGAGCTGATTTACTTTAAGGCTGATTTACTTTAAGGGTAACAATTTATTATTTATTTTTCCTGAGTTGTGTGTTTTGAAGTGTTGGGTCACAGCGCACGTTTTCACTTGTGTGTTGTTTACACTTTTTTACCAGTCTGCTGGCTTCATGCTGTCCCGTGGTCCTGTTTACCTGCCCTCTGACCTTAGTGCATGATGTCACGGTCAAGGTCAGGGTCAGGGTCAAGGAGATAGGGATTATGCAGAATAGTGGACATAGTTTCCTGACACTGTTACAGGTGCGGAGGGGGAGGCGGGTTTCGGGGGTGCTGTTACAGCTGCAAGCGCGCCAGACCTCCATGTCCAGTGGGCTGGATTAGAGGGGTGGCATTGGCACCAATTTCCAGCATATAAAACGGTTTATTAGACCCTGGGAACCCCACCCAGTAGGACCTCTATAACAAGTGGCACCTGGGGCGGACCCCCCTCCTTGGTCTGTCACTGGTCTACGCTGGGCCATCAGAAATTTCAGGGCCCCTTACTGAAAAAAATTCTGCTTAAAATGCCACTGATATTTAGCTGCTTAATATGCCACTGATAATTAGCTGCTTAATAAGCCCCTGATAATGAGATCCTTAATATGCCACTGATAATGCTCCTTAAAATGCCCCTGATAATGCACCATAATATGCCCCTGATAATGCTCTTAAATATGCCCCTGATAATTAGATGATTAATATGCCCCTGATAATTAATATGCCCTGATAATTATATGCTTAATATGCCCCTGATAATTATTATGCCCCTGATTATTAGATGATTAATGTGCCCCTGATGATTAATATGCCATTGATTATTAGATGATTAATGTGCCCATGATTATTAATATGCCCCTGATTATTAGATGATTAATATTCCCCTGATTATTAGATGATTAATATGCACCTGATTATTAGATGATTAATATTCCCCTGATAATATGCCTTTGATAATTTGCTTGTTAATGTAAAACAATACCCCCCCCTTTCCCGAGTACTTACCTTTATGATGCTAGTCACCCTCTTCTCAGTGCTTCCTGCACGCACGCTGCAGTGTGAGACAGTCACATGGGCAGCAGGGGCAAACAGGGAAGTTGCCTTGGACCTCCAGGAATAAATGGGCCCTGGGCTGCTGCCCCATTTGCCCCCGCTTTTTTTTCTCTGCCTTTTTTTTAAAGGATTTCCTGCTTGCATCGGTTCGGCAAACCTGTAAAATTTTAGTAACCAGTGCAAACCGGCTGAATCCCACACCTGCTTTTAACCCTTTCAGCTTAATAGCCTCTACCAGTTATGCTGGACGGCTATCCCATGCATCAAAATACCATTTAGTTTATGGACTTTTTAAATGTAGCTTTCCAGTACCCAAAAAGGACAGCTACCTTTTCAGCTGATTCTCTTCACTGAATACTTGACCATAAAGACAACAGTCAACATTCACTCAAATTTCAGAGTACTGGTTTTCATTTACCTAGAGGAACACCAGCCGTACCACACTGACAACATCCATGATAGGACAAATCATACATCTGTGACTGCTGTGTTCCTCATGCAGTGGACTCTTGCCATGCATTTTGGGCCTGCACTGCCCTTATGGGTGGGAGCAAAAAATGGTTGATGCCCCTCCCAAGTAGGTACCTTCCTATAGGACACGCTATTTCAGTGCTGTCCCATGTCGATGAGATATGACTCCCACTTCTTGTCTCCATGCAGTCATCAACATTGTAAGGTTTCATAGCTCAGGGCAGTTTATTCTTTTTGATTTGTTTCCACATGTTGGCGAGGATTTTCCATCCCCTCCATAACTTCATCTCCAGTAACTGCTGCACAGGATCCTTGAACATGCCACTGGTGCCCTTGAATATTCATTAGTCCAGCCTCCTATGCTACATTCATTGGCTTATTGCCTATTTTGAGGTACTGCTTCTGTGTTTCAATGTATTCTTTACCATAACCCTGAATATGGTCAGCTCCTGATGTGCCTGACTGATCTTCAACATCTGAATAATCCACACTCTGTCCTCTTGTGCCACAGATGGATCTAAAAGATTGGAGATTGATTTCCCTTGATGTCTACTATATCATGCAGCATGTGCATTCTACCGTAGTTTTTTTTATCTTGTTATTGACATAATAAAACCTTTGAAGAAAGAACAAGCTAGACACAAAGCTGAAGGCATTGGAAATTAAATCGGAGGCAGCATTGCAGGAACCTAGTGAGAAAACCCCACATTTTTTTTACCTTACCATGCAGGTTCAAGAATTTCACCGTCAGATGTTGGTGATGGATATAAAAACCACAGTGGGCCTAGTGACATCCGGACCTATATAGGTGATATATTGAAACAAATACGTCCAGAGGCAAATATTAAGGAACACAAACTAATAGACCGTTTCCATGTGAAAAAGGGCTAAACAAGCCCTGCAGATCGCGCCTCGAGATACAATAATTAAGTTCTGCAGCGTCACTGACAAAATGGTGGTGTTTCAGTCAATTAGGAACCTGAAGCAGATCGCATACACTGGTAGTATGTTGAAGATATTCGAGGACTTACTTTTGGAAATTATAAGGTGATGCCAGATGTCTGGCCTTACCATCCGCTTACATGGTCTTGAAGTTAAATATCATTGGAATACCCCTACTTTACTAACTGTATTATGTGGCGACAAACAGCTCTCAATCACTGATCCTATGGATGTGACTGCAGCCGCTGAGCTCGTCTGAAAAATCAGATGAAAATGAAATTATTTTTTTATGTGGTTAGACCATGAATAATGATCTTTTCCTACCTAGCATGATGTGTTCTGTGGTTAATAATCCACCCCCCTGGAATGAGACTCTTCTGCTGCACTAGGATCGGTAAGTATATCTGCCACTTTAGGTGTTTTTTTGCCCATTTTGGAGGAACGCCCTCTGGTGTTTGTCAATATTCTCTTGAAATGCCTCTCTACTCTCACACTATACTCGATTCCTACTTTCCCCCTACTTTTCAATAATATGAAGCTCTATATTTGAAAATGGTGCCTTGGTACTGCAACATTACCAACACAGGCCACATGAGGGCTCTGTTCAACTATTCCCTGTAGTTATATGGGAATATCTGAATACACATTTTAACTGTATTTTACGTAACTACTATTTGGTTTCCTTGATGCCAATTTCGCTACTATAGGTTGATGACATATATGGTTTTGTAAGCAGCACACATGGTTTCTTATGTGATAGAAGGTGAATGAAGCTTAACAGTTATTGTATTATGGGTAGCACAAGGTTATTTAATTTATCTGAAAATGTTAGAAGCACATTAGAATGATTATAATATTGCTTATGTTGCCACCCTGACTCAATCTAAAATCTGCGATAGGATGTCCAGTGTCAACCTTAGCTATAACTGTCACAACTGTGCCTGTTAGTGACAGTGCTATGGCACATGCACTGTACCACTTACACCCTCCCAAATCATCATCACATTGTCTGGGGGAAATGTTGGGAGGTATGGTTCAGATAACCCCTCTGTTAGAATATTGTGCTGCAATGTAAAGAGATGCACTACTAGAAGGTCACTATGGGCTCTTCACTAAATGTGAACTGCATGCAGTCAGGCTTTAATATCTGAGCTGGAGACATAGGACAGTTGGAAATATTTCCCAGCTCAGCTATTAATGCCTGATTTCTGCAGTTCTTGCATAACATGATATTCTAGCCTGGAAATAACTATCCAATAGGTAGCAGAAAAAGGCACTGAAAAGTGTCATTTTTATAGGAAACTAGACTAGCAACTCTTCATCGCACTTAAAAACACAAACAACTTAATATTTAAATATTCCATTTTATTACAATAATTAACAAACAATGTATTGTATCTCTATTTAAATATACATATATACATATACATTATAATACAAAGTATATAGAATTAAAACAGCAACATTTCAGTTAGTTGATAGCCTGGCAAGTTCAGTCTTTAATTAATAGAGTACCTCTTATCCAATCCTTAATATGAAGATTTTATGGTGTCTGTTCTTTCTCTTTTGGTTGTGGATATTGAAAGAATAAATGGCCATGTGAAATTGAAGAACAGATGTCAGTCAATCATGTTAATGGTTACTTTGCTTCCCTCTTACCCCTCAATTCAATATGTTCCAGAGTTCAGTTTTTTAGTTCTTATGATGGAAAACTCCCAACTCAGAATTGCTTGTTCTTCTGGAATTGTTTCACCATGTTGGTGAGGATCTCCAGCCCTTCCACAAGACCATCACCAGTAGCAGCACAGCATCCCTGAACATGCCACTTGTGCCTTTGAATCTTTGTCAGTCCTAGCCCATCTGCCACATCCATTGGGTTCCTGGCACCGGGAAGGTCCTGTTTATTGGCCATCAACAAAAATGGAACTCCTCTCATTTCATCATTCTCCAATATAGCATCCAGTTCATTCTTTGCTTCAGGAAACCTCTCCCAGTCAGCACTGTCTACCACAAAGACCAGTCCATCTGTGTTCATAAAGTAATGCTTCCACAGTGCTCTGATTTTTTCCTGGCCTCCCACATCCCAGACTGTGAAGGATACATTACGGATGGGTTCAACAGTCTCCACGTTAAATCCAATTGTGGGAATGGTGCAGACCGTTTCATTCAGCTTCAGTTTGTATAGAACTGTGGTCTTTCCAGCGGCATCCAGACCCAACATAAGGATCCGAGCCTTGGTGCCAGTAAAGTTCATGAGAACTTGGTGGAGACTGCTTAGAAGGATACCCATGTCTGCAGTAGAATTTTGCCTTTTATTGTTTCTCTGCTGATCTGCTTGAACTGTTTGTCTGTAGCTTTATTTTTGCTTTACAATCTACTCTGCTATATATACAGTAAATTAGCTTGATATTCTTTTGCCAAGCCCACTGGTTTCTTGGCAACCACAGATGCCAGAATAAAAGGAATGTCCTCATTGTTCTGTCACACTCAGCTCTGTTGGAGGATTTCTCTGCAATCTGTTGTGACATCAGCATTGCTGACAAACAGGGAAGTGACCTCACAAAAGGGACGGCAACCACAGGTTTAAACTTAAACAACTTTATTGCATTGCAGTAATTCACACAAATGCATCTAAATATTCTCATTGATTTCTGTTTTTTATATAACTTAAAGGGACTGTATCACCTAAACATTTCTTTACTGTATGTGAAGAGAATAAAAAATTATTAAAAACAATCTATGCCTTGTGTTAGCAAAACTGCAAACAAATGCTTAAATGTGTTTAACCCTTTGAGGTCCATGAAATCAAAATTGGAAAATAAAAATGCAGTTTGTTTAAAAATCTATCTTTATATACAACTCAGCCATGTGCAGGCTCATCCAGGCTGTATCCAGTTATTTCTGTATCCTTTTTTGCTTTTTCTTGCAGACTTCAATAGTATGCAATGGCAACCCTTGGGCGTGCATGTCATAAACACAAAAACTGGCACCAATACAAATGTTAGGGTGGAGGTCTTAAGAATTTCTTATGAATGGGGACTCTAGTTCGGTTTATAGAAAGCCAATAGCATTACATGTATTCCATAAGTCGAAAGTCTATAAACCGAACGACATTCGGTTTATAGACTTTCGGTTTATAGAATAGCAATAACATTACATGTATTCTATAAACCGAATGTCGTTCGGTTTATAGACTTTCGGCTTATTGAATACATGTAATACTATTGGCTTTCTATAAACCGAAATAGAGTCCCCATTCATAAGAGTTTCTTATGAATGGGGACTCTAGTTCGGTTTATAGAAAGCCAATAGTATTACATGTATTCCATAAGCCGAAAGTCTATAAACCGAACGATATTCGGTTTATAGACTTTCGGTTTATAGAATAGCAATAGCATTACATATATTCTATAAAACGAAAGCCTATAAACTGAATGTCTTTCAGTTTATAGACTTTCGGTTTATGGAATACATGTAATGCTATTGCTATTCTATAAACCGAAATAGAGTCCCCATTCATAAGAATAGGTCAATTGACCTATTCGTATGAATGGGGACACTCACCCACATTTTACTTCATTTTGCAGCCTTCTAGCCCTTTCCAGGACTTTTTTAGAGGCATTAGTGGCCAAAAGTTTGGGTCCCCATTGACTTCAATGGGGTTCGGGGTCAAGTTCGACCCCGAACCCGGACTTTATTCCGAAGTTCGTCCGAACCCACCGAACCCGAACATCCAGGTGTCCGCTCAACTCTATTTATAAGTAAAACTTTTTTCCTATAGGGTATTTAGGCTTTTAATTTTTTTCCTAAATGAATATCCAAAGTTTGGGGGCTCATCTTATAATCAGGGTTGTATTATATTAAAACAAATACGGTATAATCTTTTTTATATAGGAGTCCTGTTAGTCACGTAATATGTATAAAGCAAGCATGAATAAAGTTTTGTCATTTCTGTTTGGATTACCCAGGAGATATAGTTGTGAACTTTAACTGAAAGGTATCTGTGTTCTGTCACACAGTGCTCTGCTGGAAGATTTATCATCAGCCTGTTTGACAGTAAACAAGGAAGTAGCTGCAACACTAGCAAAATGAACTACAGAATACAAACAACTTTATTGCTACATATCATTTTACATATAGGCAAGTAAAAAAAAATCTATACCACTATTAATTTAATAGCTTGGCTGCTCTTCTAAGAGCTGCTTTTCAAAGAGTATATTTAAGAGATATTCTGGAGACAGACTTGATTTTTGAACTTGCTGAGATCTTCTTTTCTACTGATACAAGTAAGATTCATTTAGTCAAGTTATTGTGTGGTGGTTTGTACTGATTTCCTGCTTCAAATTGCTAAGGAATTTGAATTGAATACTTAGGTGTTTGTCATTGTTTGGTTCTAATTAGCATAGGCTCACTCAGGTGTTAAAACCTTCCTTGGTGCTTGTAGGTGTGTGCTGTGGGTGTATATAAGGCATAGTAGAAATTAGCTTGGCTAATTTAATAGCTTGGCTGCTCTTCTAAGAGCTGCTTTTCAAAGAGTATATTTAAGAGATATTCTGGAGACAGACTTGATTTTTGAACTTGCTGAGATCTTCTTTTCTACTGATACAAGTAAGATTCATTTAGTCAAGTTATTGTGTGGTGGTTTGTACTGATTTCCTGCTTCAAATTGCTAAGGAATTTGAATTGAATACTTAGGTGTTTGTCATTGTTTGGTTCTAATTAGCATAGGCTCACTCAGGTGTTAAAACCTTCCTTGGTGCTTGTAGGTGTGTGCTGTGGGTGTATATAAGGCATAGTAGAAATTAGCTTGGCTAATTTAATAGCTTGGCTGCTCTTCAAAGAGCTGCTTTTCAAAGAGTATATTTAAGAGATATTCTGGAGACAGACTTGATTTTTGAACTTGCTGAGATCTTCTTTTCTACTGATACAAGTAAGATTCATTTAGTCAAGTTATTGTGTGGTGGTTTGTACTGATTTCCTGCTTCAAATTGCTAAGGAATTTGAATTGAATACTTAGGTGTTTGTCATTGTTTGGTTCTAATTAGCATAGGCTCACTCAGGTGTTAAAACCTTCCTTGGTGCTTGTAGGTGTGTGCTGTGGGTGTATATAAGGCATAGTAGAAATTAGCTTGGCTAATTTAATAGCTTGGCTGCTCTTCTAAGAGCTGCTTTTCAAAGAGTATATTTAAGAGATATTCTGGAGACAGACTTGATTTTTGAACTTGCTGAGATCTTCTTTTCTACTGATACAAGTAAGATTCATTTAGTCAAGTTATTGTGTGGTGGTTTGTACTGATTTCCTGCTTCAAATTGCTAAGGAATTTGAATTGAATACTTAGGTGTTTGTCATTGTTTGGTTCTAATTAGCATAGGCTCACTCAGGTGTTAAAACCTTCCTTGGTGCTTGTAGGTGTGTGCTGTGGGTGTATATAAGGCATAGTAGAAATTAGCTTGGCTAATTTAATAGCTTGGCTGCTCTTCTAAGAGCTGCTTTTCAAAGAGTATATTTAAGAGATATTCTGGAGATACTCTGGAGGTAGTCTGAGGTATACAAGAGGTGAAAAAAACTAAAAGATCTTTTTGATTTAAATTCTTAAAATGGAAGATTTGGTTTACTGTGATAATTGTTCTGCATTTGTTTCACATTCCATTTTTCGGAGGTTTGGAGGCTGTCTAATCTGTAGACAGTTCTCAAGATTGCAGCAGGAGATTGCATTTTTAAAGTCCGAGATTTGTAATTTATCTGGAAAACAAACTCGGGCTGAGACTGTTGCGAAGTCACTGACACAGAGGCCATTGCCGCAGAGGCTTCCTAGGAATGGCAGGTGGATTACTGTTGGATCTGGTAGGCTTAGAGTTGTGGATAAAAGGCATGTCCCGCAGTCTGTGGCTGTCCAGAATTCATTTTCAGCACTTGCAGAGTGCAGTGGTGTTGTGGAGGCAGGCTCAGACGCAGAGTTTGAGGAACCACTCTCCTATGTGGCTAAGGTGTGCAAGGAGAAGGTGAGGCCTGATAGAAAGCAGTTGTTGTTGGGCGATTCTATCATAAGAGGTGCGGAGTTGGACACTATTGGCTTAGTGAGATGTCTTCCTGGAGCTACTGCTCGCAGAGACAGGAGGCGTATTTCTAATATTGTTAAGCAAGCAAATCAGGAAGGAGAATTGGATGTACTGGTTCATCTAGGGACAAATGATTTGGCTTGCAATGAGGTTTCAGAGGTGAAGGAAGCTTTTCGTGTTCTTGCCAATGATATACGGCAGGTTGTGTCCACACTGTCCTTTTCTGAAGTTATGCCTGTGCACAACATTCAGAATGATAGACGGATGCGTATTAGGAACTTCAACTTGTGGCTTGGAGAATGGTGTCGGGAGCAAGGATTTGGCTTTGTTTCTCATGGAAGTTCACTATGGGATAGAAAGGAACTGTACAAAAAAGATGGTTTGCATCTTTCTCAAAAGGGAACGAATGTTCTCAGTGAGCAGTTCAGAGGTTTTGCTAGGAGGTTTTTAAACTAAAAGAGGGGGGCAAAATGGCGATAAAACATCAATCCAATTGCCCCCCAAAAAAGGTACAGAAGTTACCTGTAGTCAGCGTGCTAAAAAAGGATAAGCTTAGGGTCATGTCTACAAATGCTCGCAGTTTAGGGAATAAGATCCATGAACTTGTGACAATATTGGCAACTGAGAATGTAGATTTAGTGGCTGTTACTGAGACATGGTATAATGAAAAACATGACTGGGACATATCAATACCAGGGTACTCTTTATATAGAAAAGACAGAGAAGGTAAAAAAGGGGGAGGGGTGGCCCTGTATGTGAGGGATAGCTTAAAATGTAACGTAATACAAGTTAGTGAGGCGAACATAGAGTCAGTTTGGGTTACATTAGAATTTGGTAATCGTATGGTAACTCGGGTAGGTGTGATTTATAGGCCCCCTGGACAAATAGAGGAGTTAGATAATCTACTAGTTGAGGAAATAGCTAAAATGACAATGAAGGGAGAAGTGATCATCATGGGTGACTTTAATCTTCCTGATGTGAACTGGAAATACAAAACAGCTACTTGTGCCAGGAGTACGCATATCCTAAACTCCCTACTGGGATTATCTCTAAAACAAGTAGTGGAGGAGCCAACTCGAAAGCAGGCCATACTAGACTTAGTGTTCACAAATGGAGATTTGTTATCAGATATTACTGTAGGTGAAAGTTTAGGATCTAGTGATCACCAGACAGTGTGGTTTAATATAAGAACAGTGACGCAGTCACACCACACAAAAACAAAAGTTTTAGATTTTAGAAAAACAGACTTTTCTAAAATTAGATTAGATGTGAAGGAGTCATTATCAGACTGGAGCAATTTAAATGGAGTCCAGGAGAAATGGGATTATCTAAAAGTTGCACTACTGAAGGCAACAGAAAATTGCATAAGGCTTGTCAGTAAGAGCAAAAAATTGAAGAAACCACTGTGGTACTCTGCAGAGGTGGCTAAAATAGTAAAAAATAAAAAGCTAGCATTTAGTAATTATAAAAATACTCAGAGTGAGGAAGATAGAAAGATCTATAAGAGTAGGCAGAAAGAGGCAAAGCAAGCTATAAGAACTTCCAAAGCACACACAGAAGAGACTATAGCCCAGTCAGTGAAAAAGGGGGATAAAACATTTTTTAGATACATACATGAGAAAAGGAAAGTAAAACAAGGATTAGTTAGATTAAAAACAAAAGAAGGATGCTACGTAGAAGAGGATAAAGGCTTAGCAGACTGCTTTAATGAATATTTTTGTTCAGTTTTTACAAATGAAAATGAGGGTAAGGGACCTCATTTAGGGAAAAAGACTAATGAGTCTTTTGATGCATGTAAGTTTACAGAGGAAGAGGTTTTACTTCAGCTGTCTAAAGTAAAGACAAATAAGTCGATGGGACCTGATGGGATACATCCAAAGTTATTAAAAGAACTTAGTGGTGTACTAGCAAAACCGTTAACAGATTTATTTAACCAATCATTGTTAACGGGAGTAGTTCCAGAAGATTGGAAATTAGCTAATGTTGTGCCCATTCACAAGAAAGGTAGTAAGGAGGAGGCGGGCAACTATAGACCAGTAAGTCTTACTTCAGTAGTGGGGAAAATAATGGAAACCTTGTTAAAGAATAGGATTGTTGAACATCTAAAGTCGCTTGGATTTCAAGATCAGAGACAGCATGGGTTTACTTCAGGGAGATCATGCCAAACTAATCTTATTGATTTTTTTGATTGGGTAACTAAAATAATAGATCAGGGTGGTGCAGTAGACATTGCTTACCTAGATTTCAGTAAGGCTTTTGACACTGTCGCACATAGAAGGCTTATCAATAAACTGAAATCTTTGAGTTTGGATTTCAATATTGTTGAATGGATTAGACAATGGCTGAGTGACAGGCAACAGAGGGTTGTAGTCAATGGGGTATATTCGATGCAAGGTCTTGTTACTAGTGGGGTACCTCAGGGATCTGTTCTTGGACCCATTCTCTTTAATATTTTTATTAGCGATATTGCAGAAGGTCTTGTTGGTAAAGTATGTCTTTTTGCTGATGATACAAAGATTTGCAGCAGGGTTGATATTCATGGAGGGATAAGCCAAATGGCAAATGATTTAGCTAAACTAGAAAAATGGTCAGAGCAGTGGCAACTGGCATTTAATGTGGACAAGTGCAAGATTATGCACCTTGGGCGTAAAAACCCAAAAGCAGAATATAGACTATTTGGTACAGTCCTAACCTCAACATCTGAGGAAAGGGATTTAGGAGTAATAATTTCAGAGGACTTGAAGGTAGGTAGGCAATGCAATAGAGCAGCAGGAAGCGCTAGCAGAATGCTTGGTTGCATAGGGAGAGGTATTAGCAGTAGGAAGAGGGAAGTGCTCCTGCCATTGTACAGAGCACTGGTGAGACCTCACTTGGAGTATTGTACGCAGTACTGGAGACCTTATCTCCAGAAGGATATTGATACTTTGGAGAGAGTTCAGAGAAGGGCTACTAAACTGGTTCATGGGTTGAAGGATAAAACTTACCAGGAAAGGTTAAAGCATCTTAACATGTATAGCTTGGAGGAAAGACGTAACAGGGGGGATATGATAGAAACATTTAAATACATAAAGGGAATCAACACAGTAAAGGAAGAGAGTATATTTAAAAGAAGAAAAACTACCACAACTAGAGGACATAGTCTTAAATTAGAGGGGCAACGATTTAAAAGTAATATCAGGAAGTATTACTTTACTGAGAGGGTAGTGGATGTATGGAATAGCCTGCCAGCAGAAGTGGTAGAGGTAAACACAGTCAAGGATTTTAAGCATGCGTGGGATAGACACAAGGCTATCCTAGCTATAAGACCGGGAACGGGGGACTAATAAAAGTACTCAAAAAAAAAATAAAAAAATTGGGCAGACTAGATGGACCGAATGGTTCTTATCTGCCGACACATTCTATGTTTCTATGTTTCTATGTTTCTATGTTTCTATTCTACCAGTGCTTTGTTTTAGTTAATAAAATCCAATTATTCTACAGTGATTTTTAACTCTTCATAGGCTCAATTACAACTTTAGTGAGCATTGAGCTAATTTTATGTAACAGGTAACCAATTCAGAAAATAGGTAGGATAAATGCAAAGACAATGTTAGAATACAAAGGATTTTTATTGGTCTTAGTTAAAAAATGTCAGTGTACAATAATTCAGGATTCACTACATGTTAACTGTACAAGAACACAAATATTTTCTTTTCCTCCAGTAACATATGCTGAGGAGGAGAAGGAGGATGAGGGAAGCATCCCCCTAATTGTGGTGGATCCCAGCATGGAAGATCTGTCAAATCACATTAGGAGTTGATCCAGGGCCTCCTACCCCTCCTCCGATGATGGAATTTGAGGCTGCTGCCCATAGTGTGTTGCTGGGATCCAGGGCCAGTTCCATGCCAAGATGATGGAGAATCATGCACCAATTAATTCTTGTACAATACAGCACTCAATATGAGAGGTGTCCAAGCCAGGTAGAAAGACCCACTGGGGTCAAACATTGCCACCATTGCGGAATAATTTTACCTCACTTTGAAGTGCTGATGGAACCTCAGACATTATTTGTGCAGATGATGGAGAGGCAGGATCAGTTTCTTAGCAGCTTAGATGTGGGAGTTGTGAATCTGAAGCAGATGAGATTGATGTATGTGTCAGTCTTGAGCAAAGTGAAAAAATAGAAGTACTCATAAATAAATGGTAAGTGGTAGTCCTGGCATGCCAAACGCCTCATGCATTTTGCACTGAGAGGCACATAATCATGGGCAAACTAACAAACAGCAAAACACTTTAATTGTGTACTGTGATGGATAGATACAGCCAGAATGTGCTCCTTTAGCCCAGGACAACAATAAGGAACAATGATCATAACTGCCAAGTCACCCAGTCACTTATTGAGGCACAATGTATGGTGAAAACAAGAACCCCTTTACTGTACCACAACACAGGTTTAAATAACAAACAGAATTAGATTTAAAAAAAAAAAAAAAAAGTATCATTCACTCAAGAACACAAGGCACACATAATTCCACTCCCCTGTAACTCCCGGGGTAAACAGTCTGGCCACCTGGCTGGCACCTTTACACAGTACCCTGTTGTGAAATGTCCTGATGTATAGAAACATGATTCCCCTTGGTCCTTCCAAGCCATGCAGTCCAAAATCCAGCATCTCCCCCAAAATAGTGATGTAATAAGATGCTTTACGGAGGATAAAGTTTAAGTTTTATTGGATCACAACAGATTTACGAACCACCCAATCAGTGGTGTATCTTGATTTTGTGCTGCCCTAGGCAGACAAAATCCGGGCACCCCCCTACCCAAGCTGCACACCCACGTTACACACCTAAGACATGCCCCATCATTCAGACTCACATCAAGCTCACACTCCCATCACACTCAGTCACACACTCCTACTCCCATCACACTCAGTCACACACTCCTACTCCCATCACGCACACTCTGACTCCCATCACACTCAGTCACACACACTGTCTCCCATCACACACACTCTGACTCCCATCACACCCAGTCACACACACTGTCTCCCATCACACACACTCTGACTCCCATCACACTCAGTCACACACACTGTCTCCCATCACACACACTCTGACTCCCATCACACTCAGTCACACACACTGTCTCCCTTCACACACACTCTGACTCCCATCACACTCAGACACACACACTGTCTCCCATCACACTCAGTCACACACACTGTCTCCCATCACACACACTCTGACTCCCATCACACTCAGTCACACACACACACACACACACACACACATAGTCTCCCATCACACTCAGTCACACACACTGTCTCCCATCACACACACTCTGACTCCCATCACACTCAGTCACACACACTGTCTCCCATCACACACACTCTGACTCCCATCACACTCAGTCACACACACTGTCTCCCATCACACACACTCTGACTCCCATCACACTCAGTCACACACACTGTCTCCCATCACACACACTCTGACTCCCATCACACTCAGTCACACACACTGTCTCCCATCACACACACTCTGACTCCCATCACACTCAGTCACACACACTGTCTCCCATCACACACACTCTGACTCCCATCACACTCAGTCACACACACTGTCTCCCATCACACACACTCTGACTCCCATCACACTCAGTCACACACACTGTCTCCCATCACACACACTCTGACTCCCATCACACTCAGTCACACACACTGTCTCCCATCACACACACTCTGACTCCCATCACACTCAGTCACACACACTGTCTCCCATCACACACACTCTGACTCCCATCACACTCAGTCACACACACTGTCTCCCATCACACACACTCTGACTCCCATCACACTCAGTCACACACACTGTCTCCCATCACACACACTCTGACTCCCATCACACTCAGTCACACACACAATCTCCCATCACACACACTCTTGACTCCCATCACACTCAGTCACACACAATCTCCCATCACACACACTCTGATTCCCATCACACTCAGTCACACACACAGTCTCCCATCACACACACTCTGACTCCCATCACACTCAGTCACACACACACACACACACAGTCTCCCATCAGCACTTACCTTTCCCTGGCAGGCAGGCAGCATGGCTTCCCGGCGATTGTGCCGACAGGTCACGTGACCGGGCGCGCGTATGACGTCAGCGCGCCCGTCACGTGACTGTCGGCACTTCCGTGTCAGACTGCACGGGGAGCCGAACAGGCAGCACGGAGGTTTCTCTGTGCTGCCTGTTCGGCTCCCCGTGCAGCCCGGCAGGCAGAGCGATGGTGAGGGGGGATCTTCCGATCCCCTCTCACCTCCGTCTCTGCCTGCAAGCGCGGTGGGGTTTTTTTTTTTTTTTTTAAAGGGCCGGTTTTTGTTTTCTTTTTAATTTTTTTTTATTTTTTATTTTTCCAGTGCTGGGGGGCGCTGCCGCCCCCCAAAATTTGCCGCCATAGGCATCCGCCTAGGATGCCTCGCGGTAAATACAGCACTGCACCCAATAGCTCCAGGGAAATTTTGTTGCCTGCCGGTCAGGAGGAGATAGTGGCGCAACATTCCAAAATCCCAACACCACCGGCAGGTAAGGGTTGTAGGCAATGGGGACACCTATCCTTAACCTCCAAGGAATAGGCATCAGGGCAGGGCAGTAAAATAGTCTTTTGGAATGTTACAACCCCTTCCAAGACCGGGCCCCATAGTCTGTCTGAAGGAGTCTAGCTCTCAGGCACCTCCAGGAGCCCCAGTCATGGTGGCTTCTGTGACATGTATATGTATTGGATTCAAAATTCATACCTCTAGTGCCAGCCTGTGGCCCCCGGGAATCTTTATTTTTAGTTAATGGGGCCATGGGCATAGCTCTGGCCCGGGTTCAAGGGAGCCATTTCATAAAAGTTTTTTGTGACTGCAGAATGGCGCCGGAGCGCAGTCACTAGAAAGATCAATTTCTTTCATGCCTCCTGCTGCCCCAGTCATTTTTGGAAGGGGGAGTAGGGGGGATTGTACTTTTATTAAAATAAATAGATTTCAAACAAAAAATATAACAATTTAAATACAGTTTTTTTAAATTAAGCGTATATCTTTGTGTGTGTCTTGTTTTTCAGTTAATTCCACACCTCACACAATCCCACAGTTAATGGTACACTTTAATTTTCATAGTGCAGTATGTTGCATTCTACATCAATGTTGGCATCTACACTTTGGAAGTGAAGTGGTTCTTTACTACACATTACATGAGAGGAGAGGGTACACATATCATAACAGTTGTGGATTATTATCCAGTGATTTGATGCCAGATTTTGACTGGTATTGATCTTCATCAACAGCTGTTATGTCATTGCAATACAATATGCATGGGTCCATGGGTGGAGTTTTTGGGTATAGTTGTAACTTTAGTTATACAGGTGATACTCGAAAAATTAGAATATCATGCAAAAGATCATTTATTTCAGTAATGCAACGTAAAAGGGGAAACTAATATATGAGATAGACGCATTACATGCAAAGCAAGATAGTTCAAGCCGTGATTTGTCATAAGTGCGATGATTATAGCTTGCAGCTCATGAAAACCCCAAATCCGAATGAATCTTTCATAGAAAGGCACTACTACTGTACGTTTACTATAAGCCGAAAGTCTATAAACCGAAAGGTCGTTCGGTTTATAGATTTTCGGTTTATAGAATACATAGAATTACATGTAATTCTATGTATTCTATAAACTGAAAGTCTACAAACCAAACGACCTTCGGTTTATAGACTTTCGGCTTATAGTAAACGTACAGTAGTAGTGCCTTTCTTTGAACCCATTCATAAGAATTATGGATGGGTTAATTCATAGAAAGGCACTACTACTGTTCGTTTTCTATAAGCCGAAAGTCTATAAACCGAACGTTCGGTTTATAGACTTTCGGCTTATGGAATACATGTAATCCTATTGCTATTCTATAAACTGAACGTTCGGTTGAATGGAGACTCAGTCTCTGTGTAGTGAAAGCCAATAGTACTATTACAAATGCATGGATGGGGACTCTATTTCGGTTTATAGAAAGCCAATAGTATTACATGTATTCCATAAGCCGAAAGTCTATAAACCGAAAGACATTCTGTTTATAGACTTTCCTTTTATAGAATAGCAATAGCATTAAATGTATTCTATAAAACGAAAGTCTATAAACCGAATGTCTTTCGGTTTATAGACTTTCGGTTTATGGAATACATGTAATCCTATTGCTATTCTATAAACCGAACGTTCGGTTTATAGAATAGCAATAGGATTACATGTATTCCATAAGTTCGGTTTATAGACTTTCAGCATTTGTAATAGTACTATTGGCTTTCACTACACGGAGACAGAGTCTCCATTCATAAATTTATGAATGGAGACTCTGTCTCCGTGTAGTGAAAGCCAATATTAAACGTTCAGTACAGGGTACAGGGTCAGGTCAAAATTTAGTCAATGATAAAGTATAGGGGGCGGATCGAACATCGCAAATGTTCGCCCGCTATGGCGAACGCGAACATGCGATGTTCGCTGGGAACTATTCGCCGGCGAATAGTTCGCGATATCTCTAGCTGCATATAAAAAAGTACAATGTATTAATTTGTTCATTGTGAACTTATAAAAAAGTAATTTGGCTTTGATAGCCCATAGTGTTGAGCGAACCCGAGCCGCACTGTCCGGGTTTGAACCGAACATTGTGGTGTTCGGACCCCGAACCCGTACACTCCACGGTATATTCGTGTTGGAGTTCGGGGGTTCAGCTATAAACCAAAAGTCTATAAACCTAAAGACATTCGGTTTATAGACTTTCGGTTTATAGAATAGCAATAGCATTACATGTATTCCATAAACCGAAAGTCTATAAACCGAATGTCTTTCATATATGCCTCTTCATGTTTAAAGGGATAAAAGCCCCTCTGGGTGTAGGTTTTTTCCAATTGGGTGACCCCCTACTCGGTGTCTGATAATGGTGTTTTCATACCAGCTTAAAAAAAAAACCTTTACCAAACATTTTTACATTATAACTGTAAATCACCAGATGAATATATTGAGGTTGGGGTGACCCCCCCCCCCCCCTTTCTGTGTAGGTAGGCTTCTCTATAAGCTTGCAGCAAATATATAGAAATAATATACCATAATTTTGTCACCAACTTTATTAGGGTGAGAAGTGCAGAAGGTTTTTGGATACATTGTATAGCCAATCACACTGTATTTGCAGCATGCTCACACCTGTATGGTAAGCATAATTTTATACATTTATATTATTTGAGCCTGTGACTAGCTTAGTTCACCAACATTTTTCTTTCTTTTTAAGCTGCTGACCCCATCTGTGGGTGAACCCCGTTAAATTTCACTTTTATTTTATATAGCTCCCCATTACATCTTTCAGATAGCATAACTGAGTTACCACTTGTCATAGAAAGTGAAATGGATAACCCATACGTGGGGCCCTTCAGGCATGGCTCCAGTCGACCTTGGCTGCATATTTGCCAGTGGCCCTGGCCGTTCTGCAACAAACCAATCCCAACATTACTCAGGATGCCCCTGAAGCTCCTTCACTTGCATGGGTCAGATCTGAGGACTCGTACCATTGTCATGGTCTGGCCCCTCTAATAAGAGGTCCTGGTTGGACTCTCTGCCTTAAGGAAAGGGCAAGGCACCCCTCAAGAAATGGGTAAAGTGCTCCCCACTTTATATCTGGCTCGTTTCTCTAAGCAGTGCTCTCCTATGAGACGCCCATCTACAGAACTACCCAGCTCCAAATATGTAAGGGCATCGTTCCTGGATGTACAGGCACCACAACTTATGCCTCTCCCAACAAGGCCAGGGGTCCCTATGACTAAAAGGATTGGCCTAACAGCCTTTATCCCAGTGCGTTGGGTGACCCCCACTGATATCCCGGCTTACCCCCGATATGTACAGGCACCACAACATATGCCTCTCACAATAAGGCCAGGGGTGACCCCCCTATGAATAAAGGGATTGGCATAACAGCCTTTATCCCAGTGCTGTGGGTGACCCCCCACTGACATGTCAGGTGACCCCCGATTTAAATACAGGCACAACAACATATGCCTCTCACAACAAGGCCAGGGTTGTTCCCCCTCTGATTAAATGGTTTGGCTTACCTAACCTATGTACTGGGTGCTCTACTTCAGTCCCAGCCAACCCAGGCCTTCTCATACTCTATGATGGCAGAGATGCTTCTCCAGGGCTCTCACTGATCCTTTAGACCCCGAGAATCACTGAATGCCAACTCCAAGGGCAGGATGCCTGTAAAAAAGGCCACTGGTGGTCCTTCATGACCCCACCTCAACAAGGGGTTCAGACGTTGTGTTAAAGGAGTACTAAGCAGGGATCTATAGACCAGGATACCCTAGGATTCCACTTCTTGCTGATCTATCAGGACCCTCGCACCCCAGGGGTGCCCTGCCCCATGACTCCCTCATAGGCTCCTCTAAACCTGGCACACCCTTTGGAGATTCTGGATGCCATGGGTCTCCCTCTTTTTGATCCTTGCATCCTTCGCCATCCCAGGTCCTCAGAGTGGTGTCCTACCTAGCATCCCCTAGAGAAGGCGGTATGCCAGAAGCTCAATGCAGAATGTCCTTGTCCTACTATACTTTACAAAGTGGCTAACACCTCAGTTTGACCTGACCTTTGTAATTTTCATGCCCAAGAATGTCAAAGTCCTTGCAAAGGGCTGGAACAGGGCCTTAGCACATAGCAAGACAAACTGCTTGATGTCTTGGCCACCATCACAATTGTTCCTCATGGCAGATAAGGCTTTGACAGAGGGCACCCCACTGGATACACGGCTGTCCCGGGAATGGGCGCAACAAGCCATGTGTCTCCTAGGCAATGCTTACATGGTTACATTAGCAGAACAGCACAAAGCCACCCTTTACAAATTAGATGTAAAGCTGACTGAACTGGCCCCAAGGATCTCGGCCCAGAGGCCAGCATGCGGGACACATCCTGGGACTCTTAAAGTATAAAAACATATTGTGCAGGGCTAGGTTACTCAATGAACTAAATCAGATGTCCACATATTTAAATAGCTAAACAAAGCTCAGACATCAATGATGAGTCTTCCAATGGGGATCGTTTTTAATTCAGAACGTGTCGGCAGAGGATCTGAGCAACCAGCAGAACCACCTTCTATGGCATCAGTCCCTACTAACCAGAATCTATGCGACCTAGCAGTTTCAGAACTGCACATTCGCCTACCGTTCACTGTCCTATCAGAGTGCATCATCCTCCTTCCAGGCCTGATTAACATCTGGTAAGGGGTACGTCATGATCTTCCACACATACAATCACTGGCAGGCTTCATAGGAAATGTCTCTGTTTTTTATGACAAGATCACTTTTGGCAATTCACGTGGTGGAGGTGATCCCTTAAATGGGATGCCTCTTGTCTGGAGGCTTGTGGACCCCGGAAGAACTCGGATTCCAAATCAACTGACTGGATATATCAGGTGTCCCTTTGTGAGTCCCAATTTCCTCTAAGACAGAACTCACTGTTCATTGGTCCTGCACATTGGCACGTGTCCCCATTGCTTGTTTTTGCCCTGAACCTTATGGGTCCCTTCAACCTTGATCTGTTTGTATCCAGGGAAAACTGTCAGACACCAGCCTTCTTCAGCTGGATGCCGGATCTCTCTCGATGGTGGTGGACGTGTTTCTCCAGTCATGGTCTCTCCAGGGAGCCTATGCCTTCCTGCAACTCTCCGGTCTCCATAGCTAATCATTCATCTGCCGGGAATGCTCTTATAAATCACCCTGCTGTGGAGATCACCTCAATGGTTTCCTCTCCTTCCTGTACTATTATGTGCTGACCCTTTGGCTCTCCCCCTGTCTCGGGATCTCCCTTGGTACTAAACGACAGATTGCTCTAGTAGCCTTGACTATTGCTCTGCAGCTCTTGGGCCCCTGGGACAAGTAAATCCTATCTTCAAGAATGGAGAGACTCGCATGGAGAGCAGGGCCGCCATCAGTGGGGGACAGGGCGATACACGGCAGGCCCTGGCCCTTTAAAAATATAAGTTTGCCTCATCTGGCATGAGGTGAAGCTCCGCCCCCACCCTGTGAAGCAGAGCAGCGCCTGCTTCACTGGGCGCTGCTGGCAGCATAAGTAAGCTTAGTGATACTGCAGAGTATCAGAAATTCAATACCCTGCATTATCACTGTGTGTGGGGAGCATGAGCA
The DNA here is from genome assembly GCA_036172795.1 of Pelodytes ibericus. Classification (NCBI taxonomy): domain Eukaryota; kingdom Metazoa; phylum Chordata; class Amphibia; order Anura; family Pelodytidae; genus Pelodytes; species Pelodytes ibericus. The sequence goes on along the minus strand of CM069862.1, from coordinate 155,199,522 downwards.
GCACTTGCTAATGCTGCTCGCAGCTCCCAGTGAAGTAGACTCACTGGGGAAAGAAAGAACAGGAGGGGAGGAGAGAACAGAGGAGAGGGGAAGAAAGAACAGAGGAGAGTGGAAGATAATAGAGGAGGGGAGGAAGGGGACAGAGAACAGATAGGGGGGAGGAGGGGGATAGAGAGTGAACATATATTGGGAAGGAAGGGGAGAGAGAACAAATATGGGAAGGAGGGGGAGGAGAAAGAACAGATATGGGGTGGAAATGGAGAGAACAGATATGGGGAAGGAGAGGGAGAGAGAGAACATATATGGGGAAGGAGGGGGAGAGAACATATATGGGAAGGAGGGGGAGAGAACAGATATGAGGGTGGAGGGGGAGAGGGAACAGATATGGGGGTGGAGGGGGAGAGAGAACAGATATGGGAAGGAGGTTGAGAGAGAACAGATATGGGAAGGAGGGGGATAGAGAACAAATATGGGGGAGGAGGGGGAGAGAGAACAGATATGGGGGAGCGGGGAGAGAGAACAGATATGGGGAAGAGAGAACAGATATGGGGGAGGAAAGGGAGAGAAAACAGGTATGGGAGAGGAGGGGGTGGAGAGAGAGAACAGATATGGGGGAGGAGGGGTGCGAGAGAACAGGTATGGGGAGGGGGGAGAGAGAACAGATATGGGAAGGAGGGGGAGAGAGAAGAGATATGGGGGAGAGAGAACAGGTATGGGGGAGGAAAGGGAGAGAGAACAGATATGGGAGAGGAGGGGGGGGGAGGGAGAGAACATATGAGTGGTATAGTGAAAGAACATGAGTGGTATGGAAAGTGGTGAACTCATAGGTGCAGTTTTCCTAGACTTTGCAAAGGCCTTTGATATGGTTGATCATGATCTGCTGCTAAACAAGCTAAGTTGTTCAGGTATAAATGAGAGGTCGCTCTGCTGGTTTCGTTCATACTTGTCTGATAGAACTCAATATGTGTCCATTGCTGATACTGCTTCCCTCCCGTTGCCAATCAAGTGTGGAGTGCCTCAAGGATCTGTTCTTGGGCCGCTGCTATTCTCACTATTTATAAATGATCTACCCTCAATGTGTGACCTGGCTCATGTGCATATGTATGCTGATGATACGGTAATTTATACGTGCGGAACTCAACTATCGCAAGTGGAATCTGTGCTACAGGATCAGTTTTCTAAAGTTGAAAATTGGATAGCTAACAACAAATTATTCCTCAACGCTGAAAAAACGGTGTCCATGTTGTTTGGGACAAATGCTAAACTACTTAAATTAAACAATCCTCAATTAAACATCAAGACCAAATGCAGTTATAACCTGACCCAGGTAAATTCATATATGAATATATGTGGCTACTTATCTTTTGGTCTCCATAATGATAAGCTCATGTCAAAGCTATATCCTAGGATTGGCTTTCTATATAGAAACAAATCTAACCTAGATTCCATGGTAAGGAAACGTATTGTGCAGCAAATGTTAATGCAGAGCTTAGATTATGGAGATATTGTGGATGATTCTGCCCCACAGACCCATCTTGGTAAACTCGACACTATGTACAATACATTGTGTCTTTTTGCACTGCAGTGTGATTATAACACACATCACTGTAAAATGTTAAAAGAATTAAACTGGCTGACGCTTGCCTCCAGTGCATAACCACTTCTCTGGAACGTTCCCCCCCTACCTGAGCTGCATGCTCGCTCTTACCCCCTGCACATCCCACAACCCTGGTGGAGAGTCTGGTGTTTGGAACAGCATATTGATTCCTTTATGGCCCTATAGTGTCTATTCTGTACTACAGTATTATAAACATCGTTCCCTTCTAGGTGTGGGTTTCAGCTATGATATATCGGTTTGTCGCCTTCTGCGTGGCATCCGCTTGGCACAATTCATTTCGGGATGTGTCTAGGGTCCTTCATTTTGCTGAGGAATGGCCTGATAACAATGCTTTCCCCCTTCACTTTTGCTCTGTTTGGTGTAATTTGCTCTGTTTGGTGTAATTGCCTAATGGGCTGTTTCTGATCTCTTACATCAATCTGTTTAAACCTGTTTTCCTACAGTTTAGAGGTGGAGTTCTTCATCTTCTGGGATCAACTGCTCTTTGTGGGCTCATTTGGTGCATGGGATATTTTTCGCTTATTAATGAGTTATAAAAATGGAAATGTTGGGGTTCTGATAACCCATCTGTTAGAGTATAGGAAAGTTGGAAAATACTACTCAAAAGTGAGGAGAGGGCACTAAAATTATGAGCGTAATATTTCTAAGAACCTAGAATAACAACTCTTCATATTTCATCTAAAAATATAAACAACTTGCAATTTTGTGGGAAAATATTTATCACATTTTATTAGAATAATTTACGAACAATTTATTGCATATGTAATTGAAATATCAAACATATATTATTATACAAAGTATATGTATATGTATATAGAATACCTCTAAATTAACCATCATTTGAAGATTTTATGCTGTACACTCCTTCTCTTTTGGTTGCGGATGTTCACAGAATATCCATGTGAAACTGAAGAAGAGATGTAAGTCAATCATCTTAATGGTTACTTTTCTTCCCCCTTACCCCTCAAGTCCATATATTCACTCAACGTTAATTGTTTTTTTTATCTTGCCCAGACGCAAAGTTCAGTGTTTTTGTTCTAATGACGGAAGACTCCCAACTCAGAATGGCTTGTTCTTCTGGAATTGTTTCACCATGTTGGTGAGGATCTCCAGCCCTTCCACAAGACCATCACCAGTAACAGCACAGCATCCCTGAATATGCCACTTGCGCCCTTGAATCTTTGTTAGTCCCAGCCCATCTGCCACATCCATTGGGTTCCTGGCACCGGGAAGGTCCTGTTTATTGGCCATCACCAAAAATGGAACTCCTCTCATTTCATCATTATCCAATATAGCATCCAGTTCATTCTTTGCTTCGGGAAACCTTTCCCAGTCAGCACTGTCTACCACAAAGACCAGTCCATCTGTGTTCATAAAGTAATGCTTCCACAGGGCTCTGATTTTTTCCTGGCCTTGTATATCCCAGACTGTGAAGGATACATTACGGATGGGTTCAATAGTCTCCACGTTGAATCCAATTGTGGGAATGGTGCAGACTGTTTCATTAAACTTCAGTTTGTATAGAATTGTGGTCTTTCCCGCTGAATCCAGACCCAACATAAGGATCCGAGCCTTGGTGCCAGTTAAGTTTATGAGAGCTTGGTGGAGACTGCTTAGAAGAATACCCATGTCTGCTGTAGAATATTGCCTTTTATTCTTTCTCTGCTTGAACTCTGTCTGTAGCTTTGTTTTTTGCTTAACAAACTACTATGCTGTATATACAGATGTCAGATTAAAAGAAATTTCCTCATTGATCTGTCACACTCAGCTCTGTTGGAGGATTCCTCTGCAGTCTGTTGTGACATCAACATTGCTGACAGACAAACAGGGAAGTGACCTCACAAAAGGGATAGCAACCACAGGTTTAAACTTCAACAACTTTATTGCACTGAAGTAATTCATAAGCAAACGGGCAATGAATGTAACCATGTATATAACTGGACTGTGGGAACACACTTAAAGAGAATGCCTAGTGACCAAAATGCCTCCTCCAAATTTTAATTCATATTAACCCCTTAAGGACAGCCCCTTTTAAACATTTGGTCATTCTGGACAATGGCTATTTAAACATTTCTGTGCTGTTTGTGTTTAGCTGTAACGTTCTTCTTTGTCATTACTGTACCCACACAAATTATATATTGTTTTTATCGGGACAAGAAGGGCATTCTATAGATACAATCATTTTGATCATATCCTATAATATAAAATATGGTGAAAAAAACATATTTTCTGAATTTTATTTAAAAAATATTTGTGTCACCTACAAAAACTAATGAAAAAAACTGCTAAATAGATTCTGCTATTTGTCCTTAGTACAGGGATACCACCCATGCATAGGTTTGTAGGGTTGCTCGGGGGCTAAAAGGCCACATTTGGGAAGTGCACTTTTTGTTTTTCCAACTTGGAATCTTGACATGCAGACAACCTGGGCCCATGTCACTGCCTATAGCTATCCTAGATATAAGATAAGGCCGGGTACTAATGAAAGTATTACTTTATTGTGAGGGTAGTGGATACGTGGAATAGCTTTCCAGCAGAAGTGGTAGATGTTAATACAGTAAATGAGTTTAAGCATGCATGGGATAGGCATAAAGCTACCCTAGCTATAAAGCGGAGCAGTTGAGAGGCATGTGTCATTTCTGGGGTGGAATTGCATTGTAGCAACACCGAAAGAGTAAAGAAAACAACCTTTGCTCTTTTTAGTGCATGACATGCCAGACAGCTGCCTTTCCGCTTAGATCAGTGTGCCTGTTACCATGGAGACCTGTGTATATGCATCTCCAACTCAGACAGGGAAGACAGAGAGGATGAGCTGGGAAAATTGTGAGCTGTGCTTGCGCACGGGCAGTGTGGCCGCACCGTTGCTATACCATGAACTGTACAGGACTCCCACAGGTAAGTATTTATTGCATTACAATAGAAAGGAAAAAAACAAACTGAAAGTGACAGTCTAGTTCACTCTTTGGTGCCTATAAATTGCACCAAAGTCATATAGGTGACTAGGCTGTCCCTTTAAGGCAGATGAAAGCACAAGTCGCTCTCTTCAGAGTGTCACACCGATAAGAATATAAATAAGCACTTTACCCCACACCACAAAAAGGTTGAGACTGCATACTTCTGCTCAGAGGCGTAACTAGGGTTGCTGTCACCCGGTGCAGTAACTCATGGTTTCACCCCCCTGGATTTCCTCCAATACCATGCCAAACAGAATCCTTAGTAATGCCAGATGGTCTATTTAATATGCCACATACAGGAGCCCCACACATTATGCCACACACAGGAGCCCATTAACTATGCCACACACAGGAGCCCCATAAATTATGGCTCACCAGAGTCCCATAATTTATGCTACACCAGAGCCCCATTAATTATGCCTCAAACACAGGAGCACAAGCACTCCATAGTAATTCCAAACAGAAGCGCCCCATAATTATGCCACACAAAAGATCCGCTTAATTATACCGCACATGGGGCCCAATAAATATGCCACACATTAATTATGCGACACACAGGAGCCCTACAAGGTGACAATTGTACAATTCTAAAACAATAAATATCTATACACACAGACATCTCTCTCTATCTCTCTCTCTATAACTAGTTGCATTTATACTTAATTTAATTTTTTTAATATATTCAACTATTTTCATATGTAATAAAAATGTTATTGAAAAATTTCATTCCTTGGTTTTATTCCCTTCCTCTGCACCCATATTGCACCTAAAGGACTTAACACAGCACCATATGGTACCCACAGCACTTGAAATGCACCTATATTGCACAGTGGCGGATCCGGGGGGGGGCACAATGAGACAATTGCCCCCTGTCCGCGCAGTGCCGGGGTGGGGGTGGGGCGAACCGCATCAGTGAAGGTTCGTCCACAACCTTAATGGAGCACAGGGCCAGTATTTTGTCACTCAATATGCCAGTATTTTGCCATTCAATATGCCAGTATTTTACCACTCAATATGCTAGTATTTTGTCATTCAATATGCCAGTATTATTTTGCCATTCAATATGCCAGTATTATTTAGCCATTCAATATGCCAGTATTTTGCCACTCAGTATGCCAGTATTTTACCACTAATGCTTCTGGTACTACAAATGTAACATCAATCCAAACACTAAATGTTCCTTTTCACTAGTGCTGAAATTTTAGTTGTTCCTATTGTGAAGATGAACAGGCGTGTACTTTTGATAGTCTTGGCTATCTATAAACGAGCGATATTGGATTTCTATAAACCGAACTAGAGTCCCCATTCATAAGAAATTCTTATGAATGGGGACTCTAGTTCGGTTTATAGATAGCCAATAGCATTACATGTATTCTATAAGCCGAAAGTCTATAAACCGAACGACGTTAGGTTTATAGAATACGTGTAATACTATTGGCTATTCTATAAACCTAAATAGAGTCCTTATTCATACGAATAGGTCAATTTGTATGAATGGAGACTCTATTTCGGTTTATAGAATAGCAATAGCATTACATGTATTCTATAAACCGAAAGTCTATAAACCGAATGTCTTTCGGTTTATAGACTTTCGGCTTATAGAATACATGTAATGCTATTGGCTATTCTATAAACCGAAAGTCTATAAACCGAATGACTTTCGGTTTAAAGACTTTCGCTTTATAGCCGAACCTCGAACTCCAACACGGACATACAGTGAAATGTCCGGGTTCGGGTTCGTGGCACAGACACCGTAATGTCCGTTACGAACCCGAACGGGTGACTAAACTTTAACTGAAAAGTATTTCATTATTACCACACTTTTTAGTACCATGAGGAAGCATCAGACAACACCGAAATTCCCACTTTGGCACACATAATATCGCTCCCCAGAGCGAATGTATGTGCTCCCAGAAAGAGTAGCGCCATACTGTTAATTGCGCTGCCTTGTTTTTGCCAAGAGCTATGGAAGCTGCAGATCTCCACTTCACCTTTTCAGGTTCACACATGTTTGTTTCTTTTTCTGTAATATTGGATCCACACATCCAATTTTGCCAAGTTTCCCTGATAAGTAACAAATCTTTTAAATTGTTTAGATTGTGTGCAACACTATATATTTTTTTCTATTCCAATTTTGTGTGATTTTGGGATTCACATTAGTGTTTTGCTGCACTAGGGCCTTTCACTTATATTTTTAATTAAATTCATAACATGTTGCAAATGCAATCTCTTTACATAAATGACTTAAAATTGTACAACTGCCCCTGGAGAAGCCACAGTGGAATGCCAGGGGGAAAGGAGCTTGGGAGGTTGAGTGTCAGCGCTACTGTGCATGCGCAATAGGACTGTCACGCCTCCTGTGTTTGGGAGGTCAAAGTATCAGCGCAACAACGCATGTGTGGTAACACTGTCACTGAAGCTGATAGAGTTACTGTGCATGTACACAATGCTGAGCATGTGCAGAAGGCATTTTCCTGTGCTCCTGAATCCTGCCAAGCACAACATCTGTCCCGAAAAGCAGGCCAAAGGTAGAGCTTGGCGGGACAGACCTTCCAAAGTGGGACTGTTGGGGGGTATGCAGCATACATTGAAATCCACGGTGTAATATATTCTGTACATACCAATTATCCTCACACACATTCTTAGCAAACGAATGTGTGTGAGGATAGCCAATACTCACTGAATAATGGGAGAGATTCAGTTTGACTACCACGTATATTGATGACTGTAGCTAAGACTGATTTGTAAGTGATTTGAGCACTTGCATATCTCGGTCCTGCTTTAAGCTATAACTGTCACAAAAGTGTAGTTAAGCTGTCTGTTTTAGTGAATGTATTATCGCACATGCATGGTAGCACTGAAATCCTCTCTCAAATCATTCCCGGTGTCTTACATTGTAGGGGGAAATATTGGGAGGTATGGTTCAGATGCTATACAAAGAGATGCACTTCTAGCTAGCCACTAAGTGTGAAATTCAAAAATCATGTTTTTAGTAGCTGAATTGGAGAGATAGGGAAGTTGGAAAATACTACCCAGAAGCAAGGAGAGGCCACTGGAATGTTGAGTGTTGTCGGATTATTACTAACTATAAAAATCTGAATATGAGTTATTAATTATGAATCATAAAAAATATGAAAATTGATGATTCATATATATGGGTCCGACCAAAAATACCAAGAATTCGTTATGTATGTGAGAGTTTGGATGACGTTTTTACAAAAGTAAATACAATGCAACAATTATTAATAAAATAATAATGAATTTATTGAATATAGAATAAAGCATAACAACAAAATACAGTATCAATAGCGGTTAATCATAATTCACATGTATGATTTATAACATAAGTAAGTAGTACAAAACATGAATTATGCAGCTCTGTACCTATATCAACATGCATGTAGAATAATTTACTATGCAGTACATTTCTGACCATAAGATGGCCATGCATTTTATTTAGATACAATTTACAATGATTATGATTAGTATTTAAAATGGTTAATGATAGTACACCATAATTACCTACAAATTACCAACATATACTCTGCTTAGGTGAGGTAATATTACTAAATCATATAACCACTCAAGGTGGCTATTTCTTAATCTGCTCGGTAAATGATAATGTGTATTCTAGCTTTAGACTTTAAGAATGATAATCTTAGATAATCTCTGGAGATTATATATGACATATTTGGGTAAATAGCTAGACTATAAGAATTTATGGTTCTTAGTAATATCTATAGGATATTCCTCTGGCTTCCTTCTGCAGAAAGGATGACAGATAAACACCAGGCTAAAACATATAGATCCCAGAAATTGTGGGATTTAAGTTAAATTTACCCAAATATATATGCTAATGACATCCATAAAAATGAGATTATGCTAGAAACAATTTAGCACATTTATACATTACCGGCAAAGGTTGGTTTGCAGTTGGGACTGCTTCAATTGAAGAATTGAGTGATGGGAGTTACTCCTGGGACTTAGCTCAATACTATGGGTATGGAGATTTCTATTGTTATAATGAACATGTGCTATTAAAAGCCTCATATTCCTGAGTTCTCCCCAGAAGGAGAGAGACTCAGCCCGTTTCTAAAACATTCCCATCTGTCACCCCACTAGTGGCAGCTCTCCCAAAAGTCAGTCTCCCCGGGTCTTTTCAGGTATCTCCGGTCTTCCCTTTTCTACCACTCCAGTACCAACTTATCAACCAAACCTTATCTCAGACTCACACCCTGTTTCTGTAACTTCTAGCCAATTGAATGGATGGGTGTATTTAATTTAAATGAGATGATGTCATGGTTTATAGCTACACCTGGATTGTGAGTATAATATAAGACAATATATGTTTAAATGTCTAAAAGTGTTAATACAATTTGAAATTAGAGTAAATATGTATCATATTCTTATTCTTATCATTGCACATTAAATAAAAATGTATAATAAAATATATCCCACACTAATAAAACAATAAAAACAATATTCTACTTAATATGTAGGATTAATAATACTTTACGTTTTTATTAGTGAAGGTGTGATATAATTATATATTTTATTGGGTGATTTGAATCAACTAGGTCTATTTATAATAACCCTTATTAGATTCTACAAATCAAAAATCCCAATAATCTCAGTGTGTCTGTCAGTTTCTGCCAGTTTGGGTGGGCTAGCAAGTTGCAGAGAAGCCCCCCTTCTCCTCTAGTATGTACACAGCTGTGTCTGCATCAGTACAATGAGATGTAATAAACCTTGCACAACAATGGCCACCTTATCTGTTCCGGTGATACTATGAACTTATCAGTAAAATATTTGGTTACAGATAACAGAGTTAGGAATGTGGAAGACTTTCCTTTTATCCTCAGGGACACAGAATAAGATTTTAACACACAGAAGGATGTCCAAAAACTGTCACAAAATGGAGGCTGCTGGCATCCATCTTGTTATACTTTGCTTCTGCTTTATTCATATATACCAGTCTCGAGATTACTGATCAATACCTCTGACAATTCCCCCCTAATTGGAACCAATAATTCTTAAGAAAATGATTGTGTTTCAAATTAAGAAGTAGGTATTTGGGACTGGTTAAAATTCATAACTCTGGATCTTTAGCTTTAATCTGCAAAGCAAACTCTATCTTCGTGACTTCAGTCACCAAACAACTGGAAATATAAAAATTGAATGGCCTTGTAGCAACGTGGATTCTTCGGCCTTTAGCTGGTTGACAGCACACTTGGGACAAAGGTTTCCTTGCTTGTCCGGCACTTGGCTACAGGAACTTGAGAACGATGTCTTGCGGCGGCAGGTCTCTTCTGGCGACTTGATATCTGTTATGTTGAACCTTTTCTTGATGGGATGTTTTTGGATCCGACTGCTGGGTACATCTAGAGATGAATCCCCCTTTTCCTTCTGGATAGACCTTGGATTTCTTTGGAGCTTTTGGATGATGAACTTTGCATCTCGATTCGCTTTGACCAGAAAGTCCTGTCCCCGAAGTAGGATGATCCCGACTTACGTCATCTTGTCTTTAGTCATCATGCAATCCCAATGAATTTGGGCTTTGATAGATGAATCTAAAATTAAGGAATCAACAAAACAGTATAAGTACATTTGTGCCAGAATTGAGAATACATATATACCTGACTTAGGCCCGATGAGATCTGTCATATAGTAGCCAATTACTAGATATGGAATATGCTAGCTTATTCTAGCAAGAAAAATATATAAAACATGGGAGAACTATCTTTACTAGGTTCACTATATCCTGAATTTATTCCACTTAGGGCATATATTACACATAGGAGTGATCATCTAGGCAGAGTATCTCTGATATTTGTTATAATATGGGTACAAGAAAACATAATGTTATTAACAGATGAGAGACAAACAAGTGGATTAATAAACCCCTGTTTATACGATACCAATCTGATCTTCATCTGATCTTGTGTTGATGTTTCTTTACTGTACCCCGCAGTGGTGATTAAACTTTCTTTCTGGGCATCCCCCCCTTGTAAGATGGGGTCCTTCCAGCATAGGAACAAATGATTAGCTGTTAGATTACCGATTAAGATAAACAAAAAGAACACTGCCCCGCAAAGTTGTTGAAAAACAAAAACAACTCCAGGTCAATGTTATTAGAATAACCTGTAAATAAAAATGTATTAAATTATATTAAACATAAATTATGTTTAATTAAATGATCTTGCTTTAGGTAGGTAGTTAAAGTGTGTTAGCTTCTTCTATCATCATGCTATCTTTATGGAGATGAGTTCACTATATGTGAGTAAATTTTCACTCTTTGACCTTTCTGCAGCTTCGTGACCCTTTGGAAAGAAACTGACAGGCATTAACCACTGGCCCCCCTTCTCAGGGGCTTCTTGATTGCAGCATCTTGCTGACAATTTGTGACTAACCCTTTCAAGGCTGAACCCTTAAGATTTAATCACTAGGTAAACGCACACGTTAGGAAGTGAACTATCTTAGTCCTGGATAGTCTGAAAAATAGATGAGAAGTTAGATACACAAATTCACCATCTAGTAAGAAGCGATGGTTTAAACATCTAACAACATTTTAGCAATAGGCTTATGGTCTTAACACTGTAAAATAAAACTTTGGTTACAATAGACATTACAGGATGCAGTTTAACAACTTGATTACCTAGTTTTTAATTTAACCTCTATTGCTGAGTTTTATTGGGTCATGCTGGGTGTTTCAGGGTTATTTATTTATCCAGCCATGCTTTGAGCTAGTTTACTTACCTGCTTTTGTAAGAGTACCATTAGATCATCCAGGTTATTCACCTGAGTATATATTTAATTTCTAGGTTTACGGCTATGCCTCCAAGTATTGGAGGTAGATGGCTGAGCTTTATGGGAGCTATAAGAGTCAGTATCTCTGTCCCCCCTAGGCATATCAGACCTGTGGCCCCTCCCGTGATTACCCTTATGGGGATGTGGGTGTGTGAGTCTGTGGGGAATTATCAGGATCATTGTCTCGGTACCCTCTAGGCAGACCAGACTTATGGCCCCTTCCATAATTATCCTTAATGGATGTGGGTAGCTGAGTCTGCGGGGGAATTATCAGGATCAGTGTCTCTGTACCCTCTAGGCAGATCAGACTTATGGCCCCTCTCTATCCTTATAGTAGGTATAGGGCTTAGCTTTATGGGAGTTATTAGATTCAGTGACCTGATTCAGCCAAGGCATGATAGGCCTTTGGCTGCAACATCTGAGGATGCCCTTAAGATTAGGATACTGGTACTTAACAGGGGTGAGTTTAACTCTTTCCTGCCTTGCCAGCTTAGGAGACTTGGCTTTTTGAGCATAGTTCACTTTCTGGGGTTTAAATCCCAGATGGGTTCTACCTTGGGCTCTACACCATCTGCTTCTTAGGCCGAATCCTATGTAGGCCAAATTCTAATGTGACCTCCTGGATTATCATAGATCTAAAGAAATTGTGGTACTTACTATCAAAGACCCATGTAATTAATTTAATGTTATCTGAGTCTGAGTACAGATTCAGAGATTACAACTCAATATGGTTAATTATTTTATATAACCCTTCCAGGTTAAATTTGGGAACCTGGGAATAAAGAATAATACCCTGTGTGTTAGACTTGTGTGTGGGTATTTGCTTGCAACTACTTGTGGTGAATACACTGTATTGGGAGTGCCACTTATAGGTATGTCTACCTGCCAGGGGTAAGTTAGCCCTCTGGGGCAAGTAGTACCTGTCCTCACTGACCTCTTTTGTACACTATTAGAGAAACTGTCATTATCAGAATCTCCTGATCTCATGCTGATGGCTTATTCATCAGATATCCTGATGTTAACCCTTTGGGGCTTGCCTGCATGAGCTTGGGATATATTAGCTTGAAGAGGGTTTGGGTCACCTATGTTTTTCTGAACCAATACAAATTAATGCATTTGCTTTATTTGGTTCTTTATTGCCTGCATTTGCATATTAATGCTCTCTTGCAGGGGATTATCTGTGACTCTGTTGGGTTTAACCCCTTCAGTGTCAGATCAGTGATTTTTCCTGAACATGGGACACATTATTTTGGGGCTTTTGGCATGTCTTTTTTTCCATTTGGAGAGAGCTGTACAGGTCTCTGTACTTTTTAAAGCTCTTCTATACCTTTAACAAAATTCTGATTATGAATTTTGAGAGTCAATATGCTCTTAACACAAACATTTTCGACAGGGTGCCAAATTGGCCTGTAACACAGTTATGTGACTACATTTCCCTTCTAGCTGTGTTGTCAAGCATATCACATTTATGAATACGTTTCTTTTAACATCTTTTTCCTCACACATGCACGTCAGAAAACTTTTAAACAGAGTATCATCATTAAAGTTCTCTGTCTGAATGTGGATTTCTTTAATCCATTTCTTGATATCTGACTGACGATTTAAGTCTTTGTGCATGTTTTAGATACTGTATATTTTACTGGGATTCTCTGTTACAGAATTATTTCCCAGGGAGTTACTAAATGGCTACTCATATTGATCTTATTACAACAATATATAGCAATGTAATTCCAATACCTGATTCAGTGCTGTGAGCCCATAGAATGAAGTTAGACAGTGTACTCTGGATTACAATTAATTTACAGTTTGTAAGAACGCATCAAATCTTAAATACATCTCAGCAAGTGCCTCCATAAAATGTCGGATTATTAATAACTATAAAAATCTGAATATGAGTTATTAATTATGAATCATAAAAAATATGAAAATTGATGATTCATATATATGGGTCCGACTAAAAATACCCATATCAAGAATTCGTTATGTATGTGAGAGTTTGGATGATGTTTTTACAAAAGTAAATACAATGCAACAATTATTAATAAAATAATAATGAATTTATTGAATATAGAATAAAGATCAAACGGTAAGCAAAATAGCATAACAACAAAATACAGTATCAATAGCGGTTAATCATAATTCACATGTATGATTTATAACATAAGTAAGTAGTACAAAACATGAATTATGCAGCTCTGTACCTATATCAACATGCATGTAGAATAATTTACTATGCAGTACATTTCTGACCATAAGATGGCCATGCATTTTATTTAGATACAACTTACAATGATTATGATTAGTATTTAAAATGGTTAATGATAGTACACCATAATTACCTACAAATTACCAACATATACTCTGCTTAGGTGAGGTAATATTACTAAATCATATAACCACTCAAGGTGGCTATTTCTTAATCTGCTCGGTAAATGATAATGTGTGTATTCTAGCTTTAGACTTTAAGAATGATAATCTTAGATAATCTCTGGAGATTATATATGACATATTTGGGTAAATAGCTAGACTATAAGAATTTATGGTTCTTAGTAATATCTATAGGATATTCCTCTGGCTTCCTTCTGCAGAAAGGATGACAGATAAACACCAGGCTAAAACATATAGATCCCAGAAATTGTGGGATTTAAGTTAAATTTACCCAAATATATATGCTAATGACATCCATAAAAATGAGATTATGCTAGAAACAATTTAGCACATTTATACATTACCGGCAAAGGTTGGTTTGCAGTTGGGACTCCTTCAATTGAAGAATTGAGTGATGGGAGTTACTCCTGGGACTTAGCTCAATACTATGGGTATGGAGATTTCTATTGTTATAATGAACATGTGCTATTAAAAGCCTCATATTCCTGAGTTCTCCCCAGAAGGAGAGAGACTCAGCCCGTTTCTAAAACATTCCCATCTGTCACCCCACTAGTGGCAGCTCTCCCAAAAGTCAGTCTCCCCGGGTCTTTTCAGGTATCTCCGGTCTTCCCTTTTCTACCCCTCCAGTACCAACTTATCAACCAAACCTTATCTCAGACTCACACCCTGTTTCTGTAACTTCTAGCCAATTGAATGGATGGGTGTATTTAATTTAAATGAGATGATGTCATGGTTTATAGCTACACCTGGATTGTGAGTATAATATAAGACAATATATGTTTAAATGTCTAAAAGTGTTAATACAATTTGAAATTAGAGTAAATATGTATCATATTCTTATTCTTATCATTGCACATTAAATAAAAATGTATAATAAAATATATCCCACACTAATAAAACAATAAAAACAATATTCTACTTAATATGTAGGATTAATAATACTTTACGTTTTTATTAGTGAAGGTGTGATATAATTATATATTTTATTGGGTGATTTGAATCAACTAGGTCTATTTATAATAACCCTTATTAGATTCTACAAATCAAAAATCCCAATAATCTCAGTGTGTCTGTCAGTTTCTGCCAGTTTGGGTGGGCTAGCAAGTTGCAGAGAAGCCCCCCTTCTCCTCTAGTATGTACACAGCTGTGTCTGCATCAGTACAATGAGATGTAATAAACCTTGCACAACAATGGCCACCTTATCTGTTCCGGTGATACTATGAACTTATCAGTAAAATATTTGGTTACAGATAACAGAGTTAGGAATGTGGAAGACTTTCCTTTTATCCTCAGGGACACAGAATAAGATTTTAACACACAGAAGGATGTCCAAAAACTGTCACAAAATGGAGGCTGCTGGCATCCATCTTGTTATACTTTGCTTCTGCTTTATTCATATATACCAGTCTCGAGATTACTGATCAATACCTCTGACAGTGTAATATTTATAAGAGCCTAGAATAACAGCTATTCATATTTCACCTAAAAATACAAACAACTTGCAATTTTGTGGGAAAATATATTTTGCATTTTATTAGAATAATTTACAAACAATTTATTGCATCTGTATTTGAAATATCAACTTTGCATTGTTATAGAACACATATATAATACCTATAAATTAACTATAATTGGAAGATTTTATGCTGTAGCACCCTTCTCTTTTAGTTGTGGATGTTCACAGCAGAATACAAATTAATGTGGAACTGAAGAAGAGATGTCGGTCAATCATCCAAATGGTTACTTTTCTTCCCTCTGACCCCTCAAGTCAATATATTCACTCAAAGTTCAGTTTTTTGTTCTAATGATGGAAGACTCCCAACTCAGAATGACTTGTTCTTCTGGAATTGTTTCACCATGTTGGTGAGGATCTCCAGCCCTTCCACAAGACCATCACCAGTAGCAGCACAGCATCCCTGAACATGCCACTTGTGCCCTTGAATCTTTGTCAGTCCCAGTCCATCTGCCACATCCATTGGGTTCCTGGCACCGGGAAGGTCCTGTTTATTGGCCATCACCAAAAATGGAACTCCTCTCATTTCATCATTCTCCAATATAGCATCCAGTTCATTCTTTGCTTCGGGAAACCTTTCCCAGTCGGCACTATCTACCACAAAGACCAGTCCATCTGTGTTCATAAAGTAATGCTTCCACAGAGCTCTGATTTTTTCCTGGCCTCCGACATCCCAGACTGTGAAGGATACATTACGGATGGGTTCAACAGTCTCCACATTAAATCCAATTGTGGGAATGGTGCAGACTGTTTCATTCAGCTTCAGTTTGTATAGAATTGTGGTCTTTCCAGCTGCATCTAGACCCAACATAAGGATCCGAGCCTTGGTGCCAGTGAAGTTCATGAGAGCTTGGTGGAGACTACTTAGGAGGATACCCATGTCTGCAGTAGAATTTTGCCTTTGATTCTTTTTCTTTTTGCTGATCTGCTTGAACTGTTAGTCTGTAGCTTTGTTTTTGCTTTACATTCTACTCTGCTATATATACAGTAGTTCAGCTTGATATTTTTTTGCCGAGCCCACTGGTTTCTTGGCAACCACAGATACCAGAAGAAAAGGAATTTCCTCATTGTTCTGTCACACTCAGCTCTGTTGGAGGATTCCTCTGCAGTCTGTTGTGACATCAGCATTGCAGACAAACAGGGAAGTGACCTCACAAAAGGGACGGCAAACACAGGTTTAAACTTCAACAACTTTATTGCACTGCAGTACTTCACACAAATGCAGAAAATCACATAAAATCTAAATATTAAAGGGACAATACCACAAAAAAAGAAAAGGTTTTATTTTTTTTATTTTGTATTGTTGATTTCAGATATGTGTTTTTTTTGTTATGTGATTGTATCTAATACAATTTGCCATTTTGTGAAATTTAGGGTTTTTGGGTGTCACTCCCTGGTTACTTTACAGCACAAATATCTCACTTTGGGCTAGGGACACAAAATCTAAATTCTGACCATAGACTTGCATTGAATGGTAAGGTAATGTAACTATCACATCACAAGGGTGCAAAGTTATGATCCTATTTGATCAGGTCAATCTCTTCTCTTTGTGTTGGAAGACAGGTAAAAAAAAATGGTACACAGCCACATATTCCTGCCCACTATGATACACAGGAGCCAGTAAGACTGCAGGGGGGTATCTTATAAAGTCATCATACAGGCTTTGGCCACAACTGAGACTGGCTGAAAGATTTTGGACGATGTTGCATCATGGGAAATAAACACCAGGAGATAAACATCTAATTTTATTTTTCCTTTTATATGCAATTAATTCAGTCATATAAAAAAAACCCAGTGGCATTTGATGTAGATATGTGTTTGTTTTAAATTACCAGGTCGTCAAGTTACATCTTATGTAAGTGGTAGTGTCCCTTTAACTCATTGATTTTTGTATTTTTGGGCCTTTTTTAGCTGTAATAAAATCATCAGAGCTCTTTTCACTAAACAGTGAACTGCAGTGAACTGATAATAGATTAAAAATGATTGGGCATTAATAACTGATTTGAAAAATAGGTAAGCTGTTGAATTTTATTTAAAATCTTCAAACTTTTATTGTATTCGCAGCATAAAAGCACAACCACAACAAAGAGATTAAGACAATTTATCCATCAGTGCACCACAGTGCAACTCTTGTAAAGTATACACAAAATCTAACACTGTGATGAAGATATAATTGTTACCAGGGCCGATCCTAGGGTCACGGGCGCCTGGGTGCAGGATTTTTTTGGCGCCCCCAGGTGGGCGTGTCTATATGATAAACCCCTCCCCTTTACACATGTATGTTCCAGGCATACCAATTTTTCATTATTGGGGTGGGGGGATTCTTGTGGAGAGCACAAACTTTATTTTTAGATGGAGGACCAACACAAGCTTTTTTTTTTAAATAAAGATATTTATTTGGCCGTAAAACAGTGTAGTGGTTTTATTTATGTCTATGATGCTCAGCCAGCAACAAGGGAGACTTTTTGCTGGCTAGCAGTTTTAACTACAGTTCCCATGATTTCCAACCAGCCAAAGTCTCCCATTAGTCTGGCTGAGCATCATTGGAAAAGAAGTACACAAGGAGCAATAAATAATATTCCACCAAGTCAGTCACTCACGTGTCTCTCTCTTCCCATACCTCCATGTCTTTCTCTTTCTCCCTCTCCCCTCATACCCTCATGTATCTCTCTCTCCACGCATACCCTCATGTATATCTCGCTCTCCACTCATACCCTCATGTATATCTCTCTCCACTCATACCCTCATGTATATCTCTCTCCACTCATACCCTCATGTATAACTCTCTCCACTCATACCCTCATGTATCTCTCTCTCTCCACTCATACCCTCATGTATAACTCTCTCCACTCATACCCTCATGTATCTCTCTTTCTCACCACTTATACCCTCATGTATCTCTCTCTCCACTCATACCCTCATATATAACTCTCTCTCTACTCATACCCTCATATAACTCTCTCTCTACTCATACCCTCATATATAACTCTCTCTCTCTCAACTCATACCCTCATGTATATCTCTCCCTTCATACCCCATATATTTTTCCATGTCTATCTTTCTGTTCCTCATGCTCCCCATGGTGGTCTTTTTTTCTGCATGTCTGTCTCTCCTTCTATACACCCATGTCTGCTGTCTCTTTCTCTTCATAACTCACATGTATGTCTCTCCCTCCTCATAATCCCGTGCATTTGCCTATTAATATGCCACAGACAGTTTGCCCATTTATATGCCACTGCCAGTTTGCCCATTAATATGCCACAGATAGTTTTCCCATTAATATGCCACAGATAGCTTGCCCATTAACATACCACAGTTAGTTTGTCCAATAATATAGCACAGATAGTTTGCCCATTAATATGCCAGTGTCAGTTTGGCCACTAATATGCCAGTGTCAGTTTGTCCATTAATATGCCACCACCATTTTTCCCAAGAAAAGTCTTCCCTCTATGCACACTCAGTGCAGGAGGCGGGAAATAGCCGCCGACAGGATGGGGACTGTCAAGTGGGCAGCGGTGGCCCCTTAAAGTTGCCCTGCCTACATACACAGCCACACTTACGCACAGGGTCATGCATACATACACACAGTCAGTCACACTTACACAGACACACTTAGTCAAGGCCGCCACTAGAAATTTCAGGGTCCCTTACTAAAAACATTTTCTGCCCCCCCCCCCCCCCCCCCCGCCGACAATATCTCCCACTCGCCCCACCTACTCTCACAAGCATGTTATCCCAGTCTAGTGTAATATGGAGGGTGGTTGGGAGCAGTTGGTCAATATGCCAGTAATATTTTGCCCCTCAATATGCCAGTATTTTACCATTTACTGTGCCAATATTTTGCCCCTTAATATGCCATTCTTTTGCCATTTAATGTGCCAGTATTTTGCCCCTTAATATGCCATTCTTTTGCCATTTAATGTGCCAGTATTTTGCCCCACAATATGCCATTCTTTTGCCATTTAATATGCCAATCTTTTGCCACTCAATAAGCCAGTATTTTTCAATTTAATATGCCAATATTTTGCCCTTCAATATGCCATTTAAAATGCCAGCGTTATGCTTGTTATTTGCACCCTTCCCCAGTACTTACCTCCTTGCTGCTCTGCTCTGTTTAGCAGGTCCCCGGCTGGAGGGGAGCGCTTAACGCTTCCCACACAGCCGCGGACCTGCTAAACACAGGGGATTTATTTTTTCTGTTGTGACCTGGACCCCTGATGGTGGGCTTGCACTTAGTCACCATTACACACAGACACCCTTATACACACACAGAGCAATATACACAGTCACACTTATGTACACACACTTACACAGACAGTAACACACATTGACTCACACAGAGAAAAACACATTCACACACACACAGTGAAACACACATTCACACACACACACACACACACACACACACACACAGTGAAACGCACATTCACACACACACACACACAGTGAAACGCACATTCACACACACACACACACAGTGAAACGCACATTCACACACACACACACACAGTGAAACGCACATTCTCACACACACACACACACACAGTGAAACGCACATTCACACACACACAGGGAAACACACATTCACACACACACACACACAGTGAAACACACATTCACACACACACAGGGAAACACACATTCACACACACACACACACACACAGTGAAACACACATTCACACACACACATTTACATACATTCACACACACACACACACAGTGAAACACACATTCACACACACACTGAAACACACACACACATACATTCACACACACACACACACAGTGAAACACACATTCACACACACACTGAAACACACACACATACATTCACACACACACACATACATTCACACACACAGTGAAACACACATTCACACACACACACAGTGAAACACACATTCACACACACACTGAAACACACACACACTTACATACATTCACACACACACACTGAAACACACATTCACACACACACTGAAACACACACACATACATTCACACATTTAGTGAAACACACATTCACACTGAAACACACACACTTACATACATTCACACACACAAATTGAAACACACACTTACACATTGAAACACACACACTTCTTTTCTTAAAAAAAAAAAAAAAAAAAGCACGTCTTACTATTGGTCCCCCTCCTTGGAGGGAGGAGGACATTTCCGGACGGTGTCTGCAGAGGCAGAACACCGTCATTCAGTTCTTCTGCCGGATGTCACCAGACATTCGGCAATCAGACAGCGCGACGGGGCGGAGCTTGCACCCGTCGCGCTGTAATGAGATTAGGAGGTGCGGTGACCGCAGGCGCTCACCTGCGGGCCGCACCTCCAGAATGAGGGAGAAAGGTGCTCATCGGAGCGCCTTTCCTCCCGGTGCGCCTGGGCGCGGTGCACCCCGTGCACCCGCCCAGGATCGGCCCTGATTGTTACTATATTAAAGCTGTACTGCAATACTATGGACATTTCAACACAATACTATAACCTGCTTTTCCTATATTTGCATGTAATATACACAGTGGTGTATCTAATGTGATTGGCACTTCTCTCTTGTATAGAGACACTTATTGGTCATGCCCATAACTAGGGTTGGCACCTTTTCCACAAAGGGGCGGGGCCCCAACATGCACACAGTGACAGACACACGCACACACAGTAGGGTTGCCACCTTTTCTTCAGAAAAATACCGGCTTTGGTACTGTCGCCATAGACTTAACATTGGCCTGATGCCAATTTTTTACCGGCCTGCCGGTAAAATACCTGCCAGGTGGCAACCCTAACACACAGTGACAGTTTCACAGTGACACACACACAGTGACAGTAGCGCACACATACACACAGTGACAGCAGCACACACATACACACAGTGACAGCAGCACTTGCATACACACAGTAACACTATCACATACGCTCAGTGACAGGAGCACATACATACACACAGTGACAGCAGCACATACATACACACAGTAACAGCAGCACATACGCTCAGTGACAGCAGCACATACATACACACAGTGACAGCAGCACATACATACACACAGTAACACTAGCACATACACTCAGAGACAGCAGCACATACATACACACAGTAACGCTAGCACACACATACACACAGTGACAGCAGCACTTGCATACACACAGTAACACTATCACATACGCTCAGTGACAGGAGCACATACATACACACAGTGACAGCAGCACATACATACACACAGTAACAGCAGCACATACGCTCAGTGACAGCAGCACATACATACACACAGTGACAGCAGCACATACATACACACAGTGACAGCAGCACATACATACACACAGTAACACTAGCACATACACTCAGAGACAGCAGCACATACATACACACAGTAACGCTAGCACATACACTCAGTGACAGCAGCACATACATACACACAGTAACACTAGCACATACACTCAGTGACAGCAGAACATACATACACTCAGTGACAGCAGCACATACATACACACAATAACAGCAGCACATACATACACACAGTAACAGCAGCACATACATACACACAGTAACAGCAGCACATACATACACACAGTGACAACAGCACATACATACACACAGTGACACTAGGACATACACTCAGTGATATTCTCTCTCACAAACACACAAACAAACCAGTAAGGCTTTTAGAGGTAAAATAAAATAAATAAATAATAAAAAAAACTGGACTCTTCTCTTGATGTGTCCCCCCTCCCTTCTGTATTACCTGCTTGCAGAGGAGGGGGGACATTCCTGCTGCCTGGTCTCTGTGCACTCCTAGAATCCCTCCTGCTGGATGCCGGGAGGCACATTGATGAGCGATGCACAAGGGGGCGGAGCTTCCGGTCTGTGCTCCTCACACAGACTTCCCCCTTGTGCCGGAGAAACAAAAGCAGGAAGGGGACCATGTGGATGAATACCGGGCACCAGGTCTAATTTCCTGGTGCCATGGCGACCTGGTGCCCGGGATTTATCGAGCCCTGCTTGCTGATCACCTCTCCCTGGTGCCTGCAAAAAAAATACCGGTCTTAACATGACCGGTATTTCAGTTTTACCGGCACCGGTTCCTGCCTCCCAAATACCGGCTGTGCCGGTAAATTACCGGCCGGGTGGCAACCCTACCCATAACTAACAGACAGGCAGGCATAGCACACTTGAAAGGTTCAGGGGAAGTGACATCGTCGCGCATACTCTGCTTCTGGTCGGGGTGGTGGTGTTGGATGTTGGGAATAGGGTGACCAGATTTCCAAGGGGAAAAAAGAACACTCTTCTCTAACAAAAATCTTTTTCTCAGATGGTTAGACAAGTAACAATTTAGCCAGAGTGGTCTCAGGAACATTGTGTACATTACTCTCATCTAAAGTTTTTCCAACGGCTGCCAATAGGTTTCAGAACACAGTACAAGGTACTGGTTATTAAATTTAAAGTCCTTCATAACGTGGGTACAAAATATCTGCAGGAGTGTAATCTCCTGTATATTCCTCCCCATGCATTGGGGTTCTCTGGTGCTAAATGTCTGGGTACTAACAGGTCTTTGTGGATACAATCTAGGTGCTGGGGCATGTCCTATATCTGCAACCTGGGTTCTCAGTCAAGTACTATGTGCAATCTGATGTGTGACCTGTGATCTATGCCTGTAATTTGGGGTTTCCATTGATTATTTTATCTATACCTTTATTTCTGACTTTCCATGTGTTATTCAGTTGCTCTATACTTGTAATGCTATGTTTCCATGTTATTTATTTAATATATACCTGCAAATACATGGCTTGTATGCCTTATTCAACTAGTCTATACCTGCACTGCTGTGCTTCCATGTGCTGTTTTTTTGATCCATACCTGAACTAGAGGGTGTGTATGTGTTATGCAGTTTATGTACATCTGCTATACTGGTTTTGCATGTGTTATTCATCAACAAAAAAGAGAGGGGAAATACAGGGGAAAGGAACTCTGGGAGTGATGACGGTTGGTGAAGGAAGTGGTGGTTGCTTGCACAGGGCACCTGGACACCTAAGGCTGCCCCTGCTGGCATCAATACAAGCTTTAGAATAGGGGAATTGGGGTTTTAGGACAAAGTACCACATAACTCCTATTATATTCTATTTTATGTAGTCCTGCTAGTTATGTAATATGTATATAGCAAGCATGAATATAGTTTTATTATTCCTGTTTGTGTTACCTAGGAGTTAGCCTGTGAACTTTAACTGAAAGGTATCTGTGCTCTGTCACACAGTGCTCTGCTGGAAGATTCATCATCAGCCTGTTGACGGTAAACTAGGAAATGACTGCAACATTAGCAAAATGAACAGAATACAAACAACTTAATTGCTACAAATAATTCACGCACAAGCAAGTAAAAAAAAAAAGCCTATACCAGGGGCGTCCAACATGCGGCCTGCTGGACATGGAGGTGAGGGCTGCATGTCCAGCTGCATGTAGAACTGTACCTAGCGTCGGGGACCAGGTTCCCCGACAGAGCGCAGCAAAGAGAGTAGCGATCAACCCTGCGCATGACGTCATGTGCAAGGGTCAGACGGAGGGCAGACTGGCGTGCACCAGGAGCAGCCCGTTAAATCTCTGTTTCATAGTTGACAACATCGCCCATGTTTCCAGGGACACATCCACATTTTGCAGAAAGAGTATGCAAAGTGCAGCCCGGCAGTATGTAGGATTGATATACGCACAGACATAATCCAATTAATTAATCAGGGTGGAGATCTCAAAGGACCTACCATGATTAATTAATTGGATAGTGTGTGCATATATCCATTCTACCTACTGCCGGGCTGCACATATTGCCGATGTTGGCATCTATGCTGTTTGTAAGTGTTTGTGTGTAAAAGTGTGAGTCTGTGAATGTGTGTCTGAGTCTGTGTGAAAGTGTGAGTCTGTCTGTGATGTGTGTCTGTTTAAGTGTGACTGTTTATTTGGATGTGACACTGCGTGCATTTGTGGCATTTTATGTGTAAGTCTCTGTGTCGCTATGAATATATGTGTGTCTGTGTGTATTTACTGTGAGTTTTATTGCTGTGGAGTCTGTGATACACTCACACGCTGAACAATACTTGAGTTTTATTGTAGTGGAGTCTAAGGCAGGGTGTGATATTATTGTGAAGAAAATAGACTTTATTCGGTCTTTTCTTCTGTGTTCGGGCTTTTTGCCTACAGTATTGCTTGCAGGAGGATTCCTCATAAAAGCCAGTGTGTTTTGAATAAAAAACGTTATTCCTCTTGCAGGAGGATTCCTTATAAAAGCCAGTTGTTTTTTGAATAAAAACCGTTATTCCTGTTTCACCCTTCATGAAGTCTGGGCTCATGTTTGGGGGATATTCGATTTCCTGGGGAGAAACATCTTGGAAACTGCGTTCATCTATAGTATTCCTCAACTCCTGCCTGCAGCTATAATCACTCATGCTTGGCTAGTGGGAAAGGAATATAAGACAGCAGTACCATAGTCACTGCAGGTCTTAACAATTATCACAGCCTCCACAGCAATATAACTCACTAGACATTAAGCCTGTTAAATTAACAGGCGCTAGAACATATGTGGAGGGGGGGGGGACGGGGGGACGGACATAAGGGGGCAACATAGGGGCAAGCACCCTGGTGAGGGGGGGAGCCTTGAGGGCTGCCTCATCTTGATGGCAGTTGTGATCCTCCTGCTGTATTATTGATGCAGCAGGGGGATCACAACTGCCATCAAGATGAGGAAGCCTTCAAGGCTCCACCCTCGCCAGGGTGCTTGCCCCTATGTTGCCCCCTTATGTGTGTCCCCCCCCCGTGTTACCTACCACCTTAGCGTGGTGTGGAGGGGGGGGGAGACAGACATAAGGGGGCAACATAGGGGCAAGCATGCTGGTGAGGGGGGTAGCCTTGAGGGCTGCCTCATCTTGATGGCAGTTGTGATCCTCCTGCTGTATTATTGATGCAGCAGGGGGATCACAACTCCCATCAAGATGAGGCAGCCCTCAAGGCTCCCCCTCGCCAGGGTGCTTGCCCCTATGTTGCCCCTTTATGTGTCGTCCCCCCCCCCGTGTTACTTACCACCTTAGCGTGGTGTGAAGGGGGCGGGAGGTGGGTAGCATCGCTCGCGCATGCGCATTCTTTACAAAGTTACAGCTGAGTGATCAGCTGTAACTTTGTGCGCATGCGCAATGAGTAAATTCTCCTGTGATTGCGCAGGAGAATTTGCTCGAGAAATCTGTCAGCAGGGCCGGCCTTAAGTGTTCCGGCGACCTGTGCGGGATTCCCCCATGGCGCCCCCCCCTGTATCTCTCTGCCTTCCCATGTTTGTCCCTTTCCTCTTCAATTCCCTGTCTGTCTCTCTCTAACTCCCCCATACCTGTTCTCTCTCTCCCTCTATTCTGTCTCTCTCCTCCCCTTCCTCTGTTCTGTCTCTCTCCTGCCCCTCCTCTGTTCTGTCTCTCTCTCCCCCCCCCTGTTCTGTCTCTCTCTCTCCCCATTCCCCCTGTCTGTCTTTCTCTCCCCCTTTTCCCTGTTCTGTCTCTCTCTCCCCCCTGTACTGTCTGTCTCTCTCTCTCCCCCTTCCCCATTTCTCTCTCCCCCCCTGTTCTGTCTCCCCCCCCGTTCTGTCTCTCCCCCCCCTATTCTGTCTCTCCCCCCATGTTCTGTCTCTCCAGCCCTGTTCTTTCTCTCTCTCTCCCCATTCCCCCTGTTCTGTCTTTCTCTCCCTCCCTCCCTCCCCGTCTGTCTCTCACTCCCCCTTCCCCCTGTTCTGTCTCTCTCCCCACCCCCTGTACTGTCTGTCTCTCTATCTCCCCCTTCCCCCTGTTCTGTCTCTTTCTCCCTCCCTCTGTTCTTTCTCTCTCCCCCTTCCAGCTGTTCTGTCTCTCCCCCTCCAGCTGTTCTGTCTCTCCCCCTCCCCCAGTTCTGTCTTTCTCTCCCTCCCTCCAGCTGTCTGTCTCTCTCTCCCCCTTCCCCTGTTCTGTCTCTCTCTCCCCCCGTTCTGTCTGTCTCTCTCTCTCCCCCTTCCCCCTGTTCTGTCTCTCTCTCCCTCCCTCACTCTGTTCTTTCTCTCTACCCCCGTGTTCTGTATCTCTCTCTCCCCCCTGTTCTGTCTCTCTCCCCCGCCTGTTCTGTCTCTCCCCCCCCTGTTCTGTCTCTCTCTCTCTCTCCCCATTCCCCCTGTTCTGTCTTTCTCTCCCTCCCTCCCCCTGTCTGTCTCTCTCTCCCCCTTCCCCCTGTTCTGTCTCTCTCTACCCCCTGTTCTGTATCTCTCTCTCCCCCCTCCAGCTGTTTTGTCTCTCCCCCCTCCAGCTGTTTTCTCTCCCCCCTCCAGCTGTTCTGTCTCTCCCCCCTGCCCTGTCTCTCTCTCCCCCCTGCCCCTGTCTCTCTCTCTCCCACCCCTCCCCTTCCTTTGCCTTCAAAGGTGGATACAGGGAGGGGGCGGAGCTAACCGGCTGAGAGGTGTAGCTCCGCCCCCACCCTGTGAAGCAGATCAGCGTCTGCTTCACTGGGAGCCCATGTCAGCAAGAGAAGGTGCTGCTCGGGCTCCCCATGATTAATGCAGGCATGGGGAGCCGAGCAGCACTTTCTCATGGTGCCAGTGGCTCCCCGTGAAGCAGACGCTGCTCTGCTTCACAGGGTGGGGGCGGAGCTACACCGCTCAGACGGTTAGCTCCGCCCCCTCCCGGGATCTAGCAGAGCATGCCGAGCAGAGGGCTGGTGAGGGGGATCTTTAGATCTCCCCCATCCAGTGCCTCTACCGGCTTTTTTTTTTTTTTTCTTTGGGCGGGAGGGAGTCTCTGCGTTCCAAGTCCCAACGGCTGTTGTCCGTGGGGCACATGCGCAGTAGCGCAATCCCACGGACACAGGGACTGGACGCAGAGACACTTGAAGATTATTATAGAGGATTCTTTGTCTTTTGGCCTTTGTACTGTTTAACTCGTTATAGCCTCTGTCATTTTTTTTTTTTTTTTAATGTTAATTTTCCTGTTATTTAATAGATCTATTTTCTATTCTTTGTCTTTTGGACTTAGTACTGTTAAACTCATTATAGCCCATGTCATTTTTTATTAAACTGTATTTTTCTTATTTTTTTTTTTTTTAATGTTAATTTTCCTGTTATTTAATAGATCTATTTTCTATTCTTTGTCTTTTGGACTTAGTACTGTTAAACTCATTATAGCCCATGTAATTTTTTATTAAACTGTATTTTTCTTTTTTTAACTACATGCGCATGTCCCCGAAGTTGCTAGGGCAACAGGGACGCTATAGTATGATGTGTCTCTGCGTCCGGTCTGTTGCCCTAGCAACGGCTGTCCGTGGGGCAGTGTCTCTGCGTCCAGTCTGTTGCCCTAGCAACCCATGGACACAGGGACTGGACGCAGAGACACTTCAACTTTATTAAAGAGGATTGTAACATGGAGTGTGAGTGTATCATAGACACCGCAGCAATAAAACTCACAGTAATGTTCAGCATTATGTGTAAGTCTCTATGTCGCTATGAATGTGTTTGTGTCTGTGTGTATTTACTGTGAGTTTTATTACTGTGAAGTCTGTGATACAGTCACACTGTACCTTACTGTAAATATATATATGCACACTACTGTGAATTTATATATATATAATGTGTATATATGCGTGTGTGTAATTTTCTCTTAATGAAAAAATGTGGGCGATGCACACATACATTTCTGGTGAAATGGCCCTCTATGTAAAAAAATTGGACACCCTTGCCATATACCACTATGCTACCAGTAATTTGTTTTACTTATCTGCATTATTCCTATTGAGAAAAGAGTGATATACAACCTAACGCAGGGCTTGACAAACCCCGGGCGCCAGGTCGCCATGGCGACCAGGAAATCAGACCTGGCGCCCTGGTATCGTGAGCCCCGCTAGGTGCCCTCGGCAATGGGATCGTTTTTTTTTTTCTTTATTCCAGCAGCGGTGCTCGAGGGAGCAGAGTGAGTGCACCGGCTGCACAGACTTCCTGCTCCGCCCCCTCGCGCACCGCTTTCTAGTGCTGATCACTGGGGAGCATAGCAGGGAAGCTACTCTGTTGCCACCGGGCTGCAACAGATACCGCCCCCCCTCTCTCTGCATTGAGGTGTAATCGCAGGGAGGGGGGACACTGATAGGTGAACTTTTTCTTTTTTCTTTTAAAAAAAACGACAACCAAAAAAAAAACCCTGCTGTCTTGTGTATGTCTGCGTGGATGTGTTTGTGTGGATATATGTGTGTGTCTGGATGTGTTTGTGTGTGTATATGTGTGTGCCTGGATGTGTTTGTATGTATATGTGTTTGTGTATATGTGTGTGTGACTGGATGTGTTTGTGTGTGTATATGTGTGTGCCTGGATGTGTTTGTGTGTGTGTGTGTATATGTGTGTGCCTGCATGTGTTTGTGGGTGTATATGTGTGTGCCTGGATGTGTTTGTGGGTGTATATGTGTGTGCCTGGATGTGTTTGTGGGTGTATATGTGTGTGCCTGGATGTGTTTGTGTGTGTATATGTGTGTGCCTGGATGTGTTTGTGTGTGTATATGTGTGTGCCTGGATGTGTTTGTGTGTGTCTGGATGTGTTTGTGTGTATATATGTGTGTGCCTGGATGTGTTTGTGTGTGTGACTGAATGCGTTTTGTGTGTGTATATATGTGTGTGACTGGATGCGTTTTGTGTGTGTGTATATATGTGTCTGACTGGATGCGTTTTGTGTGTTTATATATGTGTCTGACTGGATGCGTTTTGTGTGTGTGTGTATATATGTGTCTGGATGCGTTTGTGTGTTTGTGTATATATGTGTCTGACTGGATGCGTCTGTGTGTGTGTGTGTATATATGTGTCTGACTGGATGTGTTTGTGTGTGTGTGTATATATGTGTCTGACTGGATGTGTTTGTGTGTGTGTATATATGTGTCTGAGTGGATGTGTTTGTGTGTATATATGTGTGACTGGATGTGTGTGTGGGGGGGTGTTTCGCGTTCAGAAGTGGAGGGTGCACGGAGAGGACTTTCACCCCAGTCCTCCAAATCAGAATAAAGGATCCTTTATTCTGTATGTATATGTGACAGACTATGTTTCTATGTGTGACTGCGTGTGTTTGTGTTTATGTGCCGTTGTCTGGCTCCTAGATTTTTTAGCTGGCTCCTAAAACTCAGATAAATTTGTCAAGCCCTGACCTAACGGAAGTATAGATACCGAACGCATGTAGGTGAACTAAGTAAAAAAAAAAAAAAGGTAGTAAAACATACGAACCCGTAAATTGGTAGGTATTGAAACGGAGGTAGATGATATCCGTAGAGGGCCCTTCTGGCATATATCAGGAGATTGACTAATTAGGAACTAATAGGGAGATAGTTAGGTAGCCGCTAGTCTAAAAAAGATCACAGTGGGTTAGCACTGTGGAGGGACAGAGAGATGTAAAAAGAAGGAAGACAGCGCTACAGAGTAATGTTAAATTAAATGAAAATATATGAATATATATAAATACACCATAAAAACACACACAATTTGAGGGTATAAAAAATATATAAATTTAATAAATATAGTAAAATAAAATAAATGAACACAGAACCACCTGAACTCAGAGGTGGAAACACAATATACAAATGAATTAAATTACAGCTAGCAATAAGGATATGCTAGTAACAGTTGTAAGTAAAACTAAAAGGACAGAGCTAAGTAAAAACACTAACAATAATAGGTAGATAATACACACCCTTAAAGGAGAGCCACTTGAGACAATGCTGGACTCAAAGCAGTGAATCCGGAGCGAAAAAAGGAGCCTGGTCAGGTCTTTTCGCAGAGAGAACAGGACGCCAAAAAAGGGACGCGTTTTGAAAACTTCTTCAGCCTTTTGGCGTCCAGCAAATAATAATAATCCATTTTTTTTTATGGTGTATTTATATATATTCATTCATTTTCATTTAATTTAACCCCTTAACGCAACGGACGTATATATACATCCTGAAAAGCATGGTCCTTAGGACGTATATATACGTCCTCCGTTTTCATGTAGTGTTGCGCTCCTTAGCGCAACACTACATGCCTGTAGCTACTCTCAGAGGCTGCTTCGGATCCGAAGCAGCCTCTGAGAGGGCTTTCAGCCCCCCCTCACCCCACCCCCCCCGCGTGCATACGATCACCGCGAATGTGATCGTATGCGAGTTAACACACATAGGCAGTGAAAGCTGATCACTGCCTATGTGTGTAAAGTGTTGCATGATGCCTCAATAGAGGCATCATGCAACACCTTCTGTGCCCCCCCAGAAGCATGCTCCTCCGATACATCGTGCCCAGAGGAGAGTGACGGAAGAGAAAAAAAAAAATCTCTTCTGTCACTCTGAAACCGCTACTTGACTGCCCCTACAGGCAGTTAAGTATAGTAAAGTTAAAAATAAAAAAATAATTAAATAAAATAAATAAATAAATGGAAAAAGTTAACCCTAGATCTACTGTACCTAGATCTAGGGTTAGGGTCATAGTTAGGGTTACAGGGGGGTTCGGATGATTACAAGGGTTAGATTAAGGGTGGGGGTAGTTTTAGGGTTAGGGTAAATTTAGAGTTGGGGTAAATTTAGGGTTGGGGTTAAAAAGTCACTGTAGAAGAAAATGATTAGAAAACAAAAAAAAAAAACACTAAAATTGCCCTATTACTTGAAATAAAACATAGACAAACAAGGAAACATTGGTATTACTAAACTCAGGACAAATATTATAAATATATAGACGGGATCTTTTTAACCATTTGTAATTGTGTAAAAAAAAAGAAATTAGGTCAAAGTTAGAAAAAGTGTTTTTTATGGCATATTTTCATCATATTTTATATTTTTTTAATTGTAAATGATATCATATGATGAAAATAATAGTATCAAATGAAAGCCCTATCTGTCCTTTAAAAAATGATATATATTATGTGTGGGTGGACTGAACACAAAGAAAGAAATTCTCAGTTCATTAAACGTATGACAAAAATAATGGAATTCTGGTCTTCTAGGCACATCAGTGAAAAATTGCACTTCCTTTTCAATTCATGCAAAATGTGTGCATTAAGTAAAACTTAACATAATCATATTACATTTTAATGAGTACGGTATTCAATTTACACTTGTACAACACTATGACTCCAATCACCATTTATTTATTACTATAGTATTAGGATTATTATTTCCTAATTGCTCTGTCACTGCATGCTCTGCTGGAAGATGCATCATCAACCTGTAATTTCTGTTTGGATTACCCAGGAGTTTTAGTGGTGAACTTAACTTTAACTGATATGTATTTTATTATTGCTCTGTCACTACATGCGCTGCTGGAAGATTATATATATATCTGTTTTGACAATAAGGAAGGAAATGACTTCAACACAGTACCCTCTTTTTTTTGTTAATAAATAAATTTTATTTTAAAATATTCATGTAATTAGAGTTAACCCCTGCATGCCCGTTCTGTCTTAATGGCTCTGACATCGCACTGGTAAGTTTTTTTGTTGGGGGGTGGGGGTAGAGTTGCCACCTTTTCTTCAAAAAAATACCAGCCTTGGTACTGTCTTCATACACTTAACATTGGCCTGAAGCCAATTTTTTACCGGCCTGCCGGTAAAATACCGGCCAGGTGGCAACCCTAGGTGGGGGTGGGGGGAACCTATATTTTTATTAGTTAGTTAATTTTTTTTTATGTATAGGGAAAAGAAAACTTATCAAAAGAAAACTCTGTCTTTTAAAAAAACAACATATAACTTGTAAGGGTGTGTTAAATGACAGAGCGGAAAATTACGTTTTAACAAACACATATTACAAATTGAAAAATCGTTCTGGTCACTGGCCCAGAAAATCCCTGGTCCTGAAGGGGATAATTCTATTATCTTTAAAAAAAATTCACGATCTGTTGTCCTTACTACTATCCCAATCCAGGATCTAAACTGTTAATTCAACTTGGCAATATGCCCAGGAGCTCAGTCATGGACTGAACTGTAACTGAGTGGTGTTTCCTTCTTGCTCTGTCACACAGTGTTATGCTGGAAGATTCCTCATTGACAGTAAACCAGGAAGTGACCGCAACACTAGCAAAAGATCAACCAGAATGCAAACAACTTTATTGCAACAAAACAATTCGCATACAAACAAGTAAGTTATTGACTCCTTGAGGACCAACCCAGTCCCAGTATTGTGTATTTGTTATATCCAGGGCCGTCTTTAACGCGGGGCAAACGGGGCAGCTGCCCCGGGCCCACTTACTCCTGGGGGGCCCAAGGCAGCTGCCTTGTGGTCCCGCTGCCCCTCCGTAACTGCACCTGCACTATGCGATCAGCACTGATCGCACAGTACAGGTGCGGCCAGCGTTTTCTGCTCTCCCCACCTCCCTCAGCGATGCTCTGCGTCATTACTACGCGCGGGGAGCGCGAGCAGCATGGATTGAGCGCTCAGTGTGTTTAACACACACTGAGCACATGCTGCCTGTGTCTCCCCGCTGAGGGAGGTGGGGAGAAGAGAGAACGCTAGGGTAAGGAGGGCAGTGGACGGGGGGATAGAGAGAACGTTATGGGTGGGGAGGGGGATAGAGAGAACACAGAGGAGGGGGGGTAGAAAGAACACTGGGGAGGGGGGGATATAAAGAACACTGGGAGGGGGGATAGAAAGAACACTGGGGAGGGTGTGACTGTGTGTAAGGCTGGCTAAGAGTGTGTCTGTAAGTGTGGGCATGCCTTTATGTGTTTAAGTGTGACTATGTGTAAGGGTGTATGTATATGTATAAGGGTGAGTGTGTGTTTAAGAGTGTGAATTTCTGTGTAAGGGTGACTGTGTATAACTGTGGGTGTGTATTTCTGTGTGTGGATGTAAGTGTGACTGTGTGTGTAAGGGTGTATTTGTAAGTGTGACTGTTAGTGTCAAAAAAGCATGTTTATTTTCTTACGGTAAAAAAAAATGTAAGTGTGTGAGTGTGTGTGTCTAAGTGTGGGCGTGTATGTAAGTGTGACTGTGTGTAAGGGTGTCTGTGTATGTATATGTGTAAGGGTGATTGTGTGTTTAAGAGTGTGTGTATTTCTGTGTAAGTGTGATTGTGTGTGAGGGTGTGACATAACAGTGTGTGTATGTGTGTGTATGTAAGTGTGACTGTGTGTATAATTGTAAGTGTGACTGTTAGTGTCACACAAGCATATATATTTTTCCGGTAAAAATAAATAAAATGTAAGTGTGTGACTGTGTGTAAGGCTGTCTAAGAGTGTGTGTGTGTGTAAGTGTATCTGTAAGTGTGACTGTGTATGTCTAAGAGTGTTTGTGTATCTTTGTGTAAGTGTGACTGTGTGTAAGGGTGTGTATAACTGTGTGTATGTAAGGGTGACTGTGTGTGTAAGGGTGTCTGTGTAAGTGAATATATATGTGTAAGTGTGTCATGTGAGGGGGAAAATCTCCGCCCCCTCATAGAGCATGTTAGAGCACCGGATGTCCGTGACATACTGGTGCTCAGAACACATGGAGCCACGCACAGAAGAAACAGCCCCTTCCCTGCAAATGTAAGGTAAGTGAGCAAGGAGGGGGACAAACGAGTGTGTGTAAGTTTGACTGTGTGTGTAAGTGTGTCTATCTGACTGTGTAAGTCTGTTTGTGTAAGTGTGTCTACCTGATTGTGTAAGTCTGTGTGTGTGTGTCTATCTGACTGTGTAAGGTTGTCTGTGTGTGTAAGTGTGTCTATCTGACTGTGTAAGTCTGTGTGTGTAAGTGTGTCTACCTGATTGTGTAAGTCTGTGTGTGTAAGTGTGTCTATCTAACTGTGTAAAGTTGTCTGTGTGTGTCTGTCTGACTGTGTAAGTTTGTCTGTGTAAGTCTGTGTGTGTAAGTGTGTCTATCTGACTGTGTAAGTCTGTGTGTGTAAGTGTGTCTACCTGATTGTGTAAATCTGTGTGTAAGTGTGTCTATCTAACTGTGTAAAGTTGTCTGTGTGTGTCTGTCTGACTGTGTAAGTTTGTCTTTGTAAGTCTGTGTGTTTAAGTGTGTCTATCATTCAGACTTACATCAAGCTCATACTCCCATCACACACACACTCCCATCACACTCAGTCACACACTCCTACTCCCATCACACTCAGTCACACACTCCGACTCCCATCACACTCCGTCACACACACTGTCTCCCATCACACACACTCTGACTCCCATCACACTCAGTCACACACACTGTCTCCCATCACACACACACTGACTCCCATTACACTCAGTCACACACACTGTCTCCCATCACACACACTCTGACTCCCATCACACTCAGCCACACACACTGTCTCCCATCACACACACTCTGACTCCCATCACACTCAGTCTCACACACACACACACACACACTCTCTCCCATCAGCACTTACCTTTCCCTGGCAGGCAGGCAGCATGGTCCCTCCATGCTGCCTGTTCGGCTTCCCGGCGATTGTGCCGACAGGCCACGTGACCGGGCGCGCGTATGACGTCAGTGCGCCCGTCACGTGACTGTCGGCACTTCCATGTCGGCACACTGCACGGGGAGCCGAACAGGCAGCACGGAGGTTTCTCTGTGCTGCCTGTTCGGCTCCCCGTGCAGCCCGGCAGGCAGAGCGATGGTGAGGGGGGATCTTCCGATCCTCTCTCACCTCCATCTCTGCCTGCAAGCTTTTTTTCAGCGCTGCCGCCCCCCAAAATTTGCTGCCCTAGGCATCCGCCTATATATATATATTACACACAAACACACACACACACACAAAGCAAATGTGTGTTTATTTTTTTGTAGGGAGGTGGAGGGTGTGATTGCATGCCGGGAATGAGGGGTGGGGTCCAGGGGCCCCAAACAAATGTTTGCCCAGGGTCCAGTCAATGTTAAAGACGGCCCTGGTTATATCTCTAAATAAAATGTCTATTTGGTCACCCTGTATCATGACACAAGACTTTAGCCTTCAGCTTGGGATGTGTTAGAATGGCTTTACAGAATCTCATATAATTGCCATGACCTAGTTGGCATTAATATTTTCATGAACTGCCAACTGGCGTAACATTATAACTTAATTATTGCTTGCAGCAAAAGTGCAGAGACTAAAAAGCATTTGAACACTGTTTTAGCAAATTCCACCAAATGCATAGATGTTAAAATGTGTGTTTTTTTATTTTTTTTATACAACAGTTTATTTATTATATTTTTAAAAAATCACACAATGAAGCTCTGAAGTGTGCATCTTCCTTTCTTAACTGTGGTCACTAGTTAACATCTGTCATTGCCAGGTTTTATGAAAGGGACTGTGCCAACTAAATATTAATTATACTGTTAATGCAAAGCATAAAAAAAAATCAAAAAATATCTATATATTGTGTATTTATATGCAATTCTGCTAACACAATGTAATATATAAGGTGTAATAGTCAGGAATAATAATCCATTTTCCTAAAGACCTTTCTCCTGCCATTGTGCAATGCGTTTTTAATTTGTCTTTGTATTTTGAGTACTTTATACAGCTATTATTAGTTATGAGTTAGAGTATTTATAACTATGTACTATTGTTATATGTTGTTTCATCAGTGAATCTTGTGTTAAAAGAAAATAAATAAATAAATAAAGAGTAAATGTAAATAAATACTATTCTATATTGATATTTTTTGACCTTCGGCTAAGGTTAGACATATAGTGTAAAATGTGGCTTTAAGGGAGATTTCTACTTCTACAATAGAGTTGGTTACTCTGATTCACTGTATACTGTTTACTGATGTCACTGTATATCCCTTTGATTGTGTGTGTATTGTGGGATCTGTTGATGCAACAAGGTATTGTTATATTATATTATATAACAATGCTAATCTTTCTTAGGTCTATAACTATATTTCTGGTACTGTTTGTCAAAGATGTTGTTATTGTGGTGTACTGGGCTAAATCAATGTATTATTATTATTGTGTAATTTCTATAGCCTGTGTTAATAAACTTTCAAATTGTAATAATTGAATGCATTGTTGATATAGTTGAATTCTATGTTAATTTATCACATTGTACAACAAACTATGGAGATACTGGTTTTATGAATGGTTACTGGCTGTCTTTAGTGGCATGTAGTCATTCCAAATGTATCCC
Source organism: Pelodytes ibericus (assembly GCA_036172795.1). Classification (NCBI taxonomy): domain Eukaryota; kingdom Metazoa; phylum Chordata; class Amphibia; order Anura; family Pelodytidae; genus Pelodytes; species Pelodytes ibericus. The sequence goes on along the minus strand of CM069862.1, from coordinate 155,163,184 downwards.
TTCAAATATGCCACAGCCAGTATCCCATTAAAACATGCTACAGTTGTTTGCCCATCAATATGCCACAGTTAGATTGTCTAATAAAATATGTTACAGCCAGTTTCCCCATTAAAATATGCTACAAACAAGTGCCAATTAAAATCTGAGATTCTGGGGCTGGCCAATGACCCCTGACTATTATCCCCTTTAGCATGGACAAACAACCCCAAACCATATAAAATTTATATAAAATTATTATCTACCACCACCCCTTCCTTGCCCAAGTAGGGGGGCGGACGTATCAATGAAAAATTACCTGTTTGTGTGCCAGGATAATGGGCAGTAAAAATGACTTCCCAGCCAACTGGTGCACAAAGGGTGCCCTGTGGATAAAATTATACCTTTTTTATTTGTGTAAATCATATTTTAGGTCAAAGTTCGAAAAAGTGTTTTTAAAAAAAAAGTCATCATATTTTATGATTTTTTTGTTAGTAAATTACAAGATATGATGAACATAATGGTATCTAATGAAAGCCCTTCTTATGACGTATAAACAACATATCATTTGTGTGTACAGTATGTGAGAAAGAAGAAAATTGCAGCTAAACACAAACCCCCCACCAGAAATGTCAAAACAGCCATTGTCACCAAGGGAAAGTCAAGGTGAAAATGTCCTATCACTAAGGGGTTAATAGTATATCTGTGTGCATTCCTTTTAGATCATAGCGTTGCTAATTGATGGAATGCTGAATTATGCCACACATTTGTCCATAAAAATAGCAGTACTATCAATTGGTGTCTTTATTTTTATTTTTCATTAGGGTGTTTTTTACATTTTTATTATTAACACCTTTTTGTGACAAAGGACATGCTTACACGTCGTGCAATGTCGTGCGTCATTTCTCAATCAGCGGTGATGCTCTATTGCAGGGGTCCTCAAACTACGGCCCGCGGGCCACATTTATCCGACCCCCCCCCCCACCCCCACCCCTCCGCGCTGCTTACTTTTTTTTTCTGGCAGCCGCAGCGGAAACGGTTGCAGGAAAACAAAAACAAAAAATCACTGTGACCTGATGTGACGTTATGTCACATCCGGATCCGGTGACCGTGTTTCCCTCCTCCGTGCAGGAGGGAACACTGCGCAAGACGTCCGGCCGGGGACACAGCAGCTGGAGGTAAGTGATGAGGAAGGGGGGGGGGGGGAGGGAGGTATAACGAGCACTGGAATGGCACACGATTCCTGGGCATCTGACTGGCATAATATTCCTGGGCATCTGACTGGCAAAATATTCCTGGGCATCTGACTGGCAAAATATTCCTGGGCTCTGACTGGCATAATATTCCTGGGCATCTGACTGGCATAATATTCCTGGGCATCTGACTGGCATAATATTACTGGGCTCTGACTGGCATAATATTACTGGGCTCTGACTGGCATAATATTACTGGGCATCTGACTGGCATAATATTCTGGGGCATCTGACTGGCACAATATTCCTGGGCTCTGACTGGCATAATATTCCTGGGCTCTGACTGGCATAATATTACTGGGCTCTGACTGGCATAATATTCCTGGGCATCTGACTGGCATAATATTCCTGGGCTCTGAATGGTAAAATATTCCTGGGCTCTGACTGGCATAATATTCCTGGGCTCTGACTGGCATAATATTCCTTGGCTGTGACTGGCATAATAATGCTGGGCATCTGACTGGCAAATTATTCCTGGGCTCTGACTGGCATAATATTCCTGGGCATCTGACTGGCAAAATATTCCTGGGCTCTGACTGGCATAATATTCCTGGGCATCTGACTGGCATAATATTCCTGGGCATCAGATTGGCAAAATATTCCTGGGCATCTGACTGGCACACTATTCCCATTGAAATACTGGTAAGTTTGTTGATTTAACTTTACTTCATTTTAAATATTGTATTTGTTCCCGTTTTGATTCTTCACTTCAAAATAAGATATATGCAGTGTGCATAGGAATTTGTTCATAGTTTTTGTTTTTACTGTCTGAGGGACAGTGAACTGGCACCCTGTTTAAAAAGTTTGAGGACCCCTGCTCTATTGCCTCGATGTCGAGGGGCGCAATATTGAAGAGCAGCATTCTACTCCAATGGCTGCTGCCATTTTGTCGGTATAGTGTCGGAAGTGAATTTTTTTATTTTATTTTAATGCATACATTATTATAATTTTATTTAACCTTAATAGGCATTTAAATCATTGATGCCCCAGGTGTGGTACACATAGGTAGGGCAAGGGGCAGAGCCAAGGGGGTGACAAACGAGGTTTCGCCTAGAGTGGCAAAAGCCCTTGCAACGGCCCTGGTTTGATCCATAATTAAAGGGACTCTGTCACCTAAACATTGTTTGTTCATTTACTGTAGAGAATACAATGTGATGAAAAATAATCTGTGCATTGTGTTAAGAGAACAATGGGCTAGATTCAATACCGTCCATAAAGTCTTTTTTTAAAGACTGGAGGGTATACTCAGGGAGGGGGGCATTAATGTTTATTGATGAGGCCAGCAGACAGCCCCTGCCTTCATGAGGCTCATGTTTAATACTGATAGGGCCAGTGGACGTCCTGTGTCACCTAAAAAAATATCAAAACTAATCTATACATTTGTATGCAATACTGCTAACGCGATATATACCGTATTTGCTCAAATATAAGATGACCCCCCAAACTTTGGATATTCCTTTAGGAAAAAAAACTAAATGCCTGAATATAAGACTACCTTATAGGAAAAAAGTTCAACTTGTATATATCCACATGTAAATTGCTTTTTAATAATTAATAAAAAAAATGATATTAAACAAATGCATTTCTTGTTTTTATTTCCTTTTGTGTGCCAATGCTGCCTCTCTCTCCCCCAGCGTTGTCTCTCTCTCCCACCGTGTTATCGGTCTCTCCCTCCCCCCAAACTTTTCTCTCTCTCTCCACCTCCTCCACCTCATCTCTTCCCCCCTCCCCTTGTCTCTCTCCCTCTCCCCCCTTGTCTCTGTCTCTCCCCTCTCCCCTTGTCTCTGTCTCTCTCCCCCCTCCCCTTGCGCATCCTCCGCTGCTGCCCTGCACTTTCGCCGGGACTTTTATGATGAAGCCGGAAGTACCCGGCTTCATCACATCGCGCAGACATCCTCCGGCTGTTAGTGAGGGGGATCCAGGTCCCCTGCAGCTCTGCGGGGGACCTGGATCACAGTCTTATAATCTGACCTCGATTTGAGATTAGATTATAAAACGACCTCGAATATAAGACATGGGGTCTTTTTCAGAGCATATTCGAGCAAATACGGTAGATACATAATTCTTTTTATGCTCTAAATTCACAGTGTACACATTGTTTAAGATGACTAGTTAACCCTAGGATTACCACCCATCCATAATTACCTGCAGCCTGTAAAACATTTCTCTTGAGTACTATGTTACTCTTTAACCTTTTGCCCCACTTCCCTCTTTCTACTGCTAATACCACTCCCTAAAGCAGTGAAGGAGGAGATAAGCATACACAAAATATGTATAAAGCTCTTCTGAACAAACGCCAATGACAACGAAGGTATGAGGATCCGATAACAGGTAGGCATATTATATGGTCTTAATGTATTTGCTGACATATTCTATGTTTCTCTGTTTCTATTTCTGCATAGATTGTATGCTGCTCCAGTCCTGGCAACCAAGCCTTCTCTGCGTTAGTTCAAAGTATACAGGTAGGTTTCAGCATGGTAACTATTCCAGTCCTTTTGCAATTCCATCAATTTGCTTGTTTCTAAGTGTGAAGACCCCAGGAACTATAGACTATAGACAGACTATAGTGCACACTGAAAGACAGATTCAGTAAAGAAAGAATTAGAGTAAGGATTGATGGGAGGAGATTAAACCTGTTCTATTACAACCGGCGCTATTCAGTGGTGTATTTTGGTTTTGTGCTGCCCTAGGCAGACAAAATTCAGTCACCCCCTACCCACGCTGCACACGCACAACATGCCCTATAACCCACATCACCCCGTTTCATAACCCCATCACCGCATTACATGCCCCCATCACCCCATTACATGCCCCATCACCCCCATTGCCCCATCACATGCCCCATCATCCCCATTATATGCCTCCATTAACCCCATCACCCCATTATATGCCTCCATTAACCCCATCACCCCATTATATGCCTCCATTAACCCCACCACCCCATTACATGCCTCCATTTACCCCATCACCCCCATTATATGCCTCCATTGCCCCATCACATGCCCTATCACTCCAATTATATGCCTCCATTAAACCCATCACCCCCATTATATGCCTCCATTAACCTCATCACCCCCATTATATGCCTTCATTAACCCCATCACGCCCATTATATGCCTCCATTAACTCCATCACATGCCTGCATCATCCCCATTACATGCCCCATCACTCCCATTACTTACCTCCATTGACCCCATCACATGCCCTATCACCCCCATTTTATGCCTCCATTACCCCCATTATATACCCCCTCACCCCAGGACTTTCCTGATCCCTGGTGGCTAGTGGCAGGCAGCATGGTGTCCTACCATGCTGCCTGTTCAGCTTCCCGCGGTGAGTGTGGATAGGTCACGTGATCTGGCACGTGTCTTATATCAGAGCGCTGGGTCACGTAACCTGTCAACACTCCGCCCCCCCCCAAGAAAAAAATCAGGCTGCCTGTGAGTTTTTTGTTAAGGGTTTTTTTTCAGTGATGGGAGGCGCTGCCGCCCCCAAAATTTTGCTGCCCTATCGCAGTCAGGGCCAGTGCAAGGATTTTCGTCTACACAGGCGAAGGTGCATTTTGGTGCCCCCCTCCTCTGACCCGCCACGCCTCCCACACGACTAACATTCCATACATTTTATATATATATAAAAGTATAATGTATAGTGTGGAAAATAAATACATCTAAATATTCACATGCTCTAAATTTGTCACACACAGTCACATACAGTGACACACTTACCACTCACACACACACCCTTAGACAGACACAGTGACACACTTACACACACCCTTACCACTTACACACACAGTGACACCAATACACACATAACCTGAGACACACTTACCACTTACACTTGTTTCTTTTCTTCATTTTTTTTAACCAAAAAAAAAACGTTGATGTTTGTTCTCCTCCCTGCTCTTCTACCTTCTTCTGCAGGGAGGAGGATTGTTCAGATGGTGTGAACACCAGAACTCCACTTATAATGAGTGCTGGAAGTCACATGACATCCGGCACTCCGACAGTGTCACAGCGTGAGGGGGTGGAGCATGCACCCCTCGTGCTGCTCTCACTCACCGACTGGAAGGTGTGATTAAAGTGTCGGTGCCAGCAAGCGATTTACGTTTTCTGGCAACGATTTCACTCAAATACTGCCTGGGGAAATTGCCACCTTGTAGGGTCGGTTCTGGGACAAACTGTGCCAGAGCCGGCATAGAGCGGTGCGCTCAGGGCCGCCACCAGGAATTTCAGGGCCCCTTGCTGAACAAATTGTCTGGGCCCCCTACACCCCCCCCCCCGACAATATCTCCCACTCGCCCCACCTACCCTCACAAGCATATTATCTCGGTCTAGTGTAATATGGAGGGTGGGGGTGGTTGGGAGCAGTTGGTCGATATGCCAGTAATATTTTACCACTCAATGTGCCAGTAATATTTTGCCACTCAATAAGTCAGTATTTTGCCACTCAGAATGCCAGTATTTAGCCATTCAATATGCCATTTAATATGCCAGTATTTTGCCCCACAGTATGGCATTCTTTTGCCATTTAATATGCCAATATATTGCCCCTCAATATGACATTTAATATGTCAGGATTTTGCCCCTCAATATGCCAGGATTTTGCCATTTAATATGCCAGGATTAGGTATAATCTCTGTATATGAAGGCACTCTGGAGCATCATAGGTATAATCTCTGTATATGAAGGCATACTGGAGCAGCAGCATAGGTATAATCTCTGTATATGAATGTATTCTAGAGCAGCAGCAAAGGTATAATCTCTTTATATGAAGGCATTCTGGAGCAGCAGCATAGGTATAATCTCTGTATATGAAGACACTTTGGAGCAACAGCACAAGTATAATCATTGTATCTGAAGTAAATCTATCTATATACAGACATACCATTTTTTTGTAACTGATTTCTGCTGTGTGAGCTCATTCTATACTTGTTTGATTTATTTTCGTAGAGTATCATACTACTGACATCAGGATGGGTAACATGGTTAGCAGGATACAAGGATTCTGTGGGAGGATGTACCCAATGAGAGCTAAAATTCTGATGGTTGGATTAGATGGAGTTGGAAAGACTACAATACTCTACCGCCTGAAGCTCAATAAGACTGTTACCACTATCCCATCTATTGGGTTCAATGTAGAAACACTTGACCTGATCCCGGATGTGTTATTCACTGTGTGGGATACTAGTACAGGAGATAAAGGACGACCCTTGTTAAAACACTACCTTCCTGGAATCCATGGCTTGGTGTTTGTGGTGGATAGTGCAGACACAGAGAGATTTGATGAGGCCAAAGAGACTCTATACATGCTGGTGAAAAGTAAAGAGTACTTAGACTTGCCACTCATTGTGCTCGCCAACAAGCAGGATATGGAAGGGGCACAAAGCCCATCAGACATTGCTCGTTATTTTGAACTTGAGAAGCTAACGTATATGAAGTGGGAGGTATTTGGGTGCTGCGGCAAAGATGGACAGGGTCTCCTTGAAGCTTTGGAGAAACTTGCTGTAATACTCAAAGATCAAAGCATATAATCTGACTGCATTCCATACTGATTACATTACACCACACATTAAAGATTTATATAGTCCCAACAATTTACGTGGTGCATGTTAGGGGTGTTATAAATCCAGCTAGATAAACAGGAAAAGCACAATAAATAATATTCGAAGGGTCCTGTTTTCAAGAACCAAGGCACAAACTAATCAACAGCAACCATAAATAATATGTATAATATTGCACCTCCATCAGACAGCATTTGGCTGAGGTTCTTCAACACTTTTTACACGTTTTATACATTGGTTGCACCGGAGTTCTGCCAGGGCTTCGCACAACACAGCTCGCACCAGGGCCGATCCTGGGCGGGTGCACGGGGTGCACCGCGCCCAGGCGCACGGGAGGAGAGGCGCTGAAGCAGGGAGCTCTCTCCCTGCCGTCCTCCTCCTTGTTAAAGCAAGCACAGCGCGACGGGTGCAAGCTCCGCCCCCGTCGCGTTCTGTGATTGGCTGCTGCCGGGAGGAGGACGTTCTCTAGAGTATCTGCCAAGACACCATAGAGAACATCCTCCTCCCTGCAGCCAATCACAGAATGCGACTGGGGCGGAGCTTTCCCCCGTTGCTCTGTGCTTGGACTAACAAGAAGGAGGAGGTAATAACAGTTGGAGGGGTTTGGGGGGTGTTAAAATATAAAATAAAAAAAGAAAGAAAGTGTGGAAGTGTCTGTGAATGTGTATAAGTGTGTCAATGTGTATAACTATGTGTGTGTTACTGTCTGTGTAAATGTTTGTGTATGTGTATAAGTGTGTATGTGTGTGTTACTGTCTGTGTAAGTGTGTGTACATGAGTGTCAAGTGTGCAAGTGTATCCTATGTCTAAGTGTGTAAAGGTGGCTGTGTTTGTGTGACTGTGTGTATTTTTGTATGACTGTGTGTATTTATGTATGTGTGTATAAGGGTGTCTGTGTAAATGTATGTCTGTGAGGGTGACTAAGTGTGTAATTGTGTTTGTGTGACTGTGTGTATTTATGTATGACTGTGTTTATTTATGTATGTGTGTGACAGTGTGTATAAGGGTGTTTGTGTAAATGTATGTCTGTGAGGGTGACTAAGTGTGTAAATGTGTTTGTGTGACTGTGTGTGTTTATGAATGACTGTGTGTACAAGAGGCCAGCATGGAGAACAGAAAGATAGAGATGGAAAAAGTTATAAGGGATGAGGGGAGAGACAGACATGGGGTATGAGTGGAGAGAGACAGACCTGGGGTATGAGTGGCGAGAGAGAGACAGACATGGGGTATGAGTGGCGAGAGAGACAGACATGGGGTATGAGTGGAGAGAGACAGACCGACATGGAGCATGAATGGAGAGAGAGACAGAGACATGGAGCATGAGTGGAGAGAGAGACAGACATGAGGGAATAGGGAGAGAGAGACAGACATGAGGGTACGGGGAGAGAGAGACAGACATGAGGGAATGGGGAGAAAGAGACAGACATGAGGGTATGGGGAAGAGACAGACAGACACAAGGGTATGGGGAGAGATAGACATGAGGGTACGGGGAGAGACAGACAGACATGAGGGTATGGGGAGAGACAGACAAACATGAGGGTATGGGGAGAGAGAGAGACACGTGAGTGACTGACTTGGTGGAATATTATTTATCACTCCTTATGTACTTCTTTTCCAATGATGCTCAGCCAGACTAATGAGAGACTTTGGCTGGTTGGGAATCATGGGAACGGTAGTTAAAACTCATTTTGCTAGCCAGCAAAAAGTCTCCCATGTTGCTGGCTGAGCATCATAGAAATAAATAAAACCACTACACAGTATTATGGCAAAATATATATCTTTATTTAAAATAAACGTTGGTCCTTTACATTAAAATATAGTTTTCTCTCTCCCCAATATTGAAATGGGCATGTCTGGAACAGAAATGTCTAAAGGGGAGGAGTTCATAATATAGCCACGCCCACCCTTGGGCGCCAAAGGAAAACATGCACCCAGGCGCCCGTGACCCTAGGATCGGCCCTGGCTCGCACCCAGAGGTCTTGCCGGAGCACCCAGATTGTACCCATAGGATTTTCATCAGCAGCCAAATTGCAGCCACAGGACTCGCTCAATACCCAGATTTCAAACACAGGACTAGCCCAGCACCCAGATTGCACACACAAGATTTGCCCCAGCAACCAGATTGTACACATAGGACTTGGCACAGCAGCCAGACTACACATACAGGATTTGCCCCAGTACCTAGATTGCACATACAGAACATCTCCCAGAACCCAGATTGCACACATAATGTCAGGTTCCAGGACCTTCACCTACCTTGCCCAGGGGACCCTCACAGCCAAAGTCATCCTCTGTCCCTGTTTGCCGCCATCGCGCTGTAGCGCGACCGCGAGGTAGGCCGCATCCCCGGCCTCGAGTTGCTATTCACCCGCTAACAGTGAGTGTAACTACTTCCAAGAGGTTTAGGGGGCGGAGCTTACTCGCGAGAAACGTTGCGCGATTGGTTGTTGGCAAAGGGGCAGGGAGAATAGGAAGAGGAGGCTGTACCTCTTCTCCCTATTCACAACATGGTGCAGGGGCGGTCCCCAGGTGTAAAGGGGATAGGTCCTTAATCAACAGCTCTATAAAAACCCCACACTCACCTCAATCATTGCTTGCTTGTTGAGCTGTGGTGTCTGTTCTCAGTACCATTTATTCCCCAGTTACCTACTACTTTGATTGAAGATTTACCTGTGTACCGACCTTGGCTTTTTCCCTGGACTATCCTTATTGCTGTATCCCTACCTGTACTTCTATACCTGTTTGTGTATCCTGACTACCGGCATTGACATTTTGGATTGGACTGACTATTCTACCGCCTTACCCTTTTTTGTGTCACTTTTGGAGTCACCTCATCTCTCCACCAGCCACCCAGCGCTACGCTCCTTACCCCCGAATCTCACACATAAGTTGTTTGGTACTAAGCTTTTTGTTTGTCCCGTTTTAATAAATTATATTACACTTGTGGACTACAGATCTCGTTGATGTTCTTTTTCATATTTGGGGGACTCCTACCATCAGAACCAGGCCCGCCATCAGGGGGTGAGGGGCGAAAAAAAAATATTCCCCTTCTCTTAAGCAATTCAGCGGCTGTGAGGGAAACGTTGTGCGCTCCCCTCCAGCCGTGCGGCTTCAATAAAGTTTGTTTCAAAAAACAAACTTATGAGTCCCCAGTGGTCCTAATAAGTCCCCAGTCTTCTTAAATAAAGTTATAAATAAAGTAGAAAATCTTATTCAGGGGACATTTGTAATGGGGGGCGATTTTAACTGTGTCCTGGATGAGACTATAGACAAAAAATTACCAAATGGTCAAAAAATAGACAAACAAACAAAACTTAAAGCCACAAAGTTCCAAAAGTTTCTGGATAATAATAACCTATATGACACATGGCGGACAATGAACCAAAATTAAAGGGATTACACATTCTTTTCCTTCCCTCATATGTCATATTCTCGCCTGGACTACTTTTTGATGAATCCACATGCATTGCAAATCTGTAAAAAAAGTGAAATTAGGGAAGTTGTATGGACCGACCACTCAGCAGTTCATCTAGAGCTCTTGGATAATAAACAACTAATGAATACAACATGGAGGTTGAATGATAATCTAATAAAGAACAAAAAAAATATCGAATATCTAGCAGAAATGGCCGGAAGATATTTTGTTGAGAATTCAGATGGAGGAGTAGCACAGACTACCATATGGTGCGCATTTAAATGCGTAATGAGGGGGTATTTGATCAAGCTCGGGGCAGAAGCAAAGAAAGGCGGGGGCTTCCCCTTAACCAGTTGTATTTAGAATTAAATAAATTACAAAGATTAAATAAACTAACCCCAACAGCCGACACCACCCAGGATATCTCCAATCTCAATAACAAAATCAATTCCAGATTAATGGAAAAAGCAAACTATGAAATATTGAAATTAAATCAGATCTGGTATCAAAAAGGAAATAGGATAGAAAAAATACTAACAAACAAATTAAAAAACAAAAAGGCTAAAGCAAGAATAAGTAAAATCGTGGTGGAAGATCAAACATTAGTACTACCAAAGGATATAGGGAGGGCTTTTAATGAATATTACTCAACTTTATATAATCTACCACATAAAGATATCCCAAATACCCAAATAAGTGAATACTTAAAAAAAATAGACTCACCCAAATTAACAGAAGAACAAGGGGCATACCTGAACTCTGATATAGAAGAAAGTGAGGTGATGGAAATAATTTCAAAATTAAAGAAAAATAAAGCCCCGGTCCGGACGGATTCAGCAACCTATTCTACAGTACGTTTAATTAGAACTTGGCCAAACAGTTAACAACCCTTTTCAATAATATAAAAGAAACAGGAAATATACCGGCTGAAATGCTTCAGGCTACAAACCTATTCTCAAACCTGACAAAGATAGTTCTAAAACAGTTAATTATAGGCCTATATCCCTTATAAACTGTGATATAAAAATATATTTGGCAATTTTAGCTAATAGATTCAAACAGGTGATTCCAAACCTTATCAATAAAGACCAAGTTGGATTCGTTCAGGGTAGACACTCAGAAAATAACATCCGTAGACTGTTGAGTTTGTTGGGACATGTTGAGAAACAGGGGATACCCCAGCTGACCCTGTCACTTGACGCCGAAAAGGCTTTTGACAGGGTCAGCTGGAGGTTCCTGGACCAGGTGCTTGAGAAGTTTGGGTTTGAGGGCCAAATAAGAACAGCAGTAATAGCATTATACACGGTCAGTATGGCAAGACAGGTGGGACGGGTATAGTGTCAGACTGGTTCAAAATTGGTAACGGAACTAGACAGGGGTGCCCATTATCCCCCCTACTATATATACTGTCCCTAGAGCCCTTTGTATCTAGGATTAGACATAATCAAAAAATAAAGGGGATTAAAATTAAAGGAGCAGAGTAAAAACTGTGCCTCTATGCAGACGACATCGTAATGACCCTTATTGAACCAGTAATTTCCTTACGCGAATTCTTCCAGGAGATTAAAAGTTATGCACTAGTTTCAAATTACAAACTAAATGTATCCAAAACAAGAGCTATGCTTATAAACACAGAACAGGATACAAGGGATAGATTGATTAAGGAATATTCCTTTGACTGGTCTAGAGACGAGGTAAATGTTCTTGGAATTTTGCATCGTAACAATCATACGATAGATATAATGAAAAAGAATTTTGATAACTTATATGAGGATACAAAAAACAAGTTAACCAAACAATGGAAAAATTGGGAGATATCCTGGATGGGCAGGTTAAATACGGTAAAAGGTTATGTTCTTCCAAGATAGTACTATCTCCTGAGAATGCTCCCACTATATATCCCGATAAAGAAATTACAAAACCTACAGAAACTCCTACTTCAATATATTTGGGCCGGGAAAAAACCTAGAATAAGTAAAGAACAAATGATGAAATCTACAAAAGTAGGAGGACTTACTAAGAAATATTATGAGGCGAATACCCTGTACCATATTCGAAAATGGCAAAGGAGAGAGGAAAGGTTAGAACCATGGTACAGGATAGAGGCTGACATAATGGGTCAGGAAAATATAGACATGATCCTATGGTCAAAAAACAAACTAAACAGAATTATGAGCGGATCACAGACGCCAATGCATGTGGATTTCTTATTACAAAAGTGGCAACTCTTTAAACAACAAAATAATATAAGTGGAAAGATTCACACAAATTTACCACTAGAGATTCTAAAATACAATGTGGAAGATCTAAACCTTAAACAATGGAAAACCAGGGAAGATACTGTAATACAGTGGCGTAGCGTGGGTTGTCAGCACCCGGGGCAAGGCAAGTAATTTGCGCCCCCTAACCCGTGGATTTTAGCACTCGAGTCTCTTCTACTAGATTAGTTAAAGAAACCCTTACCCCCCAAGCACATGTATTGTTTGTTATGAAAATACTTATGTAATTAAAGTAAAATGCATCTAAATACAAGTTTATTTTCCAACACTTTATTGAGTGCGAACATGCATTACACACATTCTCCACATTTTCAGCAGGTCTATGAATACAAATATACACATGTAGTAACCTAGCATGGGCCATGCTATTATATGTCGTCTCACAACCATCGTAAACGACAAAAAATATCAAGAACAAAAACTAAACATCAAAATGGAACCATACCCTGGAGATGATCCAAGACTGGGCTAGATGGAGCCAACTTCCTCAATCCTGTACCTCTAATGTTACCCCCCCCCCCCCCACACACACACACACATATGCCATAATTGTTGTGCCATTCAGATGCCAGTAATATTGTAACTTTCGGATGCCAGTAATATTGTGCCAGTCAGAGCCCAGTAATATTGTGCCAGTCAGAGCCCAGTAATATTGTGCCAGTCAGAGCCTAGTAATATTGTGCCAGTCAGATGCCTGCAATATTGTGCCAGTCAGATGCCTGCAATATTGTGCCAGTCAGAGCCCAGTAATAATGTGCCAGTCAGATACCAGTAATATTGTGCCAGTCAGATACCAATAATATTGTGTCAGTCAGATACCAGGAATATTGTGCCTGTCAGAGCCCAGGAATATTGTGCCTGTCAGAGCCCAGGAATATGGTGCCTGTCAGATGCCTGTAATATTATGCCAGTCAGATGCCTGTAATAGTGTGCAGTCAGAGGCCAGGAATATTGTGCCAGTCAGATGCCTGTAATATTGTGCCAGTCAGATGCCTGTAATATTATGCCAGTCAGATGCCTGTAATATTATGCCAGTCAGATGCTTGTAATAGTGTGCCAGTCAGAGGCCAGGAATATTGTGCCAGTCAGAGGCCTGTAATATTGTGCCAGTCAGATGCCTGTAATATTATGCCAGTCAGAGGCCTGTAATATTGTGCCAGTCAGATGCCTGTAATATTATGCCAGTCAGATGCCTGTAATATTGTGCCAGTCAGAGCCCAGTAATATAGTGCCAGCCAGATGCCTGTAATATTATGCCAGCCAGATGCCCAGTATTATTGTGCCAGCCAGATGCCCAGTAATATAGTGCCAGTCAGATGCCCAGTATTATTGTGCCAGTCAGATGCCCAGTATTATTGTGCCAGCCAGATGCCCAGTATTATTGTGCCAGTCAGATGCCCAGTATTATTGTGCCAGTCAGATGCCCAGTATTATTGTGCCAGCCAGATGCCCAGTAATATAGTGCCAGTCAGATGCCCAGTAATATAGTGCCAATCAGATGCCAAGTAATATAGTGCCAATCAGATACCCAGTAATATAGTGCCAATCAGATGCCCAGTAATATAGTGCCAATCAGATGCCAAGTAATATAGTGCCAATCAGATACCCAGTAATATAGTGGCAATCAGATTCCCAGTAATATAGTGCCAATCAGATGCCCAGTAATATAGTGCCAGCCAGATGCCCAGTAATATAGTGCCAGCCAGATGCCCAGTAATATAGTGCCAATCAGATACCCAGTAATATTGTGCCAATCAGATGCCCAGTAATATTGTGCCAATCAGATGCCAAGTAATATAGTGCCAATCAGATGCCCAGTAATATTGTGCCAATCAGATACCCAGTAATATAGTGTCAATCAGATACCCAGTAATATAGTGCCAATCAGATACCCAGTAATATAGTGCCAATCAGATACCCAGTAATATTGTGCCAGTCAGATACCCAGTGATATAGTGCCAATCAGATACCCAGTAATATAGTGCCAATCAGATACCCAGTAATATTGTGCCAATCAGATGCCCAGTAATATTGTGCCAATCAGATACCCAGTAATATTGTGCCAATCAGATACCCAGTAATATAGTGCCAGTCAGATACCAGGAATATTGTGCCAGCCAACACCCCCCCCCCGTACTTACATGAAGCGGCTCCGTGTCCCCCGCCGGATGTCTCCTCCGTGCAGTCTTCCCTCTTGCACGGAGGAGGGAAACAGACACCGGACGTCACATCCGGCGTCAGTTTTTTTTTTTTCGGCCGTCGCATCCATCGGATGCGGCTTGCTGGAAAAAAGCGTTCACAAGCGCAATGCGCTGTGAACGCGGCAGCAGGGGCTGGGGGCCCACGGGACAGCTGCCTTGGGGCCCCCCAGGAGTAAATGGGCCCAGGGCAGCTGCCCCGTTTGCCCCGCGTTAAAGGCGGCCACGCGGCCGCATAGGGCTAGTGCGCCCCCCCAGATATTGCGCCCGGTGCGGCCGGCCCCCCCTGCACCCCCCACGCTACGCCACTGCTGTAATACTAGACATAGCCCCCGGGAGGAGTATTAAAACCTTCGCACAACTCCAAAACGATCTTGATCCCCCTAATAGTGAGATCTTCACTTACTTCACAATTAAAAATTTCTTATCAAAAAATACAGTTCTGAACTGGGGAGAAGATGATCTTGAGAGAAACCTAGAAGAACTATTTGGAAAAAAGACAAAAGGAAAAATCATGCCAAGGATATACACCATTCTAGGGATAAAAGAAAAAAATACGAGATCTAAAGCGTGGAATTCCTGGGATAATGAGTTAGAAACCCCTATAAATGATAAACAATGGTGTGACTCTATAAAAGAAGTTAGGAAATCAGTAAAATGTCTTAATCTAGTGGAATTACACTATAAAATGATATACAGATGGTATCTGTTCCCTAAAATAATGAATAAGTTAAATAAAACCAACTCTAGTGTATGCTGGAGATGCAACAGAGAAGAAGGTAACGATAAACACATATAGTGGGAGTGTGCAATGATCAAGAATATATGGAAAATAGTATTTATGGAAACGATAATAGTGATAGACAAATATCTCGAAATGTCACTTGAAACTGCTCTATTCCATATCTTGGATAAAAAAGTACACTTTGATAAAAAATACATCCTTATTCATATAATGTTAGCGACGAAAATGGTAATCTCCCGATTATGGAGAACTACAAAAACACCAACATGGTCTCAAATAAAAATCCAAACTCAATATCAATATAAAATGGAAAAAAATCTGGCATATTCCCTGGGAAATGGTACCGCTTTCGAACGAAGATGGTCTAGATGGCTAGCACACCATCCGGAGGAATAGAGTAATCTTAGCAACCTCGACAAAAACATTACATTTTAAAACCTAAGACTTTTGGGAATAATTCAACTGTGCAATGTATTAGGAGCACTCTCACATAGCTAGATTATTGGAAAGATCACAAGTTAATAATGCACTGCACTTTTTCCTTGTCTGTCTTTTTTTAATGATTCTATGTGAAATACATCATGCTTGTTAAATGTTTGTTTGTCACAAGATAAAAGAAAATGAATAAAGAATAAATTTATAAAAAAGGAAAAGAGAAAAAAAAATGGTATATTGAGGGGCAAAATACTGGCATATTAAATGGCATACTGAGGGGGAAAATACTGGCATATTAAATGGCATATTGAGGGGGAAAATACTGGCATATTAAATGGAAAAATACTGGCATATTGAGGGCCAAAATACTGGCTTTTTGAATGGCAAAATAGTGGCGTATTAAATGGTAACAGAATGGCATATTGAGGGAAAAATACTGACTTATTGAGTGGCAAAATATTACTGGCATATTGAGTGACAAAATATTACTGGCATATTGAGTGACAAAATATTACTGGCATATTGACCAACTGCTCCCAACCACCCTCCATATTATATCAGACCAGGATAACATGCTTGTGAGGGTAGGTAGGGTGACTGGGAGTTTTTTTCGGGGGGGGGGGGGGTGTAAGGGGTCCAGAAAATTTGTTCAGTAAGGGGCCCTGAAATTCCTGGTGGCGGCCCTGATCAGCACTCTGAAGTTGCGTCGACGTATCCAGACAGTATATAACCTTTGCTGAAGTTGCTGAAGGAGGTTGCAGTTCTTCACTTTTGTAGAGCTTATCATAGTCCTCCCACAGGAATTCTAAGTATGTCCTAAACTTATCCTTATCCTGCCTCCAGCATAGTGAGGTAACTCAAAGTTCAATTTAAAACTGCGCCTCAAAGGGATAGGAGAGCAGATGAAAGTAAAGGCTATATAGACAAAAATGACAATACACTGGATGTACAATACTAGTTGATGTGAAGTATGTTGAAGTGAGCACTCATAGACTATACAAATGATTGATTATAGGTAAAAATATGTAATTATCACTTTAAAACAGTTTGAATAAATGAAAAAACATATAAGGACAAGGACAAGCCAATGTGATAAAATAAATCTTTATAAGATAGTTTGACAGGGAAAATGTATCAGGTGCTCAAAGCGAGCATCGGCTACATTTTACCGAATCGCTCTGTGCCCGAACTTCCGGGTTCAGGCACACCACCGTCACGTCACGTGTGAAGTCGAGAGGTATCGCAATCTTTTGGCAGGGACTCACAGGGTCTAGTAAGACCCTGATCTGGTCTTTGCCATTGTGTTCATGACCAGGAACTACAAGTGCCGTTTTAGTCCTTCTGTCATCTGGGACGCAAGCAACATGCGACACAAAGGGGTTAAGTAACTGATCTGTTCTAAATGTTTGCTGTTTATTACCACAAGAAAACCTAATATTGTATCTTCACAAGCCAGTGTCTCTTTTTGATGCATAACCAACATTTTGCATTTGTAAAAGGTAGATTAGAAATATCTCCATATTTAGTAGTTAAAGACCTGATGCAAACACAACTTCATAAAGTACAAATCCAAAACAGTGACACTCAAGGGTCTTAGGTACAAAAATATTTATTGATAGAATTCTATTTTTATACCTAAGTACCTATGTGTATGTATGTATGTGAGTATATATATACACATACATACATATATTATAATGTACAGGTGCAGTGGTTGCAATACAGAAAAAAAGGAGGTTCATAAAATTTCCACTAAATCCCTTATCGCAATCCTGGGTAGTTAATAAGATGAATTTATATTTCATGTAATTGGTATGTTACTTAAGACAGAGAAAAAAGGATAATTAAAAATTGTACTGACCCTGTAGTAATTTTGAATCCTACAAGAACATGACATATTTAGAAAAAAGGGTACATTGTTAACTTTATTACAGAGTAACAGGAATTAAAGGGACTGTCTAGTAGCCACAATGCCTCCTCCAAATGTAAATGCATATTAAAGTACTTTCAAAGTGCTTTAAAATTCATATTTTACAGTTTACATTGCTTATAATATGAAAATCTTACACTTAGATGAAATTGCACATTTGCAGAGTTTCAGGACGGCCTCCTTTCAGTTTCTCTGCTTCAGAATTCTTGTGGAGTTTTTTCAGTAGAAACCAATAATAATTTGAATGGGATTTCCTATTTCCTCAGTGATGGCATCAGACAACATGAGAGCCTAGTATGTACAAGAGCATTTGACACTTAAATATGTCTGTCATGTCCTCAAAGCATTCAATAAAATTTAAATACACGCTGGCTGAGGATGATAGGCATTCCATCTAATGTACAAATCAGCTGGCTGTGGATGATAGGTATTCAACCTCTCATAAATACCAGATGGTATTCATTTCTCTCTCCTATAATTACCAGCTGGCTGAGGATAAGAGCATTCCATCTCTCTATTTTACTTATGGATGTACCCAAGCCCATCCTTGGCTATGAATGGGTGTCAGGGCCTTTGCCAGGTAAGGTAGGAGTTTCAGTGCAGGGATAGTGGAGGTGTCTGGTTGCATGTTATTTATTGCGAATGTTGAGAACAGATAAAGAAACAAGAGATAGGGATGGAATCGAGACTGAAGTAGAGCCAAAAGGGAACCTTGGCAAAGAACTGCAGAATAGGAAAAGGTTGTGAGTAGGAACTGCAGTGTGAACAAAGTGCTATAGCAGGGACTGTAGACAAAGCAAAGGTAGGGGTAGAGAGAGTTAAACAAGGGGAGAGGCCTAAGGTAAGGGTGAGGCCTGATGGAAGGGTGAGGCCTGATGGAAGGGTGAGGCCTGAGGAGGGTAGTTAAACAGGAACACCCGAAAGAGGGTGAGGTCTCGGAAGGGTAGCTAAACAGGAACACCCATGAGAGGGTGAGGTCTGAGAAGGGTAGCTAAAAAGGAACACCCGACAGAGGGTGAGATCTGAGAAAGGTAGCTAAACGGGAACACCGGAGAGAGGGTGAGATCTGAGAAAGGTAGCTAAACAGGAACACCTGAGAGAGGGTGAGGTCTGAGAAAAGAAGCTAAGCAGGAGGAACACCCTAGAGAGGGTGAGGACTGAGCAGGGTAGCTAAGCAGGACCAGTGGTGTATCTTGATTTTGTGCTGCCCTAGGCAGACAAAATCCAGGCACCCCCCTACCCAAGCTGCACACCCACGTTACACACCTAAGACATGCCCCATCATTCAGACTCACATCAAGCTCACACTACCATCACACTCAGTCACACACTCCTACTCCCATCACACTCAGTCACACACTCCTACTCCCATCACACTCAGTCACACACTCCTACTCCCATCACGCACACTCCGACTCCCACCACACTCAGTCACACACACTGTCTCCCATCACACACACTCCGACTCCCATCACACTCAGTCACACACACTGTCTCCCATCACACACACTCCGACTCCCATGACACTCAGTCACACACACTGTCTCCCATCACACACACTCCGACTCCCATGACACTCAATCACACACACTGTCTCCCATCACACACACTCCGACTCCCATGACACTCAGTCACACACACTGTCTCCCATCACACACACTCCGACTCCCATGACACTCAGTCACACACACTGTCTCCCATCACACACACTCTGACTCCCATCACACTCAGTCACACACACTGTCTCTCATCACACACACTCTGACTCCCATCACACTCAGTCACACACAGTCTCCCATCACACACACTCTGACTCCCATCACACTCAGTCACACACACACACACACACACACACACACACACACACACACACACACACACAGTCTCCCATCAGCACTTACCTTTCCCTGGTCGGCACACTGCACGGGGAGCCGAACAGGCAGCACGGAGGTTTCTCTGTGCTGCCTGTTCGGCTCCCCGTGCAGCCTGGCAGGCAGAGCGTTGGTGAGGGGGATCTTCCGATTCCCTCTCACCTCCGTCTCTGCCTGCAAGCGCGGTCTTTTTTTTTTTTTTTTTTTTTAAAGGGCCGGATTTTTCTTTTTTTTTCTTTTTCTTTTTTCACAGTGCTGGGGGGCGCTGCCGCCCCCCAAAATTTGCCGCCATAGGCATCCGCCTAGGATGCCTCGCGGTAAATACAGCACTGAGCAGGAGTAACACTCTAGAGAGGGTGAGGACTGAGCAGTAGTGACTTTAAGGGAGCAACTTAGCTGAGGAAATCTTGCTGTAACCAGAGGGTCTCAGGAGATGCACTGGGCTGGTTATGCCGCCCAGCTTCAGATTCCCAATTCCTGGACAGGGTCACAGTTAAAATGAGCTTTATGCAGAGGATCAGATACAGAAGCAGCAGCTCTCAGAAGTCAGGCATCCAACTTCAATGTAAAAAACACTGTTTGCAATCAACTGCAGCTATTTAACCTGGGTGTGTTGCAAAAGGTAATGAGCCCACCTAAGACCAAATAGAGGGGTAGAAATATAAGCAAATTAAGGTAGGGAGGCCTCTAGAGGAGGCAGGAGGTATATAAGCACATAAATGATGACTTTTAAATGCATGAGCCAGAAAGTCAGTGTAGAACCCTGACACTTTACCTGCCAGTCCATATTTCAGTACTGTACCTATCTAGCAGTAGGCTAGGTTCAGTCACTAATCAGTTTCGGAGAGGGATCTAGGACAGTTCATCGCTGTTATTTCACCATTGACAGTTCAACATGGCAGGTAGTGTTCAATGCTGAACTGAAAATACAGTAATAAAACCCCCTAATAAAGTAACCCCCCTAAAACTAACCATGAGCCCTAATACCAAGCCTAAAACTAACCCCTAACCCTAATACTAACCGATAATATTAAGCCCTAATACTAAACCCGAGCCCTAATATTAAACCATATAAGTAACCCCAAGCCCTCATATTAATCCTAAGCCCTAGTGCTAACCCCTAATAACTCAAAGCCTAATACTATCTCTGAGGTGTGGGAAGTGATGAGAATGGTGAATTTTTATAAGTCCTTTTGGGTAAAGAGTGAGAGGGAGGGTGCATAGTCCCTCCAGTGACCTGGGGAAATGCTGGGTGAAAATGATTGGTATGAGTTAGAATATAATTGGATGTGGTATATGGTGTTGGGAGAAGAAGAGAGTTTATAAGACAAGGTACATACTTACAATCCTGTTTAGATTTTTTGTTATTGAGAATTGTGATGGATATGGATGAAGTAGTGCTAAGAAGGAAAATTAACAGGATGTTTGTTATTATAGTTTAAAAAGGGAAAGTGATGTATATTAGAAATAAAGTGATTTAATTGATAACTTACTTGGTTGGGTAATGTATATTGGATGTTAGACCCTGGAAGGAAGTGAGGAGTAATAGTTATCTGTGCAGAAAGAATAAGAGAAAGGGGTATTAAGCAGTGTGTTTAAAGTTAGGGGGTGGGAATTGTTGGGGGGTAGTGGTGGGGACTTACTAAGTTTTGATTGTTATGGTGCACTGCTTGCACTGAGAAAGAAGAAGTGCCACTCACCTTTATTTCTTGCTGATGCCATACATTCTGATGGTCAATGGAGCTTGTTGTGCACCTATCTTGAAAGTCTTGTAATATTTAGTAAAATATTGGGAGATTGAGAACTCCCAACCTAGAATATATTATAGGCACAGGTGCAATGCAAAGGACTGCTTAAATGCTCTCTCCTAGGGAGCACAGATAGGGGAAAACAAATTGTATCAAAAAGATGCAGACATGCACACTGATAGTATAGAAGTAAAATAATTTTTATTTGTAGTATAATATCGTAGCGACAATCAAACGTAGTTATAAGGTAGGAGAGGTATAACAGTATATTGAGTAATATACGTATAGAAAAAATCTGAAAAAAGAAAAAAATGAAAAAACTGGAAAAAAAACAGGAGAAAAAATGAACTGTAGACTAAGCAGATAGGTAAAAAAATTAGTAGAAGCTAGTACAGATAATATAGTGGAAAAATGGAAAACATAGAAAAAATATATAAGGCAAGAGCACAATGGATATAAGAAAAAACAGATAAAATGCAAAAAAATAGAGGAGAGGGGTAGTGGTAGACACAGGTTCAAAAAATTATTTAGAATAACTGAACAACAGTATGATATAGGTAACGTAAATTGTCAACCACTGCAAAAAAATGAAAAAAGAATAGACAAAATCTAGAAAAAATAGTGTGGGAAAAAGAGGTCCACAGTTAAATGCCTCTTGCAAAATAAATCAAGGAAACTGCATCAGTGCAACAGGAAAAAACTAAAAGTAGTAGTCAATTAGATAAAGTAATATTTAGTGCCTTAGAGCCCAGGATATATTTATTTTTCGCATTTTAAACAGAGATCAAACAACCTCATAGGTTTTAATCTGACCACATTTACCCTCAAAGATAAACAATTGTGTTGTAAGATGAATGTTCATCTAACAACATAATTATTTCTATTTTGCAGGTAAATCCCTTTTACCGAATTGTGGTACCTCTACGGGTACCAAGTTTGCGCCGAGTTATCTTCTTAATCAGAGTCTTGGTGTGCAAGGTTCTGAATCCAGACATCAACCCCTTTGGCATGATCTTAGTCCTATGGTGGCGCTATCAGATATCACATCATCATTTTTACAAAGCCCCCTGGGGCAGCATATTTGATGTCCACATAGCCTGGCATCTATTCCAGCTTCTTGAAAAGGAGGGGATAGAACCAACAGGCTCCTGCAAAGGGAAGCCTTCTGGATCTACAAATTGCAGACACTTTTACCATTGAGATTGAATATAGATTTTCCCTTGAAACCTTTCCTGTGATTCAGCTATGTTAACCTTTATGTTCAAATTCACTCCCATCAATATGTACAATGTTGTTACGGATGTATCTATCCATGGTAGTATCTATTAACAAGATTTTTGTATATACGTTTATTAAACGTCTATGTAAAAGGCCCCACTGTTTTTTTTTTTTTTTTGGTAATATATTTTTTATTGAGTATAAAATATTTTATTAGGGATACAGAAAAAAAAGAAGGGGGTGTGAAATGGGGAGAGCGTATCAAACATCAAAAATTAAACAATAATGTATACAAGTATTAAGGATGTAAGTATTTAAAAGATGTATAAGGCTTATTAAACTTATATGACCCACAGTGCATGATTACCTTATAACAGTTTTTGTGAATATGAAGACCAGATAGACTACATTTTGTACATTCAATTAGGAGAATTATTCGCATAGCTAAAATTTAGTTCACACATATAGTTGGATTGCAGTAACTGTAGAGATTCTTTGATTGTGGGAGGGTTTACATTCTTCAACTTCCTCCCAATCTGGGTTAGAGTAGCCATTAAAAAATGTAAAACAAGAGCTTTCTTGTGATAGGGAATGTTTTGTGGTAGTATGCCTAGAAGTGCTAATTTCGGAGACGGGTCTAACTTAAGTGTGGCACACTTATTTATATGAGTGAAGGTTGAAGTCCACAGAAATGTAGGAACGGGCAGTCCCACCACATATGTAGCAGAGTGCCAAGTTGGCCACAACCTCTCCAGCATAGGTTGGAATAGTTAGGATGAATTATAGCTAGAACATAGGGTACTCTATACCAACTGTAAATTATTTTCTTATACAATTCTCTGTGTGAGGAGCAATGAGAGAATTTAGAGATAAGAAGTGAGGCTGTAGCCCATTCCTGCAAGGATATTTTCTGATCAATATCACCTTCCCATTTTTCCATATATGGAAACGAATGAGAGAGATGGGACTCCAATAGTGCGTTCTAACAAAAGGATATTGCTCTGTGAGATGTAGGGGCTTTTGAACAACATTGTTCCAATTCCCACATTAGAGGATCAGGTTTGTGACTAGGTTTATTGTGATCATGTTGAAGACAATGAATAATTTGGAAATATGAATATCGATCTCTGTTGTTAAGAGTGAATTAAATTAAATTTTAGCATCAGAATTTAATAAAGAAATGGGTCTATAATTTTGCCATTTGTCTGGGGGTTTACCAGGTTTCGGGATAGTTGTGATATGAGCTTCTAGCATTTCCTTGGGAAGTTTACCTTTCGTCAAACATATATTAAAAAGATAAGTTTGAAAAGGGGATAATTTATCAAAATATAATTTATAATATATGTTGGAATAGCCATCTGGTCCTGGTGTCTTATTGGATGGTAAGGATTTTATGGTGGTTCGAATTTCCTCACAAGTAATAGGTTTGCTTAAACATTGAGCTTGGGAGGGTTCTAGTTTAGGGATATTTATGGATGATAAGAAAGCTTGTATTTGGCTGAGGGAGGGTTGGGGTTCATGCTATCGTCCTTGAGGTTGTAGAGTTTGGCGTAATAATCTGCAAAAAAGGCTATATCTTGCTGGTTGATGATTTTGCCCTTTTCTGTGCTCATATATTCTATTTTTTGTGAAGCAGTCTTATGTCTGAGTCTTCTAGCTAGGAGTTTCCCTAATTTATTACCCTGTGAATAATAAGTGGCCTTTAGTCTTCTAAGTATGAATTCAGTCTCTTGTGTTCTCAAACATGCTAATTTAGATTTCATTTTTCGAAGTCTCTGTAATGAGTTTTCAGTGCCACAATTTTTATGTAATGAATAAGCATTTTGTAATTTTATTAAAAGATCCAATTAGGCTTTTAGGCGTTTTTTATTTTAAATTTGTGACGATAGTTTGATCAAATGGCCCCTCAGGACCGGTTTATGAGCTAACCAAAGAGTAGTAGAATTAATGTCAGAAGTATTGTTTTCTACGAAATAGTGTTCAATAGTATTGCCAACAAATTCCTTAATTTCTGGGTCATTGAATAAAGATTCATTGAGTGGCCATGGATTTCAAGTGTTCATCGGGAATTGTTCTGATATAGTTAAGCTAACCGGAGCATGGTCTGACCAATCAATAGTGCCTATGTCACATTTTTCAATTACAGGTAGTAGGGATTTATCAATGATGAAATAATCTATGCGAGAGAATATATCATGGGGATTAGAGTAAAAAGTATATTCTTTATTGTCAGGATGATGGACCCTCCAAATATCGAACCATAAGTATTAGTTTAGGAGATCATTAAACCTCTTTCCTTTTTTGTTGATTTGTAATGCTCTTTTGGAAAGTAGTTTAACGGTCGAGTCCATTGATGCATCTAATGCTAAGTTTAAGTCGGCCCCAATTATAATAGGACCAGTTTTCCTGGTCTGGATAAGAGAAAAAATCTTTTCCAAAAATTGTATCTGGTGATCATTAGAGGAATAAACATTTACCAATGTAAAAAGCTTATTGTTTATAGTACAGTTAAGGAGTAGAAAACGGCCTTGTTTATTTATTTTTTTGTCAATAAGGGAGAATGCTATATCTTTACTAAGTAATATAGATACTCCTGCTGATTTGGTAGACGCACAAGCATGGTACATAGTAGGGTAATATTGAGATTGGAAAGGTAATTTATTCCATGACGAAAAATGAGTTTCTTGAAATAGGCATATAGCAGCCTTGGAATTTCTTGCCATCTCCAAGGCTAGTCTACATTTGTGAGGTGAATTTAAGCCTTTTACATTTAAAGAAATTATTTTCAGTCCTATTGATCAGAATTAAAAAACTCAACTTCACTAGAAATGAATACTGGGTTTGTACAAATACTATTTTAGCAGTGAAAGGAATCATGCACTTTGAGTAACCATCATATTCAGCGACAGTGGGGGATAAAAACAATTGAGTACGCTCTAAGGTAGTATAGGAACAATTAACGAAACCACACAAAGGCCATGTAACATATATGGCCATAGAAATAAACAAAACATAGTACCTTGTGTGAGGCAAAGACTTTGCTTGCCCAAATTTTTTGATCCCTAACATGATCAATGCAAGGGGTCAAATAAGGTTAGGGGGAGATCTAACCTACTCACTATTGTAGTGAGATCAAAACGGGGGGTGGTGTGGAATAACCCAACCGGGAGAACGTAGCCTCCCATTCACTGTCACGCTGTAATTGCTGTATGTTTTAGGAGTAATGGTAAGTAAGTACAGGTTTTTTTTTTTTTTTTATTAAAAGAGGCAACATAAGTTTGCTATTGAAATTCAGGGCTGATATTAAATAAAAATTGTTTATATAATGGTTATAAAATGGGAAAAGAGACTACCTTATGTTAATGGAATCTTAGTAAGTTAACCGTTAGGTTCCCACTGTTGCTTATTCCAGATGATAGAATTATTAATCTTCTATCAGATATTTATCTTTACTGATAGTATTGGTACATATAAACAACTCAAAGTTTTAGGAACAATTGTTAGAAAAGATCACAGGCATTGAAGGTGAAGACACATAATAACCAAACCTGGAGTAATCAAAAGATCAAATATGGAATCCAAAACGGGAGTTGTAAGTCACATTGGTTGTGGGTGAAAAATTAACCATGCTGTTGTTCCATGGTGATCACGATTCGGTCCATGTTTATTACGACGGAGAGTCCGGTGACGGTTAAAGTTTGAGTTTAATAGAATTTCAGTAACAATTTCCACAGCAGACCAGGGCTGCATAAACTTAAGCGATAGCTCCGGGTAAAGTCTCTGGACTGAAGGGACAATTTCCAAGATCCACAAACCTCACGGAAAGGGCACCGAGTCCCGCTGCAAATGGACGATAAACAATCGAGAAACAGGAGAACTCTTCAAAACGTAGAAAGGTCGAATCAACCAGGGACACCATCATACCATGAGCAGAAAACTCCACAGGTTACCGATCAATTATGTTTCTTTTTTTTCGCAGGCCGGTTCCAGTCTTTGTTCAGTTTCGATGGTGGGCTTTTGGTTTAAATTTCCCGTTCTGGAAGGGAGAGCTCCCAGATTTTTATTAGCTCAGCAGCTTGCTCTGGGGTGTTGAGGATCTTCTTAATGCCATCCTTGTATACTATCAATTTCACTGGGAAGCCCCAGCTATATTGCACCCGTTTTTCCTCAGAATAAGAGGTTGGGCTGCAAATGATCTGCGTTTCATTAGGGTATGAGCAGAGAGGTCAGAATAAACTTGTAGATCTTTGTATGATTCTGGAATGTCTTGGGTTCCTTATATTTATAGAAGTGGACACGTACCACAACATCACGGGGAACGTTGTCAGGTAAGTTCCTTGGTTTTGGGATACAATGTGTCTGATCGATGGAGGCCTCCGTTGCGAACTCAGGGGGAGCCAAGATTTGGAATAGGTCTACCAGGTATTTTTCCAGTGCTTCTTGAGAAATTGCATCTGGTATACCCCTGATCCGGAGATTGTTTCGTCTTGAGTGGTCCTCGACATCAGCTATTTTGCCTCTAATAGCATCTAATAGCATCCAGCTCTTGTTCGTAAGCTTTGTGGCCATCCACCAGCTCATTGTGTGACTCTGTCAGCTCCGCCATTTTAGATTCGAGTTTGTCAGTTCTAGTCCCGATTTCATGAAGATCTCTTTTTAAATCTTCGGTAAGAGCTGATATTTCTTGAATTAATTCTGTTTTCATGTCTCTTAGAAGAGCTTTTATCTCTTTTACTGAAGCTGGACCTCCTGAGAACACCGAAGGGCCATCTGTTTCAGGTGCGTGGTCAATTGCGCGGGAAGGCTTCTTCACCATATTTTCGTCTGCCAGGTCGATCTGCACTTTATGCTTCTGTTTTTGGTTAAAAAACCCTGATAACTTCTCTGATTGTTTATCTTGTTTAGAGTCATGCTTTTGTTTTAAGCCGGTTTCAAAAAAGTTAAAAGCTCCGTAATCCTGGATGGGCACACCACATCTCAGGAGCTTCACTTTCGAGCGGCCATTCAGTTGAAGTGCTATGCCACGTCCCCACTGTTTTTTTAATAAATACTATACCACCTTTAATTACTGACAGTAATAGTGTGCCAGTCAGATACCAGGAATAGTGTGCCAGTCAGAGCCCAGTACTACTGTGCCAGTCAGATACCAGGAATAGTGTGCCAGTCAGATACCAGGAATCGTGTGCCAGTCAGATGCCCAGTAATAGTGTGCCAGTCAGAGCCCAGGAATATTGTGCCAGTCAGATACCAGGAATATTGTGCCAGTCAGATACCAGGAATAGTGTGCCAGTCAGAGCCCAGTAATATTGTGCCAGTCAGATACTAGTAATATTGTACCAGTCAGATGCCCAGTAATATTGTGCCACTCAGAGCCCAGTGCGGCGCACACCTAGCACCAATGGAATATCCGCCACTGGGGGAGATGCCATCTATATATTGTTTTATAGAATATCTCCAAGAGATTTAATGAATGTGTAGATCTTCTAGTTATCTGTATTACTTTAAACCATTCTTTGTCTTCGCAGGTAATATTTAATTCTTTATCACATTTTTTTGTTATCGGGAGAGTGGCAAATTCCTCTACATTATCTAGGACAGCAGATGCTCTTTTGCCTCACTTCCTTTTCCATGCAGCCTTTTAAAAATCATCCATATCCAAATTGGTTTTATGTGGCAGGGGGGCTATTTCTTTCTCAAAAAAATATTTTATTCTCAGGTATGAGTATATTTCTCCTGGTTGTAAAGCAAATCTACTGGTTATGTCTGAGAATTGTTGGATTTTGCCATCTCCGGATATCTGGCTGATCGTTTTTTTCCCCGCCTTCTTCCAAGATTTTAGGTCCAAGTCCTCAATCTTGCGTTCTATTTCATCTAATGAGAGGAATCTATTTATGACATATGTGGGAACGTATTTTTTCCTTATTTTTTTCCACATAAAGCGCAGGTCATTTACTATTGGGCTGTCTATCTGTTTTGTGTTTTTACCTGTAATAAATAGGTAATCTAACAATATTGATCCCAGTTGTTCCATTAGCATCCAGGGGTGTCTTTTTATATCTATATGAGTCCATTTTGCAAGGTGTGTGAGCATAGCTGTATCATGTATTTTGGTTATGTTTGGCATCCTAATCCCCCCCTGGTTCTGTGTTCTAGATATTATCTTGAAAGCTACTCTCGGTGTTCTGCCCCTCCACACAGATTCGTAAAATTTTGTTTGATATTGTTTCAAGATACTAGGCTCCACCTTCAAGGGGATTGATCGTAGTAAAAAATATAGTCGCAGGAGAGCATAATAATTTAAAACATTAATCCTGCCTAACCATGATGTGTATAGCTTTTTCCATTTTTTTTTTGGTTGAGGTTCTCTCCTATAGCTTTCATTAAAGGGAGATAATTGATCGTGATTATTTTGCGAGGGTCAGGTGATATTCTGATCCCCAAATATTCTATATAGTCCTCTTTCCATAAAAAGCCATATTTTTTTAAAATCTCATCTAAGTCTGGGATATTGGGGCCACACATCAAGGCTTGACATTTTGCTATATTCAGCTTATAATATGGAATTCTTGCAAACTGATCAATCTCCTTCATTTAGGGCTCAATTGACACTTTATTATTTTCTAGTGTCAACATGATATCATCTGCAAAAAGTGATATTTTGAATTCTTCTCCTTGGAATTTCACTCCCTGGATGTCTGAATTATCCCTGATGCTTTGCGCCAGTGGTTCTAGCGATATCACGTACAGTAAGGGGGCCAGCGGGCAGCCCTGTCGGGTGCCGTTATGGATATCAAGCCACGAGGAAGTTATGCCCGATCCCACAATCCTTGCACATGGGTTTCTGTAGAGGGCCTAGACTGCATCAAGGAATGGACCCTCAAAGCCAAATGATTTCAGAGCGAGCTTGAGGTAGGTCCAACTGACCCTGTCGAAAGCTTTCTCAGTGTCCAACGACAGGGCCAGCACATGCCCACCCCAGGCTCGCTCCAGGAACAAAGCATCCAAATTAAGTCTAATATTATCAGTTGCTGATCTTGTTGGAATAAAGCCTGATTGGTCTTCATGGATCAATCGATGGATTATTTTTTTTAACCTACCCGCTAAAACTGCCGAGTAGATCTTTACATCCGTATTGATAAGTGAGATTGGCCTGTAGTTCTTTATTTCTGTTTTATTTTTCCCATCCTTTAGTATGGGACTAATATTTGCACTGATCATTTCTCTGGGCATCTCCTTGTTACTTTTTATCTCCTCGAATAGTTCTAAACGACAGGGTATTATTTCTTCCTCAAAGATTCAATAGAATAAATTTGAAAACCCGTCCGGGCCCGGAGCGTTTATCCTTTTCAGATTTCTTATTATATCACTTATTTCGATCTCGGTAAATGGGGTATTCAATGATTCCTGTTCTTCCAATGTTAATTTTGGAAGTTTTAATTTACTTAAGTAGTTTAATACTTTGCCACTTTTGAAATGTTTGAGTTGTTTTTATTTAAATGATAGAGTTCCTGATAAAATTCTTTAAAGGCGTCGCCTATTTTTCCTGGGTCTAACAGTGTTTCACCCTTATATATGATTTTACTTATTATATTCCTTGACCTCTGTTTTTTTAAAAGGTTTGAGAGGAGTTTATCTGCCTTGTTCCTTCTTAAGTACCACTTCTGTTTTAGGAATAGTAAGTTTTTATTTGTCCTTTCAATGGCTCTTTGTTTGATTTTAGCTTTTACTTCTTGTATCTTCCCTAATATGTCTTCCTGCAAGGTTTGTTTATGCTAATTTTCTAGATTATATAGTTCCGCTTGGAGCTGTTGGTATGTCCTACCTTGTTTTCTCTTTTCTATAGCTCCTATTTTGATTAAACTTCCCCGGATTACTGCCTTTAATGAACACCAAAGTGACGACCTAGAGAATCCCTCACTTTCATTTTACGCAAAAAAGTTTTTAAAATCAGTTTGTATCTGGCTTTTAACTCGCTCCTGCATCAACAGAGCTTCATTCAGTTTCCAATTAAAGATTTTTTTATCCGGTCCTTCTTCTATAATCATAGTAACGGGTGAGTGGTCGGACCAGGTGGCAGCACCAATTGCGCATTTTATTTCAAGTCTGAATGAATATCTGCTGACCAGGAACAGGTCAATGCGAGAATAAGAGTTATGTGGTATTGAGAAGTGGGTATAATCTTTTGACATAGGATTTAATGCTCTCCACACTTCTATTAGGTTGTTTTTGGTAATGAATTCTCTAAAGTTTCTTGCTGCAAATATTTGTCTATGGCTTGTTTTTTTCCCCTACTGGAACTTCCTATCCATATCTACGTCTGAAACCATATTGAAGTCTACCCCCAAAATAAGTTGTCCTTTTATTACTTTCTCCACCTGTGCCCATAATTTTTTCAAGAATATCAAAGCATTTTCATTCGGTGCATAAATATTTACAAGAGTGTATAAAATATTATTTAATTTGCAGACTAATATAATGTATCTACCGTGTTTATCTATACTTTTGTGTATTATTTCAGGTTCCAGTGTATCTTTTATTATAGTCATAACTCCTCGACTTTTTTTTTTAATGTGATAATTAGATATAAAAATATGTGTGTATTTTCTATTATATATAATTTTGTTGATAGATTTCACCCAGTGTGTTTCCTGTACAAAGGCAACGTCAATTTTATCATGGTTCAGCATTTCCGTAAAAATTTTCCTTTTGTATGGGGAGTTCATCCCCTGTGCATTTATAGTGCAGAACTTAATTACCATAGATAGGGCTGGTTGTAGGATCTCTCACCGGTCCGGGGGTTACATTCATCCTTCACATTCATACCAGATGTAGTATTCTTATCCTGTTCAGGGTCAGATACCATCTTGTCCCAGTATAAGGGATATTTCGCACAGCTATTTATACCTAGCTCGACTTAGGGAGGACGGTAGAGAGAGCACTTGCTTTACTCCCAAGAATGCTAAGATGTTCACTCCTGTTTATGCCAAATTCATATTTTTTTTATTTTTATGGACGGGCTAATTTCATTAAAGTAATACTGCATGTTAATTGGGTGACCCCTGCCCCTCTTCCACAAGGATAACAGTTTCATCATGATGGTCCCCCGCCTGGGCGTAATTGGCGGGAGATATCCCAGGTTTCTATTTGAACACCTGGTATGTACAAATCTCACACTGAGCTCTCTCAGGATGGCCCTGGATCTATTTGGGTTTCCCATCATAAAACCAGGCCTTTGTTTATCAAGATAGCTAACTTAAATTGACCCATTGTCTTCTTAAAGTCTTACCCAAACATCTATGAAGGCTGGACAATGATACTAAGTAACAAGCAGAAGACTAAAACACAGAGGTCAAATAAAGGATCTTCTTAATATCAGAGTATGAGTAGAGTTGAACGGACACCTAAATGTTCGGGTTCGAGAGGTTCGACCGAACTTCGAAAAATGTCCGGGTCGGTGATCGAACTTGACCATAAATCTAAATCTAAAGCATGGCTGCCAGGAGGATCAACAGAATTATCCATTTGAGAGAGGGTTGGAGTGCAGGGTATTCTGTTTCAGTTTATACTAAGTGACCCATAGATGAGGAGGCGGTGACCGTGGCGCTGTAGGTGGAAGCGGCGCTTGAGGAGGAGGAGGAGGAGGAGGTAGCCAACACTGTTTTTTATTATTATTATTTTTTTAAATTGGGGTAGCCCCCAAAATATTGGGACATATAACAACAAAAAACAAAGAATAAGTGCACTTGAGTATAATAATGACTGGGTGAGGCCGGTATAAATGTCTATTCTGCACAAGGTACAGAGAAGTCTGGTGGGATCCATGCCTGGTTCGTCTTAATAAACGTGAGCTTGTCCACGTTGGCTGTGGACAGGCGGCTGCGCTTGTCTGTGAAAACACCCCCTGCCGTGCTAAACACACGTTCAGACAATACACTGGCTGCAGGGCAGGCCAGCACCTCCAAGGCATAAAGGGCAAGCTCAGGCCATGTGCCCAATTTGGAGACCCACAAGTTGAATGGGGCAGACCCATCAGTCAGTACGTGTAGGCCTGTGCATATGTACTGTTCCACCATGTTGCTGAAATGCTGCCTCCTGCTAAGATGTTGCATATCAGATGGTGTTGCTGCTTGTTGTGGCTAGCTGACAAAGCTTTTCCACATTTCGGCAATGCTAACCCTGCCTTCTGAGGTGCTGGCGGTGCCCCAGCTGCGTTGGCGACCTCTTTCTCTGCCTTCGCCTTATGCTTCCATTGAGCCCCCGGTGTCATTTTTAGAATGCCCTCAGCAGCGCGTCTACCAGCGTGCGCTTGTAGTCATGCATCTTACGATCCGGCTCCAGTGAAGGAATTAAGGACGGCCCGTTGTCCTTGTAACGGGGATCCAGCAGGGTGGCCACCCAGAAATCAGCGCAAGTTAGAATGTGGGCAACCCGGCAGTCATTGCGCAGGCACTGCAGCATGTAGTCGCTCATGTGTGCCAAGCTGCCCAGAGGCAAGGACCCACGAGCTGCGTGGGTACCACCATGCTGTGAACACGGTTCCTCCTTTTCCTCCTCCTCCAAAACTGTGCCCTGGCTTGACAGTTGTGTACCTGGCCTGATAACGGTGGAAATGACCCCTCTTCTTCCTCCTCCTCTTTCTCCTGTGCCACATCCTCTTCTAAGCGTTTTTTCAAGGAGACATACAAGCGGGATAGTAAGGCTGAGAAGGGCGTCAGTGGCACTGGCCATGTTGGTGGAGTACTCGAAACAGTGCAAAATGGCACACAGGTCTCGCATGGAGGCCCACTCATTGGTGGTCAAGTGGTGCTGTTCCGCAGAGCGACTGACCCGTGCGTGGTGCAGCTGATACTCCACTATCGCCTGCTGCTCTTCTCACAATCTCTCCAGCATGTGCAAGGTGGCGTTCCACCTTGTGGGCACGTCGCATATGAGGCGGTGAGCAGGGATGCCTAAGTAGGAGGAGGAGGCAACAGGAGGCAAAGAGAAATGCCCTGCAATCCTCTGTGGCGGAAGGACATGCGCCAAACTGCTATCTGCCTCAGGCCCAGCCGACACTACATTTGCCCAGTGTGCAGTTAGGGAGATATAGCGTCCCTGCCAGTGCTTACTGGTCCACGTATCTGTGGTTATGTGGACCTTGCCACAGATGGCGTTGCCCAGTGCACACCTGATTTTGTCCTCCAATTGCTTGTGCAGGGAAGGGATGGCTCGCCGGGAAAAGTAGTGGCGGCTGGGAACCACGTACTTTGGGACAGCCACCGCCATCAGGTTTTTAAAACTGTCCGTCTCCAACAGACGGAATGACAGCATTTCAAAGACCAAGAATTTGGAAATGCTGGCATTCAGGGCCAGTGTTCGCGGGTGGATAGGGCCATACTTCCTCTTTCTCTCCAGTGTTTGGGAGATGGACAGCTGAACGCTTCCATGGGACAGTGTGGAGATGCTTGGGGATGGTGGCGGACGTTGTGGCGTTGCTGCCACTTCCTCTATTTGCTCGGTGGCAGGTGCCACTGTGACTCCAGAGCTGGAGGAAGAGGCCAAGACAGCAGCAGAAGAGGAAGCAGGAGGAGCCTGAGACCTTTCTTGGGTTTTGAGATTCTTACTACACTGCAGCTCGTGCTGTGCATGTAGATGCCTGGTCATGCAGGTTGTGCTCAGGTTTAGCACATTTATGCCTCGCTTCAGTTTCTGATTGCACAGCTTGCAAACCACTCGTGTCTTGTTGTCAGCACATTGTCTAAAGAACTGCCATGCCAGGGAACTCCTCGTAGCTGGCTTTGGTGTGCTCGGCCCCTGGGTGCGGTGGGCAGTAGCAGGTGTACTGTCTAGGGGACGGCCGCTACGGTTTTGCACCCTGCTCCCTCTTATGCTGCACTGGTGCCTCTTTGTGACCACCGCCTCTTCCTCCAAACTGGACACGTCACTCGCATGACCTTGATTCCATGTGGGGTCTAGGACCTCATCATCCTCCACATCATCTTCCACCCACTCCTCAACCCTGCCCTCCTTGCCGGTCTGCACACTGCCGAAAGCCACAGCAGTTGGCACCTTTGTTTCGTCATCATCAGAGACGTGCTGCGGTGGTCCTCGCATGTCCACATCCTGACACATAAGGGGTTGTGCATTAGTGCACTCAATCTCTTCCTCTTCTGGGGCAAGGCTAGGTTTATTGACCCCGCCAGCAGAATCATCAAAAAGCAAAAGAGACTGCTGCATGGCTTGTGGCTCAGACTGCTTGGCTGATTTGCAAGGGGGTGAGGCGAAAGACAGATTGCCATGGGCTGCAGGTGTCGACTCTGAGCAGGACGCAAATGTACTATTTAGCACCCAAAACAATTCAAATTTTTCAAAGTGCGCTGTAAGCACAGTATTGGACTGTTCTATTTGACTCTCAGATACGGAGTACACCGCAAGACGCAAATGTACTATTTACCACCCAAAACAAATAGAATTTTTCAAAGTGCGCTGTAAGCACAGTATTTGACGGTTCTATTTGACTCTCAGATATGAAGTGCAGGACGCAAATGTAATATTTAACACCAACAAATTGCAGTATTTAAAAATGGCTAGATGTTGCCCACTTAGCTAACAGAACAGGATTAAAGTAATGTGCCTGGCACACATGCAGTTGCAAGTGCACTGCACTCTCTGTGGTACTGGGCTCAGGGCAGGGTACAAATATGAAGTATAGCACCCAGTAAAATAATCACTGTAGTTTGAATAATTGCTGAAGTTTGCAGATTCAACACCAGAAGTTTTTTAAATCTTTCCCTCACAGCTGCAGCATCCTCTCCCTACACTAAGAAGAGCTCATGTGATGTGCGTGTATGTGACTCCAGCTTATATATGGAGGCTGGGTCACATGCTGCACTGGCAAATCACAGCCAGATAGATGGCTTCTAAGGGCAAACGAATCAAACGCTTGTTAATTGGCTGCCCTGCAGCCTTTCAACATGCGCCATTAAATCGTCGAACATCGAACTCCAACACAGACATACAGTGAAATGTCTGGGTTCGTGGCACGGACATCGTAATGTCCGGTACGAACCCGAATAGTCCATTTTGTCCCATCATAGTATGAGATGTATTAAAATACCCTGACAGCAATAATTAACATTCATCAATTGCAATTACCATATTTGCATATCATTACCCTCTACTGTGCTCATGTTTATTTTATTTTACTCTGTATTATTTTATCATGGTAATTGCCCATTGACATGACTTCTCTTTTCCTTTTACTGGCATTCTAATAATATTGTCCATAACCTGTCCATCACCTCTCCATCACTTATATTGCATTGTCTCCACCGTGTTCTTGCTGTGTATTTATACTGTAATCTATAAATCCTGAGGAAAACCAAGGCTGAAACATGTTGGCGTTTTGGTCTTTCTACCCTCTTGAGCCACCGTAGCTACTGAATGTCATCTTCTGAATGAATATCTCTGAATATTTGAATATACACCACGGACTTGGTTTATAATAAAGTTGCTTTTTACTTATTAAAGTGAACTTGTCCTCTTGCAATTTTTTTTTTTCTACAGCAGTTGGGCTTATTTTCAAAACTCTTACAGTAAGTGCCATTTCCTTTATCTTGCCTCCTGAGGGGTTTTGTTGTGCATGGGTTAAAATCCTTTATTTTTGTATTTTATATTATGGTTTATACATTACTTTTTTTAGCCCCAGTTGCACTGTTCTCAGCTGCCTTTCCCCCTCCACTCTTTTGGCCTCTCCTTACTCTTCTTTTACTGATATACTGAGAGAATCTAAGTCTAACTTTTAAGAGTCTTAATAGGGACCAGTAAAGGAATAGTGCTACACTGGTATAAAACCTTAGGATGATGGTAGGCAACTATACTTATTCGTCCAAGCACAGAAACTTCAATGGGAACATTTAATATTAAAGGTCAGTTAATCAATATCCCCATTTGTCCAATTCGGGATTTATAGATTGCAGGGAATAAACCTGTTCCTGTGGGATATAGAAAGATATAAACTGGGTCTTAGCTAAATTAAACTTATAATTTGAATATGAATTAAACTGGTTGATATAGGCCTAGACAGGTATAAAAAAGCAAAAAGCATCACAGTCAAATGAAGACAGTAAAACATCAATAAAATGATATATATCATGTCAAACAAAATGTCATTATCGAGAAAAAAATTTATGTAATAATGGGTGGGAAAACAGGTTCATTCCTACTTTTTTTTGTTTTCCTTTTTTCCCACCCATTTAGGTTAGGTTCATTCCTACTTTTTTTTTTTTTCCTAACCTAAATGGGTGGGAAAAATACTCGCCTCTGTGTCTTTATAAATCATTACATTGCATCATATTATTAAAATCTGGGAATTTATAAAGACACAGAGGCTCCTATTATGCTAGATTAAAGTCTGAACAATAACATTAGAAGCAAAATGGACAGGAGCTCTAAAGTAAAATTCCTGGAAAATAGATTCACTGCTTCCTTAAGGAGAAATTCCAGCCCAAGGACAGAGCCTTAGATTCCATAGCCCAAGTGGAAACATATCCACCCCTGCTTCATTCATAACCCACTTGACCCATCTAGCCAACAAAGCTGTAGGATGATGAGGTCTGGTCCTCAAACTGGTGGAATATTAACAGTGGAGAATATTACTGTTCTTTGTGCTCGCCAACAAGCAGAAACTGGAAGGGGCACAGTGCATCACATGTTGCTCATTATCTTGAGGTTGAGAAACTGCAGAGTAGATCATAGGAGGTATTTGGATGCTGTGGCACAGATGGAAAAAATGGTCTTCTTGAAGCTCAGGAGACACAGCTGCACAATGAGTATTAACACAAACAGGTCTGATATTGATCAGAAAATTGCAGGGAACTGAGACAGGAATTGTAATATTTAAGCCAATGGATCCGAGTTGGAATAATTCTCCAATGAAGCAGATAATTTTTCCAACACCAAAGAGAAAAATTGAGGAGGCAAGACTTGATCCTGGCTACTTTACACATACATACGCAAAGCAGTAAACAGGTGACCGGTGCTCACTTTACCATGTTGCCATTTTTTTGGTTGGGGAACCCACATCTGCTAGCTCACCATGCTTGTAGGCAATGAATCCTGCCTGAAGAAGAAGCAGTTTTGATGGGCATCAAGACAGAGTAAGGCTGGATTGAAGAGCAGGGACCCATCAGCAAAACCCAAAAATAAACATTATTATCATAGCTACTGTGTATAGCATATAGTGTTTAGCACCGTTGAGTGGCATTGCTGGTGAAATATGTGTATGGTAAGTATGGTTTTAGTTTAGTTTCATGTTTTAAAAATAGGAAGGTTTTAGTGATCAATTTTGTTGCA
The DNA here is from genome assembly GCA_036172795.1 of Pelodytes ibericus. Lineage (NCBI taxonomy): Eukaryota > Metazoa > Chordata > Amphibia > Anura > Pelodytidae > Pelodytes > Pelodytes ibericus. The sequence goes on along the minus strand of CM069862.1, from coordinate 155,125,219 downwards.
TGTGCAGAGATTAGAGTCATGTAATTTGTAGTCCATATCAGCTACACTGCGAAATACAGCTGAACACGGGCCAGCTGCCACAGAGAGACTGGCACAGATGGAAAAAAATGTTTAGATATCATCATAGTGTCTAATTCACACTGCTAATAATCAGTAGCACTAAAATCATATGCCACAATAAAACGGCATCATTACTTCTAACACTTTGGACTTATTTCTCAAAAGTGTATTTGTTTGTGTTTTATGAAATTTAATTATAATAGGGTATCAATCTTTATTTTTTTAGTCGGAGACATATTGTAAGTCCCAAAATAGCCAGAAGGTGGCAGCAGATGTCAAGCAATGTTTCTGCTACTCTATAGAGACAAGAGCATTATATTTGGCCAAGTCTGCTTAGTTTTTATTGTGAAAAGTAAAGAGTTGTCCCTGCATGATGCATTGTTAAGTCAGCAAGATTTCCTAAAAGGTGTAACAATGCATTACGCAGGGCTAAATAAGCTCTTCCATCAGAGGAAACTCATCTGGTTTGGCCCTGTACAGTATGCAATTAAATCAGTATAATTAAATATTTATCTCAATTCATATGTATCTAACTGGTTGTGAATAGCTCACTCTGGCCTGGTTTTAAATTATCTATTTGTTATCTTCTGCATTTTGTGACTTGTAGAGGCTATTCCAAAAAATTGAGCCACTAAATAAACTAAAAATCAGGCAGGGAAAGCTAAGTTAGAAAATGTTCTCCAACTTCTCTGCCTATCCTTACAGCTCAGCTATTAATTCCTAATGTTTGCAGTTCACTTGTCTTTGATTTGGCAGTTTTAGTGGATAGCCCCCAACACAGAAGAGGTTCCATAGGTACATAGTAGATTAGGTTGAAAAAACGTCTTGTGTCCATCAAGTTCAACCCTTTTCCTATTCCTTGTTTACCACTGTTGATCCAAATGAGGAGTTACAGGGAGAGGTTGTATGGGGTAATCGAAATTGCATAACAAATATATAAAGTGGCACTTCCTTTTATGTTTATGCAACAAGTAAAACTAAAACTAAAACAATCATATTTCATTTTATTGAGTACATCTACTAAATTTACACCTCTGCAACACTAAGGGGTCTACTTAATAAGCCCCGATCTGGCTCAAAATAGGATAAATAAGCAATTTAGCTGTTCAGTATGGCTGATTTCAGCCCAATTTGTATCCATATTCAATTGGGGGCTTGGCCTGAAGAATCAGCTCAAAACCATCCCACATTCGTCTAGCTGAATTGCGGTCATTTCACTTTGCCAAATAATAGCTGGTGAAATGATATGTAAAGTTTTTAAAAATATAATAAAGTAATATAAGTAAGTGTATTTAAGAAAATAAAAATGAAATGCAAAGTTATTAAAAATATATAAAATTAATATAAGTAAGTGTATTAAATAAAATACAATATAATAACCCAAAAAATAATATAAAAAAATAAAAAACAAAATTAATGTTATATATGTGGTAATAATAATAAATATTACATAATACAGGCTGAGTATCCCTTATCCAAAAATCCCTTATCCAAAATGATCCATTATCCCATTTTGTTTCACATTTTGCCACAAGTTGCAAATTCCACACACACCTGGCAGAAATAGCTAAAATCCTCTCACTGACTTTTATTGGACGACTTTGGTAACTTTGGCTACTTCTGCAGTAGTCAAAGTCCTTTTGAAACTCAATCGGAAGGATAGAGGCTACCATATCATTTGGTTGAACTGCCAGATTGTTGGCACTAAAAGTCAGCTGCTATGGACAATTTTTGACCACTTTGGTGGTCGTTGAGTGGCCCAAATTTAAGGCTCATTCGAACCCCCGAAGTGATCCCTGTGGGTTGGATTTCGGACCTCTGATTTTCTCATGGAAAGTTGGAGCTACTTAACTAGACCCCTAAGACATTAACCATAGTTTATTAGAGTATTATTATTAGATGTGTGAGTTAATGGGATATTTTAATGTTTCAGTGGAACTAGTAGGCCAGGATCAGGAAACGTCTATGTTATAAAATAGGAACTTTTTATTGAACACTTTTGTTGCATGTGCAGAGATGACAGTGTAACACGATTCAAATGCCAGAACTCTATATAAACATATTTACATTTAAACAGCTGTTTCATGCTGATTTTTAGTGACTATGTTCCTGACCTTTAGAATTCTTGAAGTCAAGCTCTGCATTTAACTTAGTTTGCATTTCTGGTTTTCCTAGCTGTTATCAAGACACCTCGAGAGGGGATGGCTAACCTTGGTACTGCAGATGTATCCCATGATTCTCAATCAGCCTTATGTCAGCTGTAGTGCCAAGGTTAGCCATCACTCTTTACTGGATTGTGCTGCAAAGCCTTGAGATTGCCAGTGCAGCAACCAAAATCTATGGTACATTTGTTTTCTATAACTATAATAACCTTTGTCATAGAGCCATTAATGGTCTTTATTGGTACTAATATTTGCATTGCAGGATATAAACAATATTCTATATATCCATGATATACATGAGTAATAAATTCTGGATCTTGTATTGGATTTCCATGCATGTTATTAACAGGGGGTTTGTAGTTTTATGTTTCATATAAATTAGAATGTTTATAAATAAGCATACTTTTCTTTTGTGTTGTAAAAGAAGTAGACATACATATGGGTTTACTCAACAAAGAGAGAATTGCATGGAATTAAGAGGGGAATTTCAAACGTAAGGCCAAAGTAGCTGAGTCGGAAAAATTCTTCCATTCAGTTGCATTGGAGATTGTTTCAACTCGGCTACATTGGCCTAAAGTTTGCAGTTTCCATCTCAATTCCCTGCAATTCTCTCTTCATTGAGCAGATCCTATAGTTTAAACACAATGCCACTTGTGCACTCTGCAAAGTGCTGTGAATAGGCAGCCCTAATTTGGATGGGACAGGACCCCTAAAATGGGACTGTCTTATCAAACTGTTGGCAACTATGAGTGAAGAAGTCGGAGGGAGAATAACCCCCGAGCATACCCAGGGCCGGCTTTAGGGGTGTGCGACCTGTGTGAGCGCACAGGGCGCAAAACCCCAGGGGGCGCCGCCCGGCAGCTAAAAAATAAATAAAAAAAAGCCGGTAGAGGCACTGGCTGGGGGGAGATCAAAAGATCCCCCCTCACCAGCCCTCTGCTCGGCATGCTCAGCATGGGGAGCCGAGCAGCACTTTATTTTGCTGCCCACAGCTCCCCGTGAAGCAGGATAACACTAGACAGTAAGATGTACTGTACTATGCAATGAGTGCCAAGTATAGCTGCTAACTGATAATCATCACTGAGATTAAACAAACGTGACCAGGAAAGCTTTAATTTGATAAAATAAATATAATATGCCATGTAATAAACTTCCATTAAAAGGCTGGACATGTCCACCCTGTCATGACTGCCCCTCCCTGACCTTGTCTGGGGGCTACAAGATGAGGGGGTGCTATAGTACTCTAATAGGACAGATCACCTTTACACTGTAATAAGAACCCAGGGCCGGTGTAACGGAACGGCTACCCAAGCTTGGTAGCAACTCTGTTCGTTGTGTGAAATCACCTCCTTAGACCCCGATTAAAGCTCAGCATCCACCCAGTAAGTAATACTGGAACCTTGCTCTTTGTACCCAAATAGCAGACAGGACCACTAGCAGTTTGGTACAGCAAGAATTAACAACTTTTATTTGTCAAACAGCACAGACTTATATACAGTAGTGTATACTAGGCAGTAGTGTATACCTAGGCACTCGCCTAGGGCGGCACTTTGCCAGAGGGCGGCACTTTGCCAGAGGGTGTTAAAGCACACTTCTGGAGCTTGAAACATTTTCGCTCCCTTCCCCACCATTCAGCAAACTTTAGCTCCTTCCAGTTAATCGGGGTGATGGGGGCATGTAATGGGGGTGATGGGGGTATGAAATGAGGGTGATGGGGGCATGCAATGGACGTGGTGGGGGTATGAAATGAGGGTGATGGTGGCATGTAATGGGGGTGATGGGGCATTTAGTGTGTGTGCAAGGTGGGTGATGGGGCATGTCGTAGGTGTGCAATGTGGGTGGGGGGGGTGCCTGATTTTTACGGCCTAGGGCAGCACAAAACCAAGATACACCACTGCTTATATAAACACAAATATGACATCAACTAGGGGACAGGCACAGGGGAAACTAATTATAACATTTAAGCTTGAAACAATAGAAAACCTAACTTAAAACAGGTAAGTAAATACTGTACAACTTTACATAAAATAAACATGCCATCTTTAGATCCAGACATCCATACTACAAGAGACAATAATGGCTCACAGGTCAGTAAACACTTATTGATTGGATAAGTACATTTCAACACATATAAACAACATATAAAAAAAATTACACATCCTGGATGACATCCTGAGTGAGCCTTTATTGAAGCAGGGTGTCACTGATGCCCCCAAAATATGTGCCCCCAAACAGGGGCGTCACTAGGGTTGGTGTCACCCGGTGCGGAAACTCATTTTGTCACCCCCCTGGATTTCCTCCATACAATGCTAAACAGATTCCTTAGTAATGCCAGTTAGATGGCCTATTAACTATGCCACACACAGGAGCCCCATAACTATGCCACACACAGGAGCCCCATAACAATGCCACACACAGGTGCCCCATAACTTATGCAACACCAGAGCCCCATAACTTATGCAGCACCAGAGCCCCATAAATTATGCCACACCAGAGCCCCACTATTTATGCCTCACCTCTGCCCAATTAATTATTCCACACACACAGGTGCCCCATAATTATGCCACACAAAAGAGTCCCTTAATTACGCCACACAAAAGAGTCCCTTAATTATGCCACACATGGGGCCCAATAAATATGCCACACACAAGTGCCCCATAATTATGCACACATTGGAAAAAAGGGTAAGGCACAGCGCTAAAAGATAATATATGTATATAGTGACCTCCACTCCACCAACAAAGGAATAATAAATAACAGAACTAATACTGACCACTGGAGACAGGTACACGATGGTACACGATGGGGATGGAAAAGTCCCGGATAGTATATGGAGTAGCAAATGGCTTGATAACAAACAATGAAAAACAGGGAAGCAGCTAGTCTTATAATTGAATGCAATGGAAAAATCCACTGCAAAAAAGGAGAGATAATGTAAGAGTGAGACAGCGCTAAATATGTATACCACAAAAGTAGTAGACTACAAAGACAGAAATGTTGTTGAAAAAATAGAGTTTATTACAAGGAAGTATAAATATACAAGTAAATGACCATATGTAATATACAGCAATATAATATAAAATCACAAGATGAGACTGAAAATATATAAACAAAAATACAATGATACACCAAATCAAGGGCCCCAAATGGGTGCAACAAAGAGATAAATTATTAAAAATACATAAAAAATATACATAAAAAATATAAATAGAGCCAAAAATCCCTTACCCACTGGGTCTGTTCGCCTGGCCAGGTCTATTGAACAGTTAGGATATTGCACTAAACAGAAACACAGCTACACCCCACAGGACGCGTTTCGAATTATCTTCATCAGCTGGTGGGCGGTAGTGCAAATCGTGGACCGCCATTAATTATGCAACACACAGGAGCACCACGAGGTGACAATCTTACAATTATAGATATCAGTAATATTATGCCAGTCAGATCCCAGTAATATAATGCCAGTCAGAGCCCAGTAATAGTGTGCCAATCAGAGCCCAGTAATATTATGCCAGTCAGAGCCCAGTAATAGTGTGCCAGCCAGAGCCCAGTAATATTATGCCAGTCAGAGCCCAGGAATATTATGCCAGTCAGATACCAGGAATTTTATGCCAGTCAGAGCCCAGGAATATTATGCCACTCAGAGCCCAGTAATATAGTGCCAGCCAGAGCCCAGTAATATAGTGCCAGCCAGATGCCCAGTAATATAGTGCCACTCAGAGCCCAGGAATATGATGCCAGTCAGAGCCCAGTAATATAGTGCCAGCCAGAGCCCAGTAATATAGTGCCAGCCAGAGCCCAGTAATATAGTGCCAGCCAGATGCCCGGTAATATAGTGCCAGCCAGAGCCCAGTAATATAGTGCCAGCCAGATGCCCAGTAATATAGTGCCAGCCAGAGCCCAGTAATATAGTGCCAGCCAGATGCCCAGTAATATGCCAGTCAGAGCCCAGTAATATAGTGCCAGCCAGAGCCCGGTAATATAGTGCCAGCCAGATTTCAAGTAATATAGTGCCAGCCAGATGCCCAGTAATATAGTGCCAGCCAGAGCCCAGTAATATAGTGCCAGCCAGAGCCCAGTAATATAGTGCCAGCCAGATTCCCAGTAATTTAGTGCCAGTCAGAGCCCAGTAATATAGTGCCAGCCAGATGCCCAGTAATATTGTGCCAGCCAGCTGCCCAGTAATATTATGCCAGTCAGAGCCCAGTAATATAGTGCCAGCCAGATGCCCAGTAATATAGTGCCAGCCAGATGCCCAGTAATATTATACCAGTCAGAGCCCAGCAATATAGTGCTAGCCAGATGCCCATTAATATAGTGCCAGCCAGATGCCCAGTCATATAGTGCCAGCCAGATGCCCAGTCATATAGTGCCAGCCAGAGCCCAGTAATATAGTGCCAGTCAGATGCCCAGTAATATAGTGCCAGCCAGAACCCAGTAATATAGTGCCAGCCAGATGCCCAGTAATATAGTGCCAGCCAGAGCCCGGTAATATAGTGCCAGCCAGATTTCAAGTAATATAGTGCCAGCCAGATGCCCAGTAATATAGTGCCAGCCAGAGCCCAGTAATATAGTGCCAGCCAGAGCCCAGTAATATAGTGCCAGCCAGATTTCCAGTAATTTAGTGCCAGTCAGAGCCCAGTAATATAGAGCCAGCCAGATGCCCAGTAATATTGTGCCAGCCAGCTGCCCAGTAATATTATGCCAGTCAGAGCCCAGTAATATAGTGCCAGCCAGATGCCCAGTAATATAGTGCCAGCCAGATGCCCAGTAATATTATACCAGTCAGAGCCCAGTAATATAGTGCTAGCCAGATGCCCATTAATATAGTGCCAGCCAGATGCCCAGTCATATAGTGCCAGCCAGATGCCCAGTCATATAGTGCCAGCCAGAGCCCAGTAATATAGTGCCAGTCAGATGCCCAGTAATATAGTGCCAGCCAGAACCCAGTAATATAGTGCCAGCCAGATGCCCAGTAATATGCCAGTCAGAGCCCAGTAATATAGTGCCAGCCAGAGCCAGGTAATATAGTGCCAGCCAGATTTCAAGTAATATAGTGCCAGCCAGATGCCCAGTAATATAGTGCCAGCCAGAGCCCAGTAATATAGTGCCAGCCAGATGCCCAGTAATATAGTGCCAGCCAGAGCACAGTAATATAGTGCCAGCCAGATTCCCAGTAATTTAGTGCCAGTCAGAGCCCAGTAATATAGTGCCAGCCAGATGCCCAGTAATATTATGCCAGTCAGAGCCCAGTAATATAGTGCCAGCCAGATGCCCAGTAATATAGTGCCAGCCAGATGCCCAGTAATATTATACCAGTCAGAGCCCAGTAATATAGTGCTAGCCAGATGCCCATTAATATAGTGCCAGCCAGATGCCCAGTTATATAGTGCCAGCCAGATGCCCAGTCATATAGTGCCAGCCAGAGCCCAGTAATATAGTGCCAGCCAGATGCCCAGTAATATAGTGCCAGCCAGATGCCCAGTAATAAACTGCTCGTTTTAAACCACCCTCCTCCCCCCCCCTTCCCCATCACTTACCGAATCGCTGCTTCTTTCTGCTCCCGGACGGACACCTCCTCCGTGCAGTCTTTCCTGCACGGAGGAGGGAAACACAGTCACCGGATGTGACGTTATTTTCTGTGATTTTATTTTTTTTGTTTTTTACGGCGGCCGCTTCCAGCGGATGCGGCTGCCAAAAAAAAAAACTTAAACAGCGTGATGCGGGGGGTGCCGGCAGCATGGGTGTCACCCCCGCCCCCCCCCTCGGGACGCCACTGCCCCCAAATATAGCATGTCTAAAGACAGGGTCCATAGTCCACAGGGAGGTGTTTGGTCCTCAGTGCCCTCCAAGAACCCCTGTCACAGGGTTTTGCTGCCCCTTAGCTCTGCCCCTTGTCCCACCTACTTATACCACACCTGGGACATAAATGATTTAATTGCATATTAAGGTTAAATAATTTATGTATTCCAATTAATTGTACAGAGCAGCTGCAGCCACACAATTAAAACATCCACATCCAATTCTTGGTATGCAGAAATATCAGTAGAACAGGGCATGACCAACTTAATTTAGTGTTTTAGGAGCCAATTAAAAAATGTAGGAGCCAGACAATGGCACACACACACACACACACACACACACACACACACACACAGTCTCACACATACAGAGAGACAATCACACACAGAGTCTCACTCATATAACAGTTTTGTTTTGTCTCTTTTTAAAGAAAAGAAATTACATTTCTTAATGTGTCCCCCTGTCTGTCTGTCTGTCTCTCTTCCCTTGTAAGTCTCTCTCCTTTCCCATGTCAGTCTCTCTCCCCCTCGTCTGGATGTATCTCTCCCCCACCTCCACTGTCTATCTCTCTTTTTTCCCCTTCACTGTCTGTCTCTCACTGCCCCTTCCACCATCTGTCTCTTTCTCTCCCCCTCCACTGTCTCTCTCTTCCCCCTCCACTCTCTCTCTCTCTTTTCCCCTTCACTGTCTGTCTCTTTCCCCCTCCACTGTCTGTGTATGTCTCCCTCTCCCCCTCCACTGTCTCTCTCATCCCCCCCTCCACTGTCTGTCTCTCTTTTACCCTTTCCACTGTCTGTCTCTCTCTCTTCCCACTCCACTATCTGTATCTCTCTCTCTCCCCCTCCACTGTCTGTGTATGTCTCTCTCCCCCCTCCACTGTCTCTCTCCCTCCTCCACTGTCTGTCTCTCTCTTCTCCTTTCCACTGTCTGTCTCTCTGTCTTCACCCTCCACTGTCTGTGTCTCTCTCTCCCCCCTCCACTGTTGTCACTCAGCTCTACCTCCCCCCTCCACCCCTCCCATATCTTTCTAGTGCTATGTGCTTTGGTGAGGAGCAGCTAGGAAAGTATCAGCTGTGTGTGTTAAACTTACACAGAGCTCAATCAGTGCTGCTCGCAGTCCCTGCGCACACTGTTGATTTAGCACGCCTGATTTCCAATGCTCTGAATGATCACTCCACGCAGGGAGCACGAGTTGCACTGTCTGCGCTCGGTGTGCGTTAAACACACCAAGCTTATACTGCACGCAGCTCCTCGCCGACGTACACGGAGCTTCTTCGCAATGTGGGGACATTCACCTAGCACCTTGAGCGGTCCTTCCCCAACTGCAATTGGCCTGTTTTCATATGGGCCACCCTCTTTTCTCCTCAGGCGCCCCAGGTAAAAATGTGCAATAGGCCAGCGCCTACTTCGCCTGTAGGTGGCGTCGGCCCTTTATGCACCATATTACACAAACACTGGTACACTTTATCATGGGTGATGCACAGAGCAAAGGAGCACAGACCTCAAATTTCCTCTTTTACACCACTAGGATTAGGACACCCTGCTGGTGCACAGTAAGGTAATGGCAAACATGGGTAATACAATCTATATGCTTATATTTGTATTATTTAGTACAGTGTTATAATATGTATAACACCAGGGAACCAGACCAGGTGTTATACATATTCTTATTTAATCACAACTGGGGAATCCATAAATCCTTGAGGACAGGTTTATATAGCACTGATTTAGTACAGTCGATTCTGGGTCAGTCAATGGGATTTGGAGGGGTGAAATTTCCTGTTCTTGTCTAAGGTGCAACAAAAGCTAGCTACAGCTCTAGCTACAATAATCTGCCCTTTCCACTCAATGAAGACTAAGATTTGAGATAGCTGGGGACATAGTAACACTAGTTACTATATACCTATCATGTGCCCACCCAGTTATATGTACCATTTGGTTGGACAAATGAACCTGCAATGGCTGCCAAGTGCACACACCCACCAGTAGTAGCAAAAACATCCCACTATGACCTAAAATAGCCCCGCATTAGAGAGTATGAAGTTCATAGTTACTGATAGATGCCCGACACCGTCTGCCTGTAGAAAACATGATACTTGCCTAAGCCAAAGTTTCAGAATGAAATGTCACATTGAGCCTGGCCTGATAATGTCTGCAAATCCACAGTGTGCTATCTGCCAAAGCCACAGCTCAGGCCAGAATAAATCTCAATAATTACATTGGCTGACAATGTCTGAGCATCTAGAACATGATATCTGCCATGGCCCCAATTTATTAATAAAATAATAGTTGTAGTCAGTGATGGACTTCTGACAACGTTTGCAGTTTCACAACAATGTACCTGCCAAGATCAAGTGCTCTTTTCATTGGCGGTTCCAAATATTTTTCTTTTTTGGTTTAGCTTCAGAGATCCAAAAAAAGATCCATCTGCTGGGACATTCATTCACTAACATCAAACTGCCTTGATCCAGGAAATTAATAACAGCCTATAAATCCCTGTCTAAGGAGCCAAGTGTGGTCCAAAAGGAGATAATGTCCAACAAATCTTCTCCCAGGATCTTGATGTCATAATTAGCAATAGAAAACAAATGCAGCATCATGTTCTCTTCCTCAGGACTACCCTCCCTTGCTTTTGTAAAATTCGTGGAAGTTTTGCTGTTGGTTCCAAGAGTACTTTTACTTTATGTCTCTTTGGTTGTCCTCGGCACTTGTGTTTGGCATGGAGCACAGTTTTATAACTGGCTCGCAAGGACTACATTGCATTCCTTTCCCATGTTCAGTTTTATAACTGGCTCACAAGAACTCCATTGCTTTTCTTTCCCATGTTTAGATTGGGAATTTAAATCCAATTTGTGGCTTATATTGCTAGATATTAATATTTTGGGGAAAAAGAACACAACACTTTTTTTAACCCTAAAAAAGTAATGTCCCTTCTCCAGAGTGAACCTATCCTACCTTTAGAGATACTCATCAGTTTACTCCCAGCTCTACCTCTGAGCAGAGGCAGAACTTACGGGGAGGCTGTTACAGTGTCAGTGCATGCAAGGCCAATTAGAGCAGCAGCTTGCCCTGCACTTCTGGTAGAAGTCTGACATAAGACCTAGTTATATCAACAGCACAGTGAAACAGTGAAAAAGTAACCAATACAAAAAATATGGTCATATTTAGTAAACATAATATTCATTCCACAGTGATATTATTTTAAAGTAAATGTTTTGTTTACAGTAATGATAAACAGTATCTTGTTGGCCTAGAATGTCTGCCACCTAAATGTAAAGTAAAATTAAATTGCATATAAAGACACCATCAACACATATATAGAGACATTGCCCTCTGCCCTAGGAACCTAGCGGAATGATATGTCTGTCCTATATGTTTTGTTGGTGGCACGAGTTTTGTACCGTGTGAGACAAAAAGGGTACAAATGTCGGACAATGTACAAATGCTGTGCAATACCAATTTATTGGTCATAGCATTATATATTTATTTACCTATTTATATATTGTCTAACGCTAATTGAATACTGTCATTCTTTTTTTATGTGTTTTTGATAATGAAAATTCAAATAAAATATTATATATATTTAAAAAGACACCATCGACACATGTAAAAGACATTTTTGCTAAATGAATGCATTTGCTTGTAATTCTGCAAATTAATTGATAGATAATTTCTGTGGAACATTATTTTGTACATTCAGAGTGTAAACAAAGCTATCAGAGTCTTTTTAAAGTGCAACTGTCAGCCCCCCCAAAAAAGTTCTGTTTAATTGAAATATTGCAATGAATATAGGCATTTTAAATTAAATGCTTTAATCAAAGAATATAAATAAAGTACCTCGTTGAGCCTAATTTGATCGGTGTAACTCTATCAGGTGGCTGGCATCTTGGGTCAGATGAAGGAATATCTGCCCCATCTAACCCAAAATTCTAAACAATATGTCTGACACATGATAGAGCAAAGAGGGCTTAACCCCTTAAGGACAGAGCCTTTGAAACATTTTTGTCCTTTCTGGACAATGGCTATTTTAACATTTCTGTGCTGTTTGTGTTTAGCAGTAATTTTCTTCTTTGTCATTTGCTGTACCCACACATATTATATATTGTTTTTATCGGGACAAGAAGGGCTTTCTATGGATGCCATTTTTTTGATCATATCTTATCATATTATTAAAAATACACAAATTTCTTTGTTTTTATTTGAAACAACTTCTCCTCATCGACAATAGCGAACGAAAAAACATGCTAAATAGATTCTACTATTTCTCCTGAGTACAGGGATACCACCCATGCATAGGTTTGTTGGGTTGTTTGGGGGCTAAAATGCCAAATTTGTGAGAAATTTTTACATGCAGACAGCCTGCACCCATGTCCCATTTGGGACATATTTGAAGCCAGCTAGTGTATTTTACCCCATCAACCCATATATTTTTTAAAAGAAGACACCTTAGGCTATCTCAAATGGTGGTATTTTTACACTTTCCATGCACTAATTCTACCACCAGCCTTTGTCAAACTTTGTGGTAGTAATTTCTTTGTGTTTTTTTTTCACAAACCTTGTACTTCAGACATGAATTCACAGATTTTGGTATGTGTCACTGCCAAATAACACCCTAATAAGTGTTCAGCAACATCTCTTGAGTACAGGGATACCACTAGACATGTGCAAAACTAAAATTTTCGTTTCGTTTTCGTCCATTCGGACGGAAATGTTATTTATTTCGTCTAAAACGAATTTCGTTCATTAGTGCATTCGTTTCAGACGAAATTCGTTCATTATTTTCGTTTTGTTAATTTTTTTTGTTCGTTTTATAGAATACAATGTAATACTATTGGCTTTCTATAAACCGAACGAGAGCCCCATTCATAAGAAATTCTTATGAATGGGGCTCTCGTTCGGTTCATAGAAAGGCAATAGTATTAATTGTATTCTATAAGCCGAAAGTCTATAAACCGAACGACTTTCGGTTTATAGACTTTCGGCTTATGGAATACATGTAATCCTATTGCTATTCTATAAACCGAACGACTTTCGGTTTATAGAATAGCCATAGGTTTACATGTATTACATAAGCCGAAAGTCTATAAACCGAAAGTCGTTCGGTTTATAGGCTGTCGGCATTTAACTAATAAGAGACAGAGTCTCCATTCATAAAATTATGAATGGAGACTTTGTCTCCGTGTAGTAAAATGCCGACAGCCTATAAACCGAACGTTCGGTTTATAGGCTGGGGGCATTTTACTACACGGAGACAAAGTCTCCATTCATAATTTTATGAATGGAGACTCTGTCTCCGTGTAGTAAAATGCCGACAGCCTATAAACCGAACGTTCGGTTTATAGGCTGTCGGCTTATGGAATACATGTATTCCTATTGCTATTCTATAAACCGAACAACTTTCGGTTTATAGAATAGCCATAGGATTACATGTATTACATAAGCCGAAAGTCTATAAACCGAAAGTCGTTCGGTTTATAGGCTGTCGGCATTTAACTATACAGAGACAGAGTCTCCATTCATAAAATTATGAATGGAGACTTTGTCTCCGTGTAGTAAAATGCCGAAAGCCTATAAACCGAACGATCGGTTTATAGACTTTCGGCTTATGTAATACATGTAATCCTATGGCTATTCTATAAACCGAAAGTTCGGTTTATAGAATAGCCATAGGAATACATGTATTCCATAAGCCGACAGCCTATAAACCGAACGATCGGTTTATAGACTTTCGGCTTATATAATACATGTAATCCTATGGCTATTCTATAAACCGAACGTTCGGTTTATAGAATAGCAATAGGAATACATGTATTCCATAAGCCGACAGCTTATAAACCGAACGTTCGGTTTATAGGCTGTGGGCATTTTACTACACGGAGACAAAGTCTCCATTCATAATTTTATGAATGGAGACTCTGTCTCCGTATAGTTAAATGCCGGCTTTTAACTATACGGAGACAAAGTCTCCATTTATAATTTTATGAATGGAGACTCTGTCTCCGTATAGTTAAATGCCGGTGTTCTGACAAATTTCTGGAGCAAATTCTCCTGCGCAATCGCAGGAGAATTTGCTCACTGCGCATGCGCATAAAGTTACAGCTGATAACTCAGCTGTAACTTTGTGACCACCGCGCATGCGCCAGCTGCGCAACCCACCTCCCGCCCCCTCACACCCCCTGCACACCCCTTCTTACCAGATCATCGACCACAGCGATACACAGCGCATGCGCACGTCTATCCAGCCGTTTGGGAATGCGCGCGTCCGTTGTTGTGTTCTTAAGGTGGTAAGTAACATGGGGCTTCGGGACATAAGGGGGCAAGCATCCTGGTGAGGGCTGCCTCATCTTGATGGGATTTGTGATCCTCCTGCTGCATCAATAATACACGGCTGGATAGGCGTGCGCATGCACTGTGTATCGCTGTGGTCGATGATCTGGTAAGAAGGGGTGTGCGGCGGGTGTGAGGGGGGCGGGAGGTGGGTTGCGCAGCTGGCTCATGAGCGGTGGTCACAAAGTTACAGCTGAGTTATCAGCTGTAACTTTATGCGCATGCGCAGTGAGCAAATTCTCCTGCGATTGCGCAGGAGAATTTGCTCCAGAAATTTGTCAGAACACCGGCTTTTAACTATACAGAGACAAAGTCTCCATTTATAATTTTATGAATGGAGACTCTGTCTCCGTATAGTTAAATGCCCACAGCCTATAAACCGAACGTTCGGTTTATAGGCTGTCGGCTTTTAACTATACGTTTGTCTCCATTCATAAATTTATGAATGGAGACTCTGTCTCCGTATAGTTAAATGCTATTGTATTCTATAAACCGATTCTATTTCGGCTTATAGAATGCAATAGTACTACGAATGGACGAATGAACGAATGATTTTCCTTTATTAACCATTCGTTCATTCGGCTTTAGTTAGCTTAGCATTTTCGTTCTTCGTTTTTCGGGCGAATGGACGAAAATGCAATTTTCGGACGAAAATGCATTCGTCCGAAAACGAATGCACATGTCTAGTATATATTCACATGTAAATTGCTTTTTTAATAAAAAATTATGATATAAAAAAAATCTTGTTATTATTTCCTTTTATGTGACAATGCTGCCTCTCTCTTTCCCTTGCCCCCAGATTTGTCGCTCTCCCCCCCTTAGTGTTGTCTCTCTCTCACCCTCCCTTTGGCTCCCCCCTCGCTCCCCTTGTGTCTGTCTCTTCCCCCCTTCCCTCCCCCTGTTTCTCTCTGCCCCCCTCCCCTTGTTTCTGTCTCTTCCCCCCTTCCCTCCCCTTGTTTCTCTCTGCCCCCCCTTGTTATTCTGTCCCCCCCTCACCTGTTTCTTGCTCCCTGGTGGCTAGTGGGGGCAGCCGGGGGATGTATTCACTATACATAATAGACGGAAGTGTCGGGCAGCATGGAGGTTGTCTGCACGATTCGTGCAGACATCCCCCAGCTGCCCGATTCTCCCTGGTGGCTAGCGAGGCAGCGGAGGATGTCTGCGCGATGAGCGAGACCTCCCCTGCTGCCGCCCGGAACGACAGCCAGGACTTTTATGAGGAAGCCGGAAGTACCCAGCTTCATCATAGAAGTCCCGGCGGTCATGCCGGGCGGCAGCAGGAGAGGTCTCGCTCATCGCGCAGACATCCTCCGCTGCCTCGCTAGCCACCAGGGAGAATCGGGCAGCTGGGGGATGTCTGCACGAATCGTGCAGACAACCTCCATGCTGCCCGACACTTCCGTCTATTATGTATAGTGCATACATCCCCCGGCTGCCCCCACTAGCCACCAGGGAGCAAGAAACAGGTGAGGGGGGGACAGAATAACAAGGGGGGGGGGCAGAGAGAAACAAGGGGAGGGAAGGGGGGAAGAGACAGACACAAGGGGAGCGAGGGGGGAGCCAAAGGGAGGGTGAGAGAGAGACAACACTAAGGGAGGGAGAGCGACAAATCTGGGGGCAAGGGAAAGAGAGAGGCAGCATTGTCACATAAAAGGAAATAAAAACAAGATTTTTTTTATATCATAATTTTTTATTAAAAAAGCAATTTACATGTGAATATATACTAGACATGTGCATTCGTTTTCGGACGAATGCATTTTCGTCCGAAAATTGCATTTTCGTCCATTCGCCCGAAAAACGAAGAACGAAAATGCTAAGCTAACTAAAGCCGAATGAACGAATGGTTAATAAAGGAAAATCATTCGTTCATTCGTCCATTCGTAGTACTATTGCATTCTATAAGCCGAAATAGAGTCGGTTTATAGAATACAATAGCATTTAACTATACGGAGACAGAGTCTCCATTCATAAAATTATGAATGGAGACTTTGTCTCCGTGTAGTAAAATGCCCACAGCCTATAAACCGAACGTTCGGTTTATAGGCTGTCGGCTTATGGAATACATGTATTCCTATGGCTATTCTATAAACCGAACTTTCGGTTTATAGAATAGCCATAGGATTACATGTATTACATAAGCCGAAAGTCTATAAACCGATCGTTCGGTTTATAGGCTTTCGGCATTTTACTACACGGAGACAAAGTCTCCATTCATAATTTTATGAATGGAGACTCTGTCTCTGTATAGTTAAATGCCGACAGCCTATAAACCGAACGACTTTCGGTTTATAGACTTTCGGCTTATGTACTACATGTAATCCTATGGCTATTCTATAAACCGAAAGTCGTTCGGTTTATAGATTAGCAATAGCATTACATGTATTCTATAAACCGAACGTCGTTCGTTTTAAAGACTTTCGGCTTATAGAATACTATTGGCTTTCTATAAACCGAACTAGAGTCGAGTCCCCATTCATAAGAAATTCTTATGAATGAGGAGGGACTCTAGTTAGGTTTATAGAATGCCAATAGTATTCTATAAGCCGAAAGTCTTTAAAACGAACGACGTTCGGTTTATAGAATGCATGTAATGCTATTGTTGTTCTATAAGCCGAATGTCTTTCGGCTTATAGAACAGCAATAGCATTACATGTATTCTATAAACCGAACGTCGTTTGTTTTAAAGACTTTCGGCTTATAGAATACATGCTGCTATTGGCTTTCTATAAACCGAAAGAGTCCCCATTCATACGAATAGGTCAATTGACCTATTCGTATGAATGGGAACTCAATTTCGGTTTATAGGAAGCTAATAGCATTACATGCATTCCATAAACCGAAAGTCATTCATGTCGGTTTATGGAATGTAGTACAATGCTATTGGTATTGTAAACCGACTCTATTTCGGTTTAGAATGCCAATAGCACGAATGGACGAATGGACGAATGAACGAATGATTTTCGTTTATTAACCATTCGTTCATTCGGATTTTGTTAGTTAAAATTTTCGTTATTCGTTTTTCGGACGAATGGACGAAAATGCTATTTTCGTCCGAAAATGCATTCGTCCGAAAACGAATGCACATGTCTAGATACCACCCATGCATAGGTTTGTTGGGTTGTTTGGGGGGTAAAAGGCCAAATTTGGTAGGTGCAGTTTTAAGTTTTCCAAATTAAAATTTTGACATGCAGACCGCCTGCACCCATGTCCCATTTGGGACATATTTGAAACCAGCCAGTGTATTTTACCCCATCAACCCATATATTTTTTAAAAGAAGACACCTTAGGCTATCTCAAATGGTGGTATTTTTACACTTTCCATGCACTAATTCTACCACCAGCCTTTGTCAAACTTTGTGGTAGTAATTTTTTTGTGGTTTTTTTTCACAAACCTTGTACTTCAGACATGAATTCACAGATTTTGATATGTGTCACTGCCAAATAACACCCCAATAAGTGTTCAGCAACATCTCTTGAGTACAGGGATACCACCCATGCATAGGTTTGTTGGGTTGTTTGGGGAGTAAAAGGCCAAATTTGGTAGCTGCAGTTTTTGGTTTTCCAAATTAAAATTTTGACATGCAGACCGCCTGCACCTATGTCCCATTTGGGACATATTTGAAACCAGCCAGTGTATTTTACCCCATCAACCCATATATTTTTTAAAAGTAGACACCCTACGCTATTTCAAATGGTGGTATTTTAACACTTTCCATGCACTAATTCTACCACCAGCCTTTGTCAAAGTTTGTGGTAGTAATTTTTGTGTGGTTTTTTTCACAAATATTGTATTTTAGACATAAATTCACAGATTTTGGTATGTGTCACTGCCAAACAATAACCCAATATGTGTTCAACAACATATCCTGAGTACAGGGATACCACCCATGCATAGGTTTGTTGGGTTGTTTGGGGGCTAAAGGGCCACATTGTGAAGGTGCGCATTTTCAACTTGGAATATTGACGTGTAGTCAGCCTGAGCCCATCTTTCATTTGGGACTTTTTTTTAAGTAGGACAGTGTATTTTACCCCAAAAAGTATATATTTTGTAAAAGTAGACACCCTAGGCTATTTTAAATGGTGTTATTTTAACACTTTCCATGCACCAATTCTACCACCAGCCTTTGTCAAAGTTTGTGGTAGTCATTTTATTGTGTATTTTTTCCCACATACATTGCACTTTAGACACAAATTCACATATTTCGGTATGTGTCACTGACAAACAATACCACAATATATGTTCAGCAACATCTCCCGAGCACAGGGATACCACCCATGCATAGCTTTGTCAGCTTTGTTAGGGGTTGAAAGGCTACATTTGAGAGGTGCGCTTTTTGATTTTCAAACTTGGAATTTGAACATGTAGAGCAAGGAAGGGGTTAATAGCTCTTATAAGAGCCTTTGTAGTACTGTACAAAAAAATTAACCCCTAAAAAGGCACAGACAAGAAAAAATGTTCTGCTGTGCAGTGATCAGTGGCAGGCAAGGGGTTAATACACTACACTATACAAAAGGTATGGCTTTTATAAAAGCCCTTGGGACACACAATTTATTAACATTTTATTTAATTTATTACAATTTAAAAATTATGTTATACAGATCTGTCTCTTTCCCTCACTAAAACTCAAGTGAGGAGAGGGAGGCAGATCCATATGGGTCAGAACAATATTTACGAACCAGACGAATGGTGATGCTCATCTGAGAAATCACCAAACCACCTTTGCCACTGATCGGCTGTTACTGATCGCTATACACGCGTTCAGACAGCTTCAAAAGGAATACACGTAATCCCCTAGTGGGTATAATTAACCCCTAGTGAGTCTGACAAAAAAAATGCTGATAGCAAAAAAAAATCCTTCGGCGACTAGATTGCTCCATATGCGCTGCTTAGGCAGTGACCATATGCACTGCTTAGGCAGTGACCATATGTGCTGCTTAGGAAGTGATATACGGCAAGGAAGGGGTTAATAGCTCTTAAAAGAGCCTTTGATATACTGTAATAAATCAAAGTAAAAAAAAATAACCCCTAAAAAAATGCACAGACAGCAAAAAATGTGCTGCTGTGTAAGATCACTGCGTACACAGTGATCAATTGCAGGGAAGGGGTTAAATACTGGAAACGGCTTTTATTAAAGCCTTTGGGTCTCAATTCTATTAAATATATTATAATTAAAAACTTACATTATACAGCTCTGTCTCCCTCCCTCACTAAAACTCAAGTGAGAGGGAGGCAGATCTACACGGTTCAGATCAAATATTTACACATATTGATCTAACCAGACGAATGGTGATGCTCATCTGAGCAAACGCCAACCCGCCATTGTCACTTATCAGCTGTTACTGATCGCTATACATGCGCTCAGACAGCTAAAAAATTTTTTTTACGTTAAACGTAGTCCCCTAGCGGGTATAATTAACACGTGACGGGTGTAATAAAAAAGTTTTAAAAAAATTAAAAATGCTTCTGCAGCAAGATTGCTGCATTTGCGTCAGATCGCTGATTAGGCAGTGGTCTACAGCAAGAAAGGGGTTAATCTCTCTTAAAAGAGGTTTTTTTATACTGTAATGAATTACAGTAAAAAAAAATAACCCCTAAAAAATGCACAGACAGCAAAAAATGTGCTGCTGTGTATGATCACTGCGTACACAGCGATCAATGGCAGGGAAGGGGTTAAAAGGCTTTTATAAAAGCCCTTGGTGTTTAAAATTTTATTAAATATTTTTTTTATTATTTTATTTTATTATTTTTACTTGATCTGATCTGTCTCTCTCCCTTACTAAAAGTAGTAAGGTGAGGGAGGCAGATCAATACTTGTCAAAGGCCATATTTAGTAATATTGCCTTTGACAGTATGGTAAGTGCTCATCAGAGCACTTACCATACATGCCTTCACACAGATCACATAGATCTGTTGTGCCGGCATCGATTGGCTCCCCCTAGAGCATAAGAAGTGAAATACTTTCACTTCCGATGCTCTTGCCATTAGAAGGGAAGCGCTGCCTGTACAGGCAGCGTTCCCTTCTACTGAGCCGATGGGGTCGCTCAGGAGAGCGACCACCATCGGTTCTGGGGCAGCCTGGAGGTGTTGTTAAGTGCCTCGCTGGCGAGGCACTTTAACAACACCACAGATGCTTAGAAAGCGAACGATCGTTCGCTTTCTAAGCACATGTGTGCAGCGGGCGCAGCCATTTTTAAATGGCTGCTACGATCTCTCCGTGGAGTGATCGTAGCGCGCCCCTGCACATTTGGGGGGTGTTGCACAATGCCTCTACCTAGAGGCATTGTAGCAACACCGCTGGTCGCTTTCTTTACTCCATTTAGTGCATGACGTGCCAGGCACGTCACCTGTCGGCAAGTCCTCGATTTGCCGTGACGTGCCTGGCATGTCATCTGTCGTTAAGGGGTTAATAAGGTACATTATTTGTATTCTTTCATTAAATCATTTCTGAGCTTGACTACTCTTGATACAATCATCCTTGACTACCAAGGCAGACAAAAATGTTTTAAATCAAATGTATTAAAAGAAAATATTTTGTGTAATTATTTTTGTTGCTTTCGCATTATACACTTTGATAGCAAGCACTATATACATTTTTTCAATTACCTGCATATTTTCCCCTTATTTTTATCCTATAAAGTCTTGAAATGCAAGTATGTTGTCATTCCATGGTCATCTATTTTGTCTGATATATTTAACCCCACCAGACCCAGGTATTTTTTAAATCCAATTTTCATGGATTATTTTGTTAGAATTCGAAAGGACCTTGGAGGAGCCATTCAGGCAAAATATGCATATGTTGTGATTATTTTGTAGACATCTCACTAAGCAACCTAAAAGTAAACATGTAACAATCAGTCATGTTGTCACTGAACTGGAATCTTGCAGACACATCCAGGACAACTAAATTGTAAGTTTGTAATCTTGTACTGTACTGGTTTTTACATTTATTGTTTTTAACCTTCAGAAATGATTGTTGCTGGTACAATTTAATATTGGCAAGATAATAAACATATGCAGGCTGGCTGCTATTGACTGAATGGGCAAACACATATATGCCTTTCCCAAAATAAGATTCGGTACATAGATGCACAATTTCCCAAATTTTCTATACAACACTGATTATTGCTCCCAGAATGCATGCGTTTTCTCTAAAGGATCACAGAAAGAATCCAGTTTTGGTGATAATTCAATTTTTTTAATTTTTTAAAAATATTTTTATTATAAACATATAAAAATACAAACATACAGGAGATAAACCAATACAAGAAGTTTCATCAAATGGTGGAGAGTAAGCAAGATATTTAGACTGGGTTATCTTAAGATTAGGGGTGACAATATTCCAAATAATACATAGATAATATACAGTGCATATACATACACAATTATGAACGTACAAGTGGGAATGCTGTAGAAAAGGTGATTATTAATTGGTGATAATTAGAGTTGAGCGGACACCTGGATGCTTCGGTTCGAGAGGTTCGACCGAACTTCGGAAAAAAGTCAGAGTCCATGATCGAACTTAACCCCGAACTTGTTTTTTGGTTTATAGACTTTCGGCTTATAGAATACATGTAATGCTATTGGCTATTCTATAAACCGAAAGTCTATAAACCAAATGACTTTCGGTTTAAAGACTTTCGGTTTATAGTCGAACCTCGAACTCCAACACGGACATACAGTGAAATGTCCGGGTTCGGGTTCGTGGCACGGACACCGTAATGTCCGGGACGAACCCGAACAGTGCGGTTCGGATTCGCTCAACACTAGTGATAATTCTAAATAGAGTACTGGAGGCATGTTATCTCTCCTTCTATAAAAACCTATTAAAAAATGATAGTTTTTGCATTCTGAACATGTAGGTTAGGGATAGGCAACCTGCGGTCCTCCAGCTGCTGAGGAACTTCATCTCCCATAATGCACAATCAGCTAAGAGGCAGGCAGATGAGTATGGGAAATATAGTCCTGCAACACTTGTAGTCCCACAGGTTGCCCACCCCTGACGTAGATAAATGGATTCATGTGTCAAGAGGTTAAACAGCAAACTTTGATGAACAAGCAAGTTGCTAATATCAGGCCAAATAACATTTCTAATGCATAATCCATAATCCATAATCCATAAGACGCACTTTTTTCCTCCTGAAAAGTGAGGTGAAATGCCTGTGCGTCTTATGGAGCAAATGTAGTTGCATACTTACCTCCATGCTGCTCTCCGTTGTTTCCTCCGTGCAGTCTAATCTCGTGCACGGAGGAAGGAAGCTCCGGTCGTTTTTTTTTTTCTTCTTAAGTTTCGCAACTTCAATAAAGTTAAGAAGAAGAAAAAAAAAACGACCGGAGCTTCCTTCCTCCGTACTGGACGTTAGACTGCACGGAGGAAACAACGGAGAGCAGCATGGAGGTAAGTACTAGGGAACGGGGGAGGAGGGTGGCAGAAAACGAGCAAATCTGGGCATACTCAGTGGCTATATCCTGGCATATTAAGTGGCTAACTCATGGCATATTATGTGGCTAACTCCTGGCATATTATGTGGCTAACTCCTGGCATATTATGTGGCTAACTCCTGGCATATTAAGTGGCTAAATCCTGGCATATTAAGTGGCTAACTCCTGGCATAGAGTGGCTAACTCCTGGCATATTAAGTGGCTAAATCCTGGCATATTAAGTGGCTAACTCCTGGCATATTAAGTGGCTTACTCCTAGTATATTAAGTGGCTAACTCCTGGTATATTAAGTGGCTAAATCCTGGCATATTAAGTGGCTAACTCCTGGCATATTAAGTGGCTAACTCCTGGCATAGAGTGGCAAAATCCTGGCATATTAAGTGGCTTACTCCTGGCATATTAACCCCTTCGTGACGTTAGGACGTACTATGCCGTCCTGACTTTAAGTGCCTTAAAGTCGTTAGGACGGCATAGTACGTCCTTTGTTAAACAGCTCATCACGGCACCCCGCGATGAGCTGTTTTCGGATCCCGCTGCAGGCACTTGCAGCGGGATCCCACCTGTCATCTGAGGCCACTTTGAGTGGCCTCAGTCCGACAGGGAAAATGTAGCCGGTGCTCAAAGCGAGCACCGGCTACATTTCTCTAAATCGCGCCGTGCCTGAACTTCTGGAGGTCTCGCGATATTTTGGCAGGGACCCACAGGGTCTATTTAGACCCTGATCGGGTCTCTGTCAGAGTGTTCCTGGCTACCGATCAAGGTGATCGGTGGCCAGGAACAATTTGTGACGTTTTGGTGCTTGCGTCGTTTGGGACGCAAGCACCTAGCGTCATGAAGGGGTTAAGTGGCTAAATCCTGGCATAGTAAGTGGCTAAATCCTGGCATATTAAGTGGCTAAATCCTGGAATAGTGAGTGGCTAAATCCTGGCATAATAAATGGCGAAATCCTGGCAAATTAAGTGGCTAAATCCTGGCATATTGAGAGGCAAAATCCTGGCATATTAAGTGGCTAAATCCTGGCATATTGTGGGGCAAAATCCTGGCACAGTGAGGGACTAAGTCCTGGCATATTGTGGGGCAAAATCCTGGCATAGTGAGTGGCTAAATCCTGGCATATTGAGGGGCAAAATCCTGGCATATTGAGGGGCAAAATCCTGGCATAGTGAGTGGCTAAATCCTGGCATAGTGAGTGGCTAAATCCTGGCATATTGAGTGGCTAAATCCTGGCATATTGATGGGCAAAATCCTGGCATATTGAGTGGCAAAAGCCTGGCATAATAAATGGCTAAATCCTGGCATATTACGTGGCTAAATCACAGTGCATCCGGTGCTGTAAGGAAGAGCAAAGTGCAGGTCTGTGAGACCACTTTCAACATTGAGCACCTTTCCTTCTGGCTGAGTGTTTCTGTTGTGACTGACTACCTGAGTGAGTGTGACTACCTGTGATTTAGTGAAGTCTAGACTTTTTTGCTGTTTCCTTAAACTCTGTTAAGTTTGTCAAGCCCTGTTAAGTCCTTTAGGTGCAATGTGGGTGCAGAGGAATGGAATAAAACCAAGAAATGTAATTTTTCTATAACCTTTTTATTACATATGAAAATAGTTGAATATGAAAAAAATCATAATCAAATAAGTATAAATGCAACTAATTGTATTAATAGATATCATATATTATCATATATATAGAGAGATGTCTGTGTGTATAGATACGCTTGTGATATGTGAGTAAATAGATATTTTCGTTGTTTTATAATTGTACTATAGATGAATGTGGCCTGCAGTCACCTCACGGGGCTCCCGTGTATGGCATATTTATTGGGCTCCCATGTGTGGCATAATTAAAGAGCTCTGGTCTGTGGTATATTTAATCGCCCTGTGTGTGACATCATTTTAGATCTCTTCTCAGTGTGGCATAGCTAATGGGGCTCCTGTGTGTGGCATAGCTAATAGGGCTCCTGGTAGTGGATGTATGGAATAGCCTTCCAGTAGAAGTGGCAGAGGTTAATACAGTTAAGGAGTTTAAGCATGCATGGGATAGGTATAAG
Source organism: Pelodytes ibericus (assembly GCA_036172795.1). Lineage (NCBI taxonomy): Eukaryota > Metazoa > Chordata > Amphibia > Anura > Pelodytidae > Pelodytes > Pelodytes ibericus. Next base: position 155,100,386 of record CM069862.1, on the reverse strand, counting down.
GCTATCCTAGATATAAGATAAGGCCAGGGACTAATGAAAGTATTACTTTACTGAGAGGGTAGTGGATGTTTGTAATAATCTTCCAGTAGAAGTGGTAGAGGTCAATACAGTGAAGGAGTTTAAGCATGCATGGGATAGGTATAAGGCTATCCTAGATATAAGGTAAGGCCAGGGTTTCCAGTAGAAGTGGTAGAGGTTAATACAGAGAAGGATTTTAAGCATTTATGGGATAGGTATAAGGCTATCCTAGATATAATGTAAGGCCAAGGACTAATGAAAGTATTACTTTACTGAGAGGGTAGTGGATGTATGGAATAGTCTTCCAGTAGAAGTGGTAGAGGTTAATACAGTGAAGGAGTTTAAGCATGCATGGGATAGGTATAAGGCTATCCTAGATATAAGATAAGGCCAGGGACTAATGAAAGGATTACTTTACTGAGAGGGTGGTGGATGTACAATGCAGCAAGGGAGGGATTTTTCGGTGATGCACATCCATTGTGGGCGGGGTCGTGTTGTTGTGGGTGGGGTCTTGTTGTTATGGGTGGATTCTTGTTGTTATGGGAGGGTCAAGGGAGGGGCCATGTGGGCCCCATTGGCTTGTTTTGCCCAGGGGCCCACACAGTTCAAAAGACAGCCCTGAATGTGAATGTATCAGTATCCACAGGTGTAGCAGTAAATACATGATAATCTCAATAGTTGGTAGCTTTTTTTTCAGATGATACACTGCACAGGTCTTTGAGAGGCAAATGTGTCTGTGAGTTAAAGTTATAAATATTTCAACTTTGTAAAAGCTCACAGGACATAACAAAATTATCTGGTGATTGCTTAAATAAGAAGCTATAATTGCTAACATTTTGTGAAGGGTTAATTGTAAAAGGAAACTCATAAACACTTTATTTTACTTAATATTGCCATTTATTTAGGAACCATTTTATTTCCACTTTAATCCTACTTTTGGCCAATCTTTCTTCTAACTGACACATATACTACACATAGCTAATATCTCTTCTGTAAGAAATACCCAGGTTGGATGAATAGATTTGAGCTATGACCATAGGAGTCCACATGAATGTTTACATGGAGTCTGGTAAAAAAAAAAGTTACCTCCTTGACTACTTCCTTGTTGGGAAGGGGGATTCCTGGTGGTCCAGTGAAGGGTCTGTGCTGTCTATGTTTACCACATGTATTCCTCCTGCTCCACCTATGCATGCATGCATGTCAGATTGTCTGATTCTCCAGTAAGAGAAGAAACACAACAAGCAGAGGAGGCATAATATTCCAATGTATTAACCCTAAAGTGGGTGGGGTGATCCTATAAAGTGTAGCTTATCCAAGGTAAGTGCAAACTAGGCATTAATAGCTGGGTTAGAAATAAAGCAAAATTAATGACTGTTTCCACTTAAGCTATCATTTCAAGCTATTAAGCTATGCAGTTCACCTATTAGTTCTCAACAGTTCACTTTTTAGTATATTCACTAAAATTCGAAAATAGATCAAGGAGGTCAACTTTCATTTTGGGACAAAGTCAAATTCGGCACCTGAGTTTGACTTAGGAAAATAAAGCCCAGGTTCGAATCTTGCCCATTGAAAGTATTGGGAGGCAAAATGATCCAAGCTATTTTTGACCAAGTCAAACTTGGGTGCCCAATAGTGGCCAGAAAGGAGCACCCCTCTCTGCAGAAGAGACCATTGCTAGATATTGTCATTGGGACAGGTCATATGCATCATTAGAATAAGCTAATGGAAGGGGTTATTTAGATCTGTTTGAATTGTAAAATGATGGGTTATAAAAAGTATTACAATGGATTTTGTGGAGTCAATATAGGAGTTATACAGAGAGGTTATATGGAATAATAGCAGTACTTATAAGGAAAGGTTATATGAAGTAATAAGAGGAGTTATAGGGAGAGGTAATATGGAGTAATAGGAGGAATTATAGAGAGGTTATATGAAGTAATAAGAGGAGTTATAGGGAGAGGTAATATGGAGTAATAGGAGGAATTATAGAGAGGTTATATGGAGTAATAGGAGGAGTTATATGGAGAGGATATATGGAGTAATAGGAGGAGTTATATGGAGAGGTTGTATGGAGTAATAGGAGGAATTATAGGGAGAGGTTATATGAAGAAATAGGAGGTGTTATAGGGAGAGATTAAATGGAGTAAAAGGAGGAGTTATATGGAGAGGTTATCTGGAGTAATAGGAGGAGTTAAAGGGAGAGGTTATATGAATTAATAGGAGTTGTTATAGTGAAAGGTTATATGGAGTAATAGGAGGAATTATAGGGAGAGGTTATAAGGAGTCATAGGAGTTACAGGGAGAGGTTATATAGAGTAATGGGAGGCATTATAGAGAGAGGTTATATGGAGTAATAGAAGGAGATATAGGGAGTGGTTATACAGAGTAATATCACAATATATTAAGGTTTAAAAATTCTTTAAGTAGATACATCACTGTAACACAATTTATTTCTAACCCAACTTTTCAATATAGTTTAACTTCGCTGCACGTTTTATTGGCTGGACAGTACAACTTTCTCTTTTTATTGGTTATTCCCTATCTGTCTCTAATTTCTCATCTTTCCCTCTCTCTTTCCTTTCCATCTTCATTCTGGATTGTTGCTCTCCCTCTCTCTCATTCCCCATTCTCACTTCTCCCCCTTTCTCCTGGCAGTGGGACTAGAGATAGGAGTGGCTTAGAGCCAGTATAAAGTCCACATCTTTGTGCCCAGTGCAGTAAATTCACAGTCCCCCTGATTCTTGCTATGGAGAGCAGCCCTGCAGAGACTGCATTATCTCACTCAGTGTGTATCCCTGTGTGCTAACTGCCTAACAACCTGCAAGTTCTGTTCCCTCTGCAAACACTTATTCAGCTCTACCCAAACAGGCTTGCCAAGCATGATGTGTGGATATTTTCAACCTGCCCTAATATTCTTCATCCTGGTATCTCCTGCAGTGGCAGAAGATGCCATTCAGTGTCCTCCTTGCTCACAGGAGAAGCTCATTCGTTGTCTGGACCCTATTGGGTGCCAGGAGCTGGTGAAAGAACCTGGGTGCGGATGCTGTGCCACCTGCGCCCTACCTAAAGGTGCACCATGTGGGGTCTACACTGCCCGATGTGGTTCTGGTCTTCGTTGTTTTCCTTCTCGGGAGACTGAAAAGCCCCTGCATACCCTCATGCAAGGACAAGGGGTCTGTACCAATATTGCAGAAATAGAGTCTATCCAGGAAAGTTTCCAGACAGCAGGTGAGAATAACAATAAAGCAGTGTAATAGTGAACTCGCATCTAAATCAATATGTATCACACAGCCTGATAACACACAAATTGCCCTAGTCAGTCACTAAGGGACAGTCACTGACTCTTATATATTTACATTAGTCACTTTTTCTTCAAGATAACCTCCTGCACACCACAGGCACAATGTTGAAAAATACAAACGAATAAAAAAAAAAACAATATAAACTGTACACCTTTCAGCTGTGTCTCCACTTTTAATATAGAGAACATTCCACTGGTTTCCATAGTGACTGCTCCACTTTTTTAGAACTTTGCACCAGAATTGACTTTATCAATAACTTTTTTCTGCTTATTGTTTACTAATGAACCTTTTTAAAGTCAATGCTCTTCTTTTATTTAAAGCCTTGTAGTAGCATCACTGAAATATATAATTTAATATTACACTAACCTATGATGAAAAAGTCCTTAACGCTTTGATTGTCAGAATGATTTAAATGGAAGCCTGAATAGCTAGCAGTACAGTACAAGGACTAATATATTATTTACCTCTATTTTAAATGGATAACTGAACATTTGGAATAGGCAATGATATGGTTATATGCCTAATATTTAAGCATGCTCTTTTTAGATAATTATATGCTTCATTGCTAACGAGTAGTGTGTGATTTACAGGTATACGCAATAGAGAGAGTTGCAGAGAATTGAGATGAGAATTTCAAGCTTTAGGCCAATGTAGTCAAGTTGGAAAAATTATCCAATGCAGCTGAATGGGACATTTTTTTAAACTCAGCTACTTTGGCCTTAAGTTTGAAATTCCCGTCTCAATTTCCTGCAATTCTCTCTTTATTGAGTAGACCCTCAAATATATCTATGTTAGAACAGCTTAGCAGGGGAAATCAATGACTTATATTTATTAATGAACGTTAGCCATAGTGTTTGCAGTTATTTCATGGATTAGAATTATGAGAGTTGTAATCAATAATATATATATATGTAAAATATATGTAGGGTTCTTAAAAAAAGTCTAATTACAAATATTTCTTTCCATAGTGACTTCTCAACATTTTGTAACTAATGCCCCTTCTGTCTACCTCCAATTTTTCACATTTTTGGGGCTTATTTTTATTAAAGGTGGTATTTTATATTTAACTAATGTGTGTACTGCCCATAAGATTAAATCCGGAATATTGAAAGTTGAATTGAAGGTTAGAAATCATAGAACAACAATACAGAATACATAATGGCAAAGGAAATGTACTATATGTACAGCTGTGTAGCTGTATTAGAATACCTTGGTAAAAGTAGCTCAAGAGTTTTGCCTGGAAATTGCAGACCTTTGATCTTGATATCTGTGGAGTTGTTGCTGATGGAAAAATCGCTAATTGGACAAAGTCTTTAAGGTATGCATGATACCTTCAAGGGACGGTGTTACCTAAACATTGTTTACTGGGAATGTAGAGAATAAAAAATTATTGAAAATAATCTATGCATTGTGTTAGTAAAATTGCAAGCACATGCATTATTTAGAAGAAAAGTTTTTTTTTTTTTTTTTTAAATGTGTCTGTGGAGTCGCCTGCTAATGACATCACCTGTGGCCTAATATGGAAATTACACTTTTGCCATTGAAAACCAGTTCATTTACATAATAGGACATAGGTGATGTCATAAACAGGAAACTCCATCGACACATTTAAAACAAATTTTTATCCTAATTTAGGAGAAAATTTAGGAGTATATTCGCTTGCATTTTTGCTAACACACGATCATTTTCAATATTTTTTTTTTATGTACATTCACAGTAAAAGCTATTTTCATGTGATACAGTGACTTTAATATTCTATTTTGAGTACACTTCTTTTTAAACGGTTTATAACTGAACTTGCAAAAGGCACTGAAAGCCATCTTTCAGTGTCTGCAAAGTAAACCAAACTAGATAAGGTAATAAGGTCTGGACTTGGTGTTACGTTATTGGAGTGGGATTTGGAGGGATATGACTGGGCAGCCAAATGAGATTAAAAAAATAATTTGCATCTGGTACGATTGTTAAGGATTTAGGAACCAATGTAAAGCTCGGACTACGTGAGAGTGGGTTATACATTATTTAATTTAGTCCAAAACTAGGTCATACTGATGTGTCTGAAGATGTCAATGGATGTCAGCATCAATGTTCAGCGATGTCTGAGAGGAGTTGCTGTCTAGGTACCGGTTCCCTGCAGAGAAGATTGAGAAGAAATGATATGTTGTTGGTGGATGTTAAGAAGCAGTTTTGGAAAACCTGTGCTGCAAGCCTGGATTACACTATTTCTTCTTTAATGATGTTTGCTTGTTTTGATAATATATAAATACAGGTGAAATTTAGAGGCATTTTTCAAAGGTCCCATTTATTCATTTCCAGAAAAATGCTTCCATGTAGACTGTGAGGAGATAAAAGGCTCTGAAATTCAGGGAATTGTGACACGGATGCTGTGAAATATTTGCTAGAGAGCAGATTCTGCTGCCCTTAACCCTTCTAACCTTCAGTACAGATTACAATTTTGGCAGACCTGACAAAGGTTTAAAATCAGTAAAACTGTCTTTCTTTCGCTGTCTATTTTAAGCTTTAGTTATGTGTATGGCAGTAACTAGTGTCTACCGTTAAATAAAAGAGCTTAAAGGGGCAGTTCCATATACAGTGTCTGCATTTCCTTTTTAGACCTTTTTAGTCATGTAAAGAAAAAGGAACGCATCAACTTTTACCTCAACAATTCCTATCTACAAAAAGATGCAAATAAAGCATTCCTGCTGTTGCTATAGCAGCAGTCCCGTCTGTCTCTCCAAGCCCTTTCTTATTGGATGTCACTGAATTTATAGCCCCCTGTGAAATTATTTTCAGTGTAAAACTACAGGAGAATTGTACAAAAACTAAGTCAATTTTCCATATATTAAACACATGTAAATACAGAAAATAAGCTAGGGAAAACTGCCCTCTTAGAAGTGTCAGTAGGAGCTCTAGGGAAAGCCTTCAAATATGTACATATATAATGTATCTCCTATTGCTTGTACATTATCTTATACCTTTCAACAGTTCCAAATCTACCAATCTGGCAAAGCCAATAAATCTTACAAAGCTCAAATTCCTCTTTCTACTTGTATAATTTTCAGTTATGTAGCCATTTTAACAATAATAAATGATTATTTCTGTAACACTGGAGTGATGCATATGTGTTTTAACACACATTTTTATAACTGTTGTATAGGATTGACAGCATTCAATGTGACATTTCTGGGAGAAGTTGTTTATAAAGCTCCATTTTGTGGTAAAGTTCTAAAAAGTGATGCAATCAGCAGAACCAGTCCCTTGGTTACCATGGTAATCCTTATTATAGATTATATCTCCAGCCCTTCCCCTTATATTGAAATCTGTTCTATGGGTTTGTATGTCATTGACATCAAGATTTCACAATCTTTATGTCATTGAAAAACATTGAAAAGCAGTTCATTTGTATTCCGTGCCACAGGTGATGTCGTAAACAGGAGACTCCACAAACATATTTAAAACACATTTTTTCATCTAATTTAGGCATTTGCTTGTAGTTTTGCTATGTACAGATCATTTTCAGTCAATTGTTATGCTCTACATGCACTGTAAAAGCAATGTTCAGGTGATACAGTCCCTTTAAAACAAACAAACAGTATTTGCTAAACGTTTAAATAGCAGCCTGTTTACCTTTAATATCTGTTATGCATGGGCAAATGAAAGAAAGGGAAGATTTTGAGATTAGATTACACACAAAATAATACATGAGAGATGTTTGATGTGCCTGTGTGTGCACATAAACATGCAAAAAGTTATATATCAAGATCAGTACATACTGAAAAACAAATGTTTTTCATTGACACAGTGATACAGTGAGTTACAGTTAGTGCAAGTAGATTTGTCCTGAAGTGAAGAGTCAATAAGATACTCCCCTTTTTGTGACCCTGTATGTATCCTTATGCTCAGCCAGTTACATTTTAACCAGACACACAAACAGTTACTGATGTCATTGGTCAGAGATACCAAGAAATATACTTTTCATTTACAGGCCAGCAGTGTTACATCTGCCTCTTTTATCCCTTTCATGCTATGTCCCATGCACTATATCACGTCCTCTTTTATCCTCACTTAGCCTGGTGTCCTGTCTGTCCTCTGTTGTGTCCATCTATCCACTCAATATTCCCCCTAGTCCTGTCCAACATCTCCACCTACCATTCTCCTCAGGATATTAGTCATTCATCTCTGGCTCTACTTTCCGCAGGACATATTTGTTACATCCTTTAGTACATATAATTTCTTCCCAGTCCTCGTTCTGTGTATAAATCCAATAAATAAATATTCTCCTGAGAAAGCTTTACATCTGGCATTCTCCCTATCCCCCTCCTTATATAACATTATTCCCCGAAGCATCTCCACCTGCCATCCTTGTTGACCTTCTTCATTTTACGCCAGGTAATTTTTCCCAATTCCCTCTGCTTTTGTCATTCTTCTCAGTAACCTTTTCATTTGTCATTTCATTCTTCTTCCATCCACCCTTTCCATATTCAACTTGGCTTTATCTTCTCACCTGTTTCCTCCTGTTTTTTTCCCCAAATTCTTTTTAATTTGACATGCTCCTCCCTATTTGTTGTGCTAGATTCCTGTTCATGCTGGACATTCTCCTCTGACACTCCTCAATCTGGTACATGTCATTCTTCTAAAACCTTCTTAACATGACCCTACCACCTATTATTCCGGACTTTCTCTTTCCATCTAACATTTTACAAAGTTCCCTTCCACCTCTGTTATTATGCACTTCCCCCTCTCCACATATATAAATGACTAATCATAAATAAATACACACACTGTGATCACTTAATTAGATACTCTAGCTTATTATACGAATTGCCAAAGCTTTCAACCATGTTGCTGGAATGCAATCTATAAAGCATGCGGACATGGTGAAACTTTGTACTTTAGAATTGGGAAATATGAGTGATCTAAGCGACTTTGACCATAGTAATAATTATTGGTGCCCGATGTGCATCTTAAAAACTGCCAATGGCTGGAATTGCAGGGAACTGACAAAGGAATTTCAAATCTAAAACCAAAGTAGTCGAGTTGACCACATTTTCCAATAAAAAAAATAAAAATGAACAAAACGGTTGGAAATATTCATTAGATAAATAAAAATAAAAATGATAATCATAGATTTGGATTAACAGCAGTAAACTGGAAATTGGAAAACTTGATAGACCCAAGTCTTTTTTTCAACCTAAGCTACCATGTAACTATAAAAACATGTTTATTTTTAAACAGTTGTCAACAGGAGAATACCAATTGCATAAAAGGTAAAGCTTTTTACAGTGTTTCTCCTGGAGATTTCCAGCCATACTTTATTCTTGGTTAGTTTGTGAATCATCTCAAAAAACTTGGAAAAGACCACAAAGATTTATATAATTACTATTTACATGAGTGGTTTGTAGAAGATTAGAAGGAGGATATGCAGTGTTTTCACTTCTATAACCTAAGAACAGGGAGATGAATATTGAATATTGAAAGAATATTGCCTGATCAAACAAGTCTGGATTTCTGCTGTGACCTGTATATGGTAGGCACAAACTTCAGCGTAATCTTAATGAATCCATAGGTCCATCCTCTTTTGATTCAACAGTTCAGTCTGAAGCTAGTAATGTAATTGAGTGGGAACTGGATTCTTGGCACAAACTAGGACTCCTTCATCTGACCATGTTGCTGACCATGTGCATTGCTTTATGCCATTTGTCTACTCATTTCCAAATGGATACTTCCAAAAGGATAACAAACAATGTAACAAGGCATGCATTTGATGACCAGCATATTCTCAAGTCTCAATCCAACTTTCAGGATGGAATGGAACAGTAGGTTTGTAGCATGAACATGTGGCTTAAAATAGAAACGGTATGATGCTATTAGGTCAGCATGGACCAAATCACAAAGGAAAATTTCTAGCACATTGTTGACTCCAGGCCGCATGATCTTAGTGTTTAAACATAAAGGGCATAGAATTATTCAGCTGCCTTGCCTTAAAGTAAATTCTTCACGTGTCATTCTTAACATTCCCCCAGTGTTTTACCACACGCATTTCACCAACTTCTCTCTCTCCACTTATACTTCACACACGCACACTCATATATGTGTGTGTGTGTGTGTGTGTGTGTGTGTGTATATATATATATATATATATATAAAATAATATTCAGTGTTCACATAGTGCATTTCATGTTCAGAAGGACAAGCATTAAATTGGCATTCTGCACAGGACATTTTTTTTTTTGGCCAGCAGAATTCAGTGTGACCTCACTGTGTTGACATGTGCCAGTAGCAGATGACCTTGTGTCTCTGGATACACAGAGTAGAGTCCACCATGTCTCTTCAAAAGTGCTTGCTGTTTTATAGAATATTACAAAATATTATTTGTCAAATTAAACCACCGAAAGGGTCAATTATATTAGAAGATATTCATGTTGGGCCCTATAACTTTAATAATATCAATATTATGTTGTATTATGCTCCCGTGCACTGGTACTTTTAATAAATGAAGAAGAAGTGCAGTTTTCAATAAACAAATTTTGCTGAGAATTTAAACAAATCTGGAAAATTTAAGGCAGTGAACATTTAAAACAACAAATTGCCTGCCTTCTATTTCTCAAATGGCTTTTAAGATGTGCAACCTGTTTAAATGAATTAAGAGAGGGGGTGCTGGGTTGGCATTCTCACCTGCCATTAAGCAGTAACCACCATTATATAAATTAAAAATATGCAATCACAGTAATGCTGAACTTTAGTCTATGCAATAACTTGCTGAACTGTACAGTGATAATGACAACGCTTGTATAAAGAACCATTCTGTCTGTCAAATGTACAAAGGAGGTACTGAATGAGCACCCAGAAACCAATCCCAATCTGTAGGCATACCTCCTATAGAATTTCATGGCACCCAACATGTGACCCATGAGCCAAAAGCAGCCCATTGTACACTAGGTGTGACCCAACTGGCTTAACTACCCTCATTCTCATTAGCCCTATTTTTGGCCTGCTAATAAATACCCACAACAAAGATATGGTACAATGGTGATGGGAAAACCCCTTCATGTAATACATGGGGTTCTAGGTTCGCTCTGTATATTGGCTCTGTGCAGGTCCTTACAGCATGAAGCCCAGACCAGCGGCCAGTGATATAAAGAAAACAGTGAAAGGTAATAGGTATCTAATATGGATGCTAAAAACAATGCCAAGGATATATGGAGACTATTTGAAAATGTTATATGGGACAATTGGAGGAATTAAAGCCACACTGGGAGTCCTGGGAGAATACCCCTTTTTTTCTCTCTGGTCATAGGAGGACAGGTCCAGGATGAGTGGGCCTGGCACATCACAAAGGCGTAGTCTCAAAAAGAAATGGTCATACTCAGAAAAGAAGTGGGATGTTTCGTGAAAGTGGGTGGAGCGTGTTGAAAATAAGCACAGATAAGGACCATTCACCAATGTCCAGAGGACTAGGGTTTCACCTTAAAGATTAGTAGACGTAGACAGCTGCCGAAACTCCAGGTGAAATGTTATGTGGAGCAACTGAATGGGGTTATAGAGAATTGATATACTGAACAAGAAAATTAGTTACAGGTAGTGGTTACATTGAGGAATGCAGATATCATTTATATGGAGCAATAGTAGGACTTATGGGAAGACATAAGGTAACCAAAGTGAAGGAGTTAAAAGGAGAGACCGTATTGAGCAATGGGAAGAGTTTTGGGTAGATCACCTATAGATATTTAATAATATTCATGTCTTCTGAAGTGACTGACAACTTAAATTGAGTACTTAATATGACACTGCATTTACACAGGGATTATGCTTTACCAGATTTTTTTTAAAAGGCTCAACTTTTGGGGCTTGGGTATAATCAAGTCAGTGTACATTATAAAGTCAACTGGGGAGTTATTCATACAAAGCAATGCTAGGGGATATAAGGAATTATTATTAAGGATTCGATTGAGAAATATTATATAGTATTCAGTGAGCGGCAATGATGGATTCTTAGATTAATGTTTCTGACATTTATAGTGAGTGTATGAAAGCAGAAACAGATAGTTATAGGCAAGAAGAAAGAGAAAGGACATGGTATATGGTGCTTTCAGCAGCTGGAGATTGAAGAGCAGAGAGAGTTGGAGACCGGCCACACATTCCTCGAGTTTAAAGCAATAAAGCTTCGGCAGGGAGTAATCTGTAAGGATTTCCTGGATATCAGAAGGAAAGGCATGAGGGCCAGGCACACATCACCTGCAAGTGAGAAGAGTAGAGAGCAGGAGGAGATGTGGGAGAGGGAAGAAAAGAGAGAATGTGTGGAAAAGAGGTCAGACTGCAAAAAGTAAATAAGAAATGAAGGGGAGAAAGGCAAGAAAGTTGGTTACAATACAGCATTATTCAGGAAAGGAAAAATTAATAGTAGAGAGATGCGATGGGTATAAAGGAAAAAAGACCAACATTTGGGGAAAGGAAAGAGTAGAACAGAACTGGTCAACCAACTGTTGCTCTCCACAAATATCTCCAAGTCTACAAAAATCCAAACTCTTGAGCAGATAGTGAGGGGTAGAGAAGAAACTGAAGAGGAGTGAAGAAATGGAAGTTGTGTTTCACACATGAATGTATCCGTGTATCTCTGTATTCTAAATGGAGTTTTGTAATTTATTTTATTGATTGTATTGTGTGCAGCCATACTAACACTAACAAACAATGATAACAGTAAGAACATAAACAGAGGCTGAGACAAAATGAGATAATAATTTAATCCTACAGCTAATTACAATATGTGCCTTTGCATTGCTCTGGTTACAGTTTGTATTGTGGCCATGTGCCTTTCTTGCATTTCCTGATCTCTGTTCCTGATCCCTGTTACTGAATTGTGCCTGTCCACAACCTAGCCTGTTTGCCGCCCGTCCTGACCCTTTTGTCTGCCTTTGATTACCAGTCCTGTCTCAGCTGCCAGTCTCGGCTACCAGTCCTGTCTCGACTACCAGTCCTGTCTCAGCTACCAGTCTACACTATCAGTCCTGTCTGACGTTCTATCCTGTCCACAGTATGCATTGTGGGGTGCAGACAGACCCCACATTGTTCCCTGCAACGAGGATCCTCCCTGGTCTGCTATCTCAGGTTGTGACAGTGAGGAAGAGAGTGGCTGCACACAAGATGTTAACATTGTCTAACATTTTAAACTCAGGGAGCAATTCTACTTACGTCACTGAATTCCTAGTATCAACAGATTATTTAATTGTAGAGTTCTTCCATTAAAAGGGTTTTCGTAGTTGACCAATAGGACCCAGCAATGTCATTTTCATGCTATCTCATGTAGAGATATATTGTATCTGAATTGTATTGCTCAAGAAAATTTTAGGTTCAATTAGTCTTAATATCATAGATATAGAATAGAGCAAATGTTTAAAAAAAATCTCTAGATTGAACTCTCCCGTGTTCTGCATACTGCCATGGCAGTCTAGTGGTTAAAATTATTTACATCCACCCTTGTTGCCCATAAATGAGGGAGATCATTTGCCAATCTGGCCACGTTCCAACTAAGCTCTCTGAGATTACCATCTTGGATGGAAATCATGCTAGCTTTGCACAGCCCCAGAAAAATATACATGGACCCGCCAGCACCTTCTGGAGAACCAGTCAAACTTTCCATGAGGTCATAAAAAGCTGAAGCTGAAGAACAGCAGAAATCACAATGTGTTACAGACAGGAGAGTGGGGGAGAAGAATGAGAGCCAGAGGTGACCCTGTTAACACCTTGGACCCATTGCTGGGATTTTCACTGTGACTTTGATGTTAGTTTATCAGGATTTATTACATAATTAACACTTTTGCTGACTGAGAAATCAGAGTTTGTGTCCATTAGCCCCCTCTCTCTGGCTCACTGTATCAGGAATCTCAGGAGGCAGTAGCTCTGCACTGAAATTGTTAAAAATGGGCATGTTTTAAGACAAGCTGTTTGAAATGTATTGTTAAGCGCAACATTCACCATATGGAGTCTTTTTTTTAACTGTTTCTATACGGAATCTTTCACTCTAGAACAGGGGTGTCAAACTGCGACTCTCAATTTGCTAATGGCCTACATTTCCCACAGCCTTGCTATTGCTTCAGTAGAGGCAAAAAATGGGTCTCCAGCCAATTTTTGACAGGCCTTCCGGTAAAATACCAGCTGGATGACAAGCCTAAAATTGAATTACACAGTGCAACACCCCTGCTCTAGATGGAGGTTAGGCAGTGAACAAAAATTACTTCATGCCCACAGCTCTTTTTTGGTCTATATCAATGTGAGGCCCTGCAGACTGGGGATATAAATTCATTCTCACACATGAATATTATGATTGCATTGGGCCTGCTTTTTCTCTTTAAGGAGTAACCAATAGTACCAATATCACGAATAAAGGTGGCCACAATGATTCTATCTTGCTTGGTGGGCCATCTGATGCCAGTACCACGATACTTCCAACACAATATTCATTCACAACAGACCTCTTCATACAGCGTAATAGTCTTAGTTTTCTCATTTATGCTCATATCAGTAATTGTTTTTGATAAATATTTTTTTTTTAATTTTTTGCCAGCAAAAATAAAAAATAGAAAAAAACACGCTGCCCCTTTCCTAAGTATTCGTCCTCCACTGAGAATACGCACTCTTTCTAGTCAATTACTTGTTCACACAATCACATTAACTGCACTAAAGCCAAACATCTAGAGTGACTACGTGTCCCAGCATGCACGAGACAGGAGTCTTGCAATAGGATGTTATGTCCCAAGTCCTGGCCCAAGCTCTGAGAGAAGGAGGTCTCAGCCACTAAGATCAGACCTCTCAAGTCTCTTGATTGGGTGAGAGTTCAGAAGCCTCTCCTGATTGGCTCAGCCCCTCCTTCACACGGATCTCAAAGATGCAGATGCCTACCAGATAAGAAAATATAACCCTTACAGCTTGTGTGTGTGCTTGTGTGTGTGACAGACTGTGTGTATGTGTAATAGATAGATAGAAATAAATGGGTTAAATACTCAGAAACGGATTGTCTGGTAACTAGAGGGGGTCAAATGCTCTCAAACTGCTTGTCTGGTAACTAGAGGGTGTTCAATGTTCACAAACTTCTTTTCTGGTAAATAGGGGGGGTAAAATACTCTCAAATTGTCTGTATCCACATGCATCCACTACAATCAACAGTGGCAGAACAAGACTGGTAAGGTCAGAAACAATTTCTGGGTCACATCAGACCAATATGGCTAAATGTCTGTCATGGACTCCTTGAATGGGACAGGCCAGGGTACATTGCACCTGCTACAACACCAATTGTTTCTCCCCTGACAGTGAACAAAATTAAATAAAACACTTTCTCAAACACACCATATATACATTTACCAGTGACAAATGTATTGCCATTGTTAGTGAATTTAGTGCAATTTAATAATACATAAGATATAAATATCTAAGCCCTTAAGTTGAAGCAATCATTGTTGGATTGTAACGTAAAGAAATCGTCCTTCAATGTTACCATATTGCTAGAAAAAATAGAAACGCTCTACACACTAAGCCAGTGGCAGAATCAGTGAGCTTTCAAGCATTTTCTGGTAATATTTACCTCATACTCATTTAGCCAATGTATTATTTCTAAAACGTTGTAGGCGATCAATCAAAACCTCCACCTCCAAAAAGGTAAAAAAGCATTCTTCATATTTTAAATAATATTTTAAATATATTATTAAATGCAATAATATAGTGTTACTATAGTATTAGCCCTACGTTAGGAATAGGATGCATGTGTTAGTTAAAGGCTTTTTAAAGAGGCAGTGAAATATTTTCTACATTAACATGACTTAATTAGGATGAATAATTTGGTTGCTATGATTAATGCTATGATTTAAATTAAGCAGTTGTGTTTAATCAAATGTTCATTTGAAAAAATATTGTTTCTGATCTCTGAGTGACCTTTCAATGTTTCAATATTTATGCCTTGAGTTCCCTTGTGCATTTGAATCTCAAAGGGATATACAAGAACTATTCAATAAAAGTGAACTTTAAGGGAACTGCAAAACTCAGGCACTAGTAAGTTGCGTAGCTTTCCAATTCAACTATTTATATAAAAATGCCTCTGCTACCACCTGAATTTTAAGTGGAGGAAATTTCCTTCACCTTTAACCCAGCATAATTTATGTAGCATATGCTACATGTACTGCTCCAAACCTCAAGCAGTAAGCCAGTAATCAACCTCATGTTGATAAGTCCCATTAAGGATAAAAGAGTTATTTGGCTGTGCATCTCTGTCTTGAGCTGTGCTTGAATACTATGATGTACAGTGTACATATACCCAAAAGCATCCATGAATAAAGAGAATATAGAGGCAAAAGATTTGAACATGTCTACTCAGAATTCCTTGCAATGGTGACAGCACTGTGAATGTGAGATTTCTGTTTGGTGAGTAGATTTGTGGCTGCTTTTGAGAAAGTTCCTGTTGGTGCGAAACGCATCAAACGTTTGTCTTTATTGTCTGTCTCCCTCTCCCTCGTTTCTCTTTTTAATGATTTTTGGACTACAATAAATATCTTTTTCACTGTCTACCAGGGGCGTTGCTAGGTCTTCGGATGATCTGGGGCTAGAGCCCAGATGAGCTCGGTCACACACAGGGGCGTACCTAGAGCATTTGGCACCCGGGGCGGACCCTGAGTGTGGCACCCCCCCGCCCCCCCTATAATAAAAATGTAAGAAAACACCCACAATTTTTTCAATGTTTGAAAACTGTACAATTATAGATACCAGGAATATTGTGCCACTCAGAACCCAGTAATATTGTGCCAGTCAGATACCAGTAATATTGTGCCATTCAGATACCAGTAAAATTGTGCCACTCAGAGCCCAGTAATATTGTGCCAGTCAGATACCAGGAATAGTGTGCCATTCAGAGCCCAGTAATAGTGTGCCAGTCAGATGCCTGTAATATTGTGCCAGTCAGAGCCCAGTAATAGTGTGCCACTCAGAGCCCAGTAATATTATGCCAGTCAGATACCAGGAATATTGTGCCAATCAGAGCCCAGTAATATTGTGCCAGTCAGAGCCCAGGAATATTGTGCCATTCAGATACCAGGAATATTCTGCCAGTCAGAGCCCAGTAATGGTATGCCAATCAGAACCCAGTAATAGTGTGCCACTCAGATACCAGTAATATTGTGCCAGTCAGAGCCCAGGAATATTGTGCCAGTCAGACACCAGGAATATTGTGCCAATCAGATACCAGGAATATTGTGCCAGTCAGAGCCCAGTAATATTGTGCCAGTCAGATACCAGTAATAGTGTGCCAGTCAGATACCAAAAGTATTGTGCCAGTCAGAGCCCAGGAATATTGTGCCAGTCAGAGCCCAGGAATATTGTGCCAGTCAGAGCCCAGGAATATTGTGCCCGTCAGAGCCCAGGAATAGTGTGCCAGTCAGAGCCCAGGAATATTGTTCCAGTCAGAACTCAGTAATAGTGTGCCACTCAGAGCCCAGGAATAGTGTGCCAGTCAGAACCCAGTAATAGTGTGTCACTCAGAACCCAGTAATAGTGTGTCAGTCAGAGCCCAGTAATATTGTGCCAGTCAGAGCCCAGTAATAGTGTGTCACTCAGAGCTCAGGAATATTGTGCCACTCAGAGCTCAGGAATATTGTGCCACTCAGAGCTCAGGAATATTGTGCCACTCAGAGCCCAGTAATAGTGTGCCAGTCAGAGCCCAGTTATAGTGTGCCAGTCAGAGCCCAGTAATATTGTGCCACTCAGAGCCCAGTAATAGTGTGCCACTCAGAGCCCAGTAATAGTGTGCCAGTCAGAGCCCTGTAATATTGTGCCAGTCAGAGCCCAGTAATATTGTGCCAGTCAGAGCCCAGTAATAGTGTGCCACTCAGAGCCCAGGAATAGTGTGCCAGTCAGAACCCAGTAATAGTGTGCCAGTCAGAACCCAGTAATATAGTGCCAGTCAGAGACCAAGAATATTGTGCCATTAAAGTGCTTGCTCACACCCAGACACACACACCTAGACACCCTGACACACACACCTAGACACAGTCACACTTTTTTTATTTTTACTTACCTTACAGTTGGTCCGTCATCCAGGACCTTCTGCCGGATGTCCGTCCACCTGACATCCGGCGAGCAGCTCACACAGCGCCACGGGGGCGGAGCTTGCACCCGTCGCGCTATGCTCTGTATGGCCAGGAGGAGAGGCTAGGGAGAGAGCTCCCTATAGCTGCCTCTCCTTCATATTGGCCCTCACCCCGTGTGAGCTTAATCCTCTGATTCTGGGACCATGTCCCAGACGGAGTAAAGCTCACCGGGGGATTTTTTTTTTTTAAATAATCATAGCCCTGGAGTCTTGGGGCTAAAGAATACTTTAGCCCCAGTGTCTCCATTCGGGGCTATGAAGAGGGGACTCGGGGCTATAGCCCCAGTAGCCCACCCCTAGCGACGCCTCTGCTGTCTACTATAGAGATATTTTGTCTGCTTTCCAGATGAATTCTGCTGGCACGCCTTCTGTGTATAGGTCTTGTGGTAAATAATGCCTCTACTACCCAATTCAGTTATTACAGACTGATTTTTGTCAGTTCATTTTTAGTGAAAAGTACCAATAAATCAATAAATTAAAAAGAAATCATCTTTTGAAATGCAAATATAAACTCTAACTTACACTGGGAGAGTAACACATAGTTGCAAACTGTCCCGGATTTGCCGGGACAGTCACGTGAAAACCAAGATTGTCCCGGGGAAATCTCATCTCCGGGACAATCCCCGCAATTTGCGCTGTTTTAGCGTGATCGCGGGTCACATGATGTCATCGCGCGACGTCACGTGACCCGCGCATTTCAGTCGGTGTGAGCTGACCCCTCATCAGCCTGCTTTAGCCATCCCTGCCACACGCGTCTGCTGGAAGCAGGCAGGACACGTCTGACAGAGCTGGTAACACAGGCAGATGTGAGTTCAGCTCACACGGACTGAACTGCGCGGGGAACGTTTTTTAAATTTTTTAACTTTAATTAAAAAAAAACCTGTTGCCGGTGCAAGCAGGAGACATGGAGCAGGTGAGTAATAGGGAAGGGGGGAGGAGGGTAGTGGCATATTACTGGGGCATCAGGCTGGGCATATTACTGGGGGATCAGGCTGGGCAATTAAACTGTGGCATATTACTAGGCAATTAAACTGTGGCATATTACTGGGGCATCAGGCTGGGCTTATTACTGGCCATTTAAACTGTGGCATATTACTGGGGCATCAGCCTGGGCATATTACTGGGCATTTAAACTGTGGCACATTACTGGGGCATCAGGCTGGGTATATTACTGGGCAATTAAACTGTGGCATATTACTGGACATTTAAACTGTGGCACATTACTGGGTATTTAAACTGTGGCATATTAGTGGGTAATTAGGCTGGGCATATTACTGGACAATTAAACTGTGGCATAGTACTGGACAATTAAACTGTGGCATATTACTTGGTGATCAGGCTGGGCATATTACTGGGCAATCAGGCTGTGGCATATTAATGGCCAGGCTAATAGTGGCATATTCATGGTAAAATTGACTCTGGCCATGATGATGCTGTGTCATGTTATGTGGGGCAAAATAACATGTACTATGAGGCAAAGTGTCACTGTGGCGTGTTCTGCAGGGGCAAAGTTACACTGTAGTATGTTCTGGGGGGCAAATTGACACTGTGGCATGCCAAAACGTGTTGGTGAAAAGTGCTGTGGGTGCTGTATGGTGCTGTGTTAAGTTCTTTAGATGCAATGTGGGTGCAGAGGAAGGGATAAAAATAAGAAATTACCGTATTTTTTTCTGAAAAATCCCCCTCGTCTTATAATTGAGGTAATTTTATAATCTGACCTCAAATTGAGGTCAGATTATAAGACATGGATACAGGTCCCCAGCAGAGCTGTAAGGGACCTGGATCCCCCTCTCTAACAGCAGGGGATGTCTGCGCGATGAGCACAGACTCCCCCCGCTGCCGCCCGCCACGACCGCCGGGACTTCTATCATAAACCCCTCAACCCTCATTTGTCACACCCCTTCCTCTTTAGGCCTTTCCCAGCATAACATTTCTACTACACCAGCTTGCCCCCACATACCTTGCAACAGTGCCAGATTGCCCCCACATCCCTGGCGACTTCACCATTTGCCCATACAGATGTCTGTGCAGGCAGCACAAGGAAGTGAGGGAGGATGTTCCACCCACATTTTTAGTGCTGGCTCTGCTATTGCCCCCTTCAGTCTGCTGTTACCTCCCGCCAGTCTGCCACCGTAAGCCTAATTGGCAGACAATACAACATTCAGCGCAACTGTCAAATTAAGTCCTCCAAATAGAAGATAATTTTGTAGTAAAAGTGTAATATCTCAGAAACCACATAAAATTACCCATATTTTCAAAACGTTTTACTCACCTTAAAGTAGCCTTTTATTTAAGGCTGGGTTAAAACATACTTGACCTATACTATTAAATGCATACAATATTGAATATAATTTCCAGGCTTTTCCTGACCTCCTCTTTATCCTTTTCATTCAATGGGGAATTGAATGAAAATTCAATTCTTATGCCTGGTGTCTGGATTCATTCTTTGACACCACATGTCAAGTGAGGAGGGACAATATATTTAATACCTGGATTCTGTCAGAGGTTGGAAGTAAACTATTCAGGTTGGAAAGCTCTGTTCTGTCTGGCACCATGTGGTGAAATTAAAAGCTTGTCCTATAATTTAACACTCAATAAAGCAAAAATGAACTATAGACTTTAGCGCATTGATGAAAAGGGTTGTCCACGTCCTCAAGAATTATGGACCTCATTAAAAGTCAATTTACAGCTTTTCTGGCTGACAATTTAGCACATGCTATTCAACACATTGTATGAAGCTGGAGAACCTTACTGGTGAGAGAGCTCAATGGACTAATGAGTGAACTGTAGAATCAGTTCAATTGTCAGGGTCGCAGGTTCAATTCGTAGGGTTGATTCTACCATTCAACCTTCTACTATGAGTACCATTAAATTGCAGGGAATTGAGACTGGGATTTCAAACTTAAAGGGACAGTCTAGTCCCCAAACTCACTTCAGTGCAAGTTGAAGATTACTGCTTGTATAGTGCACAGAACTTTTCCAGGGTGATCTGATGCAGGCATTCTGCATAAATCACATTTTTTATATTTGACTCAAGGCCTACCCCAGTGATTACTATGCATGTATACTATAGTTGCTGCAGCACTGATTATATAGACACTGAGCAAATACAGTGTTGTTTCATTTAGTGACTTCCTGTGCTGCTGCAATATAATGCATTGTGTTGAATGTAATAGACTTGTTTTTGTACACAGTAGAATCTTGTAACAGTGCAGCACATTGACATCCCTAGAGAGACAGGAATCTGTCCTTCCCCACACATACCATCTGGGCTGGGAGCTGCCCAATGGCTCTCCAACCACTAATACCGTATTTCCTTGAATATAAGATGAGGTTTTTTTCAGAGCAAATGCTCTTATATTCGAGGTCATTTTATAATCTGACCTCAAATCGAGGTCAGACTATAAGACTGGGATCCAGGTCCCCCGCAGAGCTGCAGGGGACCTGGATCCCACTCGCTAACAGCAGGTCCTTCCGGCTTCATCATAAAAGTCCCAGCGGAAGTGCCGGGCAGCAGCGGAGGATGTCTGCGCGTATCGTGCAGACATCCTCCGGCTGCCTCCACTAGGCACCAGGGACTTTCGGCCGGCTGGGGGATGTCTGCACGATACGTGCAGACATCCTCCATGCTGCCCGACACTGCCGTCTATTATGACAGCTGCCCCCACTAGCCACCAGGGAGATATGGGCAGCCAGGGGATGTCTGCACATATCATGCAGACATCCCCCAGCTGCCTTGACGAGCCACCAGGGAGGCTATGTTAGGGGGTAGGGAGGGGGGAGCCAGACAACATTGGAGGGAGGGTGGGGGGAAGACACACAACATTGTGGGGAGGGTGGGGGGAAGACAGACAACATTGGAGGGAGGGTGGGGGGAAGACAGACAACATTGGGGGGAAAACAGAAAACATTGGGGGAGAGAGACAGACAACATTGGGGGGAGGGTGGGGGAGAGAGACATACACCATTGGGGGGAGCATTGGCACATAAAAGGTCAATAAAAACAAGAAATGCATTTTTTTAAATATTATAAGTTTTTATTAAATATGAAAAAGCAATTTACATGTGAATATATACAAGTTAAACTTTTTTCCTATAGGGTAGTCTTATATTCAGGCTTTTAGTTTTTTCCTAAAGGAATATCCATAGTTTGGGGTTCGTCTTATTATCAGGGTCGTCTTATATTTGAGCAAATACGGTAGTCCCATGTAACCTCCCGCCCTTTGGCTAAATGCTTCTTGGCTACCCCAAATTACAAAATGGAGGCATCTGACTGACTCATTTTGAAAACCAGCCAATAATAAGGTTGGGACCAGGGAGTCCAATCTATAAGACTTGTCAGAACAGGGAGATTCTGTCAGCCAATCAGATTCCTCCATTTTGCATTTGAAATCTGAGCCCTCCTGGGTTGAGCTTTAATTAGGCATCCATCCTCCACTGAGTACGGGTGCTTTCGCTCAGGTGCGTTTTTTTTTTACATTTCTGCTAGCACGATTTATGTAGGATAGAAAGATTATTGCCAACCCTCAATACAAACAAAGGGTGTTTTTTTCCACATGATTTTTTAATCTTGATTCATCTTCCCCTACCTGGACAAGGTAGGGTTTTATTTATTCATTAATTTTCAATCATTTTATGGAGTCATGTTCATTGACAGCATGTGGCCAGCTCCCAGCACCAATTATATAATATGGGGGGCCAGGCAGGTGCGTATCCTCTGTGTGGGCTAGGTATGCACGCGTCCGTGGCCATTTTTGAAGCCCTGTGTCTTTTTCTTGCTTTTCATGATGGGGAGTTCGAGATGTCAGTTCAAGTTAGACTTTGTTGATGGTGGTGCAGAAGGAGGTCATTTTTATAGTTTCTATCATGAGGAAGTCAAATTGGGGGGTTGAATTTTTTTTTCCAAATCATATTCGACCCCTCAATTCACCATCCACTCGCTATTCTTTAATTTTAGTGAATAGACAAATCTGTGTTAGTGTAAGAGAGAGTGATCAAAAATGTAATTGTGCTGCTCAGTCTATGTCAGTATTCAATGTCTCATAAGCCTTTACTGTCTGTGTTAGTGATTGAGAGATGAATGTTGTGTACCATTACTCAGCAGACTCACAGCCACATATGTCAGTAGCTAAAAGCTGGTGTTTTGGAATTGCTGCATCTAGAATTATTTGGAACTTATCCACAACTAGTTTAAGAACATATTCAGGAAGTTTATTTATATGGAAAGAAGGCGATTTAGCCAGATGTGGTTATAAAAGCCAGCATTGGCATTGAGTATCACATGCATTTAATCTATGGATGCCTGAGGCTATATGATGTCAGAGCTCCACACATATTCCAATACTAAGCAGTCAAAACCGGTATAATACAAAAAACCCTGACCAATAACATTGGATTCTGCTGCAGGCAACCCCCCCACAGGGCTAATACAAGTGCATATACTGCAGGAAATATATATATATATATTCCCCCAATGTACTAGCACTCAACTTATTTCTAGTTAATTGTCGCTAAAGTGCCCGGGTGCAGATTACAATCTCCATATATCAATCCAAACAGAACGAAAAATGCACTCACGGGACTTGTAAAAGGTAACAAAACTTCTTCAGTGTCTTTTAATCAGCATCCATAGCGACGTTTCGGGCAGTGCACTGCCCTTTATTGAGCACTACACACTGAAACATTCAAAACATCACATCTATAAATACACAACTACTAATAATTTTCCAGCCGCAGCTGATCCGTGCCGGGTCCCCCACCCGGAAGTGCCAGTTGAAAGCATACATATGGTGAAACCCGGAAGTGTGCATGCGTTCCAACGTGTGTGTCAAGGTAACCAAGGATACTCAATTGTTGTAGAAACGTTACATGCCGTCACTTTAGGAAACCACAAGGTATGGAAGAACCACCTCCGTGTTCATATCTAATCCATAACAAGCACCTAAGTGCCAGTATAGCCCCGTGAGAAACAATGTTAAAACACTATGCAAGTTAATAGAAATAGCGAGCAGGGTATCCAAATGCCCAGGATCTCATGTGAGCAAAAGAGGTGGATTCAAGACCACATATATGTATAAGACTACCCAATGTGTAAATAACATACATAACAATATATCATATACACCGAATGCGGACAGACAAAAAAACAGTCACCCTTGTGCAAATGTTGCCTCGTATGGGGCGCTCCACAAGCGGTATCTATGATAAATAAAACCCAAGCTGGGTCCCCCTCTAAATGAGAGCTCCCCATGCCTGAAAAAGGAGAATACAGAGGACATCTTTACATATAAAGAGCAAGCCAAACCCTGGGGAGACAGTGGGACATGTATTATATACAAAGGGTATGGTGGACCCATGTCAGAAGGATTCCATCCATGAATAGATATCTCATCTCTATGTATAAACACAGCTTAGGGTCTAGGTGACAGAAATGCACCAGATAGCAGTTGTTCGTTTAAACCTTTAGGGGCAACTTTGTCAAGCATGAAAATCCAGCGACTCTCTCGCTGTAATACGTAGTAAGCTCGCCCTGTCGCCTCCTCTAGCAAGAGGAGGTATATGAACTATTGCAATGATGCCCAATTGCGCTAATGAATGTTGTTGTTCATTGAAATGTCTGGCAACAGGCTTGTCAGTCGATTTATCTCTATATGCTGTTCTGATCGACAAGCGATGTCCCCTTATCCGATCTCTGAGTGTCATGGTGGTCTTCACAATATATGATAAACTACATGGACAAGTGATCATATAGACCACATATGCAGTCGTGCAGGTGATCCGATGGTTAATCCTATATTGGAGACCCGTATGGGGATGGGAGAAATGTGTGCCAGATGACATATGGGAGCAAGTCACGCATCCCAAACATCGAAAGCAACCATTACGCTGGAACTGTTGTCTATTCTCATAACAGTGGACAGGGTGGGTCTGGATGGACAAGTCTGTCCCTTGTAATTTGTTGAGGGACGGGAACAGGAAGGTAAAAAAAATTTCAGTGAAAAACGTTGAATTGAGAGGTTTACTTTTTATTTTTTTTCTAAGTCAAATTTATCCTCCCAATTCGCTATCTTCTCTCTATTCTCGAATTTTAGTGAATAGACCCATAGGTGTTAGTGCAGGATACTGACTCTAGGTCAGATAGCTTGTTTCTATGTGTGTAAGCGTAGGATGTGCTCATAAGCACAGCGCACCAATTGTAAGAGAGGTCTTCATATAAGTGCGAACCTCCTACAAATAGCAATACCTATTGTTTTGCAGGGTACTAAGTTACAGATCTCAAAGTAAAATTTCTCCTGAGATTATGCTTCCCTCCCCCACTGCAGACTCTGATCATTTTAGTCTCCTTTGTTGCCTCATCTCAGTGTCCTCCTGTGTCCTTCCACATACCTTATATGTTGATGATGACAATGCACTCAGATGCTAGGTGCCACCTCAGAGGCTCCCAAGTGCCAAAGGTGGCACCCATGCTATAGGTTTGCCAACACTGCCCTAGACAAAGTCACTTCTGACTGCTCATGTTTGTCTGCTCAAAAGCTCAAAGTGTCTTTGCCAAACAGGCAAGCCATACCTCAAAAGAAAAGGTAGAAAAGCTGACCATCTTCTGCACAAAATACACAAGTCTAAAAATAACAAATGAAGGAGACAGCGCTAAAATAAACTTAAAAAACAAAGCATATCTTATAAAAATAGAGAAATTTTATTACAAATTACAAAATATATGTATATACATATAGAGCAATATTGTCTATTTTGTACATATGTTCATTACCTGGCCAGGTGAAATAAAAGCAGTGGTTAAGATTGTATTTATTCATTCTCTTTTCCCATTTATGTATATTTTATGCTGTTAATTGTGTATGTCAATTTTATATTCTGTCCGTGTGACCAGCTTTGCATTTAACTTTATAGTGGCACTGGACTTGCTCTTGCTCTATATGTATATACATTTTGTTTTGTGATTTGTAATACAATTTCTCTATTTTTACAAGATATGCTTTGTTTTTGAAGTTTATTTTAGCGCTGTCTCCTTCATTTGTTAACATTGTGCCTCTTTTTTTGCAGTGGTGTAGTTCACTGCAGTTATAAGACTAGCTGCTTTATTTACTATCCGGTAGTGACCTCCCCTCAACGGGATTGAGAGATTTCTATCCTCATTGATTTTGTTGAGGTTTTTTTGTGTGTGGACAACATACGGGTTTGTTTTATTTATTATTTACCTTTCACTATTTTCACATATTTTCCACCATCACTAATTTTTTAAATACTGTGCAATTTTTTCTTTTTCTATTACAAGTCTAAAAATATAAAAAGAAAAAAGAGGCACACCATACCTGGTAACAATTTTTAAAAGCGGCAAAGGTTAGGAAATATTGTTGTAGCTCAGGTAGCCCGATGTGCCTCCGAATACATCTGAAATTTGGAAATCATAGACAATTCCACACCGATATCTCTCAACACCGAATTCAACCGAAAGGCACCAAAACAAAATGGTAGCCTTGTCAGGTGTCTTTTGTACAGGTGATGAGCTGAGATTAGGAGCACTTCCTTTAAGAGAGTGCTCCTAATCTCAGTTTGTTACCTGTATAAAAGACACCCGGGAGCCAGAAACCTTGATGATTGATAGGGGACACAAATACTTATATTACTCATTGACATGCAAATAAATGTATAACTTTTTTTACATGCTTTTTTCTGCATGTTTTCTGACTGATAATTTCTTTGTCAGTAGGCAAACGTTCAAAATCAGCAGGGGATTAAATACTTTTTTTCCCTCACTGTAAACTGTGTAATTAAAAAAAAAAAAAAAACCTATACAAGATTTTTCAGTTATTCTGCCATTTAGCAGCAATTGCTGCACATGTAAAACTGGGAGGTACAGTTTTTATAGTTTTTAAAAAAAAAATGGCACAGCTTATATACTAGGGCTTAATCATTTATTTCATGCATCGCGTGACAGTTGTCCATTAAGAAAACCAAAATCCATATCCCAACTCTTTTTTTGTTATGTTTATGTTATGGTCTATAGACAGCTGACTCAAATGTTTCAAATCCCTCTTCAATGACATAGTGCCCACGGCCCCATAGTCTTCTGAGGAAGTGGGGCAGTGGAAAATATACAGTACTAGGGATAAAGAGATATATAATATATCTCTATAAACATCAGGAGCAGAACAAGGCAAGGAGGAATTCCTTTCTTGTAAAATGCACATTCTTTGATATACTGAGTATAATCTTTCCACTAATGTATAGTAATCTGGAGCGCTCAATAAATCAAATAAAGAAAAATATTTAATTAAAAGTGTTAAAATCAAAGAAAGTGCAAATGAATCATATAAGTGAAGGCAAACAAGTACTTGAAAGTAATACAAAGAAAAACGTGACCAGTGCGCTTCAACCAACACTACACACACTTATATTTACCCTTAGAACAAGTATGTATCTTGCAGTGTTGTATAAAGGGAATATGAAAAATAAAACACACAATAGTGTAATATATCAAAGAAAGAGTGAAATAAAGTGAATGAATGGTGCCAAGTGGCCACTCACATTCGTCTGAGCAACTACTTGCTCAGGGATATCAGCATAAGGGAGCCCAGGGAAAGGGTTAATGATGTTCCGTTACTTCATCCATGAAGACTCCACAAAACACATGAGGAAGAAGGAAGGCAAGGATATTAATGAACACTGTTTAATATGTAATCCAAATAAAACACAGAATTCTTACAGTTAAAATCTGAAGAGTCCTCAATTTCATTAAAAGCAGTAAAAATGGTAAAAATCCTTGAAAAAGAGTCCAGTGTTGCACATCCCTTGCTTCCTATAGCACACAACGCGTAACGCGTTTCTCCTCTTTGGTGAGGCTTTTTCAAGCTTCATGGATAAAGTAACGGAACATCATTAACCCTTTCCCTGGGCTCCCTTATGCTGATATCCCTGAGCAAGTAGTTGCTCAGACGAATGTGAGTGGCCACTTGGCACCATTCATTCACTTTATTTCACTTTTTCTTTGATATATTACACTATTGTGTGTTTTATTCTATTATTTTTCATATTCCCTTTATACAACACTGCAAGATACATACTTGTTCTAAGGGTAAATATAAGTGTGTGTAGTGTTGGTTGAAGCGCACTGGTCACGTTTTTCTTTGTATTGTATTTGTTTTGGTAGAAGTGAGACACTAGCGGTGCCCGAGTGCTGAATACCCGTTTACATACAGGCGCAGCAGTCTACACTTTGTGTTAAGTACTTGAAAAGGCCTTGATTTTCAAATTATGTTGTAATCTTGAACTCAAAGAAATGATGCAAATGGGAAAAAAAACATACAAACAATAGTGCTCCCTGTCTATCTTGAAACAGCATAAATGAGGATTGAGGTAAATGACAAATGCCTGCTTACTTAAAGGGACACTACCACTTACATAAGTGTGTGTGTGTAAGTGGCAAAGTGTGTTTGTGTGTGACTGGCAGAGAGTCAGTGTGTGTGATTGTGTTAGTGGCAGAGTGTGTGTGTGTGTGATTGGCAGAGTATAAGTGTGTGTGGTTGGCAGAATGTAAGTGTGTGTGTTAGTGGCGAAGTGTAAGTGTAAGTGTGTGTGTGTGTGTGTGTGTGTGTGTAGCAGAGTGCAATTAATGGGTGTATCACAGTGCTCTATTGATATTGTACCCCTGTTACTACAACTGGGTATGTGCAAATATGTGTCAGTGTATATGTGTTGCTGTGTGTGTGAAACATTGTGTATGTGTGACTCTATGTGTGTATATGTGCCTGTGTGTGTACATGTGCCTCTGAACGTGTGACTGTGTGTATTTTGTGCTGAGGGCGGGATCAGCAAAGGGCGGCAAAATATATGTTTGCCCTGAGCACCAAAAAGTCTTGCACCGGCCTGTGATATCTTGTCTTGCTTTCAGGATCTCTCTAAACAAAGTAAACAGGCCTAGGTTGGGAGGGCAAAGAAGTTTTCCCTCCCCCCCACTTTTGTGCTTAAAGGAAGTGATGCATGCAGGGCCGGCGCCACCGCAAGGCAGCACAGGCGGCCGCCTTAGGGCGCTGCAGCGGGGGGGCGCCAGCGGGGGTAAGAAAAAATAAATTTAATAGATGTATATATATTTTTTTTATTTACATACGAAAATCAGAAATCCTAAAAGTTCATCTGTGGCTGTGGCGTGCTTGTTATTCAGCACTATGCAGAATTCAGAGCTACGTGCTGTAACGGTCACGTGACGTAGCGGTCACGTGGCTCTCACGAGGAGTACTGTAGGCGCGTGCAGTGAGTTCTCCCGCCTTGGATAGGGCCTCAGCCACCCCTCTAATGGCTCCAGTTGAGAAGTGGTCTGGGGATGTCCTCTCCATGGGCATAGATCTCCGACCCAGAGGATGGCTGGAAACCAAGAGGGTCCCACCACCAGCAAGGAAAATAGCCAGATGCGCAGCTCTGCTGCTGGGGGCGGCAGTGATATTTGCTCTGCAGCACCCTGTGATCGCCTGGAATGGTAAGGAGAGGGTCTCCCTGGGGTGCATCCTGCAGTCTCACACTCATTTCTGCTGCATGCTCCTTCTTTCAATGGCTATATGAAGTCACCTTCATTCTGTCTGCCAGGCCCATGCTGGGGGCACAGGGGTTAATTTATGATCCACGCAGGTGACCATTCCAGCAGCTGGCAACCTGCACAGCCAGAGCCCCTAAAGAGGACCACCATTATGCTCTTAATGGGTTAATAATATCCGTCCTATAGCTGAATTCTACCATTGTGTGCATGATACAGTGCCCTGCATGGGTTCTTTTTTTTTAACCCCCCTCTCTCCGCCAGGCAGCATGGGATTTTATTCTGTACTGTGGGTGATCTTCCCCTGCTCATGCAGTCATGCCGGGTTTAACCCTTTAGATTCTGCTAGGCCATACCAGATCTTTCTCTGGGACTCGGGAGGTTAAGAGTTAACGATCTGTCAGAGCTATTGAGTTTGCAATTACATTGTGATCGCCCATATTTAAAAAAAAAAAAATCAGATTCCTTGTGTTATACTGAGAGTCTACATTGGAATGTGCCATCAATATTGTATGTGTGTTATATAGCTTGCCTTGTGTACCATAACATATCTCTTACATATATACCTGACCATGTATATCCTATAGTGTGATGTGATTTTTTGGAATTATTTTCTTCAAAATGTACCATGTGCAATTATGATCACAAACCATCCACTAGCAAGCTTTCTTTACAATATAGCAAAGATTCTGAGGGGGGGGGGGGGGGGGGCTCGGAAATATTTTTTCAAATAAATAATATACAAACTTATGTTGAGAATGCTTTATTCAATTTATTAATGCTTATCAGAAACCCACAATTGAGCCAGGGATGTCTTCCAATTAGCCACCTGAAGATGGCCACTTGTTATCTACATGTGCTCTATAGGGTAGAAATGATTTTTATGATATAGTACTCCTAAATATATGTTTTTTATTACCCATTACCCTTCATGGAGGAAGTGTGCACGTGAGTGCACTGTGATGGTATATCCCTGGCTTAATGGTGTGTGTCACTTCTGTGGTAGCAGCAGGAGAATGAATTCTATCAGCCACAATGCTTTCTGTCTAGGTTTTTAAATCCATAAAATCTTTAAAGACGACAATCCTGAGAGATTTATTATCTAAAAGGTTAAACACCATTCCCACTACTGTACAGTTACATGAGACATTTTTCTGAGATAGTTTTGCTTCATTAAAATTGGTGATCTAATTCGGAATATATTCCACCGGGCAGCTCCATAAACTTGTCAGACTCTCGCATTTGCCTTAAATTTGGACAAAAGTAATTGAGCATAGCACAAACCTGTGTACAGCTAGTGTCTGCTTTAAAGAGGACTTCAGTGGATTGATAAGTATTTTTTTCCCCCTTTCTATAAATGTCACTTGTGCCCCATGGCATTTATTAGAATTCAAGCCAATTGTGGAACCAGGACTGACTACAAAATAATTATCAAAATCAGATAGTGACTGCATCAAAGAAAATGGGCCCCAGGAGCTTGCAATCAGACTGGGTTAGCTAAGTGAATGATGTCTTGAAATAATCAAGTCTGAATTAAGTATTCTTTTTTTTTGGGGGGGGGGGGGGTCTCGTGGTGAGGATGTAGGTTGAATACCCCAAATCCAGTATAACGAGCATACTGAGGGGCGATATCCTGGCATATTGAGAGTCAAAATCCTGGCTTATTAAATGGCAATATCCTGACATATTAAGTGGCAATATCCTGGCATATTAAGTGGCAATACTCTGGCATAATTATTGGCAATACTCTGGCATATTAAGTGGCATTATCCTGGCATATTCAGTGGCAATACCCTGGCATATTAATTGGAAATATCCTGGCATATTAATTGACAATACCCTGGCATATTAAGTGGCAATACCCTGGCATATGAAGTGGCAAAAGAGTGGCAAAATCCTGGCATATGGAGATGCAAAATCCTGACATATTGAGTGGCAAAATCCTGGCATACTGAGGGGCAAAATCCTGACATATTTAGGGGCAAAATATTGGCATATTAAATGGCATATTGAGTAGCTAAATACTGGCATATTGAGTGGCAAAATAGTGTCTCAGGTTATGCATGTCACTGTGTGTGTGTAAGTGGTAAGGGTGTGTTGCTAAGTGTGTCACTTTCTGTGTAAGGGTGTGTGTCACTGTGTCAGTGTAAGTGTGTCACTGTGTCTGTGTAAGGGTGTTTGTGTAAGTGGTAAGTGTGTCTCTGTTTGTGACTGCAAGGGTGTCTTTGTGTTTAATGGTTTCAATGTGTGTTAGGGTGTCAATGTGTGACAGATTTAGAGCATGCGAGTTGAATATTTAGATGTATTTATTTTCCACACTATACATTATACTTTTATATATATAAAATATATGGAGGGTTGGTAGTATGGGAGTCGTGGCGGGTCAGAGGAGGGGGGCACCAAAATGCACCTTCGCCTGTGTAGACGAAAATCCTTGCACCGGCCCTGGATGCATGAATACATTGAAAACCAGGATGTGATGTAAAATACATGATCTCAATTAAGGTTTTAGAAGCTAAAGCCAGGCAGAGAATCATTCAGTTTCTTTTCTTCCTTGGTGGAGGTGGTAAGCGTGAACTTGCAGCAGTGATTCATTACTACATGTGGAGGCCTAACCGTGGGGTTGTTGCTCTGTGGGAATTGGCTATGTGTGTTTGTGATAAATGTGTAGTATTGTGTTGTTGCCTAGTAATAAATATCTTTTAATATAGACAAACCTTTGTGATATATATATTAAATTAATATATTAATTTGGCAATACACCACATGGCCCCGCCTGTGGAGGAATACTGCTGAGTACTGCTCAAGCCTACACTACGTTTGATCTGGATACCACTTCCCTTTCTACTATATTTGCGATATAGGGTTAGAGGAACCCTAGAGAGAGTGCTAAGGGGAGTATTTTTTTTTTATTCTCCATACATGTCTATTTGCTTTTTTTACTTTCGTAGTATAAAGGTACCAACTCCTTCACTTGGAGCGCCCAATAATTTGCATGTAACCACATTTTTCCATTTGAATTTTCAAGGAAACTGCAGCACATTCATTCAATTGGCAGACAACCAGCCTTGGCCACTGAGTACAGGGAATTAATGTGCTACAGTTTTCTTGGACTTTCAATGGAAGTCTGGATGACTCTCCTTTAACTTGCTGCTTGGCAACACAAGCGTTGTGACCTGACCGGCCCCACTTACTACCACTCAAAGTGGCCTCAACTGACACAGGGGATCCCGCTGCAAGTCCCTGCTGCGGGATCCACACACAGCTCATTGCAGGGAGAGAGACTGTACTATACCAAATATGCCCCCACACATATTTGCCCCCAAACAGCCTGGTGCAACATCCCTACCTGGAGATCTCTGTGTCTACCTAGCTCAGACCTCAGACATCCCATATTTTTTTTCATAGTATGCCACTGTTGTTATGTATTATTTTACAAAAGTGTAGTAACCTTATCTTTTTTGCCTCATGTTATCCTGTGATTACAATTAGTTCCCATACCTGAATTTATGTAGTCCTTTCTTGCCAGATGTTGTACTGTGTTTACCCCAGTGCAGAAGATAAAACATTGGCGAGTTCACCATGTCAAGAGAACTGAACAAACAAAATAAAGCAGACAAAGAGCAGTAAAAACTGAACAAAACAAACTAAATAACAATACAATAATTTGTATAAAAAGTAATAGTTTTGTTGTAACTTTGATGTAGTGTTAAATGTATATCAAAATACAGCTATGTTGGCCTCTCATGTTTCCACACAACTGGCTCAATCAATACACCTCAAATTAAATAACAATAGTAATGCTTTGTGATTCTTATAGTGTTTTCTCCTTGTGATACTCAAAGTGCTTCACAGATACATATACAAACTCAAAGATCTACTCAATAAAGAGAATTTCAGAGAATTGAGTTGTTTATTTTCAAACTTTAGGCCATAGTAGCTGGAAAATCTCCAGTGTACCTGTATGTGAGAATTTTTCCAACTCAGCTACTTTGACCTTAAAGTTTAAAATTCCCACGTCCACTCCCGGCAATTCTCTCTTTATTGAGTAGATCTTATAGCGTTCCCCTTGGTCAGTGAACCATTAATTAAATCTCTGGAAATCCTCAGAGATTTGGGCATCCATGAAAACCTATCTGTGCTTCTCTTCCTAATAAAGTTGGCAGAAATTGTATTAACATAACGTAAATGAGAGGTTTTGGTTATATGAATTGGTCAAAGCACATTTAAATTTACCGCCATCTCAAGGCACACTCTCCGTAGAGCAAGACCTAACCTTACCTACTAACTAGTAGGCACATAAAGCAGTCCATATTACTACCAAAAACCTTTTAATATGTTGGAGAATGGGTTAATTGGAAGGAGGCTTAATTGGACAGAAAACTTTATTAGGGTCCAGACTTTTTTTTGGTTTATTGTATGTGTTGCATAACAGTGTACTCACATCTGTTTGGTAGGCATGATATTATACATATCTGTTATTTGAGCATATGGTTAGATTAATACATGTTTCTTTCATACATGAGAACCTACTGGATTTCATTAGTGGTCTTGAATTTGGTTGCTAAGCCTCCAGGTTAGCTAACTTCACTCTTGGTAATACTCTTTTAGGTGGTCTCCAACCAATGATGGACTACAACTTCATGGCTTTCTACCACCCAGTGTGCCGTACACCAACATGTTTTTGTCATTTTCTGCATATTAGAGCTTTACCCTCACTAACCTCTAGATTTTTCAACTTACAGCAACTGATGATCACCCCAATATCAGTTTCAACCCATGCAGTTTGACAGACAAGACATGCATTCAGAAACAGCAGGCCAAGATCAACCATCATCAAATGCAGAGTGGAAGTAAATTTATGAAGAACATCAACAATCCAAGCATCACAGAGTTTCGCATGGTGAGAAAGTCATCAAAACAGAGCTAATTTCACTGTGTTATATTAACCTCCATGGAACCAATCCACTAAAAATGTTACTAACATTTATTTACATTTGATTGTATACTAATTAAACCTTTTCTTGCTCTTGTCAGCGTCCCTGTCAAAAGGAATTGAACCGAGCATTAGATAGACTGGCATCATATCAGACAAAAACACAAGAGGATTTCCTGAGCATCCCCATTCCAAACTGTGACCGTAATGGCTTCTTCAATCCCAAGCAGGTAAAAATGGCTTGCTGATATATTTATTTGAAAAGCGATGACTTTTGAACTTCTCCTGAGACTGCAATTACTGAAGTTGGATTAAACTGGTTTTGCAGATGTACTGATCAGTGCAAACATCAGGGGATTATTGGAGTCAGTAATGGGAATGACCACCAAGGGACTCCTGGGCTGTAATAGCTCATCTCTAGCTTGTTTACTCCCCTTCTCTTAGGATTTTTAGGATATGCAAATGTACATATCTAGTAGTGCATGTGACATAAGCTTAAATGTTATGTACCTCTTACATGACTCCTGGCATAATGGATCAAACCATAATTTCAGCATGTAGCCACAGTTACTACAAACCTTAGAGTGGGAAAAACAACAAGTCACAGCAGAAGAGAACACTAGAACTTCATAGGCAGAGGCTAGAAATGGGAGACCATAGTGTTGAGAGCTGGGAAGGGGAAGCGCTAAGTGGGTGAAGAGTTAAGAGGGTACTAAAAGGGTCAGAGGGGTCCAAGCTGAGGGTTTACTAGTTGGGGAAGTCAAAACAAAGGGATGTTGGAAAGTCAATTTCATTGATCAAAGGTGCTAAAATGATGGTCAAAAATGAGTGCTAAAACATTACATAAAAAGTAGAACAGGAAGAGGAAGGCATGATGGGAGAATGTGAAAGAGCAGTAGTAGAAAGTGTATGTGGAAGATCAGTATGCAGCATATCTCTGGTATCAGTACTCTCTATCTGATTGATCCCAGCCATAACCTCACCTTACTGAGTGAGGTTAGAGAATGAGATTAGAGACTAGTTAGAGTGATATTTAGAGAGCTTTCCAACTTTGCTATTAATCCCTGATTTTTGCATTTCAGTCATCAGTTCACCACAGATCACTTTATAGTGAATAAACCACACTGAAAGTCACTTCAGTATTCTATTCTCACTGTGTGCCTATGGAGATCGCATAGCGTGCTCTTATACCACTGTCCACAGTGGGTAGGGTTGAACTAGTCAAATACATTTGTTAGAAGGGGTGTTCATATAGATTTCTTTATGAAGTGTTTGTGTGCCTTATCAATAATGTGTATTGCAGTGAATGCTGGCATTTTCGTTATATAATACACAGTAGTGCATTCAGTAACGATAATATATCTCCTTACAGTGTCACCCAGCTCTGGATGGTCAACGTGGAAAATGTTGGTGCGTGGACTGGAGTACAGGGGCCAGGCTTCACACCCCCTATGATCCCATTCTAGATCCAGATTGCCAGGTGGCAACTAAGAACATCAGAATATGAAGATGGGAATGAAGTTCCTCTTCACTTCCTCCATCAAATCCTAATAAAGGGATATAGCTACTAAAAGACTTCTGGGACCAACTTTGTTTGATGACCCTAGAGAAGAAAGCACCAAAATATTAACCTCTTCTCTGTCAGGGGGCCTGAAACATATTGCCAAGCAATGCGTTACAGAACCCTATAGTAAGGAAGGAGTTAATAAACCACTTGAAGGGGTACAGGAGGGAGGCGGGAGGGGAAGAAATGTTTTTTTATATATATCTTTTTATTTAATCATTATTGGGAGTCTAAGAAATCCAGAAATGAGTTGGCTTGCTGACCAACAGAGGTGGGGGAATGTATTCAGTACATTTTAATAAGTTAGGTACAGCCAGATTAAGCATATCAGCTTGCCTTGCATGTGAGTGGATGTTAATTTGGAGTGCTGTAGTATTATTTGAGTGAGTAGCTGTATTAAATAACATGCACTCTATGGTACAATACTAGGAGTAACACAGAGAAACTCTATGGTACATTATGGGAATGGCACACAGGGCTTCTATGGTCCAATACTGATGTTACATGGAGGAGCTGTGCAGTAGGAATAGGGAAGTAACAGAGAGGATCTGTATGGAACAGTATGTTTGGTGGGGTGTAAATGGGACAATTGTGGAACTTGTAGAAACATGCTGTATAGTACGAAAGGTGGTGCTTTGTCTGTAACAAAAATGGAGTATATAATTTATGGTACAATATTCTGGGTGGAAGAGGGGAATATTATGGTACATATTGGGGGCCCGTAGACTGGATTTACATAAATGGGATCGTGAGGAATAGATAAATTTAGAAACTCTCAGGTTTTAAAACATTTCGTATGGGGGGCCTAGGTATGAGGTACATTTGACAAATCCTAACCCATCCTCTACTTTAATTCAAGATGCTTTGGAAAAATATTCTGGAGCTTTACATAAAACATAATGCAGCACTTCAATATTTATCAGAATGAAAGTCTTGCATTGGATGATGGATCATGCACATTACTTTCTTCGAGTCATTATAACAGACTCTTTCATGTGACAAAAATGTGGAACTATAAAGGGGCTTAAATGAGGATCACTTCAAATGTCACTTTTTTTATTCAACTTAAATATAATTTATACCAATGACACTTTGATTATTGTCAAATTGATATTTTTGTAACATTAGCTGTCAATACAAAATACTGATCTTGGACCATGCAAGAGAAAAACTGGTGTTAAGTAAGCCAACTTTTAGCTCCAGCTGCTTTGGATTGCAACGCCTATCAAGCTGTCGCCACTTGATGTTAATTGTAGCCTACAGCCGATGCAGACTGAGATTTTCATGAACCCAAAGGAAATGTGAAAGGGGGATAGTGTACATTTATGACTACATATAATACCTACATTTTTTCAGAACCAGTCAAACTGTATGACTCGTTATTTACTATTGTACAAACTGGTGGAACCTGCAATGTTTTTATCACTACAAAGATCAATTGCAACTTCAAGCCAAATAGAATTTTAGTTTTGAATGTACACATCTCATTTCTTTGAAATTAAATGTGATCATTAAAAAAAACATGTGTCCTTAGTCTCCGGTGTTTAGTTGACCTTATAAAATCAAGGTGGGCTGTCAGGAACGGTGTCCAGGTGACACAGGACCCAGAGCACCCATAGATGGTAAACAGGAGTTCATGCGCAGGAACGGACGAGACCCTGAAAACACCATGGAGCAGGCCTGGAAGATGACACTGTAGAACAATATTAAGAATGCTATAGGCTGGAACAGACCAGGCTAAGCAGAGCAAGAGCAAAGAAAGTTAATGAGCAATAACTGGAATAACAGAATACAAAGTACAGGTCGAAAGAAAAACTATGGTAGAACTAGGATGGGGGCAAGGGGAACTACTGCAAACAGACACAAGCAGGGCAAGGCAGAAACCAAACTGAGACAAGGAAAATTAATATAGCACACAAGACAAAACATAAATAAAGGGCAGAGACAGACATGGCACATACATAGGGCATGGCAACAGAAATAAAGTAGAAATACAAAACCACAGATATAAACACAGGACTAGCCTTTGACTCTAAGATGGTAAATGATAAGGGTTTAATTACAATGGCCCTGAGGTTATTAGCTTGTCAATCACATCAAGGTAACTTACAAAATGGCAAGTTCCTATCACTAAGCCTACCTACATAAAACTAAAACTATATTAAAACAAGAAACATAAAAACCAAGACATACCTAAAGCAGGACAGACTGAGGTTTGAACCACACAGAACAAATGGGTTGGGCACATTAATATAGAAACAGACAAAACAAGGCAAAGGGAAACTAGAATTTGATCAGAATAAGAAACACAGCAAGTATTAGGGAACTATCAGGTAAAAGGGACATAGCAAGGAGAGAAACACACAGAGACTTGATACCTCCTGACAGTTCTGGATGTGATCTTACACGGGTTGATAACATGGGCAGACAAAAAATTGTTAAATTACAACTTGGATCACCCCCAGTTAAAAACATTAAAGGATGGTGGAGTTGCTGTACATCAGTAGCTGGGGTTCTTGCCCTGGTCTGAAATGATAAAACGTATACCCAAGAAATATACAATTTAATGCAGAACAGTCTCGGGTGGAGATCTGGGGATTTTACAAGGGACAGCACTCGGCTGATACAAATGATTAACAACCATGCAAAATATGCACAGTGGTTTAACAGTGTTTATGAGGCCACTTGGCAATTAAGCTGTGTATGCACAGTTGACTGGAAACAACATGTCATAATTACTGGTCATTTGCACCTTTGGAAGGTATTCAGTTCAAAAGACCAAAAATATAGATGTTGACATAATATCCATAGATGTCTAAAGATCTGAAATATAAAGTCATGATTTATTAAATTTCACTGTATAAAAACGAATGAATCACCTGCTCTGGGACATGCAGGCAGAATTACTCTGATTGTTATAGCAAAGTGAAGTGTGGTTTGTGATGCTGGAGGGAAGATCAGATGGGAGAAGGGAGTGGGCATGCGATGCTGAGGATGAGAGGGCATGAAATCCACAGATGGGGTGGGGACACTGTAATGCTGAGGGGCTGAGATTGGTGATATCATGCCCTGTGTTCTTAGCTATCATTCAGACATCTCATTAACAAACTATGTAAAAGTTTTCTTGATCCAGAGATCATACAGATCATAAAGAAGATTCAAAGAAGCACTTGCATCTTTATTTGTATTGAACTAAGTATTTGTGAATCCAGTAATGCATCTAAATACAAAATAAAAATGACATCTTCTAAGTCAAAAGTCTGATCTCAATTTTGCCCTCGGCAAAACCTGGAAAAAATAAATAAAGCTGGAATGTAATCTTCACCATTCCACCATTCCACCGTTCGTTGCTCGCCAGATTATAAAATGTTCTTGCATTTTGTCCCACAGATCCAGTTTATTGGTGCACCAAACCGAAAGCAAAATAAAAAAGAGAGTTACACAATGTTTGTCTGTGTCTTAATTTAAGTGTTGAACATGGAAAGTCATCCAAAAGGTTCCAGAATAATTAACTATAAAAAAATTAACAATTCCGTGAGTTGTATATTTTTCGTTGAATCATTAACATTTTTAAATAAACGGAGAAAGTGTTACTCATATATCAAATCTCCTGTGAGTGTTAGGCAAAGCTGAAACAAACAGGCACCTTGTATGGAGACGTATCCTAGGATGGGTAGTCACCTCCTTTAGCCCGTAATGAAAGGCAGCAAGTCCCAAATAAAAACCACTGTTCCATTTGCTCTTTGTCCCAATAATCACACAAACACAGGTCTCAGGTACAGCAGAAAACTAAGAACATTTAGCAAAGCAAAATATGGGGAATATAGACAGTCAGGCATCTGATAACAGAGATTAGACAACAGAACAGTAAACAGATTAGTTTTACATACAGTGGGAAAAACAGTAGGGACATAATGGGATCAACCTAACATTCAATCCAAGGCTCTTGAGCACTCTGAGGCTGGGCAAAAGAAGTTGTAATCCATAGGTCTTCACACACCTCATTGTAATTTAATTAAACAGTTGTAAGTATGATATTGTGGTAGAAACACCTTTCAGAGATAACTCAAAAGTCATCAGGAGCTTCTGTAGGATATTGTAGACATGTGCAAAACTAAAATTTTCGTTTCGTTTTCGTCCATTCGGACGAAAATGTTATTTATTTTGTCTAAAACGAATTTCGTTCATTACTGCATTCGTTTCAGACGAAATTCGTTAATTTCGTTTTATTCGTTCGTTTTATAGAATACGTGTAATACTATTGGCTTTCTATAAACCGAACGAGAGCCCCATTCATAAGAAATTCTTATGAATGGGGCTCTCGTTAGGTTCATAGAAAGGCAATAGTACTACAAGTTTTCTATAAGACGAAAGTTTATAAACCGAATGTCGTTCGGTTTATAGATTTAAGGTTTATAGAATACATAGAATTACATGTATACAGAGACAGAGTCTCCATTTTATGAATGGAGACTCTGTCTCTGTATAGTTAAATGCCGACAGCCTATAAACCGAACGTTCGGTTTATGGACTTTCGGCTTATGTAATACATGTAATCCTATGGCTA
The DNA here is from genome assembly GCA_036172795.1 of Pelodytes ibericus. Lineage (NCBI taxonomy): Eukaryota > Metazoa > Chordata > Amphibia > Anura > Pelodytidae > Pelodytes > Pelodytes ibericus. The sequence goes on along the minus strand of CM069862.1, from coordinate 155,060,332 downwards.
TTCTATAAACCGAACGTTCGGTTTATAGAATAGCAATAGGATTACATGTATTCCATAAGCCGAAAGTCTATAAACCGAACGTTCGGTTTATAGACTTTCGGCTTATAGAAAACATGTAGTACTATTGCCTTTCTATGAACCGAACGAGAGCCCCATTCATAAGAATTTCGTTCGGTTTATAGAAAGCCAATAGTATTACATTGTATTCTATAAAACGAACAAATAAAAATTAACGAAACGAAAATAATTAACGAATTTCGTCTGAAACGAATGCAGTAATGAACGAAATTCGTTTTAGACGAAATAAATAAAATTTTCATCCGAATGGACGAAAACGAAACTAAAATTTTAGTTTTGCACATGTCTACTTGACATGGATTAACAGACACCCTATGACATTGTGGATGATAGGCCTACATTCAGCCGGTTGCTATAGGTGTCTGCATCGATTACAAACAATCTTTATTTAGTCCTTCCCTCTCACTTTTCCCGTATTGTTACTTTCACGGTCCATTCACCATCCCTCAATTGATATAACATCATTCACAGAATTCCAGCATTCTTCTGATTTATCTAGATTATTGAGGTTTACACTTGAAAAACTGAAGCAGACTTAAAACCAAAGTTTAACTTGGTACTTTATCATTCATTTTGACATATTTCTCGCAAAGTTGAAAAATGTAGATGTTAGATGGGCAAGTAAACACTATTTCCTGGCCATGGCTTTGATGTGATGCATCATAAACAAAAAATGTTACATAACTGATTCCAAACAATAGGAGCAACTTGAATACCTACAGACAATGGTAGAGGCTAAGTTATAACAGAGGTGTAAAAAGGAGGTTGTAAAAGAGAGAAATGGAGGCAGAATAACAACCTATGAAAGGAAAACAAAAGTTAGCAATGGGGATGTATAATATGGTAGAAGGGGCATAAAGGAGAGTGTCATGAAAGATTTATTAGTTTGACAGATAAGTCCATGGGTCCTCTTACTGAAGCCTAATAGGGAGATGGGGTGTAATGTGGGTGGTAGGGCATGTACTGGTGAATGTCCTGTGGGCAGGGCCGTCTTTAATAGTGATTGGACCCTGGGCAAGCATTTGCTTGGGCCCCCTGCACCCTGCCCCCTCCCCTGCATGCAATCCCGCCATCCATCGCGATGTTACCCCGCCCACACACACACATATGCCATAATTGTTGTGCCATTCAGATGCCAGTAATATTGTGCCTTTCAGATGCCAGTAATATTGTGCCATTCAGAGCGCAGTATTATTGTGCCAGTTAGAGCCCAGTAATATTGTGCCATTCAGAGCCCAGTAATATTGTGCCAGTCAGATGCCTGTAATAGTGCCATTCAGAACCCAGTAATATTGTGCCAGTCAGAGCCCAGGAATATTGTGCCAGTCAGATACCAGGAATATTCTGCCAGTCAGAGCCCAGGAATATTGTGCCAGTCAGATGCCTGTAATATTGTACCAGTCAGATGCCTGTAATATTATGCCAGTCAGATGCCTGTAATATTGTGCCAGTCAGATGCCTGTAATATTATGCCAGTCAGATGCCTGTAATAGTGTGCCAGTCAGATGCCTGTAATATTATGCCAGTCAGAGCCCAGAAATATTGTGCCAGTCAGATGCCAATAATATTATGCCAGTCAGATGCCTGTAATATTGTGCCAGTCAGATGCCTGTAATATTGTGCCAGTCAGAGCCCAGGAATATTGTGCCAGTCAGATGCCTGTAATATTATGCCAGTCAGATGCCTGTAATATTGTGCCAGTCAGATGCCTGTAATATTGTGCCAGTCAGATTCCTGTTATATTGTGCCAGTCAGATGCCTGTTATATTGTGCCAGTCAGAGCACAGGAAAATTGTGCCAGTCAGATGCCTGTAATATTGTGCCAGTCAGATGCCTGTAATATTGTGCCAGTCAGATGCCTGTAATATTATGCCAGTCAGATGCCTGTAATATTGTGCCAGTCAGAGCCCAGTAATAGTGTGCCAGTCAGATGCCTGTAATACTGTGCCAGTCAGCCCCCCGCCAAGCCACCCCTTCCTAAGTACTTACATGAACCTGCTCCATGTCCCCCGCCGGATGTCTCCTCCGTGCAGTTTTCCCTCTTGCACGGAGGAGGGAAACAGTCACCGGATGTGACGCGACGTCACATCCGGCGTCAGTTTTTTTTTAGTTTTTTTTCGCCCGTCGCATCCAGCGGATGCAGCTTGCCGGAAAAAAGCGTTCACAAGCGCAATGCGCTGTGAACGCGGCAAACAGGGTCTGGGGGCCCACGGGACAGCTGCCTTGGGGCCCCCCAGGAGTAACTGGGCCCAGGGCAGCTGCCCCGTTTGCCCCGCGTTAAAGACGGCCCTGCCTGTGGGTGCTGGGGCATGTCCTCTAGATACAAAGGCTGGGGTATGTCCTGGGTGTGCAAGGTAGTTCTATGGCAAGGCATGTGGGGGCAATAACGAAAGTAAAACTAGAGTTGGGGAGGTGTTGGCCCAGACCATTTGGTCTGTAAGTTGACCCACAGTATCTGATTTCAACCCTGCAAGAGAACTCAATCTAAATGAACCCCCTTGCAATGTAATCAACAGAGGACTAGAGCAGAAACTTTGAAATAGATTCCTAAAGATTCCCTGCATTCATTTATAAGAAAAAAAAAAAAAACTATACAAAGTGTACATTGGACATAACCAAATGCATCAAACTTAATTTGATGTCTTTAGTGTTCTTTTAAGTGTCTCGCTATATAATAAAATGTCTGAAATCTGTTTCCAAAATTGTCTAAGAGTGGACATTTATCTAAAAGACCTTCAATTCTCTTCCGAAGTGCTGGCAACTGTACAGAGACCATCAAAACACCTTTCCCATCTTTACCCAAATTTGTAGGAAGCCACCTGATATGCTTAGTTTTGTTGCCAGCTAAAGGAAGAAGTAATGGCAGTATTTTATACACCCACCAGACTCCTTTGGAAGCTAACTTCCTTTCTGGTGAATGCAGCCTCCAATATGAAAAGGAAATAGATTACAAAATATATCTGCTCTGATACAGTCAAATTACATTAGATATAATCCCTGTACTGTCTTAACATGTTCTGGTCATCTGTAGTCACTATGTTACATTAAATAAATATATATTTTAGTCTGTCCCTGGTACTTTACAATCACTAGGTCAATTTACATTGGGAATATTCAATGTAATGAAAACTTATATTAGTTCTGTGACCTTACAGTGACTTTACACATTTTTACTATTTGAAATTCCTGTCTGGGGGAATTATCTCAAACCACAAACTCTAAACTCAATTTCTTGTTTACATATTGGAACGGCCTGGGCCCAATTCCTGTTACTCTGTTTTCTAAGAAAGTTGAATTTTAACTAATATTAATAAGCTGAAGTTTATGCTCCTACCCACAATCCCACTAGAGTCTGAAGCAAACTTGCATTGTCAGTCTTTCTGCTGCCAAGAGCAGCTTTATTACAATACACAAAAATCTATAAAAGACAGAGCAATACATGGAAAGCACTATTAATAGGGTAATATTTTACAATTGTAAACCAATATATTCTGTAATTTGGCATGATGGAAGATTATTCAGCAAGTGCAGACAATATATTTTAAGGACCTTAAAGACTTTGAAATGACCACATTTTTTAATTTTTTTTATGTATATTAAAGTTAATGAATTACAAAAAAAATGTATGCATTCATTAACAATTGAATATCTGTATTTTAAATATGTTTCATTTACAAATATGAGATTGTATTGTCCCTCCCGCACAACATCTGGCTGAACATTTAAAGGGCTATATTAATGAAAGAGGGAATTGCAGAGAATTGACAAGGGAATTTCAAACTCAAGGCCAAAATAGCCAAATCCAATTTAGCTAGAATTAATAGCAGTTGGGAGAATGAAGTGGGCACTGTGATGCCGAGGAAGAGAGGGCAATTGGGTTAAAATATTTGGAGGAGGTGGGAATAATTGGACATTGCAATGCTGGGGGTTGCTATTAGTGATATCATTCTGCATGTTCTTAGCTTTCACAAGATTGTATCAAACACTATAAAAAGTTTCCTTGTTAATGAAATCTTGCATACCAAATGCATAGATTCAGAGATTATATATGCATATACAAAGGAGAAGACTGAAAAAAGCACTTGCATCTTTATTTACATTTAACTGTTTGTGAATCCAGTAATACATCCAAATAAAAAAAAATAAAACCACATCTTTTAAATTAAATGGTCAATCTTAATTCTGCCCTTGGCACGACCTAGAAAAAAAAAATAAAGTTGGAATGCAATCCTCATCATTTCACCTTGTCTTGCTCGCCAGTTAATTCTCCTGTGTATTGCCCCACAGTATGCATTTAATGGTGCACAAAAATAAAAGCAAAATATTTTTACATAAAATGCCAGTTTGAATAAAATTTAAATAAAGAGAGTTAAACAATGTTTGTCTGTGTCTTGCTTTAACTGTTGAACATGGAAAGACTTCCAAAAGCATCCAAAATAAGAAAATTGGATATTCTGTGAGTTGTGTATTTTTTGATGAATCAATTAAGTTTCCAAATTTCCTAAATCATGAAGGTGTTACCCATATTTAAAATCCTGTCTGGGGGAATTATTTCAAACCACAAACTCTACACTCACTTTATTGTTTACATATTGGAATGGTCTGCGCCCAAATCCTGTTAAGCTCCCACGCCTTATCGGTTTCCCGATGGAAAAAATTAACCCTTATCAACCCCTTACAACACATGAATGAAACCAGGACACTTGCATATGGTGGCAAATAGAAGTCATTTATTTATAACAACGTTAAAAAGGGAGGAGTCCCCAAACCACCCCTACCCCCTGGAGATGCGCTGAGCCCCGCCTGCCTGCAGCGCACGTGACGGCCGCTCCATCATCACCGGGCCGCCTTCTACTGAAACTGGGGTATCCCGGGGCGGCCAGGATAGCCAGCTGACCTTGAGCCCCACCCCCTTTCTGGAGGCCCGTGAGCCCCACAAATCACGTGCCCAACATGTTTTTGCGTTCTGCAGTAGCCATAACCGTGCCCCAGCGGCGGTTCCCGCCTTTGTATCCACAACCAACCGGCTGGCTACGCTCACCGCATGGGCCCGACCACACGTCAATACCCAAATCGCGCCCATCTCAACCTGCAGGGTGTTTTTGTTATCCCCAGAAGTAGTGAGTGCCGCATTACCGCCACCAAGAGGGGACTCCCCACTAGCCACTCTTGACGCCACCAACTAGGCCAACCACCTTACTTTTGCCTCCTGCAGACTGTTGTTCAATAGATACAACCCCATGTCTGAAAGATGGACTCCATCATCCCTATACAGACCACTATAGCTTGGCTGCAAGTGTCCATGCTGAACCACACAACCCCCATGGGAGAGAACAAAGTTCCTTAAGGCCCTGTTCAACCTCTTCCTAACTCTTTCCACTGCCCGAATAGGGTGTGCACCCCGCCAGACCTTTCTAGAGATAATGTTGGACCATGCCAGTGTAACCCCCTCTCACCGCTGCAGTAGTATATCTGCCTCCTCTTTGACATGCAATATGAGTTCTAAGCATTTTGGGAAAATTATAACAAAGTCTGGCTTACCCCATTTGGGGGGAATTATAACAAGGTCTGGCTTACCCCATTTGGGGGGAATTATAACAAGGTCTGGCTTACCCCATTTGGGGGGGAATTATAACAAGGTCTGGCTTACTCCATTATTATTTTGCGGTGTCAACTATAGCTGGCAGCTCAGCTACTCTCTGCCCTCTTTTCCTGAGCCAATGGATTTCTGCTCACACCCCTGGGATCCCTAACTGCTTCCCCTGAGGTGCTGAGCTTGCCAACATGGCAGCCCGGTGCCCAGAATGGTGCTCACTGATTTCTTAACTGAAATGAGAATGATAATTAATACATTTCACAACCACCCTCGCTGACTCTTGCCATTGTTAGGGCTAATGTACTTTTTAATCGGCATTAGAGCTCCCTCTGCCCAGCCTCCTTTTGTGCTCCTGGCTTTTTACATCAACTGCAGCCATCGCTGCTGTGCAATATGGAATGAGTATGTTCCAAAACCAAGGATCAAGCCCAACTTCAACTATCACGTTGGACAGCATCAGTTTAAATTTGGAACTGTGGAAGGGGGGCCCTGCTACTGGGAATTAAAATTGGGCCCTTGATGTTAGGCCTCACTGCCAAGTATTTCTTAACAGTCACAACTTTGCCTAATCTGTTACTTTGTATTCTAAGAAAGTTGAATTTTAACCAATATTTATAAGCAGAGGTACAAGTTTCTGTTCCTACCCACAGTCCCACTAGTCTCAAGCAAACCTTGCATTGTCAGTCTTTCTGCTGCCAAGAGCAGCCTTTTTACAACACACAGCAATCTATGAAACACAGAGCAATACATGGAAAACATTATTATTTCAGTAATATTTTACAATTGTAAATCAGTTTATTCTGTAATTTTATATAAATGAAAATTATACAGCAAGTACTGACTATTCATTTAGAGGACATCACAAATTTAAAAAAAAACTTGTTTATGTGTATTAAATATTTAACATGTATAGCTTGGAGGAAAGACGTAACAGGGGGGATATGATAGAAACATTTAAATACATAAAGGGAATCAACACAGTAAAGGAAGAGAGTATATTTAAAAGAAGAAAAACTACCACAACTAGAGGACATAGTCTTAAATTAGAGGGGCAATGATTTAAAAGTAATATCAGGAAGTATTACTTTACTGAGAGGGTAGTGGATGTATGGAATAGCCTTCCAGCAGAAGTGGTAGAGGTAAACACAGTCAAGGATTTTAAGCATGTGTGGGATAGACACAAGAGTATCCTAGCTATGGGAACGGGGGACTAATAAAAGTATTCAGAAAAATTCTTATCTGCCGACACATTCTATACTTCTATGTTTCTATGTTAAAGTCAAGTTAAATAATTACAAATATGTATGAATTCATTCAAATGTGAATATCTGCTTCATAAATATGTTTAGTTTACTCACAAATATAAGGCTCCTACTGGGCCTACCACTCAGTTCTTTTTGGCTGGAACCTAGCAGAAAAAAAGGAACTTTTAAGGTTGAAGTCGTGAAAAAGAGAATTGCAGGGAATTGAAAAGGTAATTTCAAACTTAAGGCCAGATTAGGTGAGTGGGAAAAAATCTCCAATATTCAGATGCAGTGTGTGTATCCATGTATTGAGCAGGAGCCTGTGCAGAACAGACACATGCAGGATGAAATTTCACCAGTTGTATAGCTAGTGAAGTCAGATCAGTTATTTTTAGCTGGACACATAACTGTTACATCCTTCCCTGCAGAATGTATAACATATTTGTGGGGTGCAATTAACTCATAAAAGAGGGAAACCCATATAATCATGATTAATTCATTAATATCTCTCTGAACACATACAAATAATAGTTTCTGCAGGGCAACATGTTAATGTTATATGTCCATTGACAAAATGGCTGAACATACTACATATGCATCAAGCCAGAAGTAGGACGTGTTATGGTACTATCAGGTTAATAGCAAGAAATGAAATGGCAATGTGGACACCATAGTTAAGGATCCCTTTATGATAGCTTAGTTTGTGCATGCTTTATTCATTATACTACATTATGCCTAACATTTTGCTAGTGAATTTACTGTGGTAGTGTCTGAAAAAAACATTTTTGCAAGAAAATGCAAGTTTAGTTTTGCCACACTGCTCTAGACAAACAGAGCCATCCTATCAGCAACAGGAGTGGATGGTAACACAGGAGTGCCAAGTACCTTCTATTTACTAAAGGTCATCCCAATCACATAGAACCTATGAAACATTAGTTCTTGCTCACAGGTCTATGACCAGGAACTCATATCCCTCACACTCTCTTCAACCCATGTGAACTCATAAGTTAAAAGCAAATCAAACTACTCTGTCTGAACTGAGGACTCCCCGCTCGTTGGATCAAGTGTGTTAAAGTCCAGTCTTCAGGCACTGCAGAAACACCAGGGGCCTACCTGTTTTTAGAAGAAAGGTGGCAAAGGAATTTGAAGACCTTTTCCTTCCCTGGAAGAGTCCCTAGTGTCTAGCCTTAGCTAGCCATGAGCAGGGATAGGCATTAGCCAAGGCTGTAGCAGACATTTTCCAATGTACAGACCTGAATAAAGGTCACCAAGCCCCATTTCAAAACACTTAAAGGAAGCAAGGGTTAAAACATATTTCCTGGAGAGAGGCGTGGCTTTCGGATCCAAGATGGCGGTGTGAAATCCCAGCTCCCCGGCAGGCTAGAGATCTTCAGCCTTTTCAGCAGTCTACTCCCCTCGAATTGTGCCTTTACAAGGTCCACAGAAGTTCTTATGGGCCCATCGTCATCCACATGTCGCTGACAGAAACAACAACCCTCGGAAGTCGCCCCTATCTTCAAGCCACGAACTCCCGCCAAAACGGCAGCAGAGGCCACACAGACTCCTGACATGGCGCCTCACACACCTCCAGCGGCACAGGCCCTAACCAAACAAGATCTAGAGGACATGTACATAAAATTGCAAGGTTTTATCAAGGACGAACTGTCTACAAATCTGGCGACCCTGAACAAGGAAATACGTAGCCTCCGTACAGATTTGGATACTCAGGAGGATCAAGTGGCAACCCTCACCACGGATTACAATCAGATCGCTGACAACACCCTAGATCTACACCATCGAGTTACCCAAGTGGAGTTGTCGCTTGAAGATCTCGGCAATCAAGGAGAAATAATGTGCAGCTGAGGGGTCTCACAGAGACTATGCGGATCGAAACTCTGGCTTCCACGGTTACCGAAATATTTCACACCATGCTCCCAGACCTACATGTAGCATGATTTCAGCTGGACAGAGTCCACAGAACACTGCGAGCTCCTGGACCCCCGGGCTCTCGGCCAAGAGACGTGGTGGTTTGCTTCCACTACTATGCCACCAAGGAGGCAATTATGCAAAAAAGCAGGAAAACGGCACCAGTCTTCATGAACACCAGTCTGCAAGTATTCCAGGATCTGGAACCCTCTACACTCTACAAGCGAAGGCAATGGAAACCCTTGACGGATAAATTTCGAGCAGCAGAAGTGAAATATGCCTGTGGCTTTCCATTCTGCCTGGCTCTCAAATATGGAGGAGAGCAGAAGGTCTTTCACTCGTACGAGGATTTACAAGCGTTTGTTGATCACCTGGATATTTCAGAATCGACGACTCTTTCACCCAGAGGAGCACCAAGATCAGGGGCGTATCCTGGTTATGAGAGACAGGTGTGCTGCTACTTAAAAACAATAACAGTGTAATGTCAATGTCAGTAATATTGTGCCAGTCAGAGCCCAGTAATATTATGCCATTCAGAGCCCAGTAATATTGTGCCAGTCAGATACCAGGAATATTGTGCCAGTCAGAGCCCAGTAATATTGTGCCAGTCAGATACCAGTACTATTGTGCCAGTCAGATGCCAGTAATAGTGTGCCAGTCAGAGCCCAGTTATAGTGTGCCATTCACTGCCCAGTAATATTGTGCCACTCAGAGCCCAGGAATATTGTGCCAGTCAGATACCAGTAATATTATGCCATTCAGATACCAGTAATATTGTGCCAGTCAGATACCAGAAATATTGTCCCAGTCAGAGCCCAGTAATACTGTGCCATTCTGAGCCCAGGGATATTATGCCATTCAGAGCCCAGTAATACTGTGCCATTCAGAGCCCAGGAATATTGTGCCATTCAGAGCCCAGGAAAATTGTGCCAGTCAGAGACCACGAATATTGTGCCATTCAGAGCCCAGTAATAGTGTGCCATTCAGAGCCTAGTAATATTTTGCCAGTCAGAGCCCAGTAATATTGTGCCAGTCAGAGCCCAGTAATATTGTGCCAGTCAGATACCAGTAATATTATGCCATTCAGATACCAGGAATATTGTGCCAGTCAGAGCCCAGTAATAGTGTGCCAGTCAGAGCCCAGTAATAGTGTGCCAGTCCGAGCCCAGGAATATTGTGCCAGTCAGATACCAGTAATAGTGTGCCAGTCAAATACCAGGAATATTGTGCCAGTCAGAGCCCAGTAATAGTGTGCCAGTCAGAGCCCAGTAATAGTGTGCCAGTCAGAGCCCAGTGATAGTGTGCCAGTCAGAGCCCAGGAATATTGTGCCAGTCAGATATTAGTAATAGTGTTCCAGTCAAATACCAGGAATATTGTGCCAGTCAGATGCCAGTAATAATGTGCCAGTCAGGGCCCAGGAATATTGTGCCAGTCAGAGCCCAGGAATATTGTGCCAGTCAGAGCCCAGGAATATTGTGCCAGTCAGAGCCCAGTAATATTGTGGCAGTCAGAGCCAAGTAATAGTGTGCCAGTCAGAGCCCAGGAATATTGTGCCAGTCAGAGCCCAGTAATAGTGTGCCTGTCAGATACCAGGAATATTATGCCACTCAGTTACCAGGAATATTGTGCCAGTCAGATACTAGGAATATTGTGCCAGTCAGATGCCCAGTAATAGTGTGCCAGTAAGAACCCAGTAATATTGTGCCAGTCAGAGCCCAGTAATAGTGTGCCATTCAGAGCCCAGTAAGATTGTGCAATTAATGTGCTCGTTTTTAACCACCCTCCTACCCCCCGTTCCCCATCACTTACCTAGTAGCTGCTGCTCCGTGTCCCTGGATGGACGCCTCCTCCGTGCAGACAAAAGCCCGCGAAATGGGCGAAATCTCGCGTCTCGCAAGAATTTGGACTTTGAAAAGTTTTTTTTTTATCACGGCGGCTCAAATCCATAGATAAACTCACCTGAGGTGGGACATATATGATCCCCCCCACATTTGGAACTCCACAGTTTCCCTTTCAGTGACGGTTCTCCCCCTTGGTGTTTCCCTTTCTTACTGAAAAGCTAAGACTCACTCTACTTATTTCCACAGTCTGTTAAACACTGATCGTGGAAGCTGAATGATTCTTTGCTCGATTCACCTGAAATATCAACGACAATTTCGGATATCAATTACGGACTATTTTAAAATAAATTCTGGATCTGTAGAGGATCCAGCTACGCTGTGGGCAGCACATAAGACTGTGATTAGGGGACTACTCATCTCTTTAGCTACTAAGAGAAAAAAAGATAGGGAAGCCAGGTCAGTGTCTCTACTAGCATCCCTGCAACAGCTGGAAACCCTGAATAAGCAAGGCCCGACGGTGGCTGTTTCAGACCAACTGATTAAAGTCCGAAATGAGCTCTGTGCCCTCACTTTGTCAGATACAGCCAGAGCAATGAAATACAGCAATCAGAAATACTATGAGAAGGCAAACAAGGCGGACAGATTCCTGGCATTTAAACTCCGCAAGCTCACAACAGACAGACTAATTTCTTCTATACAGACGACCGAGGGAATTCTATCCTCTGACCCAGGCACGATAGCCCAAGAATTTGAAAAGTTCTATACTTCGCTGTACAATCACTCCCCGGAGCAATCACTGCTTAACGGAGTTCATGTACAACAAATCGAAAATTACTTACAGAAAAGTGGTCTTCAGCAACTGTCTCCAGAAGAAAGTGAATATTTCGATCAACCTATTACAGATGAAGAAGTAGAAGCAGCTATTAAAACACTAAAATCTAAGAAGGCCCCGGGCCCCGATGGCTTCACAAACATTTATTACAAGCAGTATGCTACTATACTCGTCCCTCATCTTGTTACATTGTTTAATGGTTTTATGGACGGTTGCTACATGACAACAGATATGCAACTCACAAATATGTCTTTAATTCACAAAGAAGGCAAATCCAAAACACTGCCGGCCCATTACCGGCCAATTTCTTTACTCAATGGACACTATAAAATCTTCACAAAAATTTTAGCTACCAGACTCAAGAGTTCTTCCTCGTCTGATAAATCCAGACCAAGTTCGACAAGCACTGGATAATACCCGACGATGCATTGACCTGATCTGGATTTCCAAACAGGCGTTGTTCCTCTCCATAGACGCGTTCAACCGTGTCAACTGGTCCTTTCTCCCCCTCACACGAGTTCAGAAATATGCATGTTTCCATATTTTTCGGTATTTTTTTGCGAGTTATGGGGCAAAAACAAAAAATATTGTTTTTTGTTTTTTTCCAATATTGACCTTTTGACCCCAACGCGAACCCAAAATGTAAGCTTAACACTAAATTTAACCCCAACTCTAACCCTTATGCCATCCCTTAATATAATTTAATTTTAATTTAATTTTAACCCTATCCCTTATGTTAAAAATTATTTAATTTTTTTTTTCCTATAGGCTAATATAAGTATATAACCAGTTTTTATTTAATTAAATATTTTTTTTAAATTTTTTTACATTGTTATGCTACTTAACTACCACTTGGGGCAGTCAAGTAGCATATTCAGAGCGACGGAAGTGAAGTTACTTTCACTTCCGAAGCTCAGACCTCCAGAGGGCAGAGCCATATTGACGGAGCACGCTGCTCCGTCAGTATGGCTCCCACGATCGCTCTGTGGGGCAATCGTGGGTTCCCCAGAAAATACATTTCGGTGCTGGCTATTGCCTTGATATCGAGGCAATAGACCAGCACCGTTAAAGCGGTTTTCGCAAACGTTGATCGCGAAAACCGCTTGATTCACCGCAGGACGTGCCTGACACGTCCATTGTCGCAAAGGTGTTAATAAGCCCCTGCCAATTTGCCCAATAATATGCCAGTATTTTCCATTAATATGCCCCCTTCCCCCAGCACTTTCCTTTTTCACTGGTGGATAGTGGCAGGCAGTCATGCTGCCTGTTCGGCTCACCAGCAGTTGAGCCGACTGGTCACGTGACCCGGCACGCATCTGATTTCAGAGTTCCAGTCACGTGACCTGTCGGCACTTCCCTGTCGCACTGCACGGGGAGCCGAACAGGCAGCATGGAGGTTTCTCTGTGTTGCTTGTTCGGCTTCCCGTGCAGCCTGATCTCCACTCACCACCGTCTCTGCCGGGAAGTGCAGGTTTTTTTTTTTTTTTAAAGGTGCTGCCCTAGGCACTTGCCTTGTTTGCCTCGCAGTAAATACAGAGCTGAGCTCTGCACATCATATAATTCCATTATGAGAGAAAAGAGCAGCATAATACACCAACAACTGCCATAATCAGCATGATACACCATCAACTTCTATAATTGCAGAAGCATTATGATGCGCCAACGAATGGCATAATCATATATGAAGCGTGATACACCATCAACTCCCATAATCACTATCAGATATAGCCTTTCAACCATAATGAGAGACAGAGGCACAACTGGAAAATTGATATTGCATCTCTTTATATGTGTCAGAGTTCTACCCTGACCTCCTGACACATGCATTTAAAAGTCCAATTGTTGTGTTGATACTCCTCATTTCTCGTGTAGAGGCCACCCTATCTTTTGTTTTGATTGTATTTAAAGTGGGCCCATTAGCTGGTGCAACCAAGCCTGTTAAATACCTGTATTTTTTTGCAAACAGGTCTGTTGCATTGTAGTTGGTTGCCTGACTTCTGAGATCTTCTTCATCTGTTCCTGATCCCCTGCTATAGCTGAATTGTACTTCTGCCCTGTCCAGGAACTGGGAACACTAACCTGGAGGGGTCAGCCAGCCAGAGGGAGGTTTTGGAATCTACTGAGACCATCTGGCTACAGCTTAATTATTAAAGCTTATTTACCTTCTCTAGGGTGTCCTGCTTAGTTGACTTCTGTAGGGTTTCCTGCTTAATTGCCCTCTCTAGGGTGTCCTGCTTAGTTGCCTTCTCTAGGGAGAGGACCGTTGCTACCATTTACTATCACTGTAATGCCTCTTTGTTTTATCACTAGACATTACACTCTATATTTTTTTTATTCTGCAATCTATTAACTAATTGCAAGTTTTTTCATGAGTGATGGTTAGTGCTGACTACAGGCACAGTAACTTTCAGAATCGGAACCTTTTGCTCTTAAATATATCTCCATACTTTGCATAGTTTGGCATATGACAACACAACCGGAAGGTCTTAGCTCCACTTATTTATCATTATAGGAATACAATTTGAGAAAGTGTATCTTTCACAGAAAATACTTGGCTACAGTCCTCACAGCAGAAGCCAATTAGTTGTCCAGCCAGTCTGTTGTTGTTGCTCCACAGGTGGCTAGTGCACAAATATACATCTTAAGCCAGTATCCAATCATCATACTAGACTTAAAGTTCCATACATAAATATATCCTCATTTTCCACATTCCTGTCAAGTTCTTGGTCTCCAGTGAAGAACTTTCAATATATATCTAGGTATGCCAGAGAGCAGTAGTCAGGATAAAATGTTTTTATTATCTTGATTCATACTTTTACGATTTAAGTTGTCAACATAAGGAAAAGAAGAAAATCTTCAAGAATAGACGGGGAAACAAGTTCAAACTCTTCTTTGGTTGTAATTCTCCCGGATGGCTGGAATCCCAGGTCAAGCCGAAGTCACAGTTAATGGAGTTAGGACAACTGTGTCAAGCGTTAGTCTGTCATATTTACTAAGCTCTGAGTGATAATGGATTGTCCCAAGCACATTCCCCAGTATCAAATTAACGTTTGGCACATGTATTCTCTCTACTGTCAAAATCTGAGAGTATTCTATGGCTTTTGTGACGTAATACTCACAGCTTAGTATGATTCTGGAGTTCAAGTAACATATTTTAAAACTTGGTTTCAGTTGTTATATTTTGCGTTTCTTTTAAAGCTGTTAAATATGTTTTGTAATTAGGAATTAGTCTGGAGGAGCATTGGCAAGTCTGGGGTCTAGATGACTATATCTGGGGGATCCCTTCGCTAAGGATGAGGGGGGATGCATTGGCTACCTCTGGGGGGCAGGTGGCTAAGACTGGGGGCAGATGTCTAAGTGTGTGGCAGGATGCATTGGCTAAGTCTTGGGGGAAGATGGCTAAGTCTGGGGGAATGCATTGGTTAAATATGGGGGGCAGATGGCTAAGTGTGTGTGGGATGCATTAACTAGTTCAGGGGGCAGATAGCTACTTGTGTATGATGATGTATTGGCTAAGTCTGGGGGGCAGACGGCTAGTTGTGTGGGGGATGCATTGGCTAAGTCTGGGGGCAGATTGGCAAATAAAAGGAAATAAAAACAAGAAATGCGTTTTTTTAATTCATAATCTTTCTGAAAAAACTGTTTACAAATGAATTAATATTTAGAAGTAAAACATTTTTTCCTATAGATCCTATTGATCCTCTCAATCACACTTTCTCACTTATACTTGCTACTGTTTTCTTGCAATCAACCTAAATAGACCTAACCTTCACTCCACTTAGAGTCTGTTTCTAAAGGATTCCAAGCATACAGCTGTACAGAGTTCAGATGACATGAGAACTCTTGCTGAGCACTAAAGGGATTTACAGGTAAACAGTTCTATATATATATTTCTTGTAGAAAACTCAGTACAACTAATAGAGAGAAGCAATTTGCATTTCTAATTCATGCCAGATGCTCAACAGGCCCAACCGAACAGAGGATACACACCTAAACTCATTTTCACTCTTCACACATCTACCAATGTGGGGTTTCCATAACTTTTCATTAACAACACAGGAAATGAGTGTGCATCTACTGGAACCACAACTTTTTATTCCAGGATGTTCTATTGTTCTGATATAGAACAACTGTGCATGTGGGTCGTTAGCTGAAATTACATGACTGTAGCCATCAGTCTAGCACATGTGGTTAACCAGCCTTCCTACTCTGTCCCCTAAATCCCCATCATCAAACAGATTTTTTATTTTTACAGGCATTATACCACCATGCCTATAGCAGTAAAAAAAAGAAAAAGAAAAGTAAACCTTTTTAGATTTTGTCATGTGCAACATTGCTATTCAAAGTGCTGATCCAGGCATCCTGAATAATGAATCATCTGACCCCTGTTTTGCCCTTTAATTAATATAAAACCAGGAGGCACGGACTGGCAGCCATGTGTAACGAGACATTTACTTGTTGCTAATGAATGTTTCATGTCAGACGTGGCCTGGGTTCAGATTATGCCACATTCCACTATGTCTGCAGAATTTAGCACTGCTCATATGCCACAGACTGACAAAGTGACCTGAGGACAGTGACATACATATTTGAATAATATTTTACCAAGTGCATATTAAAAAGTCTGGTCCCATGTGAATAGAAAATTAGCTGATTTTAGTGATATGTCCAATAGGGTAGAGATGACTATGTGTAGGCAAAATAACCTCACAACAATTATCAGAAATGATAACAGCTAGGACTTTTTTAATGTATTAAACAAATGATATCCAACGTGAACCCTGCAGTTTGGAAGAGGCCCCCAAAACACTTTGTGTGGCCCCCATCTTAGGTTCTATTGTATTATCTCATTAAGTTAATAAAGTCTGGCCCCCAACCTTCTTTTGTACGGTTTGCGACCCTTGACATAAGTGTTGGACAATACTGTATTAAAAGCTTTTTACTAAAGACACATAGGTTTCACAGAGTTAACCTCTAACTTCACCTGAAACATTCCTCCGCATTAAATTGTTGGACAACACTGGGTTAAAGGGTCAGTCACACTGGAGAGGAAAGTGATGTATTAAATAGGATTAGTGATAACTCTTGCTGAGAAGGTAACTGACCTAACAAAAGTAACATGTTAAATGCTTAATGGGCTCGTCTTACATGAAATGTTGTGTTCATTTCTATTAATCTAATGCAATTAAAGTCTTGAGTTGCAGCCATCCATTGTCTCTGAGCACTGATGTTTGGACAGACTCAAATCATCACTTTATTTTTAACCTCATCGTTTCTTAATGAGCCTAGGGTGACTTTCAGGAAATGCTCCTTCCATGGAACCTACAATAATAACTTTATTAAATAGCACTAAGCTATTTATAGGGTTAAATTATTGCTAAAGTTATGATCACAAATTCAATGGGTGGTGTATTCGAATGATTATGATCAGCAAATGCAGCCTCTTTATATATTACAATAGAAGGGTTAATCCCTTTTGCTATTAGCCACTAATTTCCTATAGTGTGCCTGTATTTATAGGTTCCAGATGTCCCTAGATTTATAGGACAAGATGTGTTTTGTGTAGATCAGCTCAAACAAAGAGTAAAAGCTGCCAGTTTTTTTTTTTCTTCATTACCCTGTACGAACCTATGAAAGAGGTGGAGAGGGACAGAAAGCAGAACTAACTTTGCTTTTAGGTACTGTTACACTGTGCCTTGGGTAGCTCCAGGATTAGTGCACTAGCTTCTGCTGTGTGGATAACAATAGTCTCTTGTGTCAATGATACAATACAGAGCAACAATTTACACAGCGCTAGATACAGAGCATAGAAGGGAACTAAATACTAAGTTAGACAAACTAGAACAGACTGGTACGTGAAGTAAAGAGCCCTGCTCGCAAGCTTCTTAAAGAGCTACATAAAGATGAGTTATCAGCTACTCTTTATGGTATCCAAATAAACACCACTGTTATACACACATTGGGGGTCATGTATAAAAACTCCCGCACTATTAAGTGTCGGGAAAGGTGTAAAAAGACACAATCACTGTTTGTTATGTATAATGGAGATTGCTCCATTTTATAAATCCCGACACCTTTCAGTGTGGGAGAAGGCCTTCCACCAACCAGTGTTTGGTCATAGCTTTCCCGATGCTAATCAGCCATTTTCAGTGCTGGTACAACCTAAAAGTAAGTAACTGATGGAAGCAGCACAGACTTGCCATTATGTGGCTTTATTCGCGTGTGCCCTGCATTTATACATGACCTCCTTTGTTTACTCATTAGTTAATATAGGGAGAAACGTACTACTGTGCATTAGTCAATATACAGACCATTGTACCAGATTTCAGATCAGTATACTAGTTTGGAGAGCAATCGAATACTATCATCAAAATCGTTAATAATAGCTATGTGTGCCGAATAGTGCAATATCATGCTACACTACGTTCGCTAGAAAATATATGAAGATTAAAAATGGTATGAAGTTATATTAGTGTTGTTATAAGGATGTTTTTTATGTGTGAAATAGTTGTGTTAGTGGAACAATACTGCAAGGGGATGTAACAAATACTAATAAAGAATAAGGTTCTTTCGCAACAACTATTTATTGTAATTTTTACCTGGAGTCCTTTGTCAGCTTTAAGGCATCGGTGTGTATATGTTTTTAATGATTCTGAATATACTGGATCTAAGTGATTTTTAATTAATCTATTATACCCATTATATTCCCACAGATCAGACCTACGACAAAGTCTTTGCTGACTTTGGCACTGCTGTTCATGTCCGTGATGTTCTTTTAATTATTACCAATCAATACAAGCAAAGTTTTATCAGATCCTGCGCTGATTACTGGACTTACTCCTGCTAACTGGGCTACTTAATCGAACTGCAGTCTTTAATATCTCAGAAAATCCCAGAGTCGTGGAGCTGAATCCAACCAAACGTGAAGCTACAGTAGCAGAATTGACTTGAGCCTAAATCATTAACTTTAAGTTGCCAGAGTGTCTCATTACCTTTGACCTTATTTAATGCTGCTCCATGTTGGTCAACTTGCAAGAAACAAAATGGAGGCGTTACGTTTACTCTTATGTAAATCATAGGAAAGGAGACTTAATTGGAGTCAACTAAAACAAAACTGGAGCTGATCAATGTGTGTTACAGACAAATGCACTGAATGTACACTCGAGAGGCACCTGTATTCTCTGCTCTATCTCATAGTGTCAGTTTGCTCAGCCAATCAGATTGACTGCTAGTTGCTCATTAGGGTTGCCACCTGGCTGTTGTTTTACTGGCTGGCAAGTAAAAAATTGGCGTGAGGCCAATGTTAAGTCTATGGAGGGAGTAGCAGGGCCGGTATTTTTCTGAAGAAAAGGTGGCAACCCTATTTCTCATATGTGACAGAATCGGAGAAGTGCCATCTGTCTCTCTCTGCTAGAAACACAGAAGCCTTGAAAAATACATTGTATGTATTGTGCCACATATTTGCTATTGACCCCCTGCCTATTGTAGCTACTTTGTTATATTGACATTTATTGGCATAAAATAATGCAGTGCTTGATACAGAGCTTGTAGAATATGACAAAGTTTCAAATAAATATATTCTTCAAGTTAGACTTGCAGCTAGAAATTTCTGATTTTGTTTCTATTGGAATAAACACCAGCATGCTTCACAAAGAGGCCAGTTGCACAGCATACCTACTTCCTTGTGGCCAGTGACTAAACTGAAAAACAGGTAAGTATATTTCATATTAGAATATTTCCTTGCTAAACACTACATTAGCACATGTATTGTTGAATTTGGGAGGACATTAATCTACTGCTTAGACATACAGATATCCTTTCAGGCTGCCTTTTGTCGCTAGCCACGTGTGCAGTGCAAAGACTTTCAGCTGCCCACCTCTCGACACCAGGTTAATCCTGTGGATTAAATTTGGGTGCTGGTGAAGTCCTGTGGATAAAATCTGGGTGCTGGGGTAAGTCCTGGATGTGAAATCTGGGTGCTAGTTATGGTCTGGGTGTGTAATATGGGTGCTGGGGCATATCCTGGGTGTGCAATCTGGCTTCTGGGGCGTGTCCTTGTATTGCAATCTGGGTGCTGAGACTTTTCCTGGGTGTGCAATGTCGGTGCTGGGCCACTTCCTGTGTGTGCAGTCTGTGTTCAGACTGGGGCATGTGCTGAATGGGAAATCTAGGTGCTCTTTCCTGTGGGTGCAATTTTTTGGGTTTCGCAAGACCTGTGGGTGCAAACTGGGTGCTGTTTCAAGTGCTGTGGGTTCTGCAAGGTGGTGCTATGGCAAGTTATGCAGGTGCAATCAGGTGTTGTGGGTGCAATGGCAAAGGATGTGGTAACAAATGAGGGCAGGAAAAGTGGTGGGCAGGGGGTGCCCAGTTTTTTTTTTCTGTAAGGGACCCCTTAATTTCTGATGGTGGCCCTGACTGAGCGCTAGGAACATAGCTGGATGTTCTATAGATGTGAGTTCCAGAGTGGGGGAGAGTATATTTTGAAAATAATATATAATCTTATTTTAATGACAACATTTGGGAAAATAGTTTATTCAACAAATACAAAATCACAAATACATAAATAGAATGAAAATGATAAAATAAAGCACTATAAGATAAAACATAAACCACATGCATTTAACACCTACTTTTTTCAGAAACGTAAAGGAAAGATTGATAATATACATTTTTCAAATTAACTGAATACATACTATATCTGTATTCACATACAGTATATATTCACTTCATTTGTGAGATCTAATATGGAATTATAGAGCATTATCAGGCCTGAAATAGGGTTGTATACACTGGTCTGCTTTGATTTTGAAGAATTTAAGGCACTTTTTACTTGCAATAGTACACGACAAAACGTTAAAACAAATTATGATTAAAAGCTTCCTCTGTTATTTCTACAGACCGTCTGTGTAATCACTTTTGGACAGGGACCAGAGTATGTTTACTTAAGTAGACTGGCCTCTTTGCACTGAGCTATGGGTATAGTCCAAAACAAATTGGACTCTGAGGACAATGACCAGCCTTCCTTTCCTTGCTGAATATCGCCAGTCTGCAACGTATCACTAAAAACTGTAACAATAGCTTTATAAAAAAAGGTCTTTGCTAAAAAAAAAATATTCTGACCAGCAGGAGAACAAACTATAGAGTGAAAATTATCAGTGTGATTATTGCCTCACCCAAAGTCTTTGCTTTTGGCAATTCAATCATATTACTGGCTGACTGTGGTGTCACCACAGCCAATAGGAAGACCTAGAATATCAGCTTCACAGAGCACTATGGTGTCACTACAGCCAGTAGGAAGTCCTAGAATATCAGCTCCACTGAGCACTGTGGTGTCACTACAGCCAATAGGAACACCTAGAATTTCAGCTCCACAGAGCACTGTGGTGTCACTACAGCCAATAGGGCGGTCTAGAATATCAGCGTCACGGACCAAGAGAGAGGCAATATTGGATGAGTGAATACCGAGCACCATATTGTTATGCAACATAGATCTACACACAAAATATAATTTGAAGAAAAAGGGAATTGTAGCTGCTGAACCATAAATAGAACATAAATTGACCTCCATGCAAAATGTTTATCTAGCTACTCTTAATAATTGAATTGCCTTCACAAGTAGGAAACAAACATGTCTGTATAATAATGCTGGTGCAGGCAGTGAAAGAATACTGGAACAAGTGCTATCACAACTATAACCTTTTAGTCTCAACCATTAAAATGATGTGTCGCTGACACTGCAGTCTCCATAGAATATTTCAGAAGACATCCCTGATCATAGACAAAGGTGTCCTATGAGATGATCCTCAGAATCCATATTTCAGGAATATAGTCCAGATCCTGAGCAGTGTATGTAAAGTGCCTCTAGTGGCAGATGCAGGCATTACACTTTTTCTTGCTGTTGAATTAGGTTTGTAAGGAAACTAATCAGCGGTGAAACTGGCTGAATGGCATCGTATTCTGCAAAAATGTGGCACACGTTGTCAGTAGCATCAGATGGGTTCTTTGCAACAAATCCGAAAATCCTATAGGAAGATACATAAGAGAAGTGGTTAGCTCACATTGAGTATTCAGTTACATAATAACAACAGAAATAGTGGCTCGTGCCCTATTTTACTCTTACACATTTATGATTGTTTCTGTCCATTTATTCTTCATGGCTAAGCATATTCATTTAGCAATTCGGAACTGTTGATAACTATATTAGTAATGAAGATGAATTATCCCACCTACAAAATAAAAGGTTCCCCTATTCCAAAAAAAGTGATACTCATTCATATGAAAAACATTTTATTACAACTTGATAGAAGAATAAATATATTTTCTCATATAGTGAAATAATGTTTTAATTATAATGCAACAGACAAATATGCAGTTCCACATCAGTTTCTTACCTCGAGGATCTGCAATGCTTCTGCCACCTGTAAAATGACACAATTAAAGTTTAATAAACAGCTAAGATTTCCATCTATTGGCAGCATAGCGAATTACACTCTAAATTCACTAAATCTTCCCTAAATTGGACAGCTGCAGCAATATCAATTGCAGGGTGGAGCAACTAGTCTAGTCCAAAAATAGCTAGAAGCCTGAACATTGCACATCCCTGAGCTACAGCCTGTTGAAGAAACGTACAATAAAAACTTTATTATCACCAAGAAAAACAAACAATGAGTGTGGTATACTTAAAGTTGCCAGTTCTGCTATATTTTTATAGGTCACACAGATAGTTCACTTGCTGTTAGCCAGCACATCCAAAAAGATCAGCTATTCAATAATAATTTAATATTTTTCGTACAAAACTCTGTAATTACGTAATTACTTTCCCTCTTCCAGCAAATGAATACTGCAAGCAGATAAGCAGTATTTTTCATACACCACTGACAGCAGGTGGCATTGGTTGCAGACCCAAGTCATATTTGAAAGTATTTTGTCACCATAGGACTATGGTGACCACATCTCCACTGAATTTAGAAACATGTAGACTAGTCTGCAGTCTACATTCTACTCAATACATGTGTCCATGAAAAATGGCAAACAGGTCACTCTAGTCAGGTCAGCAACATCACACCTGGCTATAACTTTAGAAACCATGAAAGTTATGAACTGTGGCCATTTTTCCTCAAATGTTTCTTTAAAGAAGGACTGTGGTCATCCTACTAAAACTTACACAAAGTGTACGCTGTAAAACTGTCTGACAGACGTGATTACTCAGTACAGGTCATGTAGCCCCCAGACAAGGTCGGGGGGGGGGGGGGGGCAATCATGACAGGGTGCTGAGGGGATATGTTCAGCCTATAGTGGGAGTTAGTGGGAGGAGTTGGGAATCTATAAAAGCTAGGAACAGGAAGTTTGGGGGCCATTTTAGGAAAAGTATTTTCCCCTACCCTCCCTATTTTTTCTGGTTGTATGCCTTTATTTATTTACATGTCACAGCGTTGGCGGAAGCTTCCAGAGTATCCAGGAGGGTTAATGGAAGAATGGATTGGGGAGAGTCAATCGGGACTCTGGTGGGAGGTTCGAGGGGAAAGTGGTACCTCGAACCTCAGGTATGACCCCAGCATTGGTATATGCCCAGAACATGGAGTTATTCGGCAGCCACCTGGATACTCGTGCAAGCTTGGTAGTTTTTTTCTGTTATATGGAATGTTATGTTTAGTCATTGTATAATACGGATATATATGTGTGGATGACTATTTAAATAAAGTGCTGTGGCCATTATTTAACCCCACAGTCTGGTTTTTAAGTTCAGTTATTTCTAGGCAAATACATATCCCCAATGATAGAAGCTACCATGTCCTGCTTCCCAGAGAGCGAGTTCTGTAGGTGGCATATTGAAATATTTCAATTCAGCAGGCCTGTGATTTATGTGGGCCCCATTACTCACAGCTCCTTCCTAAACTTTCCCTGCAGCTACATTTCATTGGAATAGGGTGTAAATCGCAACCACTCCCTAGACAAGTCCCAACAGGTTTTAAGGACTGTGATCAAGAGCACTGACATCATGGCGCTGCCAGGCATCAACTTCACTCTCTCTCTGTGCTTCTCTTTATATTATCACAAAGAGTCTATTGCTCCATATAAAAACCTATATATAAAAACCTCATATTGCTCCATATAATCTGTCTGTGTTCTACTGATCCATATAGTCTCTGCCTTTTTGCACCATATATTTTATTCCTAAAGCCTCCTGTTTCTTTATTGCTTCATGTTCCCGAGACCTACAGGCAGGGATGGTTCTAATTTTTTTACAGGCCTAAAGAGGAACATCAGTCATTTGCTCACTTTATCATACTGTGTCACTTCAGACAGTATAGGGGCCTCCATAGCAAGCAACGGCACTAAGAAGCAGAATAATCTGCTTATATCATAATACCACCCATGCCTATAGCTAAACCTATACGCAATACCAATGGATCTTAAATTGTACTTGTCTGTGTCCACTAATGGTGGATTTTCTTCAGGTTTTATATTCACAGTATATTTTGAGAACCTGTATTCCATAGAATGAGTCTAATGCTCAAAATATCCATTATCCATGAAAGAGTAAATGATGATAACTTACTTCCTGAGCTCTGGATCTACACTGCAGAAGCTGAGAGATGAGAGGGGATAATGTCGACGGAAGAATACTCTGTAGGGAAAGAGAGCCCATGTGTAAATTACATGCAGGAAGATGTCAACCCAGTGACCAAAGAATGTTTTTTGGATGTCATCCTTACTTGCGCTGGACATCAGTCAAGGTGACTCCTTGCTCATTGGCTTTGAAATGTACAATAGTCAGCATGGGTAGGCTGGACTGCTCAAAGGTGGCAGACACAGCTTTTTGGATTGCACTCGATCCTGTCAGAGTCTCGGTGCTGACTGAGTTCAGGTACAGAACGTTGCATGCTATGGAAAAGCAGATACAAAATATGTAATAGTCTCTCTTTCTCTTGATCAATATATAATCTTGCAATTCTGCTAGCATGATCTGTAAAATCCTCAAACTGACAGTACCAGCCAGGCTGCCATAAGGGTGGAAATAAAGGTTTGGTCTCATAATCTGCCAGTGCCATCACGGGCGCCTCCATCGTCCCTTCATTGAGGGGAGGACACATTAAAGGGGGGGGGGGGGTGGCTTCTCAGGGTAGAAAAGAGAGCAGGCACTGGTTATTATACTTTTGGGGTGTGCCGTGTATGGGAGTGGCTTAAGTGGGTAAGTCTAATTATGTGGGAAGAACACCTAAGTAGATCTGACATTTTTGGTTAAACCACTGACGTCTGCACACTGATGACAGGTCACATGCCTCACCATAAGCAGGACAGTACCGGTTTGGTACCTATGCACATATGCAACAATTTTTCACACATGTTGTGTTCAACTTATTATCCACCTTGCTGTGCATGACTGGTTGTTAAATCCAGCATGCATGGTTGGATGACCTGACCCATTGAAGCCTATTGGGGATCAGTCGAGAGAGGGAGTCCAGGATATCTGAACATTCTGATTGTGATGTAAATACTTTCCGTAACAAAAATGCTGTGTATTTCCTTTGGACTGAAACCTAGAACTCACCAGCTGATGTGTTTAGCTCAGACACAGCGGGCCCTGGAGGAGAATCTGGACTGCTTTCGCCGTTATGCTGATCTGTGTGGGAGACAATGATAATTTCATTACAATACTCTGTTAACCATTTCACTAACTTAAATATATTTTAACCAATGTGTAGGAGACCTCTTTCTAGTGAATACAGTACCACTTTTCAAGCACTGGAAATGAAGGTGCTTTCAGTCAGCAATCCCAGTAGATCAGTTACCAAGAATCACACACACAGCTACAACATCAAGACCCATCATCCTTCGGCATTTGAACTCAGACTGTCCAATACAGATTCATGAGTCACTCCAAGATGCACAGTCACAACATGAAGACCCATCATCCACCAGCATATGGTCTCAGTTTGTTCAATACCGATTCTTTAGCCAAGATCCATCTACACAGCCACAACATCCAGACTCATCCTCCACTCAATACAGATTCCTTAGCCATTCCAAGACCCACACATAGCGACAATATCCAGACCCATCATTCCCTGGCAGTCTCTTCAATACAATACTTTGGACTTTATGCTTATGCCTGTAAAATATATTTTATCTTGTACTCTCTGGTTGATGCCATTTTGAAGTCCTTAGCTTTTCGGTTTCTCTGTTAATTACTTCCTTTAACTAACTTTATTTTGTCCATTTGCTTCCAATCTCTTTCCACATTTTTTAATGAGTATAACTGCCATGTTTTCCAAGATCCACACACACAGCCACAACATCCAGACCCATCATCCCTAGCATTTGGACTCAGACTGTTCTATTCCCTCCATTCCTTCTGTGCATTTCACCTACCCCAGGCTTATTTCCAATATAGAGACAAGATATATGTTGGTGCGCTAAACTAGTCACAGGCTCAAATAATATAATTGTATAAAATACAGTGAGATTGGCTGTACAATGTATACAAAGAAACAAAAACTGTATAATAAAGTTGGCACAAATATACACTGCTCAAAAAAAATAAAGGGAACACTTAAACAACACAATGTAACTCCAAGTCAATCAGACGTCTGTGAAATAAAACTGCCCACTTAAGAAGCAACACTGATTGACAATCAATGTCACATGCTGTTGTGCAAATGGGATAGACAACAGGTGGAAATTATAGGCAATTAGCAAGACACCCCAAATAAAGCAGTGGTTCTGACCACAGACCACTTCTCAGTTCCTATGCTTTCTGGCTGATGTTTTGGTCTACAACCCACACAAGTGGCTCAGGTAGGCATATCAATACGAGCTGTGGCAAGAAGGTTTGCTGTGTCTGTCAGCGTAGTGTCCAGAGCATGGAGGCACTACCAGGAGACAGACCAGTACATAAAGAGACGTGGAGGAGGCTGTAGGAGGGCAACAACCCAGCAGCAGGACCGCTACCTCCGCCTTTGTGCAAGGAGGTACATGAGGAGCACTGCCAGAGCCCTGCAAAATGACCTCCAGCAGGCCACAAATGTGCATGTGTGCATCCTCCAGCAGGACCGGTTTGGCAGTGGGTCAGTAATGGTATGGGGTGGCATTTCTATGGGGGGCCGCACAGCCCTCCATGTGCTCACCAGAGGTGGCATGACTGCCATTAGGTAGCAAGATGAGATCCTCAGACCCCTTGTGAGACCATATGCTGGTGCGGTTGGCCCTGGGTTCCTCCTAATGCAAGACAATGCTAGACCTCATGTGGCTGGAGTGTGTCAGCAGTTCCTGCAAGATGAAGGCATTGATGCTATGGACTGGCACGCCCATTCCCCAGACCTGAATCCAATTGAGCACATCTGGGACATCATGTCTCACTCCATCCACCAACGTCACGTTGCACCACAGACTGTGCAGGAGTTGGCAGACTCTTTAGTCCAGGTCTGGGAGGAGATCCCTCAGGAGACCATCCACCACCTCATCAGGAGCATGCCCAGGCATTGTAGGGAGGTCATACAGGCACGTGGAGGCCACACACACTACTGAGCCTCATTTTGACTTGTTTTAAGGACATTACATCAAAGTTGGATCAGCCTGTAGTGTGTTTTTCCACTTTAATTTTGAGTGTGACTCCAAATCCAAACCTCCATGGGTTGAAAAATTTGATTTCCATTTTTTAATTTTTGTGTGATTTTGTTGTCAGGACATTCAACTATGTAAAGAACAAAGTATTTCATAAGAATATTTCATTCATTCAGATCTAGGATGTGTTATTTTAGTGTTCCCTTTATTTTTTTGAGCAGTGTATAAACATATTATAAATAAGAGGTTTTGGTTATTTGAACTGGCCAGTTTATATAACCAAAACATCTAATTTCCAATATAGGTTTGATTTATCACATGATGTGATGTGACCTCTCCCGCCACACACCCGTCACAGGCCCGGCCCTTTAAAAAAAAAAAAAAAAAACCTGGGGGCCCAGGGCAGCTGACCCGTGGGACCCTGCCAGACTGGCCCTTTAATGGGGCAGCTGCCCCAGGCGGCACTTTGCTGCTCAGTACAACGTCTTTTTCTTTCTTTTTTTTTCCTGGGGGAGCTTGATAGAAAAAGGTCTCAGCCAATCAGGTAATCTCAACTCTCCTGATTGGCTGAGAGTTCATAAGCCTCCCGTGATTGGCTGAGACCTTCTTCACACAAGAACAGGTAAGTTAAAAACATACAGTGTGTGTGTATGTCAGTGTAAGTGAGAGTGTGTGTATGTCAGTGTAAGCGAGAGTGTGTGTATGTCAGTGTAAGTGTGTGTGTGTCAGTGTAAGTGAGAGTGTGTGTATGTCAGTGTGAGTGAGTGTGTGTGTATGTCAGTGTGAGTGAGAGTGTGTGTATGTCAGTGTGAGTGAGAGTGTGTGTATGTCAGTGTGAGTGAGTGTGTGTGTGTATGTCAGTGTGAGTGAGAGTGTGTGTATGTCAGTGTGAGTGAGAGTGTGTGTATATCAGTGTGAGTGAGTGTGTGTGCATGTCAGTGAGTGTGTGTGTGTATGTCAGTGTGAGTGAGTGACAGACTATCTGTATATGTGTGTGCGGGGCAGTGTGGATAAAGGGGTTAACTTCTGTGACACTGCCTATATCTGTCTAGCCACCCAAGGGGTTAACTTCTCTGACACTGCCTCTGTCTAGCCACCCAAGAGGTTAACGCCTCTGACACGGTCTAGATCTGTCTAGCCACCAAAGGGGTTAACACCTCTGACACTGCCTAGATCTGTCTAGCATCCCAAGGGGTTAATCCTCTGACACTGCCTATATCTGTCTAGCTATCAAGGGGTTAACTCATCTGACATTGCTTATACATGTCAAGCAATCCAGGGGTTAACTACTCTGACACTGACTATATCTGTCTGGATTTTGTTACAGGTCACTAGTCACATTAGGTGCCCCCCCTCTTGATAATTTATCAATTAATATGTGACATCCATGCGGATAAACTATCGGGGGGGGGGGGGGGGGATGTGGCAGAATTTTTTTCAGTAAGGGGCCCTGAAATTTCTGATGGTGGCCCTATCTCCCACCACTTGGAAAACTCCCCCTTCTATACACAACTATTGCAGTATGTATAATTTATTGCCTTGGGTGCAGAAAAATCTAGCTACAGCTCTGTAAAGTTGTTAGGTGTACATCATGCATCCTAAGTGTGAAACAGGATAATAATTTCTCAATAACTTTGGCAAGCCTTATAATATTTAGCTGGAGTAACATTTGGGTCACAAGTCCCTCAGTTCTGTGTACATACCTTTATCTGGGATGATTAATTTGCAGGGTAGGGACAAGGGGCTAATGCTGTGTTGATGCACTAGAGCAGAGAGACTTCCTGTAACACAAGACACAGCAAATGTTAGAAATGTGACAGAATCAATGACTGAATAATGTGGTCATGGTGACCTTATAATTTGATACATAGTAAATGCTACCAGAGTCTGAAATCCCTCAAGGTTTTTCATACATCCGCCACTGATCCTACAGGAGGTATTACTAACATTTGGCAAAGTGTTTGATATCCTGGCCAATGTGTGCAACCAATAAAAGACAAGCAGAGCAAATTTTTGATCTCTCACTGGATGCACATATTTATGTATCATGTCCATCAAACATCATTCTGTAGCTTCTCACCAGTCTCCAATTTGTCACATGACTGTTTATTATCAATAAACCAAGTTACAACTGACTAAAGAGAAGATAATAATTAAAGACTGAAAACAAGCCAAATTGGAGTTGTCTACCATGGAAAAGAGGCATTTAATAGCCTAACTATTCACTGAACTAACTATGGTGAACTAATAATTGAGTTGCAAAAATCAGTATTAGCAAGCTGTGTTGGAAAATAAGTTGCTGCTTCTTTCCATCTCTTGAGTACGGGGTTTAGAAAAGTGATAGTTAATTATATAGTCACTAATCGCCAACTCCACATAAGTAGTGCTTAAGGAACCATGGTTCACTGCTACTCATTTGACTCCAAGAGGCATAATGATGCAAATAGAATAATGATTGATACTATTGATAAATACGGAGATGCCACCACTCAAAATATCACACCTAAGTCGTAACTAGATGTGATTTTGATTTTTAATCTTCCCTAATAATAGGGGTGAAATGCTCATCTATAACAACCTTCAGTGGTGAACATGTGTGGTCATTTGTAAATCCATAGTAAATCCGGTCCATATATATAAACACATGCACAAAGGTTTCAAATTTCCATTATCCTGACACCCTGCTTTATCACCTTAGCGGCCCATACACACATGTATTTCTGATCAAGCAGTACACTTCTGAAAAAATAGACGCCCCTCCTGTAGGAAGTTCCAGCTATGATAGGTAAACATGAAAGTACATGTGTATAAACATACAATAACCAAGCTATTCTGCACTCACCGAAATATGGCTCATCAGAAGCTCCTTTTAGATGGACACCTTTCGCCGATGATTCAATCAGGAAATGTCGTACAAGGTCACTTGCATCCTTGCCTGTTAGGAGAACAGTACATTTATGCAAGTATATTTTATGTGGAAAACCTTTTGCGCCTTTTTCAATGTACTAAACATTTAACACTCAAATAGTAAATACGAGCAAATTGCGAATAAAAAAAGGCAATTTTGCGAATATTTTTTCTACCTCTTTAGCACTTGCTAAAACTGCTGTAATTTTCACATGCAAGTCAGAATTATTTTTCACAAAATATTCTCAAAACTCTTTAGAATGCGCAAAGATAATCATAATATACTAGAGCAACTGGAAAACTGCACGCTAAATAAAAATGTCCGAAAGAGGCTCAAATCGGAAAAAAAAGCGCAAAATGTTACAAATAATTGCAAATTGCCTGTTACTTATGTTTTACCTACTTTTTTCCCCACTGCACTTATTTAGTACACGACTCCCTTATGGATCTACATTATGACAGTACCCTCATTTCCAATTTTAGACACTTGTTGTTACTATACAAAACAGAAAGGCATTATTTAGGATAGCAAATATACTTATGTATGTGCCTGCTAGTCATGCTGGAATCTCTACAACTTGTCCTTATCCAGAGGTCAGCACATTGGAACAGATCATACCATTCAGTACATATGCTGACTCTCTGTTTGCATGGCACAGCCCAAAATTATATGATTTATCGATTTGCCCAGATTATTTCCTGTAGCTCAATGAAGGGCAGATCAAAGCAAAGAGGCGGAATATGAGTGCTGATAAGTGTTTATCAGGGGAATAATGATTTAATTAGAACAATCCAACAAATGCTAAAACATTATATTATTAAATAATGTATAAGCAAAACTGCTTCCCAGCATTAGATTAGCCCTTTATGGTTATTGGATATGAATATTAGAGCTATTCACTCCCTCTTTGGGCGAGACCAGTTAAGGATAAATCTTATCACTATGTAGAACATGAGAATTATGAGTCATAGTGACTCATGCCTTTTGCAGTGGTGTGGGAGACAGGATAAAAACCCTATTTCCTTTCAATAGATAACTGACTAAGATTTAGCTTATCTTTAACAGCCCACTTCAGACACCAGGCAATATCACTCTTATTTACTTTCATTTTCCTTTGAACTAGAGGAACAGCTTGCTCTTGATCCAACAATCACTTCACCTATACAGGATCTAAGTACAGATAGTTTATTTTACCTTAAATTTTGCACCCTTGATAAGAGAGAGGGAATCAGTGACATGTTTGATGTTACTCAGAGTAGCAGGCAAAGAGTAAGGATGTAGTCAATAAATCACCCAGTCATTAATATTTATTTGTAAATAAGTATATATATATATATATATATATATATATTTTTATATATATATATATATATATATATATATATATATATATATATATATATACTACAATATGTTTAAACTGACGTTATCACAAAAGTTTGCTTGTTAGTTACCACTATCATAAGTAAAGGAGCAAGGAGGGAAGAGGATTGTCCTCTGGAGAAAAATGAATGAAACGGCTGGTAAACCACTATTATCACAAAATTGTGATATGCCTGAAAAATTGTGATAGGACCTCTAGGCCCTGCTAGATAATGTACTATATTTTGTTCGTTTCAGTTCCTTCTACAATTTATGGCTCCTTAGTGTAATAGGGACTTGCTTTCCTATTTTTCAGGATAACATAATATCTTAAACCAATTTTTTTTTTTAAACCTTGCTTCCTAAGAGATTACTTAGTTACTTACATGTCAGTTTACTCTTGTGTCTTCCTCAGAACTGAGAAAGAGTTGGTCAAAAGGCTAGTACGCACTGAGAGAGTCACAAAGTCGCACAGCCTATCACTGCATCGGCTCAATCCTACTCATCTGATCTGCACAGAGTGGAGAGAGACACTCGTTTTTTCATGGGATCCCAAGTTAAAACAAGGGTATCTCTCTGCACTAGCAGAGAGAGAGGGTAGCCCAACTGACCCGGCTGCTTGCAGATCAAAAAGTATTTGCCAACTTTTCTTCACACTAGGGGCAACATATTTTTCAGTGAAAAAAGTTTAGTTGTCCTAATGGTTTATACTGTAGATCAGAAAACTGAAAGTTAGATTTTTGTTTCACTATAAAGATTTGAGGCCTACCTGCTTTGCTTGGTGGTCCAGGGATCTTCATGGCCAGTCCAAAGGATCCTCGGAAGGATGTGCTGTCTCGAATGAGAAAAGTCCCAGGTTCTTTGTCCTTAAGAAACTCAATGGCTAAAGAAGATACGAATGATTGAATGATTGAGTTTACTATGCTCTTACCGAACAGCACAAACATCTAATTATGTCTTTATTGTATATGCAGCCTATGCTGATTTACCCATGTCTCTTTTACTGGCATACACTTAGATTTAGTTTCTAGTTTTAGTTTCTAATTGTGTGTGGAAGTAACTATGATATTCATGGCTCTTGTCACTTGTGAATAGTGAATTTAACCTGAAATGCACATATCAGTGTAATACACAGGTGATAATTGCTAGCTTGTAATCCAAGAATTATGACCTCAGTGCTAAACGTATCCCAATGAGTGATCATGTTAAGTAGAATGCTATGAATGTATACTGGGTATAATGGTAGTAAAGTACAGCTTTACCCAAAACCCCTAGATGCAGTTGTAGCACAAATTGCCACAAGCAAGAATAATAACCTTACCTTTATCACGAGTGATGCTAGGCTTGAAC
Organism: Pelodytes ibericus; assembly: GCA_036172795.1. Lineage (NCBI taxonomy): Eukaryota > Metazoa > Chordata > Amphibia > Anura > Pelodytidae > Pelodytes > Pelodytes ibericus. Next base: position 155,027,630 of record CM069862.1, on the reverse strand, counting down.
CATTGCTTAGAAGTGGCCATTACAAATTTCATTCCAGACTTCCCATCTTTGTAAGAACCTAGGTGAATAAAAAAAATGCTATAAAGTCAGGCAAAGTCTACCAATAATGACCAACAGCATTTATTTATTTGCAAAAAAGAAACAGCTCAGAAAGATCAGTCTTAAAATTGTCATCAATGTATCTTAGGGTTTTGCTGTAAACAGCAAACTAAATCTATGGTTGTGTTTCTTCATTTATGTTTTACATTTTCTTTACTAGTGATTGGTGCGGATGACATAGGAAGAAATGTGGGTTTGTTTTTTGTTTCAGTGGTGGTATGAATAGCAAAGAACTGGAACCTAGCAGCAATAAACTAGACTGATAACTGTCTGTCTGTATTGAAATCTTGTCCAAATTTTCCAAAATCCCACTTCCCCTACTGGAAATTTTCCAAAATGCATTAGCCACAAGTGCACGCAGAATGGAACTAGAATGGGCCGTGTACAAACCCAGGCCTCATAAGCCAAACACAAGACATATTTTTAAGGAAGAAAAGTGTTTTTCTTTTCCTTTTTTAAACTAATCAGTTATGTTGACTGTGGATGACCTAGCTAAACAGATGTGATAAGCATGGCTCTTGATACCTGGAGCACAAAGGTAATACAGACAGTAATTATTTTCTTATTTTACCCATCCTTTACAACATTTTCATCATATATGGCAGAAACTTACTATCTGAACAGGTAGAAATAGAAGAATCTGAGTAGGTCTTGTTGCCTCTGTTAAAACTGGAGGAACCTCTGCGTCGTTGGCCACTGAAAAAACTTGTGGAGGTGTTAGGGGATCTTTCATCATTTTCTAGACATCCATTTACCAGGAGGATAGGTATATCCATGCTGGAGCTAGCGACCGATGGTGGGCAGCTGTTTGCATGGCCCTTTGTATGTGACAATGTCTTAGACATGTTGGATATTCTGGACAGAGCTGGATTATGTCCACAGATTTCTGATTTGTGGTCGAAGTAATGGACAGATGAAGGAGACATTATTCCAGGGCTGCTTAGTTGGGAAAATGATCCCAAAGACCCAAACGGACTTTCTGTTGTCCTTGAGGGCAAATGTTGACCATCAATATCATCATGGACAAGTGACTGGGTGCTGTGAAGAGCAAAGAAAAATACCATAAGTTATAAGGTAACTCAACCTCTCAACTAAGAAGAAACATTGTGTGGGAAAATGGTCAAGGAGTCTATTCACAAAGTGTTAGGTTAAACAAAATAATTAGTACTCAATGAAATGTATGTGCTTTATTCATGAAAGAGGAAATAGGCCATTGAAAAGGGAATTTGAAACCTAAGGCCAAAGAAGCCAAGTCGGAAAAATTATCCAATTTGGGTCAATTTGAAAATAGCTTATCAATGGCCTGCAACTCCCCCAAACCAGGGGAATTTGTAGGAGCTGAATAATTTTTCCAATGTGGCTACTTTTTTTTTAGATTGTCCAAGCTGGTCACTGTCTCTCAATACAGACTTTCACAATATATGTTCATGTGATACAGAATTTGCAGAAGTTTGGCAACTCCATAATGATTAACCATCAAATTAAACTGTGTGGTACAAATGCCTTTCTTACAAAATTTCAAACTTGACAAGTCATCCAAACGTTTTTGTCTGAGGGGGTTATTCATTAAAAGGTGAGTTGCAGGTGAGTTAAGGTGACATTTCATTTCACCTATTTAGCTATACTGTGTGATGCTTGTGCATAAACATGAGATGATTATGTTGTCTATGTAGTTAAAATCTAAATCCAGACATTCCACCAATGTATCATTTAATGCAATTCTTTTCAAACCTGTAAAACCCCCAGGTTTGAGAAGCAATGGTTGAATGCACTGGTATGAAGTGAATTAACAAGCTGTGTACCTGTGTGAGCCATTTTGTATGGCACTTGACCTTGACACATGCTAAATTTTCAAGATGGTAATCTTAGAACATCCTTATCCCTCTAGATTGTAAGCTTGCAAGCAGGGCTCTCTACCTCATGTATTAGTCTGTTCTTATTCATCTAACTTAGTATGTAGTTCCCCTCTATGCTCTGTATCTAGAGCTACGTAAATTGTTGGCGCTATGTAAATACATGTAAATAAATGATAATTTTATCTAAGTTATAGTTATGTTAAAAAATACAGTGATAAACATTACTGATTTGTAGATACTAAAACACCCTCAATTTGCTCACCTTCCCAGAATATAACTAGTATCAGATCCGGGGCTGCAGGACAAAATGGAGTCTTCACTTGTTCGGAATTGAAGCACAGTATTTTGTATGTATTCTGAGCCCAAGGATGAAGACACACTGGTGTTGTGACGATTAGATTTTTGAAGTGGAATATCAATACTCTCTGTGGAGTTGTGGTATCCTCCTGTTGATTGATATCTGTGACGATCGATACACCGACTTGCATGTGGATTAGACTCACTAAAGATAACACTGCCATTAGGTGTACAGTTGTCATCTTTTGTCCCTCTGGAGATTAAGATACCCTCAGATCTTGGAACAGGACTTGTTGATCTTTGAATGTTCTCATGACACACGGCTCTCTTAGAATTCATTTCTACACATTTTATTTCTAAGGGGAAAAAATGCAGATGTGGGTTAATTCTGGTTCCTGTTAACATTAATTATAAAATAATTCTCCATGCTATTGTCCAAATATACTGGAACTCTACACATAAACTATTGCTCAAAATCGTGACTGTCTGTATGATACATGCATTATTTTAAAAAGAGAAAAACAATGATCCGGACAAGTCTAACCCTATAGATAATCTTACTTGAGTAACTGCTACCCCATGTTCAAAAACATCTATAATAAATAACATAATTAGGCCAACATTGGATCTTGAATCCACTGGGACGGGTATGTATACCTGGACAACTGAGTTAAGGGAGTGCGACTTACCCCAACTTACTGATTTCACTAACATAGCCTCCAAAACTCTTATCTCCAGATCTTGTAGTGAAAGGTGATGTCATAAAAATCAGACTCCACAAACACATTTAAAACACAATTTTCTCCTAATTTGGGCATTTATTTACAATTTGGCTAACACAATGTATAGATTATTTACAATATTTATTTTACTCTACATTCTCAGTAAAACAATGTTTAGATGATGCAGTCCCTTTAAGAGTGAAATAATCTAAACTCTGGCCATTTGCTGCCAGTTATTTTGAAGAATAGCATTTAGGATCATTTCGACATACTGACATTTCTGCATCTGTATTAAAAAAAATAAAATAATTGCAATAATTACATTTCAGTGAATCCATAGCTAGAGTTTCCATGACAATCAACTATATAGAAAGGAATGATCTGCTGTCAGTGTAAACATGTGCAGAGTCTGTACGGCAAGGCATGCTGTAACGTGTGAGAGCCTGGTCTTTGTGTCTGAGTATCCTTCCCAAGAAACAATACAGCCGATAGATACTGAGAAATACCCCTGATTCTAATAGCTGCTTTTTTAGTTTCATAATGTGACAAATTGATATTACTGTTCCAGAAAGTATGGACAATGTAGTACAACATTAACAAAATGGTATTTGTAGGAGATGAAGCCTCGTTGTTGCACTAAGTTTTTAACTTTTTCCAAATTTATATACAATTGATGTAAGAACAGATAAGATACATGGCACTGTCATTTTTTTTTTTTTATTATGCAGACAACTGCTTATGTTTGCCCAAATTGTTATACCTAGTTAACAATGTACCACTTATGTGTTTCTTTAATTTAATTTTGGTATTCCACATGACATCAATATCCCATTCTTTATGCCGCAGGTATAATTCTGCAACATGTGATGACAAATCAAGCATGGCTATTCCTGTAAAACAAATGTTGTCCTATTTTATAGCCTCACTGGGCTGGGTTGATCTAATCTGAACAAACAAGCCTTCCGGGCATCACATTTCATAACGCTCAAAATTAAAACATGTCTCTACATTGCTTCAATTCATTCTTCTAAGTCAAACCCATAAGTATTCACCGCATGTGTTTGTTGAGTCAGGATATGTTTGCTTAAATGGAAAGATGCATTATGTTATCTTTATGTGGCCAATCAGAACCTGGCTGATTCTTTTGTGGAGTAATTTTCATGTTGATTTTGGCACCACCTTGTCTTACGGGAAAAGGTTGAATTTAAGGAATATAAGAAACTATCTAACATACCACCACATAAAAAAAATTAAAATACTTATTTCAGTATAATTGTACAATTCTAAGATACAGAGCCGTTATATTAGTCCATATTTGCATGGACAGCTAGAAATTAACCAATCGTTAATACTTTATGTTACTGATTATTAAAGCAAATCTCCATGAGCAACTTTGTTGCATGCGAAAGCCCCAAAATTTCCCCTGAATATTGTTTCTAATATTCAACATTCCAGTACATTACCACCGTGTGAAATAATACTATCTTTATTAATTACATGCACCAGTTAGGTTAACTTTTAAGTAAAATGCCTAGAATGTATCATCTTACCTGGTGGACTTGTAATCTTGGGAGTTTCTGACATACTTTGAATACATGAGGATGGAGTCTGACTTGACCTTTTATAATACGTCTCATTTTTGATTGGCAGGGGTTTAAAAGTTGGGTCCAGTTGCAAAATTAGTTGGTTCAGGTTATCGATTGAAATATCCAATGAAGGAGACAATGGATCACCTCCATCACAGGCAGTCTTATCCATTCCTTGCTGCATGGTATTAGTGTTGATGCCCACACCTACCGGCACAGATTTCTTGGCACTCTGGGTGCTGTGAGGTCCATTTTCCATCACCCTTAAAATAGTACCAACGGGTTGTGATGAAATTTGTGTTGTGTGTCTCTCCGTGCTGAAGTAAGAACATTTATTAGTCATAGACATGTACATTGGATGCATCTCTTGTCCAAAAGATCCACCTTCTTCCTTGGATGCCAAGGAGACTGTTTGTCCCACACGCAACACATGGTTGGGTATCACCTGGGACATTATAGGATGCTTTTGATGAGCTGTAGTATTTTCTAAACAAATGAAAACGCAGAAGAATATTTAGACATCACTGTGGATTACTTTATAGGCTCCAGAAAGGAACTAAACAAAGTTGCTAGAAGGAAACCAGAAGAAAAGAAACAAACGCAACAAATAATAACCAACCACCATTTCTAATCATCTGCCTATCCTCGGTATAGATAATGTAATATTTGGTGTAAATATTGTATTTTTTTTTACTCTGGACATAAGTATATATATATTTAGAGAATGAGTATGACGCAAATGTTTACTCGTCAAAAGTTTAAACCTCAGATTTTATCTTATAAGTTCTCCTCACTGATTATTCCCCACATCTCCATTGACTTTTTAATTTTATTTCTTTTCTTTGACAATCCCCTAGACATACAGTACACCATATTCAACAAATTATTCAATTCAAAATGTGATTGAATCATTGTCGGTGATGAATAGGAAGTTGTATTTTGTTGAGAAATTACAATGACCTAATACACCCCTCTGTATACTTGGGCCTTGCCATAACTTAGATTGACTTGTGGGTAATAGGGATGAACATAGTTGTAGCCACTTGATAAATATACTTATGTCTTGGATTGTAATCACACGTTTTTCCAGATTTTAACAGCTTGATGGCTTCTTACACTCAATAATTAAATTTGGCCGGTGCATGCAAGACGCAATTTTCGTCTTAGGAATCAAAATTGGTGTTTTTGGCTGATGTAAGGATGGAGGAGTTTCAGCGCTGGATGACGTGCGACTCTGTTGTGTGGGACAGTCAGCTTCCGAGGTCGTGCAGCAAGGTAAGTATAACTGTTTTTAGGTATTTCCTCGATTCTAAGATGTTTCAGTTTTAAAACCCTGAAAAGGTGGTGCGTTTTAGAATTGAGTAAATACGGTACTTTATTTGCATCATCTTGATTTGGAGGCAGGTTTTGGCCATTTTTCTGCCATTCGTAACTGCTCTCTATAGACTTTCAATCGAAATCAGCAGGGTCTCAGGAACCAGGTGATAATGCCTCCTTTGTTGACAGAGCTGAACGTAACTTCACTTGAATATGGAATTATTTGAAATGTCTACACTTGATACACTTTTTCAATTAAACATAACTTTATTATTTGCTGACAGTTGTCCTTTAAAACCAAACAGTGTTTGCATGATTTAATTGGATGTCACAGCTCAGCATAACTGGGGCATATTGATAATTTAAAATTGCAACATGAGATCCAGTTAACCAAAAGGGATGAAATGGCATAAAGATCTTGTAATGGGATCATGGGGCATTAGGTGAATACTCACTGGGAATCATTTGGTTGAAAGGTTAAGATTTTTTTGCTTGCAACAAAGTTTCCAAATCAGTGGCCACATTATGTCTTTACCTCCAATATTATTTTGCTGACAATATCTGTGCCCTTTTCCACATACAGGTTGAATTCTGAAGTTGAAGTAAATATGATACTGATCTTTTTACAAAGGTTATGGATGAAGAACAGAACACATTTAGGTAAACAAAAACATATAGGGCTTTATTCATGAAAGAGGGTATTGCCTGGGATTGACAAGGGAATTGCAAACTTAAGGCCAAAGGCCAATTCTGCTATAATTTTGCAATTCCTTGCATATCCCTTTTACTCAAATAAAGATCATAGTCTATATAATTGCTGCCAAAAGACATCCGGTACTTAGCAAATTTCAAAAAGATGGCCATTGGAACACGCATGTGCACATCCATCAACCTCAAAATGATGGCTTTGCACTCCCATAATGCCTGAAAGAGAGGTCCACAAGCTAAGCATCATGGGTTGTTATGTCATTATTTTAAGGAAAAGATGCATATACAACCATTCGCAGTTTTGTAAATTTTTATGCTGTTCCTTTAGAATAGAGCTATTTCCTATCGGCGGAAAAAAGTCTTCTTTTAATGAAAAAAATCTATACATTTGCTAGCAATTCGTTTAGAACAATCTACAGATTTTTTTTCTTTTCTTTATTGTGACATCTTTTTTTTTTTCATGACAAGTACACTTTAACAATGCACCAATCACTCTATACATGCTACTTCATTATACATATTTAAAAAAAAGTAATAAGCATGACATTATGCCACTTCAGTAAAATTAGAATACTTTTAAACACCATGTCACGGTACAGGTTCTATCACTCCAAAATACTGGTTCTAGAATTAAATGCTATAATCAACTGCACAAACAAAAAAATAGAAGAATCACAAAAAAAGTCATAAAAAATCTAGCAAATTTACCGACAAAAAAAAAAAAATCCAAAAAACAAATCAGGATCTTTTGACTATTGCTTAAAAGGTAATCAAGAAGTTAAATTAAGTTTAGCAAACTTACTATTTTTTAATGATTTGTAAAGGTGACCAGATTGCCAGTTTAGTTTTTCGATTTATATAGAAACGGTATATTGTAAACAGATATTATATTCAGACATGACATACTTTTTCAGCTTTCACAATGGTTATTTAGTCACTTATTCGTGTACAAAGAACAATTGCCAAGTCAAAGACTAACCAATAATGGACAAAATGTAAGATAAATAAAAATATAAGATAAATATATATACAATTAATTATTAATAACTGTGCGCCAGCAAACGAAAAGCAAGAATGTAAGGTTTTAAAGTCAGATATATTATTATAACACATTGATAATAATCTCAGTAAAGATGACATACCTGTATTATATGCTGAGCTGCTTTTTGTAACTGTTGCCAGGCGCTATCTATCTAAAACTAGGTTTATGTAGTTAAGTAGTATATATACATATTTACCAAAAGAAGGCTACACCCTTAATTTAACCCCATGCATTCCAGATGTAAGGTGAGGCCACAGTAAATAGACAGAGATCACCAGTTATTTCTGACACACAATGAGACTGAAGAGGAAAGTGTTAATGGAGTCCTCCTACACTGACTGAGTCTCTCTGTAGCTGGAGGCGAAAAAGAAACAGACAGTGTACGCCCCTTTGGTGACGGAGAAGGGCGAGTACAGGTGTGAAAACCTTCGGCAGCTGTAAGGATCTAAGGAGGCAGTGACGTGGAAATGGTTTGCAAAACATCAGTGCATGGAAACAGAGCGTATTAATCCACAGAAATACATAGAAACAAAACAGAGAAAAGTATTAACACACTGTAACCATACAAGCGATAATAGTGACGTGAAGCACCCTACAACTCATACTAATGGATCAATAAATATATAATTTAGTACTGGGCTTTTCATTAAGCGTGGCATGTGAATGCCCGGTGATCCTGAGGATGATATTACACTATGTTGACCACATCAGTGTTTTACACTGATCTGCATAAAATATACTTTCCAACCTTGTGGGTAGCAGTGGGATGTTGGGGGCATGGCCTTGGGAGTCAACAATTAATTACGTTAACACTCAGCAGGCCAACTGCGCCATGCGTGGTTGGGTTGCCAATTAACATCCAAGAGACCAAGTAACCACTGTATATAGTGGTGTTCAAAATTCCTGTGCATGTTCTCCCGCTGCGTCCCACAGAATTGGGGCACCAAAAGATGATGTCAGGACACTGATTTTGGGCTGTCCTTTGTATAGAGGGACAGTTAAAGGGAATGAAAAAATGCAGTGTTCATTTTATGCAATGAAGCTGTAATGTGAGCATTCCTGTATAAAATGACAGTATGGTCACCCTACATTAGATGCCCATCTACATCTAATAATCTATTTATACTATCTATCTTAGAAACATAGAAACATAGAATGTGTCGGCAGATAAGAACCATTCGGTCCATCTAGTCTGCCCAATTTTTTTATTTTTTTTTTTGAGTACTTTTATTAGTCCCCCGTTCCCGGTCTTATAGCTAGGATAGCCTTGTGTCTATCCCACGCATGCTTAAAATCCTTGACTGTGTTTACCTCTACCACTTCTGCTGGCAGGCTATTCCATACATCCACTACCCTCTCAGTAAAGTAATACTTCCTGATATTACTTTTAAATCGTTGCCCCTCTAATTTAAGACTATGTCCTCTAGTTGTGGTAGTTTTTCTTCTTTTAAATATACTCTCTTCCTTTACTGTGTTGATTCCCTTTATGTATTTAAATGTTTCTATCATATCTTGTTATAGTATGTCTATTTTCAGATTGCTGTTACATTCTGCCACCCTGTATAATTGATAAATGGCGAAAAAAAAATACTAGTATTTAGTATACTAAGTATTTGGAATTTATTTGAGATGCTGGTGAAAATGGCTCTGATAAAATAAGACTATACTATAACAGATGGTAGAGACGAAGTAGGGTGAGGTGCTCCATCCATACTAGCTATCACAGCACGGCTGATCGAGTCCCATGTGTACAATCATAATTTGACTACATATTTAATTTTATAAACAACATGACTGCATAAACCCTGGGTTAAAATGCATAGGATTAGGTCAGACAGTGGGAGGAAGGTGGGTGATGTGAGACAATGGATGGGCAAGTTGGGATGTAGACAGCTGCAGGCAGGGGAGTTATTCAGTTAGCTGATCGACTTTCCTTAAGCGTTTTTTTTAATAGATTTTAAGAAAAAAGTAACATTTGTCAGAGTGCAGAAATTTGTCATTTGTCAGGATGGGGGAGATATCATACGTGATAGTGATAGATTGAAATGATAACTGAGGACAGGCCAAGATTGTTAGCAGACCTGTCTTCCATCAATATATTGCCATACTAATCCAGCCTTTAACTTTATTTTGCTAGCCCTCTATTCTATCACCACAGTAACACTTTACTCAGCATTCTGGTTTACAGCCGGTGCTATACAAGTTTGACCCTCTCCGCCCTCCATTTGTTTTGTGCATAATTCGGCTTGTTGTCTGGACAATGCCAGACTTCTTGGTCAACAGCTTCCTGCAGTTGGTCTGTACTAGACATGTGCAAAACTAAAATTTTCGTTTCGTTTTCGTCCGGACGAAAATTTATTTTTTTACTATGAAAATGTTATTTTTTTACTATTGGCTTTCACTACACGGAGACAGAGTCTCCATTCATAAATTTATGAATGGAGACTCTGTCTCCGTGTAGTGAAAGCCAATAGTACTACTATTACATGCATTACAAATGCCGAAAGTCTATAAACCGAACGTTCGGTTTATAGACTTTCGACTTATGGAATACATGTAATCCTATTGCTATTCTATAAACCGAACGTTCGGTTTATAGAATAGCAAAAGGATTACACGTATTACATAAGACGACAGCCTATAAACCGAACGTTCGGTTTATAGACTTTCGGCATTTGTAATGAATGTAATGAATGTAATAGTAGTGCTATTGGCTTTCACTACACGGAGACAGAGTCTCCATTCATAAATTTATGAATGGAGACTCTTTCTCCGTGTAGTGAAAGCCAATGGTACTATTACAAAAGCCGAAAGTCTATAAAGCGAATGTTCGGTTTATAGGCTGTCGGCTTATAGAATAGCAATAGGATTACATGTATTCCATAAGCCGAAAGTCTATAAACCGAACGTTCGGTTTATAGACTTTCGGCTTATGGATTACATGTAATACTATGGGCTTTCTATAAACCGAACTAGAGTTCCCATTCATAAAAATTTATGAATGGGGACTCTGTTTCGGTTTATAGAAAGCTAAGAAGTTGAACGAATGAGCGAATGGTTTAATATAAACGAAAATCATTCGTCCATTCGTGCTATAGTATTGGCATTACTATAAACCGAAATAGAGTCGGTTTATAGAATGCCAATAGACTTACATGCATTCCATAAACCGAAAGTCGTTCATTATGTCGGTTTATGGAATGTAGTGTACTATGCTATTGTATGCTATAAACCGACTCTATTTCGGCTTATAGAATGCCAATAGTACTACGAATGGATGAATGAACGAATGATTTTCATTTATTAACCATTCGTTCATTCGGCTTTCGTTAGCATAGCATTTTCGTTATTCGTTTTTCGAACGAATGGACGAAAATGCTATTTTCGGAAGAAAATGCATTCGTCCGAAAACGAATGCACATGTCTAGTCTGTACACATAATTGATTTGCAAATATATGAGGCTTGCATTTACACACTATAATGCTCATTGAAAAAGGCTTTCTTTGGCCGAAACCTTGGGAATTTGAACCCTGAAGTTCCAGGCCTTAAACATTTTTATTTTGCCTGCTTGATAAAACATTGACTTTTTTTGTTTATGTTTTATATAATTGCACATGAACTGTTTCATTCTTTGTACTTTGAGGGTATTTTGCTATTTTGTATTTATTATAATAAAGTCTATTTTTATTATCAGACACTATCACCACATGCAATGTATAATGCTAACCCCTGATAGGCGTAACTAGGGATGGTCTTGTTAATTTTGGCCAGGGAGCCAAAATCAATTAAGGTGCCCATAGTGTAACTTCATCAGCCTACTCGTTATCATCAAATGTAGACACATATGTTAACATATAAGGTATAGAAAGACATGATAAGAATTGGTATAAAGACAAGACAATTTAATAGATAAGTAGACATTGCTATTCTCTGGGGCATCTATAAGTGAAAGTTAAAGGGCAGTCCGGGGAGAAGCAATTGAATTAGAATTGAGACAATAATCTCTATAATTATAATTAGACCAACTACAATGTAAAATACATACATAATAAAAAGCTAAAATGAATACATTGACAATATGAAAGTTACTATAGCAATAAATATAAATATACAAAAACAGTTATACGTGATAGGTGGTGGTTAAACAGGTGGAATAGACAAAACAACCACAGATGAGGCCACTGTCTGAATCAGGCTGAGCTATGTGATATCTTTGTTTTTATTCTGTACATGCATTCTTACTTGTGCAATAATTTATTATTAGAACATTTTAACCTTTAGCTGGTTTCAAGGTACTATTTATCTTTATTTTTAGTGTCATAGCATGGTAATACAGAAGTGTCAATACTGAAATGTGACACTGCCATAGTATATATTACCTCACTACTTAACTGGCGCTACTTTTTTCTTTATTTTTAACATCACAATATATTATGATAACTTCTCTCCATTTTGCCATTCCTTAACTATTGTCTTCCAATTTATAGTCTAAGGCATTGAATATTTTTTTTTTTTTTTTAAATGTGTAAACAGTACTAAATAAATAAAACTTGTTGGATAAAACTGACATTTTTCTTTTATTCTGGATTTTCAAAAATGAATGATCAAGTCAATTAATTGAATTGTTACCTCTTGTATAACTACACAATAGGATTTTCCCAGTATCCCAGAGGGCGAGCCTGGCCCTGGTTACCACCCAGCAAGTATTTTTCCATCAAGCAGGTAAAAAATTGTCTAATGTTGAATCTAATGAGGCAATAGCATGTCTGGCACTCTTTTGAAGAAATGGAGGCAACCCTATCAGTGGAATGAAGGGGTGGGTAATAATTTGGTTGCCTATACTACTATAGTGTCCATGCATATTTTTTTAAAGCAGGAAGTTATTTTGGCAATGCTCAGCCCCATAAGTAAACCCAAGTCTCCACAAGGGTTGCCACTACCCAATCCCCAACCCACAGCTTTCAAGTATCCACACGAATCGGGAGTTCCCGATAAGAGTACTTTTGGGTTAGCTGCACAAATACCCAACACCGGATCCTTACAGTGTCTGTTGAGGGTCACCTATTCCTAATCACAGTACTTAGCTCCAAAATTGTTAATTTGTTATAAAAGATAAAAAACCTAAAAAGTGAGAAGCTCTTACAACTGACTTTCCATCAACCTGAGATGTTTAAGATTGGCTAGGTTTAGGCAACCTACATTTTCCAAATATCAAGTAATGGGAATACTCTGTGAAGTGTAAACATCCATGTTTGCATGAATAGAGACCAGCAACAAACCATCCATCCAATCACGGTTAGATTCCCAACTATCCTAATGGGAGAGTGAAAATTATGGGGGCAACCAATGCTCAATCCACTGAACACAGGTTGGTTGAGTTTAAACCATAGCCTATTCCTTTATTTAATCCTTCAAACCCCTGTGTACTGATTGATGGTTGAGGTGGAGGGAACAGGGGAGCACACATCAGCTCCCACCTGGTTATTAGGGATCTGTATTTTTTATTTACCTTAATAATTTTAGATTTTCTTGCCCGTGTAGTAGAGCATTTCTAAAGAAACTTGAAAGAATATATTATTATAAACTATACTGCTATTTATCATAACTTTCAGAACTCAAGACACTAAAGTATATGATAAATGCATTCACCAGCTACTTCAAAATATTTCTAGATAAATAAAGACACCATAATGTCATAAATGGGTATATCTTGTTGGTCACACGGCTCGCAATGCATTAGGCAGCTAGTTCAGCATATATGAGTTATGTAATGTACTGTAAATGTTACTCAGAAACACTTCCAAAGAAATATAGACAGCAAAAAGTTTAGGCCCTAAACTAGTCGATCTCTAGCTGGTCACATGACTTACAATGCAATAGGCCTCTGGTATGGTTTAAATGAGTTTTGGGACCTACTGTAACATTGCTTTATTGTTATGTTCTACTTACATTATACTTACAGTGTAAATGTTGTTACCAGACAACTGGCAATGGAGAGATATCAATGGCATGTTTTATCCTCTGACTGTACTGCTGTTTAGTCTCCCTATATTTTTTTGCTCTTACTCGGCAACCTTCTGTACCAGCATTAATCCAATTGGAGTAAGAGCTGGAGAAAAAAGAGAAAACAAAACTGAACAGCACAACCACCAGTATCTCATTAACACATATATGACAAATTTCTAATTCTTAGACACTCAAGACCTCTTGCTCATTTGCTCCCAATGCCAGGAGTTGACGGGAAGAGGTCTTCAAGCCACATACCTCCTGGTGTTAAATGCTGTATCAGTTTTGCATGTACCGGAAAATGGTGACCTCATGGCCAGAATAATCAGGAAACTATACAGAAAAATACCTATACTCGGAAGAATTAAATGTAGCTATGTCTCGGGTTCAAAAGACTTTCCTCAGCTCTAAGATATTTTACACAGAAATGCAGCTGTCTGTGATGGTATGAATGAAAGGTCACTTGTCTTCAGTGTGCCGGTATCTATTTGTATATTGGTCTCCCATTGGAGATATCGAGTGGTTCATAATTTTTATGCAGTTTACAACAATGAACGATTTATAAACAGCAATATTATAATAAGTTCAACTTGGAGGGAAGGGGTAATGAGGTCATGTTGGGCAGAGGAGCATCACTTTCTGCACAGCGCAGGATACTTCTCCTTAGATGTGTGTGTGGTGGGAAATCATGGCCCCCTTATCTAATGGGTAATGTAGGCCCTGGCTCAGAGGAAACATTTCTTAACTGGCACCTCCATGTTCCAACACTGGCCAAGCATAGTATGAAGAGAGAAACTGGGTATCAGGATGGTGGGAGTAAACGTAATAGTTTGTGTTTCTATTTTACTTTTTACAATGTAAATATGGAGGTGATGGTAGCTCCTTTTGAAAGCTCTGCACAGGGTCTACCAGTGCATTAAAACAGCCGCAAGGGAAACAAATACAGTTCTTCCTATGGAAAGGTATGACTGCCAGGGACCAGTGCCAGGCGGCTGATAATAATAATGTTTAAGATTGCCCTAATCTTATTAGGTACTAGAAATGGTAGTCACAAGTTTAACAAAAGTCTCTATTAATAGTTTGTTTTAACTGTTACCCTAATCCTGATTCCTGACTAGTAACTGTTCAGATTTCCTGACTTAAAAGCTCTTTTGAATCGATATCATGTTTGTTTTATACTAAAATGTTGTTACCCTATAAAAGTGTGTTGTTCCTTTAATAAATATTTTTTGTTATTTTTTTTCTTCAATACATTGGTCTGTGATATTAATTTCTTAATTACTGATATTCATTTTATCTTTCACAAAAGAATGAAGTTGACTATAGCAGTAATTGAACCCTAAGTAATAAACAGATTCTTTAGTATGGTGTATTAACCCACCGAGCTATCTCAGCAGGATACTGATGATAGCCTGCTTTATGATTTATATATTAGGATCTGTTCCCTGGATAGGACTAGAAAAAAGTAAACACACTAAAAATGACTGACAATTACAGAACACGGTCATAATTTTACATTCTGTGCTTTCATCAATAAAAAATTAACATGGAGACAAATGTTATTTGTATGACACTCCCAATAGTCCCTCCATTCATCCCATATTGACTCACATGAAGAATATATACATTCAAGTCCCAAGTTAACAGTTTTTTTATGATGACTGAATCATTGGTAATTGAACAAAACATGTATTGAAAGCTTTTACAGTTTTCTAAATTGTATGGGAAATTGTTTCTAATTTAAGATAAATGTGGTAAGTGTGTTGCTCAGAGAATAGTGAAATTTGGGAGACCACATAGCGGGGTATACTTGAGTTGAATCCAAATATGCCAGTAATCTAAATACCTGACCCATCAGTTGGTTAATCTCCCTTATGGTTTCAGGTTTTTATCTACCATCTTGTTTTCTCTCCATCTCTGTCTACATCTTCAGGGCTTGATTTCTAGCATTTCCCTACATGTGCCAATAAAATGTACTTCTCGTTATAAATTTAGCATGAATTTGAGTCACAATATATATATATATATATATGGAATAAAACATGCCTTTTATTTTTTTATTTGTTGAATGTTCTGTTTATTAACTATGAAGAATATTGTTTTAGCGGAGTCCAAAAAGACAGCCTCAAACACTGAAACAATCTGACAGTTTCCAAGAAATAAAATTCCTTGGGATGTTTTCTCAGGCCTCATCTGACTCACTCAATCAAATATTTCCATTTGGCTGAAAACAGAGGGGACTATGGAGAATAATAGCATATAAATCAAACTGACCATCAAACTGAAATAAATGTAAACATAGCCATAAATGGAGCCAAACCTAGACTAGGCATTGCTGTTTCAGAATTCTACAGCCCTATAAGTTTGGACTTAATAATAAAAGAACAAGGGTCTAAAAAGAAACATACATGGATTATAAAGACAGATAAGAAACAGTTGCCCCATACAGACTGCTGTTATGAAAATGCATATTTATTTTATTGTTTGTGTTTCAGGATAGCACATCCCAAGCATTCTTGAAATCCTTTACTGTGTTTACTTTTATTGCTTCAACTGGAATGCTCTTCTAGGTAGCTGCTATTCTTTCTGTAAAGTAATATTTTCACACCCTTCTACCATCCAACTTTAAATTATGCCCCTTTGTGCCAGTATCAACAAGAAGATTGTCCTGAGCTGAAATATGTTATGACTCTTTGAGTCTGGGCTCTATTACCACAGATAAAGTTGCAGTATATGTGGTGACTGAATGAATATTTGAATGGATTGCAATAGACAAGTTGGGGATAAAATGTAGTAATAACATAAATGCCAGTTAATCCCTTGATTAGGAATCCATGACAAGCATGTTTTTTTTTCTCATTTATTCAAACCCACTATTTTATTTTTCCACAAAAAAATGTATGTGTGAAAACAACAATAACATTCCTGCCTGTTTTCTACAATTTGTAGCAGTGTTCAAGAAAAATTGTCACCGACTTCCCAGTAAAAGAACTAGGTGGCAACCCTACATGCAATGAACGGCTCAGAAAAAATCATTGCATACACCTAATCTTGATGCAAGAGATAATGGGGTAGATTCAATGCCGGCCTAATGGAATAACGTGAGATTCAACTCCAATGGGAACTGCAGATATTCAGTGAATTTATGCACTGCCAGGTATTTTACAGGCAGACATGTTATTATATTGAGGGCCACAGGCATTTGCCTACCCATGGTCACTAGTGGACACAGCTATGGAAGCCTCCATGACTTCTGAGGGGCCTGGGTCCTAGTCTCCTTTCCTTTGCATTTGTTTGGGCCCCAGGACCCTGCCAGCCCACACTCCCTGCATGTAATCACCCACCCCGCCCAAAACAAACACATACAAGTGATGCCTAGAATATGTAAGTTCTCTCTTATATGCAGGTATTCATTTGTAATAAAGGTGCTGAGAAGGTCGTTCGGTTTATAGACTTTCGGCTTATAGAATACATGTAATTTTATACTATTGGCTTTCTATAAACCGAACGAGAGCCCCATTCATAAGAAATTCTTATGAATGGGGCTCTCGTTCGGTTTATAGAAATGCAATAGTACTACACGTATTCTATAAGCCGAAAGTCTATAAACCGAAGGTCGTTCAGTTTATAGACTTTCGGTTTATAGAATACATAGAATTACATGTATTCTATAAACCGAAAGTCTATAAACCGAAGGTCGTTCGGTTTATAGACTTTCGGTTTATAGAATACGTGTAATACTATTGGCTTTCTATAAACCGAACGATAGCCCCATTCATAAGAATTTCTTATGAATGGGGCTCTCTTTCGGTTTATAGAAAGGCAATAGTACAACACATATTCTATAAGCCGAAAGTCTATAAACCGAAGGTCGTTCGGTTTATAGACTTTCGGCTTATAGAATACATAGAATTACATGTATTCTATAAACCGAAAGTCTATAAACCGAACGACCTTCGGTTTATAGACTTTCGGCTTATAGAATACATGCAATACTACTGGCTTTCTATAAACCGAGCTAGAGTCCCCATTCATAAGAAATTCTTATGAATGGGGACTCTAGTTCAGTTTATAGAAAGCCAATAGTATTACATGCATTCCATAAACCGAAAGTCGTTCATTATGTCGGTTTATGGAATGTATATGTAATGCTATTGGTATTCTATAAACCGACTCTATTTTGGTTTATAGAATGCCAATAGCACGAATGGACGAATGGACGAATGATTTTCGTTTATTAACCATTCGTTCATTCGTCTTTCGTTAGTTTAGCATTTTCTTTATTCTTTTTTCGGACGAATGGGCGAAAATGCTATTTTCGGACGAAAATGCATTAGTCCGAAAACGAATGCACATGTCTAATACAAAATAATTCATATTAAGATATTTTATATGTAAACTGCTTGTTTTTATTTATGTTTTTTTTTTTCGTCATTATGTTTATAATTCTTTGTGCCTCTTCCCCCCGTTTGTGTATGGATGAAACTGACAACTTCTCCACATAACTATGACATTGGTTTATGTGATGGATTAGTGGGATGTTATAAATGTCTGAATGCCTCGTATGGACGTCAATGCCTGAAGAAGCCCTAATTGGGCGAAATGCATCGCAGCCCCTGTGACGTCATACGAGACCCAAATCTGGAAGTTAGCTTCTGCATTGCACTTTTTTCGTCCGAGGACTTCCATTCCACATTTGGATATTTCCTAGAACATTTTTTGCTGTTTTTATCTTTTTCTATGTAAGCTTCAGTGTTTTGGAGAGATATTAAATGTTTTTGCTGTATTGTACTAAATATATCCTTTGTATTTCTCGTTTTTTTATCTACACGACCGATTGAATTCTTGGGCGAATATCTGATTTGAGAAATCCCAACCACCATCTTCATTACAGTCTGCCTGTACTGTGAATGATAGGATTCAGAGTCCTTTTCGCCTTTGTAACTTAGAGCCGGTTGTAGGCTCACTAATGTGTGAGTAAGGTTTCATTGGGGGATATCACTCTACCTAATCTCTTATTTACGATACTACACATTATATATATTTTTTTGTGTCTTTTACATGTATTTTTTGCTGATTACACTTTGCTTTAAGATAAGTTTTGTTTCAATTATTTTCTTTGCGCAACACTTTATTATTTTGAATTTCACTGTTTTGCTGTGTTTGTTTGGAGGAACTACACTAGTGTTTTTGCTGCATTGATTCACATTTTATATTTATAGCGCTTATCACTTTTTCACTTTTATATATTACAAAAGTATACACTGATATTAGAGAGCATTTACATATGGTAAGCACTGGCAGCAATTAAAATTTAAATACAGCTATATTACAGTAATGATATTTGGCACTGATATTACGCAGGGCAAATATTTCACAGAAGGGCAGCACTGTGCAAGTTTTTTATGCAGTGGCCCACCATCAAAAAAGTATGTGTGCCTGGGCCATATTCATTTTCAGAGTGTATGTACCCATCTATGTATAGCTATGTGATACACACAAACTGCATGTTACTGTGTATAATGTAAACACTTGAGTTGAGCGGACACCTGGATGTTCGGGTTCGGCAGGTTCGGCCGAACTTCGAAAAAATGTCCGGGTCCGTGCTCGAACTTGACCCCGAACTTAACCCCGAACCCGAACCCCATTGAAGTCAATCGTGACACAAACTTTTGGCCACTAAAATGCCTCTAAAAAAGTCCTGGGAAGGGCTAAAGGGCTGCAAAATGAAGTAAAATGTGGGTAAGAGTATAACAAGTGCCCTGCAAGCAAACGTGGATAGGGAAATAACTTAAAATAACATAAAATACATACAAATTACAAATACAGCTGAGCCATAAAATAGCACTAGATGGAATCTTTGATTTTAGCTTTGGAAGAACATAAATCTAAATCTAAAGCATGGCTGCCAGGAGGATCTACAGAATTATCCATTTGAGAGAGGGTTGGAGAGCAGGGTTTCAGTTTATACTATGTGACCCATAGGTTGAGGAGGCGGTGACCGTGGCGGTGTAGGTGGAAGCGGCGCTGGAGGAGGAAGAGGAGGAGGAGGAGGTAGCCAACACTGCCTTTTTTTTGTTTTTTTTTAAATTGGGGTAGCCCCCAAAATATTGGGACATATAACAACAGAAAACAAAGAATAAGTGCACTTGAGTATAACAATTACTGGGTGAGGCCTGTATAAATGTCTATTCTGCACAAGGTACAGAGAAGTCTGGTGTGATCCATGCCTGGTTCATCTTAATAAACGTGAGCAAGTCCACGTTGGCTGTGGACAGGCGGCTGCGCTTGTCTGTGATAACGCCCCCTGCCGTGCTAAACACACGTTCAGACAATACACTGGCTGCAGAGCAGGCCAGCACCTCCAAGGCATAAAGGGCAAGCTCAGGCTGTGTGCCCAATTTGGAGACCCAGAAGTTGAATGGGGCAGACCCATCAGTCAGTACGTGTAGGCCTGTGCACAGGTACTGTTCCACCATGTTGCTGAAATTCTGCCTCCTGCTAAGACGTTGCATATCAGATGGTGGTGCTGCTTGTTGTGGCGTGCTGACAAAGCTTTTCCACATTTCGGCCATTCTAACTCTGCCTTCTGAGGTGCTGGCGGTGCCCCAGCTGCGTTGGCGACCTCTTCCTCTGCCTTCGCCTTGTGCTTCCATTGAGCCCCCGGTGTCATTTTGGAATGCCCTCAGCAGTGCGTCTACCAGAGGGCACTTGTAGTCGCGCATCTTACGATCACGCTCCAGTGATGGAATTAAGGACGGCCCGTTGTCCTTGTAATGGGGATCCAGCAAGGTGGCCACCCATAAATCAGCACAAGTTAGAATGTGGGCAACTCGGCAGTCGTTGCGCAGGCACTGCAGCATGTAGTCACTCATGTGTGCCAAGCTGCCCAGAGGCAAGAACAAGTTGTTCTCTGTGGGAGGTGTATCGTCTGTGTCCTCCGTATCCCCCCGGCCACGCTCCAGTGATGCCCACAAGCTGAGTTGGGTGCCACCCTGCCATTAACACGGTTCCTCCTCATCATCCTCATCCTCCTCCAAAACTGTGCCCTGGCTTGACAGTTGTGTACCTGGTCTATGCTGGTGCAGGAACCCACCCTCTAAGCCACTTGTGAATGACTGGCCTGATAACCGTGGAAATGACCCCTCTTCTTCCTCCTCCTCTTCTTCCTGTGCCACATCCTCTTCCATCATCCCCCTAAGCATTTTTTCAAGGAGACATGGGACAGTAAGGCTGAGAACGGCGTCATTGGCACTGGCCATGTTGGTGGAGTACTCGAAACAGTGCAAAATGGCACACAGGTCTCGCATGGAGGCCCACTCATTGGTGGTGAAGTGGTGCTGTTTTGCGGAGCGACTGACCCGTGCGTGCTGCAGCTGATACTCCACTATCGCCTGCTGCTGCTCGCACAATCTCTCCAGCATGTGCAAGGTGGAGTTCCACCTTGTGGGCACGTCGCATACGCCTAAAGTGCGCACAGACGGCCCGCACTTTCTGCAGCAGCTCTGATATATCTGGGTAGTTTTTCAGGAATTCTGCACCACCAAATTCAGCACATGCGCCAGGCAAGGGATGTGACGTCAAACTGGCTAGGCCCAGAGCTGCTACGAGATTTCGCCCATTATCGCACACCACCAGGCAACAACCACTCATTGATCTGTTGTTCCATGCCCGTCCACAGCTCCTGCGCGCTGTGGGGTTTTCCCCCCAAACATATGAGTTTTAAAAGAGCCTGCTGTCGTTTCCCCCTGGCTGTGCTGAAGTTGGTGGTGAAGGTGTTACGCTGACCAGATGAGGAGGTGGTAGAGGAGGTGGTAGAGGAGAAGGAAGAAGCTGAGTAGGAGGAGGAGGCAACAGGAGGCAAAGAGAAATGCCCTGCAATCCTCGGTGGCGGAAGGACATGCACCAAACTGCTATCTGCCTCAGGCCCAGCTGACACTACATTTGCCCAGTGTGCAGTTAGGGAGATATTGCGTCCCTGCCCGTGCTTACTGGTCCACGTATCTGTGGTTATGTGGACCTTGTCACAGATGGCGTTGCGCAGTGCACACCTGATTTTGTCCGCCAATTGCTTGTGCAGGGAAGGGATGGCTCGCCAGGAAAAGTAGTGGCGGCTGGGAACCATGTACTGTGGGACAGCCACCGCCATCAGGTTTTTACAACTGTCCATCTCCAACAGACGGAATGACAGCATTTCAAATGCCAGGAATTTGGAAATGCTGGCATTCAGGGCCAATGTTCACGGGTGGGTAGGGCCATACTTCCTCTTTCTCTCCAGTGTTTGGGAGATGGACAGATAAATGTTCCATGGGACAGTGTGGAGATGCTTGGGGACGGTGGCAGACGTTGTGGAGTTGCTGCCACTTCCTCTATTTGCTCAGTGGCAGGTGCCACTGTGACTCCAGAGCTGGTGGAAGAGGTCAAGACAGCAGCAGAAGAGGAAGCAGGAGGAGCCTGAGACCTTTCTTGGGTTTTGAGATGCTTAGTCCACTGCAGCTCGTGCTTTGCATGTAGATGCCTGGTCATGCAGGTTGTGCTCAGGTTTAGCACGTTTATGCCTCGCTTCAGGTTCTGATCGCACAGCTTGCAAACCACTTGTGCCTTGTCGTCAGCACATTGTCTAAAGAACTGCCACGCCAGGGAACTCCTTGGAGCTAGCTTTGGTGTGCTCGGCGCCTGGGTGCGGTGGGCAGTAGCAGGGGTACTGTCTAGGGGACGGCCGCTACGGTTTTGCACCCTGCTCCCTCTTATGCTGCGCTGGTGCCTCTTTGCGACCACGGCCTCTTCCTCCAAACTGGACACGTCACTCGCATGACCTTGATTCCATGTGGGGTCTAGGACCTCAACATCCTCCACATCATCTTCCACCCACTCCTCAACCCTGCCCTCCTTGCCAGTCTGCACACTGCCGAAAGTCACAGCAGTTGGCACCTGTGTTTCGTCATCATCAGAGACGTGCTGCGGTGGTCCTCGCATGTCCACATCCTGACACATAAGTGGTTGTGCATCAGTGCACTCAATCTCTTCTACTTCTGGGGAAAGGCTAGGTTTGATGACCCCGCCAGCAGAGTCATCAAAAAGCAAAAGAGACTGCTGCATGACTTGTGGCTCAGACTGCTTGGCTGATTTGCAAGGGGGTGAGGTGAAAGACAGATGGCCATGGGCTGCAGGTGTCAACTCTGAGCTTTCCGCAGGGGACCGGGTGGGAGACAATGTGAAGGAACTGGAGGCACTGTCAGCCTGTCGCGTACTAGCACTTGAGGAAGGTGTTTCACTTGTGCGTGTAGCTGGCACAGATCGACCACATCCCCTACTTGCAACAGGAGCTCCACCAACACCAGCAACATCCACGACCAGCGCCACGTCCCTTATTTGACGCTCTCCTCATTCTTTGCGATCACCCACCACAGTAACAGATGGTTTATGTCAGGCGACAATGTAACCGCCAATAGTCAACAATTTTTATCTGTATTTTTTTTTTTTTATTGGACTGCAAGAAATGCCGCAAGACGTAAATGTTCTATTTAGCACCCAAAATTATTAGAATTTTTCAAAGTGCGCTGTAAGCACAGTATTGGACTATTCTATTTGACTCTCAGATATGAAGTGCACCGCAAGACGCACATGTACTATTTAGCACCCAAAACAATTCGAATTTTTCAAAGTGCGCTGTAAGCACAGTATTGGACTGTTCTATTTGACTCTCAGATATGAAGTGCACCACAAGACACAAATGTACTATTTAGCACCCAAAACAATTAGAATTTTTCAAAGTGCGCTGTAAGCACAGTATTGGAATGTTCTATTTGACTCTCAGATATGAAGTGCACCGCAAGATGCAAATGTACTATTTAGCACCCAAAACAATTAGAATTTTTCAAAGTGTGCTGTAAGCACAGTATTGGACTGTTCTATTTGACTTTCAGATATGAAGTGCACCGTAAGACGCAAATGTACTATTTACCACCCAAAACTATTAGAATTTTTCAAAGTGCACTGTAACCACAGTATTTCACTGTTCTATTTGACTCTCAGATATGAAGTGCACTGCAAGACGCAAATGTACTATTTAGCACCCAAAACAATTCAAATTTTTCAAAGTGTGCTGTAAGCACAGTATTGGACTGTTCTATTTGACTTTCAGATATGAAGTGCACCGTAAGACGCAAATGTACTATTTACCACCCAAAACTATTAGAATTTTCAAAGTGCGCTGTAAGCACAGTATTTGACAGTTCTATTTGACTCACAGATATGAAGTACAGGATGCAAATGTAATATTTAACACCAACAAATTGCAGTATTTAAAAATGCCTAGATGTTGCCCACTGAGCTAACAGAACAGGATTAAAGTCATGTGCCTGGCACACGTGCAGTTTCAAGTGCACTGCACTCTCTGTGGTACTGGGCTCAGGGCAGGGTACAAATATGTAGTATAGCACCCACTAAAATAATCACTGGAATTTGAATAATCACTGTAGTTTGAATAATCGCTGTAGTTTGCAGATTCAACACCAGAATGTCCCTCACAGCTGAAGCATCCTCTCCCTACAC
Organism: Pelodytes ibericus; assembly: GCA_036172795.1. NCBI lineage: Eukaryota > Metazoa > Chordata > Amphibia > Anura > Pelodytidae > Pelodytes > Pelodytes ibericus. The sequence goes on along the minus strand of CM069862.1, from coordinate 155,003,442 downwards.
TAAGAAGAGTTCATGTGATGTGCGTGTACGTGACTCCAGCTTATATATAGAGGCTGGGTCACATGCTGCACTGGCCAATCACAGCCATGCCATTAGTAGGCATGTCTGTGATGGCTTCTAAGGGCAAATAAGTCAAATGTTTGTTGATTGGCTGCCCTGCAGCCTTTAAAAATGCGCCATTAAATCGCCGAACCCCAAACTCCAACACGAACATAATGTGGAATGTCCGTGTTCGGGTCTGAAGTCCAAAAACCATAATGTTGGGTACGAACCCAAACAGTGCGGTTCAGGTTTGCTCAACACTAGTAAACACACATTTACAATAACATGCCATTTGTGTGTATCACAGACTTCACAGCAATAAAACTCACAGTAATGTTCAGTGTTTGTGTGTCACACCCACATACACACACATTCATAGTGTCACATAATTTTAGACACAGTCAGACACACACACACTCTCTCTCTCTCACATGAATGCACTTTTTCTCTCTCACACACACATTGTCTCTCTCTCTCTCACGCACACACTGTCTCTCTCTCACGCATACACACTGTCTCTCTTGCTCTCACACACACACTGTCTCTCTCACACACTGTCTCTTACACACGCTGTCTCTCTCCCTGTCATACACACACACTGTGTCTCTTTCAAACACACTCACACTCTGTCTCTCTCTCTAACACACTCACACACTGTCTCTCTCAAACACGCACAGTCAGTTTTTTTATTCTTTAAAAGAGAAAAAAATAATTTTATTTGTCCCCCGCCCTGCTACCTTGATTGGCAGGGAGGGGTATGGTCCAGAGTAGCGTGGTCCGTGCATTCTCTGTAGATGCAGACCACCTTCTGCTGCAGTTCACACCGTGTGGTGTGGTGGAATGTCACAACACTCAGAAAGTTGTGTCTAAGCAGTTGACTTGGAGGTTAGGTTACCACTGCCAATCTTATGCAGTGGCCCGCACCTCCATGCCCAGCAGGCGCTTGTACTATGCTGTGCGTGCCGCTCGCATAGTAAAATTAACAACCGGTGTTGTAACACAAGGTTTATTTTTTAACATCAGCAGCGGGCCCTGAGCCTGGGACAGCTGCCCCTTTTGGCTCCCCGTTAAAGACGGTTCTGCTCCTTCCAGCAGACAATGGACCTGGCCTTGGAAAGGGATACAATTTCCTAAAATACTGTGATCACTGACTCCAGTCCCCTTCCTTGGTGCCCTTACCAATTGTGCCAGTGGTATTACGAAGCATCGCCTCTACCTCTGAATCTGTCGCTATCTGCTAAAAATTAAACTGACTGTGGATCCTCCATAAAGCCAACAATCACATCACTGTTTGGGAAGGTCAGAGGCAAGTGTGAGAGGCTTCCGGAGATTTGGTGTTTGGGGCTGTGCACCTTGGGTGGACCAGGAGCACCATATTTCTGTACATGGGGACTGTGAGATTTCTCAAGTGGATCACAAACCTGTCTGTTAGAACTGTAACCAGCTGTCAATCATCCCCTAAGCATGTGATCAAAGTGATCTTTGGAAGGGAAGGAGGCAATAGTGAGAGGCATCTGGGGATATTCTGTGTTCAAGGCAGTACACCTTGGGGGGACCAGGAGCACCGTGCTTCAGTTAATCGCGACACTTCATGACAGGGTGCTGCGAGTATGGTACCAGGCAGGTGGGCGGGGATGTGTTCAGGGAGGGACAGGGGAGTGTGTTTGTTATTGAGCATTTCTGATTCTGTTCAGTATATATACCTGTGAGTAGTGCTTTAATAAAGAGTCCCTGTTTTATTCCAATACTGGTGTTGTCTAGTGATTGGGGTATATTACTATATGTAGTTTTCATGCTACACTGAGGTCTGACTAGTGACTGGGTCAATTGAGCTCCTCAGTCAGACTATGAGTATCCATCACAGCCACAATTTGTTTATTTAATAGGGCCAGCGGGAGGCTGCTATAGCACTTAAAAGGTGTTTTGGTTAAATTAATGGGAAACATTTAAAGTTTTGTAGCCAGTTAATTTTACTGCACAGAACAGTGTTTCAGTGCTTTTTTTTTTTTTTAAATGGTGCTATAAACCCCCATTGAGGCACAATAAAATACATAATACAAAACTGTAGCTAGCATGACAATAACTGAAGTAATGGGCCTAACAACTTGGTCTTCAAAGCTTGCATTGATAACAAGCACATCAAATCGGAAGCTAGATTGTTAGCTATTAAGCACAACTGAGTCAATCTAATGTATCTGTTTGTCCAGTGCTGTATTTACCGCGAGGCATCCTAGGCGGATGCCTAGGGCGGCAAATTTTGGGGGGCGGCAGCGCCCCCCAGCACTGGGGGAAAAAAAAAATTAAAAATAAAATTTTTAAAAAAACAAAAAAAAACGCGGCCCTTTAAAAAAATAGACCGCGCTTGCAGGCAGAGACGGAGGTGAGAGGGGATCGGAAGATCCCCCCTCACCATCGCTCTGCCTGCCAGGCTGCACGGGGAGCCGAACAGGCAGCACAGAGAAACCTCCGTGCTACCTGTTCGGCTCCCCGTGCAGTGTGCCGACACGGAAGTGCCGACAGTCACGTGTCCGGCGCGCTGACGTCATACGCGCGCCCGGTCACGTGACCTGTCGGCACAATCGCCGGGAAGCCGAATAGGCAGCATGGAGGGACCATGCTGCCTGCCTGCCAGGGAAAGGTAAGTGCTGATGGGAGACTGTGTGTGTGTGTGTGTGTGTGTGACTGAGTGTGATGGGAGTCAGACTGAGTGTGATGGGAGTCATACTGAGTGTGATGGGAGTCAGACTGAGTGTGATGGGAGACAGTGTGTGTGACTGAGTGTGATGGGAGTCAGAGTGTGTGTGACTGAGTGTGATGGGAGTCAGAGTGTGTGTGTGTGTGTGTGACTGAGTGAGATGGGAGTCAGAGTGTGTGACTGAATGTGATGGGAGTCAGAGTGTGTGTGTGTGTGTGACTGAGTGTGATGGGAGTCAGAGTGTGTGTGATGAGAGTAGGAGTGTGTGACTGAGTGTGATGGGAGTAGGAGTGTGTGACTGAGTGTGATGGGAGTGTGTGTGATGGGAGTATGAGCTTGATGTGAGTCTGAATGATGGGGCATGTCTTAGGTGTGTAAGGTGGGTGTGCAGCTTGGGTAGGGGGGTGCCCGGATTTTGTCTGCCTAGGGCAGCACAAAATCAAGATACACCACTGTGTTTGTCTCTATAACATTATATATGGCTATACTGTAATACTATGTCTTTACAATTTTTTTGGCAATATAAAAAATATATGAATGTATAATGGGCATATTTAACCCTTTTCCTTCTGGTATCACAAATTAAGAGGGAGCAGCTGGTGATTCAGAGTCAGGAACCTGCCGGTCTGAATCACGAACAGGAAGAAAGCATAAAGCAGGGACCTGGAGGCTGAAATAACAGTGTTTGGCCAGGAAACATTCCTAACATATCCGACTGGTGAGATGTTCCGTATAAGGTTTCCCTCCAGTTACAGATCCGCAAGTAAATCCATGACAGGGAATACCATGTATGTAAAAAGTAATCAGAATTCAGTGTGATGTAATTATGCAACATTAGGTTGATATATTACTTGAGAATGTGTGATAAATCAGAAAAAGAGTTACTCCTTAACGCCTTCTATTGCCTCATATAATGTCTAACCCCAACACCAAATAATCTTTGCCTATAACTCCTCCTACTGCTCCAAATATCCTCTTCTTGTAACTCATTTTACTCCTTTGATATTCTCTCTATAACTAAATACATATAACCTTTCCCTATAACTTCTCCTCTATATAATCTTTTCCTATAACTCCTCCTATTACTCCAGATAACCTCTCCCTATGTTACTTCATATAACTCCACTTATTACTCCATATAACTGCTCCCTATAACTCCTCCTATTACTTTATATGACGCTTTCATATAACTCCTCATATTACTCCATATAACCTCTCCCGACAACTCCCCCTATTACTTCATATAACCTCTCCCTGTAACTCCTCCTATTATTCCATAGAATCTCTCCCTTTAACTCCTCCTATTACTCCATATAACCTCTCCCTAGAACTCCCCCATTACTTCATATAACCTCTTCCTATAGTTCCTCCTATTATTCCATATAATCTCTCCCTATAACTCCTCCTATTACTCCATATAACCTCTCCCTAGAACTCCTCCTATTACTCTATAGAAACTCTCCCTACATTTACTCCATATAACCTCTCACCATAGCTCCTATAACCTCTTTCTAATGTTCTTAATACATTTTCAGAGCCATGGGGATGGGTAACCTGTACTTTCTTCACCAGCCTTCTTTGTGCAAGCGTCAGAGGAGGGCTGCATTCGATGTCTGAAGCTGCCTCTCATGCTCTCCACTCGTCAGAGCGTTGGGGGTCACGTAACCTCCCAACACTCTGATGCTACTGAGGCGTGGGGAGCGCACAGAGAGAGCGGGTGCTGGTGTTGTGTCCTGAGTCCAATGTGGGTGCTAAGGTAAGTCCTTGAGTGCAATGGGGTGCTGGAGCAATTCCTGAGTGTACAAAGTGTGTGCTGGGGTAAGTCCTGGATGCAAATCTGAGTGCTGGGCAAGTCCAGAGTGAAAATCAAAGAGTCAAAGTGAGTGGGGCAAGTACTGAGTGTAAAGTGGGTGCTGGGGTAAGTCCTAGATGTAAATCTGAATACTGGGGCAAGTCCTGAGTGAAAATTTGGGTGCTTGGGCAAATCCTGAGTGCAAATATGCATGCTGGGGTAAATTCCATGTGCTGGGATTAGTCATGTGAGTGCAAATTTGGGTGTTTGGGTAAATCCTGTGAGTGGATAAGTCCTGTGCATGCATTCTGGGTGCTGGGTGCAATGTGGATGCAGAAGAAAGAAATTAAAACAAGGAATACATTTATTAAAAAAACATTTTATTATTTGATAACTATACCTTACCACCATCTGTGACTAGCAAGGAGGGGGGGATGCCACAGGGCTGGCCCGCACAGGTTGCCTGAACACCTAAGGCCAGTCCTGTACCTTATTATATTGTTCTATGTGCTCCCTTTAATTTCTTTATGAATTGACTATTTAATATTCTTATTTTGCTCCATACACCCAACTCATACTAGTACAAACTGTATTTATGTGGTTGCCAGCAATGCGCCACTAGACAATTACCTCTGTCTGAATCTCCTACCCACAATAAACAGGACTGAGCCAACATACAAGTTGTGATATGCACAACTCTCTGCATTGTACAACCACGGCCAATCCCATATTTAAATTCACAGAACATTGCTAAAAGACCATTGTTTTACAGTTACACATAGATAATTACATTAAACCTATGGGTGATAAGTTAAATAGTTTAAAGAGATAAATACCATGCATAATATTGAAAAGTAATTCCTAATATGTTATTTTTAGTAGTATATGTGAAAGGATGTTTTTGTGGTGAAGAGAGGTATGCAGTAAACAAAAAGCACTGTGATGCTTTAATGGGTGGCCGTGCCTTTAAAAGAATGTTTTATGTGACAGCACACCTATTGCAGTTCAAAGACAGATGGGGTTTAACCATTACATGACAAGTAAGGACCCATTCATATGTCATTTACCTCCATATTGCCTGTTTCTTTTCAGATTCCCGCCATTCAAGGTAGCATGAATGTGTGATGTCAGACAGAGAAAATGGAAACAAAGCAGCCATCCCTCTCACTCACACAGTTTCTGAATTGCTACTATTTTCCGGCTATTAACCCAGCGCTGTATTTAGTGGAAGGTAGATTTGTAAATCGGTAGCTGGTGACTTTCAGTCACCTAGAGTGATAGGAATTGCTATCCCCATGCTCTATCACCCAGCCAATTTTCTGGACAATCATCCACTGTTACTGCAATACATCAACACTCATTTTTATTTTGGATGCTCATTTCCTAAAGACAGAAGATGAATATTCAGGGGATCATGGTCCAGCATTGTATAAATTAAAGAAGGAATGCGTCTAATAGAGGCAAACTTATCGAACACTGGGCAGGATTCAATAACATGAAATAGCACTTATCTCTGGCTTTTCACTTAATTAATTTTCTTTGGCCGTCTATGGTATTCAATGAAATTAGATAAATTAGCTCAGTTCATTGAATAGACCCCCATTGTGTTTGATTTGGAAAAATAACCAGATGTTTAACTCTTCGTGCAATGTTGGAGAAGTGCAGGATAGTCATTTATATGTTAATGTGCAGACACAAACATGACCAAATGCTTTTTTTTAGGACTCATCAGAATTAGGTGAATATGCAGCCTAATGTCATGCAGTGTATGGCTGAAGGACAGTTTATGCTGGTGTTCAGCATTTTTAGCTACGTGTGACTACAAGGACTGAATCACCTATAAATGGCTTATACTGTAAATTTAAGAATGAACAGCTTTCAAAGGGAAATGTGCAATTTGTCAGGCCACAGGTGATGTCTTAAGCAGGAGACCCTACATTTTTCTCCTAATTTAGGAATTTGTTTGCATTTCTACTAGCATAGTATACAATCTCATGTATAGATCATTTTCAATCAGTGTTTAGGTGATGTAGTCCGTTTAATTAAACAGACAACATTTGTCCCAGGTAAGTCAACCCCAGATTCTTTCTCCAGTGTCCTGTTTTTTGAGACACCAACGAAAGGAAAATTCTTTAAATATACAATTCAATGAATGGAACATGTTCACACATGTACAAGAACATTTTGAGGGGCTGTAACGCCACTCTTTGTATGTCTATTCTTCCTCTATAATAAAATAATCATAAGAAATGTCTAGCAGGAAGTCAGTGATAGTTAGCAAGTCTGATCTTATAAGTAGCTAAGTCTGATTCATTTTTTTTTTTAGTACATTACATAACAGGTCACCTCCCTGTGCAAACGACACACAATCCTATTTCCTAAAGGAAATATCAAATTTCCATACTTCCCAACCTCCCTCCACTCTGTCTGCGGCTTTTATTTATTGGAATGGCTGAAAGTTAGACACCTTACTGGCAATGATGCCTTTTATGCCAGCTTCTTTTATCACTGCTATTTATTTAACTCTAAAGTGAAAAAAATAGCTAAAGTGCGCTTAAACAAACTGTAAAGTGAAAAAACAAAGTACATATGTATACACCTTATTAGGTGAGGAATGATTTCCGTGAGAAATTCTGTGCAAAAAACTCAGTGGAAAAAATATTTATGTGATCGAGGGGGATTCTATCTCCCCTCTATTATCTCACTCACAGACTTCCAGAAAATAAGTTGCACTTCAAAAGCCTGTATTCGTCAATGGGGACGTGGTGTAGACCTCCTCTGTAGGTTACAGCTCAATAAAAGTACAACGGAAGGCAGTAGATTAGTATGTGAATATACAGATATTTAATATAGAAATAAGTAGCAGCTTACACTTAGAGTTATCTTTATCCTGTATGATGGGCCCCTCAAACAATGTCGGATTTGATGTCCTCAAGAGGTGCAGCTGAATATAAAATGTGCATGAAATGTACAAAAAACTTAAAATTGAATAAAAATAAAATAGAATAAAAAAAAGTCCAGAAAGATTATAAGGCAGGTGAATCCAGTCCGCTACGCGTTTTGCCTGAGGGCTTCAACTTGGCGCCAAGTAAGTAAGCTGCTACTTATTTCTATATTAAATATCTGTATATTCACATACTAATCTACTGCCTTCCGTTGTACTTTAAAAAATTTTATCCGGTGTTACAGATTATGCAGCCAAGAATGGGCCCCAATTCCTAGGGATTGGCCCTAACACCCAAAACCAGATTTTCGTTATTGATTTAAAAAAAAAGGGGTTAACAGGCTACAAAAGCATGGGTATCCTACACTGCAAATAGAACTGGTTTGTAAGACTGGTTCTATTCAGTTCAGTTATAGATGTATCGCAGCTTAAATTAATATAAATTGAGAGTATAATCATAATTCTGAGGTATTCAGTCCCTCATGTTGACATCTGATATGGCTGGTAAAGTGGGTGGTGCATTCAATTTGAACCAAACATTATAGTCTGACATCATAGCTGTGTTCTTTATTCCCCAACACATTGGGGAGATCAATTGTGTTTATAGAAATGGTTCACCTATACCATAAGTGGCAGAAGAGTAGGGTTTAATCAACCAAATGGGTGGATTGTCCTCATTGTCCTTCAACAAGACTTTAAGATTGAGAGTAATAGTGTGCATGATATGAAAGGATTTCAAGAAAAATATCTATAACATTTTTTAAAATGATATTAAACAATCTTCAGTTAAAGATAGAAAAGCAAGGGCACAGTGCATTTTGAAAAACCCCAACACTTTTAATAAAGCTAAATAGATAAACAGTGCATTAAAACCTTACAATAAACATGGGTTATCCATCAAATTAGCTTATTCACATAGCATTCCTCTTGTTAATATGTATCATATTACTTTAACATTTATTTATATAGTGCCAACAATTTACGTAGCGCTAGGTACATAAAAGGGAACTATATACTAAGTTAGACAAACTAGAACAGACTGGTAAATGAAGTAGAGCTCGCAAGCTTCCAATCTAGAGGGAATGGGGTACTAATCTCTTAAGAAGCCAACCCTTATGGCAAAATTGGACTCACAGGACATCATTAAGACAGTGATGATTCTAGATTTGGGCATTCGTTTTTAAACTGCGTCGTCCATTCCATTCAGCCATTCATCTGAAAAAACGCATGAACCAATGTGGAATGAATGAAAATCATTTGTTCGTTTGTTCATTTAGGAAGCCATGGTTTTCTATGAACAAACCGAAGCTCTGAGTTTTGGACCTAATTGGATCAATTTGGTGATACGAGTATCCCTTAAATTCAGGCCACTCAGAGACTATGTGTATAAATTAATTTTATTTAATTTTTGTCCATTTTGGGGTTGACTTCTATAGTAGGACTTCAGTTCTTCCCATAATAGCTGAGGTCCTACTGAAATGGTGCCAAACTTCTCTCCACAGAAGTCTATGGGCAGAACTGAGGCTAAAATCTCGACTGCCAAATTTTGGCATGAAATTCAGCGCAATTTTATTCATCCAAATGGAATTCCCAAAATAAAATAATGAATGAATTTCGTCTGAAACGAATTCTTCAATGGACAAAATGTAAAAAAAAATTCATAAAAAAGGATGAAAGCTAAACAAAAATTTTGGCAGCACCGAAGTCTAGACGATTCCACCGAATCTAACCTTCATGTCTGTTAAGGCATACAGAATACTTTGTTAAGAAACCTCTGATGTCCAAGTAAATATATGCTCAATATTATACAGCCAAAGGAAATGGAAGATGAATTTACAGAACCTTAAAAATATAATCACATTTTTAGGTAATGAATGATTATGTCTTGAATATGCTCAAAATATAATGTTTACAAAACATCATATAATTTTCTAAATATTTTTTCTATGAGGTTAGCATGTTTAATGTCACATTATTTTGCTAACGACAATAGAAAACATATACAGTGCCTTGCAAAAGTATTCACCCCCCTTGACTTTTTACCTATTTTGTTATATTACAGCCTTAAGTTCAATGTGTTATTAATCGGAATTTTATGTGATGGATCAGAACACAATAGTCTAAGTTGGTGAAGTGAAATGAGAAAAATATATACATAAACTATTTTTTAGAAGTAGAAAACAGAAAATTGGCATGTGCGTATGTATTCACCCCCTTTGTTATGAAGCCCATAAAAAGTTATGGTTCAACTAATTACTTTCAGAAGTCACATAATTAGTGAATGATGTCCACCTGTGTGCAAGTGCTAAGTTTCACATGATCTGTCATTACACATACACTTTTTTCAAAGGCCCCAGAGGCTGCAACACCCAAGCAAGAGGCACCACTAACCAAACACTGCCATGAAGACCAAGGAACTCTCCAAACAAGTATATTTGATGATCCCCAGGAGCACCATCAAATCTATCATAACCAAATGGAAAGAACATGGCACAACAGCAAACCTGCCAAGAGACGGCCGCCCACCAAAACTCACGGACTGGGCAAGGAGGACATTAATCAGAGAGGCAGCACAGAGACGTAAGGTAACCTTGGAGGAGCTGCAGAGTTCCACAACAGTGACTGGAGTATCTGTACATAGGACGACAATAAGCCGAACGCTCCAAAGAGTTGGGCTTTATGGCAGAGTGGTCATAAGAAATCCATTACTTTCAGCAAAAAACAAAATGGCACGTTTTGAGCTTGCAAAAAGGCATGTGGGAGACTCCCAAAATGTATGTTGCCAAACATGCCCGCACACCCAACCAACAACCATGGCACACTAAGCAAACACGATACCTCCAAAAATGTACTCACACGGCTGAGCGGCGTTTTAGAAAATCACGTTGCTAAGAGGATTTCCTTCATTACAGGTTCATGCTGTGTTCATACAACTCTGCTCTCACTCAGTCCAAGCAACACTACTTCTCTACCTTAATATCCACCCTCTCATTGAATCCCAAACGTCTATTCTCAACATTTAATGCTCTCCTCTGCACTCCTGCTCCTCCGCCCTGCTCCGCTCTTACTGCCAAAGACCTTGCCTATCACTTCAAAAACAAAATCAACGCTATCAGGTTGCTGGACGCCAAAGGCTGAAGAAGTTTTTTCGAAACGCGTCCCTTTTTTGGCGTCCTGTTCTTTCTGCGAAAAGACCTGGCCAGGCTTCTTTTTTCGCTCCGGATTCATTGCTCTGAGTCCAGCATTGTCTCAAACGGTTCTTCTTCAAAGGTGTGTATTATCTACCTGTTGTTACTATTGTTTTTATTCAGTTTTGTCCTTGTAGTTTTTACCTGCATTTGTTACCAACATATCCTTATTGCTAAATTTCAATTTAATTAATTTGTATACTGTGCTTCCACCTCTGAGTTCAGGTGGTTCTGTGTGTATTTATTTTACTTTTATATTTATTAAATTTATATACTTTTTATACCCTTAAAATTGTGTGTTTTTTATGGTGTATCTATACACATTTGTACTTATTTTATTCTAATTAACATTACTCTGTAGCGCTGTCTTCCTCCTTTCTACATCTCTCTGTCCCTTCACAGTGCTAACCCACTGTGATTTTTTTTGGACTGGCGGCTACCTAAACCATTTCCCCATTAGTTTCAAACTAGTCAATCTCTCGACACAAGCCAGACGGGCCCTCTACGGATATCATCTACCTCCGTTTCAATACCAACCAACGTACGGGTTTGTATGTCTTACTAAAGAATTCCCTTTTTTATTTAGTTCACCCACAGGCGCTCGGTATCTATACTTCCGTCAGGTTGTATATCACTCTGCTATCAGGTGTAACTTCACCTCCCGTGACTTGCTTCAACTACCTCCTGCCTCGTTCCCAACCCCCAAACCCACTCTGAATATCTTCTCCACTGTAGCCGAGAAAGAGGTTGATGATCTGCTCTCCTGCTCTAAATCTACTACGCTTGATCCCATCCCATCTCACCTTGTATCCTCTCTTCCCCCTCTACTTTGTCCAACTCTAACCCATCTCATCAACTTCTCCCTGTCCTCTGGAATAGTACCGTCAACCTTCAAGCAAGCCCAAATCGTACCTGTATTGAAAAAAATCTTCCCTCGACCCTACTCTTCCATCTAACTACCGTCCTACATCCCTTCTCTCCTTCGTGTCCAAGTTGCTGGAGAAAATGGTGCACTCGCGACTGACTTTCTCACTCACAATGACCTACTTGACCCTTTTCAATTTGGGTTTAGACCCTTACACTCTACTGAAACAGCCCTTACTAGAGTATCAAATGACCTCCTTGCTGCCAAATCTATAGGCCACTTCTCGGTGATGATCCTCTTAGATCTCTCTGCTGCCTTTGACACCGTTGACCACCGCCTCCTTCTTAATAGATTATCCTCGCTTGGCTTAGGTGGTGTGATACTCTCTTGGATCGAGTCGTACTTAACTGAGTGCTCCTATTCAGTGTCGTTTGCTGGAGCAACATCGTCACCTGTTCCGCTCTCTGTTGGTGTTCCGCAAGAATCGGTCCTTGGCCTTCTGTTTTCCCTCTACACTACCTCTGTGGGAGAACTCATCCGCTCTTTTGGCTTTCACTGCCACTTGTACCCGGATGATACTCAGCTCTACCTCTCCTCTCCTGACCTCACTCCCTCTCTAGTGTCACGTGTAGCTGAGTGTCTGTCAGCCATCTCAACTTGGATGTCTGATCGTTACCTAAAACTTAACCTCTCCAAAACAGAAGTGATTATCTTCCCTCTCTCCTTCGTTCCTCAAATTCAGTCCTTGGCCAAATCCTGTCGGCTGCACCTAAGGAACATTGCATGCATTCGCCCGTTCCTCAGCGAAGAGACCGCCAAAATTCTAGTGCACTCGCTTATGATCTCGCGCCTGGACTACTGTAACGGTCTTCTGACTGGACTACCTCTGGCTCGTCTGGCTCCCTTACAGTCTCTCCAAAATGCGACTGCCAGACTCATCTTTCTTGCACGTCAGTCTGATTCGGCGGCTCCTCTCTGCAACGCCCTCCACTGGCTCATCTCATCACCACTTCTCACTCGCGTCTCCAAGAGCTGCCCCCTCTCTATTGAACTCCCTTCCCCGGAGCATCCAGCTCTCTCCCTCCTTTTCAAACTTTAAAAAGTCCCTCAAAACTCATCTCTTTAGAGAGGCTTACTACCCAACCCACTAGATTACAAGTCACTTTGCCTCTAGCCGATCCCACCTAGCTGGAACACACTCCCTCTTTGACTTATCCCACCTAGTGCATCCCATCCACTCTACTGTTACTTCAACTTCAATCCCTCTGACCTCTTCAATCCCTTAATTGTCTCATGGACCCCATTCCTCTCTAGATTGTAAGCTTACGAGCAGAGTTCTCTACCTCATGTACCAGTCTGTTCTAGTTTGTCTAACTTAGTATGTAGTTCCCTTCTATGCTCTGTACCAAGCGCTACGAGAATTGTTAGCGCTGTACAAATAAATGTTAATGTAATGTAATATGGAGGATGGTGCTCTGGTCTGATGAGACTAAAATTGAACTTTTCGGCCATCAAAGATAACGCTATGTCTGGCGCATACCCAACACATCACATCACACCAAAGAACACAATCCCACATTGAAACATGGTGGTGGCAGCATCATGCTGTGGGGATGTTTTTTAGCAGCCAGGACTGGGAAACTGGTCAGAGTTGAGGGAAAGATGGATGGTGCTAAATACAGGCTCATTCTTGAGCAAAACCTATACCACTCTGTGTGTGATTTGAGGCTAGGACGGAGGTTCACCTTCCAGCAGGACAATGACCCCAAACTCACTGCTAAAGCAACACTTGAGTGGTTTAAGGGGAAACATGTAAATGTGTTGGAATGGCCTAGTCAAAGCTCAGACCTCAATCCAATCGAAAATCTGTGGTCAGACTTAAAGATTGCTGTTCACAAGCACAAACCATCCATCTTGAAGGAGCTGGAGCAGTTTTAAAAGAGGGAATGGGCAAAAATCCCAGTGGTAAGATGTGGCAAGCTCATAGAGACTTATTGAAAGCGACTTGGAGCTGTGATTGCCGCAAAAGGTGGCTCTACAAAGTATTGACTTTAGGGGGGTGAATAGTTATGTACATTGACTTTTTCTGTTATTTTGTCCTATTTGTTGTTTGCTTCACAATAAAAAAAAAACATCTTCAAAGTTGTGGGCATGTTCTGTAAATTAAATGATGCAAATCCTCAAACAATCCATGTTAATTCCAGGTTGTGAGGCAACAAAACACGAAAAATGCCAAGGGGAGTGAATACTTTTGCAAGGCACTGTATTTTACTTTGTTTCATTTTCTTCATCATTCATATCACTTTGTTGACAGCACCTCTACCATCAAAGGATGGTTCTTGGTTTTTGGGGGCCCTGAGCAAACAAAAACACATGGGGTCATGGGGTCATGTTAGCTTTTTACCCACTCTTCGTAACTGTATCCACTCAGTTAGGCACTGTGGTACCCCCTAAGCAGGTGGCGGCCAAAAGCATTGGCTCAATTTACTTGTCTGGTTGCACCACCATCATTTACAGGAGCTAAGCCATCTTTGAATGCACATTTCCATTACAGGCTAAACAGTTTAAACCAGCAATGTCATGCTTAATCAACCAAGTGATTGGCTTGTCCTCACTGTTCTTCAACTAGAGTAATTGTGTGCATGATATGAAAGGATTGCAAAAAAAATATCTATAACATTTTTTAAATTATATTAATCAATCTTCAGTTAAATGAGATCAGAGTTCGAAGATTTTGCTCAGTTTATAAATAAAAAATTAAAGTGTATCTGTCATCCTGATTTTACTTTGCATCATCAAATAGAGTGCAGCTAGTAAGTAAAGAATTAGATAAAGTTGATGACACTGAGTTTGATATCACTGATCAAAATCTGTCCTTCAAAGAAAGGCGAGCTTTGCAGGAACTGAGAGCTAACAATAAGTTGATAATAAAGCCAACTGACAAAGGTGGTAATATTGTCATTATGCTTATTGATGACTATGAAGGAATGTGTCTTAAGTTACTTTCAGATAGAAAGACCTACAAGGTACTGAACATTGACCCAACAGAAAAATATTGGATAGAGCTAAGATTGCTTACAACTTTAATAGGGGGTGGCAGATGGTGAAATCCATTATGGAAAGATTTTGGCGAGTCCTAAACCAGGACAAAAATTGTTCCTTCTCTGGCTCCCCGACTCGGCTTGTTCCTCGACCATTCTAGTGCTGGCCCCAGTGTCCATCCTACATCCTGATGCTCGTGCCCTCTACCAATACTGAAGCCTGCCATATCCTTTGGTCCTACAGTGCTTGGGGTATCTGGCAAGGGTTGTCCACTTCTGCAATTGGGGCTCCTCTACTGAATCACGGTACGTTCTCCTTCCGAACTATCACAAAATACTCAAGCCTGTACCATGGACCCCGCAGAAGTTATGGAAGCCGTCACTGCCCTATCCTGGCAACTGTCTACCCTGGCACAATCATTACAGGATCTGCAAGCAGGGCAGTCACACTTTCAACATCAGCTTCATGATCTACAGACAACTCGCCACTTCCCCCGCGCCGATGAACAGTGACATCACTCCTAGCACCGCACCTGAACTCAAGATAACATTGCCCGAATGGTTCTCCGGTGACAGAAGGAAATATTGGGCCTTTATGCCCTGAAGCCCAGGACTTATGCTGCGGATTACATCAAAATACGGACTATCATCTCCTTGCTTCCAGGGGAACCACAGACCTGGGCCCATCATCTCTTACATTCTAACCACCCAGCTTTGAACTTGTGTCGTTTGACAACCCCCTCAGAGCCGCTACTGCTCAATCCTCTCTCCGATCCCTGCGGCAAGGTCGAAGACAAGTGGAGGACTATGTGACTGAATTCCAAAGTCTGGCATGCGATAGTACATGGAATGAACCGGCACTCTTTCCGACAGGGATTATCCAAGAAGCTTAAAGATGAACTCACTCGCATCGGCATACCATCTTCTCTCGATGCCCTCATCCTTCTGGTGGTACAATTGGATCAAAGACTACGGGAGAGAAGATTGGAATGTTCATACCTCCACCTAGGTGCCCTGTCTCCTTCGTTGAGGCATCCAGTACTACCACGGCAGCCAGCCCTCCTGAAGAAACAATGCAATTAGGCCTTGCCGGGGGATCCCTCACAGCGTCCGAGAGGAACCATCGTCGTGCCAACAACTTGTGCCTCTACTGTGGAAAAGCTGGGCATCTCATCCGTTCCTGCCCTCGGCTATCTAGACCATTGGGAGGTAAGAGCAAGAGTTCCAAGCAGATTCTGACCGGCTCAAGCCCCAAATAACAGTGGAGTGAGTAAAATTAACTTCCAGGTGCTGTAGCACAGAAAAAGGGTCTACTCACACCCCAGACAGACAACAGGAACAAACAGAGGTAGTGCCAGCTGAAGTCATCCGGAAGGTAAACAGCATTAATCCATAGTTGGTTTGTAAAAAAGTAACTTTATTAAATCAAAAAAAGAATAATAAAACCATCGAGCAGGGAGACAGGAACAAAACGCATACGACACACGCTTGACGCGTTTCGCACCAACTGGTGCTTTGTCAAGGTAAGAGCAAGAGACCTGACATATGTCTTAGCTCTGCCTTAGCATTTGGTTACCCTCATTTGACCCTTTCCTTACTTCTATAGTGGACCAATGAATGCGTCACGGTTCAAGCTATCGTCAAGTCTGGAGAATGTTGCTGTTTCCTCGATAGATCCACAGCAAAGCTCCTCCAAATCCCTACATGCAAGAAACAAAGACCTCTACACATACAAGTGGTGGATGACACCCCCCTAAACTCAGGACCAGTTACCTCAGAGACACTCCCGCTTCAAGTGAGAATTGGCTCCTCTCATACAGAATTCCTCCGTTTCGAGATTGTGACATCCCCTCTCTTCCCTGTTATCCTGGGGATACCCTGGTTGCGTCAACACATCCCTATGATGAACTGGATAAAGTGTACCCTCTCCTTTTCTTCTGAATACTGCCAACACCATTGCTTCATCGCCTCTACTGACATCCTTTGACTCATGCTCCACTGAAGCAGCTCCTGATGTCCCAGCTCCATACGTGGAATACTTAGATGTGTACGATAAGAAAGGTGCTGACATTTTACCTCCAAGACGCCCCCACGATTGTCCCAATCGATTTTTCCCCTGGTTCCTCCATCTCGTTCGGAAGGATTTCCAACCCTCTGGTCACATTCCAGGATGGGTACTATCGCTTCCAAGACAAGATTTACGTGCCTAAACCTGCCAGGGTCTCGGTGATGCAGTTTGATCACAATTCCCTGTTAGCAGGACATGGCGGCATTATGAAAACCACTGAGCTCATAAGATGCCACTTTTGGTGGCCCTCTCTACTAAAAGATGTCAAGACCTTTGTTCACAGCTACCCTTTTTATCTCCACTGTATTTCATCTACACGGATTGTTTCAGACCATTACCTCCGACCGGGGAGTCCAATTTACGTCCCGCTTTTGGAAGTCATTTTGCCATAACCTTTGTATACATACCGCTCTGTCTACTGCTTTTCATCCCCAGACCAACGGCCACACAGAACTCCTAAACCAAATTCTGGAGCAGTATATATGTTGTTACACCACTCTCCTACAAGACGATTTGGTGACACTACTACCCACAGCAGAGTTCGCATATAACAACCATCACCAAGCCTCCATCAAGGTGTCCCCGTTCTTTGCTACATACGGGTAGGATCCTATTTCCGTTCCAGGGTTGCTCACAGATTTTTCAGTGCCTGAAGTTAAGGAGAGGCTATCGCATATGTCTCGACACCTAGTGGAACTACACAAGAACCTTACAGCCGCGCAAAAGACTCAGAAATATTATGCAGACCGTAGACGTGCTCCTCCTCTGATCTACCAACCTGGGGACAAAGCATGGCTGCCCATATTCGCTTGGCTTGTCCTTCACGGAAATTAGGTCCCAAATTCCTTGGTCCCTACTCGGTCCTGAAAGTCCTGTGACTGGACATCTAAAGCTCCCTCCTTCGTTTCGTATCCACCCGGTGTTCCACGTTTCCCTCCTGTAGCCCTTCATTTCCAATCCTTTTTCGGGTTTCATGTTCCAGTGCCTCCGGCTCCGGTCCTTGTCGATGGCAATGAGGAGTACATGGTGCAAAAGATTCTGGACTCTTGTTGGCGTAGGGGGCGGGTGGAATATCTCATCCACTGGTGTGGGTACGGTCCGGAGGAGCTTTCCCGGGAACCCTTTTCGCACATCCACGCCCCGTCCTGTCTGTGAGTCTTTCATCAGAGATATCCCTCTCGTCCTTCCCCTGTCTGCGCCCAGAGTTCGCGCTTAGGGTGGGGGCTCTGTCAAGTGCATACTGCAGTCTCTCGTCGCCCCCTCTGGAACTCAGTGGCAGGCACTACCAGTCCCATCCCACGGTCTGGATCAAGGAGACCCTGTGTCCATCGCCGTCGGGTCCCCCGTTCCACGCGAGCCCGGCAATGGTTATTAGGGTTCGCAAACTGTAACTCTCTGGCTTTTCTATCCCCAGTATCGCTATGGAGTCGGCACACGTGGCATGCATCCCACACATCAAGGGGGTGGAGCTACAGGCCTTTAAATAGCCAGCGCGCCTAATTCAAATTGTTTGAGTATTTTACAAGCTAATGTTTTGTGCCTCATTTGTGCTTCCTTGTTTTTTTTACCCCATTTGCTCTCTGGACCTTCCCACCTTCTGTGTTCCTGACCTGGCTACCTTCCCTGGACTTTGCTGATTTCTGGACTCTCTGACCTGGCTATTCTACTCGACCTTCCCGATTTATGTACTCCTGACCCAGCTTTCCAATGTTGACATTGTTCCTTCTCTGGCTTCTCTGGCAATACTGAAGCCTGTCATATCCTTCAGTGTTTGGGGTATCTGGCAATGGTTGTCCACTTCTGCAATTGGGGCTCCTCTACTGAATCACGGTATGTTCTCCTTCCGAATTGTCATAATTAGATACATGTGTACCGTCTGTGCTTATTTTACTGATCACACGCATTGACCCCATGATATGTCACAGGCTTTATCATGCAACGCTATTCAATTTCTTTTCTACCAACAATGCTATTCAAATGTATGGGCATCACCTGCAACCAAGTGGCAATGCAATTCTAAGAGCATTATTAAATACATGTGTATTATTTGTGCTTGCTTTATCATTCAGTGCTATTCAATTTCTTTTCTACCAATAATGCTTTTTTAATGTATGGGCAACCAAGTAACAATGCATTTCAGAGAGCATTAATAAGTACATGTGTATTGTATATGCTTGCTCTAGTCAGACTAGATGTACTTATTAGTGATTTTTCTCACGCAAGTGGCGCTGATATATACAATTTTCTAGTCTTATAGGGTAACCTGACCACAAGTGTCCTGTCCTAATTATATTATGAGCTACTTATCTAAATGGGAACACGCATTTTTTCAGCATGACATTTGATAGCTAGAGAACACTTTTGTATTCACCTTTCCTCTTTGTGAAACTATTTGTGAGATTTACAAGTATTCAGAAGGTTCTTTAATTGGTATGGTGATATTGGACCCCATTCTTCAGCAGTCCATACCCAAATATTAGACACTGATTCAGTGCTTGTTATCCAGTTTGGATATATTTGTACATTATCGTGACTGCTACATACACCCTGTGAACCATAAAGTGATGATATATGTCATTCACAATTTTGTAACAATATTAGGGTCATTTAAAAGATTGTTTTTAGCAATTCACGTTTTGATTCACATTTTGCAATATTGCACAGTCTTGTTATATGTCTATTTTATTGGTATAAATTTAAGTTTTATTTAAATAGAGACTTCATTTGTAAACTCCCCTTTGACGTCTCACTGTACAATATAGCTATTGTAGAGACTTTATATATAATCATATAGAACTATAAAATCTCCAATATTAATCCCCCAAAAATAGCCATGCATAAGTTTCTGAAACCAGGGACATCTGGTCGACCTACTGTGTTGATTTTCCAATGTCATATAAGCAGCACATTATTAGGAACACTTGTATTGCTTTGTAAAGGTACCTCAGATGTAAATCTTTTTTTTTTTTAACCAAAATATTTATTTTTTAAAATGTAATCTCTCACTTTACTTTATATTTTATTGCGTTTATACTCCAGTTTGCGCTTCCAAAATGTGTTTTTACAAATGTTTCACTTTTAACTAATCTCATCCTGAACCTTATTTGTTGAGAGACTGCATACCCCCCTACATGCTGCAGTCTCTGCATGTTAAAGTTTGATTATTGCTCCTTTTTACAATCTATAAAGATATAAGATCTATGACACAACGTTTCCATAGAATATAAGAAAAAACATTCACCCACTCAGTTGTAAAAACAGCCTGTAAAACATCCTGCAGTTCAAAGTTTGATTACAAACTACCTCAAGTCCTTTGATGTAAGGAAATATGGATATCATAGAACAGCAGATGTCCTGCGAATGTGATTGGGCTTCTCAGGAACTCAGAGACCACCCTCTGAGCATTTTACAGTATAAGTCTCTTTTACGGTATAAGTCTGTGCTGTGGTTTTAAAAAACATGTTCCTGTTTTCCGCCAACACTGGTGTTGTCTAGTGATTGGGGTAGATTGTGATAAACAGTGGTTTAATTTGTTCCCATGCTGAGGAAGCAGTGTCTGGATGATGGAGACACCCAGTTGCCCATTTTTGAGCGACACAGATAACTTTTACATGCTGCCTTGAAAAATGTCTAACTCGTGTTGTCACGAATGCACCCTACTCCAAGAGTGCTTGTGAATGGGTTATGGTGGTGCAAGGGTTAAAATTAACTCTCTGTCTGCCCTAGACTAGAAATAATGATAACACCACCCACACTTAATTATACTGATATAACCAATGTGCTAACACTGCCACCACCAAGACAATTTATAAATGGGGTGCCTTGGTCCCCCAAGCAAATTAGTCTAAACCCACAAAATATGCTTTAAAACAATATCTATGCGATTGGTCTGATCAGGTAACGTGAGTCTCTATACCAGACAAAGGCAGAACTTAATAAAGGAATATTTATTATGAACAAAATAATAGTCACAGTGCATACAAAAAATAAAACAGATGACAAATTATTTACACCAAAACAGATAAAACAAAAAGGAGAAATTAACAGAAAATCTAACTACTCACTTAGATAGAGAAGTACCAGTATTTTCTGTCCGAGAGACTGCGGCAAGAAAATGATGGCAACTTACACAAAATTAGATCTTGGCCCCTAGTAAGCACACTGGCCATTATTCCATCATTAGATTTATAACTCAGGTTTCCAAGCCGGCCCAGAGGTGGGAAGGTGTACCTAAAAGTGTCCTCCCCCATGTGTGGTGGAACTACCCCAGTCAAAATATGGAATCTTGTTGCTAATTTCCCTCCAGTGCATGTCACATACATAATTCTTGCCTCTATTACTTTGTTGCAATTTATGAAGTCCATATATATGTCACACTTGCTACCCATGACTCTATACCGCAGACTTCACAATAACTTCCAAATGGCTCAAGTTGCACCTGCCATATTTGTACTCATTTTGGAAGGTGTACTATTCCATGTCTAAATATTCACAAAATGCGGCATGATTAATAATCTGTGAGTTATTATTAATGCATGTTTGGGATATGACTTTTGCAGGACAAGACTTCTAACTGGTAAGGGCCACTTAGCAAATCAAAAGAACCTACTATCTATGATGGGATACAGACCTTATGCTAGATAGACTTGCTGGCAACTAACTCAGTGTAACATTTCACACCTTGTACCATCAGTTCCAGCTTCAAAGGAAACACTCAAGTTGTAAAGTTTTTCAGATCACAAAGGTTATACCATCTCTACCAGATAGTAGATACAGGTATGCACTACCGCAATTGTTGTGACACATGTATTCAGAGGGAAATCAAATAAGTTAGTGAGGAAGTTCTTGCGGTACTGCCTCCATGATAAATTAATTAGACATAAATACAGTCTACATTCTGCAGGTGAGCATGTAAAAATGATTCAGCAAACAAAATGGCTGACTTGACAACCTTTGTTGCATACCTGGAGGAAATAAACAGCAGTTGTTACATTTTACAGACTATTGGACAAGATATATATGTACACATTACAAGTAGTGCTATCACCTGGTCCGATGGTGATACTTTACGAGGGGCAGACTGTAGCACAACTGTTGATGGACTACTTCTCCCATAATCCTCTGTCATCTAAAGAATGTTAGATGAAGGGGCATATCATGCCCCTGAGTGACAGGCGTGCTGCCAGCCCAGAGCAAACCTGTCACTCGGAGGCACGACGTCTCTAGTGAGAACAGCCAGCACACAAACCCCCGAAAATACCGTATTTGCTCGATTATAAGACGAGGTTTTTTTCAGAGCAAAAATGCTCTGAAAAATCCCCCTCGTCTTATAATCGAGGTCTTCTTATAATCTGACCTCAAATTGAGGTCAGATTATAAAACATGGATCCAGGTCCCCAGCAGAGCTGCAGGGGACCTGGATCCCCCTCTCTAGCAGCAGGGGATGTCTGCGCAACGAGCGCAGACTCCCCTGCTTCCGCCCGGCACGACCGCCGGGGCTTCTGTGAAGAAGCCGGGGCTTCTGTGAAGAAGCCGGGTACTTCCGCTTTCGTCACAGAAGTCCCGGCGAGCGTGCCGGGCGGCAGCAGGGGAGGTCTGCGCTCATCGCACAGACTTCCTCTGCTGCCCCACTAGGCACCAGGGAGAATCGGGCAGCTGGGGGATGTCTGCACTATACGTGCAGATATCCTCCATGCTGCCCGTCACGGCAGACTATTATGACGGACAGCTGTCCGTCATAATAGACTGCCGTGTCGGGCAGCATGGAGGATCTCTGCACGTATAGTGCAGACATCCCCCGGCTGCCCCCACTAGCCACCAGGGATTGAAGTACAGGTAAGGGGGGGGGGGGGCAGAGAGACAGGGGGAGGGAGGGAGGGGGGCAGAGAGACAGGGGGAGGGAGGGAGGGTGGGGGGCAGAGAGACAGGGGGGACAGAGCAGGAAGGGGGGAAGAGACAGAGGAAGGGGGGCAGAGAGAAACATGTGGGGGGAAGAGACAGGTGAGGGGGGAGTGGGGAGTGAGACAAAGCTGGGGGCAAGGGAAAGAGAGAGGCAGCATTGGCACATAAAAAGAAATAAACACAAGAAATGCATTTTTTTAATGTAATATTTTATTAAAAAAGCAATTTACATGTGAATATATACAAGTTTAACTTTTTTCCTATAGGGTAGTCTTATATTCAGGCTTTTAGTATTTTTCCTAAAGGAATATCCAAAGTTTGGGGGGTCGTCTTATAATCAGGGTCGTCTTATAATCGAGCAAATACGGTACATCAGTTACATCCGAAAGGCGAATCCAGCTACGAATTCAGCAACAGAGTCACTCACTCTGTTGCCAATTCGACAAGTATACGAAAAATCGTATCTGAAAGGCATCTGTTTGACACCCCTGGTCTACTTTGCTTGTTGATTTTTTCCCTCCAAGACTACAGTCAAATGCTGAGAGCTGAGTGAAGAAGTCAGAACAAGATGCAAACCTGGTATTTGAGAGTTAATTCAATATATTTAGAAATAAAGAGATTTATTGAAAGACTGCATACATTTTTATAATAATTTACCATCAACTCGAACCACCAATATGAATTAAATTTGAAAAAAACACAGCGGGGGACAAGAAATAAAAAGACAGTTATTTAAAACACCTTACGCGTTTCACACTAAATGCGTTTACACTTTTTCGATGGATTATAATACATTTTTCTAATGTTACACTGTATGGAGTTTGCTCTACTGAGTTGCAGAGAATGAGAAGAGCCCGTTGCGGCAGTTAACACCAAAGATCACGGACACAGCTCCAGTGACTTGGAGGCCACTGAATTGTAAATCGTACCTATAGGCTGAGGAGGAGTCGATGACACGTTTTTGGCACTGTGTAGCGCTGA
This sequence comes from Pelodytes ibericus, assembly GCA_036172795.1. Lineage (NCBI taxonomy): Eukaryota > Metazoa > Chordata > Amphibia > Anura > Pelodytidae > Pelodytes > Pelodytes ibericus. The sequence goes on along the minus strand of CM069862.1, from coordinate 154,979,925 downwards.
CCTGTTTTTGTATATTAATGAGCATACTGGCTGTGGCAAATTCATGGCCAAACGGTGGCATATTACTGAGTTAAGCCTTGGATGTGCAATCCAGTTCGTGGGGCATGTCCTAGGGGGCAGTGGCAAGTCCTGGATGTGCAATGTGGGTGATGGGGCATGTCCTGGGGGCATTTAAATCATTGCAAAAAAATATAGGCACTCTCAGGATGAAAAATTATTGATATTTCTTAAAATATATTTACTTCAGCAAAAGTAATTAAGTGCAAAAATATAAAAATTGTCAGGTAGGAGACCTAGTACGCCAGCTGCATTTAAATCATTGACATGATATTGAAATATGAAATTACTTTGGGAGAATAGGGGGGTGAGAGGAAGATATAAAGACGGGGGGGGGGGGATAGAATTTTTTTTCTGTAAGGGGCTCTGAAATTTCTGATGACAGCCCTGAACATGTGTACAATCAGAACCTGGGAAAGCATACTCCACCAAAAACATGTAGAGACTGGTAAACAGGGTTATTAACTACAATTCAATTGATGCTTAAATTATAGGCTGTGATATATCAATCTATCATATATCTTCAAGTTAGAGATTTCTTGAATACTACTCATATATCAGTGTATGTGTCTGGATGTGGGTATTGGTAACAGTCCAGGATGCCCTTAGACAACATTTCAGCTTACCTTTTCTGGCTAAAATACTTTATTATTATTATTATTATTATGATTAAAAAAAAATTAATATTCATTTTGCTCATATATTGTGGTACACTGTTACTTGCTTGATGCACAGGAAGTAACACAGAAGAACACAAGTAAGAACACAAGTGTCACCTGCTGCATGAGAATGGTACTGCAGCAGCTCTGCTTCCTGAATTGTTTATGACTTTTGTTCAGACATGGATTCGCCAAATTCTGTCTATAGTTAATACCAAGAGTTTTATCAGGATTTCGTCAGGTGTATGATAAATTGTTTGCTTTGGACAATCACATCAGCTTTATGCCAATAGTAATCATTAACTGAGCTGCTCAGTAATTTGTGTAAGCACATTGCTCCAAGTCATAGTCCACACATTATTAAAAGTATTAGTGGGTCAGGAGGGGTCAGGAACTGGGGATCACCAACCTTGCTTTTCCCTGAGCAAGGCACGTGGTACACCTAGCTACTTTCCCATCACACAAGTTAGGGAATATGGTTCTCCTTTTTAGTTGATTTATTAAAACTTAGTTAACTGTTTTGCTTCTCCGACTCAAAAAAATCTGTAAAGAAAATCACCTCAAACAAGGACATTGCTTGCCTTAATTCTAGGGTTGCCAAATTTAAAAAAAAAAATACTAGCCAAGCTATTGCCTCCACAAACTTTATTAACCTCAAGCTAATTTGTATTAGACGGCTGGTAATATAGCAGATAGGTGGGTATCCTATCTGGTACTCATTCAGAAGCAGTTCTGGTATTTTTAGCTCACTTATGTCAGAAGAGATCTTTCCATGAGCATTTCAGACAGAACCACCTTAAAGCAGACTAGGCCAAAAATACCAGGTAAGTCACCTTTGTATTTCAGCCATTTGATGGAGACCAGCCATTTCAATTCTCATCAGTGCGTTATGGCTGGTCTCCATCAAGATGCATCGAACAAGGTCCTCACCTCTGGGCATACTCTTGCAATTATGGTGGAAAACAAAAGATTTCCCTTTCTTTCTTTTGAACCTCTCCATACTAAAATAACTAAGGTTGACTGTCAATGCTTTTGCCACCCATACAAACACTGTAGGGAGAGAGAAAAAGAGAGCAATAGTCAATGTGGGTAAAGAGTCTCTTTCCTCCCATATATGAGATCATGGAGATTCCCTGCATTGGTTCAACAAAATATTGTGTTAACATTACCTTGTTCCTCTTCAGAAGAAGGATACCAGAAGTTACAGTACTTGCTATGATGACGAAAAGGAAAGGTTAAAAGAGCCTTTGCCTGTTAATAATTACAAATGTAAAAAATTACCAATAACAAAAATAAATGAAAAACTTAACAGATAAAAAAATACTACACAATGCAACTACATATGGCATGGACAGAATATTTTTTGTAATCACTGGAGAGTTAATAAAAAAAAATGTATACACCCTCTGGGGTTATTTGGGCACATGATTATATAAATGTAATTATTGAGTTTCCATTTTTGTCCCTGTAACAAGTTTCTCTATTTTTGTCCTGTACGAATAAGCTTAATCCATTTGTGGGTCTGTAACATAGAATACATGTGATGTTTTAATGGTCCAGCTTCTAGAGTGAATTAAAATTGGAATGGTATGTTGCATATTTGAGAAACCTTTTTCCAATATATTACTTCAGCTGTGCAGGGTCCAGGGTTGAGATTCCTGGAGTATGACTCCATTTCTGTGGGTGAGCAATGGTTGCTTTTCATACCCTATATAATCATTAAGTTAATATATCTGATCCACTACTTCTCCACTACTGTAGCATTTGCCAACAAGTAAGGCTATGAAGTGCAAAATGCATTAAATGTCACCCCCCCCCACCCCCGTCTATCAACCATCCAATATGCCGCACTACAAAATATATGTTTGAAATAGAAAATGCTACTCAATAATTTTTTTGAATATAGTTTTGTTCTCAGTTCAGTATGTTTGTGATGCATCTTCATAAAGTGTGGCTTTTGAGAAACGTTATATATGTATATATCAAATGACTTGAAAAATAAAGATGAAAAGTTTTTTTCTGTTCCACTTATTCGATTTTTGTCTTTTAAATGTTCCTGTTGGGCAAACAAGAACATAGGTGATATTCAGAGCATGTGAAGTGCACACTCACCGATACATTCCTGTTACAATACTCAGGGGTAAACATCCCAGAGAGTAAGATGTCACAATCAACACAATTGAATTACACCATGTAATAACACTCAGAGAAGGAGTACCACTCATTCAGGATCAAAAAATATATTTCACATATACTTGAAAATAGATGACTATTTCACACACTGCTTTTAGCAAACACTAAAATAAGGTATACAATGCTTTTAGCTATCCACGTAGAGGCTGGTTGAGTCATTAACTATATATTCCAATGACAAATTCGGGCTGGTCTGGCGTTACCTGCAGGTTCTTGTATCATACCCTGGAACTTATTTTTTCTTCATGATTGATGTTTGAATTGTCTGTGCAGTTTGTTCAAGGGTGATCCTGAACCTTTTTGAATTATAGATGCCCTAACTGACAGAGGAGGGGTGACACACTAAATTACTAGCACTACCTAAACCATTACCTAAACAATTACCTAAACCAATAAGCAACAAAACCTGTCTTATTTTTAGACTGTGCCATGAATTCCTTACATAAAACCTATGTCTCCAAGTTACAAATCCTTTATGCCATGTAATCTCCCAAACTTCAGATAGTATACTTATATACTTATTCAGCCTTGATGGATTACTTTTACATATACCCGACCTACTAGAGGACAAATATATTATGTATATTTAATTGAAAGAATGAATCAAGTGCAGATGTTTTACATAAGTACCACATTAAACACTTTTTGCTCAATAAAGCTCCACCATAGGGTGACATGTCTGGTGTTTTGGGACAGATGAAGGAAGAACATACCCGAGATTCCAAACAAAATGTCTGCCTTCTAACAAGCCTATATAGAGCAAAGATTCCACGATAATGTACATTATATGTATTACTTAATGAAAGCATTTATGTTTAAAACATCTACACTTGATCCCATCTAGACTTGTCCTTTAACCTCCTGATCGTGCATTTGTTCTTGTGTCCTTAAACTGTCTGGTGCCCAAAATGCATCTTCCAAATATTAATGCATATTAATGTGCTTTCAAAGTACTTTAAAATGCATGTTTTACATTTTGCATTGCTTATAATATAAAATACTTACATCTAGATTAAATTGTGAAATTACAGAAGTTTGCAAGAAACCAGGATTGCCCACACTAACTGAGTAAAAGTCCTATTTTTTGTGCTGCAGGACCAATGAGAATAATTTCATTCAAAAGAATGGAGATTTCTGTCTCTCTAGTGATGTCAATAGACAATATGTTGAACTATTAAGAGGTCCTTCTGTGTACAAGAGCAAGTCTGTTACAGTCCATGTAATGTATTCTATTCTACTAGCAGAAGAAGTGCCTACATGAAACAAACCTTATAATGCTCAGTATCTACACAGTCAGTCCCTTTATGGCTATTTAAGTCTATTTTGTCAATTTCATGTTCCTGGCCGCAATCACAGACTGATTGGGGGCAAGGGACAAAGATGCACCACCATCTTTACAGACCCTGGCAAAAGATTTTGAGACCCCACAAGATCAATTGTGACATTGTGGAGGTGTGCCCGACCCTGGAAGTCGTTTTTGAGCATTGCTTACATTTACCCTGACTACTGTGCAGTGGGTTCCACAGCACAGGGTGCACCTATGGAACTTTGAGCCATGTGTTTTAGGATGAAAGAGAATGTTGCACAAAGAGGATACATTTTTTTTGTTTATATCATTTATATATCCTTTTTATTCACCAAAAATTGGCTAGTCTAATATGAACACTATGAATACTTTGACAAGATTGTTATGATTCACCAAGTCAATTATAGTACAACAAAGGTATTTTTGTGATAATAGTTTAGGCTTCAAAAAACATCTCTCCACAACAACTCATAAGTAAACATGTTTACTATACAGAGGAGATTTTGTAATCTTAGAATATATGCCAAGATTCCTTTCTTACCGAAGTTGCATATTTAAGCATGATATGAAGAAGCAGTAATCCTTATTAATTTCTGTGCCTATCATTATTTCTATCCTAGCTCTGCTTTGAGTTCTGTGCAGATGTGTTACACTGGGGGTTTATGGAATTTACTTGTTATATAAGAATATCTTCTTGCCTGTTCTTCCCATCCTTTAAGGTTGATGATTTTATTAGTTTGTATCTATAGACGTTTACAAAGCCGTAATTTATACTTCATTATAATCTCAATTTTCCACTTTCTCTTTTTGTAATGCAGACAGATTCTCTAAACTTTCATTTCTTAGAACTTTCCTAGAATGCCATGGGTATTGGCTTCCTTCAAGGTACCTTGGCGTGACCACAAACCTAGCATTTTACAACCACTGGAACCACACATTTAATGAACTGTTATAAAATGAGATTAAGTGCAAGTAATCTTCAGCAGTATATATATTTTCCTTAAAAATGTGCATTGAAGCCAACAGTTACATATTTTCGCTAGAACTCAAAAGTTTTGTTTACTATTGTATCTGATTTTATTGTTATGTTAGCCCTTTTACAAGAATATTTAAAATCAATCTGTCACTCTTTAAGGGGTCAGTTACATTTTCCCATTGCAAGACAAACCCAGACACCATTTCTTACCACAGAACTTTATGACATTGGTAGAATATAAAACTATTGACATCAATGCATAACTTCCTTTGTTGACTTGACGGGTATACCGAACGTTATTGGCACCCAGGGATGAGTATATCTTTGATAACCCCTCCAACCCCAAACCCCTTTATTATTTAAATATGGAGACATACACAATGACACTGTATGTATGTGTTCCACAGACATATACAGGGTGCCGCATAGTTTCCCTAAGTCAAGGCTCAACAAACCCCAGGCTCCAGGTCACCATGATGACCAGGATATCAGACCTAGCCCCCAGGTATCATGAGCTCCACATAGTGCCCTTGGCACTGGGTTTGAATTGTTAAACTTTAATCCTCTGGCGCGCAAGGGAGCAGAGGATGTTCACTGGCTGCACAATCTTCCTGCCCCACCCCCTTGAGCACCACTATCTAATGCCAAGTGAAGTCTGGGTATGCCCAGGCGTGGGTCCCTAGCTCGCTGCACCTAGAGGGATACCAACCATACCACAATGACGAGGCCACTTAAGGCCGAAACGTACGTCTGTGGTTGCTGTATTCTTTGTGCAGAGGAGACCTGCAAGGCTATTTGGATCTAGACTGCCCTTATGGGTGGGACCAGTCTAATATGCTAATGGAAAGGTTTCCTCTACAATGGTGAAAGTGAGCAAAAAACGGTGATTCCTCTCCCGAGTAGGTTACAACCTATAGGGCCGGCTATTTCAGCTTTTGCCAGTTCTCGCTGAGATGATCCCACATCTTTGTTTTTTGTTTCCATGTATGTGTGTGACTAAATGTGTGTGACTGACTGTATGTGTGTAAGACTAACTGTATATGTGTGACTGACTGATTGTATGTGTGTGTGAGACTGACTGTGTGTGTATGTATGACTGACTGTGTGTGTGGCTGGCTGTGTGTGTGTGTGAATGACTGTGTGTGAGTGACTGGCTGTGTGTGTGACTGACTGTATATTTGTGTGTGTGTGACTGACTGTATGAGTTTGTGTGTGTGAAAGACTGTATGTGTCTGTGTTTGTGTGTGTGACTTTAAGTGTGTTTGAGACTGACTGTATGCGTGTGTGTGACTGAGTGTATGAGTGTGTGTGACTGACTGTGTGTGTTTTTGAGACTGACTGTGTGTGTAACTGACTGTATGTATGTATGCATGTATGTATGTATGTGTGTATATATGTGTGATTGACTGTATGTGTGTATTTGTGTGACTGACTGTATATGTGTGTGTGTATGTGTGACTGACTGTGCGTGTATATGTGTGACTGACTGTGTGTGTATGTATGTGTGACTGATTATATGTGTGCATGTGTGACTGTATATGTGTGTGTGTATGTGTCACTGTATGTGTGTAGGTGTATGTGTGACAAACTGACTGACTGTGTATGTGACTGACTGTATGTTTGTGTGACTGACTGACTGCATATGTGTGTGACTGACTGTATGTATGTATGTATATATGTGTATGTATGTTACTGTTCTCACTGAGAGGGATTCCACACCTTTGTTTTTTGTCTCCATGAGTTATGAGGGTATGCCCAGAAGTGGGTCCCTAACTCGCTGCACCTAGAGAAATACCAGCTGTTCCACACTCATTCATTGATATGTTACTTCAACCTATGGTTTTAAGATTAAATTCATTTTTGAGAGACACTACACATGTAATTAATTGCTTGAAAAATATCACATGGCTGTGAGGGTTAATAGCAGGAGGTCAGTATGCAGGTATACAGAGAAATAATCAGGATTAGTACTCACCGGGGTGAACGGATGGTAAACATTCTGTGGATTAGAGTAAGCAAGGATAATCCAGACACAGTCCAAGATCAAAAAACGCAGGTAAGTAGGAAAACGCTAGGCTTCACAAACAAGAATCACCAAGCATAGAACTGAGCTTGGTGATTCCTTTTCAACTTTGCCCCCGGTAGGGGGCGTGACGTCACGACGAGCACGCCGGCTCATTGCGTGACGCTGTGGAGGGAAGATGCGCGCACACCCGTCCTGGGTGTCGCATGCCGAAGGAGCTCCAATCGTCAGGTCCCCCGGTGCTCCGTGACACACAGCGAGATCTGGGTACTCCGGAGATGAGCTGCGGGGCGGGACCTGACAATGGCAGAATCACTATTCATGGGTTAGTTTAGATGTAGTCTGTCTATATTCCTGTATCCCGCATAACCAGGGCCTTATAGCTATTCGATATCATCTGGACAAATACAATGATTACACTGAAGATTGTAAATAATTTATTATTGAGGCCACTGGCTATCTACAAACCCATAATTTTTTCATGTTTGATGGAACGTTTTATCTCCAAAACTGTGGGACAGCAATGGGCGCTAAATTTGAGCCCTCTTTCGCCAACCTCTATGTAGGGTGGTGGGAAGAGTCTCACATTTTTGGAGATGACCTAGACCCTGTTTGTCATTGTGACATTGTTATATATAAACAAAACATAGACAATCTGATTCGGATTGGGAGTGGGACTAAAGAATCCTTAGATAAAATGTTCACCATTCTTAATAACAATGATTTAAACCTAGAATTTACTATAAACACAGATAAATTGGAAATTTCATTTTTGTATCTTATCCTTAGGATTAAAATCAATGTTGTTACCACTGGACTCTATCGTAAGGAGTGCAGTGGTAACACTATTCTTCATGCCACCTCTAGTCATCCTGCACATACAATAAGAGGTATAGCCACGGGACAGTTTCTCAGAATTTGTAGAAACTGTTCTAACTTTGATGATTTTGTACTGGAAGCATATGATCTGAGGGATCGTCTTTTCGAACGTGGATACACAAAGACTATTTTGAAAAAAGCTTTTAAGAGAACCCTCTATAGTAATAGAGACTCTCGTATTCAAAAGAAACCACAAGTAAAGGAGTTAAAGGAGTTTCTAAGATACGTAATATTGTGCAAAAAAGATTACCTATTCTCCTGAACGATGATCACTCATATTTAAGTTTTGTGTGTCCACTTGTAACATACCTATGACTAAGCGTGGCAACACGCGAAACGCGTCAGGTGGTCCTCCCCCTGCGTTTTGACTTACCAGTCCATGGATGTTATTCATCTCGTCTGTATGCATAATTTTTAAAGATAATAAAGCACCTTATTTTTCACCATCCTGGAGCGTGGATGCACACCTTTTTGCTACTTCTGTATCATCAATGATGGCTGCAACATTGTTGCTAAAAAGAGCCCTTCTCTGGGCAACTACCTGTCCCCTAGTCTTTTTAATAGCAAAGGAGTAGTTGATACATCTGGCTGGCTACAGACATTGGGGACTTATAAGTGTGGACACAATCAATGTATTTGTTATAATACAATACAAATAAGTAGCACTTTTAAGTCCTCAGTGACTTAAAAAAATATATCAAAATAGACAATATATCAACTGCAACACAAAAAACATGATAAACCTTTTAACATGCAATACATGCTTAAAACAATATGTAGAAAAAAGATCTAGGAAATTAAAATGTAGAATAAGAGAACACATATCCTCGATAACATGTGATAAACTACAAAACACACCAATTGGTGCTCACTTTTTTTCATGTAATAACTATGATATATCTCAGTGTAAAATACAGGGCCTTAAAAAGGCAATAATACCCATGAGGGGTGGTGACATAGCCAGTATTCTGGCTCGTTTAGAAGTCAAATGGATTTTCTATCTTAATACAAGAAAACCTAATAGACTCAATTCAGAGTTTGATGTTTCACATTACATATAAGAAGATAGAGGGATAGTTCTCACATTTAACCCTTTCATCTGTCTGCACATGTATATATATTTTTTGTTTACATAACAAATTATTTTTATTTATCTGGACAAATGGAGAATCCAAATATTATCATGATTAAAGATGCTAAGTGGTATATATAAAAAATAACTTTTGTTCATCTCTAGTAGGAGGGTCTGTGTTTTTCCATTTGTTACATTGGTGTAACTTTGATTACACCAATGTAACATTTATACTAATGTACAGTGACAAATATCCCTCTTTGTCTGTCTCTCTTCCCTATCTCCCCCTTGTCTATCTCTCTTCTCCCTTCTACCTCTTGCTCTCACCCAGGCATTTCCTGTATTTGGCACCCCTCCTCAACTTTAAAATGCCCACACGTTTTGTAATGTTTTCAAGAATATTTGTATCTTGTAGAATTTGTAAACAGTATGTCATGTTTCTGGGAGGTGGGAAAGGGGAGGGAGAGTTAGGGGTATCACAAACTATTGTAAATTGTTGATCCCCTATTCATGTATGCTTGTATATTTTTTTTCTTGGAGGTGGGATAGGGGAGGGAACGTTGTGGGAATTATATAGTACTGTAAATTGTTGATCTCCTACTTATGTATGTTTGTATATTTGTTGGATACGTATGTAAAAAAAAAAAATAAACCTTTGGTATAAAAAACTGTATGTCAACTTGAAAAAAACTGAATTTACACACACATACTCACACTTACATACACAGTCACACATACTCACACACACACTTACACACAGAGTTGCACACTTACACACACAGATGCAAACTTAGCCACACAGACACACACTTTCACACATAGTCACACTTCCACACACAGACTTACACAGTCTGACCATTAGTATGGCATAGTTAACCCATTAATATGCCACTGTTAGTTTGCTCAGGAATATGCCACAGTCAGTTTGCCCATGAATATGCCAGCCAGTTTGCCCTTGAATATGCCACAGCCAGTATGCCCATTAAAATGCCACAGCTAATATGCCCATTAATATGCCACTCTTTGCCCATTAATATGCCACTCTTTTCCCATTAATATGACAAGACCAGTATGCCCATTAATATGCCACAGTCAGTATTCCCATTAATATGCCACAGCCAGTTTTCTCATTAATAAGCCTCAGCCAGTGACAGTTACTCCCTTGATGATGGCCCAGTACACTTGCTTATTCACAGTCTTTGAATGACCTTGAATATACTTGTAAATGGTAATCCTATTTTCCAGTCCTTACCTGTTCCATGCCCAAGTCATTCACACTACCATCTTGCTTCTCCTTTGGTTCAGTAATGCACTTCTCTGTCCCCACCTCCCCAGCCCTGTGGGTGAGCCCCTGGTGATGGGTACTCACACTCATGCAGTGGTTTGCTTGCAACAGTCAACAGATTCATGATCTGTCAGCCCCAGAGATGCAGAGATGTCAATGAGGGTCTGGAAATAGTGCACTAGAAGAAACCAAGTGAGGCGAAATGTGGCTGACATGCCCCCTCCTCCTCACAAGCATCTGATCTGCCACTATGGAGCTCAAGCCGTTGAATCTACATCCTGTGTGAACTTCACACCAGCTGACCCAAGGAAGACACCCTGATACCGTGGTCGAACAGTTTTGCCAATCCTGTTTGCTGTGTGAGCTACAGACAGGGCCAGAGTTTGGAGTGTTCGACCTGTGCAACTGCACATGGCGCAACACCCAAGGGGGCGCCCACCTGCCACTTTAAAAATGTTTTTAAAAAGTTTGGCGGTAGAGGCACTGGCTGGGGAGATCAGCAGATCTTACCTCACCAGCTCTCTGCACGGCTGGAGTTTAGGATCCTGGGAGGGGCAGACCTCACCTTGTGAGACGTGAAGGTCTGCCTCCACCCTGTGAAGCATCTCTTTGATGTTAAACAGACACGGAGCTCATTGAGTGCTGCTCTCTCTTCTGGTGCTTAGTGATAACGCAGGGCATCGGATTTGCTCGCATCTCCTCCATGCTTCAAGTAATAATGGGTGGGGGAGGGAGAAAAAAGGAGGAGAGGGAGATAACAGAGATGGGGAGGAGGGGGAGAGAGAACAGAGATAAAGGAGGGAGAAGAACAGAGATGAGGGGAGAAAGATATAAATAATACATATTATAAATAATATAGGGCAGTCAGGGGAGAAGGAACAGATATGGGGAGGAGGGGAGAGAGAACAGAGATGGGAAGAAGGGGGAGAGAGAACAGATATGGGGAGGAATGGAGGGAACTGAGATGTGGAGGAGGGGTAGAGAGAACAGATATGGGGAGGGGAGAGAGATTAGAGATGGGAAGAAGGGGGAGAGAGAACAGATATGGGGAGGAATGGAGGGAACTGAGATGTGGAGGAGGGGGAGTGAAAACAGAGATGGGGAGGAGGTTGAGAGAGAACAGATATGGGGGAGAGAGAACAGATATGGGGATAGGAAAAACGATATGGGGAAGGGAAGTATAGGGAAAGAAATATGGGGAGGGAAGATAAGTCATATGGGAAGGAGAGAGAAAGATATATGGGGAAGGGATGGAGAGATAAGAGATATAGGGAGAGGGAAAGGAGTATGAGAAATGGAAGGAGAGGGAAAGATATATGAGGGGTGGAGAGATAAGAGATATGGGGATGGGAAGGAGAGATACAAGATATGGGGAGAGGGAAAGAAGTATGAGGAGAGTGAAAAAGATATGGGGAGGGGAAGAAGAGCTAATCGATATGAGGGGGAGGAGGAGAGACAAACAGATATGGGGTGTGGGGAGAGGAGAGACATACATGGGAAGGGAGATAGATATAAAATGGGGGGTTGAAGAGAGACAGACACGGCAAGAAAGAGGAAAGGGACAAACATGGGAAGAGAGAGAGACATATATAGAAGGAGAGGAAACAGACAGACATGAGAGTAGAGAGGAGGGGGGCACTATGGGGGTGGCATTGGAAAGCTTTTTGGTATTAAAGCTTGCACTGAAAAACTGTTGGCTGGCACTGACGAGTTGTTCTGGAACAAAGCGGGCATTGGCAAGTTGTTTGAGGGAAAACATTATACTGCCTAACTGTTTGGGGGTAACAGTGTTGCTGGCAAATTTGAGGTAAGACTGGCACTGGCACTGGCACACTGACTGGGTCAAGGCTGGCCCTCACCTGTTGTTTGGTGGGACATCTGGCACTGACAAACTGTTTGGGAGGCAACTGGCACTGACAAACTGGGTGGCACTAACAAGCTGTTTGGAGGCTAGGATGACTCCGGCTGTCTGTTGGAGGCAAATCTGTCAATGAAAACTGTTTGGGTCAAAGCCTACACTAAAAGCTGTTTGGAGCAAATATGGCGCTGGCAAGCTGTGTATGGGTACCGCTAGTGCTGTAAATATGATTGGGGACAACTTTGGTAATGGCAAATTATTTGGGTGGCACCGGCAAGCTTTTTGGCCTGTACTAACAAGATGTCTGTGGCAAAGCTGGCACTGACAGGCTGGTTGGGGAAAGCAGTTTTGGAAAGCTGATTGGGGGCAAAACTGGTACTGGTAAGCTATTTGGGTGCCACTGGCAACCTGTTTTGAAGTAAAAGCTGGTACTGACATGCTCTTTGATGGCAAATTTTCTGTATGGCACTAGAAATCTGGGATAAAGCAGGAACTGAAAAAAATTGTGGGGGCAAAACTGTCACTTGCTGTAGAGTATGTGGGTGCATGGTACTGGTGATGATTTGTTACATGCTGAAGTTGGCATGTGCCTGGGGCATGTGGGGGTTGCAGGTGATACACCTGTCATGGGTCTGGTGGTCCTGGTGGAAGAGAAATAATGATGTTTGCACTCCCGATTCCAGTGAGAAGTGAAAAAAAAATGTAAGTGTTTATTTATAGCAAAAATTCTGGATCCGATAAATCAAATAACACAAATATTAAACAGCAAGGTGAATGCAAAGGTCCTGGGGGGCCCATTTGGGGCTCATTAAAATAAACAAATACATTGATTTAAAAAAAAGCTTGCCAGCTGAGATCAAAAGAACCCTCCTCACCAGCCTCCCTGAAAGCGAGCAGGCAGCTGGGTCTCTGTAAGTTGTTCTGAGGTCAGAGCATTGAGGGTCATGTTTCCTGCTGCTGAGCCTTAATTCTGGGCAGTACACAGACACCCAGCTGCTTACCACCAGGGAGCTGGACACAACTGTGGGTGCTGGCTGGGATAAGTCCTGAATGCACAATATGGGCACTGGGGCATGTTTTGGATGTGCAATGTGGATAATGTGGGATGTCCAGGGTGTGCAATGTGGGTGCTGGGACATATACTGAGGTGCTGGGGTAAATGCTGGGTCAGCAATGTGGGTGCTGTGATATGTCCTGAGTGTGTAATGTGAGTGATGACCTGGGTATGCAGTTTGGGTGCTGGGACATGTCCTGGGTGTGTGATGTGTGAACTGAGGCATGTCCTGTGGAACAGGGGTAAGTCCTGAGTGTGCAATGGGGGTATGTGGGAATGTCATGGGTGCAGTGTGTCATATTGGGGCATGTCCTGGAGTGCTGGGGTAAGTCCTGGGTCTGCAATGCGGAGGACAACTGAAATAGTGCAGGAAAAGTTGAGTAAGGGGGATGGGAGTCCAGACTGTATGTTCTGTAAGGGGGCCCACCATTTTCAGTGGTGGCCCTGATAGTCAACGTAAAAAGAGAAAAACAAAACAACTGAACTATCTCTGTGAATGTTGGAGACTCAGTCAGAGAAAAGTACAGCACTCACGTTATCTAGAGCAAGAAGCTGCTCAAGTTACATGCATCAATGTATAAGGGGAATTAAAGAGGCATTTATCAGTAGTCTTGTAAAAAGTTCAACTACTTCAGAATGCTTATTTTTTGTTTTACAGTGCTGTTGGGTCAACCAGTGATAATTTTTCTTCTTTGGTCGCCAATTCACCATGCACAGTACATACACAGCTCCAATACATGTTACAAGTGATCTTCTTTTCTTGTTGAATAGAACCATCTTGTGGCTAATTTTGAGAAATACACTGATTTGCATGTGCTGTATATATAACTGTATATTATTATGAAATATGAAAATATTCTGAGAATGCTCTTGTGGAAAACTGCAAACAAGTGACAACAAATTAATTAATTAATTTGATACATGTAGACCACCGACTTGATCCACAGAATGAATTCAATGCTGCAATGTAGAATTTAGAGTATGGTTGAATTCTATGGACTACTTTTGCTTAAATTCCAGGCCCGGTTTTTTTCTTTCGGCCTTTGGACCAGGGGCGGATCCAGAGTCTGATCTCGGGAGGGACACATGTCAGTCTGTCTTTTCCTCTTTCTCATGTCCTTCTGTCATGCTCCTCTCTCTTCCTATGTCTGTCGCACTCCTCTCACTCCCCGTTTCCATCTGTCTCTCTTCTTTCCCATGTACTTATCTCTCCTCTTCCTTCCCATGTCCGTCTTTGTATCCCCTTCTTTCCCATGTCTGTCTGTCTCTCCTCTCATTTCCCAGGTCTCTGTCTCTCCTCTCCCATCCCATGTATGTCTGTCTCACCTGTACCATACCATGTCTGTCTGTCTCTCCTCTGCCATACCATTTCTATCTCTCTCTTCTCCCTTCCCATTTATGTCTCTCTCCTCTCCCTTCCCATGTCTGTCTGTCTCCTCCCCCTTCCCATGTCTCTATTCTGTACCTCCTATGACTGTCTCTTTGTCACTCTACCCATGTATGTGTCTCTCCTCTTCCCCATAGCTGTCTCTTTTCCTCCTCTCCCCATCTGTGTTCTCTCCTCTCTCCCCCACCCGTCAGTGTTCTCTCTTCTCCTCCCTTCAGTGTTCTCTCTTCTCCCCCTTCAGTGTTCTCTCTCCCCCATCAGTGTTCTCTCCTCTCTCTCCCCCATCAGTGATCTCTCCGCTCTCCCCCGTGTTCTCTCCTCTATCTCCCCCCAGTGGTGTATCTTGGTTTTGTGCTGCCCAGGCAGATAACATTTTGGCACCCCCCCTACCCATGACATGACCCATAACCCACGTTGCACAGCAAGGACACCCCATTTACATGCCCTCATCACCCCATTACATACACAGTGACAATATTATTTGCCATTAATATTCCCCAGCCAATTTGCCCAATAATATGCCAGTATTATTTGCCAATAATATGCCCCAGACAATTTGTCCAATAATATGCCAGTATTATTTGCCATTAATAAGCCCCAGCCAATTTGCCCAATAAAATGGCAGTATTTGCCATTAAATCGGTCCCTGCCAATTTGCCCAATATTATGCCAGTATTATTTTGCCATTAATATGCCCCAGCCAATTTGCCCAATAATATGCCAGTATTATTTGCCATTTAATTAGCCCCAGCCAATTTGCCCAATAAAATGCCCGGATTATTTGCTATTTAATATGCTCCAGCCAATTTGCCCAATAATATGCCAGTATTATTTGCCATTTAATCTGTCTCTGACAATTTGCCCAATAATATGCCAGTATTATTTGCCATTTATATTCCCCTGCCAATTTGCCCAATAATATGCCAGTATTATATGCTATTAATAAGCCCCAGACAATTTTCAGGACTTACCTTTTTGACTGGTGACTAGGGGCAGGCAGCATGGTGTCTTCCATGCTGGCCTTTCAGCTCCCCCGCGGTTGTGCAGAGAGGTCATGTGACCCTACACGCGTCTGACGTCAGAGCACCGGTCACGTGACCTGTCTGCACTTCCCTGTCACACTGCATGGGGAGCCGAAAAGGCAGCAAGGAGGTTTCCCGTGCAGCCTGCAGACAGGCAGAGCCACGGTGAGGGGAGATCTTCCGATTTTTCAAGTGTAGTGGCCTATCCTGCTTGCGTTTTGTGGTACCAGAAACTCTGTGTTTACTTAAGCCTTATTCAACATTTATTTTTCTCCAAGAGGGAACATCTCTGCCAGAGGACCTTCTTGAACAGCAATAACACTTTCTCAGCAGCAGCATAACTCTAGGACAGGAACACATAGCTTTAAGTAGAATTTAAATCACTGAATGTAGGGAATTCTGATACACCGACACTCCATGGTGGTCATGAAGTAGATGGAGTAAGCTCAGCCAACCTCAGTCAGTTACCCTTATTACCCCTCATATTTCTGAGGTAGGTACATCAATTAACATTAAAGGAACATTAAACATTGTTTAACCTTTGCTTCCCCCCTGCTGATCCTATGCAAAAACGAGGGACTCTCTCTGCGCTAGTAGAGAGAGCCAGTCGCCGAACAGATGGCTGCCTGCTTCCTTTGGAAGCATGGCAGCTGCCGCTCAGAGGATAAACTGGCGTGTACAATCCAAAGTACACTGCAGTTTATCCTCATACTAGGGACAACTCAAATTTCACTTGTGCTTCTATATTAGAAGCACAAGTTAAAAATAAAATTTAGTGTCCCTTTAAATTTGGTAAAAGTAACATATACTGGATATGTAATACCCCCAGGACCCACTTGAAAGCCAAAGAATATCTGAACATAGCCCTCCTAGTTAAACACGTTGTTATTACTATTATTCTATTCTATTGTATTTGTTTTCCTAAGCGTAACGCAATCTGATTCTGACCACTTTCTACCTAGTTTTGTTCTTTCCCTCTCTTATT
The DNA here is from genome assembly GCA_036172795.1 of Pelodytes ibericus. Classification (NCBI taxonomy): domain Eukaryota; kingdom Metazoa; phylum Chordata; class Amphibia; order Anura; family Pelodytidae; genus Pelodytes; species Pelodytes ibericus. The sequence continues at coordinate 154,963,169 of CM069862.1, read as the reverse complement.
TGGCACTTCCTCCAAACATTTTGTTTATTTATTTCAAGACATGGGGCAGGGAGCATTTGTAGTCTCTTTTGCCTCAGAGATGTGAATCCACAACTGTATATGCAACTGCTCGCACAAGCAATGGTTAAGAGTTTATTTTGTATGAAACATATGTGATTATACAGACACAAAAGTAGATTTTATCTTGTAATATTAAACAGCACATTTTTGTAGACCGTAGCATCATTTATTGTGTACATAATAACTGATTTTGAAATCAGGAGGACGATGTGGGTTCACAAGCATAAATACTAATGTTATCCTCTGATGTTAATATGCACTTAAAATGGCAAACTTATTCTTTTCTGGTTCTTAAAAATGATATATCTGAAAGCACAACATCCCATTCACATTTACTTTTTGCTTGAACACCATAAACCCAAGGTAACTTAGGAACTCTGCAGATCTTCCACAGAGACTTAAATATTTCCCAAATATCAGCCAGGTCTCTACCTCAGACTTGCCCACACTCATCCAATTCCAGTGTTATGTAATATGCCTAAAACTACCTAATAAACAAAATCCCCAGCCCTTTTCTAATATTTCTCTCACACTTTCTTGTCAAATTCCTATGCCCATTGAGCCTTTAAAACATCTCTTCAAGGATTTAGGCCTCTGCATCATGTACGCGGAGTCTGCAAAATGTTATCTTTGCTCTAATTTGTCCCCTCCGTCTGTACGACTAGCCATGTAAAATGATGTTAAACCCAACCTGAAAATTCTCATTAATGATAAATACTGCAGGAAATGAGGTGGAAGATGCACAAATGTTTAATTATAAAAAGATTCCAGCCAGGAACCTCTGAAGCTCCAATGTCACTATATATACATATATAATATAGCAGAGACAGGTAGACTTTACACACACACACACGTTCAAAGATGCCATAAATTATCAGAAAAACTGTTTTTTTTCCCAGTGGAGTCAAAACACTGTAAGTTAAAACACAGTTGCTGAGATTTATGACCGAGATCACAGATCTATCACAGTAAACGGTGCTAGTGGGGATAGTCCAGTATACAAAACTTGCTTATTAACATAGCTTTGCAAGAATACCAGAAGCAGCAGCAGTTTATTTTTCCATAGTTTTTCCATAGTTTAAGTTGTCCACTTAAACAATAATTAAATCAAAACAATACTTATTGAACTGTACTAATGTTTACCATCTGTTTGTGTATGCCTCTTGGATTGAACCATGAATGCTTTACCCTTGGATGGGGATTTAAACTATTTCAGAGAATGTCTGTTGCCAACAAATATTTTTAAAATATATGAAATAAAAGGAAGATAAAGATGAAGATAAAATACAAACTTGAGATAATTTTATAAAAGACAACCATTTCTGGCAGACAATATCACCTATTGTTAACTTATACTTCTTAACAATTTCAGTTATTTTAAGATCATTTACAAAATCTAAAAACAATCTTTAAAAACAAATATTTAAAAAATAGCATAAAAATAAAAAAAACTTATTTCCGTTCAGTTTCGTAGACATCCTATTTCGGCTAGGGTAATATAGAATGTATTTTATAATGTTTATGTAGGAATCACATATATCAGAATGCTTAGTACATAAAGCTCTAATAGAGGTACCGTTCTATTTTTTCATATATCTTTCACCTTTTCAGATTTTTCGGATATTTTGTGTTTTTGATATTTGTTTTTCACTTTTTGTGAATAAAAGTTTATGTTTAAGTTTCTCTTTTTTGACTTTTGAGAACAAATAACTGAAAGGCAATTGTGTTTGTTTTTTTGGTATTGATATATGCTATGAAAATTTTTGGCATTTGAAAATGGAATCAGTCTTTTTTTTAAAAACTAATCTTATAACTTCAGCCATACTTTTGTCTCTTTGTACTGCCATTCAAATTTATGAGGTGGAGCTCATATTATCCCGCCTCGTTACTATATTTAAAGGTTCCTAAAGATATAATAACTTCTGATAATGTCAAAAAACCTCTATCCCCGTTCTGTCGTCATTCTTTTAAGAAAAACCTCAATTCCAGTTTCAGTTTAAATTTGGATTTAAGAAATCTGATGGCAAGGAAAATGAAGGTGTTTCTAACAGTTATTTCATGAAGAGATTTCAAGGTGAATATGTGGTGGTTGTCTCTGTTGTTTCCAGTGCAAAAGAAGCTCTCTTGCTTGGTTTGACTGCTGTTGACCACTCACTGAAATTTTCATGACTAAGACATCCAAGATCCTTGAAGATTTTGCACAGGTCATTCCTGAACTTGATTCCTATTATAACATAGAGAAATGGATTCAGGCAGCACCTGAAGCAGGCCAAGCTATAGGTAACATCATGCGCAATATCCAAGGTTTTGCTTGTCTCGCAGATGGTGGTATTGCTGAAGGTCTTTATTAAAATGACGCTGTTGTAGGGAAGCTGGAATAGTATGAATACAATGACAATGGCAATGATGACCTTGATGGCTTTGTATTTCTCAAAATTACGAGCTTGTAGCAGCTTTTTGATTATCATGCTGTAGCAAAAGCACATGATTATTAGAGGAAAAAGAAAACCAAAGAGCATCTGGGATATCTTTAGGTGTGCATTGAGGCTATGGATTTTGTTAGATGATATACTGCACATGCTAACATCATTGTTTTCATTTACCTGGCTGTAGATCAACTCAGGGATGGATAGAATAAATGCAATGACCCAGATTCCAACACTGGACAATTTACTGACCTGCACAGTCTTTGATCTGTGACGATGAGCAGAGGGAGCCTGGACGATGGTAAAATATCTTTCTATGCTCACACACATGAGCAGCAACATCCCACTGAAGAAGCTCATTTTGTACAGACAGTAGATGACCTTGCACATCTCATTGCCAAATACCCAATTTTTAGCTGCACTGACTGCCCAGAAAGGCAGTGTCATGAGGAATAGCATGTCTGCTATGGCAAGGTTCATCATGTAAAAATCTGTTCCAGTCTTCAGTCTCTTGCAGTAAATGTATCTGAACATCACTAGACCATTCCCTCCGAGTCCCACCAAACAAATGATGGCATACATAGCAGGCAGGAATTCAGAGAGAAAATGCCGAACATCGCCTTTTACACACTGTTCCTGATATGTGTCGTAATCCATAGTGGTGTAGTCCTCCATGTCTGACATACTGGTTACATTCTCCCCAGCACCAAACTAAGTAATTACAAAGAAAGCACATGGGAATAAAATTAAATTATTGATATTATTTCCAAAATACATTAAATATATAGGAATAGTATCTAAAGCTGTGTAAGTTAATTGCAAAATCCAAAAGTATTTCACAGCACTAGTTTTAGTTGACAACATTATCATTCTAGACTAAATTATTTTAACATTAATGTACTTAAGCAGTAAGATATTTTTTTCATGTAAATCCTGGATGCTACAAATACTAAGTCAATACCACCAGCAACTGAGACAGGAGTGTACAGTGTCTTCAGCTGATGCACTATTCCTGGGGTGTCCAAGTTTATTCCAAAGTGGGCTGCATAATAATAAATACATGTGTGCATGTTAGGCTACATTATTTTTTAAGAATTGCTTTGTAATGGTGAGGAATAGGATGTTATTTTCCATAGAAAATACCGTAGTTATTTAGCATTAATAAAAAAAAAAGTTGTCCAAATAGTTAAAATGAACTGTATTAAAACAAAGTATACATTTATGGGGACAAAGAGAATATGGGCAGTTATGTCAGGTGGGCTGCAAACAGGCTGCATTTGGCCCGCACTATTCTGTTGGAGGTTCAGTATGAGGCTGCATCAGTAGAGGAAACAAGCAAAGGGTATAGAAAAAGGTGTTGGACTAGTTGAACTAGTTGAGGGAGCTGCTGGGAAAAAACAGAGAGCATGTTCCCAAAGTCCTATTACAAATAGAAATTCATATACAATAGCTCCTCCTTTAGGCCACCTAAAGTTAGGTAAATGTTTATTAACAACATAATGTATATAAAATACACAAACTTGAAATAATGTTATAAAAAGAGAACCAGTTCTAGCAGACAATACCACATTTCCTTAATTTATACTTACATAACAATTTCAAGAAGATTTAAGTTGTGAGGAAATAATTTGTTTTGTTTAAAAAAAGACTAGCATGAAAACATAAAAAAAACTTTAAGGGACTGGTATAAAATAGGTGTATATATAATGCATTACCACAGGGAAAAAGGGGCAACTGCCATGACTACAAGCACACTGCAAGGGTCCACTGAGTCTGCCAATTTAAGGGACTGTATCAAATAAACATTGTTTTTATTGTGTATGTAGAGAACAAGAATGATTGAAAATGATCTCTTCATTTTGCTAGCAAAGCAGATGTTTGGGAGTGGAGCAGAACCCTGACATCTGTCAGTAGTCTGCTTTATACATGAAATCACGTGCAGATATCACCAGTTGTTGGCCCTATCTGCTCGTGCAGCATGTTTATAATTTTACCACCATTATGTTGGAGATTGCTAGGGTTTGATTATCACTAATGTGAAATATGGTCCTGTGTGTTCATCTGTGTGGTGGTGTGTGATGACCCATTTGAGTAAGTACTTAGATTATACTGCACATTGACAAGGAAGTATTTCTTCTACACACTTGGTTTAGGGTTTGTGGGGAGGGAGGGAAATATAGGTGGCAGAGGTAAATGCCAAAGGTGGCAAAGGTGACTCTTCAGATACCTAATAGTTGGTAGGTTGGTGCATCATATTGCAATTGGCAAGATTGTGATACACTATGGTGAGGTAAAATATTTACACAGAGTACTGAATTAGATGGAAAGGTTTGGTGGAGAATGAGGCATACAGCACAGTTTATATGTGTGGCACAATTGGGTGAGGTGTCAGTAGTACTTTGTAGTAGGAAGTGGCCATTGGTGCCTCCTTCAGTTTGAAAAATAATGGAATTTGAGTGCCACTGTGTCTTTTGTGGTTGTACTTTCTACTTTCTACTATTATTTCAATTTCACAGAGACAAAAGCTGCAGTCTTTATATTAAGTAACTTTTAATCTATATATCTGTTCGCAATGTGACTACGACAATGAGATATAAAGTTGTACTCTCTTTGTCAATTTGGCATTATAGAAATAATTATTTGTCTTTATTTTGCATAGATTAAAGCAATCATAGATCTATGTTATTTCCGCTTCTTCAGATTAAAAGTATCTTCATTCAGTATATCATATTAACAGTGGCATGTTATGACTTCAACCCTGAACCACATCCTGTCTCACCTGCAGTGAAAGGAGAAAAGCCACAGATTCAAGACTTTGCTACAAATAACCTCAAACAGGTGCAGAAATGCTGCTTTTAACATGTGCAAACCAAAAAATGGTGTTGCAAGGTAATCATGAGCATTTATTTATCTATTTCGAGGCAGGGTTGCTGAACTTCAAATTTTAAGCGCTGCAAATACAACAAACATTCAGGACATTGATTTGCATCATGTTTCCTGTGACACAATGTTAATTGTTTGATTATATACTAATTTAGAGAAAGTCTAAAAAAAACTGACAGGATTTTGGCCATTAACTGATTTGTGATCAGACTTTTTGGAAAAAAAATTGTAGTTCTGGACAATGGCAGTGTTTACATTTTTGCGGTGTTTGTGTTTAGCTGGCAGTTTTATCATTTTTCTCATTTACTGTACCAACAAAAATGATATATTCTTTTTTTTTTCAGGAAACAAGTTACATACCATTGTTTTGATCATATGAAATAACTTACTATTAAAAAAAATCTGATGGAAAATTGAAAAAACACTACTTTAATATTTGAGTCTAACTTTGCAAGTTATAAGGTAACAAGTAGCACATTGCTTTTTCCTACCCATGTTTTTTCAGTACTTGTAGTGAGACTGTAGCCCTAATCCTAACCCTAACCTTAAAATGTGGGGTGCTGGGGGTTCTTGGGGAAAGGGGCAATCTCTCCATACTGTAATTAGTCTCTCCCTGTTAAAGATGGACTAAACCCCCAATTTAGCTTTCATTAGGTAGAAGGCCCAATTTTTCTATGGAAATTATTAAAATGTTCCAGTTGACAACTCCGCTTTTAGAATTCTGTCATCCTCCCACTTTATCCTCCCAATCCCCATGGATTATAAGAAGGGGTATAACTTAAATTTGACCTGTTGCCTTTCATAGCTCAAAATATTTGGTACTGGGGATGATGATATATATGTTAGATCCCTTAGTAACTGGCTATGCATTTATATTAGATATTTGTAGGATTCTCAAGAGGGAGACTTTCTAAACCAGACCTTGATTTTTGACACCCAGTCTTAGGTCATCACAGTTTTGTGTGCTATATTGGTATTGTAGGTGATGGCTATAAAAGGAAAGTAATTAAATAATTTATTTTAGTATATTTATTTATGCATGGAAAGAAAAGAAACAAATTAAAATGCACATACAGAAGCATAGAATGTGTCGGCAGATAAGAACCATTCAGTTTATCTAGTCTGCCCAATTTTCAGAATACTTTCATTTGTCCCTGGCCTTTTTATATCTAGGATAGCCTTGTGCCTATCCCATCCATGCTTAAACTCAATTATTGTATTAACCTCTACCTACCTTCTGTTGGAAGGCTATTCCATGCATCCACTACCCTCTCAGTAAAGTTATACTTACTGATATAACTATGAAACCTTTCTAATTCAGGACATTTAGATCTGCTTAGGGGATCTCCTGAAAGACTAATCCAGGACTTTCAGGTCTGCCTGATGGGTCTTCTGAACCGTTAACGTCTCTATAGTGACTCATACCCTTAAAGGTCATATGAAACTCTTCAGAGTTGCAGTTTTGGGTAAATAGAGATACACATCATACAATGAAATATATATATACATTCACTTGAATGATAAATCATTATAAAACCATTTTCTGGCTGTTGTGTATTGATTCACGGATGGTACGGCTCACCCTAGAAATGGATGAAATTGTTTTCTTGCAAACTAAGTGCACCTGTCCTTACAATACTCAACAATATTAGGGAAGTGTGAAATAAGGTTAAAAAGTAAATAAAACACAGAAGAATAACAAGGTTAACTAACATATGAGTTGAAAGAATAACAAGGTAGTACAATTTGGTGTATTTTGTTGAATTAACAGTTGACTGACTCAGGGTGCTCATTGACAGAAACCAAACTGACCAACTGCAAGTGAACAGCAAAACTCAGGCAATATTAGATGAATTGAACATCCTCTTTTCAATTCATTTTTTCTTTTCATTTACCAGTTCAGTTTTTGTGAATAGCCTCCTTATTCCATCATTTCTGCATTGTGGCTATTTTGATGTCTGCCAGTTAATCAACACTCACTGGTTGGTGAATTAAATCCATAATACTAGCCAAGATCTGCACACCCTAATTAGGTGTAGAAGTTTATCTCGGTCACCTCGTCATTACCTATGACACTCAGCAGACAGCACCATGGATAATTAACACAGCAGAAGTGCCACAGCCTGCAAAGAAGGGTGGATATAGGGAACGTGGGCTGAAACCCGAGCATGCAGCAGAGAGCTATATAATACAGAACTTGAGTCCCGGAGCATCCAGGTCATGAGTCCTTGCATTGGACAACAAGGGAAAGAGCCTTTTCCCCTCCCTCATTGTTAGGCAAGTGGGAGAGGAATTGTTGGCAATGTGGGATCTCCTGCAGCATGATCTACAATTTCTATAGTGCTCATGCAATTTATGTAGTTAACACATTTTGGAACCCCTTCATGTAGTGTTGGCTAACCATGGCACTCCACCTGTGTAGGCTACACTCCCAAGATGCAAAACAATACTGTGTTGAGCCTCCTCTCTAACATATATATTGAACTGTATGTTATTTTTGGTAATGTACAAAACCTATGATTTGCTATAATTTTTTAGGTATTGTAAAAACAAACTGGGTGTGTCCCCAAAAGATTACAGTTTGAAGTATAGGTTTTTAGGTATTGTAAAAACTGGGTGTGTCCCCAAATGATTACAGTTTGAAGTAAGTGAAAGCTACACACCACAGAATATAGTGGTTTTGACTGGTGTTTTGAAGGTGTCTTTTGAACAGATTATCCTAATCTTATGTTATATTGCAGTGCATGTTGCTTAAGTAAAGCAATGAAAAAAAGAAAGGGCGACAGGGAAAGGAAATGGAGTGAGGTTTATGGTTGAAAAACGTTTGTGGGTAACTGAAACAAAATAGTAAAAAATAAAGGGTGTGGTTGTGATTGTAAGAAAGGTGCAGAGGATTTATTGCAGTATAAAACAATTAGGAAAATTACTTTTGAAATAGAATTTTACATCTTCAGAATGTGTGCAGAAGTGTGCAGAAACTACTCAATAAAATATGTCCAATGGATTATTTCTTCCCTCAGTCTTTTAAAAAATATTGATATTAACTTTTTTTAAATAATTAAATAGAAAACAAAATGACTACATTAAAAAAAAGTATTTCAATTTGCTCTTTTAAAAAAAACGTTAACTTAGATTCTACCTGTAATCATTATTACAAGCCCTGATTACACCATAGGGTCAATCCAATATGCTCCAATAATAGGCCCCAATGTCCCTCTTAATGCGTTTGCAATTTGGAAATCATAGCTGATTATACACAGATATCGAAACCGAATGCAGCCGAAAAATGTCTGAAAAGGTAGCCTCAAATTCCCCATTATATCCTCATTATATGAGAGATTTTGGATACATAAAAAATAGCCGAGAAAAAATGAAAATAATCCGAAATCCCATTGAAAAAAAAAAAAAACACCCACAGGAAATTGACCCATGTTGATGAAATCAATACAAATGATAGGTGCAATCAACTGTAACTGAATCACTGTCGAGGAATGTGTGCATATATACCGTATTTGCTCGATTATAAGACGACCTTGAATATAAGGCGACCCCCCAAACTTTGGATATTCCATTAGGAAAAAAACTAAAAGCCTGAATATAAGACTACCCTATGGAAAAAAAGTTCAACTTGTATATATTCACATGTAAATTGCTTTTTTAATAAAAAATTATGATTTCAAAAAATGTATTTCTTGTTTTTATTTCTTTCTATGTGCCAATGCTGCCTCTCTCTTTCCCTTGCCCCCAGCTTTCTCTCTCTCTCTCCCCCCTTAGTGTTGTCTCTCTCTCTCCCCCTCCCTTTGTCTCCCCCCTCCCTCCCCTTGTCTCTGTTTCTGCCCCCTCCTCCCCTTTTCTCTGTCTCTCCCCCCCCTCTGTCCCCATCCCCCCTTGTCTTTTTACCCCCCCTGCCTTCTCTGCCCCCCCTCCCTCCCCCTCACCTTTTTCTTGGTCCCTGGTGGCTAGTGGGGGCAGCCGGGGGATGTCTGCACAATACGTGCAGACATCCTCCATGCTGCCTGACACCTCCGTCTATTATGACGGACATCCCCCAGCTGCCCGATTCTCCTGGTGGCTAGCGGGGCAGAGGTTGTCTGCGCGATGAGCGTAGACCTCCCCTGGTGCCGCCCAGGACGGCCGCCGGGACTTTTATAGTCGTGCCGGGCGGCAGCAGGGGGAGTCTGCGCTCATCGGGGAGCTCTGCAGGGGACCTGGATCCCAGTCTTATAGTCTGACCTCAATTTGAGGTCAGATTATAAGACGACCTCGATTATAAGACGAGGGGGATTTTTCAGAAAAAAAATCCTGAAAAAAACCTTGTCTTATAATCGAGCAAATACGGTAATGATCAAATGTGTACCCCACCATTTGAAAGCAGGATTTGCATACTGCAGCTGACAAATAAAAAAAAAGAAGTTCCAACAAGCCAAGGATCAGGGCAGGAGGAAGACCAGGACAGTGGTAGAAGGAGAGGGGGTACGTCTAGGCCTGACAGGTACCAGCAGAGTTTCTCAGTGGAGGAGCATTGGTACACAAACTGTGCCAGAATTACAACATGTGTTAGGGCCGAAGCAAACAAGACATGCCAGGGGAGGAAAAATGAACTCTTTGTGTCTGTGTTGTTATTTTGGCAAATCCATACTTCACACATTTCCACAGTTCATGGTACTTTTTTATTTACATAATGTTGAATCATTCTACATGGGTACACCTTCTCTTTCATTGTGCTAATATTTTTTTTTACAAATTTTGTAATGATGGATATTTGCATCAGAAATTTTATAAGGGTTTATATGTAGGTATGGTCATTGGAAAGAAAAGCACTGCAAAATCTTTTGTAGTGTACTTAAGAGAGTTTTAAAGTTGAATTCATGCCACAAATAATGGAAAATTGAAATGGGCAAATTCTGTCAATGTTAACAGAATTCTGAGTGTATTGTGGTCTATTGGCGCTTGTTGGGTAGCTGTAAATTTATGGTTTTCATGGCGGAAATGTCCCGATCCAAATGCCTCCGATGCCACAGTCTCCAAATGGCCCAAACTGCCTATTCATACCGGAATATATGGATGTTGAGTAACAGCATTTTGAAAATTTGTGACATTTAGCTATTCACTCGAAAGTGAGTTGAAGTAAGATGAGGTGAATCACCCCTATAGGAATAATGAACACTAAATGGTCTACTCAAAAAAGAGAGAATAGAGATGGGAATTTCAAACAAAAAACCAAATTAGCTGTGCTGGAAACATTCTTCCATTCAGCTGCATTGAAAAATCTTTCAAGCTTGGCTACATTAGCCTAACGTACATCTACATTCATTGTAATTCTCTCTTTCTTAAAGTCCTTTCATTCTTTTAAAGGACAACTACCGGCAAAACATTAGTTATGTTTAATTGAAAGAGTGAATCAAATGCAGGCATTTTAAATAGGCAGGATTGAAAGGGACACTAAATAGTTTTTTTTCACTTGTTCACTTCTAATATAGATGCACAAGTGAAATGTCTGTTGTCCCTAGTATGAGTATGAACTGGTGTGTACTTTTTCTTTACTTTACATGATGAGGTACTTATCTAAAACTATTTTTGGACACTGCCCTTTTAAAGCAGGAAGAGGGTTTATCTTTTATATGTTATCACATGAAAGTCATTTGAGAACCTAGGGATGGAAGCTTTGCAAGGGCTTATTTCTCTAATCTTAAAAAAAGATAATATTAGAAAAAGTATAGCATACCATATACACAGGGATGGTGGTAGGTACATTGAATAGCCTACATGTTTAAACTGGTACACGTAAGAAGTTTAAGAATTACAGATTAGAATCAGGAATGCCTTTTTGCCTTTACTCACCTGCAATATAACCAAGAATACCGAGAAAGTCCCAGCGAAGTGCAACACATCTGGAAAAGAAGAAAAAGTTTGAAATGTCTTCAAATAAAGCCACTATCCTTCTCAGACAAAAAAAACACTTATATGTAATAATGTCTTAGCTGGTTTTCGCACAGACTTCCCATAAAGTAGGACAGAGGTGTCTGGGACACAGGAGAATGCATACTGCTATATTTTGTGCATTAGTAGTAGTGCTGTCACATTGAGTCAAAACGCAGTCATAAGTTGGGAGGTGTGCTTAAGGCTCTCATTCCCAGTACTTCTCTTGGATTTAATACTTAAATTTATATGCCAAACCTTCTATACTAACCCTCTAACCCTATACTGCCCCACTAATGCTAACCCGATCTTGATCTGCCGTCCCCATAGTAACTGCATGATGTTATACTACATGTACCATAATAACTCTTACCCTAAACTGCCCTCTGCACATTAAGTCCCCATGACCTTAGCACTGCATTGCCCATACTAGGTCTATGACCTTATGCACTCTTCATGATGTTACCTCTTTTGAGCTAACATTGGCCTAATGCCACGTCTTTTACTGGCTTTCCATTATCATATTGGATGGGTGGCACCTTATTGCTCGCTTCATCTTTCATTCCATTTCACATTATCCTGTAGCCCAACTACAAGGCCTTACCTGGCTTTCTTCCAACCAACTCTCCTGTCCTTGTATTGCATTTTCCATACTTTCGTAACAGAGTTTTAGTGTGTTTATAACAGTAACTACTCATCTATCTTTCCTATAATAGCTCCATCTGACTTTTTCATAATAACCACCATTCAACACTTTGCTTTATTTGATATACTAATATTTCTTAATTTAACAGTCTTTCCTAAACCAAACTAAATCTTATTTAATCTGTCTTTCCTATAACAATATTCTATAATTTATTTGTGTCTTTATTCTACTAGAATTGTCATATGACCCCCTTCTGACATTTACATTGCACGTTTATATCTCTTATAACTATGTTTAGACACTATCATATGTCCATCAGAGTTCCTGACTTCTTTCAGCTCAGTAAGAACCCAGCACTTGGAATCTCCTAGACAATGTATCACTTCAAACAAGAAACATTTGATGGATTTTTTTCAGTAGAACTAATATATTAGGCACTTTTTGGAGAAGTACCTGTAATAAAGTACTGTATCTTTTAAGATGACATAGTGAATATGTACAAGGTTTGTAATGAATCACCTGGTCAGGTGAATGTGCAGATGCTGCACTTTAAGCATCATGGAAAGGAGGAGGACAATCACTGGCAATGTTGGTGCCGGGGATTACTTCTCCCAGCAGGCTTAGCCAATTTCTGGTCCTAAAAAAATTCTAAGCCAATGCGTAGTATTCTAATCATTAAGCAAAACTACAGAGTGCAGCAGTCAGTAATTAAGCAGGACACTGAAGGAATAGAATCTGAAGATCTTACAGAAAAAACTCATATTTTATGAGCTAAACAGCAAGTGAGCAAACTATAGTTCACAGGAGACTCAGCTGAGGTCCCTCATTTGTAAACGCCTGAGACAAGTGCTGAGAGGTTACAACGAAACACTTTCTATTTCTCACACATCATATCACTTTTTTTCCATTCACCAAACCACTGCATTAGTCATATTTCTGATCAGAGATCTGAAAAACAACAGATCATTTCCCATCATAAAAAAAGAAGAAAAATAGAAAAGAATATAAGGCACTGGTACTAAAAAAAAATTCTGTTTCACAGGTGCTGGTAAACACATCACATGTATCACAAACACATGTATTACATCTTTACATAATGTTCACTTTATTAGTCATCAGTTTACTCAATAAAGAGCATTGCATGGAATTGAGATAGGAATTTGAAACTTAAGGCCCAAGTAGCTGAGTTGGAAAAAATCTCTCATTCAGCTGCATTGGAGAATTTCTCCAATTGGGCTACTTTGTCCCAAATTGTGAAATTCCCATCTCAAATCCCTACAATTCTCTCTTTATTGAGTAGATCCTCATATATTCAAAGAAGATTGAGAAAGTGCTCACTGGAGCTGCATCATGATGGGTGTTCTATATATAGAAATGATGATTTAACTGATAAGAGTATATATGCCAAATCCTCTGTGTCTGTCAATTCACCTCATAGAAAATTACCACTATGTCTATATTTAGTAGCAGGTTGTTCTTGTTTCTATTTTTATCAAATATTTCTCTTCATAGATTACATTTCTTAAATGTTGTAAAAAAAAAAACAACAACAATATATAAGTGTTAAAGGAATAGTCAACTATGATTTTTTGAGAGGCTGTATGAATCAAACAAACATTCTGATGCATGTTTATTCATGTCATGGTAGTATTTGGCATTTTAGAGGCAAATTCCATATATTCCACAGCTCCTCCCCTTTCAAAGGCCTAGGCACCTGGAAGTGTGTACATATGTACACCGTGCTCCATACTGAAGGGGCTTTTCACTAAAAGTACCCTTACAACTAAACTGGAAAAACCAGACATGTATAGCTCAGTTGGAATTTTTCTACTTAAGCTATTAATTCAAAAGTGCCTCACTTTTGCAGTATTCTTGTCTTTTAGTGAATAACCCTCTTCGCCCACCAATAGTTGGAAACAGTCCCATATTTGTCTAAAAGACATACATAGCTTCAATGTGCCTCTATTGCCCTCCAGTTGCACAGTACTGTCCTGCACTGATGATGTTAGAGCTAAGACTCATTGTGTAACACAAAGTTGCATAACATCGTGTGACACCACCCATTTTTGGTGCCGCCCTGTTGGGTCCCAGGATTATATTTACCATAGAGATAAAATAATAATGATAGAAATAATTAATGGCATATTAGGATTTAAAAAAAATACAGACGGAAAGCAAAAGAAATACTAGAACAAGAAATCAACTTAAATCACAGGGTGAAAATCTTAAATGTAATAGCACAAAGTATTAGTTTAAGGAATGATTGATTAGTACACTGAATAGCCTCCAAGTGGTGGTAAAGAAGAAAACAGTAAAGGAATTTGAACATTCTATAGGAGCATCCTGGACATAAGACAATGTGAAAGGTTAAACAAGATTTAGAGGGGTTATGTATAACATTTTCGTAAGTTTAAAAAAGGCAAAATTGCCATTTCTTATGTACAACTGCAAATTTGCCATTTTTTCTTTACATCCTGACGCTTTTGAGCATAGGATATTTTCCTGCGGCTCATGATGTTAACATATCCCATAAATGTGTACACATAGCACACATCATAATAATTAATAGTTGTTAGATGCTTTATTAGCCCCCAGAGTTCATTACAGATAGGCCACTGAGCACATTAAATAGTTACAGTCAAATTCTTTGTTTCACAACAAAATATTTCCGAGATTTAAAATTACATGAAAAAAGTGGGAATAAGTGTGCACAATCTAAAGTTAGAATATGAAAACTAGTTTTTTTTTAGTATTAGATACCTCACTCAACCTTCCAGTGGAAGTAGCAAAGAACTGTAAGACTGTCTGATATGTGGATATGGCTACAAATACTTATGAGCTTTGATTATGGGCATATAAATGTACCAGTTCATTCTTATCTACTTTCACAAGCTATTGTTCTTTAATTAATTTATTACAATCTCACATAGTTTTTAAAGAGTGTGTGCCCCTTTCCTAATGCTTATATTAATACTACCGGTCAAAAGTTTGAGGTCACTAAGGAATTTCTGATCCAATTGATGTTAATTTAACTGATACATTTTGAATTTCTTTCAAAAATAAGGAAATTCCTAAGTGACCCCAAACTTTGGAATACTATAGTATCAATAATGTAAATCCTTGATTTCTATTTTCTCTCTTGAGAAAAAAAATATCTGCATATATTTATAAATATAAGTCATCTATTAATATCATTACTTACTTACAAATGAACACCCTTTTATTCTCAGCATTATTCTATAGGGCTACACAGAAATAGTACAGTCCAGTCACTTCAAGAGCCCTGTGATGCTGTTTCAGTCTCTGCCTCCTAGTTCCCTTGACACCCTCTGTATTTAGATACTGATTTATAAACCAGACATTACAGGGTCTACTCAATAAAGAGAGAATTGCAGGACATGTGTTTTAGAATCATTTATGTCTGAGGAAAGGAACCTAACAACTTGGTCTCGAAGGCTTGCAATCACTCTCTCAGTTAGCCCACAAATGCTATAATTTAAACCAACTTGTTTCCTGTTATTCAATAAATAAATTATGTACAAGAAGGCAAAATTTAATATTGGACACAGGGCTTCTATCCCAAGCCAGGTATTTATTTGACTTTCCCTCATTTTTTTTAACCAACACATTCTGTAAACATTTCCGAAATCAAAGCTGCTGAAATTGCATCTCCATTTTCCACTCCACAAATCTCCTTTCTCCCCTTCCTATAATGTCTCAATCTAAATAAAAAAAGTGTCAACATATATTAAAAAAAACAGTACAGTAGAATGCTCATGTACCTATTGAACTGAATAACATGGATATGCTAAGCGCTTTTGCAATGTCTTGCTCACCACCTGGCACTCCAAGGGTTAATCCTTCTTGAATCTAGTCCCGTCAATTTACATTGACATTACCAATAATTTAGGTCAGGTTTGCACATTTTCTGACTTAAAATGCTTACATAAAGCAACGGTCATCCTTTCAAATCCCTTTCTGTCACACACTCTTTTGTACTGAGTGGGTTGAGTGAATCTAGTACTTACCTTGGCTGTGAGGCATCATGGTGTGTCTGTATTGAATGGTGGTTGTGGATGTGTAGAATTAAATGTGGTCCCAGAGGTTCAGGGTAATGTAATGAGAATCAAGCCAGCATGTACAGTAGGTACAAGGCCCCACCTACTACCTCCCATTCTCTGTCATGTGTTTCCTGTGAGGGGAATTCTGATTCTGAAAGATTTTAACATTAACACAAAGAACAGTAAACAGTATCTAGATTTGTGTCTGTCTGTGTTCTCTTGGTAAAAGACTTGATACTTTGTTATTCCATGTCAAAATATCCACTCATGACCCCTTGTACAGATCTTTTATTTCCTAAACCTTACAAATACATTTTGTAATGTAATGTAAAATGTAAAAATAGCTGAGGTAAAGAAATGTAAGAAACTGCCCTGTACCGATGGAATGGAACAGAAACTTCAAATGTCTTGTCTGTAATGATGAGTATGATTTAAAAGGACAAATAATATTGTTTTAAAGAACTTTGTTGGGCTCCATCACCTAAAAATTGTTTATATTGTGAATGTAGAGCATACAAAATTATCAAAACTCATCTATTGTTTAGCATATTACAAGTAGAATTACAAGCAAATGTATAAATTAAGAGAAAAAAAATGTGCTGTAAATGTATTTGTTGTGTCTCCTGTTTATGACATCACTTGGTGCCTTGATAATCAAATTATACATGTAGTTCATTTGCATACCAAGCTGCAGGTGATGTCATGAACAAGAGACACCACAGACACATTTAAAGCACATTTTTCTTTTAATTTATGCATTTGCTTGTAATTCCTCTAAAATAATGAATTTTGATAATTTTTTATTCTCTACTGAATAAAGAATGTGTCCGTGACCGAGTAGTTTTCATGATTATTGAACCACTCTTTTAGAGATTTGCAGTTTTCAGATTCAGTTTATTTTAAGTCATAAATAAGTCATTAGATCTAGGTCATCTAATAGGAGAAACTCTACCAAACACTTCCGAATTCTTAACGGACCAGTGAAAATAGAGGTTCCACAATAAATTCAATGTACCCGATGTATAATCACCCTAAAGCCAATTTGAGGAATTAGTTCAATAATAGCCAGACAGTTATTTTTAATATTTAAGAATTATTCTGGCACTGTGCCGCTGTGGTTCCTATATTTAAAATCACAGAACTGTGAACTTAACATCTGTGATTGAGAACTTGTTTAAAAAGCCCACCCCAACTTGAAAGGGATCTACATTTTCCATGCATATTAAAGTTAAATAGTGCTCATAATTGATGTATACATTACAATTGGAATATCTGTATTCTCAATAAGTTTAATTTACTTGAAATCACCTTGTTTACATCTTTTACTAACCTTCCCACTCAGATCCCAGCATTTAGCTGAAGCCTGGATATGGAAAAAAAAAAAAGGATTTCGATCCACATGATACATATGCCTACAATGTGGTCTTACATATATTGCACATGAAAATAACAAGAAACCACCAGAGGGAGGGCATCACACTAAGTAACAAATTTAAATATAAATGGTAACACAAAGGTGCATAATATAAACACTCGACTCCCTTCCATAAATCAGCAATCTCCAAGGAGATACGCTGATCATATATCAAGCAACCAAAATGGAGATGAGCAAAATATATAGGAGAGGAAGCATTAAGTAGAACAAAGTGTGCACTCCACTCGCCAAGTAATGAATGAATAAAGTGCTTTAATACTTTCAAAAAATCCAAACAAACAGGGTAAGGTACAATCCATGAATGATAAAGTGAAAAGGGAAGGCCACCTAACGCGTTTCACGTGTCACCACGCTTAGTCATAGGTCTATGACTAACTGTGGTGACACGCGAAACACGTTAGGTGGCCTTCCCTTTTCCCTTTACCATCCGTGGATTGTACCTTACCCTGTTTGTTTGGAGTGCACACTTTGTTCTACTTAGTGCTTAATTGTTGTGCCTAATCAGCACTGTGGAGCACCCACCCACCTTCTGCACTTTTGTTCCTGTGACTAGAGCCGGTGTTGCTTTTGTTTCTCATTTGGAATTACCATATAGGAGAGGAAAACAAAACACAAACAATAATAATGGATTATATCTGATTAATATTGTATTTGCCATGCATTATCAAAAAAAGAGACCATTTATTCACATTAAACGTCAGCGGCCACAGCTTTGACCATTTTTCTAGTTTGCCTAAATTATTTGCCATTTGACTTTTCCCACCAGGAACATCAACCCTGTTACAAATCTTTGTATCATCAGGAAAAGACAACTCTTACTATGAAGACTCTCTAAAAATTCACTAATAAAAATATTGAAGCGATTGGGTCCAAGTACAGATCGCTGAGCTACCTCACTGGTAACAAGACATTGGTCTGAACATACTCCTCTGACTACTCTCGGTTCTCTGTTACTCACTCACTAACAATATTGCAATCCCAACTCAAAGATTGCAGTTTATTGACAAACCTTCTATGTGGGACAGTGTAAAAAAAAATGTACTGAAATCTAGATAAGCAATGTTTACTACACCATCCTGATCTAGAATTTTAGACACGCAATAAAAAAAAGATTTGTTTGTCATTATTTCCTTGAAGTAAAGTCATGATGTTTTTGATCTTGAAATCCATGTGATTTTAGATGTTCAACAATTCTATCCCCCACTACTGATGTAAGACTTACTGGCCTATGGTGACCCGACACCTCCCTACTACCTTTCTTGTGAATGGGCAAATTTTGAATCTTCTGGGACTACTTCTGTCAACAGTGATTGGTTAAATAAATCTGTTAATGGTTTTGCTATAACTCCAGGCCCCATATACTTATTCAGGTGGTGAACATGTTGTTTATAAATTTTTACAAAAGATGAAGAATGATCTTATTCAAGAAGCGAAGAGTTCAATAATGACCCATCCTACCCAAGATTCTAAACATGTACGCCCTGTGATAGTGCTATAGCAAGCAAAGAGCTTTCAATAATGACCCATCCTACCCAAGATTCTAAACATGTGCTCCCCATTTTAGAGCTATAGCAAGCAAAGAGGGTTCAATAATGACCCATCCTACCCAAGATTCTAAACATGTATACCCCCATTTAAAATTCCTAAACTTTATGCAATCTTTCAATTAAATATAACATAATTTTTGCACACAGCATTATTTAAGTACTGTAACATATTTTTCATGTGATATAGATGTTAAGTTGCTCAACATTTTAAGTTTTGGTTATTTCCTTATGAATTTCTTGTTTTTGTATTCATTTTTATAAAATGAATTGGAAATGTCATGGTAATCTCATATTACAACATTGTAAACAAAGAAAACCATACTATCTCTATGGACATGTGGTTCATTTAATAGCCTAGCCATAACTATTCAGCTCTGTGGAACAGGTATCCAGAAACAAATCCAAAAATAGAATAAAGCTTTAATTTTACCAGAGAGAAAACAAACACAGGTAAGGTATAAAGAGCAGTCATCTAATATAAACAAAACAAAACAGCTACCTTAGTAACATTTTATATTTTCAGTAAGTGAGTTTCCTATTAAAGGGTCATTGTTTGGAGTTATGGTTTTGATTACAACATGTTAAAATGTTATCTTAATCTTTCAACCTTTAATTTCTATAAGTCTGCACATTGCAGAAGGATCAAGCAAGTCATCTAACCTCAAACATACCACAACCACAAGTGTCTACATATAATTCATATACCTCCACCAAGAACTTGTTTACGTTATATTGAATGCATGCTCCTTCTAGTGCACTTCACAAATACAGTACATACAGATGCAATGCCAAATATATCTGGTTAAAATTAAAGATAATCACCATTAATGTATTAATATTAATGGTAGCAAAGCAGTTGACCAGGTAAATTGAGATATTCTTTCATCTTCAAGTATATCCTAAATTGGATAGGATTTTGCTATTACCAAATTTAAGGTGGTTTTATCCACCTTGAGAAGGATACAATACTGCTATGAATCAAACCTTCAACCCTGAGTATTGAACAGGTTCTATCATATATCCTATACAAATGAGTCTCACATAAGGAAATTGTATAATACAGTACTCTGTGAAAATGCTTTGCTTGGAGGGGCTTATGATAACACTAAAATCAGGCTGGCACGGCAGCCATTTTACTTTTCAGTGAATTACTCTTTTTTGGGACCAAGTTATTTTTATTGCGATTAAATAAAAAAAAACTCTTTTTAAGTTTCATTATACCAGTATTGAAACTGGTGCTAGGCAAATAACAAAATTGTTCTCTTTACATTTAAACTGTCTCTAAGCTTGGAGAGTAGTTTATTTAAATGTATTTAAAATATTTTAAACTTTTTAAACTGTGAATCCAGTAAGATGGTTTGAGACTGGTAAGACCATCAGGACTAGACATGTTATTATATAGTCTAGACCTAGTGGTACGCCACAATAGATGAAGCAGGATGATCTCCATGACTAGATTGCAGGTATATTGTCTTTAGCTAGTACACAGTAAAGATGAACTATGCAGCATGAAGACACCTACAAAGAGGAAACTTACTATAGGACTATGGAATTTTTAGCCTGGATAAGGAAAGTACAAATACACTAGAGCAACCTGTCTAACCTCAGGACCAACATTTATCATTATGTCAGGACCCCAAAATAATTTTATTTCCAAAACCATTATAATTTATTCCACAAATCAATGTGTACAATGATCCAAAATGAATATTTTCACTGTTCAAAACATGAAACAAACAAAAAACAGGGCTCACCCAGCTGACCCATCATTCTAAACAAGATGTCTGCACACTGATATAGCTATACGGAAGATAGAGGGCTCAATAAGGTATTTTATTTTCTTTCTTAGATTCTTGTATTTGCCTCAAAACATTTACATTTTCTTACAAAGAATACTACTATAAAGCAACTGATAGGTTTATTATTTTTTGTTTTCACTTCTTCTTTAGTGCATACTATTTATTTTGACATGTGCTGTCAACAATTTCAAAAGGTGTCTGTTAGTCTTGCAACATTTATTTGTATAGTTTTCCACATTTCTGTGGGACCTATCAACCCCCCAACCACATAGTAACATAGTAACATAGTAACATAGTAATTTAGGTTGAAAAAAGACACAAGTCCATCAAGTTCAACCCTTCTACCTATCATTACAGCTTTTGATCCAAAAGAAGGCAAAAAACCCCTAAGGAAGCTATTTCGAATTTTGCCTCCTGGGGGAAAAAATTCCTTCTTGACTCCAAGAGGCAATCAGATTTCTCCTTGGATCAATAAGCTCTTTTATTAATGCTTATTCTATTATTAATAGCCCTGTATGTTCTGCTTTCCTAAAAAAACATCCAAACCATTTTTAAATGCATCTATTGTGGTTGCTAGCACTACCTCTCTTGGCAGTGAGTTCCATAACTTTATTGTCCTAACCGTAAAGAATCCCTTCCTTTGCTGTCTATGAAATCTTTGCTCTTCCAGTCTGAGGGGGTGACCTCTTGTTCTTTGTACCTTTCTGTTAATGAACAGGTCACTGGAGAGCTCTTTATATTGGCCCTGCAAATATTTATATAATGTTATCATATCCCCTCTGAGACGCCTTTTTTCTAACGTATATAAATTCAATTTTTTAAGTCTCTCTTCATAACTAAGATCCTCCAAACCCCTTATTAATTTTGTAGCTCTCCTTTGCACTTTTTCTAGTTCCTTAATATCCTTTTTAAGGACTGGTGCCCAGAACTGTACTGCATATTCAAGGTGAGGTCTTACCATTGATTTGTAAAGAGGCAAGATGATATCCTCCTCCCGTGAATCTATACCTCGTTTTATACATGCCAATATCTTATTGGCCCTTGCAGCTGCTGACTGGCATTGGGCACTGTTGCCAAGTCTGTTGTCTATAATTATTCCTAAATCCTTTTCATTAGTAGTTTTTCCCAGGGAAAAACCATTTAACGTATATGTTGCTTTGTTATTATTTTTCCCATAATGCATAACTTTACATTTGTCTATATTGAACCTCATTTGCCACTTTACTGCCCAGTCCCCCACTCTGTCCAAATCTTCCTGTAAAGAAAAAACATCAAGATTAGTCTTTATTGCCTTACCTAATTTAGTGTCGTCCGCAAACACGGAGACATGGCTCTCAGCACAATGTGGCAGATCATTAATAAACAAATTAAAAAGAAGAGGGCCCAAAACAGACCCCTGAGGTACTCCGCTTAATACCCTTGTCCAATTTGAGAATTTTCCATTTACAACAACCCTTTGTGTTCTATCTTTTAGCCAATTTTCAATCCACATACACACATTTGCCCCCAAACCTATTTCTCTCAATTTGTAGAGTAACCTTTTGTGTGGAACTGTATCAAATGCTTTCGCAAAATCCAAATAGATCACATCAACTGCCACGCCTAGATCTATATTTTTACTGACTTCTTCATAGAATGTTATTAAGTTTGTTTGACAAGACCTGTCTTTCACAAAACCATGTTGACTTTTACTAATTATATTCTGGTTCAAGATGTATTCTTGAGTGTATACCTTTAGCAATCCTTCAAATAGTTTCCCCACTACAGATGTCAAGCTCACTGGCCTATAATTACCTGGCAGAGATTTTGATCCCTTTTTAAATATTGGAATGACATCCGCCTTTCGCCAGTCTGTTGGCACTGTACCTGAACTGAATGAATCCCTAAAGATCATGAATAGTGGCCTGGCCAGAATTATGCTTAACTCTCTAAGTACCCTTGGGTGTATACCATCTGGTCCTGGGGCCTTGTCTATCTTAACAGAGTGTAATTGCTTAAGCACTTTTTCAGCCAATCCCATGTTTGCGGCGAATGTCCCATAACTTCCTGTAGCAGGGGCTCGTCCATCTGCTCTTCCTTAGTATAAACAGAAGAAAAAAAAGTATTTAAAATGTCTGCTTTCTCTCTGTCCTCACTTACCAAATTTCCCATTTGGGATAACAAGGGCCCAACATTTTCCCTCTTTAGCTTTTTTCCATTTATATATTTATAAAACATTTTGGGGTTAGTTTTACTCTCCTTGGCAACCCTTTTCTCATTTTCCTATTTAGCCATTTTAATTGCCTTTTTGCAGGCTTTGTTGGCCTCTTTGTACTCTATAAATGATAATGCTGATCCCGTGTTTTTATAATGTTTGAATGCCATTTTCTTGTTTTGTTCTTCCTGTTTCACGTTACCTGTAAGCCACATTGGTTTTGATTTGTGTCTTTTGCATTTGTTTCCCAAAGGTATATATTGGGATGTGTACTTTTGTAATGTGTGCTTAAAGGCATTCCACTTGTCTTCTGTGTTTAGTCCAGAAAACAATCGTTCCCAGTCTAAATGTTCAATCGATGCCCTTAGTCCATCAAAGTTAGCCCTTCTAAAATTAAGTGTTTTGGTGGCGTATTTACCAATTTGCTTTTTTGCATTAATCTCAAATGAGACCATATTATGGTCACTATTCCCCAAGTGTTCTCTTATTTGGATGTTTGAGATAAGCTCCTCATTGTTTGTTATTACCAAATCCAGACAGGCATCCATGTGTGTATACCACAACTTTTGCTTTCTGCTTTTTTTTATTTATTTTGCAAAAACTATCATTCACTGTGCTGTTTGTTCCTTCCTTTGTCATCCACAAATATGCAAAAGTACAGCATGTCAGTAGAAACCAACTGACATGTCCATAGTACATATGCATGAGAGATATAACTTATTTTACTCTATGTCCTACTCAGGGGCACTAGCATGGTGGACATTTATTGCACTTTTTGACAGAAATGTTATAATGTTTCATGGACCTTCATAGACCTTGCCATGGACATGGGTGTCCTTGTACAGACACTATACCAATACCTGGCCCTACTCCAAGCCCTTTTATCACTTTTATTTTCTCCTCTATCCCTTTATCCTATCTAGTCTTTTACTCCCCTCTTTCTTTCTTTTTGATGAAATATTCTCCTCCCCCTCAGTATTTCAGTATCTCCACTTATCCCATGACTAAGAGCTGTGTTACAGCTTGAAATGTACCAGGCATATTTTCTACTGTTTTTGCAAACTTTCCACCTCTTTTAAGTCAGATATGAAATAAAAAGGGATTTGCCTTCTTCTAATTTTGTTCTTTGGTGTCAAGAGGAGCTACATTCAGGGCTGGCCTTAAGTGTCCCGGCGCCCTTTGAGGGCTTCCCCCGTGGTGCCCCCTGTCTTTCACCCCCCTATGTATGTGTCCCTTTTCTCTTCCATACCATGTCTGTCTCTCTATAACTCCCCCATACCTGTTTTCTCTCTCTCTCTCTCCCTCTGTTCTGTCTCTCACCCTCCCCTGTTCTGTCTCTCTCCCCCCTCCCCCTGTTCTGTCTCTCCCCCCTCCCCCTGTTCTGTCTCTCTCCCCCTCCCCCTGTTCTGTCTCTCCCCCCTCTGTTCTGTCTCTCCCCTCCGTTCTGTCTCTCTCCCCCCTCCCGTCCCTCTTTCCCCCCTCCCCCTGTTCTGTCTCTCTCCCCCTCCTCCTGTTCTGTCTCTCTCTCCACCCCTCGTCCTGTTCTGTCTCTCTCCCCCCTCCCCCTGTTCTGTCTCTCTCCCCCCTCCCTCTGTTCTGTCTCACTCCCCCCTCCCCCTGTTCTGTCTCTCTCTCCCCGCTCGCCCTGTTCTGTCTCTCTCTCCCCCTCCCCCTGTTCTGTCTCTCTCTCTCCCTCCCCTGTTCTGTCTCTCGCTCCATCTGTTCTGTCTCTCTCTCTCTCTCTCTCTCTCTCTCCCCTGTTCTGTCTCTCTCTCTCTCTCCCCCTCCGCCTATTCTGTCGCTCTCTCTCCCCCCTCCCCTTGTTCTGTCTCTCTCTCCCCCTCCCCCTGTTCTGTCTCTCTCTCTCCCCTCCCCCTGTTCTGTCTCTCTCTCCCTCCTCCCCTTGCTCTGTCTCTCACTCCCCCTGTTCTTTCTCTCTCTCTCTCCCCCTGTTCTGTCTCTCCATCTCCCCTTGTTCTGTCTCTCTCTCTCTCTCTCCCCTTGTTCTGTATCTCTCTCTCTCTGTCTCTCTCTGTCTCTCTCTGTCTCTCTCTGTCTCTCTCTGTCTCTCTCTCTC
The DNA here is from genome assembly GCA_036172795.1 of Pelodytes ibericus. Classification (NCBI taxonomy): domain Eukaryota; kingdom Metazoa; phylum Chordata; class Amphibia; order Anura; family Pelodytidae; genus Pelodytes; species Pelodytes ibericus. The sequence goes on along the minus strand of CM069862.1, from coordinate 154,938,122 downwards.
TCTTTCTCTTTCTCTCCCCTTGTTCTGTCTCTCTTCCCCCCCCCCCCTCCCCTTCCTTTGCCTGCAAATGTGGATCAGAGAGGGGGAGGAGCTAACCGGCTGAGTGATGTAGCTCCGCCCCCACCCTGTGAAGCAGAGCAGTGTCTGCTTCACGGGAAGCTGCGGGCAGCAAGAGAAAGTGCTCGGCTCCCCATGCTTAATGCAGGCATGGGGAGCCGAGTGTCACTTTCTCTTGCTGCCCGCAGCTGCCCTTGAAGCAGGCTCTTCTCTGCTTCACAGGGTGGGGGCGGAGCTACATCACTTAGCCGGTTAGCTCCTCCCCCTCTCTGATCCACATTTGCAGGTTAGCTCCGACCCCTCCCTGGATCCAGCAGAACTTGCCGAGCAGAGTGCTGGTGAGGGGGGGATCTTTTGATCTCCCCAATCCAGTGCCTCTACCGGCTTTTTTTTTAACTTTTTTTTTTCTTCGGGCAGGAGGGCGCCCCCTGGGGTGTTGTGCCCTGTGTCACACACCCCTAATGTCGGCCCTGGCTATATTCAACCAGTCAGATTCTTGCCCAGTGAGTGAGATGCCTTGCTCCTGTGGTCTGGAGATGTGAGTAGCTCACCTGGTATTGGTACAGTAATTGTGTGTGCATTACACTTGACTCCAGGATTTTACCCATATTTGTCCCAGCTGAGCTTTTTAAAAATGGTGAAATAGAAGATATGCAACATAATCACAGAGAGTACTGCATTTGACTTTTTATACTGACATTGACCATCCTGAAGTCTCTTATTACAGTGTTATAGACCATATCAGAAACAGATCTTGCTTCTCTTACATAAAAAAGTACAAAACCAGAAAAACATCATAAACTCTGTGGGCTACTTGGGCATGGATGTCCAACGGGAGGGGGGGGGGGGCGCTCACTTGCCCCCCTGGAAAATTGGATCTGCTGCAAGGAAGGGAGAAGCAGTGGGCTTTTTAAGTTAGGTTAACTAGACATAGAGATCATAAAAAATGCCTGTCAGATAGGGAATTGCAGCAAAAAAGTTTCTATTTAATTTTATATCCCCCCATGTCAGAGTTGTTTGGTCTGCTGTCTTTACCACAGACAATAGAGGAATCTGCCCTGAGTGGACACACTGCCGAGTCCACTGATTCTGCTATATGAGTCCTATAGTTTCTTAATCATGTTTTTACATTCTTACTTGCCAGGGTGGATGACATTATACTGGTTATTATTATTCATTTTATTCTTTCCCTCACTCACCACTAAACCTTTTATCATGGTATTGCCCAAGTTCCCTTAGCTTCTTCCGACTAGCATTGATTCACCCCACTGGCCATTAACATACCTATTGACCAGCTTCCCTTAGATCCCTCCTTTCATCCTATTGGTCTCTCTCCCAGTCACTCTGTCTTCCTTTACCTTGGATTGTTTATTCCGTCCACTTTACTACAAAACCTGTGGTGCCGACGGTTAGTCACCACTGCTGCATAACTACCAATTATCCATTTTTGGAACCAGGACTTAATGTCCCTTTTTATTGCCTCTAAATGCCCTTTTGTAATACTTTCCATTGTTTGCTGTGCATCACAGAGCTGCACTAAACAACACAACATTAACTTGTGTTGACTGTAACCCCCAAGATATTGAGCAAGTAACATTGCTAGTTGCTAAGTGTGGATGGGGCTGTGTGTGGGGGTTGTGGGGATCTATGGGGTTACAGTACAAACACTAACTTTTACTGACTGAATCTACAATAATATTCAACCAACCTCTGCCATAGGAATTGTAGACTGGGGTAATAGTTGCTAATATTTACCACCCCAGCTATTGTAAACTTCCCATGATGCTCGGGTATATGCTGGTCTGTTAGCTACTACTACCACAGACATATACTTGTCCTATTAATGGGTAAAATTTGCCTCCCACCTGGAAACCCCTCTCCTGAACCAACAATGGAATGCAATAGGGGGAAGGTAGAAAGTATTAGAGAGGATCTTTTGCGCTAATTGTAAGAAATGCGTTGAGCTTGAGTTCTGCCTCCTCACGCCATCACTTTGACTGTTATTGATTCCATAGAGTTGTCACATTTTCCACGTGTCGTTAATCCATTCCTGCTTTGATATTATGAAATAAGATACACTCTCTTACTTGCTCATTTGCATCACTAGTGGGCAGGACTAGGTGGCTGTGTATACTGGTGTTTTTCTTTTTTACCTGCCTTTAAACAGAAAATGTACATATTTCTGGAAGAGTAAGGAGATTAACTAGATCAACAGGATTATAACTCTACCCCCTGGGATATACCGTATTTGCTCGATTATACAACCCTGATTATAAGACGACCCCCCAAACTTTGGACATTCCTTTAGGAAAAAAACTAAAAGCCTGAATATAAGACTACCGTATAGGAAAAAAGTTCAACTTGTATATATTAACATGTAAATTGCTTTTTTAATAAAAAAAATTATATCAAAAAATGTATTGTTTTTATTTCCTTTTATGTGCCAATGCTGCCTCTCTCTTTCCCTTGGCCCCAACTTTGTCTCTCTCCCCCCCCCCCCTTAGTGTTTTCTCTCTCTCTCTCTCCCTCTCCCTTTGACTCCCCACTCGCTCCCCTTGTCTCTCTCTCACCCTGTGCCCCCTCCCTCCCCTTGTCTCTCTCTTCCCCCCTCCCTCCCCTTGTCTCTCTCTTCCCCCTTCCCTCCCCTTGTCTCTCTCTTCCCCTTTTCCCTTCCCTCTGTGTCTTCCCCCCTCCCCTTCCCTCCCTTTGTCTCTGTGTCTTCCCCCCTTCCCTCCCCTTGTCTCTGTCTCTCCCCCCCCCCTCCCTGCCCTTGTTGCTCTGGTCCCCCCTCCCTCCCTCCCTCCACCCCCCTCACCTTGTTCTCTTTCCCTGGTGGCTAGTGGGGGCAGCCGGGGGATGTCTGCACGATACGTGCAGACATCCTCCATGCTGCCCGACACCTCCGTCTATATAGATGGAAGTGTCGTGCAGCATGGAGGATGTCTGCACTATCGTGCAGACATACGCCACCTTCCCGATTCTCCCTGGTGGCTAGCGGGCAGCAGAGGATGTATTGTTTTTATTTCCTTTTATGTGCCAATGCTGCCTCTCTCTTTCCCTTGCCCCCAACTTTGTCTCTCTCCCCCCCCCCCTTAGTGTTTTCTCTCTCTCTCTCTCCCTCTCCCTTTGACTCCCCACTCGCTCCCCTTGTCTCTCTCTCACCATGTGCCCCTATATAGACGGAAGTGTCGGGCAGCATGGAGGATGTCTGCACTATCGTGCAGACATACGCCACCTTCCCGATTCTCCCTGGTGGCTAGCGGGCAGCAGAGGAGGTCTGCGCGACGAGCACAGACCTCCCCTGCTGCCGCCTGGCACGACCGCCGGGACTTCTATGACGAAGCCGGAAGTACCCGGCTTCTTCATAGAAGTCCCGGCAGTCGTGCCAGGCGGCAGCAGGGGGAGTCTGCTCTCATCGCGCAGACATCCCCTGCTGTTAGAGAGGGGGATCCAGGTCCCCTGCAGCTCTGCTGGGGACCTGGATCCCAGTCTTATAGTCTGACCTCAGTTTGAGGTCAGATTATAAGACGACCTCGATTATAAGATGAGGGGTAGTTTTCAGAATTTTTTTTCTGATAAAAACCTCGTCTTATAATCGAGCAAATATGGTAATAGTTACATTACCCTCCCATTCAATACAAGTCTATGGTTCTGATTTAAAGACTGCATTCTGTGTCCCCAGCCCCATAGTGAGATACTTCTGCTGTAAAGTCACTGTGGAGTGGCACCCAAAAACACTATATTTTATAAAATGGAGGTGATCAGTCACACTTGTTTAGTAAAATATTTTATTAAGTAAACTTACTTAACAAAACCAAAAGACATATCTGAAATCAACAATGCAAAATAAAAAAAGAAAACCTTATCATTTTTTGGTGGGAGAGTCCCTTTAAAGGTCAGTAGAAACTTGATGAAAATCAGTGATCTATTTGTCGTTCTATATCTGGGTCGTGTCTGTCTATCAAATTGTCTCATCTCTTTATTACTGTCTATACCTTATCTGTTGATAGGAAATCTTGTCTGTCTATTTATGTATACCAGTATTTCTAATGATAACGACTGGGCTTGCGAAGTTGCACTGTGGGTCACTGAATTCTTTTTGACCCTGTCCCTGGTATAAGTCTGTTGATTTAAGATTTCCCCTGTGTGGGTAAAACTCTTGCTATTGTGAACAGATCTTCCCTTTAAATGGGTTGCTTATTGAAAAAAAAAATGTCTTCCTCAATGTACAACTGTAGTAATATATTAACTTGTGTTTAATTGAGAGATTGCATCAAGTGTAGGCATTTTACATAGAAATGCTTAAATGAATGAATACACATAATGTACTTTATTGAGCCCTCTTTCCTTCATATAGCTCTAACAGAGGACAGAGAAGTTGTTTAGACTCTCGGGGCAGATCTATATTTAACTGCATGAAGGTTAATGCAGATCGGACCCAAGAGTCTACATGAAGAAACAAGTTCTCAATAAAGTGCTTTATTTGTATTCATTTATTAAAGCATTTAATTTATTAAAGCATTTCCATACACACCATCTACACTTGATGTAATCCTTAAATTAAACATGAGATATTTTGTTGCCTAATTGTTAATATAAGAGAGCTCAGTGAAAGAGACATTTGTAACCATTCTCCAAAAAAACTATCCAGGAGAAATGGGGAAGTAAAACTTATTTTCACAGCCTGGGATATCCCAATGACATCAGATCATGTGAAACTACAGCATCTTGGTGTTATAGGAATGTTAATTATTGCTTTGGTTTTAAATATACTTTTCCTCCCAATAAATGCAGAAGTGCATCGGGTGATGGGGATGCACAAAACACAGTGTGAGTAACAGTACAAGCATACTGATGTGGACCATTTGGAAAAGGAGCTATCTCTGCAGGTGTATAAGATAGTGGGGTCTACTAAATAGTGAACTGTGGTGAATTGTCAAGAGTTGGAAAACCTTGACTGAAATAACAGAGATAAAAAAATATCCTACTGTCTTTCCAATTCATTAACTACAGAAACTAGCAATTTAATACTTGCTTGCTGTATTTTATCAAAAGATGAGATACGAACGGGTTGACCTGATTTGTTTAAGTATAAACAGAAAAAACATGAACAGAAAAGGAACTCCGTTCATCTAATGATCAATATCAAATAGTTATAAGCAATATATAAATGTGCATTTATTTTCCGAAGTAAACTCCTTCCCATTGTGACCAGACCTCTCCTTTAAGTGAGTTGCTAATGATAAAACAAAATCCATCTTACAGAGAAGTTGGTTGTTTAAGGGATAGATAGAATTTAGATATTCACCCATTCAGTTGCATTGAAGAATTTTTCCAACTCGGCTACATTGGCATAAAGTTTGAAATTACCATCTTAATTTCCTGCAATTCTCTTTATTGTTTAGTGCATAAGCTGATATTCTTGATGCTGTAACAACCTCCCCTACCCCCAAAAATATTATCCTTCAATCTGCTATTAACTGTGAGATCGGTATAACTCAAAGAAAACGAGAAGCATAGATTTTGCTGCACAATAATAATAATCTTGATAGAAAATTTCACAACCATATCATCCAAAGATTTCCTTACACAGCCTACTTGGAAACTCCCAAAGTTTTATAGTGAATCAGACCCCTTGTGTTTTAACTCTCAAGACTAACATCCACTCTATGTTCACAGAATGCAGAGATTTTTAGTACAAGCTAGTGTTGAAGATTCCAGCAAATAAAACAAAATGGGTATGATTGATAGAATTAACTTGAAATTGCAAATTATATAGTTCACAAAGTTTGGAGTTAAACTTTCCATATTACATTTATCAGCAGTCAGGGCCGGCGCTACCTATAGGCGAACAAAGTGTTCACCTAGGGTGATGTGCCAGCTTTGTGGGGGGTGGCTGCTGCCTGCCGCAGGGATACGTGTATCCTTGTGGCAGGCAGCCACAATTTTTTTTAAAACAATAAACACGTGTGCAGAAGTAGTAAGTCCAGGGTGACATTCTGGTGCCAAATTTAGCAGGTCTCCTGGCACTGGAAGGGGTTATAACATTCCCAAAGGACAAATCACTGGCCTTCTTGCTCCTGGTTGTTACCTGTCCCCTGAATTTACTATTGACTAACTCTATGGGGCCCCATGTTGTCCCCTATTCTCAAAGCCCCAAGTACCCAGGGGCTTTTGCTTTGTACACACTTTGGCAGGGATCTGAGGAACCCATTCAGTACACCTAGACTTTCAACACAAGATGCCCAAGCAGAGCAATTCCGAATATTGTGTTCAATGTTATTATATGTTAGTGCTGAAATGTGTATTTATCTAATAAATAAGTGTTTACTTTCCCGTACTTTCCCGTTTCACCATCTATTGTGTCTTGTAGTCTGGATGACTGTATCTAAAGGTAGCATGTTTATTTTATATTAAGTTATACTGTGTTTAATTACCTGTTTCAGATTAGGTTTTCTATTGTTTGAGGCTTACCATGTTATAATTAGCTTACCCTGTTCCTCCCCTCTAGTTGATGTCATATTTCTGTGTATATAAGTCTGTGCTGTTTGACAAACAAAGGTTGTTCATTCTTGCTGTACCTAACTGCTAGTAGTCCTGTCCGCTATTTGGGTACAAAAATCAAGGTTCCAGGGAAGACTTGCTGGTAGAGTTGAGCGGACACCTGGATGTTCGGGTTTCGGCAGGTTCAACCAAACTTCGAAAAAATGTCTGGGTCCGTGCTCGAACTTGACCCCGAACCCGAACCCCATTGAAGTTAATGGGGACACGAACTTTTGGCCACTAAAATGCCTCTAATTTATAATTTTATTGGGGGGGGGCGGGGCTGGGTTCCCCTAGTCACTTTATTTGTGGTCCTCACCCACCGCTCATGGGTGGGGACCGGGGGGGGGGGGGACACTAGGTCCGCCCCCTCATTCCTTTTAGGGTCCCCACCCGCCGGCCATGGGTGGGGACCGGGGGGGATACTAGGTCCGCCCCCTCATTCCTTTTAGGGTCCCCACCCGCCGGCCATGGGTGGGGACCGGGGGGGATACTAGGTCCCCCCCCTCATTCTTATTAGGGTCCCTACCCTCCGACACTAGGTCCCCCCCCCTCATTCTTATTAGGGTTCCCACCCGCCGGCCATGGGTGGGGACCGGGGGGGGACACACTAGGTCTCCACCCTCATTCTTATTAGGGTCCCCACCCACCGGCCATGGGTGGGGACCTGGGGGGGGATACTAGGTCCCCCCCTCATTCTTTTTAGGGTCCCCACTCGCCGGCAATGGGTGGGGACCAGGGCGGGGGGGTATTTTACTAGTGACTGGGCAGCAATAGCTGTCCAGTCACTAGTAATTTTAAATTTAAGGCGATATTAATTGCCGAACCCCGAACTCCAACCCAGACATACGGTGGAATGTCCGTGTTCGGGTCCGGGGTCCAAAAATCGTAGTGTTCAGTATGAACCCAAACTTTGCGGTTCGGGTTCGCTCAACACTGGGTGAATGCTGAGCTATATTCAGGGGCTAAGAAGGGGATTTTCCACATTGGGCAGAGGTGCTACCGGCCATTCTGTTACAGAGGGAAAGGAAAGAGACACCAGACATGGGAACAGAGGGAGGGAGGGAAAAGCAAGAGACACCTGACATGGAGATGGAGGGAGGGAAATAGACACAGACATCTAAGAGACACCAAACATGGGGGGAGGGAAAGAGACAGCAGACTTGGGTGGAGAAGAGATAGAGATATACATGGGAAGGGAGAGGAGAGAAACAGACTGACATGGGGGGGATACATGGGGAGAGGAGAAACACAAAAGGGGGGACAGACAGGGGGAGCTAGAGTTAGACAGGGTAGGCATGGGGGAGAGTGAGAGGGAGTGCAAGACAGACATTGATGGTGTGGAATAAGATTGAGACAGGCAGGAATGGTGGTCTCAAAGATAGTATCATATTTCATGTGTGACATGTGTGGTTGCATGTAACATTGCATGTGTTACTGTGTGTGTACATGTGGCTGCATCTGACATTGTATGTGTGTATTCATGTGCTTGCGTTTGTACGTGACACTAAAAGTGTTACTGTGTGTGTAGGGTAGGATCAGCAAGGGGTGGCAATATATATGTTCACCTAGGATGGCAAAAAGTTTTGCACCGGCCCTGAATGCAGGGTCCTAGAGACTCCCAAAATTGTATTTTTGAAAACAAAATGTTATAAAGACCATTATCTATCTCATAGGTACAATATATTCTACCCTATGCCTTTTGTGTTAAATGAGCTGTGTAACTTTTTTATTTTGATAATTGGTAAATCATCTACTTGATTCTCGGGCTTAAAGAGGGAGCAAAACTTTAAAACTATTAAAGCACTGACTCATTTTGCTGACTTTTTTACCTTTTCATTCTGTCATGTTTTGTGTGGACTATATTTCTGATATAGTGGGTTTGCAATAAACCTCTCTGACACTCACTTTTCTCTAGTGTCTGCTTCTTGGAGTAGTCTCTCAGACTGATATTTGGGCAGACCAATTGAGGCAATAGCACAGGCTTCTCCAGTGCTGGACTGGCAATAAAAACCAGCCCTGGAAATATTTTTAAACCAGCCCCATAGCATAACATTACTTTTTGTTCACAAAAAGGAAAACCACACAATTTTAAAAGTACATCTGAAGAGTGCATTATTTATAGATAAGACTTATATATGCCCCTGCATATTGAAATGTATACCTCCAGTATGTACACATGGTACTTTGTCACACCCTGATATATAACTTATGGACAGGGCAATACATAGGTCCAGGGCCGGCCTTAGGGGTGTGCGACCTGTGCGAGCACACAGGGCGCAACACCCCAGGGGGCGCCCGCCCGGCCATTTAAAAAAAATAAATAAATAAAAGCCGGTAGAGGCACTGGATGGGGGAGATCAAAAGATCCCCCCTCACCAGCCCTCTGCTCGGCAAGCTCTGTGGGTCCGGGGGGCGGAGCTAACCGGCTGAGAGGTGTAGCTCCACCCCCACCCTGTGAAGCAGAGCAGCGTCTGCATCACGGGGAGCTGCTGGCATCAAGAGATAGTGCTGCTCGGCTCCACATGCTTGCACTAAGCACGGGGAGCCGAGCAGCACTTTCTCTTGCTGCCAGTGAAGCAGACGCTGCTGTGCTTCATAGGGTGTGTGTGGAGCTACACCTCTTAGCCGGTTAGCTCCACCCCCTCCCTTGAGCCACATTTGCAGGCAGGGGGAGGGGGGGGAGAGAGAACAGGGGGTGAGAGAGGGACAGAACAGGGGGAGGGGGGAGAGAGAGGCAGAACAGGGGGTGAGAGAAGGACAGAACAGGGGGTGAGAGGCAGAACAGGTGGAGAGAGAGACAGAACAGGGGGAGAAACAGAACAGGGGGAGGGGGAGAGAGACAGAACAGGGGGAGAGAGACAGAACAGGGGGAGGGGGGGGAGAGAGAGAGAGACAGAACAGGGGGAGGGGAAAGAGAGAGAGACAGAACAGGGGGAGGGGGGGAGAGACAAAGAACAGGGGGATGGGGAGAGAGACAGAACAGGGGGATAGAGACAGAACAGGGGGAGGGGGGGAGAGAGAGACAGAACAGGTGGAGTTGGGGAGAGAGAGAGACAGAACGGGAGGAGGGGAAAGAGAGAGAGACAGAACAGGGGGAGGGGGGGAGAGAGACAGAACAGGGGGAGGCGGGAGAGAGAGAGACAGAACAGGGGGAGGGGGGAGAAATAGAGACAGAACAGGGGGAGGGGGGGGAGAGAGACAGAACAGGGGGAGGGGGGGAGAGAGACAGAACAGGGGGAGGCGGGAGAGAGAGAGACAGAACAGGGGGAGGGGGTAGAAAGAGAGACAGAACAGGGGGAGGGGGGAGAGAGAGACAGAACAGGGGGAGGGGGGGAGAGAGACAGAACAGGTGGAGGGGGGATAGAGAGTCAGAACAAGTGAGGGGGAAGAGAGAGAGACAGGAGGGGGAGAGAGACAGAACAGGTGGAGTGGGGGGAGTGAGACAGAACAGGGGAGGGGGGGCAAGAGACAGAACAGGGCAGGGGGGGCAAGAGACAGACATGGAAAGGAAGAGGAAAGGGACACATACATAGGGGGGTGAAAGACGGGGGGGGGCATGGGGGAAGCCCGCACAGGGCGCCGGGACACTTAAGTCCGGCACTGCATAGGTCCCAGTATGTAAAAAAGTTTATATGAATTGTCCTTTTCGGGGATATATACAAGAGCAGTGTGTGAGACATAGCCTTCTGTACATACTTAGGACATATATTGCCCTGTGCAGGGGTATATATCAGGGCAGTGTGTGGGATAGAACCTTACCTCAGCACCCAGAATGCACTCACAGGGTTTTCCACAGCACCCAGGACATACCACAGCACGCAGATTGCACTCACAGTACTTACCCCAGCATGCAGATTGCACTCACAGGACTTTCCCCAGCACCCAGGACTTACCCAGCACTCAGATTGCACTCACATGACTCATCCCCAGCATGCAAATTGCACTGACAACACTTACCCGCAGCATGCAGATTGCACTCACAGGACTTACCCCATCCAGCGCTGCCACCAGGAATTTCAGGGCCCCTTACTGAACAAATTTTCTGGGCTCCCTACCACCCCCCACAATATCTCCCACTCGCCCCACCTACTCTCACAAGCATGTTATACCAGTCTAGTGTAATATGGAGGGTGGTTGGGAGCAGTTGGTCAATATGCCAGTAATATTTTGTCACTCAATATGCCAGTAATATTTTGCCACACAACAAGTAAGTATTTTGCCCTCAATATGCCATTATTTTGCCATTTAATATGCCAGTATTTTGCCCCTCAATATGCCATTATTTTCCAATTTAATATGCCAGTATTTTGCCCCTCAATATTCCATTTAATATGCCAGGATTTTGCCCCTCAATATGCCAGTGATTTGCCAAATTATATGCCAGGATTTTGCCCCTCAATATGTTATTCTTTTGCCCCTCAATGTGCCAGGATTTTGCCCCTCAATATGCAAGGAATTTGCCAATTAATATGCCAGGATTTTGCCCCTCAATATGCCAGGAATTTGCCAATTAATATGACAGGATTTTGTCACTCAATATGCCAGGATTTTGCCCCTCAATATGCCAAGATTTTGTGACTCAATATGCCATGTGTTTGCCAATTAATATGCCAGGAATTTGCCAGTTAATATGCCAGGATTCTGCCCCTAAATATATCAGGATTTTGCCCCTCAGTATGCCAGCATTATGCTCGTTATGTACCACCCTCCTCCCCCTTCCCCTGTACTTACCTCCTTGCTGCTGTCTCCCGGTGCTCTGCAGGTCCGCGGCTGTGAGGGAAGCGTTGTGCGCTCCCCTCCAGCTGCGCGGCTTTAATAAAGTTTGTTAAAAATAAATGCAACCAGAGTAACTCCGGTCACATTTGAACAAACTTTATTGAAGCCGCGTGGCTGTAGGGGAGTGGAGAACGCTTCCCTCACAGCCGCGGACCGGCTTAACAGAGAATTTTATTTTTGACCTGGCGTGACCTGGGCCTGCCGGGCCCCCTAGACCCGCCGGGCCCGGGACGCCAGTATCGCCCTTCACCCCCTGATGGCGGGCCTGACTCCAGCACACAGATTTCATTGACAGGACTTGACCCAGCACCCAGGACTTACCCCCAACACTAAATATTGAGATTGTACTCACAGGACTTGCCTTAGCACTCAGCCCCACTCCGGAGATTGCACCACAGGACTTTCCCCGCACGGGCGTATCCAGAATATGTTGGCATTGCCCATGTCTGTCTATCTTTTCCTCTCCCCAAATGTCTGTCTCTCCCTCCACGACCATCCCATGTGTGTAGTCTTCCCCCTCTCATTTCTATTTCTGTAGTCTCTCTCCCCTCTCATTTCTGTAGTCTCTATCATCTCTCAATTCTTTAGTCTCTCTCCCCCTGTAGTCTATCTACTATTTCTATCCCCCCTGTAGTCTCTTTCCCTCTGTAGTCTCTTTCCCCCTGTAGTCTCTTCCCCCCTGTAGTCTCTTCTATTGCTACTGATAGACCAGAAGGGGGCATGTCAGTTGGAAACTGACCACACCCACTTTTAAGAATGCAGGAAGCACATATCCTGCTCTTTGCTTTTTACCCAACTTACCCATTGATGGCATCTAAATGAAAGCTAATTTAAAAAGTGAATAAATCAGCAGAAGCATGTTTTAAGATTTTGATATCACGCCCTTTTTAATTATTTCCTTTCACTCTCCACTGCTAATTCCTTATCTCAATCTATCCAAAACCCTTCAATCACCTTCAGTCAATATAACTCTTATACAGCTTCACTAACTACAGGACTCAACATCATTGAATAAATAATAAGGCAACTAATGTAACCCTTTTTCCACCAATGTTCATGTGCTTCAGAGCGTCTACTGCCAATAGGAAATTCTATGCTGTCCTAAAATAATGGGCTGAAATTACTATATTATTGCCCTGTGCAATGATCTGTACTATGGATTCTGCTGCAGGGGAGTGGCCTCAGCTATATGTAACAAATGCTCAAAGTGAGTAATAACTACATTGCGCCCTGCCCAAACTTCAGGGTTCGTACATGCCTCTGCGATGTCATAAATTGCTTTGTGAGGTCTAGCGATATTTTGTCAGGTTCCCACAGGGTTTTTAACCCCTTAAAACAGAGCCTTTGAAACATTTTTGTCCTTTCTGGACAATGGCTATTTTAACATTTCTGTGCTGTTTGTGTTTAGCAGTAATTTTCTTCTTCGTCATTTGCTGTACCCACACATATTATATATTGTTTTTATCGGGACAAAAAGGGCTTTCTATGGATGCCATATTTTTGATCATATCTTATCATATTATTAAAAAAAAATACTAAAATATGGTAAAAAAAAAAAAAATACACAAATTTCTTTGTTTTTATTTGAAACAACTTCTCCTCATCGACAATAGCGAACGAAAAAACATGCTAAATAGATTCTACTATTTCTCCTGAGTACAGGGATACCACCCATGCATAGGTTTGTTGGGTTGTTTGGGTGGCTAAAATGCCAAATTTGTGAGGTGCAGTTTTTTGTTTTCCAACTTGAAATTACATGCAGTCAGCCTGCACCCATGTCCCATTTGGGACATATTTGAAACCAGCCAGTGTATTTTACCCCATCAACCCATATATTTTTTAAAAGTAGACACCCTAGGCTATCTCAAATGGTGGTATTTTAACACTTTCCATGCACTAATTCTACCACCAGCCTTTGTCAAAGTTTGTGGTAGTAATTTTTTTGTGTTTTTTTTCACAAACCTTGTACTTCAGACATGAATTTACAGATTTTGGTATGTGTCACTGCCAAATAACACCCCAATAAGTGTTCAGCAACATCTCTTGAGTACAGGGATACCCCCCATGCATAGGTTTGTTGGATTGTTTGGGGGGTAAAAGGCCAAATTTGGGAGGTGAAGTTTTTGGTTTTCCAATTTGAAATTTTGACATGCAGACAGCCTGCACCCATGTCCCATGTGGGACATATTTGAAAACCAGCCAGTGTATTTTACCACATCAACCCATATATTTTTTAAAAGTAGACACCCTAGGCTATTTCAAATGGTGGTATTTTAACACTTTCCATGCACTAATTCTACCACCAGCCTTTGTCAAAGTTTGTGGTAGTAATTTTTGTGTGTTTTTTTTTCACAAATATTGTATTTTAGACATAAATTCACAGATTTTGGTATGTGTCACTGCCAAACAATAACCCAATATGTGTTCAACAACATCTCCTGAGTACAGGGATACCACCCACGCATAGGTTTGTTGGGTTGTTTGGGGGCTAAAAGGGCCACATTGTGAAGGTGCGCATTTTGGAATATTGACGTGTAGCCAGCCTGAGCCCATCTTTCATTTGGGACTTTTTTTTAAAGTAGGACAGTGTATTTTACCCCAAAAAGTATATATTTTGTAAAAGTAGACACCCTAGGCTATTTTAAATGGTGTTATTTTAACACTTTCCATGCACTAATTCTACCACCAGCCTTTGTCAAAGTTTGTGGTAGTCATTTTATTGTGTATTTTTTCCCACATACATTGTACTTTAGACACAAATTCACATATTTCGGTATGTGTCACTGACAAACAATACCACAATATATGTTCAGCAACATCTCCCGAGCACAGGGATACCACACATGCATAGCTTTGTCAGCTTTGTTGGGTGTTGAAAGGCTACATTTGAGAGGTGCGCTTTTTGATTTTCAAACTTGGAATTTGAACATGTAGAGCAAGGAAGGGGTTAATAGCTCTTATAAGAGCCTTTGTAGTACTGTACAAAAAAATTAACCCCTAAAAATGCACAGACAAGAAAAAAGGTTCTGCTGTGCAGTGATCAGTGGCAGGGAAGGGGTTAATACACTACACTATACAAAGGGTATGGCTTTTATAAAAGCCCTTGGGACTCACAATTTTTTTACATTTTATTTAATTTATTACAATTAAAAAATTATGTTATACAGATCTGTCTCTTTCCCTCACTAAAACTCAAGTGAGGAGAGGGAGGCAGATCCATATGGGTCAGAACAATATTTACGAACCAGACGAATGGTGATGCTCATCTGAGAAATCACCAAACCACCTTTGCCACTGATCGGCTGTTACTGATCGCTATATACGCGTTCAGACAGCTTCAAAAGGAATACACGTAATCCCCTAGTGGGTATAACTAACCCCTAGCGAGTCTGACAAAAAAAATGCTGATAGCAAAAAAAAATCCTTCTGCGACTAGATTGCTCCATATGCGCTGCTTAGGCAGTGACCATATGCACTGCTTAGGCAGTGACCATATGTGCTGCTTAGGAAGTGATATACGGCAAGGAAGGGGTTAATAGCTCTTAAAAGAGCCTTTGATATACTGTAATAAATCAAAGTAAAAAAAAAATAACCCCTAAAAGAATGCACAGACAGCAAAAAATGTGCTGCTGTGTAAGATCACTGCGTACACAGCGATCAATTGCAGGGAAGGGGTTAAATACTGGAAACGGCTTTTATAAAAGCCTTTGGGTCTCAATTCTATTAAATATATTATAATTAAAAACTTACATTATACAGCTCTGTCTCCCTCCCTCACTAAAACTCAAGTGAGAGGGAGGCAGATCTACACGGGTCAGATCAAATATTTACAAATATTGATCTAACCAGACGAATGGTGATGCTCATCTAAGCAAACGCCAACCCGCCTTTGTCACTTATCAGCTGTTACTGATCGCTATACATGCAGTCAGACAGCTAAAAAAAAATTTTTTACGTTAAACGTAGTCCCCTAGCGGGTATAATTAACACGTGACGGGTGTAATAAAAAAGTAAAAAAAAATTTAAAAATGCTTCTGCAGCAAAATTGCTGCATTTGCGTCAGATCGCTGCTTAGGCAGTGATCTACAGCAAGAAAGGGGTTAATCTCTCTTAAAAGAGCTTTTTTTTTATACTGTAATGAATTACAGTAAAAAAAAATGAACCCCTAAAAAATGCACAGACAGCAAAAAATGTGCTGCTGTGTATGATCACTGCGTACACAGCGATCAATGGCAGGGAAGGGGTTAAATGGCTTTTATAAAAGCCCTTGGTGTTTAAAATTTTATTAAATATTTTTTTTATTATTTTATTTTATTTTTTTACTTTATCTGATCTGTCTCTCTCCCTTACTATAACTAGTAAGGTGAGGGAGGCAGATCAATACTTGTCAAAGGCAATATTTGCTCATCAGAGCACTTACCATACATGCCTGCACACAGATCACATAGATCTGTTGTGCCGGCATCGATTGGCTCCCCCTAGAGGATCGGAAGTGAAATACTTTCACTTCCGATGCTCTTGCCATTAGAAGGGAAACGCTGCCTGTACAGGCAGCGTTCCCTTCTACTGAGCCGATGGGGTCGCTCAGGAGAGCGACCACCATCGGCTCTGGGCAGCCTGAAGGTGTTGTTAAGTGCCTCGCTGGCGAGGCACTTTAACAACACCGGAGATGCTTAGAAAGCGAACGATCGTTCGCTTTCTAAGCACATGTGTGCAGTGGGCGCAGCCATTTTTGGAGTGATCGTAGCGCGCCCCTGCACATTTGGGGGGTGTTGCACAATGCCTCTACCTAGAGGCATTGTAGCAACACCGTTAGAGTAAAGAAAGCGACCGCTGGATCGCTTTCTTTACTCAGTTTAGTGCATGACGTGCCAGGCACGTCACCTGTCGGCAAGTCCTCGATTTGCCGTGACGTGCCTGGCACGTCATCTGTCGTTAAGGGGTTCAAGAAGATTAGGGTCTCTGCTGATGTGTCAATGACTCCCAATTATTCTGTGATCGGGGCCAGGAACAAAATGTCTCTGTTTTGGGCATCAATAGTTTGAAACATTTCAGGATCACCTCATTTAGAAAATATCCAGGTATCACTTGAATGACCTCATATCTGACATTTATTCTTGGTGTTGAGAACATATTAAGTCATACATAGGATTCAGGAAACAGCTTCTCACATGTGTCTGTGACTCAAAACCAGAGCAGGATGTTAAGTTGTCATGCTGTTTACATCAGCATAAGGCAGCTCTCTATATTTGCAACAACCTTCGATCTCTTGTCTCATCACACTCCCACTGGTTATGTGCCCAATAAACCCTATATATATTAAGTAATAACAATAAGCAGCAGTGGGAGGGGGGGACTTTCCCTTTTATTCTCTTTTCCTTTCAAGAATGATATTTCTTATTTTAATTCTAATTTATTCATGCATTTATTAATTCTGATCCAGGAGAATAAAGAATAACAGCAGTTCAAAAGCAAGACATTACCTGCCCCAGTGGTACATGCAAACGTCAATTAGGGACAAGTTCTTGAAGTGGAGCTATCAGCAGGAACTTCTGCTGGTTTCCATAGAAATTGCTCCAATTGTATAACGTTGCCTCAAAATTACTGTATTTGCTCGATTATAAGAAAATTACTGTATTTAGCTCAGTGGGATTCAGTGACATGAGATAAATTAACTCATGTCATTGAATAGTCCCCAGTATATTTTACATGTTATTTAACAGTTAAATGGATAATGGTGACATGAAGAATCAGATCTTAGTAGAGCAACCACAACATTTCTCAATTCCTGACCCATTTCATAAACAAACTCTGAATGAAGAACAGGTAGAATAAATGGTTTATCTGAAAACTCTATTGTATTCTGACCACATCCTTATGTGGGTAACACACATCCAATAGTTTTTTTATCCTTTCAAATAGGTCAGTACAGAACCAAAGTTACAAAAAAAAAAAATGATGTAGGTTTTTGCACTCAGTCCAGGGTGTGCAATGTGGGTGCTGGGGCATGTATCATGGGTACTGGGGCATGTCCTGTGAAAGCAAAGTGGGTGATGTCTGGGGTGACAATGTGGGTGCTGTGGCAAGTCCTGGTGTGCAGTGTAGGGCTTTGGCAAGGGATATGAGAGCAATGATGGCAGGCGTACCGGAGAAATGAAATGAGGGAGGTTGGGAGCTACCTGATTCGACTCTCAAGTCATGTTCCAGTTGGAGCAGTCCTTTAAGTATAAACATCAAACTGGACATGGATAATTTCTTATATAGATCTTCCCTGACCACATGCTATGTTTTCAACATAGTAGTGATGCCTCCTTACACACAGGTTCTATTAATCAGCTCTCATTGTGTGCTTGAGTAATAGTAACAGATTTGTTAATTATCTGCATAAGTTAATATTTTACACAAAAAGTGAAAGTAATAAAATATAAATGTAAAAAAATAAAATAATTATCCCTACCTTGCCTGCCCCAAACCTCCACCAATAAATGCAATATTGATAACCTGAGACCCATTTCCTGCAATCACAAACCTTTTTTCAGCTGTGTTCTGTTGAACAACAAGCTTGCAGCCATACATGATCTATTCATCTCCCCTGTCTTTAACCTCCTTGCTGTAACAGAAACCTGGCTCTCCCTATCTGACGTCCCATGAAATGGGGACAAAAAAAGGTGCTCCTTCCCTCTCATTCTCCTCATTTGAAGTCCACCCTTTTCATATTTTCTTTCCTCTGTTTCACTTGCTTGATGATCCCAAAGACCCATCTCACAATTTTCTGGCAACTTTTCTAAATGGCTTCCTTATTTTTTCCCTCTGACATACCCTGTCTCATTCTGGGAGACTTCACCATTTCCATTGGCTCCCTCATTGGAAAGTTCTTTAACCCACACCAAAGGTAACTCACTAGGGGGATGGGACACTTCATCCCGGCTGCATCTTCGCAGCCGCTTCACTGCCGGCACTTCATCACATGACAGCGGGAGATTTCATCGCGGGACATTTCATCGCTAAAGTTAAGTTTATTTTAGTATTGGGGTTAAGGGTGGTTAGAATTAGGGTTTAGGGAGTTAGAATTAGGGTTTAGGGGGTTAGAATTAGTTTTTAGGGTTCGGGGTTAATTTT
The DNA here is from genome assembly GCA_036172795.1 of Pelodytes ibericus. Taxonomy (NCBI): domain Eukaryota; kingdom Metazoa; phylum Chordata; class Amphibia; order Anura; family Pelodytidae; genus Pelodytes; species Pelodytes ibericus. The sequence goes on along the minus strand of CM069862.1, from coordinate 154,919,624 downwards.
AGTATTAGGGTTTAAGGGGTTAATTTTAGTATTAGGGTTCGGGGGTTAGTATTAGGGTTTAGGGGGTTAGTATTAGGGGTCGGGGTTAGTATTAGGGTTTAGGGGGTTAGTATTAGGGGTCGGGGTTAGTATTAGGGTTTAGGGGGTTAGTATTAGGGTTCGGGGTTTAATTTTAGTATTGGGGTATTGGGGTTAATTTTAGTATTGGGGTTTTGGGGTTAATTTTAGTATTGGGGTTTGGGGGGGCACTTTGGGGGGGAATCATTTATTAGGGCGGGTATTTTCTTTTTACTTTTACATTTGTAAGAGCTGACAGTTCAGCGCTGAACTGTCAGCTCTTACACAGCATCGTCCGCGATCAAACGGCCGCGTTATTCTTCATTGCTGACAGTTCAGCGTTCTAACTCCCTAGTATTTACTGCATCATGCACCATCTCTAACTTCTCTCATGCTTCTTCACCCCAGTCTGACCACCACCTTCTAACCACTTACCTCACTCTGCCTACTACTACACATCATCCTCCAGCTAGCAGGATCAGCTGGGTGTTTTGCATAACTTATAAACCTAATAAATAGTAATACAGTCTCAAGGTACCACACTGACAATTAACAGGGATATTATCCACAACAGAATGATAAAACGGTACAAACGGGTATCCCTGACTGATTTCCTGATTACCCCATCTTGAGGAAAGGGATCTTTTAAATCACTACTTTTTCAATCTTTATGCACTGCAAAGTAAGGCATGGTAAAAAGTAAGAAACACCTATCTGTATATTTTTACTTTATTGATTAAAGGTTCATTTTTAATTATAGCCAGACCCCACATCAAACAACTGTTAAGTTGAAAAGACTTCTATAAAACACCACCCTCCCCCTACTTACTACAAATGCACATGCAGAAGAGAAAATAGCCCAGTCAGTTAAAAAAGGAGATTTTTTTAGATATATATATTAAAAAAGAAACCTAAAACAAGAATTTGATTAAAAACAAAAAAGGATGATATGTGGAAGAGGATAAAGGTCTAGCAGACTGCCTCCATGAATATTTTTGTTCAGTTTTTACAGATGAAAATATAGAAAGCAACCAAATTTGTTTCATGTACATTTACACCCATTTGATTCATGTACATTTACAGAGTAAGAGGTTCTACTTCAGCTGTCTAAAGTGAAGACAAATAAGTCCTAGTGGTGTACTAGCACAACCGTTAACTAGGGTTGCCACCTTTTCTTCTAAAAAATACTGGCCATGCTACTACCTCTATAGACTTAACATTGGGATCAAACCAATTTTTTTACCGGCATGCCGGTAAAAAGAATGGTTCTTATCTGCCCGCACATTCTATTTTTCTATGTTCTCAATCTTCAAAAAGTCCCTCAAAACTAACAATAAGGAAGCTTAATATTCATCCAATTAGAATACCCATTAATTAACCTCTGGCCAAACCCACCTAGCTCCAGCTATCCCCAAATACTGTTTTTATCACCACCTTCTCCCCTTTGACCTCTTCACTCACCTGTGTTGTGTCCCCCCCGCTCCCTTCAGATTGTAACCTTGCAATCAGGGCTCAGTCATGTATCAGTCAGTCTTTGTCTAACATAGTATATATTCACAAATGGCTCCCAGACAAGTAGTAATATAAGACTTCTATCTACTTCAACTACACACATATAGACTATAACACAAAAGAGACTAACACAAGATAAAAAGTGCATAACTTCAATATGCTGCCATCTACTGGATGGTGGACTGCATAACACCTCAATACATAACACTCCTCCCCCCTAGACCTCAAAGTCTTTGAGATAACTGGGAGGGTTAATATTTCTTCTTGGGCGTCCCAAAACCATGTTTGGAGCTGCTTCACCTGGACCTTCAGTTGTGCCCATCCCTTCTTCCTGTGCTCTGTCAGATGGACCGCACGGAACTGGTTCTTCAATAACAACAACTCTTTGAGAACTGAGACCTGTAACATGCAGTGGCTCCACATCATTTGGTATCACAGAAAACCTGGTATGACTGGGACCGGCAGCAGGCACAATCTCATCACTCTCTTCCCGAATCTGATCGACATGCCTTCGTAATATTCTACCATCAGGAATTTGTACTTTGTATGACAAAGTTCCTGTGGCCACCAGTACTTTTGCAGGTATCCATTTAGGTCCAAAAACATAGTTCCTGACATAGACAGCACTGTCAGGTGCAAATACTCTCACAGTAGGAGCATTATAGTTCTTACTGAATTGCAATTCTTGCTTTTCTCAGATGTCAAATAAGGATGTAAATGATCCAGACAAGTTTTAAGACGCAGGTTCATAAGGAGCTCTGCTGGACTACTACCAGTGCTTGAGCATGGTGTCCCATGTTGTTGCAGAAGGAAATTTGCAAGTCTACAATTCCAATCTCCTTCAATAATTCTCTTTAATGTGTTTTTGGTAGTCTGAACCATACGCTCAGCTTGACCATTTGATGATGGGTGAAATGGTGCAATCGTAACATGTCTGATAAGATTACTTGCCATGAAAATGTTGAATTCTGATGAGGTAAATTGTGTTCCATTATCAGACACAATTGTATCTGACAACCCATGTGTAGCAAACAGCCTCCTTAGAATCTTTATGACTGTGACTGAGGTAGCAGATGTAACTGGAACAACTTCTAACCATTTTGAAAAGGAGTCAACAACTAAAAAAAACATCTGTCCATGAAAAAGTCCAGCAAAATCTATATGTAAACGGGACCAAGGTGACCTAGTCACTTCCCAAGGATGTACTGAGGCTTTAGGTGGAGCATGACGAGTGGATTCACATGGTACACAGTTCTTCACCCACTTTTCAACTTCATCCATTTTAGGCCACCAAACATAACTTCTGGCCAAATATTTCATGCAAACTTCCAGTTCCAGGATATACTTCATGGAGAGCATGAAATACTTGAGCTTGTCCTGCATTTGGAATTATGACTCTGTTTCCCCATAATAGGCACCCTTTATAGGCAGATAATTCATGTTGGCCTACTACAAATGGTTTGAATTTGTCTTCCACTTTTGATTTTGGCCACCCCTCCAAACCCAGTTGAGCACACGGGACAGAAAGGATCCTTGGCAGACATAAAAGCAATGTCACTTGCATGTAACGGAGGGTTTGGAATGGATTACAACATGAGTGTTGTAATCCAGACATAGGAGGAACAAGGAAATCAGGAGAAGGCAAAGGTAATCTGCTTAATCCATCAGCATGTGTGATATCCTTGCCATGACGATACTTGAACTCACAATCATAGGCATTCAGCATAAAGGACCACCTGAGTGGGAGTGTTTCTGGTGAACAGACCCAGTAAAGGTTTATGATCTGTTATAATAGTAAAACTCCATCCATACAAATAGTCATGAAACTTTTTTTACACCAGACACAATAGCTAAAGCCTCCTTGTCAATTTGGGCGTAATTTCTCTCTGTAGCAGATAAAGTCCGTGAATAAAACGCAATAGGAGCCTCAACCCCATTTCTCAATGTGTGGCTCAATACAGGGCCTATGCCATATGGTGAAGCAATGCAGGTGAGGTTGAGCGGTTTCTCCAAATCATAGTCTACAAGTACACTGTCAGAAGAAAACAGTTTTTTTGCAGTGCTGAAAGCGGTAGTATGAACTTTGGTCCATTTCCATGGAGCATCTTTATCTAGTAGACGATGCAGAGGTTCAGCAACAGTGGCTTTATCAGGCAGGAAAGAATGGTAAAAATTAAGCAACCCTAGGAAAGCTTTCAGTTCTTGTTTGTTTGTTGGAACCAGAGCTCTATGGATAGATTCAACCTTAGAATCAGTTGGATGAATGCCCTGTGTGTCAACTCGGTAACCAAGGAAATCTACGCTGCTTACACCAAACACACACTTTTCTTTTTTACGTTTTAGACCAGCATCAAGAGAACGTTGTAAAACAAGTTTTAGCTGTACAGCCAATGACTGTATAGAATCTGCTCCAATAAGAACGTCATCAAAATAAGGCACTACACCTGGAAGTCCAGATAAGAGGTCCTCCATTAAATTCTGGAATATGCCAGGAGCAATGGAAACTCCAAACTGCAAACGTCTTGCTCGGAAAGCTCTTTTGTGTGTTATTATCGTTTGTGCATCAGCAGCCTCATCATCCACAGGTAACTGCTGGTAGGCTTGAGCCATATCCAACTTGGAAAATACTTTTCCTTTTGCCAAAGTAGTAAGAATTTGATTAACAGCTGGAATTTGATAGGGATGCGCTTGCAATGCTTTGTTTATTGTACATTTGTAGTCAGCACAGATTCTGACATCCTCATTTATTTTCGTCACCGGAACTATGGGTGTACACCACTTTGGGTGTGTTACGGTTTCAAGTATACCTTGTTCCACAAGACGTGTAATCTCAGCATCTATTTTTGGTCTGAGAGCTAATGCAATTCTTCGAGGCTTCATACGAATTGGGGCAACTGTTGAATCTAATACAAAAGAAACAGGAGGGCCTTTAAACATGCCAAGAACTTCTTCAAAAACTGCACTAAATTTATCAATCACATTCTGTATAATATTGGTGGATATATTATTAACTCCAGTTAATGAAATTCATAAGAGTTCAAACCACTCTCTACCTAGCAAACTTGCTCTTTGTCCCTTAGTAATTATTAAACGTAAGTGTCCTCTGAATTTACCATATTTTACTGGTATAAAACAAGCCCCTTTAACATCCACAGCCTGTTTGTTGTAGTCCACCAGATAATTATCACAAGGTACTATTGATGGAGAATTATGAGGCCATAAAAATGTAAATGTCTCTTCTGAAATCAAAGAATATGCGTACCCGGAATCTACTTCCATTTTGCACGGAATATCTAGCAGCATCATTTCAGTGTAAACCTTCAGTCCTGATGGCAAATTTTCCACTTTATTCACATTTGAGTAAAGACCTGTAGTCATTTCACTATTTGAAACGGTATGTGGAGTATTAACAGAGTGTGCTGTGGTTGGTATTGTATTCGCATTCTTATATTCGGTTTTAATTCCGCTGGCTTCTCTGTCCACTGTCTGTATGTGACCTGTACGTTTACATGTGTGGCAAACTGAATTTCGGAAACGACATGTATTACGCCTGTGTTTTCTACCGCAACTATAACAAGTTCCTTTAAATGGAGCTGTGACATCAATGCATGTTGAAAAATCCTTTGATTTAGCATCAGTCTTCTTCACTAGATTTATTTCAGGTGAGTTATCTTTGCTGGAGGAGGATTGTATCTCTTTTGAGTGGACACATGCAGCCTCATTTGCGAGTGCTTCCTCTTGTGCAATAATAAAAGTTAAATTCTGTCTTGCAAGAAGTCTCCTCTGCAATGCTTCATCTTGCACTCCACACACAAGCCTGTCCCTTAACAAGGATTTCGTCTATTGAAATGGAAACGCCTCACTGTTTCAGATGGGGTGGGTGCTAAATGATTTTTTAACAGTGCCAGTATTTCTTCAAATGAGTAGTCTCGTGGTTTAGCAGGAGATATCAGTAAGGGGACAGTATCAAAAGTCTTGGATCCAATAACACTCAGTAACACAGCTCTTCTGAATAGCATCAACCACCTTATTAGCTTCCTGGAAAAACACTAACCTGTCAGCATATGAGTCCCATGAGGCTGGATTAGCCAGATCAAATTCCTCCATGTGTCCCAGAGAAACCATGCTGGAGATATTGGTAGATAATAAAATCAAAAAGAAAAGGTTTACTTCCTCACTCGGCTGATTTTATTTCCTTTATATATATATTCTGCAGTGTCCATTTACTGACATCCCATCCTCGTCGCCAGTTTAGTGTTTTTGCATGTTATATATTCACAAATGGCTCTCAGACAAGTAGTAATATAAGACTTCTATTTACTTCAACTACACACATAAAGACTATGACACAAGAGAGTCTAACACAACATAACAAGTGCATAACTTCAATATGCTGCCATCTACTGGATGGTGGACTGCATAACACCCCAATACATAACACTCCAGCTATCCCCAAATACTGTTATATCACCACCTTCTCCCCTTTGACCTCTTCACTCACATGTGTTGTGTGTCCCCCACTTCCTTCAGATTGTAACCTTGCAATCAGGGCTCAGTCATGTATCAGTCAGTCTTTGTCTAACATAGTATATACTATCACTCCATCTCCAGTTGACTATTAACTAATTAAGTCAATGGTATAACCTCAGAAGGATGAAGGCCTAATTAAACCACACCCAAAATTGAACCTGCAAACCTGAGGATTGTAGTGTATCTACAGTTAATGCTTTAGACCACTGAGCTATGTTACCACGAGTCTATTATGTTTCTGAGAACCAGGTTACTTAGGTGGTAGTTTGTTCTCTACCAGCTTGATGGTCTTCCTCATTTGTAATAATATGTGTACATATGATAAGTGTTATAATCCTGCACTGTATGTGCAGAACTACCCATCAGATTCACACATGCCTTCCTGTGTGAGAGCACAGTGCAAGAGGTGTATAAAAAAACAAAAAGCCACTTAAAAGATATAAAGAGTACCTAGAAGAGAAGTGAAAGCAGAGTGGTGAACTGTGTATAAGCAGGTGCGGAAAGAACAAAGGGAGGGGAGGTCTGAGGTGTTCGATTTAGGCAATCACATCTTACATCATTTTGATGTCAGCCAAATAAATGTAAAAATGTATGTAAAAAGTTTACACACAATGCTCAATAAAAGCAGCACCAACATTACCTAGTGCATCACAAACAGATATATAACTACAACAAGAAAAATGTGAAGGTGTGCGCTATATAACACATGATTTTGCTAAGAAAGGGATACTTGTTACCCTGTAACGCCCAATAGGAACACAGAATTAAAGGTTCTCATTCTCTTATAAAAAATAAAAAAAATACAGAGATAAAACACATAGGGGTCTATTCAAAGAGCAATATGGGAGCTCCGAATTACATCCCCCATTGAGATCATTTTAGTGGCTCTTGAAACCGGGCCAGTCAGAGATCACTGAAATAATCCCTAAATGGCACGTAAAGTGGCCATTTTGGCCAATTTTGGTGCCAACATTTTGGCAGCCAAATTCCACTGGAGTTCAGTTAGTCAAAATGGTAGGCACAAACTCTCCAATAAAACTATGGAAGGATTTTCGGCTATTATAAAAATAGCCAAAGTCCTCCTGAATGCCACCGATGTGCCCCTGAATGTTATAAAAAAAAAAAAAACATTTTAAGTAAATAACTATTGAAAAGAATAAAATAAAATACTAATATTATAAATAAATATATATTAATGTTATATGTATTATAGAAGTATATTTAACATTATATAATAAAATACATAATAAAATAAAGAACGTAATGTATCTAAAATTAAATCATAATAACTATATTAACCCATTAAGGACCAGGGATTTTCTTGAGTTCAAGACCAGAGCGAATTTTCAATTTTGATATGTGGTTGTTTAAAAGTAATATTCCTCTCTGTCATTTAAAACATAAAATATAAGAGCATGTATAACAATAACTGTGTTGTTATACCACAAGAACTGTTATGGCTATGTGTCAAATAATATATGTTACAGTATGTACATATGTATACATGGCCAATCTCTAACTTTTATTGGGGTTCTTAAGTGGTGTATGGGATACGTGTGCGTTTTATTTTGTGTCCCATTTATTGACAAGTTAATTGCACCATTTATGCTGTAAAAGCATATTAAAACAAAATTAAAAACATTAATATGGAGCTAGACTGGAGACAAGGGCAGAAATAACAGGCAAACTACTTAAGGAAGACTGGGCCCACAAGAGAAGGAGACTGAAGCTCTCACCTATGCAGTAGAACTCAGGGCCGGACTGGGAACAAAAACCAGCCCTGGAAAAAATGTATATACCAGCCCCATCGCATAAGATTTTTAATCTAGCCCATAGCATAATATAATTTTTTTGTTCATAGAAGGGAAAATCATGCATTTTAAAAAGCACATCTGAACAGTGTATTATTTATAGATATGACTGATATATAAGCCTGCGTAGGGCAATATATATACCTCCAGTATGTACACAGAGTTATATGAATTGCGTTGTACAGAGGTATATATCAGGGCAGTGTGTGAGACATATCCTGTCTCTTGCATATCTGTAGCCTGTCTCTCTCTGTCCTTTCTGTGGCGTCTCTCTCTGTGTCCTTTCTGTGGTGTCTCTCTCTCTCTGTGTCCTTTCTCTCTCTCTCTCTGTCCTTTCTGTGGCGTCTCTCTCTCTCTCTCTGTCCTTTCTGTGGCGTCTCTCTCTCTCTCTCTGTCCTTTCTGTGGCGTCTCTCTTTCTCTGTCCATTCTGTGGCGTCTCTCTCTCTCTCTCTGTCCTTTCTGTGGCGTCTCTCTCTCTCTGTCCTTTCTGTGGCGTCTCTCTCTCTCTGTCCTTTCTGTGGCGTCTGTCTCTCTCTGTCCTTTCTGTGGCGTCTCTCTCTCTCTCTGTCCTTTCTGTGGCATCTCTCTCTGTGGCGTCTCTCTCTCTCTCTGTGGCGTCTCTCTCTCTCTCTCTCTGTGGCGTCTCTCTCTCTCTCTGTGGCGTCTCTCTCTCTCTCTGTGGCGTCTCTCTCTCTCTCTCTCTGGTGTCTCTCTCTCTCTCTCTCTCTGGCGTCTCTCTCTCTCTCTCTGTGTCCTTTCTGTGGCATCTCTCTTCCCCACTTCCCCCTTAGTGTCTTTCACCCCCTCTCCTCCCCCTTTAGTGTCTTTCACCCCTTTCCCCCTGTAGTCTTTCACCCCTTCTCCCTGTAGTCTTTCACACCCTCCTCTCCCCCTGTAGAGTCTTTCACCACCTCCCCTTCCCCCTGTAGTGTCTTTCACCCCCCCTTCCCCCTGTAGTGTCTTTCACCCCCCCTTCCCCCTGTAGTTTCTTTCACCCCCCCTTCCCCCTGTAGTGTCTTTCACCCCCCCTTCCCCCTGTAGTGTCTTTCACCCCCCTTCTTCCTGTAGTGTCTTTCACCCCCCCCTGTAGTGTCTTTCACCCCCCCGTAGTGTCTTTCACCCCCCCGTAGTGTCTTTCACCCCCTCCCCTTTCCCCTGTATGTCTCACTCACCTTGCTTTCTCTGCTTCCCATCCCGCCGCCGGAACTGCTGCTGCATCATCCGGAGGCAGCAGGCGAACTTCTTAAAGCGGCGACGGCCGCCGAATTGCTTAAAGTGGCGGTGCCATTTTAAGCAATTCGGCGGCCGTCGCCGCTTTAAGAAATTCCCCTGCTGCAGCAGCCGAACTCTTCACTTTAAGTGACCAAGGCGGCCCCGGAGGCAGGCGGCCCACCGGGATTTTTCCCGGTATCCCGGTGGGCCAGTCCGGCCCTGGTAGAACTAAGCAAAGATATGGAGGGCTTATGGTGTTTTATAGGGCTACAGTGGGCATGTTTATGAGAAGTGGGTGGAGCTGCATCAAGCCCCCTCCTCCACAAGTAAGCTGAAGACACCAGCGGTCCCCACCTTCAGACCTCACTGCCGTCCACTGTGTATCACAGCCATCCACAGAGTCTCCGTTTAATATGTAGAGGCATGCATACATGCACAACCACACTACGATGATGCTTGGATGCTGCTAAAACTGCAAGCTCTGCTGGGGACCATAAGCCAAGGTCACACGAGAACAAAACCCTAAGACTCCTGAAAGCACAAAAACCGCGCTGACATACTGTAAGTTTTATTGCTTTGGAGTTCTGTGATACACTGATACAAACAACCAATTCTGAGCTCTTAGAAAAGAGGGACAGTAGAGAAGGACACATGGTTTTGGGTACAAAATAGGCACTATCCCTATTAAATAGTGACACTTGGGAGTTATGTTGGTGACCTGGTTTTATAATACTAGCTATCAGTAATGGTGCGACTATTTATGCAAACTAAGGGGGAGTTTAGGACCCCAGCTTGCTTGGAAAGCTCTTGCCATGCTTATATGGAAGCAGCGCCATCTTGAAACTAAATCATCTGCCACCTGAACTGTCGCACAGTGCAGGTGCTTGAGTAAATATAAGATTTACAGCCTTCGCTGCATGTTTTCACCAGCGACTGGCATAATCTACATAGTTAATGGCAGTGTACACTGTACTACATGGCTGTGGAACAGGTTTAATATCATGGACCTCATTTGCGCCAATTTTGCCTGGGGTGGAGAGGAAGACAATGGTGTGGATGGACAAGTGGGGATGGGGAAAATGTGCAGGTGCTGAGTATTTCAAAGTCAAATTTTAGTGAATAGACCCATAAGAGTAGGCCTATTCATTCCATGAAGTCTTACTGGGATACCTGCTGAAGCCCCATATTAGCAGCCCTGATATTAGTAAGGAGAACTGGTAAAAGGAGTACATACATTATGACTGTAAATGTGCTGAAAACATGTTTTTTTGCAAGCAAAGTCATTTGTTTCACCACATACATGACATTTAAGTAACATTTCCCTGAGGTCAGCAGTTTAACAAACTACCACTATCACAGCTGCAGTGAAAAGAACTGTGAGTATCACAGAGGCAAATACTCTGTATTATCTTATTGAAACATTCCTAGCATTTATATTCTCTTATATTCTTTAGAATTTGGAAGAATTTCACAAATGTAACCTTTATTTACTAATGTAATAAAAAAGAGGGGGTGGGGGCAGAAACCATGGCTGAAGCTCCAAAAATAAGAATAATAATACAAAAATGAAATACTGTAGTACTAACAATGCATGCTTACATCAAACTAGTTAGTGTACATTTCTCACTCATTGTTTTCCACTTTAGTTAGCACTATTTTGTGTCTGTCTGTTTATTTGTTAGTTATGGAGCTGCCAGTGTGAAGTGCTTCACATTGCTGTGACATCTAATAGCCACAGTTTCCCTTTCTTAAAATGTATTAAATCACTATATTTACATAATGATTATATTACTAAATTAACGTATACGTTTTAAAGGACTTGGAAGGTAATCCCATCTGCTTTTGATTGATTCTGTTAATTTTTGGTGGTGCAGGCTCACTATGCCCTAATGTCTGTATCAAAAATGTCACAAATGGGACACTTTCATTTTAGCTTCATCCTACTTCAAATGGGAAATAGTACAGTTTAAATGATTTTTTAAAAAAAAATATTTAGTTAAGTTGAATAATTAAAGGCAAAAGAAGTGGGAGTGTGTCCCTCTAGGTGCAGTGAGCCAGGGACCCACTTCTAGCATATCCTGGTAAGTTATGTAAACAAAGGAAGTGGGAGCCACATCTCACCAAGAACGGAGAGTACTGAAATAGCCTTTCCTGTAGGACCGTACCCACTTGGGAGAGGCATCATCCATCACTGTCATCATTACAGGGTAGACATCTCCATTAACATATCAAACTAATCCCACTGCTAACATTGAGGAATCAAAGCTAACAAAAGTTAGCTCTGATTCCCTGTAACCCACTTTTTCTTAAAATTTGATAACTGTTGCTGTTAAGAGACTCCTACATTTCTGGTGTTTTCTGTTTTTTAGCATCAAATCCTGTTCATGAAAAGGGCACTGTAGCAAATGTCTAAAAAAAACACATAGAAACACACATTGTTGCAACAGTCAAGATCTCTTCTAGCTAGGCCATATCACAAGCTCTGATTTATCAGTTCATCAAATTTGACTCCTGTAACTTATATTCTATTAGTATTACCGTATTTGCTCGATTATAAGACGACCCTGATTATAAGACGACCCCCCAAACTTTGGATATTCCTTTAGGAAAAAAACTAAAAGCCTGAATATAAGACTACCCTATAGGAAAAAAGTTAAACTTGTATATATTCACTTGTAAATTGCTTTTTTAATAAAATATTATATAAAAAAAATGCATTTCTTGTGTTTATTTCTTTTTATGTGCCAATGCTGCCTCTCTCTTTCCCTTGCCCCCAGCTTTGTCTCACTCCCCCCTCACCTGTCTCTTCCCCCCCACATGATTCTCTCTGCCCCCCTTCCTCTGTCTCTCCCCCCCTTCCTGCTCTGTCCCCCCTGTCTCTCTGCCCCCCTCCCTCACTCCCTCCCCCTGTCTCTCTGCCCCCCACCCTCCCTCCCCCTGTCTCTCTGTCCCCCACCCTCCCTCCCCCTGTCTCGCTGCCCCCCTCCCTCCCTCCCCCTGTCTCTCTGCCCCCCCCCCCCCCTTACCTGTACCTCAATCCATGGTGGCAAGTGGGGGCAGCCGGGGGATGTCTGCACGATACTTGCAGACATCCTCCATGCTGCCCGACACGGCATTCTATTATGACGGACAGCTGTCCGTCATAATAGTCTGCCGTGTCGGGCAGCATGGAGGATGTCTGCACGTATCGTGCAGACAACCCCCAGCTGCCCGATTTACCCTGGTGGCTAGTGGGGCAGCAGAGGAAGTCTGCGCGATGAGAGCAGACCTCCCCTGCTGCCGCCCAGCACGCTCGCCGGGACTTCTGTGACGAAAGCGGAAGTACCCGGCTTCTTCACAGAAGCCCCGGCGGTCGTGCCGGGCGGAAGCAGGGGAGTCTGCGCTCGTTGCGCAGACATCCCCTGCTGCTAGAGAGGGGGATCCAGGTCCCCTGCAGCTCTGCTGGGGACCTGGATCCATGTCTTATAATCTGACCTCAATTTGAGGTCAGATTATAAGAGACCTCGATTATAAGACGAGGGGGATTTTTCAGAGCATTTGCTCTGAAAAAAACCTCGTCTTATAATCGAGCAAATACGGTACATTGCTACTTCTACTAAATTTTTATTCTAGGTATCTAGTATTCTTTATGTAAAACAAAGTGACAGAACGCAAAACATGGGTCTTTGTTCTACAATAAGAGTACTATTATAAAGCTATTTATATACTTGATCCAATTTTGTAGTAGTGATGTCCTTGTTCAAGTATAGTTTAAGCCTCGTAGCTAAGTATATAAAGAGAAAGTGACATGCAAAACAACCATAAAAACCCAAGGAAAGGGGAAAAAACCCCACAGGAGGCAGAGGGAGAGCCTAGACCTTCTGAATACAAGATTTTTCAAGGAAGGCTGTATTACCCCTCATAGTACATGATGTTCTAGGAAGAAGGATAAACATAGCAATATCAAAGTATAAAAATGTATATATATTTATATATATGTACTGGGGTATGTCCTGGTGTGCAATGTGAGTGATGGGGCAATGTGGGTAATGGACCATATTCTAGAGTAAGACCTGGGTGTTCAATTTGCATGATGGGGCATGTACTGGGGTAAGTCCTGGGTGTTCAATGTGGGTGATGGGGCATGTACTAGGGTACTGGTGTAAGACCTGGGTGTGAAATGTGAGTGATGGGGCATTAACTGGTGTACTGAGGTAAGTTCTGGGTTCTCAGTAAAGTAATACTTCCTGATTAGTTTTAAATCTTTGCCCCTCTGATTTAGTTTTTCTTCTTTTCCTTTTTTTATGCCATGTGCTTTGCTCTGGGGTTTCTGTTTCTAACTTTGTCTTTAGTTCTTACTAGTACACTACACTAAAAACCCTCTGTGCTCTGATAGCCCCTTCTCTGTTTTTTTCTGAATGTAGCTCTTTGCTTCCTCCGGTTCCTCTGGTTTCCCGTTGTTCGACCCACACTGAGACACCCCCGTTCAGCTGAATGGTCTCCGCCCCAACACATTGCAGAGTTTCTCCGCAATTGGTTGAGAAGCCCTCTAGACAAGGAGGTCCATCAAAAATTACGGGCTGAATGCCCTCGTCCTTCTCTTCCAAAGAAAGTCTCCTCCACTTCTGAGTTCGATCCTACGACCATGTCTTCCCCCTTTCAGACGAAGTTCGACTCGAACTGCAATGGTGGCTAACACATATGTCGGCGTGGAACAGCTGCGCCATCTTTGGCTCGCTCCCAGACTTCATCCTGGAATCGGATGCCAGCCTCCATGGTTGGGGCACGACCTGCGGGGCCGCAACAATGGGTGGCTCCTGGACACCGGAATAACAGGGGCTCCACATAAATTATTTGGAACTGTTTGTGGGCTCCTTCTCCGTGCGCAGCTTTACAAAAGATAAGACTCACTGCTCTCTGGTCCTTCACATGGACAACGTGTCGGCAGTATGTTATATCAACCGCTTGGGAGGGTCTCGTTCCAATCTACTGACCAAAGATCTATACCAGTACTGCATGGACCACCACCTTTCCATACGGGCAGAGTATCTCCCCGGGAAGGACAATATGGTGGCAGATTGGTTCTCCAGACACTGGAGAGACACCAGCGACTGGCAACTCCACCCCCAGATTTTTTTCACACTCTGGATATCCTCAGGGGCCCCTTTCACCTAGACCTGTTTGCATCCAGAACGAATCGTCAAACGCCGGCCTTCTTCAACTGGATGCCAGATCTCCTCTAACTGGCAGTAGATGCTTTTCTTCAGACATGGCCCCCTGAGGGCGTATGCTTTTCCCTTGTTTGCCATGATTCTCCCCTCCTTGCATCTCTTGATGCTTTGACAAGTTAAGCTGCTTCCTTTTCCCCCTCTGTGGAGGATGCAGCCCTGGTTTCCCCTTCTCTTGGAACTATCAGATCCTCTCCTGTTACCCTGTTCTCTGAGTCTCTTGTCAGATCCCCAAGGGAACCCCCATCCCTTCTTTCTCCAGGATCACCTCCAACTGGTGCCCTGGATGGTTTCAGGGGTGCCTGGAATGTGTCTGGACTATCGACGACAGCTCGAGATCTCCTCTGGGACTCCTGGGCGCGGGGTACTAGAAAGTCCTACTTTCAGGCTTGGGGCACCTGGAATAGCTAGTGTCTGGGACAACATTAATCCCTTTACTGCCAATGTAGTTGCTGTCTTGAATTTTTTGGAATATCTTTTCGCCCACGTTAAATCTTATCTTACCATTAACATTGTTCGCTCGGCTTACGTCCCCATATCGGGTGTGAGCGTTGGGAAGGACACCACAGTCTGTCACCTCTTACGTGGCATTAGGACCTCTCGATCAGTCAACTATCTGCTAAGGTGGCGCTGCTACTCTGTCTGGTATCCTTCAGGAGGGTCGCAGACGTTAGGGCTTTCGACGCAAACTCCTTCTCCCCAGAGGGCGTTGTGATTGCTATCTTTCGTCGAACTAAGTCATCTTCGACGTCGGTCTTCTACCCTTACTTCTCGGATCGTCCGAAACTCTGTGTCACTCGCTGCGTTCATTGCTATCTCTCCTCCACGGCGGCTTCTCGCTCTTCCCCTCAGGGTTAACTGTTACTTTCTTACATACGTCCCTTCCGGTCTGTTTCAACTCCGACTATTGCACGTTGGATTAAATGGATTCTGCACCTAGCAGGCATCGATGGGTCTTTCGGCGTGCACTGCGTTCGTGGTGTGGCGGCCTCCACGGCTAGGCGGATCGTTATCAGACATCCTGGTGGCGGGAGATTGGTCTAGGGAGTCGACTTTTCGCACTTTCTATTTTCGCCCGAAGGCTCACACGGGTTCTTCATTTTTGGCTCAGCGTTAAAATAGCAAATACGAAGCCTCCTGTCTTGCTATAAAATTAGGGATTATTCTAGCCTTGATGTAGAAATAATCAAAATTTTATTAAAGACAGGAGGCGAGTATTTCCCTCCCTGTTCTTTCCTTATTTTTTCGATACTAACCCACCCAAAATGCACTACCTATCCTGCTACATATTTATCTATATCTGTCTGTCCATGTGGGATGTCCTTTCTGTATGGTGTATCGTAGCAGGGATTTTGAGTTATTTCTGTTATAAGATTGGTTATTTCTGATAAAACGGTTATGAAGGACAGTTTACTTTCATGATGTCTCTTCTTTTTCCTAGCTTGATCTGTTTTTTACGTCTACCACTGTCCACAATCAGCCTTGTGTCATGTGGTCCGGATTGTTGGTTTGTTCTAATTCATTACGTTTCGTCATCCTGATCGGCGCATCAAAGAAAGAGGAAGTGAAGAGGATGGTATATATGCCTTATATACCATTGTGCTGTGTTTTGATTGGTTGTTTTTTTCCTATAACTGTTAACTGTTTTGCTGCTGGAGGTTAAACAGTAAAGAAGGTTATGCAAATACTCGCCTCCTGTCTTTAATAAAATTTAGATTATTTCTACACCAAGGCTAGAATAATCCCTAATTATCCTCCCTGTTACTTCTTTCCTTCAAGCTATACATGTTAAGATACTTTAACCTTTCCCGGTAAGTTTTATCCTTCAACCCATTAAACAGTTTAGTAGCTCTTCCGAACTTCAATATCAATATCCTTCAGGAGATATGGTTTCCAGTGCTGTGCATTTCCTGCCACTCTATTACATTATCCTTCCATGAACATCAACCCTACTGCAAATTTTTGTATCATCAGCAAAAAGACATACCTTACCAATATCACGAATAACAATATTAAAGGGAATGGGTCCAAATACAGATCCCTGAGGTACCCCACTAGTAACAAGACCTTGCATCGAATGCTCCATTGACTACAACCCCCTGTTGCCTGTCACTCAGCTATTGTCTAATCCATTCAACTATATTAAAATCCAAACTCAAAGATTCCAGTTTATTGATAAGCCTTCTATGTGTGACATTGTCAAAAACCTTACTGAAATCTAAGTAGGCAATGTCTACTGCACCACCCTGATCTATTATTTTAGACACCCAATCAAAAAAATCAAGATTACTTTGGCATGATCTTCCTGAAGTAAACCCATGTTGTCTCTGATCTTGAAATCCAAGTGATTTTAGATGTTCAACAATCCTATTTTTTAACAAGGTTGCCATTATTTATCCCCACTACTGAAGTAAGACTTCCTGGTCTATAGTTGCCCGACTCCTCTCATTTACCTTTCATGTGACAACATTTGCTAATTTACAATCTTCTGGGACTACTTCCATTAACAATGATTGGTTAAATAAATCTGTTAACGGTTTTGCTAGTATACCACTAAGTTCACTACTAACTTTAGGTGTATCCCATTAGGGCCCATCAACTTATTTGTCTTTACTTTGGACAGCTGAAGTAAACTTACATGTATCAAATGACTCATTAGTCTTTTTCCCTATGCAAAGTGCCATTCCATCATTTTCATTTCTAAAGACTGAATAAAAATATTCATTAAGAAAGACTGCTAGGCCTTTATCCTCTTCTACATAGCATCCTTCTATTGTTTTTGATCTAAATAATCCTTGTTTTAGTTCCCTTTTCTAATTTATGTATCTAAAACATGTTTTATGCCCCTTTTTACTGACTGGGATATTTTCTCTTCTGTGTGTGCTTTGGAAGCTCCTATAGTTTGCATTGCCTATTTCTGCCTACTCTTATAGATCTTTCTATCTTCCTCACTCTGAATTTTTTTCAATAACTAGATTCTAGCTTTTTATTTTTTTGTACTATTTTGGCCACCTCTGCAGAGTACCACAGTGGTTTCTTCATTTTGTTTTGCTCTTACTGAAAAGCCTAATCCAATTGCCTTCAGTGGTGCAATTTTAAGATAATCCCACTTACACTGCTCCAGTCTGATAATGACGCCTTTACACATAATCTATTTTTAGAAAAGTCGTTCTAAAACTTTTGTTTACAATGTCTTAATCCGGCCCTGGGGCTCTCATGATTATTTTAGGGGTCCCAAATGATAGGGGTTTAGAATAGCCTAAGTCTTACCAAAATGAGTCTCTCTCCTCGCCATAGAAGACTATAGGGAGAACAGAGGTCACCATTTTGGTTCAGCGGTTTGGGGCATATTTCGTATGCTTTCAGTTTCAGTAGGCCTTGGCTATGATGTTGCTATTTCGACGGCTCAGTGGGGCATATTGGGTAGTTCGACATTCAGTTCCCGATATGTATGTCAGGGCATATTGAGTACACCATTAGTTCAATGTAGCCCAGTTGGAAAAATTCTACAATGCAATTGAATTGGAGAATTTACCCAACTCAGCTACTTTAAGTTTGAAATTCGCATCTCAATTCCCTGCAATTCTCTCTTTATTGAGCAGACCCTTAAGAATATAGATATTACAATTTTAACCCCTTAGTGACATGACTTTTTTGGCTTGTCCGACGCTTGGTGACATGGGCTGTTTTAACATTTCTGAGGTGTTTGTGTTTTGCTGTAACTTATTTCGGTCTCATTTAGTGTACACACACAAACTATATATTGTTTTTATCGTCATAAGAAGGGCTTTCTTTTGATACCATTATTCTGATAATAGCATATATTTTGATATAAAAAATAAGAAAATATGGCACAAATTTGAAAAATCGTATACTCATGTACAAGAGACAACAAAAAACACTGCTAAATAGTTTTTAATATATGTCCTGAGTTCAGAAATAGCCCATGTTTTATGTTTTTGTGCTTTTTTATTCATGTTACAGTGAAGTAGTGCAAAGCTATTTTAAAATCCTTTTTTTCAAAATTAGCGAGAGTGACATTGTAACACTGATATCTGTACTAAATCCATGAATGACCCCCAACATGTACATATTTTTGAAGACTAGACCATTCAGGGCATTTAACTTGGGGTATTTTGACACATTTCATATAGCCATTTTACCACCAATCTTTGCCAAAGTTTGCTGCAAAAAATTTTTTTTACAATTTTTCATATAGATTGCAATTTAGGTAAAAATTACCTTAAAATGTGAAGGGGTATTTCCAAATAACACCTCAATATGTGTTCAGCAACATCTCCTGAGTACACATAGGTTGGTTAGGTTTTTTTTGGGGTAAAAGGCCTCATTTAAGAGGTGCGCTTTTTGGTTTTCCAACATGCAGAAAACCTGCACCCATGTTCCATTTGGGAATTTTTTGAAGCAAGAATGTGTACTTTACACCACAAAACCATAAATTTTTGCAAACTAGACACCCTACGGTATTTCAAATGGTAGTATTTTAACACTTTCCATGCATTAATTCTACCACCAGCCTTTGTCACATTTTAGGTTAGTAATTTTGCAATATGTGTTCAGCAACATCTCCTGAGTACAGGGATATCAAGCATGCATAGGTTTGTTGGTTTGTTTTGGAGCTAAAAGGCCACATTTAGGGGGTGAGCATTTCCAACCTGTAATTTTGACATGTAGTCAGCCTGCGCCCATGTTCCATTTGGAAATTTTTTGAAGCCGTCCAATGTATTTTACCCCATCAAACCATATATTTTTGTAAAATAAACATCCTAAGGTATTTCAGATGGTGGTATTTTAATACTGTATTTGTACTAATTCTACCACCAGCCTTTGTAAAAGTTTGTGGTAGTACTTTTTTTGGAGTTTTGTTTTCACATGCATTGTACCTCAGGCATGTATTCACAGATTCTGGTATGTGTGACAGCCAAACAAGAACCCAATATGTGTTCAGCAACATCTCCTGAGTACAGGGATACCACCCATACATAGGTTTGTTGGTTTGTTTTGTGGCTAAAAGGCAACATTTGTGAGGTGCGCATCTCAAAATTCCAACTTGGAATTTTGACATGTAGTTAACCTGCGTCCGTGTCCTATTTGAAGTCAGCCAAAGTAATTTACCCCCACCAAACCATATATTTTTTAAAAGTAGACCGATACATCACTAGATGATGTATCAGAAAGCTGACCAGGGTCAAAATCGAACCCTGAGTCAGCGACCTCAGGATCAGTGCCTAAGCAGTGACCTACAGCAAAGAAGGGTTTAATAGCTCTTAGAAGAGCCTATCTCATTACACTACAAAGAAATTAATCCA
Source organism: Pelodytes ibericus (assembly GCA_036172795.1). NCBI lineage: Eukaryota > Metazoa > Chordata > Amphibia > Anura > Pelodytidae > Pelodytes > Pelodytes ibericus. Next base: position 154,899,967 of record CM069862.1, on the reverse strand, counting down.
TAAAAAAGAGCAGACAGCAAATCATACTGTTGCTGTGCAAGATTACTGCTTATACAGTGATGAATGGCAGGGAAGGGGTTAATACACAATGAATGGCTTTCATAAAACCTGACAATTTTATAAAATGTTATTTTATATCACTAATACTGATGTGTCTCTTTCCCTCAAAAATGTAAGTGAGGAGAGGGAGGCAGATCAAAATTGGTCCGATCAATATTCACATATATTTAAAAATAAAATAAAATATGCAGACAGATAAAAATTGCTTTGGCGTCAATATCATTGCGTAAGCAGTGATAGATGGCAAAGAAGGGGTTAATAACTCTTAGAAGAGCTTTTGAAGTACTGTAATAAATTACAGTACAACATAAATTAACCCCTAAAAAATGCGCAAAAATAAATGCGCTGATGTGCAAGATTACTGCTTACGCAAGATCAATGGCAGGGAAGGGGTTAAACGCTCTCCGGAGCGATCGAAATGCCGAAGGGCATTTTTTTTTTGCATTGCACGATGCTTCCATATGGAAGCATCGTTGCAATGTCTCTTGAGCACTGAAAGCAGAAAAAAAATCCGCTTTCAGTGCTCGTTTTGACATGGGACGGACTAGATCAGTCCTGTGTCACTAACGCCTCGCCACACAGGACGGACCTAGCACGACCTGTGTCGGCAAGGTGTTAACAAACGAATACTAACTTAACTATAACATGTCTGTATAAGGAAGTGGAAGTGACTTTTAATATATGCTTGCGATAATAAGGTGAACAGTATAAACTATTGGTTAACAACTCACTGGAGCCCAGTGGAAATTATTTCTATTATCCCACACAGGGGTGTCAGCTATATGTGACCACACTAAAGACTGATAGTTACCCAGTTATTAGCTGAGTTGTAAGGAAAAAACCTATACAGCTGGATGTAAAATTCTTACTAGTGGTGGTTTTCTGATATAGTACAGGTATCAATGTTTCAGTCCATGCACAAATCTAGACATGTGCATTCGTTTTCGGACGAATGCATTTTCGTCCAAAAATAGCATTTTCGTTCATTCGTCCGAAAAACAAATAACGAAAATGCTAAGCTAACGAAAGCCGAATGAACGAATGGTTAATAAACGAAAATCATTTGTTCATTCGTCCATTCGTAGTACTATTGGCATTCTAAAGGCCGAAATAGAGTCGGTTTATAGAATACAATAGCATAGTAAACTACATTCCATAAACCGACATAATGAACGACTTTCGGTTTATGGAATGCATGTAAGTCTATTGGCATTCTATAAACCGACTCTGTTTCGGTTTATAGTAATGCCAATACTATAGCACGAATGGACGAATGATTTTCGTTTATATTAAACCATTCGTTCATTCGTTCAACTTCTTAGCTTTCTATAATCTGAAACAGAGTCCCCATTCATAAATTTTTATGAATGGGAACTCTAGTTTGGTTTATTGAAAGCTCATAGTATTACATGTATTCCATAAGCCGAAAGTCTTATTCCTTTCGGCTTATGGAATACATGTAATCCTATTGCTATTCTATAAACCGAACGTTCGGTTTATAGAATAGCAATAGGATTACATGTATTCCATAAGCCGACAGCCTATAAACCGAACGTTCGGTTTATAGGCTGTCGGCATTTGTAATGTATGTAATCGTAGTACTATTGGCTTTCACTACACGGAGACAGAGTCTCCATTCATAAATTTATGAATGGAGACTCTGTCTCCGTGTAGTGAAAGCCACGACAAATGCCGAAAGTCTATAAACCGAACGTTCGGTTTATAGGCTGGTGGCTTATGTAATACATATAATCCGAACGTATATAAAGTCTATAAACCGAACGACCTTCGGTTTATAGACTTTCGGCTTATAGAAAACGTACAGTAGTAGTGCCTTTCTATGAACCCATTCATAAGAATTATCCGTTCGCGAACGAAAAATTTTATGTTCGTGACATCACTATTTGGAATTATTTGGTTTCTCTATATGTTCAAAAAAGGAAATTCATGAAAAAAATGGATTAGTGTAAATTTTAGTAAATTATGTAACAGGCAGTGAAGGTAATGTATATTATTTATCAATCTTAGGGGTTGGCAATTAATTTGCCGTCTACGGAGCAGACAAGCTGTTATATTAAAGCTATATTAATAAACGTTACTTTCAATTATTGTCAATGCCATTTTAAGAATAACCTGAACATAATTTATATTTGTTTGACATCAACTGCATTATTAGGTTTTCTTTGTCAGACTTAATTGCGGATGTTTTTTCTTCACAAGAATGCTCACAATGCTCTGATGTCGGTGCATAGGAAGTGCCAGAATGTCTTGTTAATCAGGTGGAGAAGCTTTTGTGGCATTTTGATACCTCGATATTTTGATACCTCGGCTGTGGGGACTACATTAACCATGATTCAAGTGGCTAAGCATAATGTTTAACCATCATTTGCACTCAGGACTTACCCTAGTTGCCAGATTTATACTCAGGGCCTGTCCCAGAACTTAGATTTGCACTCAGGACCTGCCCCAGCACCCAGATTTGCATTCAGGACTTAACCCAGTGACCAGATTTGCACTTAGGTCTTACCCTAGCAGCTAAATTTGCACTAAAATTTTTACTGAGCACCAGGCTGTCATGTGACAGAGTATTAGAGTTTAGAGTATTGCATAAGTGTGACGCGATATGGTGGAGCAAGCAGTCTGCTTCCCTTCATGCTGCAAAATAAAACTGGTGTGAGGGATTTCACAGGTTTAGTGCAAATCAATGACAGGTTCAGCGACATTTTTTAGAAAATGGTTTGCGCAAACCAGCTGAATCCCACCACTGTCTTCAATGTTGTTAAGACGGGCCCTGGCTTTACCCCGGTTCTGGAGACATTAGGAAAAAAATTCTTGAACCTTCCTTTTGAGCCAACATGACCATTTTGTAACACATTACATTTCTGAAATGCTAGCCACGTGCAGTGATTGTTTGTGATAAGTAGGTCTGGCAGATCTGGGGTCAAAGATAATCCTCTGAATATTTGTGCTGCACATCATGTTTCATACCAGTTAGTTGTTCATTGATTATTTCCTAGAAATGTAGACAGTGAAATCAGAAAATAACAAATTATCTAATCTAATCTGCTCATAATAAATGCTCAGTTATATGTGTTCTTCAGAATAGCATACCTGCCAAGTATTCCTAGATGGGAGGGACAGGCTCTTTTTTTAACCCACGTCTGTCTGTCTTCCTCTTTCCTCTTGTGTTGTCTCTATTTTTCAGGAGCTCAAAATGTTTGGTGTTTGTGAGTGCATCACAACATTCCAATAACTTGGTAATGCAATAAAACTAATAATAAAATGTGTTAAAACTGCAGTGAATGCGTTTGTATACACTGTTTGTTATTACACTTCATGGGAGCCATAGGGGCATTGGATATCCCTTTAACTTTGGCAATACTGAAGAAGTTTAGCAAGATCTCAGAACTCACATTGCAGTCCCGTTAAGAGTCCATGGATTTCATTATTGCGGGCTCAGCTCTATTATATTTATATATATTTGTAAGTACATTACATTTATTCAAAATGACTTCCACACAAACAAAAGTGTCCCTCTTTGGCTATATGAAATGTTTGGAGTTATGGAATAGCCTTATTATCGAGCCAGCCACTCTTGAAAGCTTTACAGTATTAGCTTTTACTAGTTCAACTGGAATATCAATCAGCAGAATTCGACATTGGAAGCATTGTGTGGTAGCACTGATCCTTTCCCATACATCAAAGGATTAAAAAAACTGTATATTTATTAAACATTTTAAATTACACATTCTACAGACAACCCTCCTGCTGCAGCTGGGAGGAAAAAGGGACTCAGCTAAACTATCATAGCACCAACTAATTATCCATATATAGATTTAAAAAAAGAAAATCTATCCATCCATCCTTTCCAGATCTCATATTTTGTACCTCCATTTCTTGGCAGGCAATGCCCTTTTTCCACTGGTAAATGACCTGCACTTTAATAGTTACCCAATTTGCACAATTTGTCGATTTCCATGCTTTAACAATCACTAATTTTGTTGCCCATAAAACTATAAAACTTGTAGAATCACTAATCTGTCTTTGAGAAGTAATCTTGGGAGACCCATATGCATCTGAGTGACTTCTGGTTTAAGTTGCCATTGGATCACGAACAGCAATTTTATTTCATCAAATATTTCTCTCCAGACCACTTCTATCAGTGGGCAACTCCACCAAATTTGCAGAAAATTGCCCACCGTTTTCCAACATTTCCAACACTTGCTACTTTCTCCCGAATAGATTTTTGCTAAATGGATAGAGACATGTACCACTCTGTTTAATATTTTAAAATGGAGTTCTCTTGAATTCATTGAGTGGCTATCTGGTGCACGGTGCTTACTTGTCTACTGTGTATTTTAATTGCATATATTTTGTGGGTATAATGAGAATCTGTAAATTTCCACATGTAGTTGACATACATGTATGCTGTGAAGTACAGTTCAATGAGATATCATAAAAGAGATATGAGATGCTAGCAAAACCACATTGTACAAAGGCACTTCATAGAATTTAGCATAAAAGATTACATTAACGCATGTCTGTAAAGATTGCTTAGAGATATTGGTATATTTATATACATGAGCTAGGTTAACTGGTTAGCACACATTATTTTTGGAGAAAATAATCTTAGTTAAGAATTTTTGTTACATTTACTGTGATCTCTCCAGTATTACATTGAAGGGGAACTGACTAGTGCACCACAAATATCAAAAATTAGCTTTTCTGTATCTTTTGAACATTTGTGACATGCATTAATTAGTACTTTAATATAATTTACTCTTCTCCTGTGGTTTTACATTAAATATAGTTTCCCAGGGGCCCGCTAGATTCAGTGACAGGACTGTTGCTATGAACAGAAACATTACATTTTATTTGCAATGGATCAGATAGATTAATTTCGTTAACTTTACATAATGCAGTTCTTATCTAAAAATCTTTGAACAATGTAGGTGGACTTCATCTGTGACAACTGATTTTTGTTCAGTTAATTTTTAGTGAATGGCCCCCAAAATAACATTAAAACACATATACATAGAGAACCAAAAAATCCTAGAAAAACATAGTTTATTTGTTAACAGACTTCACATCAACTTGGCTTATCCCCACCATATGTTTTATTTGCCATCTTTCCTCCCTATTTCTGAAAGTTACATAAGAAGAAGATACGTTTTTAGCCACTTCCTCCCCTGCTCTTCCCAGTCCTCTTCCCCTTTTCTTTGGGGGAGAGGGTGGAATGGAGGAATGGGGACGGCCAGGGTGGTGGTTGACCTTTTCTGTATAAAGCAGGCTGTCTTTGATATTTGGTCTGCTGGAGATTTAATGTGTCTTGGAGGTCCACCTCCTACGTTTTGCATTCTCTGCACTTTCCATCCTTTTTGAGGGAGGGATGTGGGGAAAGCAGGAGGGGGGTATCACCCATGGATTGTAATATTGAATGTCGGGGGAGGCCAGTCCGCCTCCTGCTCTACCCGAACCTTTCCTCATTTTATTTGTTAAAGTTTTGGTAGGGGATAGGGACCATCATATAAAAAGTTATAATTTAATGTTTTGATAAGGTTGTTTTGGGGGACACTCAACTACAGTTTTGAGAGGAGTGGGGTAGAAGCATGTTCAGCCCTATCTTAGTAAAATATTGAGATATATTCAGGGGGGAATTTTTGTCTTTAGGTTATTTGCAGATTTGGATTAATCATGGTTGGATTAATCATCAATACGTCCATTTAACCTTATCCTACCACAGGCAGAAGCTCAATCGGAGCTGTTCTTTCTTTTACCCTTTCTAATATTATAGAGAATACAAATCTGTATCAGACACATTTTCAGGAGATTTGGCTCCCACTGTTTTTCTCACATTTTCAGTTTTACTATCAAGCTCTAGATTTCGTTATGCTTTTGTCTGTTAAAGCCTCATCTACACATCCTGACTGATGAACCTTTTGTCACTTTCCTGATAAATATTCTTCAAAGCTAATCAATACTAAACGAAAAGCCTATATGTTGAACTGACATTCACTCTAACACCATATAAAATTGGTAAACATGGTACATTGGGCTCACAATAGTACATACAGTGCCGTGCAAAAGAATTCACCCCCTTGGCATTTTTCGTGTTTTGTTGCCTCACAACCTGGAGTTAACATGGATTGTTTGAGGATTTGCATTATTTAATTTACAGAACATGCCCACAACTTTGAAGATGTTTTTTTTAATTATTATTATTGTGAAGCAAACAACAAATAGGACAAAATAACAGAAAAAGTCATTGTGCATAACTATTCACCCCCCTAAAGTCAAAGTAGAGCCACCAAATCGCTTTGGATTTTTTCCCATTCCTCCTTGCAAAACTGCTCCAGCTCCTTCTAGTTGGATGGTTTGCGCTTGTGAACAGCAATCTTTAAGTCTGACCACAGATTTTCTGTTGGATTGAGGTCTGGGCTTTGACTAGGGCATTCCAACACATTTACATGTTACCCCTTAAACCACTCAAGTGTTGCTTTAGCAGTGTGTTTGGGTTCATTGTCCTGCTGGAAGGTGAACCTCCGTCCTAGCCTCAAATCATGCACAGAGTGGTACAGGTTTTGCTCAAGAATGTCCCTGTATTTAGCGCCATCCATCTTTCCCTCAACTCTGACCAGTTTCCAAGTCCTGGCTGCTGAAAAACATCCCCACAGCATGATGCTGCCACCACCATGTTTCACTGTGGGCATTGTGTTCTTTGGGTGATGTGATGTGTTGGGTTTGCGCCAGACATAGTGTTCTCTTTGATGGCGGAAAAGTTAAATTTTAGTCTCATCAGACCAGAGTACCTTCCTCCAAATATTTGGGGAGTCTCCCTCACGCCTTTTCACAAACTCAAAACTTGCCATTTTGTTTTTTGCTGAATGGATATGGCCAGGATATGGTAATGGATTTCTTCTATCTACTCTGCCATAAAGCCCAACTCTATGGAGCATACAGCTTATTGTCGTCCTATGTACAGATACTCCAGTATCTGCTGTGGAACTCTGCAGCTCCTCCAGGTTTACCTTAGGTCTCTGTGTTGCCTCTCTGATTAATTCCCTCCTTGCCCGGGCGTTCTTTCCATTTGGTTATGATAGATTTGATGGTGCTCCTGGGGATCATCAAAGATTTGGATATTTTTTTATAACCTAACCCTGACTTGTACTTCTCAACAACATTGTCCCTTACTTGTTTGGAGAGTTCCTTGGTCTTCATGGCAGTGTTTGGTTAGTGGTGCCTCTTGCTTATGGTTTGCCGCCTCTGAGGCCTTTCAAAAAAGGTGTGTTTATGTAATGACAGATTATGTGACACTTAGATTGCACACAGGTGGACATCATTTCACTAATTATGTGACTTCTGAAGGTAATTGTTTGCACCAGAGCTTTTTATTGGCTTCATAACAAAGGGGGTGAATACATACGCACATGCCAATTTTCTGTTTTCTATTTCTAAAAAATAGTTTTATGTATATATTTTTCTCATTTCACTTCACCAACTTAGACTATTGTGTTTTGATCCATCATATAATATTCAGATTAATAAAACATTGAACTTAAGGCTGTAATGTAACAAAATGGGTAAAATGTCAAGGGGGTGAATACTTTTGCAAGGCACTGTATGGTGTTTGTTTTTTGAGTGATATTGGGCAGTTGCACATTTAAGTATAACAGGGGAGGTGGGGGCGATAACTGATAGTGATGGAGGGAAGTGATAGTAAAGGCAGTTTGAGAAACCACTGGTGGGATCAGCTTAGTTTAGATAAATAAAGTGAGCCCCTCTGAGAAAATAAACCATCATGGAGGTGATACTGTACCACCCTGTGTGCCTCACTATAAATTAATGGAGCATGTATTGTACCATACTGTACCACCATCAGTGTCTCACTAAATATAAAATATATACCATATGTTCTTGAATATAAAGCAAGATTTTTTCAGAAGAAAGTCTGGGAATGCATTGGTAAGTCAGGGGATGCATTGGTAAGTCTGGGGATACATTGGCAAGTCAGGGGGAGGATTGGCAAATCTGGGGATGCACTGGCAAATCTGTGGATACATTGGCAAGTCTGGGGGCGGTTTGGCAAGTCTGGGAATGCATTGGCAAGTCAGGGGGCAGATTAGCAATTATAGGACTGCTTTGGCAAGCCTGGGGAAGACTAGAAAATCTGGCGGCAGATTTGAAAGTCTGAGGGCATATTGGCAAGGCTGAGGATGCACTGGCAAGTCTGGAGATGCATTAGCAAGTCTGGGGGCAGATTGGAAAGTCTGAGGGGCAGATTGGCAATTCTGGAATTCTGGGGAACAGATTGAAAAAAAAAATTAAATATGAAACCGTAAAAATAAATAAGAAAAACGTAAATATGAATTTATGTGTGAAATAATATTTACTAGTAAAACTTTTTTTTACTATTGGGTAGTCTTATATTTAGGCTTTTTCTTTTTGTCCTAAATTAATATCCAACGTTTGGTCGCTTGTCTTATAACCAGGGTAATCTTATATTCAAGCAAATATGGCATTTCTATATATTTTATAGAATGTCTTACAATTCTTGCATCGAGTGCAAAAGTAAAGCTATTGCTCTGATGTTGAGTAGCAATAACTGCAGTGATATGAGTTGAAAACTTATTTTGAAACTACTTGGAACAATAACAATTTTCTCTCTGTAAAATGTAGTTTTCAGTGGTTTTGTATCTCCTGTAGACAGTAAAATTTCTGACCCTCATATTAAAGGAAAGGCCAGTTGCGTTTAGAGAGCTAATGATTTTCAAGGTCAGTGACACCCTTTCAGCAGAAACCAAAAGTGCTTGTGGTTAATGAAAGTTTTGCACCATTCTTGAGAAATTCCACTGTGTGCTAGAAACGGTGGCCCACTTTCTATAGCAAAATGAAGCAAGATGATCTAGAGCAGTGTCTAACCTCAGGACTCACATGTGTCCTTGGTCATTAAGTCACGAGCCAAAATTAATTTTATTTCCGAAACATTATAATTTATTCCACAAATTAATTTGTACAATATTCCACAGTGGATATATGCACTGCTCAAAACATCAAACAAACATCTTTGCAAAATGAATAGTTCAATAATTGTACTGCAAGTGAAAATGAAATTGTTACTGGGCTAAAAACACAACAAAATTAAAAAATGAAACATATGAGCCTAATTAGCATTAATGAGATAAAAGTTGGGGTTGCTTTTTGCTACTGATAAGTGTCGCAAAATCTGAGGTGATGGTAGACAAAACAACTCTGAGGTCGTGTTGAATGTTCATTCTGTTCCTATAGTTTGTCTTTAGCTGGACCAGAGCAGAGAATCCACTTTCACAAGGATAGGTACATTACACACTCACTGCTGTGTATTTGCTGCATCAAACCCAAACTTCACTTCACTCATCTCAGGGGAATTTTAAAATGACATCCCTAAAGTAACAAAGGTGAAGCCTTGGCTGTTTACTAATCCTAAGTGAGTTACTGGAAGAGATATTAGCGGCACTAACAAAAATAAATTCCATCTGCTCCTTGGCAGGTGTCTCGCCTTCAGATGGGGAACACATCACTCCTCCCCCTCAAAAGACAGACATTTTGATGAAACACATGTCCATGACCCACTACCCACCAGCTTGCAACCCACTTTTTGTTCAGGATGTATTCTTGAGTGTTTACCTTTAGCAATCCTTCAAATAATTTCCCCACTATAGATGTCAAGCTCACTGGCCTATAATTACCCGGCAGAGATTTTGATCCCTTCTTAAATATTGGAATGATATCCGCCTTTCGCCAGTCTGTTGGCACTACACCAGAATTGAAACAATCCCTAAAGATAAAAAATAGTGGTCTGGCCAGAATTATGCTTAACTCTCTAAGCACCCTTGGGTGCATACCATCTGGCCCTGGGGCCTTGTCTATCTTAACAGAGTTTAATTGCTTAAGCACTTTTTCCAGCCAATCCCATGTTTTGGTGACTGTTCCGTAAATTCCGTTTTTTTTCCTTAGTATAAACAGAAGAAAAAAAGTATTTAAAATGCCTGCTTTTTCTCTGACCTCACTAACCTAATTTCCCATTTGGGATAACAACTTGGATATTTGAGATAAGCTCCTCATTGTTCGTTATTACCAAATCCAGCATCTATTCCAGTCGAGGTGTATACTAATTGTGCAATACATTTGATATTAAGCAGGTTTTGAAACTTGCTGTCCTTAGCGGAACTAGTTGTTCCACAATTCTATATCTAGGTAATTAAAATCTCCCATGATTAAAACTTACTTCCGATTTGCAGCCTTTTCAATTTGTAATAAAAGCTGATCTTCTCCATCAATGCTAATATTTGGTGGCTTGTAGCATACACCTACAAGCAGGGGCGGATCCAGAGTCTGATCTCGGGAGGGGCACATGTCTGTCTGTGTTTTCCTCTCTCCCATGTCCATCTGTCTTTTCATCTCTCCCATATCCGTCTGTCTTTTCCTCTCTCTCATGTCCTTCTGTCATGCTCCTCTCCCTTCCCATGTCTGTCGTACTCCTCTCACTCCCCGTGTCCCTCTGTCTCTCTTCCTTCCATGTTCGTTTCTCTCCTCTTCCTTCCCATGTCCGTCTATGTATTCTCTTCTTTCCCATGTCCGTCTGTCTCTCCTCTCATTTCCCATCTCTCTGTCTCTCCTCTCCCATCCCATGTCTGTCTGTCTCTCCTCTACCATCCCATTTATGTCTCTTTCTTCTCCCTTCCCATTTATGTCTCTCTTCTCTCTCTTCCCATATCTGTCTGTCTCCTCTCCCCTTCCCATATCTGTCTGTCTCTCCTCTGCCATCCCATGTTTGTCTGTCTCTCCTCTGCCAACCCATGTCTGTCTGTCTCTCCTCTACCATCCCATTTATGTCTCTCTCTTCTCCATTCCCATTTATGTCTCTCTCCTCTCCCTTCCCATGTCTGTCTGTCTCCCCTCCTTTCCCATATCTGTCTGTCTCTCCTCTGCCATCCCATATCTGTCTGTCTCTCCTCTGCCAAACCATGTTTGTCTGTCTCTCCTCTGCCAACCCATGTCTTTCTGTCTCCCCTCTACCATCCCATTTATGTCTCTCTCTTCTCCATTCCCATTTATGTCTCTCTCCTCTCTCTTCCCATATCTGTCTGTCTCCTCTCCCCTTCCCATGTCTCTCTCTATTCTCTTCCTCCTATGACTGTCTCTTTGTCCCTCTAAACATATATGTCTTTCCTCTTCCCAATAGCTGTCTCTTTTCCTCCTCTCCCTCGTCTGTGTTCTCTCCTCTCTCCCCCACCCGTCAGTGTTCTCTCTTCTCCTCCCTTCAGTGTTCTCTCTTCTCCCCCATGCGTGTTCTCTCCTCTCTCTCCCACATCAGTTTTCTCTCCTCTTCCCCCCCATCAGTGTTCTCTCCTCTCTTACCCGTGTTCTCTCCTCTATCCCCCGTGTTCTCTCCTCTCTCTCCCCCCAGTGGTGTATCTTGGTTTTGTTCTGCCCTAGGCAGACAAAATTTGGGCACCACCCCCCTAACCACGATGCACACCCACGACATGACCCATAACCCACGTTGCACACCAAGGACATGCCCCATCACCCCATTTACATGCCTCCATCACCCCATTACATAAACATTGCCAATATTATTTGCCATTAATATTCCCCAGCCAATTTGCCCAATAATATGCCAGTATTATTTGCCATTAATATGCCCCAGCCAATTTGCCCAAAAATATGCCAGTGTTATTTGCCATTTGATATGCCCAGCCAATTTGCCCAATAATATGCCAGTGTTAGTTGCCATTTGATATCCCCCAGCCAATTTGCCCAATAATATGCCACTGTTATTTGCCATTTGATATGCCCCTGCCAATTTGTCCAATAATATGCCAGTTATTTGCCATTTAATATGCCCCTGCCAATTTGCCCAATAATATGCCACTGTTATTTGCCATTTAATATGCCCCTGACAATTTGCCCAATAATATGCCAGTGTTATTTGCCATTTAATATGCCCCTGCTAATTTGCCCAATAACATGCCAGTGTTATTTGCCATTTAATATGCCCCTGCTAATTTGCCCAATAACATGCCAGTGTTATTTGCCATTTAATATGCCCCTGCTAATTTGCCCAATAACATGCCAGTGTTATTTGCCATTTAATATGCCCCTGCTAATTTGCCCAATAACATGCCAGTGTTATTTGCCATTTAATATGCCCCTGCTAATTTGCCCAATAAAATGCCAGTGTTATTTGCCATTAATATGCCCCAGCCAATTTGCCCAATAACATGCCAGTGTTATTTGCCATTTAATATGCCCCTGCTAATTTGCCCAATAACATGCCAGTGTTATTTGCCATTTAATAAGCCCCTGCCAATTTGCCCATTAAAATGCCAGTGTTATTTGTCATTAATAAGCCCCTGCCAATACCAGTACATCCCCCCATCTCCCCACTCCCCAGCACTTACCTTTCCCTGGTGGTTAGTGGCAGGCAGCATGGTCTCCTCCATGCTGCCTGTTCGGCTCCCAGGCGGTGGTGCCGACAGGTCACGTGACCCGGCGTGCGTAAGACGTCAGCGCGCCGGTCACGTGACCTGTCGGTACTTCTGTTTCTCTGTGCTGCCTGTTCGGCTACCCGTGCAGCCTGGCAGGCAGAGCGATGGTATAATATTAGATATAAGAAGAGGTACGAACCTGACAGAGGAGTATTGTCGAGATTGCAGGATCTGAGGCTGTAAGGTTTGTATCTTGATCCTGATATAGAAGTCTAGTAACAGAGAAATCAGTAGAAATAATACAATGCTTGTAATCCAGAATGGTAAGGGTTAACCAGCAGAGATGGCAGCGATACAGTGGTTAAATCAGCAGGTGGAAGACTATACATGTAATCCAGTATGGTAAGAGTTAACCAGCAGAGATGAAAGTGATACAGTGGTTAAATCAGCAGGTAGAAGACGATACTTGTAATCCAGTATGGTAAGGGTTAACCAACAGAGATGACAACGGTACGGACAAGGGCATAATAAATAGAAGGGTCAGCAAACAGTCCAAGATCAGGGGAATCAGCAAGCTTCATAAACAGTTAAACAGTGCAGGATCATACACAGAAAATCAGCAAAACGTGTAACAGACCAGGAGTAGGGAACCAGAAGACAGGGGTAAGCCAGGGAACAATCCAAATCGATAACAAAGTAATCCAATAAGAAATAATGCCAGGAATTCAGGAAACACACGAGAATCACCAAGCACAGGTATTACTTTGAGAGGCATTTTTAAATGTTCCCGCTAGTCGTGGGCTGACGCAGGGCGTGACGCCATCGGGGGTGTGCCTGAGCTCCGACATTGGTGACAGTGGAGTAGCACGCGTCCCCGGCTGTGTGCAGTCAGACACGGCCGGGTGCGCGACCACGAGGGGATATTCAGGAGACCTGCTGCGATGTAAGTCGTGACACCAACCAATAATGTACATATACTTTCACTACAATTGACATACTTTGTGACTTGTCTTGTCTTGAACATTTAGTAGAAATTGCCAAACTAATAATCTTTTTGTGAGCATGCTAAGTTTGATGTAAATGCTTTTCTATAACATCAATGAATTACTTCATTATGGAAGACAATGTGTTAGAGGACAGAGACTTTGTTGGCTTGAGCAACATTTAAAAAAATGCAGATATGATATGCACTTTCACAATTAAAATATGGAGGCAAAGGTTTTGCAAAGGAGAGTTTTAACCACTAGATGGCAGTGATACTCTACTACAAAATGAAAAGCCTTTTTACTTTTTACATTACACTATATAAAAGTTATATGAGCTTGTATGTAACCTTGTCATACTATGTATGGATACGTTCCACTGCTCAGCAAGGTGCATAATGGAAAAGGCACATGAAGTGGCACTTCCTGTTCCTTGCATACTAACTGGGGTGGGAAGTCTTCAACTCTGAGTGACTGTTGGTTGGGTGTACCATCTTTTGCTCATATGATACCCCCCTCTTAGACAAGGCACTTACCCAGCATCAGTCAAGGGTACAGGGTTTTGCGTGTGCACTTGCATAGTTGCCAACATTGGCCATGTTTCCAAGGGCACATATTTGTTCCACATGCTGAAGAAAGAGCATGCAAAGTGCAGCCAGCCAGTATGTAGGATAAATATACGCACAGACACAATAAAATTAATTAATCAGGGTGGAGATCTCATAGAACCTATCATGATTAATTAATTGGATTGTGCCTGTGCGTATATCCATCCTACATACTACCCGGCTACACTTTGCATGCTCTGTCTGCAGCATGTGGAACACATATGTGTCCCAGGAAATATAGCCGATGTTGGCAACTTTGCACTTGATGCCACCACACGATTAATTGTCACTCAGAACAATCCCTGCCCCATTAATTCCTGCTAATATGCCTCTGCCACTGTGTTCTAGGAATTGGTGAGCCACTCGTTAAAGCTTAAAAATACAGAATTTTTGTTTATTTTTTATTTTTAAATAAATGTAAAATCTGAAGCAGTAGCATTTCCATAATGCTTCCAGAATATTCACCTGAAATATTCCAATGGTTTCCATGTCCAGTACCATAGATGTAGCACTTTGTCTAATAATTGCTCCAGTTTTAACAGGGCAACTATGGTCCAGAGATATAACAATAGAAATATAGAGTTTGATGTCAGATAAGAACCAGCTGGTCCATCATTATTGACAGTGAACTTCGGAGCAGTGATTACCATGGCCACATCCAATGATGGTGGTCTTAATAAGTGTATAGATTTGGCAATAATAACAACAAAGTGTTTAAAGAGGGACTAAGCCCTCCAGATTATCTTTAAACCCAGCAGGAAGGGATCTTCCCTAGGATTAAAAAGGCTTCTGAAAGATACTCACAAGGAGCACCATTTCTCAACCTAGGCTGTCATGTTGCGGAGCGAATGGTCTGGCAGCACTGATTGGTGCTTGACATCTGTGAAACGGCACGCACACCAAGCAGAGGAGTTTCTCCTCTCTCGCACTGTCTATGTGTCGATTGATGCGCACACACACTATGGTTCCATCGTGGGAAGATTATTTTATTTTAAATGTTTCCTTTTTCAGTTCCTTCCCTCTTCCCTTTTCTTCCCTTCTCTTTTTCACGGATGAAACTTACCCTTCTAAAATGCCCTCAAAGGCTGATTTTGCATCCTTCACGTCCCCCATGAGTAGCGACTTTGTGACACTGACAGCCAACCTCACAAGCACGATAACGGGCACAATCTAGGCGGAAATGGCGGAACTCCGAGCGGATATCCATCAACAGGCCGGTAGACTGGATACCGGTAGTCGAGGCTGATCAAGCCGTCCTGCATGATTCGATGGGATCCCTGATGCAAGAGCTTCGCGACCAGAGGCGAGCCACAATGTTACTGGTCCAGCAACTTCTGGATGTTGAAAACAGAGGGCGCAGATCCAATATACGCATAAGAGACCTAGCTGAACCAGAAGGTCAGGAGGACACTCTAAAAACGGTGACAGAGCTGTTTAACCAAATATTAAACGAACCCAATGACCATCCGGTGGCCATAGATAGAGCTCACAGAGCCCTGAGACCTAAGGACCCAGCCGGCCGATTCCCTCGCAACATCATATGTTGCCTACACTCGTACCCAATGCAGGGAAAAGATCCTTCAGGCTGCAAGAAAGAAGCAACCAATTGATTTCCATGGTTCACAGCTTCGCCTGCTCCCAGATGTAGCCTGGGCCATGCTACAGGAAGGAAACTACTACGTCCAATGGCGGAGGAGCTGAAGAAAGCCAACATACCATTCCAGTGGGGATTCCCTCTCTCTATCAGAGTCCGGAGAGGCACCGCAACATTCACGCTGACAACACCGGAAGATGTAGCGGGATTCTGTACAGACCTCAATATTCCAGTCCCCTTGTCCGCGTGGACGAAGGCTGACCAAGCAGACCTGCTACTCCAGCAATTAAAGACCAAACCATGGCTCCCACGGCCACAGAGAAAGCGTTGCACCCAACCACCCAGGGGGGACGCATCAACCTCTTCAATGCAAACTGTCTGCCGGACCCAGGAAACTCAAGACTGGGAGCACATTTCCTCCACTCCAAAATCATAAGACTGGTCCCGTTGCTCAGTCGTCGGAACCTTGGGTGGCAGATTGGAATATGTGATATCTATCCACACCACAGGGCCCAGAATGAGACTCAGACTATACTAACCCCTTTTTCTCTCCATCCCCTTAAAGCCTGCTACCCCAGCCAATAGAATGTAATACCCATGCGCTAGTGAGCTTGGCCTGGAGTGATATGCCCTTTCCAATCCTTAGGTTTGATCCGTACTCACGTTGGCAAAGCGAGTCAAAAGTATGGTGTAGACTGAGGCATTGCACAGTCCCTAACATACAGTCAGGCTTGTATCGGTTAGTGCGACCCACCACTGCACACCCTTGTGCTACCATATATATCTAATGCAAACATATATAAACATAGAGGCTGAGGAGGGGTACAGAGCCAGCACTATTGGCAGATCTTGGTTCTTGCCACTTCCACCAGAGCGTGCCTAGGTGCCTGTGTACAAATGGAGCACCTCCGGGGGACGCAGTGACTGTCCCCTGGGTTGCACTTCTGGCGTTACTACACCCCAGGCTTTGGGTTATCCCCAAGGTGTGCTGATACCAACACGTTCTACAGCTTTAATATTCTTAGTGTTTTTACTGTTTTTCTTGTGTTTTGATATGTATTTCTGTGAAAAGTGGCCTTATCTGGCAAGCTCAAGAGTATATTACTCTCGATTACGACTTTTCCCCAATGGCTGAAAGAGAGCTCCAAGACTTAAACATTGTATCCATAAATGCAAAAGGTCTCAATGCCCCTTCTAAGTGATCCTCCCTCTTTGGCGAACTGAGAGCCCTTCAGGCGATCTAAACCCCCGAACCTACAAGATCATACTTTCATGGTCTTCTACCATTCTTACTCACCCTTTCAAAAAAACAAAGTAGTAGCAATATTAATCTCCAGGCATCTGCCCTTTACCCTCCAAGAAACTAGGATGAATGGTGAAGGCAGAGCCATTTTTGTAAAAGGCCTCATTGGCCCACACCTGGTGACAATAGGCAATATCTATGCTCCCAATGTTGATCAACACCAATTTATTTGTTATGTATTGGCAGAATTCTCCGAGTTCCTGGAGGGCGTCTTGATCATTGGAGGAAATTTGAACATGGCACTAAATCCATTCCTAGATACTTCCACCGGGGCGACCCATCTGCGTTATTCCAAAATTAGGCAAGTTAAAAAAGCACTCCACACTGCCCAACTTGTAGACGCCTGGAGGATACTAAACCCTCAGGTGAAAGACTACACATACTACTCACCACCACACATGAGGTACTCCTGTATAGACTACCTGTTTATTTCACATTGGCATCTAGACTTGGTAAGGAGTGTATCCATAGGTACAATTACATGAAGCAACCACAATCCAACCTCACTGACTTTACATCTCCCCGAACTTTCACGGCGACTCCCCAATTGGAGGGTTAATGAAATTTTTTTTAAAAATAAAGGCCATGTGAATAAATTGACAGACTTCCTTAAAAACTACTTTACTGAAAATACCACTGCTGACTGTTCACGACGATAATTTGGGAAGCTCACAAGGCTACTGTGCGGAGCCACCTGATCAGCATTGCTTCATACGATAAGAAGACGTCAGGTGGCCGCCATAGAAGCCAGACATAAGCTGACTTTGTCCATAAAAAAGTACCAATCCCTCATAGTCGCCTGAACACAACTTGCCACTCTTTGCACTCAAACAACTCAGAGATCATTCATGCTAGCAAAAAGCAGGCAATATGAACAAGGAAACAAACCTGGCAAGTATCTAGCTAAAGTATTGAAATCTAAGCAAAATGCCTCAATTATTCCTAAGATAAAGGACCAGAATGATCAACTGGTCCACATCACTGATCAAATAACAGAAGCTTTTAGATTATACTACCAAGATTTATATATATATATATACATAGCTTACATGGACTGACTGCTCTGAAAGAATCTCCCACTGGCAAAAGCGTGGGCCCCCCATTTTGTACGAGCATTTAATTCCCTTGCCCAAGAAGTGGTCCTACCTCCACAGGCCCAAGAAGCCCATATCACAGTTATACCCAAACCCGATAAGGACCCTACTGTGTGTGCTAGCTATCGCCCAATCTCGTTGCTAAATAATGATACTAAACTTTTCTCAAAGATACTGGCCAATAGGCTGAAGCATTCCCTTCCATCAGTAATTAAACAAGACCAAGCAGGGTTTGTTCCTGGGAGTGAAGCTAGAGACAATACCACAAGAATTATTAATTTAATCCACTATGCGCACTTGCAATCCACCCCATCTCTTTTGCTGTCCATAGATGCTGAGAAGGTGTTCAACAGGGTAAACATTTCTCTTTGCCACCCTAAAACACTTGGGTCTGGGCCCAAACATGCTTCGTTGGATAGGAGCGCTATATCACTGCCCCACAGCATGAATTCCAGTTAATGGTTCGTTATCTGGCCCGGTCACCCTGTCGAACGGCACCAGGCAGGGCTGTCCTCTGTCGCCCCTGTTATTTGTACAGGGAGTGCAGAATTATTAGGCAAGTTGTATTTTTGAGGATTCATTTTATTATTTTATTATTGAACAACAACCATGTTCTCAATGAACCCAAAAAACTCATTAATATCAAAGCTGAATATTTTTGGAAGTAGTTTTTAGTTTGTTTTTAGTTTTAGTAGAGTTCCCAGAGCGCTACAATGGGCAGGAGGGAACACAGCTCGCCCACAGATCATTTCGGCAGCAATCTCCACTGCTGGAAATTATCTATATTACCTAAATACAATGTAAGCAAGTTGCTCACACTGAGAGACACACTGTAGATCATTTATAGGACTTGTACTGATTAAATGATCTGTTAAACGTAAGTATCCATTATGCTAAATTCTGCTGGTCCCAAGCATTTAATAAGGAATATACAGGAGAAATAAATGGCAGTAAATGACCAGAAGGTGGCAGTAAAGAACCATATATTCATCAACATTACAAGACACATCGTATTGTAAATTAAGGCTGTGCGGTGTCCTTGTTCTTAGGATATACAAAATGTCCCAATAAATTCTCTCTGGCTAAGCCGTGTGATGATACAGCTCCCACGAGGTGAACCAAACTCGCCCCTAGGAATGAGAATCAGTCAAGGCCAGCTTCATTGCATAACATAAAATGTTTCCCTTTAGGTGATTTGCAATATCTGTTTAAGATCTTTGATATGAGCTTTCTGGGCAATAACAATAAGCTGGAAGTAGATACTTTAACAGACCTCAGCATAACTTTCAATACTGTATGAGAAATTATAGGTCTTCCCAGGAGTCTGTCAAAGGAGGACCTTTGGATGGAAAGTAGACTATAGGGGTGACCGGAGAGGGTTTCGATTGTATACTACATAAGTATTGAGGATTATTTTGTACTAGTCATGTGCAAAATTAAAATTTTCGTTTTGTTTTCGTCCATTCGGACAAAAATGTTATTTATTTCGTCTAAAACGAATTTCGTTCATTACTGCATTCATTTCAGACGAAATTCGTTCATTTTTTTCGTTTCGTTTTATTGTTTCGTACGAATCAATTGACCTACACATTCCATAAACCGAAAGTCTATAAACCAAACTTCATTCAGTTTATAGACTTTCGGCTTATGCAATACATGTACTGCTATTGGCTTTCTATAAACCGAACTAGAGTCCCCATTCATAAGAAATTCTTATGAATGGGGCTCTCGTTCGGTTTATAGAAAGGCAATAGTATTACATGTATTCTATAAGCCGAAAGTCTATAAACCAAAGGTCGTTCGGTTTATAGACTTTCGGTTTTAAGAATACATGTAATTCTATGTATTCTATAAACCGAACGACCTTCGGTTTATAGACTTTCGGCTTATAGAATACGTGTAATACTATTGGCTTTCTATAAACCGAACAAGAGCCCCATTCATAAGAAATTCATATGAATGGGGACTCCATTCATAAGAATTTCTTATGAATGGGGCTCTCGTTCGGTTTATAGAGAGGCAACAGTATTACACGTATTCTATAAGCCGAAAGTCTATAAACCGAAGGTCGTTCGGTTTATAGACTTTCGGTTTATAGAATACATGTAATTCTATGTATTCTATAAACCGAAAGTCTATAAATCGAACTACCTTCTTTTTCGTTTATTAACCATTCGTTCATTCGTCTTTCGTTAGTTTAGCATTTTCGTTATTCGTTTTTTGGATCAATGGACGAAAATGCATTCGCCCGAAAACGAATGCACATGTCTATTTTGTACACTCCTAAATCCATGATATAAGAGAGCTTTTGTTGAAAGAGGGCATTGGGATTAAAAGACAATCACATTGGCCATTTATTACCATCTCTCCCTCTTGTATATTTTTCATTCCTCATTCACGAATCTGTCATCCGTTATGCTCATTAGTATCTATATGTGAATATGTATCAGTTATTTCACTTTACAGAGTCTTATGAACCCCACCTGATCTTTCAGAGGGGTGGTCCACTGCCGTCTGTCCAAAAAAAAAAGCTTGTTGGCAGAGGCGCTAGCTGGGGAGAACTTTCCTAATTCCACTGAAGGCAATCTACTACTCTTTCTGTAATATTATATTTTACCCAAATTCCTGTGAGTCTTTCATCCTCTACCTTGATATTGTGTCCTCTTGATCTTATACCCAACTTTTTATTCTAAATATTTTTTTTTGTCTTTATTATTATATTTATTGACTTCTGTGGTGTTAATACCTCTCCTTGTATGCTTTATTAGTAAGACCAACGCCAAATGAAATAAGCTTATAATTGTCACTGTCAGTATTGTACACTCTATCGCATACTATATTGAGATCTTCAGTGACACATGTGCAAGGCGTGTGCCAGTTAAACACACACAACACATTAATGTGCTTTCTTACGTCTGGAATAATTAAGAAGTCAGCAGAAATTAATAGGAAAATTAAAAGCTTGAGCTATAAAACTGACAATCTTTATAGGATTATATATTGTGTGTCTCAATTTAAAGATTTCAGTATTACAAATGTGTACACTAAAGTATAATTTGGACATTCACTTTATTGTAAATATACTACACCTTTAAATTATTGCAGTAAATTAGAAAACCATTATACAAGTGAAAAGCTAAAAAGGATGGAGAAAAAGTAAAAAAAAAAAAAAAGAGATGAGATGGAAAGATTAGGTCTGCGCCTCTTTCAGTTCAGTAATGAATACAGAAGGCAGCACTGAACATCGATGGTGGGGTCCCTCAACTAGAGATTGGCACACATAGCAGAAGAAATAGTGCAGGCGCCTAGATAACATCTAAAAGTTTCAGGCAATGTATTAAAATACAATATTAATTATTAAGAAAATCTCAAATGACATCACAAATTAAATTACTATCTGTATTAATTGTGAACTCATTATTGTTTTTATTAATAATTAAAATTGTTGTATTTTAATACATTGCCTGAAACTGTTTAGATATTATCTAGGTGTCTGCAGAATTTCCTATACTGTGAAAAAGAGATGAGAACGGTGAGGGAACTCTAATCTTGTAGGGTGGATCAGTGTGAGTAAGTAGGGTCCGTGGACAATGGGCACGACTGCCTCCGGTATGTCCCCATGGACACTTGCCTTTGCAGATTGTAGACCTACTGAACAAAACATGCCAGTAAGTTTTGCTTGTTTTAGTTGGTCTGATGTAGCAGCATGTTCAAGTGTGGATACTTTCTCTTTTAAGGTTTTAATCTGTTTGAATTGCCGCCATCTACCCTTGCAGTTCCCACGGGAGTTTTAATTACATTAGAATGTATTTTTTTAAGCGCCAACAACTTACACAACCCTAGGTACAGGAATACATAGCTATCCTTGTCAATGTTGCAGTTTGTCTCCATTCTTTCGACTTTTTGCCCTGACAGTGTGTCCCGATGTATTAGATTTGCCTACTTTAGCAGATGTAACCATGAAATAGTCATTGATTTTGTCTAAAGCTCAAGGAGTTCCACTGAAACGTGTCTGTCCACCTCTGCGGTCAGCCCTCTGATTTACTGTACCCACCAAATTATATATTTATTTTTTAGGATATGCATTGTTTTCTTTAGGTACCATTATTTTGATCAGGTCAATTAATTTACTATAAAAACAATACATTTTAAATTAAAAACAAATAAAATATATATTATATATATATATATATATATATTAATTGGTTTCCTGGAGACTTCCTCTGTTGCAAGGCAGTTTCCAATTCTGGCAACCATCACTGGAAGTGCACATCGGCATGCACAGTCATCATAGAACAGGACATGTGATTACATGACAGGCTGGGGAAGGGGACGCAGATTGGTGCCCAAGAGATACCAAGGACAAGATGATGGAAGTGCACTGTGAAGATTAATGGAGGATGCAATGCTTTCCTACAATCAGCAAGTACTATGCATTTCAGGACGATATAACTGGTCTTATGGGTCTGAAGGGGCTTTGTCAGCTAAACATTGCTCATTATGTAAATGTAGAAAATTATACAAAAATTGGGTGTATTCACTAAAATTCGAGTTTGGAGGTCGACTCATTTTGAGACCAAGTAAAATTTGGCAACTGAGTTTGACTTTAAAAAAAAAAAAAAACAGGTTCGAATCGTCCCCATTGAAATTATTGACAGGTGAAATGATCAAATCTATTTGACTGACTATTATGACTGAAGATCTTTTTGAGACTAAGTCAAACTCAGGTCACACTTCAGCGCGGCGACTTCATCGCGGCAGTTAGAACGCTGAACTGTCAGCAATGAAGAATAACACGGCCGCTTCATTGCTGACGCGGCTATGTAAGAGCTGACAGGTCAGCGCTAAACTGTCAGCTCTTACAAACGTACAAGTTAAAATAAAATACCCCCCTAATAAATGAATCCCCCCAAACCCCAATACTAAAATTAACCCCAAAACCCAATACTAATACTAACCCCCGAACCCTAATACTAACCCCCTAAACCCTAATACTAACCCCCGAACCCCAATACTAACCCCTGAACCCTAATACTAAAATTAACCCCGAACCCTAAAAACTAATTCTAACCCCCTAAACCCTAATACTAACCCCCTAATCCCAATACTAAAATTAACCCCGAACCCTAAAAACTAATTCTAACCCCCTAAACACTAATTCTAACCACCCTAAACCCCAATACTAAAATTCTAACACTCTATCTTCTAACTCTAACACATTAAAACTCACCTTTAGCGATGAAATGTCCCGCAATGAAATATCCTGCGACGAGCATTCGTGTGGTGAAGTGACGGTGGTGAAGTGACGGTGGTGAAGCGGCTGCAGCCGCGATGAAGAGTACCATCCCCCCTTCACCCTGCTTCTAGCTTACCCAAGAATCCAAAAAACATGTCAGCCCCCTAAGAGAGCTTTACGGAGCAAAAGGGGACTTAGTAAGGTATTGTATTTTGATTATGTCAATAAATTATTATATTTAAAATGTCTACACTCGATGTAATCTTTGGTCACTGTAGTTATAGGTGACATTTTGGAAATACCACTTTCTACAGCACGGTTATTTTAGCCAATGAACACAATCTGTAAAGTGGTTACTAAGAAACACTATATCTGTGGGAGCAAGCTTGATTTATGAAGTTTTACGAGATTCAACATGTATGTGAAGATGTAGGATTTGTAGTGAATGGTAGCTTTAAATGGGAAAAACAAACATTCACACAAAAAATGATTTGCATTACTTTGACTCTTATTAAAAAGTAGGCAACTCTTTATCTGCAGCCAATTAAAACAGATCTCCCACCAAGAATTCTTTTTGAAGTTAGTCACTTCACAATAAAAATCAAGATAATTAAAAGCTGGCAGACTAATGAGTTTGTGGTGAATATTAAAATGCTGCAGGGTTACCCATCAATTAAATGCTGCAAGTTATTTTAGGACAGAAGCTGTGAATCATTAAATGGAACATAATGGTTGTAATGTAGCATGGATAACAACCCATATTTTTGACATACATGACAAAGGAACCAGACACTAAAAAAAATCCTTGCCAACCATTTCACAAGCAACATTTTTCTTTGAAATGAATAACCTTAGTTACCTGGAGTATACCAAAAATCGTTTGACAGTAGCCAGTATTCCACAGGGTAAAAGAAGAAATGATGCAATGCACATATTGTGCCCAAAGAAACATGACAGAATATCCACTTCTTTCAAAGGAGATTTGGCATTTTTATGGCTACTGTGGGAGATACAAGGTTTATTGATGCCAAATATAAGAACATCGGGCGATAATTTCTCTACTTACGAACATTTAGGATCAGCATAGGCTACTCGTACCAGTTTAAAGAGTGCGTAAACCCCCAATGTTTCTTCTAATGAGGCAAAAGGCCACAAACTAGAGTGCTTTCATCTCACAGAGCTGCTCTCCATGGAAGCAGAGATGATCCGATTACAGTCTCTGGAGTGTATCTGTGCATCAATGACATTGCACACTGGCAACCACTGGGTAGATCATCTCCACTTCGGCTCTGAAACCTGGAAGTTAGACTAGGGAAATAAGTGGGAATTGTGTATTAATGGTGCTCCACAGGAAGTTACTTTCTGTCTGATTAAAAAGATCATCAGGACGGTTTAATCCCTTTTAAGAAACTCCGATTTGCTGCACATTTCATATAACAGTACTATAAAAGTACAGCAATTCATTGCACACAGACTAAAACAAAGACACTTTATAGGAGGTTCTAGTCTTTGGTCAAATTGGTGGTA
Organism: Pelodytes ibericus; assembly: GCA_036172795.1. NCBI lineage: Eukaryota > Metazoa > Chordata > Amphibia > Anura > Pelodytidae > Pelodytes > Pelodytes ibericus. The sequence continues at coordinate 154,875,092 of CM069862.1, read as the reverse complement.
GCGTGAGGATCAAATATTAGAATCATATTCCTATAACTTCCAATTAAAATCAAGACCATTAGGGTTTGAAAGGCTCTTTTATTTGAATTGTAGTTATAAAAAAAGGTCATAAAATAAAACAAGAAAAAAGTACAACTGGTTGTTTTGCTCATACAATTGATTTTGAGGATTAGGAATTGAAGCTATTCATGTAGGCTACACCACGACTTTACAAAAAACAATAAAAATAAACCCACAAAATTGATAGAAGAGTTAATGTGGATCCAATGCGGCATTAGTACAAAAAATAAAATTAAATTAAAAAGGACCAGTCTAGAGCCTTAAGGTTGGTAAACCCCTTTGCATCCAGAAGATCCCATAGTTTTTTGCCTTGTGGCTTTCCAGAAGACATGGGGTAATAGACAAACCCCAGGTACCTGGTGGTCCCACGATCATGTTAGCTGAAAGGCTTTGGATGTTCACACTCCACATGCACGGGTTCCATCTATTACAATAAGACTAAAATCATGATGAGGTAATTCAGATGATCAGTCTTTCCTTTCTGCTTCCTCTACTACTGGGTCTGCAGGAGGCTCCTCCACCGTTCCGCTGTTACTCTCTGATCCAGTGTTGCTGTCACTTGTTCCTTCATCCAGGGTACTGTCCACTGCTTCCTGACCACTTTCTTTATCCTCAGGGGTTGATGTGCCTTCCTCACCATTTTGTTGGCTTTCGATGGGCTCCTCAGGAGGAGGCAGAGAAGGTGTGTCCTCTGGAGAAATAAAAAGACACCATGTGAAAGTTTAAAAGATCATAAGGTCCCGGACGAGCCCTGCTTCTTTCCTTCAGTTGCTTTGCTGCATTCAGAATAAAGGGTGCTTTAAAAAGATTATAAGATCTGCACACTTATTCTGCGCATAACAAAGATGAAGAGTAATGTAGATTGTCGTACCTATCACATTCCAATTCTAATTTAAAAAATGTTAAAAAATTAGGTATCCCGAGAGACATAGAAAAATAAAACAGGTATTTTTTTTTCTTTTAAAATTGCCCACTCAAGTGCCAACAAAAGGATTTTCAAGGGAATAGAAGGCAACGTTTGATAAGCAGACATAATTCTCAGCTTTGAGCTCTGTTATGTTGATACTAGAACAGGGCAGGCTGTTTTTTCTGGCATAATATTTGCATCTGTCTATGTCTCCCACTTGTAGCTGATCTGCTGCCAGGACAGAAAATGAAATTAAATGTGGAGACAGAAGAACGGCACCCCAGGCCATAAAATGCTAATTTTATTTTTCATTCAGGTCTAACATGATGACTATGAAAACAAGCCCAAGCTTTTGTCACACAGACATAGAAACATACAACTTTATGTTATGGTTATTAAGATGGAGGGTGTACACACAGCCTTTCCTGCTGAAACATTATTAACCTTTAAAAAAGAGAACGTCTGAAATGAAATATGTCCATGATCAAATAATGAGAAAGGGATACTACCCTGTCCAACAGTCCCAAACATTACTGGGACAGACCCATTTCATGGGGAAAGGTTCCAGGATGATTCCCACTTCTGCATAGCGAAGAACAATGTATACAAGCAGCTTTATTTAGTGCCGGTGGTGCAGACCACTACATTTTATAAGACAATGGCTACTATCACCAATAAAGTGGAGAACCTCCCTCCTCAAGATTGGGAGACATTCCTCTGTTTTTGAAAACATTCCCCCCTTTTTCTACTCAAATATATTCTTCTGGTTAGTATTCGATTTCCAGTCTATTTGTACTACAGGTTTATTTTCATTTTATTTTCGAGGTTAAAGTATATCCACAAGCGCTGTGCCCTCCTTTTTTATGTTAAAGCCATTAATGTTCATAGGACATTACGCAAACAATCTTGCAGCCCCACAGACATGAATCATGACCCAGACAGGACTAGCCGCGCATCACTGGATGGATCATGATTGCTGACAGGTATGGGATAGATAAGAAACAAATACCTAAATTAATATTGCTTAAGTGAGTGGCAAAAATAATAGGTTACAATCACAGACCAAGAGGTAAAACAAACAGTCTCATCATATAAAATCTTGAGAACAGACTGAACACAGCACCATAAGATTTATGACATCACGCAGAAGATGGGTGGCCCCTCGTTACAATATGGAAAGTCAGACTAATTATTACACTTTATCTGAATAATGCCATTTTGTATCATCGCTGGCATGTTCAACTGTTGCAGCTTTATTCTGCTCCTGAGTAAGCTGGTGCAAGGACCAGCAAAACGAGTTGCACAAATTATGTATCGAGGAATGTGAGGACTACCTGCTGTTTCTTCTGTTCCACAGTGGTACCCACGTTGATCATAACAACTATTGCACTACATATTAGCAGTGACATTCTGTTTTGTAAGTGTTTCCTGTTCATGTTGTCCAACTGTGGTTTCGGTGATGCACCACTGAGCTGTTTTATATGTTTTAAAGAACAAAAGAATATTAAAGACAAGCTTTTATATGATGAACCCGTTTCACCTCTTGGTCTGTGAGTGTAACCTATAGCACATTTTTTGTGCCACACACTTAAGCAATATTACACTACTGGTATTTTGTTTCTTATTTCTCCACAGGTTTGGAGCCCCATATCTTTGGTACCAGAGGAGTACTGTAATTGGGAGGCTGCTATCGGTTGGAGAGTATAATTATATTTATTTTTTTGTCATTTTGTGATCAGATTTGGTAGTGTTCTGTTTAATACTTCTGTATACAATAGAAATTGTTTAGCCAGTGACCATTCAGTTAGAGAAAGAAGGGCATAATTCAGGAAAAAACACCGGCTTTCAAACCAACAACAGATAAAAATGTATGCCTGATACCCAATGTACCAAGCCCTCTATAGAAAAAATACAGAGTGGCGCTTTTATATATTACAGATATAAAAATATAGAAAATTGGGCAGACTGGAAAATATTCAAGATTCCAAGGTACAATGAGCACCAGGCATAAACATAGAATTTGACTATACAGATATGGAAAATTAATTCTTGTGTGTTAGTCAATCATTAAGTGCAGAAGACTAGGTAGGTTCTGAGCAAATACTGTTTTTGCTTATTTGAAGCATTCACATCTCACAATATCGCAGAGAGAAAGTAATGTTGCAAGTGGCTTCATCAGTATGCACTGTCTGCTACTCCTGTATCTCTCTAGATGTGATAGCATATCTTACTTCACATAAAGATAAAAATCGAGGAAAACCGATGTGTGTAACTGAACCATATTGTGACCAACACACTTCCAGAACTTTAACATACCGGTCTCCATAGGAGTCTCTTCATCTTCATTCTTTTCTTCCACTTTTGCAGCCTCTGGCTCCTCCTCTGAGGCAGAGGTAGCAGCAGCAGCAGCTGCAGCAGCAGTGGCGGCGGCGGCGGCGGCAGCAGCAGCAGCATTCTGGTTACGTTCTGCCTGTTCAGCAGCCTCCTTCTCTCGCTCTTCCTGACGTTTGCGGGCCTGTTCTTCTGCTTGTGCTATCTCTGCTGCAATCTTATCCATGTCCACCTCCACCTTCAGACTACACAGCTGGAAAGAGGAGCAAAAGGCAAAATAAACTTAACACCGCCATGCACAAGATGCTGCATGCACACAACCTCCAGATTATGGAAACAATGTTTGAAATGACTCACTGCTCTGGCAGATGGTTAAATCTGATCTATTTCATGCAAGAATTTTTTTCAGATATTGCTGGCTTATCTTTTGCACTTCAGCTAGTGCGGACTTCATTTCCAATGATTCCTCTTCTTTGGTTTGCTAGGCATCATTGGAAAAGTAATCTACAACAGCCAGAGTTACAATGTTTAGCCATCATTGGTCTATGACATCACAGTTCCGCTTCTAAACAACTCCAAATATAGCATGCTATCCCAGCATTAATCTCTCATCTCGGGGATTACATTGTAAAAATTCACTCCCTTTATTCTTTGACCAGATATTTCATCCACGTTTATGATGATAGATAATTACCCGTTTAAGCTCATTGTTGAAGGATTCTGTGCTTTCCAAGAATTTCCTCTTCTTTTCCTGGTGACGGTCTTCAATCTGCAGCAGCTCAGCCTCCAACTTGCGCTGCATGAGCAAAAGAAGAATCAAATTCACTTAAGGGTTTATTATAAATGATCACAATGACTAGCAGCAGATGTACACAGACAAGGCCCAGTTTCATCTTTAAATAAAGTTCATTCAAAAATTACACAAATGGAACCATTTTTAATGTAAACAGCCGTCACTCCTTACACGTACCTTTGAAAGTGCTTTGCTGACACACACACACACACACACACACACACACACACAATGTATAATAAGAGGCAAGACCACAGTACTTCATGCAAGAGCTTCCCCTTAGTCTTTGAAGCAGGTCTGTTTTTATGATTATATCTTGAGTTCAACCTCAAGTTTAGTATTTTCAAGAAAGGAATTCCAGTATTTTAATCAACAACCACCATTGTTTGAGCCCAAACTAAAAACAGAAAATGCCTTCAAAACCCAGAGGACCAACTTTTGTTTTAAAGGAGAGGAGTTATGGAAATGTGGTACCATGGGGTTGCAATAAAATTAGTGCTACACTGTTTTATTAAGTCTCCTTTAAAAAAAAAAAAAAACATTTGTCACCAGCGCAGAACTATAAAATTGTACACACAAGTGCTAATAGTGTTGCAAATGGTTAATATCAACCTACTGTGCTCAAATTCAGGCAATGTCGCCATAATGTGGAGCATTAGGCTTTGGGTTATCACACCCTACATCACCACACCTGTGGATTTGGGTGAGGTTAGTTTCTGTGTAATATTAGCATGTTTAGGCATGCTGTCACTTGGTCCATATACGTATGTTTTGGGAGCAGAAAACAATGTAATTTCCCGCTGTCTGCAAGCAGTCTCAGACATTCTACACCTAATAATTTCTCTAAATGAATAATTAGTTGCTGATCTAGATCAGGGAGGGGATTGTGGTCTGTAAACAAGGAACAGGAGGGTTCACACCACCCTAAACTTAAAGAACTAACTTGTTTTTTATCACGTGTGCTTGTAGTATAGAAAAAAAAAACGTGTGTACTTTTTGAGGTACATGCCATTCATTTCATTCTCTGACATTTCCCGGCAGTTAATCCGGTTGGCAACTATTTCACTGATAGCCAAGAGACGCCAAGTTGAAGCCATTTCATTAGGCGAAACGCGTAGCGTCCTGGACTCACCCTGCATCTTTTATGTCCTTTATCTTAAACTTTTTAACCATTTGTATCCTGTGGAAATTTGGAAAACGTTTTAAAGAGACTGCTGATGGCCGTGTGGCGCCCACTGTGTTCGTTAGAGTAATCTTGCATGTAAGCAGATATTTGTTTTTTATTAAATGTTACCGTTTTACCCCACTAATTGGATACTTTTTGGTTACATTTTCTCTTTGAGCTTTCAACATTGAAGAAAACAGCAGAAGTTGAATTTTGCTCTAAATACATCTCCTACTTGTAAAGTGTTGTGAGTGTATCATATCTTTATCTCTATTTTTGAGAAATATCATTATTCTATCACAGTTTGTTTTAAGCGCACTATTTTGTCATTTTATTATATTATACTGATAGCGCAGTGAGAGGCTCTTAGTGTTGCATGCCATCAACTGCAGAGACAGACATTAGTGGCAATGACAGTGCGCACTGACACGCAGATCAGCTCTTGGATCTATTCACTAAAGTTCGACTTTCATTTTGAGACTAAGTCAAAAAAAAAAAAAAAAACCCAGGTTCGAATCTCCCCCACTGAAAGTAATGGGAGGTGAAATGATCAAAGCTAATTTTTTAGATTAAGTCAAATTTGGCACCTGAGTTTGACAAAATAGCTTCAATCCTTTCGCATACCATTACTTTCAGTGGGGAAGATTTGAAAATTGATTTTTTTCTTTTGTAACTCAAACTCAAGTTGCAAATTTGACTTAGTCTCATAATGAAAGTCGACCTCCAAAGTCGTATTTTAGTGAATAAACCTACACTCATTTGTGTCAGTGGAGAGTAAACCTGCATGCATCTGTTAAGACACATATCAGATTTACTGTGGACAAGTAGCAACAGGTTTTTGATTTTATTATTGAAGTATAGATAAAAGTGTCACTAACTGTGATTTTTAACCCCAGCAACATCAAATTATGGTACAAGAAGACACGGTGCTACAGTTTTGGACAATTAACTGCTTGCAGTAACGCACTCCAGTACACACTCCATCATGGAGCAGTGCCCTACAGACACGATTCACAGAGATTCATTTAATGTAGAAAACAATAGGCCCTAATTCAACTACAATAAGGTTTTGTTTTGAGATTATACATGCTAATCTCTAACATATCCTTAGCCTTACTCTGTATCATACTATTAATGCAGTGGATGCATTTAGAGCATAACAATTAAGAGAGATCAGGCAGTCCTTAAAAACAGGTGCCAACCCAATGCACACTTTTAATAGATGGAGTAAATATTCATCTTTTGTACCTCCAAGCAAACAATGTTTGAATATATAGCATAGTAATGCTAGCATATCCCCTTCATCTAATATATGCCACCAATGTGTCACTTCTGTACCTGATGCACCATGAGGGACTGGACTTGTCTTTTAAGAACCTGCATCCGGGCAGTTGTCACCACTGACCGCACATCGGGCACCACACTTTCACTCAGGATTTCACTGATAAGTCGGTGATTTCTCTGGAAACGGGCAGCTGCGGTGTGCTTCATGGAAAAGCCATCATCATAATCTGGAAGACACACGTGTAACCATTGATAAGTCCTTGATTTTTTTTTAATAAAATAATATTTTTTTTTACGACAGCACAAAGGTTTAAAGTAATATACAAGGGTATCCTCAAAAGAAAAACAGTAAGAAAGCTCAACTAGTGATGTCCAAACAATGGACAATGTGTCTGCTAAACAGTGGAGCCCCAGCTGCTTTTATTTTGATATGAGGGTACCGTCACTGGCACCCACATCAAGCAAGGGAGAAAGAACAAAAATAGTAGCTCCGTATTAAACAAACCCCCCAAAAAAAACTACCAGTTTGCCAGTCTCCTAGCAGCGGTGGTAAACAGTAAGGGTGCTTACTTACCAATGTTTTGGATAGTGAGGAAATAGACATCCAACATAAACAGTTAAATTACTTCCTAAAAATTTGCCAGGCATGAATGCCTTCATACAATCGCTCTTATTATTTTCTAAACATTGAATGGTTTGTCTGTTCTTATGATTTTAACAGGACTGTAAACAAAGTAGCAATAACATCGCAGGAACATTTCATATGCTGTTCAATCACAAAGAACAATTGTAGAGACTAAAATACAGTACTTTGATCCATATTGCACATAGCTTATGATAACAAGTCAAACATAATTAAAAGACTCTAGTGAGAAGTCTATACATTTTATCCTTCAGTTGGACAGAACACATTTAAGAGTCTGCTTGTGACATCTTTGGCTCAGAGCCTACTATGAAAAGAGAGTTCCTTAATGATACAGAGAGATCCTTAATAATAGACTCTGCAACGCCTGTCATCAGAGCTTGTTCCACCCTTAGAGATTTACAATTACTTATAGAGACAGTGTAAGAGATATAGCATCTAGTAGACAGGGAGTGGAAAGTGGATGAAGAAATACTTAAAGATTTACAAAATACAAAACAAACTAGGTGCTTACACACCTTTCCTGCAACTTAAAGCGTTAACAAGGAACATTAAGCAGTTTTCTAATCATAGTCCTTGGCGAGGACAGCTGGGGAGTTGTAGACAGAAAACCTTGGCAAATATCCTACTAAATGAAAACAAAATAAGTCACATAGTCTGGTACTTTAAACATAAGAGTGGCCACGCAGTTAGGGCAAGAGGGGTTGAGAATTCCATGCAACTACTGTCACAGTGGTCATGTATCTGTACTGCAGTGTGTGGCACAAGTACCTAATGTGGGCAATTTGTTTGTTATGGTGTGACCAGTAATAGTACATATTTATGAATAAACTCTATGATAACAATCCTATTTAGTAAGCTGGATTTGATTGGCTAACACTTTCTGCTTTAAAATGGATATGCTTTTAATTTTTTTCCTGTTAAAACATAACAAATAGTGAGATGATTTTCAAGATCTGGTTACAGCAGCATAAGAATGCAGTGTAATACTGTTATTCATGCAGCAGAGGGAGCTACAGATTAACAAATAAAATATACAGAATACATTTAAATAAATTACTTGGCAATGCTCCTATTCCATTATTACACGCAGTGACCAGTCTAAAAAAACATCTCCTCTTACATCGAAATGGAGCAAGTTAAACAAAAAAAAAAAAAAAATAGGGCTTTCCACATGTAATTCCTATTGTATTTAAGAGCTTTACCTGGTATTGAGCATTTTTAATAGATGACGTATCAATGTTGTACTTGACACAAGTCACCTAAATCTAAGTACAATAAAGACAGCTCAAAACCAATACAGTGGAAATATTACGACCTGAGTCCTCTATTTCAGCAATAACCTACTCTGCATGTTACAATGGGTTCTAACTATAGGGTATGTTGGTATATAATTGATGAACCAGGGTAATCTTTTAATCAATTGTACCAAAGTGACCAAACATACATATATAAACACAAACTCCTGTAGGAATTGCACACATTGGATCACTAACCATCAGGATCCTCTGCAGGTTGGATGCTCATATAAGGTTCTCCCTTCTCTATTCGGGATTGCCGCTGACGGCTCTCTTCCTCCAGTGCAGCTTCCGCTCTGCTTTTGGCATTGATGTAGGCGAGATAAGCAGGTGAGTTGTGGTAAGTCTTCATGGATTCGTTGTACTCGATCTGCAAAGAAAAGAAAAAAAGTTGTTTTTTTTGGGGTTGGAAGGTAATGGAATTGGTGGTGGGAGCATCTTGCTAGATTAGCATTATGAGGCACAGGTGGGGGATGTTCTGAGTATTTTATAGTCTAATTTGCAACATGATAGAGAAATTAATAGCTTCCTAGTGCAAATGAAGCTTGATTGAGAGTCAATGTGCTAATGAAGGTGGCAAAATTTACATACCAACATGGTAAAGGGAGAAAATAAATTAATTCAGGGAATGAACGCGGTTTACAAATATTCTGGTCAGAAGAAATTGATGAACAATGAAAAATATATATGAAGTACTTAAAACATGAATAGGTGCATTAGAACTCCAACATGATCTCATATCATTAGTTTAGTTATTATACTTTAATAAAGTCCAACTTCAATAATACCGTATTTGCTCGATTATAAGACGACCCTGATTATAAGACGACCCCCTAAACTATGGATATTCCATTAGGAAAAAAAACTAAAAACCTGAATATAAGACTACCCTATAGGAAAAAAGTTAAACTTGTATATATTCACATGTAAATTGCTTTTTAATAAAAAAAATATGATATCAAAAAATGTATTTCTAGTTTTTATTTCTTTTTATGTTCCAATGCTGCCTCTCTCTTTCCCTTGCCCCCATTTTTCTCACTCTCTCTCCTCCCCTTAGTGTTGTCTCTCTCTCCCCCCTCCCTTTGTCTCCCCCCTCACTCCCCTTATCTGTTTCTGCCCCCCCCTCCCTCCCCTTGTCTCTGTCTCTTCCAACCCCGTCCCTCCTCTTGTCTCTGTCCCCCCCCTCCCTCCCCTTGTCTCTGTCCCCCCCCCCTCCCTCCTCTTGTCTCTATCCCCCCCCTCCCTCCTCTTGTCTCTATCCCCCCCCTCCCTCCTCTTGTCTGTCCCCCCCCTCCCTCCCCTTGTCTCTGTCCCTTCCCTCCCTCCCCTTGTCTCTGTCCCCTCCCTCCCTCGTCTGTCCCCTCCCTCCCTCGTCTCTGTCCCCCCCTGCCTCTGTCCCCCCCTGCCTCTGTCTCCCCCCCTCCCCTTGTTCCTCCTCCTCCCTCCTCTTGTCTCTATCCCCCCCTCCCCGTGTCTCTGTCCCCCCCCCTCCCTCCCCTTGTCTCTGTCCCCTCCCTCCCCTTGTCTCTTCCAACCCCCTCCCTCCTCTTGTCTCTTCCAACCCCCTCCCTCCTCTTGTCTGTCCCCCCCTCCCTCCCTCCCCTTGTCTCTGTCCCCTCCCTCCCTCCCCTTGTCTCTGTCCCCTCCCTCCCTCCCCTTGTCTCTGTCCCCTCCCTGCCTCCCCTTGTCTGTCTCCCCCCCCTCCCCTTGTCTCTGTCCCCTCTCTCCCTCCCCTTGTCTCTGTCCCCCCCTGCCTCCCCTTGTCTCTGTCCCCCCCTGCCTCCCCTTGTCTCTGTCCCCCCCTGCCTCCCCTTGTCTCTGTCCCCCCCCTGCCTCCCCTTGTCTCTGTCCCCCCCCTGCCTCCCCTTGTCTCTGTCCCCCCCCTGCCTCCCATTGTCTCTGTCCCCCCCTGCCTCCCCTTGTCTCTGTCCCCCCCCTGCCTCCCCTTGTCTCTGTCCCCCCCCTGCCTCCCCTTGTCTCTGTCCCCCCCCTGCCTCCCCTTGTCTCTGTCAACCCCCTCCCTCCTCTTGTCTCTTCCAACCCCCTCCCTCCTCTTGTCTGTCCCCCCCTCCCTCCCTCCCCTTGTCTCTGTCCCCTCCCTCCCTCCCCTTGTCTCTGTCCCCTCCCTCCCTCCCTCCCCTTGTCTCTGTCCCCTCCCTGCCTCCCCTTGTCTCTGTCCCCTCCCTGCCTCCCCTTGTCTCTGTCCCCTCCCTGCCTCCCCTTGTCTCTGTCTCCCCCCCCCTCCCCTTGTCTCTGTCCCCTCTCTCCCTCCCCTTGTCTCTGTCCCCCCCTGCCTCCCCTTGTCTCTGTCCCCCCCTGCCTCCCCTTGTCTCTGTCCCCCCCCCTGCCTCCCCTTGTCTCTGTCCCCCCCCTGCCTCCCCTTGTCTCTGTCCCCCCCCTGCCTCCCCTTGTCTCTGTCCCCCCCTTGTCTCTGTCCCCCCCTGCCTCCCCTTGTCTCTGTCCCCCCCCCTGCCTCTGTCTCCCCCCCTCCCCTTGTCCCTCCTCCCCCCCCCTCTGTCGGTGTCCCCCATGTCTTTCTACCCCCTCCCTCCCCCTCACCTTTTTCTTGGTCCCTGGTGGCTAGTGGGGGCAGCCGGGGGATGTCTGCACGATACGTGCAGACATCCTCCATGCTGCCCGACACTTCGTCTATTATGATTCAATTAAGTGTAGGTGTGAGAGCCACCGTGATGGGGGGCATTAGATGGCCCTGGAGCCAGAATACTCCCTGCGGACTATGGACCCTCTCTGGGTCAAGAACTACTCCCTCCCAAAGGAGCTATGTCATTAGCCTCAGCCCACAGCTTACTGTGCACCACTACCACCAGGTGCAGCTCACCGGATAGTAGCAGAAACCACCTGGAGCTCTAAAGCGGATTACAAATGCGATGCTGACCACTGGAGACATCCGGGCGGAAAGCACTTTTGTGATTGGTCTTTTATTTCTTCCCACCCAGCAACCTAGCCATGGATTGGCCACCCGTTTAAAGGACAAAAAGTAGCTCATATGCTAATTGGCCACAGCATCCAAAAATAGCTTCTTCTCTACCCTGTCTCTAACCGCCCTGCCGAACACTTGAGCACTTTACAGACAAAAAAAATAAAATGCTATGGAACTGTAAAGCAGATCACAAATCTGTGAAGATATGCTGAAACTACTGGGGGCTGCTGATCCTCCATCCTGGAAGTGGGCAATTTGGTGAGTCATTAAATCCTTCAGTTGTTTTTGTGGGTACACTTCTTTTGGGGAGCGAGCAGAGCCCTGTTTCTAAGACTAGTAGTAGTTTGCTCCCGAATTAGTCAACCCCCTGTGGAGAGAATGTAGCTCTAATTGGTTACCACCAGCAGTTCAGGTTACTAAGATATTCCATAGCAGGCTGACCAGGAAAGGCACCGGGCAGGTGGCTACAGTTATTGGGCTGAGCAGAGACCATCACGTTCATCATCCCTCTGACCATTGTTATGCCCAAACATGTTATTTTGTTCGGTCACGGCACACTTCATGACCTAATACTGATGTTAATTTGTTCCTCCCATCTAGGTCGTCCACCTATGTCCCTGTCTCAGGGCTCATGCTATGTCCCTTGTTCCCCCTGTCCCCTCAGTGATTAGAGCATTACTTTACTGAGAGGGTAGTGGATGCATGTAATAGCCTTCCAGTGGAAGGCTATAGGTAAACACAGTGAAGGAGTTTAAGCATGCATGGGATAGGCACAAGACTATCCCATGTTTAAGATAAGGCCAAGAACTAATAAAAGTATTTAGATTGGGCAGACTAGATGGGTAAAAAAAGTTCTTATCTGCCAAAATATGTTTCTGTAGAACAATGAACATTGCTCTAAAAATGGTCTTTAGCAGGGGTAGGAAACTTTCGGCACTTTAGATGTTGTGGACTACACCTCCCATAATGCTCTAAAAGCCGTAATACTGGCAAAGCATCAAGGGAAATATAGTCCACAAGATTTGGAGTGTTGAAGATTGCCTACCCAACGTCTATAAATATTAGCTTTTTTTTTTTAAAGGGGGACATTTTTGTTGTACAACCCACACTAGTTAGTTAAGAATTCAATCCAAAAGTTGTGATTGTGACCGTGATTTTCACACCTTAATAATGACTGATCTCTGCTCATTGTCACTTAAGATACTCGAAAGGAAAAAGTCAAAAATCTACACTCCCTGGCAAATTAACTGGCTCTGCCTAGCAATTATACATGTTATCAAACAGATATCTTTCGGACAGTGTCTAGGACAGTTCTTCCTGGCTGCTTCAACGCTGACAGTTCAGCGTGACAGTTTGAACGCTGAACTGCTAGTGGTGAAAGGTAACGCGGCCACTTCATTGCAGCAATGTAAGCACTGACAGTTCAGTGCTGAACTGCCAGTGCTTACAAACAAACATACACCCCCTTAATAAATTAAACCCCCCTAAAAGTAATCACTAACCCCCCCATCTCTAATACTAACCCCCCCCAAACACTAATACCCCTAATACCAACACTAACCCCCCCCCCGAATCCCAATACAACACTAATCTCCCCCGAACCCCAATAAAAACACTAACCTCCACTGAACCACAATATTAACACTAACCTCCCCTGAACCGCAATATTAAAACTCACCTCCCCTGAACCGCAATACAAACACTAACCTCCCTGAACCCCAATACTAACACTAACCTCCCTGAACCCCAATACTAACACTACCCCCCAACCATAATACTAACTGCCCCGAACCCTAATACTAATACCTAACCCCTAATAATACTCACCTTGTGCGATCCCGTGATGAACTGTCCCGCGTAGAACGGTCCAGCAGTTACCTCTTGCGCGATGATCTGGCCATCGCACAAGAGGTCATGGTGAAGCGCTGCGTTCAAGCAGCCGCAATGAACCGTCCCATCCCCCTCGGACATGTTCTCTGGGACTTAATGAAGACATGACTTTCCCTTATTTTAATCATTCGTCGGACTTTAAGATTTGGATTATTGTGTTCTAATGTGGAATGCACCATTAAAACAGGACAGACAAAACAAGAGAAAATAAATAACAGACTGCTGAACTACACTCCCGATGGGGCATTACAAGTAGTGACAAGAACACTGATATTTATGTTCCTTATAGATACTTAAAGCGGACGTTTTCCAGCCTGGGACCTAGTGAACATAACTGGCAACCCCTCACACTTCAGAGAAAACAGTGGCTCAAGCCTACAGAATGGCACCTGAGGCTCTAATGGGATGGATTTTTTTTTACTTTTTTTTTTGCTAGGACCTCGTACCTTTTCAGCTTCATATTCGTTCAAGTACTCTTGCTTCTCCTCATCGGTTAGGTCACGCCACATCCCACCAATGATCTTCCCAATCTCCCACAACTTAAGGTCAGGGTTGGAAGCCTTCACTTGGTCCCAGACCTATTCAGAGACATTGGGGTGCGGAGATGGTTTTATTGGGTTATCTAAATGGTTGATGTTTATTCTACATCATATTGTTTAGGGGCAGAATATGGGCCTTAAGGGTATTGAGACTATAAGGGGATGTGTAGCAGCCTCATGCAGAACTCAAATTTAATCACTCACCTTCCTGCTGTATCTCATGTACGGCATCAGTGGCTTATCTGGAGGTTTGGGTGGCTTTGGAATTGTAATCCCTGATGAGGCCTACAAATAAGAAAGACAAGTTGGTTAATCAACATATTTCATGGTGTTTGAGGCCGACTCGTGTCTCATAACGTACTCCCTCTCTCTCACTTTCACTCTGTACACAGCAGAATCTGATAGCAGTCATTTTTATTATTCAGCAGTCATTTTTGTTTTGAACTAGTATTTTTGTCATTTTAACTGCCAAATTTCAGGCATCTTGCATTAAGGAAAACAAAACTTTTTTTCAACCTTTGCTATCTTAGAGGAAGCAAGGGTTAACATGGGTTAACATTTTTGTTTTCCTGATCCTAAGTAAACCCAACGTATATCTTTACTGATACATGTGGGTTTACTCCCGGCCCTGCCTCGGCTGGCGTGCATGGACACTGCTCAGAGACTGACTGGTACGGGGTTGTCGTAATGCTAGTGCCTCGGTTTTCAAAAAGGATCGATAGAGGGGACCTTTTAAAACTGATGTCTTTCTCCCAGGACTGAGAGACTGTCTGTGAAAGCAGCAGCCCTGATGCTTCCTAGGGAATTTATTTTAAAAATTCCTTGGTACGCATCAGGGTGCTGGTTAGAGGATAAACTGTCTGGTACCTTAATAAGTACATACCAGTTTATTGGCTATTTAAATACATGGTGTGGACATGAGAGTGCCCGTTTCCCCCTGTTTATATCACGCTCTTCGTTACTGGCAGCAATACACAATGTGTTTGCTAACCGTCTTGCTACTTACATCTCTTAGACGTAATCCTATCCCACTCGAATGTACCCGGTTTCGTTTTTTTATTACTCGATTGGTCTGTTGTATAGGCGCTCATTTAGTTCATAATTTAAGCGCTGACCACGCATACATAATAGATACCCACTCTACGGTTTTTACTATTGTATTGGTAACAAGTTAATACCTATTAAAAGGTATAGCCACGGAAATATGTCTGCTACTACATACCTCCACTGGGATCTGCTTGTCATCAAGAAGTGCTGCCTGGTCCATTTTCATCTTACCATAATTAAATGGCAGTTTAATGTGTTATTTATTTGAAGTATATTTGTGGAACCATTCCTATAGCTTACTTATGCAAAAATTATATAAAGTTTCCTAGATTGAGTAACATGTGATATACTGTGTATTGTATTGTTTGTTTTTACTGACACAATATCTTTTATGAATTACTGTTGGATATGACTCAATAAAAAAAATAAAAAAAAAGATCATGTTTACAACCATGTATGTACGTACGTATATATATATATATATATATATATATATATATATATATATATATATATAAAGTGTGTGTCTGCTCAGTGAACAGCATTGCAGGATAACCTTAGATGCATCAAATATATTAAAGGCACAAACAAATGTCTTAATTAGGATAAAAACGTATGGTAAATGGGTCTGTGGAGTCTCCAGTTTATGACATCACCTATGGCATGATATGAAAGTGAACTGCTTTTAAATAGGAAATGTGTAATTATTTGCATGTTAAGCCCAGGTAATGCCAAACTCCAAACACATTTTAAAAAACATTTTTTCTTCTAATTTCGGCATTTACTTGCTAAAATAATTTATAGAAAATGATTTGTTATTCTCTAGTCAGGTGATGCAATCGCTTAAAAGAGCCATGAACAGTGGAAATCTGCAGGGTGACATCTCCTTTGTTTGAATCAGTCATGACAGGCACTATTGGCACTAAAGTGGTCCTGAAGTAAACAAATATAATACAAAAGATAACTGTTGGTAAACAAGTCTATAAAATTGCCATGAGCCAGTTTTCCAGAAAAGTACAAAAATCATGCAGACTTGTTCTAGTCTATAACAGTAGGATTAATATTTTTTATAAATATGTTATCCATTTGAACATTAGTTTTAAAAGGCAATACGTTATTCACTGATTCTGAAGCTCTTGTGCACTACAGGGCAGCACCATAATGGAGAGGCAGCCGCCTCTCCGATATGAAGCATACGATTGCTCATAGGACGGGGTTTTTCAGTGTTCGTCTCCGATGGTCTTAAAGACACATGACATACCAGGTATGTTGTGTCACTAAGGTGTTAATGAAAGAATACAAATAAAGTACCATATTGAGCCCTCTTTGCTCCATGCAGCTCGATTAGAGGGCAGGCATGTTGTTCTGAATCTTGGTCAAGTTACTGAACATCATGTCTACTTTCTGGGCATTCAAACGGGTATTTAATTTCTCTAAGTAGTCTTTCTATTTAAAATGTATACGCTTTGGGCAATTTTTCAAATAAACATATGTTTTTTTCCCTCCAGTGGTCCTTTAAGTTTGTCAACATGCAATTGTAAATAGACCTTATCATTAATGCTAATGTACGAGTACATGGGGTAAAATGCTAGCTAGGTTACACTATATAAAAAAAAAGTTGGATTAGTGGCATTTTAAGAATAGTCCATAGAGTGGGGTTATAAAGAATTGTGACTGATCCATCATTAAAGCGGATTTTCACATTGCTCAAATACAGGCCAAGTAGTTTACCAGGAAGCATACAATGTCAAATTAAGTCTTGGGGATGTTACAATTACCTAACTTACTGGCACTCATTTTTATTAAACTTAGAGGGATGAAGGACACTTATTTAGTTGAATGGGAGAATGTTTCCAAGTTGGCTACTTTTGCTTTAAGTTTGAAATTCCCTGCAATTTTTCTCTTTCATGAATAAAGCCCTAAAGAACAAGAAGAAGAAAAGAGGACTGATGTGTATTCCTTTTTCCCTACATCACACGATTTGTATAACTGTTTTATAATAAAACCTATACCTTCCTTGCAAGAAAACCACTGATCCTTCTCTCCCTTCAATTGTTATACACACCGTCTCCTGCACAATATTTGTACTACTGATTCACAGCAAACCAAAATTTGTAATATTTCTGGAGCACAGACTAAAATCAGATAAGTAGCACAAGAGGTAGTATAAGTACATACATCAAGTTAGGTTCCAGTAGAAGGTAATCAGAGTAGAAAATGATTTTTGCGTAGCAACACATTACAGAAGTTTGTTATCAAACCCCTAGTCAGGAACAAATTACTTGTAGAAATGATCACACTACTAAATGAACAATATAAAAAAAAAAAAAACACACATTACGTGACATTTTCTCCTACATATAAAACAGATAAACAAGTTCTCTCTTTTGGTATCATGATAAAGTGTGTTTGTTGCAAGAGACTCACTGTTAACTCAAGTTAACACTGGCATCACTTTGCATACTCAATTACCTCGCAGGGAGGAAGCAGAATGATCTAAGTTGGCATCTGCCACGATGCAATAAGTAGGAGAAACAAATGTAGTTGAGAAGACTGCTTGTATTTGTTGATAACACAAGCACTTTTTCTACAGACGCATCTCCTCCCTACAATGGGTTGCTCGAAAGTTACATTTAGATAAACCAGTTATCATACAAACAAATATAGCTGTGTATATTTGAATACCATAATCACATTTTTAATAAAAATATATTTTTCAATGTGCACACAGAGAACCAAATCAAAGACATATTATCATAATCGGTGGTCTTTGGCTAAAGTCTTCAGATTGCTCACATAGTAACAAACCCAAGTAGCTTGCACTGAATGTATGTTCAATTATAGCAGCACAAACAAATTTCAAGGCAATGTTCACCCTTTAAAATCTGGAAATAAAAAATAGTTTTTGGAACTGACTGCGCTAATTGTTTTAAGATTTCTCATATTTGCAAGTGAAACATTTGGATTATGCCCTGCCCCCCACAGAGAAGGGCTTTGTATAGCTGCTGGACAACATTGTAAAAAAACGAGATATATGCAGGCACATTGTCCTTGCAAGAAATGCTCTGCTATAAGACCCTGTTGTGACACATTCATTAATTCTCCTACCGTTACCCTGCTGTTGCTGCCTGGGTTCCCTCCCAGCCTGTAGTTGTTGTAGGCAAGATGGCTGTATGGATTGTATCCCACAAACCCTGGTGTGCTGGGCAATTGCTGATGGAAACAAATGAGACAAAAAACACGAATGAGAAATGAGTTCCAACAACGGAAAAATAATAAAAAAAATAAAATTCTAAAAAGTGGATTTAAAAAAAAAAAATGTAAAAAAAATTACAAAATGAAAATGGTTTGTTTATGGCATGTAAAAGGAGCTGTGGAATTAAAGTTTAACTGGAATTTTACAAGAACAATAGTCTAGGGCAGGGCTTGACAAATCTAATTAGATTTTAGGAGCCAGCCAAAAAATTTAGGAGCCAGACAATCACGCAAGCATACACGCAATTCATAAACACACACGGCTTCTTCACATATATACACACACACACCTACTTTACATATACACATATATCCAAACACCTCACACACCTACTTTACATATACACATATACACAAACACATCACACACCTACTTTACATATACACATATACACAAACACATCACACACCTACTTTACATATACACATATATCCAAACACCTCACACACACCTACTTTACATATACCCATTTATACAAACACTTCACACACCTACTTTACATATACCCATTTATACAAACACCTCACACACCTAATTTACATATACCCATTTATACAAACACCTCACACACCTACTTTACATATACACATATACACAAACACATCACACACCTACTTTACATATACACATATATCCAAACACCTCACACACACCTACTTTACATATACACATATATACAAACACCTCACACACCTACTTTACATATACACATATACACAAACACATCACACACCTACTTTACATATACACATATATCCAAACACCTCACACACACCTACTTTACATATACCCATATATACAAACACCTCACACACACAAACCTACTTTACATATACCCATATATACAAACACCTCACACACACCTACTTTACATATACACATATATACAAAACACCTCACACACACAAACCTACTTTACATATACCCATATATACAAACACCTCACACACACAAACCTACTTTACATATACACATATATACAAACACCTCACACACACCTACTTTACATATACACATATATACAAACACACACCCACCTCACACAGTCTTTTCTTGATGTGTCCCCCCTCCCTGCTGCTTTACCTCATTGCAGGGGAGGGGGACATCCGTGCTGCAGCATGTCCTCACTCATCGGCCTGCTGAGTGCCCGGATGTCACGTGTCGACACCCGGCACTCAGACACGCGTTGCGCGAGGGGGCGGAGCTTGCAGTCTGTGCCATCAGCACAGACTTTACCCCCTCGCGCTACGAAAAAAGAAAAAAAACATCGGATGGCAGCAGCAAGGGGACAGGGAGGGTAACTTCACCCAGGCGCCAGGTCCCTTTTTTCTGGTCGCCATGGCGACCTGGCGCCTGGGGTTTGTCGAGCCCTGGTCTAGGGACTGGTAAGTAAAAATGCAATACTAAAATAAATTTTTAGTATGCATAATGTATAAAAATGAAGTAATATGTCAGGAACAGGGCTTGGCTCTATGATTTTACTTTTCTTATAAACACCTCACACTTGGCATTTAACCATGTATATTGTAAGCTTAATAATCCAAAACTAGCAGCTATTGCAATAGCATGGAATATTAATATGACTGAAACGTGAAAAGATACAGCTAACAGAGGGGAAGAGTATGTGCAACATACAGGATGCAAATACAGACCCCAAATGCAAACTACATACAGAGTTGAGGAAACACCAGACTACAAAAAAAAATAAAAAATCTGTTAAACGTCAGTGACGTTGAGATATCAAAAAACTGCAGAAATATTGTTTTTCTTGTTTCTATAAAGAGCTTTTATTTTGTTATAAATTCTCATACAAAGAACAGCATATGACAAAATACGGGGGGCAAAAAGAATATGCAGAGCAAAATTCCTTAGCTGGCCAAAGGAAGCAAGCACACAAAATGACAGCACGCACTGGACAGACACAAAACATGTAATTTCATGAGAAGCAAGAATGAGAATTTTATTTTCCAAAGCTTGGTTTTTCCCATTGAAGAACAGAAATAAAATGGATAAATATCTAATTTTAACCCACAATAATTGTGTTTAAAATTAGTGCACATCGGTTTGTTGGGTTCAGACTTCCGCTGGTTTACACATTCTTATTACCATGGATGAAAAGAAGTTGTATCTGTGGCTGTAGGCCATCATTAAAAGATGACGTAGACAGTGTGTACATTTACAGCAGAGGTTCATATTCTGTAAGGCAAGTTTCATGACAACAATTATGTTTTTTTTTCCAGTGATCCCAAATTTACCTTACAGAATAGAACACTTGGTAACTCAGTCAAACTATTCTGTGTTGAAATGTCAAAGTTTAACGTCGAGTTTTAGTCTTTATTACTCACTGTTGTCGGAGCTGGAGCAGGGGGTGGAGCGTATGATGGTCTTTCTGTTGAAGAAAAAAAAACATAACAAAAGGTGTGATGATTAAATGAACATTAGTAACCAAGATATTTTTTACAGGATAAAGTTATGTAATTTAAAAACCTAGCAATCTCGACAGCTGCTTGTGACATTTAAATACTGTGTTCAGGTCTGTGACAATGAAAACACCTCAAGCAGGGGGAGGATATGTGCAATGACAGAAATATAAAGCAACCTTTTGCCTCATAAAAATATATATATTGTGCGTGTGTGTATATATATTGCCTCTTAAATAAAGCCACCCACTAAGAATGCACAGAAATTGACTGTTCACAAAAAAAAAACAAAAGCACCAAAATTCACTTACTTGACATTTTTGCAGATTGTGTGTGAAACCACTCACATAGAACCTGTAATAGAAAATATAACAAGGTTAGTGGTACAAACACACCAGCATTACATGTATACTAAAAGCACATCTTAGACTGACTGCAATCAGTGTTTTCCAAGCTCGTCAGGGACATATATTGCCCTTCAGGCTGAAGGCATAGCTCTGTCTCTCTGTGATGTTTCACATTCATTCAGTTAGTAACTACAAGGGTCAGGTATTTCAGAGCATTCCAGATGTGCAGAGGCTGTACCACATTTCTATGTTACTAAATACATCAAATGTTTATATAGCCGTAACAATTTAATCAAATTTAAAGGATGCTAAAAATTTAAATAAACAGTGACAAAGATACATTCATGTTCAATCTGTCTAAAGCAAATACCAACACAAAAAGGAAGGATGGGGAAAATGCTGTTTTTTTACGGCTCATTTAAAAGGGACTGTATCACCTAAACATGTTTTTTAATGTGACTGTAGATAATAAAAACTGATTGAAATGTATCTATACATTGTGTCAGCAAAAATGGGAGAAAATACCTAAATTAGTAGAAACTTGTTTTAAATGTGTCGGTGGAGTCCCATTTGCCATTGAAAAGTTGTTCATTTGCATACTGTGCCACAGGTGATGAAATAAACAGGAGACTCTGCAGACGCATTTAAAACAAAAGCAAAATTTTCTCCAGATTCAGGCATTTGCTTTCAGTTTTGCTAATGCAATGTATAGATTATATTCTCTACAGTCACAGTGAAAACAATGTTTAAGTGAAACAGTCCTTTAACGCCGAGTACCACACAGTTGTGCAGTACAGGACTAGCAAACTACAGAATGAAAGATTAAAAAGTATTTTTCTCACATGAATTGCAGATTAAACCGACAATTTATAGGTCATAAACGAATTACATATTCCTATCACAGGGAAAAGAAATGAACACCTTAAAGATCAGTGTATCACCATTAATACCTAACCTTTGGCATTCTAGCTGTTGCAGTATATGTAGATCAGGCTGCCTATGCTGGATGGGAGCCGTACTCCACATTAGATACAGTGCCATACTGGGCCGTACCGCGGCTTTAGATTACCCACCCTGGATCCTTATTACACCCTTGTTTTGAATTGTGCTATTACTAGGTCCCTGCATTGCGCTGATCTGCTCGAACCACCTCGGCATCTCCCCATGGCGAGATTTACATTGCCAGGGACCTGCTGCACTAGGCCTCAAAGGCCCGGTCTCGCCTGCAGTCAGTAACAATGCCTAAAATGTAATACCTCCGCTCACTTTTCCGTTTTCCTTGCGGTTTCTATTTATGTACAGCCGTATCACAACATGTCCTCAGCCTAACGCCGACCAAGCTCACCTGCCTTGGCGCTCGCCCCTCTCCTTTCTTCTTTGTTCTCGCTCTCTCTCACAGGAACCAGAAATGCTGCCCTCACTTCCGCTGCCGCACTTTCCACACAGCAACCATTACGCATTCAGTTCACAAACCAGCAAAAAGCAATCTGCTTAACATTATGTTAGAAGTGTGAACAGAACTGCACACTATTTTCTTCCTCAAAATTATGCACAACTTGCCGCCTCAAAAAAAGTTTTTATACCAGTTTAGAATTCAGTGTTATTATTGACAAAGTCAAATTAAACGCTGGGTGGTGGAGTCTAAAGGCTGTTATTACAACTAGTCTATAGTTTTTAAGAAGAAAAGCATCTTTTGTTCTTTTATTTGTAATGATGATTAGCAAGGTTTGCACAGTGGATGACGAATCTGTGTTGTTTATAGTTACTTTTTATGCAGCGAATGGCTTTCAAAGCGTGTGCTTGCAGCATTGATCTTATAGTGCAGGGGGATGCAATGTGCGGCCAGTTTAACATCAAACTGGCACTCATTAATTCATATTCTTATTATCCCTATGAATGTATACTTTTGTTTGAATAAAGTTAATTTAAACTTCTCTTGTATTACTTGCTAAATAAGTAAACATTTTTCTATGGCTAATAAGTAAAATGAATGATGCAAAACTTACACATGCATGTTTGATTATGTTTCCCACTTCAGAACACATTTAATACCCCTGTTATACTGGGCAAAAAAGAGTGCAACAAGTCAGGGTTTCTAAGTGAGGAAAATATTTTTGACTTCCCACAAAAACTGCAAACAGCAAAAGTTTCTCCTGAAGGTTTATTAAGCTACCTCAAAAGCATAATTAAATGGACTCAACCTTAGAATTGCTTATACTGTGAATGTAAAGACAAAGAAGATGGATACATTTAGGATGAATATATTTCTGCCATTCTACGACAGTATAAAGCAAAAGAGATCACACACACACTCTGGTAATTAACCTTCCTAATACACCAGCAAAAACGTGTGTGCAAAATATTGAAAATTCACTTATCTGTAACATGAATCTTAAGTCAGCAAATTTCCTACACACAATGTGTATGGAGACAAGGAAAAAACAGTGGTAATATAGTGTAGAATGTTTAGGATGGAAAAACCCCATTTGTATATCCTCCAAACTGGATACAGTCACATGGTTTGGAGTCTCAACCGTTACAGGCTCATAGATATAAAGTCAAAACATTTATCCCAGTATGATACTTTATTGGTCCCCACTTGTGGATGTTGACAGCAGTGATGTTCTTAATTGGGGAGAGGTGATAACTATAATGTTGTGAGGCACAAGGACTTAAATAAGTATGGAAATCAACGAGGATATATCAGCCAATACATTGAAGGAAGAGAAAGCACCTATTAAAATCTAATAAATATACTTAAACAACAAATAGCATCTCCTTACATGTTAGTTTGCAGGTACAGATTCCTATGCGCAAATCGTGTTAAAGGTAACTATCGTTGCAAGCGTTTGTCACTTTAAGGCTCAGAATTCTAACGGGTGTTGAAACGAATCCTTCCTTGCATGATGATGTTGACGCATTTTCTTACATCTTCATGAGATGTCTGGCATTGATCCTCCTTGACTCCATATAGATGCAGACCTGAACATACTACACTATATTACCTCTGCTTTTTCTTGTCTCCAAGAAGTGGTTTTCATCATTTTGCGCACCTTTACCCTGTCAGAGTGAAAGAGGGTAAAGGTGCGCATTTCAGTCCCTCACAGTCTTGATAAGTCCCTGTGAGGGAGTGAAAGATTGAACTTGGGGGGGAAAAATCCTGCTTAACGTTAAGTCCCCTGAGTGCTGCTTTTTTCAGAGTGCTAAGGTAAACGGGAGTTATATATATCATATGCACACACCATCATATAGACATAAAATACATTTTATATTATCTGAATTATTAGGAAGACTTCACATTTTATTGTATATTTACATTATAATATATACAGTCATTACCAAACATGAGCAGTTTCAGAGAATAAACCCTTCTATTACCACACATGGGCAGTTTCAGAGAATTAACTCATCTAGTAACAGACATGGGCAGTTTCAGAGAATAAAGCCCTCTAATATCAGACATGAGCAGTTTCAGAAAATAAGCCCCTCTAAAATCAGACATAAGAAGTTTAAGATAATTAACCATTATTTTACCAGATGTGAGCAGTTTGAGAGAATGAACCCCTCTATTACCAGACATGAGCATTTTCAGATAATTAACCCTTGTTACCATATGTTAGCAGTTCCAGATAATTAATCTCTCTATTACCAGACATGAACAGTTTCAGATAATGAACCCCGCTATTACCAGACATGACCAATTTCAAAAAAGGAACCCCTCTATTAGCAGACATGAGCAATTTCAGTGAATCAATACCTCTAGTACCAGACATAAGCAGTTCAGAGATTTAACCATTCTCTTACCAGAAATGAGCAGTTCTAGAGAATTAATCCATCTTTTCCAGACATGGGCAGTTTCAGAGAATTAACTCTTCTCTTACCAGACATGAACAGCTTTAAAGAATTAACCCCTCTGTTACCAGACATGAGCAGTTTAAGAGAATAAACCCCTCTGTTACCAGGCATGAGCAGTTTCAGAGAATAGACATTTGAATTACCAGATATGAGACGTTTCAGAGAATGAAACGCTCTATTATCAGACATGAATAGTTTGTGAGTATTAACGCCTCGTTGCACACACTCAGTCACATACACACACAGTCACAGTTTTTCTGACTGATGCACCTGTTATTCAGGCCTTAACTGTTTTGCCTCATTGGGACCCTGGAGTTTCCTCATATTGCTTTGAAAGCACATAATATATTTTCATTGTTTTTATTTTCTGACCAAGAATAACTTGCATTTCCATAATTATTTTATTGCTTTTACCAAGGCATTATAACATGACATTCAATTTGTCCCTGTTATCCCTAAATCTACGCAATGTTGTTCATGGATCGGTAGGCTGTATATTACATGCCTTTTTCATTATTAATTGGATCTCTATTTCAGGAGGGTTGTCTTGTGTTGCTTCATCTTT
Organism: Pelodytes ibericus; assembly: GCA_036172795.1. Classification (NCBI taxonomy): domain Eukaryota; kingdom Metazoa; phylum Chordata; class Amphibia; order Anura; family Pelodytidae; genus Pelodytes; species Pelodytes ibericus. The sequence goes on along the minus strand of CM069862.1, from coordinate 154,849,751 downwards.
GGCTTCCAGATAGATGTCAAATTTCAGAGATGCTTTTTTCTTTTTAAATTGAGGATTTTCTTTAAAAAAGGATTTCTCCCACTCTGTGTTTATTTCATTTATTTTCCCCATCCTACAAAAAGAAGATGGTACACATATTAGAACATGTTTCATTGTCTCTATCCATGGGATGTTCTCCTAAAGGGACAGTTCCACCAAGCATATTTTCAGTATGTTCTACATGTGTCTAATATACTTGAAATGCACTTATTATTAATGTAACAATTTACAGTTCTAACCTAGTTTTACATTGAAAATAATTTTATCGGGGCCTCTGAATTTAGGGACATTCAATAAAGAGGGGTTGAAGAGAAACATTTCCATAGCATCAGTAATAAGTCTATTACACTGTATTTGCAGTTTTTATGAGATAGGAAGAGTACAGGGGAAAAAAAACCCTGAAATGACAGATGGGGCTATTCACATTTCATCTCACCAGTTTAACTGAACATTATGCAGGGACAAACATGGTGGGTTCCCCCTGTTCCTTATAGCTAAATTGGTGAGATGAAATGTTAATCTTACCACAACTCACCTGAACTTACCTGCAACTCATGCAGGTAAGCCCCCAGAGAGTGTCTTTGCCTGGCATAGATCACAAACATCTTACCTATGCACACAAAAAAACTTAATATAAAATACACACTGGGAGGCATTTTTTTCTCCATGGAGTTCTGTACTAACCTACATGAAAGGAACAAAACATGAAATATCCTAATGCATTCTCCAATACCAGCAAAGGTACCAGTCAAATTACAGGGATGATTTTCATTCCCCTATTCAATTTTTAAAACAGTGTGTTATTACAAAACAATCTTTTAGAGCAGTACAAATATCAAATTTCTTAAAATTGGAACTTCAGGAATGCCATTTTTTTTTTTTTTTTGCAAAATTGCTTTTGTGTAGACAGCATACTTTAAACATAAACATAGAAACCATTTGGCTCATCTAGTCTACCTCATTTTTTTAATACTTTCATTAGTCACTGGCTTTATCATATATCTGGATGGCCATATGCTGCTGTCTCACCAACAAGATCTACTGTCACATAACCAAAAGCTCTTTGATAATACAATGAACAAAATAAAAATAATATAATGAAAGAATACAAATAAAATACCTTATTGAGCCCTCTTTGTATAGCTCTATCAGGTAGCTGACATCTTGGGGTCAAATGAAGCAATATCTGACCGAACTGCCTCAAAATGTCTGCCCCCTTTTAGATTAATACAAGAAAAGCATGTGAGATAGCTTAGTGGGCTAATGCATGATCTGTAGAATCTCTTCAACTTTTGGGGTCACATTAATTCTTCTGAAGTATATAAAATGAGGACAATTAAATTGGGTAATAGTAACATTCCCTGGATATTGAGCAAAAGTAACACCCACAGGATAGACTTGAAAACCAGAAAATATCTGAATGGTTAAACACATTGGGGGTCATGTATAAAAACTCTTGCACTACAAAGTTTTGGGAGAGGTATAAAAAGGTACCGTTTTTTATGTATACCAGTGATTACAGATTTTTATTAATCCCGACACTTTTCAGTAAGGGAGTGAGACTTACACCAAACAGTATTTTGCAGAGTTTTCCCGACACTAACTGGCTGCATCGGCACAATGAGCCACTGGCACCACCAAAAGTACAGCCTAGAGTCCCCAAATTTGTCAGGAGTCTGCTTTATACATAGGCACTCATGTCAGTAGCGCCATTATTACACTATGTATGTGTGTGCCTTGTTTATACACAACGCCTCATTATTATTAGTAGTAACAGGGACTCAATACTTTTTTTATTTGTAATCTTTCATTCAAACATTTTTATTCAAAATACCTGCACTTGATGCAATCTTTCAATTAAACAGAACTTCATTCTTTACCGACTGTTGTCCTTTAAGTTTTTTGGAATGACTTACTGTATGATACCACAGGTTTTCGCATCTTCATTTTCAGCATTCTCTTTAAGTATTTCCTCCTTGAGTATAGCTCCTGTGTTAGGCTCAGTAAACATTTTTACATTTGAGGCTGTAGCAAGAAATGTTTTAAACATGTCAGAATAAAGCTGTGATAGATATTATGTTTCATAGCAAGTAATCTCTCAATTCTTACCAGCGCATTCCGCCTCCTCTTTAAAATCTGTTTCTCCACTTCTCTGCATAATCTCTTCCATATCAACCATTTCTAGATTTCAGAGAATAAGGTTATTTTGAATGCTGAAGATGTGAGATCAACACCACACAGTGTGACAGAAAAATTCTATATTCATTGTGAAGTCCGCTAATTTTATGGAACTCTGCTCTGAATTAAAGTCATAGTTTTTATCAAGAGGTTATTCACAGAAGTACATAAAGAGAGCCTGTCAAAGGAGTGTAGAGTAACAAAAAAGATTCAGAAGTCAATAGACATTTATTATTAATGTAGATCCATTTGCCCAGTGAACTCATTAACTAATGTATCAAGAATAATGACTAGAAGTCCTGAGCCATCACCGCACTGGGACAAAGCATATCCAGATGCTTGTTATTAAATTAACTGAACTGTTATTGAAGACTTATTGAAGACTTGACTGAGCAATTACATTTTTTAAACCTGTCCTAGACTCTCAGTTTCTGCATTAAATGGACCTGTTCTACCAGATGTAAGGATCTTATTTTTCCCAGTTCCCATAAAAAGGGATCTATCCACAGAAAAAAAGTCATGGCCTAACTCTGGTGGCCATGCAGGTCCCGAAAGGTAGGACTGTTCAGGCTGCCCTCAATATAAATAGAATAAAATGTTTAATATTCTTAAGAAAACATTGGCATATCTGTTTCGTGATGAGGACATTAGACCTTTTGGTGAAGTTCACTAGAAATACGGCACGTAAGCTTAAGGATATGTTAACAATGTCCGCTTAAAGTTGTTGAACATATTAGGTCTCATTCTTACTCTCTACTTTCTTACACTGCAGTAGCGTCACTATCAAGTAATATTTCTGTTTTATACATCCACCCATTTTCTTACTCTTACCAGGGCTGATCTACTGTAACCATGTAATACCTGGATGTGAGCCAAAAATTTGCTATTTTTTTAATGTTATATCCACCTTTATACATCACCTATTTTCTTACTCTTTTCATTCTTACCAGGGCAGATCTCCTCCTCCTTAAACTCTGTTTCTCTATTGCTGTGAAAAATTTCTTCCACACCAGCCATGTCTAGATTCCCGGCAATAAAAGAACAATTTAGAACATTGCAGATGTGATGTCAGAACCATGCATTGTGACACATATTCTCATTATATTGTAAAGTTCCATTTTTTCAAAAAGGTTATAAAAAAGGCTATCAAACAGACCTCACAGCATTGCCTGTACCAAGGCTCCTCAGTGACATCCTATCCTGGATTGTGACAATTACTCCTGTTTAAACAGTTTCCAAATAAAACTTATCACTCAATATGTATACATACATTATCTAATACATTGCTCCGTTCTAGTGCCATCATCCTACATAGAACCTCTTTTTGTATAAAGTGGTGGCTGATGGCTATGATGTTATTCTCTACATGCTGGTATAGAACCACACTGCAGTTCAAGAACTTATGAAACATAATCAAAGCCCAGTCTCCTACTACCATCTTAGTTCCTTTGTGCTATTGAAAAAACCAAGCAACTTGGTCTAATACTATTATGAAAAAAAGGTGACTGGGTATTCACTATTATATCTTTCTAGTAGATTGACCTTGCCATGGTTGACAGATATAACGTTTACATATTAATATGACTGATATTCAACTTAGTGCCACCTTTGTGATAAGATAGTCATAACTTTAACAGCTTTCATAACCATCCCTCACCTCAGCAGCAAAAAAAATGGAATGTCAGCTCACTGTGCAATAACAAAATATATGTATCTTTACTACCAGGCATCAAAAAAAAAAAAAGAAGGTTAAATAGACAGATTGCCTATGATTACGCGCCTCAAGCAGTGTGAAACGGATTGTTGGACTGTCCACCTTTTCATAGCCAATCTTATCTATATAACCTTTTTATAAAATTTTGATAACTGGAAATAAAGATATATACATTTTTTTACGGTCTGTGAGGGTCAATAGAATATAGAGCCTCTGTCAGACGGGATGACGTAGGACGTGCGCGTCGAGAGTGAGGGGCGTGGTTGAGGTTTGGGAGAGCCCGAGGTTTGGCAGCAACTCCGACAGACCGAATGCTCGTTTGGTCCCCCCGCCGCGAACTGAAGCCGGTATCTTCCCCCTCCGCTACTCACTAAACATCGCCCTTTCATTGGTGGTCCCGAAGGCGACACAGCTTTCCAAGCAGCGAGTACAGCAGCAACCTCACATTTGGCGCCAAATCCTGGAAAGCTCCATCTGACTATCGAAGGCAGCGTATACCTGGCCGGGAAATATCTTCTGGAGGCGGCAAGTAAAAAAATAAATAACGGGGAAACGTTTCAGCTTATCTATGTGGATGATGCTGTTTGACTCGTATTTGGCCAAGCCTGCAATCTGTAACAACCGGTAAGGGGGAACTGCCCCGAACTTTCAAATATCTTAACACTTTGTTACAAATCTGCTGCAAAGATAATATAGCAATGCTTGGAAAGCTAAATCCCTCTGTATAAAAACTGTATTGTACATGCCTAGCTACCCCACGTGGAACCAGTGTAAAGTGTAAATCTCCATAGGGGGGGAAGAAAAGGGGACAAGGACAAATAGTCCCCACTCTGCACCTCGGGTACAAACCCTATTGAAATTTTTAACTGTGCAGTGAATCCTATAAAAGAAAAAAAAAAAAAGGTATAACTACACGAAATTTGGAATACTCGGCATGCTGGAATAGCAAGGGGAACTGCCCTGAATGCGAAATACAGGTTAACCCTTACTGTACATGTACTGCTAATTTACTATATCAGTGACTTGACAGACGATATGCACGTACATATAAACGCCACTGTACTGGCTTCCGATATCCCACGAGGAATCAGCACAAGATGTTTACTGTTTATGTGGAAAAGGAAAGGTGATATGAACAAATAAAAGTATATTGGCTCCCTGATAAGATAAAACATTGAAACTCTGTAAGGGGAGGAGAAACGCAAAGAGGCTAAGTACATAGAGCCAGTGACATATGTCAAGTTTGCAATTTGTCCTGTTCTTGCAAGGGTGAACCGCTCGCACTGTTGAACACCTGTTAACTCTTCACCATAAACTGCTGTAAAGCCATTACAGCAGTGACTTGTCAGCCAGTATACAATCCATAAAAACCGTACTGCACACGCCCAGATATCCCCTGTGACACCCTAGGACACCAGTATAAGCCCTCGCTCTCCATATGAGTAAAGGAAAGGAGGTCATGAACTTTTAACTTTATACTCTGTACCTGTGGCATAAATTGCATCTATATCATGTAAGAAGCTCTAAGCCAAATAGGCAATCTTCTCATTAAAAGCTTTCTATGGATAAATAAGCCAAAAGTTATTACAACCCTTCCTACTCAGAACCTCAAGGCAATACCTAGCAATCCCACAGTGGTATTTCAGGCTCTATAGCCGGTCGAGAGTTGAAACAAAGCATTGCTTTACCCTCCTGAATCAATTCTAATGCCAACTCAGTGTCCTCTGATACAAAAGGGAACTGGATACAAAATCACACTGGTATGAAACCTAAGTGGGATACTACTTGTTGCTAAAGAGGCAGATCGCAGAGTTAATCATTTCTTCGAATCAGCAGGAACTCAACCTATTGCAATCGAGGAACTTAAGTAAACAATTTCTCTAAGAAGCTAGAAAAGGAAAGTAACCACTGGGCTACTTTTTAGCAATCTAGTAAGGTAGGAAAATACCTCCCAAACCTGATAAAACAGAGAAAAGCAAAAATACTCAGAAAACGGGAAAACCTCACCCCATTGAGGCATACTATTTCCCTAAAGCTCAAATGAATACCTCGGCAGTAACAGACAAGAGCTCGCCAGACCGGATTTTAGAGGCATCTATACAAGAAACAACCACATACATAACTCAATCTAACTTGATAACAGCTTTGGATTCACTATACGCAAAAATTAAAATAGACCTGGATACAAATTTCGCAAACTATAAAGACGAGCTATCTCAGATCAAATCTGCAATTTCTTCTCAATCTATAGAAGTGGCTGCACTGCATGTAAAATTAGTAGAATTCCAAACAAAACAGGAACAAACAACCAATGAAATTCCAAAACTGGAGATGAAGCTGGCAGACCTGGAAGACCGCTCACGCAGGCAGAACCAAAAAATTTGGGGTATTCCGGAGGAAGTTACGGATCTGCTTGCCTTTATAAAATAACTTTTAATTACTTACATTGATCCTACCTTAGTTCACCACTATGCAATAGAAAGAGCACATAGACTACCAAAACCAGCTACTATTTCACAAACAAAAGATCCTAGAGACGTTCTGGTCTGTCTATGTAGCGCGAGACTAAAAGAAGAACTAATGCAGGAATTTCGGAAGGACCCATCTAAAGCATCTAAATTTGCACTTTTGAAATTATACACGGACTTATCATACTATACAAGACAAGCAAGACAAAAATATTCAGACTCTACCGCTTGTTTGCGAGATGCTGGAATTAGATATTCCTGTGGATTCCCAACAAAATTAAGAATCTCCTATCAGGATAAAATTAATTTATGCTATGACCCGCAACAAGCAAGAGATATGATCTCCTTGTGGGGCCTGAAAAGGCCATAGTATTTACGCAGTTGATTAGCTAACTATAGGAAGTAGAATTAGAAGAATTACCTTTTTAATATAAATTCTTTATTGTTTTCAGAAAAGAGACATACAAAATAATCGTATATACAAAAGAGATGCATATTACGAAGACAATGAGTAGGAGAAAGAGAAAGAAGAGAAAAAAAAAGGGTGTGCACGCTGGGAGGAGACAGACAGGGCTGGAGAGTGAATCTCCCCAGATGGTGTTAAGTCATATGTTATTAATATATCGTTCAGGGCACCGGATTCGGATGATGCGGGTATAGGCTATCCAATTTGTCCAGCCACTGATCATAAAGACCAAACCTATAGGGGGATAGATGGTCTGACCACGCCAACTCTCTCTCCATCCAAAGTTGGTGTCTCAGTTGGTGCATAAGCTGATTCTTTTGAAAAGGAATACTTGATTTCCATCTACGGGCTATTAAGATCAGACAGTGTAGCGCCAGAGGCAGGAGCGAGGGGGGGATCAGCCTCAGGTTTAGGTGAAGCAAAGCTGATTCTGGGCGGAATGGCATACTGCTCCCCGTAATCCCTGAAAAATACTCAAAAGCCCATTCCCACAGAGATCTAATAGACAAACAACCCCACCACACATACAGGTATGAACCCACTCTCAATCCACACCTCCAACCGTTATTTGGATAGTCCTGGTACATTTTGGCCAGCCTATTCGGCACCAAATACCACCTGTTAATCAGTTTGTATTGGTTCTCTACCAAGTTCAAACAATGAATGTTTTTCTTAAGCTTCATAGAAGCTGCCACCCATTCAACTTCAGATATACTTAAGCTGAGGTCCCTCTCCCAAGAGGAAATAGCCCCAATCTGAGAAGAGGAGCACAGCTGGAGGATATCCTTTGACTTAGTCAAGGGCCTCGGGACCACAATAGAGCAGAAGAGGCGTTTCAAACCCATCGACTTCGCATGGGGTATTTTATATAGAGAGGCGTTTAGAAAGCTTTTTAATCTTAAATAACTAAATATCTCAGTATGAGGGACATTCCATCTAACCGCTAAGTCGGAGAAGTCCAACAGCTTATGTTCGTGGAGAACATCTTCGACACGGACATCTATGCCCCCGAACCAACGCTGTAGTGAGATATTCCCTAATAATTGGTCCACTAGACTTATTCTATGTGACGGGAGAATTTTACCCTGTAATTCCAACCTAGATTTAATAGGTTGCCATGCCTTCCATAAATGACCCAGAATTATGCAATTCCCTTCTAAGGTGGATTGATCGATCCTGTTGTAACGGGACCAGACATAAAACTCAAGACATCTAATCCCCGAGGCCCTGGATTCCAAAACATACCATGGTTCTAATTGGTTAGATGTTACCTGAAGATGATACAAATGAACCATCATATTTGCTTGGTATAAGTGGCGAATAGAGGGGAAGTTTAAACCTCCTTTATTAAATTTCTTAGACAATATTTTCACACTAATTCTAGGTTTTTTGGCCTTCCATGCATATGCGGTAAAGCTCCTTTGGACCATGTCCAACCAGCTTTCTGGAACCGAAAGGGGGATCATGCGAAATAGATAGTTCCACTTGGGGACAATATAAGCGTTAAGGATATTGATCCTTCCCCACCAGGAGGTGGGGTCTGTTTGTTAGTCCAGTCAAAGGGAAAATGTACCCTTAACTCAGCCACCAAGGAATCCGGCATATTAAGAGACAAAACTCTGGTCTTATCTACATTCAGTTTATAATTAGAGGCAATACTATATTGCCCAATCTCATCCATTAAATGGCCCAGGGAAATCTGCGGAGAAGTCACCGTAATGACAATATTGTCTGCATAAAGTGAGATCTTTAACGCGGCATCTTTAGAGGGAAAACCCTTAATATTCTTGTTGTTCCGAATTCTGATAGCTAACGGCTCGATTGAGAGGATATAAAGGAGAGGAGACAGTGGGCATCCCTGCCTGGTGCCATTGGACATGTCATACCATTTTGAACATATGTTAGGGCCCACTACTCTGGCTGCTGGTCTTGAATGCAGGGTCATAATAGCCTGAAGAATCCAACCAGAAAAGCCAAATGCTCCCAACACTGCCTCCAAGTACCCCCACCCGACCCTGTCAAAGGCCTTCTCAGCGTCCAGTGACAGGGTCAGGAGGGGCATGGTCGATTTATTCGCCAAATCCAAGATATCAGTGAGACGTCTGACATTGTTATAGGAAGACCTTCCCGGGACAAAGCCTGTTTGGTCGGGATGGACCAAGCCAGGAATCACCATCTTGACCCGAGCCGCCAGGATTGAAGCGTAGATCTTCATGTCAACATTAATCAGGGAAATGGGTCTGTAATTTTTGAGTTCGGCTGGATCTTTGTCTTGCTTTAGTATTGGAATAACGTTGGCTCTCAACAACTCCCGAGGGGGAGACGCAGCTAAAACCAATTCATTATACATCCTACATAAGGCCGGAGCCACAACTTTCTTAAAGAGCTTATAGAAAGAGTTACCATACCCATCGGGTCCAGGAGTTTTATATGTTTTAAATTGTCTATGGCCAACTCGACTTCCTCCACGGAAAAAGGTATATTTATCTTCTGTAATTGAGCTTCTGTAAGCCTCGGGAGTGGGACCTACCCCAAGTAGCGTTCTATACATGACAGATCTGGTTGAGCAGGTAAGTTGTAAAGTTTGGAGTAATATTGGGCAAATGCACAGCCGATCTCCTCTGGGGAGGCTGATATTTTCTGACCTTCCACTATTTTGTCAATTCGACTACCGGCTTGTTTCTTTTTTAACCTTGCTGTCAGAGTTTGAAGGACTCTGTTGCCTTGATAGTACGTTTGCATTTTTTTAGTTTTTTTTATCGTACACAACGTATTCTCCTCTAGTTTTTGTTGATCTGACATTGAAGATCTGAGATTAATTTGATATTATTCGGGTCAGGGTTTACTTTATTTGACATTGATAACCGATAATATGCCAGATAGTGGTCCTTAAGGCTCTTACCCCTTTTACGTTTCGCCACACTGTCCAACTTGATCAAATAACCTCTAATAACCGCTTTATATGTACACCATAGATTGGTGCTGGAAGACTCGGGGAGATTTTCCTGAAAGAAAAAATCTGACATGGTGGAGATATACTCCCTTTGATCCGAGTGTTTTAGTAAATTAGGATCTAGTCTCCACGTAGATCTAGATCTTATAGGAGCTGGGCCCAGTTCTAGCAACCCCAGACTATGATCTGACCATGTATTATCTAGTAAGTAGGCTCTTTTGATCTTCCTGACGGCCAGATCATTGCCCATACACATATCTATTCTTGAATATGAACTATAAATTCTAGATAGATGGGTATAATCTTTACTGAGAGGGTTTTGAAGTCTCCATAGATCGAATAAATTCTGTCTGTGGCATATTGAGCGAAGTTTTTTGGTAGGATTCTTATTGGGCAGGTAAACATTTACTAAGGTAAAGACTTCAGAATCTATTTTAGCAATTATTATCAGATATCTTGCCTCTGGATCGGATTCTTGGTACATAATTTCTAGGTTCAAGGAGCTTTCAAATATAATGGCTACGCCTCTCTTTTTTTTCCCACCAGAGATGCCTGTAATATAGTCTGGTATCTCGCACGTCCCCAGGTCTGGAGATTCTCTTTCTTACAGTGGGTCTCCTGGAGAAAGGCTATTTGAATATTTTTCTTAATCAGTGTATCGTATACCATCCCCCTTTTCACCACCGAATTCAGGCCCTGAACATTAACTGAAAGTATCCTCAGCATTGTAACTATAACTAGCTGGATCACCCCTGCCTGCAACTCCCAGTGTGGACATAAAAAAACATATAGGACGGGAGTGGAGTTTGCCTACTCCTTGTCCCGCCTGCGCACACAGAAAAAGAAGAGTAAAGTGCGAACACAAAAGCAGCCGAAGCTGAAAGTTTTCCATATCCCACTTATCCATGAGAATAGGAAACTGTGCGATAAAACGCACTTAGCTGGATACCATGTGGGGATCCGTACAATAATGAAAAGGGCCTACAGAAAGAAAGAAAGATATATGGGAGAGAAAAAAAATAAAAATATTCATATATTTTATATTCCCTATTACTCATATCCTTCAAATTAACCTCTATGTGGTCCCACTCTGATACATACAAACTCTAACCAGTCAAAAACTCTCTAAATACTCTAAAAAAGTGCCTGTGCAATTGTTTAGTGGTATTGAAATAGTTGCATAAATTGAAGTGCATTGTTATCTAACCAGTACATATACTGTCCCAAACAGCTCCAATCGATGCGGATACGCACTGGGTTGTACAATTATGCCGTAAGCTATCCCCTTATCGTCTACCTCTCTTCTGGGCCATCTTCCCTTCTTCCCTTAGGTGGTTGCTTCTTCTGGTTCACACAGCCTTAAATCTTTTAACCAAACGGTGGCTTTTACAGGATCATCAAAGACTCTCAACTTATCTTCATAGTAGCAGACCAACTTCAGTGGGTAACCCCATCTGAACTTAATATTATTTTTGCGTAGTGATGTGGTAACGGAATGGAATTTCTTCCTTCTTAGCCTGGTAGTATATGATAAGTCTGGTAATACTATTATGTCTTTAAACTGATCATCCTTAGATTTTTTGTCTTTACTGGCCATCCGAACCAATTCCTTCATTTTAAAAGAGTGGAAATTTACTCTAATGTCTCTCGGAACCTCCATCGGCAGAGTTTTCGTCTTAGGAAGACGATGGCAGCCTTCCATATAGGACATATGGTCATCTAAAGTGAGGCCAATGGCCTCCAGATAGGCTGTCACTAATGCTCTGGTGTCCTCTTGGTCTTTAGATTCCGGGAAGTTTCTGAATCTCAGATTATTTCTCCTAGATCTGTCTTCGAGATCCCCAATTTTTGCTTCCAAGAATTCTATTTTCTTGGAAAATAATTGTTTATCTTCTTCTATTATATTCATTCTTGCTTCCAAATCTTGGGTTTTGAGCTCCATCAGTTGCATTTTATTTGCCAGAGCCTGAATTTCATTTTTAATATCTGTGGATGATTTAGCCAGTTCAGCCTTAATCTCTTCTAGTATTTCTTGTAAACTAGTTTTTAATAGAGTAGATGTTACTGTCTGGAGATCTGGGTCTGAGCGCCCGGTAAGCGGCAAGCTCTCTCTGTCTGATGGTGATCTCTGAATAGGGCTCGCCATCTGGCTGCTAGAAGCTTGGGGGGAGAAAAAGGAGGAGAGATTCTTTTCGACCTTTTGGTCTAATCTTTTTCCCCTCTTCAGTGCCTGTTTTGTTTCAGCGATTTTCTTAGACATATTTCTGTAGTTGGATTGGGGAGGAGATCCCACCAGAACTGCCCTAACACCCGCTGAGTGATCAAACTTATTCAGTTTTGTGTGATACTAATAGGACTACCAGGCGCAGTGGTTGGATAAAGAATAGCCCCGGTGAGATAGGATCTATAGACTCCAGCAGGTTAGCCTAAATTCCAGTACTTCAAGCCTTCTTTAGCAGCTAGTAGCTAATTATGGGAGCCAAATGTAGTATCAAAGGCCCGCTTGAGGTACTGCCTGGAGGTATATCGTGCATCCAAAGAAAGAAACAAGTTCAAAAGATCCAGACTTTGTCAATCAAAAAGGACTCAGCCGCATTCCAATTATGCAATATGTTAATTAGCATCAGGGTCTGCACATCCAATCAATAGGATTGTGTATCATGTATACTACTAGCCAAAATTAGATAGGGAACAGCTGTAGATAATCCACAAAACCAAACTTTATGTGTCCAAGAAACTTAGGAGACTGCCCTTAGTGCCATACATTAATTGGCAATAAACTCAGATCACACTAGACAAACCCCACGGGTTTCCATTTAGTATATGCTGTAGTAGTTAGACCAAAGATCCGATCTCAGCCGGACTGCTAGAAATGCAGTATCAATGAAGTCCGATCCCTCTTGGCAAATAAAAGTAAATTCCCATTCACTGTGGTTTTGCATATATTGTGTGCTGCAAGTCCGAGATACATAGGAAACACTGTATAGATAATTGTCCATACATACAATTAGCAGGCTTGGAACAAACTCACCGCTATACAGGGTTAAACAGGAATTTTCAGAGAATCCCTTGTGCTTTATAAATTATCTGCTCCACCTAACGCTCTGGAGTTCACCTCTGACGACCATCCATCACCGGTATCTCGGTCCTCCCACAATAGTCCGTACAACCAGGAGTCCCCGCAGCAGGAATCAGTCGGCAACAGTCGACACCGCCGTCCTATTCCGCAACCAAGCAGATCGCACGAACTACACGGCTCCTCCTCCTCTCACCCGGCATCCAGCCTCCGTTGACAGTTCTCTCTTATCTCCTCCTGATGAAGCCGTGCCACACACGGAGAAACGCGTAGAGGCTACCACTGTTCCAGCGCTGCATCTCCCACGACCTATTTGGAGTTCAGCTCCGCTTGTGACCGCAGGAACAGCCATATCACTTTTACAACGACTTTTTATACCTACTACTCTGTGAGTTTTTCCAGTGCTAGGGGCCAGCATATGTTACCCACTGGTCCTGCACATGTATATTTCTTTATTTTATTTCAGAATTATTAAAGCTGTTTTTATGGACCCAAAAGTTTTCAGCTGATCTGATTGACACTCACGTATGTTTGTGAGTGCATCCACTTTTATACTATTTTAAAGAGGCAATATTGCACTATTATACTGTGTGTTTTATTTAAGGTACCCACTCCTTCGCGCCCATCTGCTTTTTTATTGTCGAGGCAGTACACATACAAGTAATGAATTTAATCAAACACTATACACATAGAGCTATTTATATACGATTGAATGGTAGTACACCAAACACGCAATGAATTTAGGTAAATACACTATAGCATATGGAGAGGAACCCGGTATAGGTAGATCAAGTGGATTTAGTAGAGATTAAGTAATAAATTAAACAGCGGAAATAAAGAAGTATTACATATTTATTAGACATACCACATTGAATGTATACAATTAAGAAATATGGGAAGGGGATATATATTAGAATACTGAACACATACACTAGTCAGAACATAAGTAAATTATAAACTTTAAATGGAAGGGAACACATTGATTAGATATTTTAACTGATTGATACATGGGAGTATAGACTAAATGAAGTAGAATTATGCAAATCCGTTGTGGAGATACAAAAAGTACCCCGTTCTGTACTCTTCTTCACTGCCTGATAAAAAAAAAGGGGAGTCACTATAATGATTGCTGAGAGAAATAAATTTGAATACTGCTTTCATGTGACGGATCGGGAGGTAAGAAGAGTAATATTGGTCTGCAAGATAAATGATGTACTATATACTTTTGCAAATCTCTATGCTCCATCAGACAGACCAATTAGTTTTATTAACGCCACTATGGCGATTATTGACAAGTTTGGCAGAGGAATGATAGTATTGGGTGGGGACATAAATACAATTGCCAACATAAATATTGATAGGAAAAGTCTGAGAATGGGTAAATACGACCCGAGGTTGAAAGCTAGAGCAGAGGCTCTATCCTCTTGCATTTTTAAACATAACCTATATGATGTATGGAGAAAACAACATAGAGACCAAAGGGACTATACATTCTTCTCCAAACCCCATCAGTCGTACTCTAGAATAGATTATTTCTTTGTGATGGCCCCCTTGCTGGACAGATGTGGATCCTCCAGCATCGGGTCCATCACATGGTCAGATCACGCACCTTTTTTTCTGGATATTAAAGTAGATCAGTCACATAGAATGAGGAAGAGATGGAGGTTGAATGAGAACAATCTTGAGTCAATGGAAAGCAAAAAAGAGCTCCAGGATCAAGCAAAGGCTTACCTGGAACTCAATGATAATCCGTGAATATCTGAAGGTACGCTTTGGTGTGCTATGAAATGCGTATTAAGGGGACACCTAATTAAGAAAGATATATGGTCGAGGAAACAGAGGGGTAAAGACCTACCAGAACTTTATGCTTTATTGGCACCGCTGGAAAGACAACACAAACTGAATCCATCTAGGGAAGCTAAAGAGAAAGTACAGTTGATCCAGAAACAAATTATTCAGAGACTCAAGTTGAATACAGACTTCGCTTTATCCAGATTAAAAAACAAATGGTACTACAGTAACAACAGAGTGGGCAAGGAAATGACTAGGAAGATTTAATTGCAAAATGCAGCAAATAGAATAAAAAAAAAATAGTCTATGAAGGAAAATAATGCATTTCTCTCCCACAGATTGCAGAAGCTTTCAGGAAATTTTATCAATCTTTATATAATCAACCAAAATTAACCTCCACTTTTGAAGAGGTTACCAAATTTCTAGAATCTCTGAACCTCCCTAAACTATCTGAACAGAAATTGGCCAAATTGAACGGTTCAGTCACTGTATCAGAAATCAATAGCACAATTCAAGATCTAAAAAAAGGGAAAGCGCCGGGTCCAGACGGATTTACTACACTTTTCTATCAAGTCTTAAGTCCAATGATTTCTCTGATCCTAGCCAGATTATATAATTCAATAAATCTAAATAAAGGATTTCCAACAGAAATGTTGGAAGCCTCAATACTACCAGTTCCGAAGCCAGGGAAAGACTCCAATTCAGTAGTAAATTATAGACCCATATCTTTGATCAATCTGGATATCAAGATCTACTCCAAGATCTGGGCCAATAGACTAAAGGGAGTGATCACGGACTTGGTCCATCAGGACCAGTCCGGGTTTATTCCAGGAAGAACAGGAACCGACAATATCCGGAGAGTCTTAGGCATAATTGAGGCCATACATCAGAATAAATCTCCAGCAATTATCTTGGCACTCGATGCAGAAAAATCCTTTGACAGGGTAGACTGGAGATCTATGTCCGAGACTCTCCGAGCGTACGGCCTGAAGGGCAACATTTATGACTCCATAACAGCTTTGTATTCAAACCCACAAGCGAAAATAGAGGGCCCTTCACTGGATTCCGATCTGTTCAGCATTAAGAATGGAACCAGACAGGGTTGTCCACTGGCCCCTCTTTTTTATTATTCGATTTTTTACTATCGAACCTTTGGCACAACATCTGCGTCAGTCTAGGAAGATAGCGGGTATTCATATTGGAGAGCATGATCATTTGGTAACCTTATATGTGGACGATATTATTTTAACTATGATGTCTCCAGAGCAGTCGATTCCGGAACTACTCAACTCTATAGACAATTATAGCTTAATGTCCAACTATAGCCTAAACTTGGCTAAAACGCAGATCATTCCCTTTTATTTTAACCCTAATCAATATGGTCTTCTTCAAAGATGTAATAAACAAGGAAGGAAATCCGACTATATTGATTATTTGGGGTTAAAGGTACCACCGCAGATAGAGAACCTGGTTGAGTTAAACTGCTCCTCTCTATATAGTAAAGTACAGGAGGAGAGTAAGCGTTGGACCAGTACCGAATTATCTTGGATGGGACGAATAAACATTTTAAAGGCGTATAGTTTGCCAAAGCTTGCCTATCTGTTTAGAGTCATTCCACTTAATGTTCCAACAGATACCCTAAGGAAATTTGACCTATTATTTTCTAAGTTTGTCTGAGGCGCAAAGAGACCGAGAATACCTTGTCAAAAGTTAAAACAAACAGTTCATAAAGGGGATCTTGGCTACCCGGACATTAGGAATATATATAGAAGCTGTCAGATAGCACATATAATTGAATGGAAAAAGGCGATCTCCAATAATCCCCCCTGGTTAAGTATAGAGCAATCACAAACCCATATAGAGGATCTGTCTCAGATTTGCTGGTTGCCACAAAAGGCATTCAGGAGGTGGGAGATATCATCCAAAATAATTAAGGACATTATGGAAACCTTTTACAGAACAAAAAAATCGTTAGGTATTGATAACGCACTTTCAAAACGGGCCCCCGACTCAGGTGATTTGCCTCTGTATTCCAGATTTGAATCTGCAACATTGGAGGGATAAAGGTATAATCTGCGCTGGGGACGATGAGCAGTTGATTCATTTTCCGGACCTACAGCGGATATATAATATTGATACAAGTCAGATTTTCACTTATCTCAGAGTGAAGAGCTTTCTGGCAACTTGTCTTCCCGTGGATCACCCACGGTGGGATGCCTTTCTGGAGAGCCCCCCAGTAAAGAATGCAACGGCCAAAATTGTAAAAATATTGGATTCCTTCGTTCAAACAGGAAAATCCAAGGCAACTCTCCAATGGGAGAAAGACATGGGCCAGACATTTTCGGATGAAGTATGGTGTACGACGTGGAGGGAGGCCAGGAGGGCATCCCACTGTGTGAATATCCAGGAGCAATTTTATAAGCTAGTAAATAGATGGTACTTAGTTCCCACTCGGTTGGCAAAATATAATGTGGATGGGAATGATCTATGTTGGAGATGCCATAAGCAGAAGGGCTCCCAGCTCCACATATGGTGGGAGTGTGAGACCCTGGAACCATATAAAAATAAGTTAAAGTGGGTTCTGGAAACGGTGTTCTCCAGAAATATAGAACTAACTCCCTGCAGGGTGCTCTTCCACATCGACCTACCATGCAAAAATCAGTATGAAAAAACCTTGTGTACAGTATAAACATCTTATTGGCATTCAAAATCTGCCTCATGAGATATTGGAGGAGGCCTGAGATACCTTCTTGGCCTGAATTTAGATCCCAGAATGATTTTCAGGCATCGTCCGAAAAGTACTTTCATAGATCTATCTCAAAGACCTTACCCAAATATAAGAGAATATGGAAAGCCTGGTCCTTGATACAAGAAGAGTAAAAGAGAGGACGGCAACCATGGAGGCGACCAGGCAGTGCCCGGGGAGCCCTGGACGCTTACTAACCTTTATATTGTCAGGACTAGTTAATGATAAAAGTTCGGTCTCCCTCTCCCCCACCCCCCTAATACCAACACCATCTGGACCCCCTAGTATGAATGGTTTGTGGGATATGTTGAATTTCGAGTATGCGAATAAATGTGTGTGATTGGTATGCAGCTGTAGTACACAGCTGAATTTAAATTTAAAATTAGCCACTGTGGGTAAATATTTCAGACGAAGTATGACCAGAAGTGTACGCACTGACTGATGAAGATTTAACTGTAGGCTTACTTAACAATGGGAAATAGTCGAAAGGGCTGCTAAGGTTGAATATTGTTTTTTTCGCTTGTATGTTTGCTGCCAATCCCAAGGACGTATGACTTAGTAAAGGCATTGATTATTTTTGTACATGTTGATATATGTATGTGTTTGTACTTTTTTCTTTTTCTGAAAATCTAATAAAGAATAATGATTAAAAAAAAAAAAAGAATATTGGTAAATGTCCACCATGGACACTGTTTGCCTACTTTATTACCGTAATTAGTATTTATTGTTGAAAACACTTTAACGTTTTTTTAAACGGAATCCATGATTGGAATTTTTTTTTCAAGTATCCAGGATCAAGATGGCTACTGAGTTGGTTCTTCAGCTCTTTCAATAATCATCAGCACATACTATAACTCAAGTAATCATTTCTCATAAGCAGAGCACTAGTGGCAGTGTAAAATAAAAGTAAAATGTTCCAGAAATTGAAGTAAACAATGCAGAAAGAAATTCCATATATACAGTAGTGTGTAAACAAGCACATCATTTTATTTAGTTTTTATTTGCCTACAAGGTAACACAGTTCTACCTTCAGACAAAAGTAGCACTTGCCCATGTTTTATATTTCAGTGTACTTATGAAATATGTTAATCTTGGTATGTAACTAATCTTGAAATGCAATAAGATGTAAACACAAGTTTTATCTCCATTAGTTAACAATATCTTCCTAAAAGCATTACTACACATTACAGATTATCAGGGCATTTTACATTCAGTATTTCAAGCCAAGGCCACAAAGCAGCACAGTCCTTTACAAAATGGCACTTATTATAAGCATTTCTGGTAAACGTGATAATTTAGCAACAAAAAAGAAAAGAAATATTCAGCAAATATACACACAATTATCAGCAATAAGCGGATTTGTGAGAAATAGATTAGCTGCTTAGGCAAAATGGAAATATACCTATTTTATTTTACATGCTGGTATGGTCAGTCATGTCCTTTACACACACATATTTGTAAAATATTAATTTGTTTTAAAAATATTTTTTTCAATGTGTCTATTAAGTGTTCTTTTTTATTTACCTAACTTTTCCATTAAGTTTTAAAATTTCAGATTAACTGCTAAGTATTACATTTAAAAATACATCTAAGCATACCACTAATGAAATAAAATGAAAATAAAAATCCTGAAACAGTTATGTAACTCTCATTTTACTACAGGGGTGTTAAACTATGGCCCTGCAGTTGCTTTTGACATATATCTTCCACAATGCTTTGCCAGAAGCAAGCAGCAAGAGCAAGTGAAGTGTACTCCACCAACAACTTTGGACTGCATTTGAGACTCCTGCTTTATTACTGTGCAGATTTTTTAATTTTTACCTATGTTTTAAAATGCTACATTTGTTTTTGGTGTCTTGTACAGTGGTTAGCTCTGTGCATTAACCGTTTCTTGGTCTGTTACGATGTAGGTAGATACATTTTTCCATAAATTAGATTATTTTTATATCAAGAAATATATTTAACATTAGGAGAAAATAAAGAAATATATTTTTGGTAATGTTTAAAGCACTTTGGTATACATCTCTATTATGTACAAGCAAGCAATTAAAAAAAAAATAATGTTGTAGAACATATAATTTAAACACTAAGTAAAACTAACTTCTAAAGAGACATTTTTTTTTTCCTTTTGCGCGCAAATATAATCACATTTAAAGACATTTAAATATTGCCATGATTATGAAAACTCCCAGTGGATTTGTAGGAGGGTTTGGGAGGTAGGAGGCTGAGGTCAATTTAATTTCCCTTGCCTATTACTTGCAGAGTAGGTGGTAATTACATGGTTTAGGAAAACAATAGTAAATGTTTATATCCATGGTACTTTATTTCATGAGCAAATATTAAGAGCAGAATATTCCATATTATTAAACGTTTTCTCAATAAAGAGACATAACAGTACAATAAATGAGCAAATGTATGCAGCATCAGATACTCATGAGAGGTTTTTTAGAGGAACTAGGTTTCAGTTGAGATTTTAAATACATATGAATATGTGTATTGTTTTGCTGTTGTGTGTACAGTTTTTGAAGCGTGTGCTTGTGTGGCTAGCAGAGGCTTTGGGCCAGGAGACTTCTTGGGAAAAAAGGACAATAGCCTGTTCTAAAATGATTGTTCTTCTAGCCTATAAGATAGGCATAATAGAGCCTAACAGTCTATAGTCTGTATTTACTTTTTCATTTTAGCTAAGAAGGGAAATATGCATGCATGTGCCCAAAGCCCTCAGATAGACCAAACAATCCAAGCACCAATTGACATCTCTGTGATCTTTGATCACCTGTCTTTCCAATTGCTTTGTTTGTATGTACAACTTTCTCTTTCTTCAATAAGTCAATTCTGAAGTAGTCCGCTGTGATATTTCTTGAATTTACTACTATGGACTGGACAAAAAGGCACTAGGCAGATGTGTATTAATGACTGGCGTCAGAACACAGTTCATTGTCCTAATGTTGGAATGCAAAATCCCACACAAAAATAATGTAGTATTTAAGCAGGAAAGGTACATTGAGATATTATTTCATTTTCAAGTACTATTACTACTGCCCAAAATCCACGGATATTACCATTACCCAATTTAATGGTACTCAGGAGGATGTAAGTCTGGGTCACACCAACCTGGAGTCAAACGTCTGTACCCTGAGGATTAAACAGATCCTGCAGTTGGTGCTTTAGGTCTCTGAACTACCTATACCTGTGACATGGCAGAAAAACACCAAGTGGACATTTAAATTAATATAAAATTTCTAATCTAGAAGAAAATGAATAAGAAAAGGAATAGCATGTTTTATTAGTGCCAATGGTTTGATCACAATAGTGATTTCACCAAAATTCACCACTCAGGGAAATCTGCACAAGCATGCAAATGTGACATGTGAAAAATATTTAAATATTTCTTAAAGTCATGGTGAAAATTCTGGCAAATTCTTTACTTCACATCTCTCATTTACATTCAAGAAGAGCAAAACTTAGTTTAAAACTTTGCATAGCTTTAAGGAAGACCTGTTAGAGTTCTCCTCTGGCCAAGAGTCATTTTTCAAAATTAAAATAATCAAGTCTTTGGAAATGCACATAACATTTTTTATGATATTTGCATAGCATGGCTTGGATTGATTGATTGTTTGATTCAAGTTTCACTTATAAACGGGCAAAGTACCGTATATGTGGAAACTGAAACTGTACATACAAATGAAAGATATATAGTTTCTTTCATAATTGAAACAAATAAGTATTTCAAAAAGTGACTAATGCTATGTAAAGTGTATCAATACAAGCACTTCTGGACCTGTATATTCTATGTACTGCAGTCTATACTCCCAGTATACACTGACATATGCATCCAAACAGGGGTCTGTTGGATGGTCAAGTTTGAAACTCATGGTTAAAAACAGAGAAATTTTTTTCTTACCTGGGAAAAAATATAAGTAAAAACAATAGGTCCTATTTACAAAAAGTGATCAGGTGTTTTAACAGCGTTTGCTATTAGCAAGTTCGACAAATGCCCCAGGGTAAATACAAGCAGAAATTGATAATGGATTCTATTCAGTAAAAGGGCCAAATCTGACTTGTCTCATGGACTCATAGATGGATTACTGCAGGAGCGTCTCATTATTAATCGAACCTCTATGTCAGGTAGATTTTCCTGTTTGGTTTCTGAACACACTTCATCTGCAGCTGCCAGGTGAAGGTCAAATCTCAAAGACACTGATTTCTTCCTCAGTTTGGGATTGTCCTTGAAGAATGAACCCTCCCACTCCTTAATCATTTCATCCATTTTCTCCTTCCTGGAAAAAAAAAAAAAAGTTTAGTAGGAGTGTTATATGGGTAAGTGGTATGCAATTCAAAACATCTACTATCCTCACTTACCTATATATAAGTACAAAAATATAAACTACATTTATGCACATATATGTTTATTATTAACTAGTTACATGATACTGACTTACATCATTGATGAACAAGTATAGGATTGCAAATCACTACAATATATGGAAACATTAAATTTCACCACTTGGTGATGCTCCTGATGTCACTTAGAAGTTAAGGCACGGTGCAATTTAGTAAAATATAGCCGATACTCGCTTTGAACATTGGCGACATTTTTCCTGCCAGTCTGAGGCCTCTCAAAGTGGCCTCATCGGACAGGTGAGATCCAGCTGTAAGTCCCTGTGGAGCCGCGATGAGCTGTAAAATGCAGGACGTTCTATGTCGTCCTAGCGTCTTTTGGGACCAAAAAAACAGAACATCCAAGGATCAGGAAGGGGTTAAAATTCATGGACTCTATTGAGTTATCACATTTCAGTTGTTTTTACATCAATATTTCCTGTTGCAATCTCAAAACGTCAGTGACCTGAGATAAGTTTCTTAGGTGATTGAATAGACACAATATCCCATTTAGTATTCCATTAACCAAACATTTCTAACACAATGGGTTCTATTCAATTAAGTTGTCAATTATCATTATTTTCCACCTCACAATTTTCCATACCAATAATCTGGGATAAAATAACCCAGGTTATTGAATAGAGCACACATAACACAAAATAATATTCAGATCCAAAACAAAACCAGAAAAACAGCAACTAAAATGGAAAGGGAAAACAGTAAAATAAGAAACCTCCAATGTTTCAGCCTTCTGTGAGATGCTATTGGTGTGCTGTTGCACAATTTTAATCATATGTACGTCTGTTTGTGCCATATTCTTTTATTTTTTTTGTGACTGGCAACAACTTTACATTAACTGTCACAATATATTAGTTAAGATAATAAACAATACGACATCTGCCTTGTCTTGGACATTTCTACCAGTGTGACTATACAACAATAAGCATGGCATACAAGCTGTAATTTATAAATAGGGGTTAAAGTGGTTGAGTTAGAACCTTAAAATTTTATTAAAGAAATATACAAGATAAAAACAAAGAACATTTCTAAAATCATAAGTACAAAATAAAACAAATACAAGCATTTAAATTTTTGGTGAGAGTGTCCCTTTAAGTCCCGTTAATAAAAACAAGTATAGTTATCCTTTGACAGTGGTGCATACAGTTTTCAAGTAGGTAATACATCTACTCAATAAAGAGAGAACTGCAGGGAATTGAGGGGTGAATTTAGAATTTCTAAGGCCAAAGTAGCTGAGCTGGAAATATTCTCCCATTCAACTGCATTGGAGAATTTTTCCAACTCGGCTACATTGGTCTAAAGTTTGAAATTCCCATCTCAATTCCCTGCAAGTCTCCCTTTATTAAGTAGACCCTCTAATGTTGTGTAGCAATGTGCAAGTGATTTCTACATTTTATTTACTTCATAAAACTCATTTGATTACTTACTGGATTGTGCCACTTGCTTCTGCCCCTTCTTCTGCAATATTTCCGTTAAATATTAACTGTCTTGTTTTGTTGTCTTTGTTAGCTGCACCATATTTTTCTACACTTGAACCTGAGCAAAGTGATATAACAATAATAGCGGGCACTTGATTAATGGAATGTTAGTATATGACCACAGTAGAGACTAATCACTAAAAGGTAAGTTTGTGTCAGATGAGATGAGTCTAAGTGAGATGCACATTTTATCTCACCAGTTTAGCTATAAAGTGTGCAGGTACAATCCACATGTACAGGTGTATTCTTACTGAAATCCATACATTTCTTGCCTGAGTACATTTTACATTTTTACAAATTACCGTATTTGCTTGAATATAAGACGACCCTGATTATAAGACGACCCCCCAAACTATGGATATTCCTTTAGGAAAAAAACTAAAAGCCTGAATATAAGACTACCCTATAGGAAAAAAGTTTAACTTGTATATATTCACATGTAGATAGCTTTTTCATATTTACCGTATTTGCTCGAATATAAGACAACCTTGATTATAAGACGACTCCCCAAACTTTGGATATTCCTTTAGGAAAAAAACTAAAAGCCTGAATATAAGACTACCCCATAGGAAAAAAGTTGAACTTGTATATATTCACATGTAAATTGCTTTTTAATATTTAATAAAAAAATTATGATATTAAACATGCATTTCTTGTTTTTATTTCCTTTTATGTGCCAATGCTGCCTCTCTCCCCCCCAGCTTGTCTCTCTCTCTCTCTTTCTCCTCCCATGTTATCGGTCTCTCCCTCCCCCCACACTTTCCTCTCTCTCTCCACCTCCCTCCCTGCTTTTCTCTCTCTCCCCCCTCCCCTTGTGTCTCTCTCTCCCCCCCTCACTGTCTCTGTCTCTTACAACCTCCCGGCTTCATCATAGAAGTCCCGGCGGTCGTGCCAGGCGTCTGGGGAGGATGTCTGCGCGCATTGTGCAGACATCCTCTGGCTGTTAGAGAGGGGGATCCAGGTCCCCTGCAGCTCTGCGGGGGACCTGAATCCCAGTCTTATAATCTGACCTCGATTTGAGGTCAGATTATAAGACGACTTCGAATATAAGACATCATCGAATTAAAATGATGATATAAAAAAAAATGCATTTCTTGTTTTTATTTCCTTTTATGTGCCAATGCTGCCTCTACCCCCCAGACTTGCCTAATGCTCCTCCTCCCTCCCCCCAACGTTTCTCTGTCTCTCTCCCCCTCCCTCCAATGTTGTCTCTGACTCTCTCCTCCTCCCTCATTGTCTGTCTCTCGCTCAACCAATGTTGTGTCTGTCTCTCTCTCCCCCTATCTCCCTCTGCCCCAATGTTGTGTCTGTCACTCTCTCCCCATCTCTCCCTCCCCCCCACGTTGTGTCTGACACTCTCTCCCCCTCCCTACGTTGTGTCTGTCACTCTCTCCCCTTCCCTCCCCCCAATGTTGTGCCTGTCTCTCCCCTCCATCCCCCCAATGTTGTGCCTGTCTCTCCCCCTCCCTTCCCCCACCCACCACGTTGTGTCTGTTTCTCCCCCTCCCTCCCCCCTTTTTGTCTATGTGTTCCCATTCCCTGGTGGCTAGTGGGGGCAGCCAGGGGATGTCTGCACGATATGTGCAGACATCCTCCATGCTGACCGACACTTCCGTCTATTATGATGGACCTCCCGGCTGCCCAAAATCTCCTGGTGGCTAGTGGGGGTAGCCGGAGGATGTCTGCACGAGACGCGCAGACATCCTCCGCTGCTGCCCTGCACTTCCGCCGGAAGGTCCTGACTGCATCATAGAAGTCTCAACGGACATACCGTGCAGCAGCGGAGGATGTCTGCGCACGGGGGACCTGGATCCAGTCTTATAGTCTGACCTCGATTTTAGGTCAGACTATAAGATGAACTTGAATATAAGACAAGGGTTCTTTTTCAGAGCATTTGCTCTGAAAAAACCTCGTCTTATATTCGAGCAAATATGGTATACTGTACATGGCATAGTTTACCAATCCGATCCATCAGGAATGTTCTTTGCAGCAGACTCCATTTCTCCATATTCAACTCAGTAGCAGAAAAACGACCATGCTGAGGGTGGGAAACATCAAACGTACTAAAGGTGTCCTTACCCTTTATGTGTTGTCTGTAGCAACTCTGCTCTTCTTTGAATTGTGTTTCATAATTGGTGTGTAGAGTCTTCTTCTCATTAGTCATCCCTGGAAAAATATTGAATGCTAATGAACTTATCAGTAAAGTGAATCAATAATAAGCTTTGCTACAGTCAGGGCCGCCACCAGGATTTTCAGGGCCCCTTACTGCACAAATTTTCGGGAAAAAAAATCTCCCACTCTCCCCACCTACCCTCACAAATATGTTATCCCGGTCTAATGTAATATCGAGGGTGGTTGGGAGCAGTTGGTCAATATGCCAGTAATATTTTGCCACTCAATAAGTCAGTATTTTCCCCTCAATATGCCATTCTTTTGCCATTTAATATGCCACTATTTTACCATTCAATATGCCAGGATTTTGCCCCTCAATATTCCAGTATTTTGCCATTTAAAATGCCAGGATTTTTCCCCTTAATATGCCAGTATTTTGCCCCTTAATATGCTATTTTTATGCCAGTATTTTGCCCCTCAATATGCCATTTTGTCCCTCAATATGCCATTCTTTTTCCAATTAATATGCCAGTATTTTGCCCTTCAATATGTCAGTATTTTGCCATTTAATATGCCAGTACTTTGCCCCTCAATATGCCAGTATTTTGCCATTTAAAATGCCAGGATTTTGCCCCTCTAAATGCCATTCTTTTCCCATTTAATATGCCAGGATTTTTCCCCTCAATATGCCAGGATTTTACCAATTAATATGCCAGGATTTTGCCCCTCAATATGCCAGTATTTTGCCATTTAATATGCCAGGATTTTTCCCCTCAATATGCCAGGATTTTGCCATTTAAAATGCCAGGATTTTGTCCCTCAATATGCCATTCTTTTCCCACTTAATATGCCAGGATTTTTCCCCTCAATATGCCAAGATTTTGCCCCTCAATATGCCAGTATTTTGCCATTTAATATGCCAGGATTTTGCCATTTAAAATGCCAGGATTTTCCCCCTCAAAATGCCATTTAATATGCAAGTATTTTGCACCTCAATATGCCATTCTTTTGTCCCTCAATATGCCATTCTTTTTCCAATTAATATGCCAGGATTTTTCACCTCAATATGCCAGGATTTTACCAATTAATATGCCAGGATTTTGCCCCTCAATATGCCAGTATTTTGCCATTTAATATGCCAGTACTTTGCCCCTCAATATGCCAGTATTTTGCCATTTAAAATGCCAGGATTTTGCCCCTCTAAATGCCATTCTTTTCCCATTTAATATGCCAGGATTTTTCCCCTCAATATGCCAGGATTTTACCAATTAATATGCCAGGATTTTGCCCCTCAATATGCCAGTATTTTGCCATTTAATATGCCAGGATTTTTCCCCTCAATATGCCAGGATTTTGCCATTTAAAATGCCAGGATTTTGTCCCTCAATATGCCATTCTTTTCCCACTTAATATGCCAGGATTTTTCCCCTCAATATGCCAAGATTTTGCCCCTCAATATGCCAGTATTTTGCCATTTAATATGCCAGGATTTTGCCATTTAAAATGCCAGGATTTTCCCCCTCAAAATGCCATTTAATATGCAAGTATTTTGCACCTCAATATGCCATTCTTTTGTCCCTCAATATGCCATTCTTTTTCCAATTAATATGCCAGGATTTTTCACCTCAATATGCCAGGATTTTACCAATTAATATGCCAGTATTTTGCCATTTAATATGCCAGGACTTTGCCCCTCAATATGCCAGTATTTTGCCATTTAAAATGCCAGGATTTCCCCCCTCAATATGCCATTTAATATGCCAGTATTTTGCCCCTCAATATGCTATTTTTATGCCAATATTTTGCCCCTCAATATGCCATTATTTTGTCCCTCAATATGCCATTCTTTTTCCAATTAATATGCCAGTATTTTGCCCTTCAATATGTCAGTATTTTGCCATTTAATATGCCAGGACTTTGCCCCTCAATATGCCAGTATTTTGCCATTTAAAATGCCAGGATTTCCCCCCTCAATATGCCATTTAAAATGCCAGTATTTTGCCCCTCAATATGCTATTTTTATGCCAGTATTTTGCCCCTCAATATGCCATTATTTTGTCCCTCAATATGCCATTCTTTTTCCAATTAATATTCCAGTATTTTGCCCTTCAATATGCCAGGACTTTGCCCCTCAATATGCCAGTATTTTGCCATTTAAAATGCCAGGATTTTGCCCCTCTAAATGCCATTCTTTTCCCATTTAATATGCCAGGATTTTCCCCCTCAATATGCCATTCTTTTTCCAATTAATATGCCATTATTTTGTCCCTAAATATGCCATTCTTTTTCCAATTAATATGCCAGGATTTTGCCCCTCTAAATGCCATTATTTTCCCATTTAATATGCCAGGATTTTTCCCCTTAATATGCCAGGATTTTACCAATTAATATGCCAGGATTTTGCCCCTCAATATGCCAGGATTTTGCCATTTAATATGCCAGGATTTTTCCCCTCAATATGCCAGTATTTTGCCATTTAAAATGCCAGGATTTTCCCCCTCAATATGCCATTTAATATGCCAGTATTTTGCCCCTCAATATGCTATTTTTATGCCAGTATTTTGCCCCTCAATATGCCATTCTTTTGTCCATCAATATGCCATTCTTTTTCCAAATAATATGCCAGTATTTTGCCCTTCAATATGCCAGTATTTTGCCATTTATTATGCCAGGACTTTGCCCCCTCAATATGCCAGTATTTTGCCATTTAAAATGCCAGGATTTTGTCCCTCAATATGCCATTCTTTTCCCATTTAATATGCCAGGATTTTTCCCCTCAATATGCCAGGATTTTACCAATTAAAATGCCAGGATTTTGC
This sequence comes from Pelodytes ibericus, assembly GCA_036172795.1. Lineage (NCBI taxonomy): Eukaryota > Metazoa > Chordata > Amphibia > Anura > Pelodytidae > Pelodytes > Pelodytes ibericus. The sequence goes on along the minus strand of CM069862.1, from coordinate 154,821,516 downwards.
CCTTCAATATGCCAGTATTTTGCCATTTATTATGCCAGGATTTCCCCCCTCAATATGCCATTTAATATGACAGTATTTTGCCCCTCAATATGCTATTTTAATGCCAGTATTTTGCCCCTCAATATGCCATTCTTTTGTCCCTCAATATGCCATTCTTTTTCCAATTAATATGCCAGGATTTTTCCCCTCAATATGCCAGGATTTTACCAATTAATATGCCAGGATTTTGCCCCCTCAATATGCCAGGATTTTGCCTCCTCAATATGCCAGGATTTTGCCCCTCAATATGCCAGTATTTTGCCATTTAAAATGCCAGGATTTCCCCCGTTAATATGCCAGTATTTTGCCCCTCAATATGCTATTTTTATGCCAGGATTTTGCCCCTCAATATGCCATTCTTTTGTCCCTCAATATGCCATTCTTTTTCCAATTAATATGCCAGGATTTTCCCCCTCAATATGCCAGGATTTTACCAATTAATATGCCAGGATTTTGCCCCCTCAATATGCCAGTATTTTGCCATTTAATATGCCAGGATTTTGCCCCTCAATATGCCAGTATTTTGCCCTTTAAAATGCCAGGATTTTCCCTCTCAATATGCCATTTAATATGCCAGTATTTTGCCCCTCAATATGCTATTTTTATGCCAGTATTTTGCCCCTCAATATGCCATTCTTTCGTCCCTCAATATGCCATTCGTTTTCCAATTAATATGCCAGTATTTTGCCCTTCAATATGCCAGTATTTTGCCATTTAATATGCCAGGACTTTGCCCCCTTAATATGCCAGTATTTTGCCATTAAATATGCCAGGATTTTGCTCTTTAATATGCCAATAATATTTTGCCACTCAATAAGACAGTATTTTTCCCTCAATATGCCATTCTTTTGCCATTTAATATGCCACTATTTTAACATTCAATATGCCAGTATTTTGCCCCTCAATATGCCAGTATTTTTCCATTTAATATGCCAGTATTTTTCCCCTTAATATGCTATTTTTATGCCAGTATTTTGCCCATCAATATGACATTATTTTGTCCCTCAATATGCCATTCTTTTTCCAATTAATATGCCAGTATTTTGCCCTTCAATATGTCAGTATTTTGCCATTTAATATGACAGGACTTTGCCCCTCAATATGCCAGTATTTTGCCATTCAAAATGCCAGGATTTTGTCCCTCAATATGCCATTCTTTTCCCATTTAATATGCCAGGATTTTTCCCCTCAATATGCCAGGATTTTACCAATTAATATGCCAGGATTTTGCCCCTCAATATGGCATTATTTTGCCATTTAATATGCCAGGATTTTCCCCCTCAATATGCCAGTATTTTGCCATTTAAAATGCCAGGATTTTCCCCCTCAATATGCCATTTAATATGCCAGTATTGTGCCCCTCAATATGCTATTTTTATGCCAGTATTTTGCCCCTCAATATGCCATTCTTTTGTCCCTCAATATGCCATTCTTTTTCCAATTAATATGCCAGTATTTTGCCCTTCAATATGCCAGTATTTTGCCATTTAATATGCCAGTACTTTGCCCCCTCAATATGCCACGATTTTACCAATTAATATGCCAGGATTTTGCTCCTCAATATGCCAGTATTTTGCCATTTAATATGCCAGGATTTTGCCCCTCAATATGCCAGTATTTTGCCATTTAAGATGCCAGGATTTTCCCCCTCAATATGCCATTTAATATGCCAGTATTTTACCCCTCAATATGCTATTTTTATGCCAGTATTTTTCCCCTCAATATGCCATTCTTTTGTCCCTCAATATGCCATTCTTTTTCCAATTAATACTCCAGGATTTTTCCCCTCAATATGCCATGACTTTACCAATTAATATGCCAGGATTTTCCCCCTCAATATGCCAGTATTTTGCCATTTAATATGCCAGTATTTTGCTATTTAAAATGCCAGTATTTTCCCCCTCAATATGCTATTTAATATGCCAGTATTTTGCCCCTCAATATGCCATTCTTTTGTCCCTCAATATGTTATTCGTTTTCCAATTAATATGCCAGTATTTTGCCCTTCAATATGCCAGTATTTTGCCATTTAATATGCCAGGACTTTGCCCCCCTCAATATGCCAGTATTTTGCCATTCAATATGCCAGGATTTTGCTCTTTAATATGCCAATAATATTTTGCCACTCAATAAGACAGTATTTTTCCCTCAATATGCCATTCTTTTGCCATTTAATATGCCACTATTTTACCATTCAATATGCCAGTATTTTGCCCCTCAATATGCCAGGATTTTGCCATTTAAAATGCCAGGGTTTTCCCCCTCAATATGCCATTTAATATGCCAGTATTTTGCACCTTAATATGCTATTTTTATGCCAGTATTTTTCCCCTCAATATGCCATTATTTTGTCCCTCAATATGCCATTATTTTTCCAATTAATATGCCAGTATTTTGCCCTTCAATATGTCAGTATTTTGCCATTTAATATGCCAGGATTTTGCCCCTCAATATGCCAGGATTTTGCCATTTAAAATGCCAGGATTTTGCCCCTCAGTATACCAGGATTTTACCAATTAATATGCCAGGATTTTTCCTCTCAATATGCCATTTAATATGCCAGTATTTTGCCCCTCAATATGCCATTTTTATGTCATTCTTTTGTCCCTCAATATGCCATTATTTTTCCAATTAATATGCCAGTATTTTGCCAATTAATATGCCAGGATTTTACCAATTACTATGCCAGGATTTTGCCCCTCAATGTGCCAGGATTATGCCATTTAATATTCCAGGATTTTGCCCCTCAAAGTGCCAGGATTTTGCCCCTCAATATGCTAGGATTTAACCAATTAATATGCCAGCATTTTGCCCCTCAATATGCCAGAATTTTGCTATTTAATATGCCGGGATTTTGCCCCTCAATATACCAGGATTTTGCCATTTAATATGCCACGATTTTGCCCCTCAATATGCTAGGATTATACCATTTAATATATCAGGATTTAGCCATTTAATATGCCAGGATTTAGCCAATTAATATGCCAGGATTTTGCCATTTAATATGCCAAGATTTAGTCACTCAATATGCCAGGATTTAGCCAATTAATATGCCAGGATTATGCCATTTAATATGCCAGGATTAAGCCACTCAATATGTCAGGATTTAGCCATTTAACATGCCAGGATTTAGCCAATTAATATGGCAGGATTATGCCAATTAATATGCCAGGATTATGCCAATTAATATGCCAGGATTTAGACATTTAATATGCCAGGATTTAGTTAATTAATATGCCAGGATTATGCCAATTAATATGCCAGGATTATGCCACTCAATATGCCAGGAAAATGCGAATTAATATGCTAGGATTTAGCCATTTAATATGCCAGGATAATGCCCCTCAGTATGCTCGTTATCTACCACCCTCCTCCCCCCCTCCCCAGTACTTATCTCCTTGCTGCTCTGCAGGTCCACGGCTGTGAGGGAAGCGTTGTGCACTCCCCTCCAGCCGCGCGGCTTCAATAAAGTTTGTTAAAACTTTTTTTTTAAAAAACTATATTGAACCCGCGCAGCTGGAGGGGAGCGCAGAACGCTTCCCTCACAGCCGTGGACCGGCTTAAGAGATGGGGATTTTTATTTTCCCCTGTGCCCGGGACGCCAGTATCGCCCGTCACCTGGCTACAGTGACACAACCTTGTTTCATTTTGATTGACTCTATTGCACAATTTCACCTTTCTGTTGTTAAAATGCCCTACATCAATATGTCAGCATTACAACATGTTTCATTAACCCTTTAAGGACCAGGGATTTTCCTGGGCCAAGGACCAGAGCGTTTTTCAATTTTTTATACGCGGTTTTTGAAACATAAATTTCCTCTCTCTCATTTAACGTACCCATACAAGTTATATGTTGTTTTTTAGAGGACAGTTAGAGCTTTCTTTTGATACCCTATACATAAAAATGATTTACATTTTAGTATTAAAAAATACATATAAAAGAGGAAATTTTTGAGGAAAAAAAAGTTTTTCCCCATTATTTTCCCAATAATAAGCTATATAACTAGTGCAACACTAACCCACTTATCCCCCCTAATTAACTAACTAATAAAAAAGAAAAATATTGGTTCCCAAACCCCCCATAACAAAAAAGACAGAAAAAAACTCTGAAGAGTGCGATGTCAGATCAGTAAAAATCATGCAACAGGCATGCAGGGGTTAAATTTTATTAAATAAATATATTAAAATTACCTTTATTTATTAAAAAAAACTTTATAAATTGTCAAAATAAAAAAATCTGTTAAAAAAAAAACTAAATGAGGGCCATAAAGTGGAAGGAAACTGATCACAGTTAAAAACTGTGATCAGCAATGAAAGGGTTAATTTTTTTAATTTTTTTTTTACCTATGTGTATGTAATTAATTTATTTTTACTTACAGGTCACTCTCTGTGCTTCACTATAAGAATGTGAAGCACAGGGAGTGAATTAGAGGCAAAGTCAGTGTGTGAACACACTGACTTTGCCATCTAATTTGCATGTTATCGCGGTGATTGAGCAATCACCGCGATCACATGGCCGGAAACTGACCGATCGGGTCCAGGAGCTTTGCCTCGGGTGCGAGGCTTAGTCCTGGACCCGTTGCAGACTAGCTGGCGGTGCCCACGGAGCGCACCGCCGGCTAGACTGCATGACGAGTTAACTCGTCATAAGGTCGCTAACGCTGCGGCTCTTATGACGAGTTAACTCGTCATAAGGTCGGGAAGGGGTTAACTGAAAATTCTGTGAACTGCTGACAAAATTGCATTTAAAAATGTATGTTTAAAACAAAGATAGAGGAGAAAGGGAAAGTATTTCCTCATCTCTGGCAACAATGATTGTTGTATATTTTCAAGGAAATGTTGCACCTTAACTGTTTAAAAGTAATATATACATATCTTTCAGATCCCACAGAAATGCATATAAAGGCAGTCAAAGAATGTCCATGGAACTCCAGACTTATAGCAGAATTCTTGTGGTCACTAGTAGCTTTAGAACGTAAAATGTCATTAAAGTCACTGACATAACACCAATGGTATATTTCACAATGCTCTAAAAAGTATATATATTTTTTTCAACTTAGCTGTAACTTTACTAATTTACATTAATGATTGTACCTTCTAAGAAATAATTGCCTGCAACCAACATTCCTGGTGCTTCCCATAAACATAAATCTAAGATTGACTTACACACCAAATGTTTGACTCCACAAGAGAACAAAGGAACCAGAAGCATGACAAAGGGAAACCCTTTAACAGGGCCCTAAAACAGGGAAGAACTATTACAGGCCTTTGGAGTCAGGGCAATCCCATTACAGGGCTTTGTGTCTCTGATACAGGGATATGAGAAGAAGAATGCAATCACAAATACTGGGATAAAATAATCAAAATATTTTTAAAATGTCCATCATCTAGTGGAATTAAAACAATTAAATAATATATATCGGAAGAAACCAGGTTGAAAACGAGGATTATTTCAATTTCAAATGCTATAGTTAAATATCCAATATGGATTAGCCATCTATCAAGGCATTCTCTATACAGTTTTGATATATATATATATATATATATATATATATATATTATCGATAAAGTCAAGATCACTTATCTTAAAATATCCTTGGAGTATTACCTGCATGTTTTTTTGTTCTTCTTACTCCATCTTTATCACCAAACACGCAATCTACACTTGGAGTGGAGACACTTGGAGCAAAGTGATAACTATCTGGTGAAAAAAAATAATAATTGAAAATTATATCATCCAAATACATAACATTGGTATGCTTAGCTCTTTCACTTGTCATTTTTTTATTATATGCACATTATTACCTGTCTTGAAGCATTTCTTAGTGTCTTCCTTGTAGCTTCTTAGCTGACATCCCGCTGAATGAATAAAACCTATTTTGCTCGAAGATGGTTTTTCTTCTTGAAGATATTGTGTACCATACATTCTAAAACAATATGAGAAGATTCAAAAACCTGTCTAGCATAATACATAGTCCCAGTAAAAAAAATTGTCACTGTTTAAATCTGTTTGTAAAGTTACATTATGTGTTACGTATTTGTAACTGGTTGATATACATAAATAATTTACCTAAAAATTAGGTCAGCAAAGTAAAAAGCCTTAAATGTATATGTGAAGATATGATGGATGATTTCCTGCTGAAACTTCCTGTTTGCATGAGCCTGGTGCAGGGTTACCACACTCCCCTGGAAGCTTGAGGCCCAAGGTTGGTGTGACAAATACCAGAGCCCTGGGGTAGCAGGTCCAGTATACCAAGGCAGAAAGAAGAAATAGGAAAGTAGGATGTTTCTGGCTTAGACAGATAGACTAAGCAGAGTGAAATATCAAAAGGCAAACTGAGGCAGAAACATAACTGAAGACAGAGTATAGGGCTAACGAGGGACTGGAGAAGAAGTGAAACAAACATAAAATGATCCAAGCAGAAACCAAACTAAGGTTATACAATACAGGGCACAAGGTTAAAGACAAAACATAAATACAGTGCAGAGGCAGACAGAGCACAGAGAAAAGGCATCGAACTTAAAGGCATACACAGGCACACATACAAACAGAGAACAAACAAAGGACTAGTCTAGAACTCTGAGATTGAAAAGGTGAGGGTTTGGTTCACAGTGTCAATGTATCTCACAATATGGCAAGACCCTAACAAACTAGTAACCCCTTGGCGACACAGGACGGACTAGGTCCGTCCTGTGTGCCGAGGCGTTAGTGACACAGGACGGACCTAGTCCGTCCTGTGTCAAAACGAGCACTGAAAGCGGAGTTTTTCAGCTTTCAGTGCTCTGATGGTATTGTAACGATGCTTCCGTGTGGAAGCATCGTACAATACAAAAAAAAATGCCCGTCGGCATTTTGATCGCTCCGGAGAGCGATCGAAATGCCGGTTTTAAAGGCACAGTGCCTTTAAAACGACGGGCATTAAAAAATGAGCATAGGAAGCGAATTTTTCGCTTCCTATGCTCAGTAAGTGTTCCTGATTGCCTCGCAAGTCGAGGCAATCAGGAACACAAAAAAAAAATGCACGATCTTGGTCACTGAGTGACCAAGATGGCGCTGCCCTTCTAAGGGCAAGAGCACAGGAGGCAGGAAGTACCTGCTTCCTGTGCTCTCTGGCTGTCACACAATTGCCTCTTCACAGAGGCAATCAGTGACTGCCAGGCACACTGACAGGCAGTGGGGATGTTCTGCTTACGCAATGATATTGACGCCAAAGCAATTTTTATCTGTCTGCATATTTTTATTTCATTTTTTTTACACATTCCCGCTAGGGGATTACATGTAAAGTAAAAATATTTGAGTTTTTTTTTTTTAAGCTGCCTGAGCGCATAGCGATCAGTAACAGCGAATTAGTGGCAAATGCGGTTTGGTGATTTCTCAATTAAGCTCACCATTCGCCCTGGTCAGATCAAAATTGGTCGGATCAATATTCACAAATATTGATCTGCCTCCCTCTCCTCACTTACATTTTTGTGACGGAAAGAGACAGATCAGTATAAGTGATATAAAATAACATTTTATAAAATTGTCAGGTTTTATGAAAGTCTTTCACTGTGTATTAACCCCTTCCCTGCCATTCATCACTGTGTAAGCAGTAATCTTGCACAGCAACAGTATGTTTTGCTGTCTGCACTGTTTTATGGATTAATTTCTTTGTACTGTAATGTATTACAGTACTAGATAGGCTCTTCTAAGAGCTATTAACCCCTTCTTTGCTCGAGATCACTGCTTACGCACTGATTCTGAGGCCGCGGACTCAGGGTTCGATTTTGACCCTATTCAGCTTTCTGATACATCATCTAGCGATGTATCGGTGGCTGCTGAGCCCTTGCCACAAGTAGTGATGGGGGTCTACCGATAAAAAAATATATGGTTTGGTGGGGGTAAATTACATTGGCTGGCTTCAAAGATATATCCCATAAAGGACACGTACGCAGGTTGACTACATGTCAAAATTCCAAGTTGGAATTTTGAGATGCGCATCTCACAAATGTTGCCTTCTAGCCAAAAACAAACCAACAAACCTATGCATGGGTGCTATCCCTGTACTCGGGAGATGTTGCTGAACACATATTGGGTTGTTGTTTGGCAGTGACATAAACCAGAATCTGTGAATTCATGCCTGAAGTACAATGCATGTGGAAAAAAACCTCCCAAAAAAGTACTACCACAAACTCTTACAAAGGCTGGTGGTAGAATTAGTACCTATACAGTATTAAAATACCACCATTTGAAATACCTTAGGATGTCTATTTTCCAAAAATATATGGTTTGATGGGGTAAAATTCATTGGACGGCTTCAAAAATGTTCCAAATGGAACATGGGCGCAGGCTGACTACATGTCAAAATTCCAGGTTGGAATTGCGCACCCCCTAAATGTGGAATTTTAGACCCAATACAAACCAACAAACCTATGCATGGGGGGTATCCCTGTACTCAGGAGATGTTGCTGAACACATATTGAGGTGTTGGTTGGCAGTGGCAAATACCAGAATCTGAAAATTCCTGCCTGAACTACAATGTGTGTGGGGAAAAAATGACATCCCAACCCTTTGACATAGGTTGGTGGTAGAATTAGCACTTGGAAAGTGTTAAAATACCACAATTTTAAAAACCCTAGGATGTCTAGTTTTCCAAAATATATGGTTTTATGGGGTAAAATACTTTGACAGGCTTCAAAAGTGTCCCAAATGGAACATGGGCGCAGGCTGACTACATGTCAAAATTCCAAGTTGGAAATGCACCCCCCCTAAACATGGCCTTTTAGCCCCCAAATAATCTAACTAACCTACACATGGGTGGTATCCCTGTACTCAGGAGATGTTGCTGAACACATATTAAGGTGTTGTTTGGCACTGACACATAATAGGATCTATGAATTCATGCCCGATGTACAATGAATGTGAAAAACAAATTACTATCCATAACATTGACATAGGCTGGTGGTAGAATTAGTGCATGGAAAGTGTTAAAATACTACCATTTGAAATACCCTAGGGTGTCTAGTTTTCAAAAATATATGGTTTTGTGGGATAGAATACACTTTTTGGCTTCAAAAATGTCCCAAATGGGACATCGGCGCAGGTTTTCTGCACGTCAGAATTCCAAGTTGGAAAACCAAAAAGCGCACCTCTCAAATGTGGCCTTTTAACCCCCAAATAACCTAACCAACCTATACATGGGTGGTATCCCTGTACTCAGGAGATGTTGCTAAACACATATTGAGGTGTTGTTTGGCACTGACATATAACAGGATCTGTGAATTCATGCCCAAAGTACTATGTATGTGAAAAAAAATTACTATCCATAACATTGACAAAGGCTGGTAGTATAATTAGTGCATGGAAAGTGTTAAAATACTACCATTTGAAATACCCTAGGGTGTCTAGTTTTCAAAAATATATGGTTTTGTGGGATAGAATACACTTTTTGGCTTCAAAAATGTCCCAAATGGGACATGGGAGCAGGTTTTCTGCACGTCAGAATTCCAAGTTGGAAAACCAAAAAGCGCACCTCTCAAATGTGGCCTTTTAACCCCCAAATAACCTAACCAACCTATACATGGGGGGTATCCCTGTACTCAGGAGATGTTGCTGAACACATATTGAGGTGTTGTTTGGCACTGACATATAACAGGATCTGTGAATTCATGCACAAAGTTACAATCCAAAACATTGACATAGGCTGGTAGTATAATTAGTGCATGGAAAGTGTTAAAATACTACCATTTGAAATACCCTAGGGTGTCTAGTTTAAAAATATATATGGTTTTGTGGGGTAGAATACACTTTCTGACTTCAAAAATGTCCCAAATGGGACATGGGCACAAGTTTTCTGCATGTCAGAATTCCAAGTTGGAAAACCAAAATGCGCACCCCCTAAATGTGGCCTTTTAGCCCCAAAACAAACCAACAAACCTATGCATGGGTGGTATCCCTGTACTCAGGAGATGTTGCTGAACACATATTGAGGTGTTATTTGGAAATATCCCTTCACATTTTAAGGTAATGTTTACCTAAATTGCAATATATGTGAAAAATTAAAAAAAAAGATTTTTTGCTGCAAACTTTGGCATAGATTGGTGGTAAAATGGCTACATGAAATGTGTCAAAATACCCCAAGTTAAATGCCCTGAGTTGTCTAGTTTTCAAAAATATGTACATGTTGGGGGTCATTCATGGATTTAGTACAGAAATCAGTGTTACAATGTCACTATCGCTAATTTTGAAAGAAAGGATTTTAAAATAGCTTTGCACCACTTATAGTTCTGGCCCTGTAACATGAATAAAAAAGCACAAAAACATAAAAACATGGGCTATTTCTGAACTCAGGACATATATTAGAAACTTTTTAGCAGTGTTTTTTTGTTGTCTCTTGTACATGAGTATACGATTTTTCAAATAAAAGTCATAAAAAAAGTATTTTTTCAGTTTTTTTGCCATATTTTATTATTTTTTTTACATCAAATTATATGCTATTATCAAAATAATGGTATCAGAAAGCCCTTCTTATAACGATAAAAACAATATATAGTTTGTGCGGGTACACTAAATGAGACAGAAATAAATTACAGCAAAACACAAACACCTCAGAAATGTTAAAACAGCCCATGTCACCAAGCGTCGGACAAGCCAAAAAAGTCATGTCACTAAGGGGGTAATTAAATATGAAAACCGAATAACACATACAACAAACCTATAGCAGGCCTGACTGAAGAGAAGAAAACAGGGGGAATGGGTGGAGCTCACTTAAGTAGAAGCAAACTAACAAACTAGAAGGAAACAAGTAAAATCCAAAATGGAACAAAACAGCAGTTAAACCAGAAATAAATCACAGCAAGAGAATAAAGGAACCAGAAACATGAAACAGGGCAAACCTATTTTCCGGTCTGTAGCTAGACTGGGAAAGTGCCACTCTGGACCCGAACTGGGCAGTTGCCACTCTGGGGCCAACCTGGGCAGTTGCCAATCTAGGGCCGAGCTAGGCAAGATTGTCACTCTGTGGCCAAGCTAGGGAAGGATGCAGGTACAGGGATACAAAGCAAAAAACAGAAGAGAGCATAAATAATAAGCAAGGGAGCAAAGCAAAAAGGATACAAAAACAACTGGATACAACCTGGGTGAGACTGAGAATGTGTTGAAGCCTGACAGAGATCAAGATGGACTTTGGTGAGATGGGAGGAGAGGGAGGTCAAGTTTGTGTTAGTGAATAGTGTGAAGAGGTTAACTTTTAAAGTGAAAGTAGACCTCCCAAGTCAACCTCCACATTTTTTTCTATAATTTTAGTGAATAGACCAGTAGAGTGCCATCAAGTATACATTACATGTTGAATCTCATCGGTTTATCTCAGTATGATCTGATTTAAACAAGCTCTTTTGGATGAATAGATGAGCAAGTGGTCACCAGGCATAAAATAATCCTAGTCCCACAATGGAGTCTCATATGAAATTATTACCAGAGCATAGAGACTCAGCTGAGACTTGTTTGTGAGAGACGTTATAACAATTCAGGCCCTGTGGTACTTGGTAGTTACCAGTGAAGCACAGCTCTTCACACTGGAATGAACCATTGCCCATGGAGAAAGTTATTTATTTTCTGGTGTTAAATTACCTGGTTTCTTCTTTTTCCAGTAGACAACGATAGGCGGAGATCTCTTGTTCTAGCTTCATGTTTGTGTTCAGGAGTGTCCTATGTTTTTGGAGCTGTGTTCGTACTCCATTTCTCACCTCGTGTAGCTCTTCCTCTAAATTCACAATCACAGCTGATAAGTTTTCAAGTTGCTTCTGGTGTTGCTGTTCAGTTGCATGGAGGGTATGCTTCAAATTTCTTTCCTATAAAATAATTTAACATCAATGCTTTTTTTTTTTTTTTTACCTTGCTCAGAATAAAGTATCTCAGAGGATTTTTTATACTTTCCTTAAATTAATACTATTTTTGTTTGTATTGGTCAAAAATACGGTAATTTCTCTACCTTTACATTGTGCATGCACTTTGGATTAGCTAATACAATAGAACATATGAGGTTTTTAGCCAGGATAGGAGCCACACAAAAATTGGGGATCATCCTTTGGGGCACTATTGCATAGTGCAATGCTTGCCAAACCAGTCCCCCCCCCCAGTGGGACTGTTTTAAAAAAAGCAAACTAAAAACTCAATGTAAGGAGAAGGCTAAGCAGCCCAGATGTTATTTCTCATTTGAAAGGTATTTGATATCTCCTCAGCCCAAGTCTTTAGGAATAGAGTGTCGGCTTCCTTGCCAACCCCCTGGACGTCAACCAAAATATAACGATCCGCAGAAGTAGACACAGCTACCAAGGTTTGTCACAAGCAATCAGAACAGTTTATTGTAGACGGGACAGCACATTTATACAAATAAACATCTTGATAACAGGGGAGATTGAACAATACACTTAAAGGGATTAACTTTCACACAATGGGTAATACAATTAAACCTGGCACCAGTCTGGGAGGTGGACTAATGAGGATACACAAGCATACAATCTCAGTTTAACACACCTTTCCCAGCTGGCTTCCAGAGTCACTGTGTTTCGTGATACTCAAGTTCAGAGTCTAAACTTTTTTGTAAATACAGCTGGATAACCCCTAACTGTTAGAGGAGTGTAAGGACTGGTTTGGGAACCATTGCTCTAGAGCATTGTTTCTTAAACCTACCCTCAAGGGCCTCCAATGGTTCACGATTTAGTGATTACCCAGTCATGTTTAAATAATAAATTTATAAAACCTGGTGTAGTTCCCTAACCATGCTCATTGCATGTTTTAGGACTATTTTCTGTTACACAATAAATTCATCTTTTTTTTATTTTTAAACAGAGTTTCTGTTTCGTACGTGGCACATTTTTAAGTCATGTGACTACAGGTGTATATTAAGGGGATTTAAACGTTTAAGTCTGGGACATTGGAAACCATTTTTTAGGGTTTGTGTTATTGTTTTTGCTTTCCAATGTAATCTCTTATTTATTTGTCACACCCATAATTACAGTTCTAATAAGCTAACTTCAACTAAACAAATTGATCTACTTCACTATCTATTGTAACATCTTTGTAATGAATATTAATCTTATTTTTCAAACTAGTTTCAGTTTATGCAATACTTAGGATTTAGTCTTCCTTTGGGTGTTTTATCTGTAGTATCGCTGCATGTTGAGTAAAGCATGCATATGCTCCAAGTGTTCTGTGTATAAAATAAATATTAAGTCACTGTTGATCTTATTTGAATATGCCTACCCAGATTCCTTGCAATAGTGATAACACTGTAGAATTTCTATTGGAAAAGCAAGTTTTTTATATTGGCTGGTATTTGTAGATATGTTTAATAAGGCTTTTGCTACCCACTGAATTTTAAGTGTAGGGCTTTACCATAACGTATGTTGTGTTTGTTGGATATAACTAACTTTCTTGGATCACATGAAGCTGTTCTAATACGGGTTATACCTTTACATCATGAGAATATCTTCCAATATGGATACACTGGTTCTCTAAATATTACAGACCTTAAAATGCTATTTTGGATAAGTTTCACATACCCTGATTCCCACCTTGTTTAACTGGCCTAGTACTTACCAAAGCCTGAAGTGATTCAATCTCTGCCTGAAGGTTATTCCACTGTTTCCTGGCTGCATTCAGATTGGCTCGGGCTTCCCTCAGTTCATCTTCTTCTTTCTCCATTTTTTTCCTGGCTTCTTCTTCTAGCTAAGTTAAAACACATTCAAGATTGCAAGTTAGTATTAGACATATTTTAGGAAAAATATTATTGACCAAGTATTAATTTTATATTTATGAAACATTTAAAAATGGACAAGAGACCATAGTCCAAGTACAAAACGTCAGTGGTCTAAAAGATCTTTTAGACAACTGACTTTTTGTACTTGTGAATGCGGTCTCTTGTCCATTTCAAATGTTTCCATTTCCCACTAATATGAGCAAAGAGCTACTAAACCTTGGAATAAGTTTTAATCAGGCGGAAACCAGTTCTGCCTGATTAAAACTGTCTTTCGATTAGTGTTCCTGTTGTAAAGTATCTCCAGTAGCAGAGTTCAAAAGGTGATTTAATCAGGCTTAAGACTTGGTTTGGGGGTTAACTCTTCTTTAAATGTACTACTGAGAGGGTAGTAGATGCATGGAATATTCTTCAGGCAGACGTGGTAGAGGTTAATAGAGTGAAGGAGTTTAAGCACGTGTGGGAAAGGCTATCGTACCTATAAGATAGGGCCAGAAACGAATGAAAGTATTCATATTTGTTATTGCTGCATTTGCGTCAGATCACTGCTTAGGCAGTGATCTACAGCAAGCAAGGGGTTAATAGCTCTTAAAAGAGCCTTTTTTATACTGTAATGAATTACAGTAAAAAAAATTAACCCTTAAAAAATGCACAGACAGCAAAAAATGTGCTGCTGTGTATGATCACTGCGTACACAGCGATCAATGGCAGGGAAGGGGTTAAACACTTGAAATGGCTTTTTATAAAAGCCCTTGGTGTGTAAAATGTTATTAAATATTTAATTTTATTATTTTATTTTATTTTTTTACATTATCTGATCTGTCTCTCTCCCTTACTAAAACTAGTAAGGAGAGGGAGGCAGATCAATACTTGTCAAAGGCAATATTTACTAATAGTAAATCATCAGAGCACTTATCATACATGCCTGCACACAGATCACACAGATCTGTTGTGCAGGCATCGGTTGGCTCCCCCTAGAGCAGTGATGGCGAACGTTTTTGGTCCCGAGTGCCCAATTTTTGACCGACACAAATTTGCAGACCACAAAGTGCCAACACCGCATACTCACACACTTATACTCATACACACACTTATACTCATACACACACTTATACTTATATTCATGCGCACGCACACTTATACTCAAACTCACACACACATTTATACTCACACACACTCATACTTATACTCACACATACACACACACATATACTCATACACACATATACTCATACACACACTTATACTCATACACACACTTATACCCATACACACACACACACACACTTATACCCAAACACACACACACTTATACTCATACAGACACTTATACTCATAAAGACACTCATACTCATACACACACACACACGCACACACTTATACTCATACACACACTTATACTCATACACGCACACTTATACTCCCACACACACTTATACTCATACAGACACTCATACTCATACACACACACACACACTTATACTCATACTTGCACACACTTATACTCATACTCGCACACACTTATACCCAAACACAGACACTTATACTCACACACACCCACACTTATCATACTCATACTCACATACACACACTTATCATATTCATACTCACACACACACTTATCATATTCATACTCACACACACACACTTATCATACTCATACACACACTTATCATACTTATACACACACTTATACTCACAAACGCACACACACACATGCAGGCATCAGCGTAATAGATTGGCGCCGCCGGTCATCTGCTTCTTCTCCAGATGATTGACGCATGTGCTTTATGTGAAGAAGCGTTCAAGTCGGAAAGCAAACAGTTAATTGCTTTCCGACTTGAACGCTTCTTCACAGAACGAGCATGCGCCAATCATCTGGAGAAGAAGCAGATGACCGGCGGCGCCAATCTATTACGCTGATGCCTGCACCTCCAGGACAATGGAGCAGATAAGTGGTGAGAGCTGAACCTGGCCGCGTGCCACTGCTGAGGGCTTGGCGTGCCAGTTGTGGCACGCGTGCCATAGGTTCGCCACCACTGCCCTAGAGCATCGGAAGTGAAATACATTCACTTCCGATGCTCTTGCCATTAGAAGGGAAGCGCTGCCTGTACAGGCAGCGTTCCCTTCTACTGAGCCGATGGGGTCGCTCAGGAGAGCGACCGCCATTGGTTCTGGGGCAGCCGAAGGTGCTGCTAAGTGCCTCGCTAGCGAGGCACTTTAGCAACACCGGAGGTGCTTAGGAAGCGAACGATCGTCGCTTTCTTTACTCTATTAAGTGCATGACGTGCCAGGCACGTCAGCTGTCGGCAAGTCCACGGTTTCTGTCGCCAAGGGGTTAAAAGCGTTTGTGGTGTCTTTTGTTGATATGTAAATAAACTACTTTGAATGGGGGCAAGTGTAATTTGCATATCAAACCACTAGGTGACTTCATGAACTATTCAGACACATTTAAAACACATTTTTTATTAATGTGTGCATCGGCTTGAAATTCTGCTAATACAATGCATAGAACTTTTTCTATTTCACACATTCACAATATAACAAAACCTAACTTAGCATTGTTTGATTCTGTTTGATTACATGTCTTTCGGTAACATTGTGATATACATGCATGTCCTCCAGAGTTCGGCCAACCAAAATGGTAGCCTCTATCCTCTCCATAGACTTTTATGGGGCAGACTTTGGCTTATTTTGGTGCAATTTCAGGATATAGCTAAATTAGCCAAAGTCCTCCCCATAGAAGTCAATGTGAGTGGCAATTGTAAAAATAGACACTGCCCCAAAATGGGCCAAAATAAAAATAATTAAAAGAATAATTAATTGAAAATAAAATATTAATAAAATAAACAAAAAGTTATTAAAATGTAGTAAAAAATTAAAGACATTTTAAAATGCTTATATTAATGTTATTTATGTTCTTATAATATATAACATATTCTATTCATTTTGATTCTTTTTTTATTTTAAATGATTTTTATTTGTTTATTCTTCTTAACTTCAAAGTTCAATCTGACATATATTCCCCAGCTTGCAAATTAAAATGCCCCAAATTTGGCTCCTTTTGACTAAGGGGAATTCCCAGTCCCATTTCCCTGAACTGATCATGGCCGAAGATCATCCAAAATTTGCAGAAATTACAGATTTTGGGCCAAAAGTCAGCTATATTTAGTAGCTGATTTGCGGATCTGGCCTGAAATAGGACAGATCAAAACTTATTATGTAGACCCCTTTATAGGTAAATAATAGGGATGTTGAACTTGGATACCAGGAACATAAATGCTAACATTCAAAAGGCCCTTTGGTCCTGCTTTCTCAGTACACTAAAAACCATACAAAATCTGTGAAGGTCA
This sequence comes from Pelodytes ibericus, assembly GCA_036172795.1. Taxonomy (NCBI): domain Eukaryota; kingdom Metazoa; phylum Chordata; class Amphibia; order Anura; family Pelodytidae; genus Pelodytes; species Pelodytes ibericus. The sequence goes on along the minus strand of CM069862.1, from coordinate 154,804,388 downwards.
AGTGATTAATCAATGCAATGCTACTGATAGATTGTTTTTGAAATAATGTTAATTTTTTAGTTTGCCAAACTATTGTGTCCCATGCCATTTAGGCAGCTAATAGGTTAAAACCATTGTTTCAAAGTATAATGCATAGATTAAGTGAGGGACAGAAGAGGGTTACATTGTATACAAACACCTACATAAAGGATTCGACCAAGTACAAAACAAGAGCATAGTAAAGCAAAGAAATAGGCTACAATTAAAGGTCATTCTCTGAAGCCAAAGGGTAACATAAAATACAATTATGCACTATTTTACAGAAAGGACAGTGGATGCATGGAGCAACAACCAGCATTGGTGGTAAAGATTAATACTGTAAAAACAGACAAGGAAAGCAGATAATCATAAGATCTAAAATTATTTAAAAAAAAGATTAGAGTTTTTAAAGCATAGAGAAAATTAGAAAAGAACCTGCTAAAGAATACAAAATCTGTATTTTCTGCACACAAAAAAAGATAGTGTTTATTAAAAGGCCTCTTTCCCTCAGCAATGTCAAACACTTAATGCCAGGGCCTCAGCACTGACTTAAAAACATGAAAGTTAAAATAACTCTATTGCAATACAAATGTTGAACAGCATGCTGGGTAAACTATCTTTTATAGCAGAATTTTATATTATAGTTATATATTATCTGCATTGCAAGTGGCACTCCCTCCTGAGCATCTCAAGCACTGAGCTAAGACACAGGACTACAAGAGTAGCTGAGTCAGGCAGGGAATGACTCTGCATTGCTTTTCAGGATAGTGTCTTGGTATGTAAAACGGTTACCTGGGTGCTGGTTGAAAGGTCGCAGTGTGTCTGACTGCTGCTGCTGATGAGCGTTTCATAGTACGTCCTGATCTCATTGAGGAGCTGGGACAGTTCCATCCTGTTCCCATCCTCCACCGTGACAATCTGAATATCATCGATAGGATGTTTTAACTGCTGCACAGCCTGGACTGCCTGCAGTAAGAGAGGGGAAGGGAACCAAAAGAGAGAGAGAGAGAGACAGTATGAGAGGGGTGAGGAAGCAAGGTGGCAAACAGATGTTTTGTAGGGAATATAAAGAAATAAAATGAAATAAAAGACACAGAAGCAGTAGGAAAAAGGGGGGAGCATTAGAAAGAAATAAGGTTAGGAATTGGCGAAAGACACAGAAGAAGAAAATTGATCAGTAACTGAATTAACACAATTCTTCAGTTATTCTACATCCAAGTAATGTATTTTGTACATCATAAACTGGCCATTTATTTAAAGAAGAGAAAATGTTTTCTTTTACTTCATCTTTATGTTAGGGAATAGTTTTATATCATGGGTGGATTGATTTACATTGTAGCCATTCCTAAACAAAAATCTCTTATTCCACAATAATAAAAAATCTAAAACACTCTATAGACTTGATATGTGAGATGGATGGTATTTGAAGAAATGTCTGAAGTAAGCTATACCCCTTTATATCCTGAGGTTTCTTTGAAAAGTGTTGTTCCCTTGGAAAGTTTGATTAATTAAATACGTTCCCAGAAGCTGTGGTAGTATACGTCACTGTTTTTTGTACCACTAAAACTGTATACCACTTTTTGGAAAAAAATATTGCTTCTGCTTCTGCTTTTATCCATGGCATTCGTAACAGTCACTTGTCCCTTGAAGAATTTTCTTTCTTTTCTTTTGATATTGCTGGTCTGGGAGTAGAGATTGATACTAACCAACAGCCATAAAGAATGAGCAGGTAGGAAACACTCAACTAGATACATGGAACTGCATGAAGCATAGTCTCTTATGTATACAGAGCAGCATCAACCACCATAGAGCTTCCTCCAGAGCCAATATGGTAGACAATCAGAAGGGACAAATGTGGCTTTTTTGAGGAGTAGGTGAGTTACATTTTGCTCCTCCCCATAAAATATTGTGCATACACCCATGCTTCTAAGCACATTACTTGGTAAAGAAATTGCTAAAAAAAAAATCTATACATTTTTTTCACTTTTAAGGTATGACATCACAGGAATGAAAACAAGATAAAACAAATCCCCCAAAATATCCATTTTCAAGCAGTGTTATCTGATGTCTTCCAAAGCTGATGGAACTACTTGCATAGTAAACCTTTAGCTGATTTGAAGTACTTAACATAATATTTAGAAGACTCTTGGGTAAAAGATTTAAAAACTGCTACCTAAATCCTAATTTGACAAGAACATAAGTAGAGAACACTTGTTTAGGTTTACAAAGAAAAAACTAAAACTGACTAAAAACATTAGTAGAAATGATACAAATACCCTGCAATAGTAGCATAGAAACATAAAATGGGTCGACAGATAAAAACTATTCCACTGCCTATTTTCTGAATACTTTCATTAGTCTCTGGCCTTATATAGCACAGACGTTATCCAGATTTGGTAGTGAGATTTAATTTCTTTCTAGGATTTTGAGAATGCATGTTTACCCAAAAAACTAGGAGCCATATGTAAAATGTTACTCCATGGCCACAATAAAAGAAGCTTGATATGGTCCTGTTATGTAAAAAATATATTTCTAAGGGATGGAGTAGCAAGCTTTGTGCAAGTCATACATTGCAACAAATGATCCAGCATCATTTTTGAAAAAATACATTGTGCACAATTATTTACAGATGAATAGATAGACCAGTAAGGAGGCATGTCTGCAATTGATAAGCCTCACCCCTTTATAAAAATTCCTGGATACAAACTACTTGGTTCTTCTGCTACAAAAGCAGTGATAGATGATCGAAAAGTATTTTAAAAAGAGATAAAATCAGCAAAATGGGTATAATTTATTGGTATTTTTTAAAAACTTTTTTTCAAAAAGTTTTCATATTACAAAGTTCAATTTCATAGTATCAAAAGTTGAAATAGAAAAAAAATGTATTATTAAACTTGTACACAATATATCACCAATTAAACATAAACCATATGTACTATAATCGATAATCAGCAATTCAGATTAAAAATAAATGAGATCCAAAGGGTAATATGACTTCAGAAATATAAACAGAGTCATAAATATACAATAATACACTAAAGTTCTAACACACATCCACTCACTAAACATTCATATTGTGGTCTAGTATCAGGCTAAAAATAAGTATGCAAACAGAAGTGATTTGTGTAAAGTGAACCTAGTGCAGAATAAAAAATGAATACTTGCGGTACCCCACTCACTGCAGCCTTCTGGAGCACTCCGAAATGCTCAAATACAGTGACAAAAAAAGCAGATGGGCGCGAAGGAGTGGGTACCTTAAATAAAACACACAGTATAATAGTGCAATATTGCCTCTAAAAAATAGTAAAAAAGAAGATATAAGTGGATGCACTCACAAACATACGTGAGTGTCAATCAGATCAGCTGAGAACTTGTGGGTCCATAAAAACAGCTTTAATAATTCTGAAATAAAATAAAGAAATATACATGTGCAGGACCAGTGGGTAACATATGCTAGCCCCTAGCACTAGAAAAACTCACAGAGTTGTAGATATAAAAAGTCGTTGCAAAAGTGATATGGCTGTTCCTGCGATCACAAGCGGAGCTAAACTCCAAATAGGTCGTGGGAGATGCAGCGCTGGAATAGTGGTAGCCTCTACGCGTTTCTCCGTGTGTGGCACGGCTTCATCAGGAGGAGATAAGAGAGAACTGTCCTTTGAGGACACGTATGTTTGTGAGTGCATCCACTTATATCTTCTTTTTTACTATTTTTTAGAGGCAATATTGCACTATTATACTGTGTGTTTTATTTAAGGTACCCACTCCTTCGCGCCCATCTAAAAATAAGTATACAAAGTAGGAAGGGTGTCCCATACGGGAAGATGCTCAAATAGTTTAAGCAAGCATGTCAAGTATGATCCCACAGATCATTCCTGCAATAGGTCTAACTTTAGTATAGCGTGAGGAATTCAAGGATCCCAAGGAGTCCATATTTTAATTAAGGATTCTTTCCCATTATCTCAATAGTTAAATCCCTTCTCCATCATTAACTTATACCGAATCTGGTTACAGACCCCCTAACATGACATCTGATCAACATTTTTCCAATGTCTGGCGATGCATATCTTCACAGCAATAAACACATGCATCGGCCACAATCTTTGAGGTTTAGTGACGCCATCAAAATCTAAGTGAAATAGAAACATTTGAGGCAATAATTCTTGTCAATGAACATATTGAGTTCATTTAAATTTCAAAAGGTTGTCCTTCAACTTTTCAAGACATGGGCATGCCTACCAGAAATGATCTAAAGTGCCCTGCTATAATATTTTGACAAACAATTTGACTAGGGTAGCTGAGTGGAACCCCTGTCTCATTTCCGGAAGGGCACAGCACCAAGACTCTAATGATAAAACCTGTCCTAGGTCTTGTTCCCACTTTTATCAGGGGAAATCTTTCACATCATTGTCCAGGCCCCGCAGGATGTTGGCTGACCTAATTATCTGCTTACGATTCATGGGAGCCTCCAACCAGCCATCAAAATCAAGAACAATGGTAGTTCCACTACTTTTAATGAAATTCTTAAATCTTAAGTAAAAATGTCTTTAGATGGTATGGAAACACTGATTTGTTGAAAAGTCATTAAGTAATTCATTATCAAGATATCTTCAATACCATGCTTCGCCATTCCTTAAGATTTAAATCCAGTAATAAGAGTTGTAATACACCCAACGGAGAGGAAGTCAAAATAGAAATTTCTATTCCCATTCTTTTTTTTTTAGTTTAATGATAGTCAACAAAATGTATTGGTAGTTTTAAAATGTTGGCATTACTCCCTCTTTAAACAGTGTGAATAGGACTTAAGTTATGTGAAGAAACTTTCCTTAATTAAGCAATGATGAACTAGCACCTCCCACTGCCATCATGAACTGATTAGTGACATAATTATCCTCAAATATAAAGTAACATAGTCCTAGCAAGAAGTGGTTAAACTCATAGTACCTGCTCAAACACATCCACCGCAGAGCCTTTTCCTGAGGCAAACGCTAGTCAATACTCCTTAAACATATAATTAGGACTAAAGATTTTTGTTGTTGTCACATCTCTTTTAAGCTGTGGGAGTCTGTAAAAAAGCTCTCATAAATACAACTATATATTCCCACTGGCCTACACATTCTAGGATGAAGAGCAATACGTCAACAGAAAACCTAACATGTCCATTCTAATTATGTGAAAGCAGCTCATCAATAATCCAGCCATGTCAGACAAACCAGAAGACCTAGATTGATAAAAAAAATAATAATAATATACTAAAGTATATTGCAAAATAAGGGATTAAACTGGAATTATAGCATTATTGCCACAGTTTATACATAGACTGTTAACAAACAATAAACTAGACTATCCTTGAAAAACAGTTATGTAATCTGCTGCCATGCATACCAGAAAGTGGCCTCTCTGCACAAATAAATACAAGTACAGAAAAAATATTGGTGGGAGCGTGTATGAGGTTCAGTTTACCTCCTCAAACTTTCAGTGGCATGTGAAAAAATAAAGAAACTCTAAAAAACTCTAAAAAAAATGTAAAATCAAGTTTAATAGACATATATATAAATTCGGGTCCATGCACTCCAGACACAATGAGGATAATGCCCCAGTGCAATCCCGGCATACAGCATAGTAGTTTGGAGAAAGGAGCACTCAGGGGACTTGATATCATGAAGAATCAGAGATTTATTTTAAAAGATCAACATTTCAGTCCCACACAGGGGACTTTTATCAAATATTTTTTTCTATAGAAGGGAGTCCAGAGCTGCAGATAGAGGGGTCTATTCACTAAAATTCTAAGTAAAATTCGGCACCCGAGTTTGACTTAGTCTCAAAAATAGCTGCGATCATTTCACCTCCCATTACAAAAAATATTTTGTAGACTAATTGTACAGCACAAAAAATAGCCAATGTTGTGTATGCAAAACAAGAATATGATAACATGTGTCTCCAGCATATGTCATTACCCTGTGACATCATAACTACATGAACTACTACAATGGATAGCATGTTGTTTTCATATCCTAGACACGATATAGCACAAACATATTTTAAAAGTATTATTTAATTTGCCTTCAATTCTACTAAAACAATGTTTTGATCCATAATAATTTCATGATCTATGTTCTTTTATGTTCAATTAAAACATGGGGTGAAAATAATACATTACTGGTTAGTTCCTATCATTTTTGGGGATAATTTGAAAGATGTGTAAACATACCTTTTGATGACTTAATACAAGATCTCTTTTTTCTTCACCCTTAGATTTAATAATAAACTCTAGTTCTCTGATATCATCTCTCCATTCTGCTGCCATTGTTTCCAAAATTTTATTTTTTATTGAATTCTGTTTTTGATTGGAAATTTCTTCCATTAATCTAAAAATAAACATTACATAATAATAAAACAATATAAAGCATTCACGGTATGATTTTCACATTTCCTTTATCAAATACCATCATCTTAGTAGAGTTTAATGCCTATTGAGTGGTTTAACTAAAATACATGTTATATCAGATGTTTACACCAGTCATAAAGTAGTTACAAAGATTTCAAAAAGATAGTTCTAGACCTATAATGTGGGACTGAATGTTAGTAGAACAATACACGGCTAAACAATTCTATTATAAATAAAAATGGAACATATAGATCAGATAATGCAATAGCTAACTTCATCATATAGAAAGCTTGACTGCTGTGTTGCTAACATTTACATATAATCGAGGTGACAAATCCAATTTCTAGTTTGCAGTTTACACCTAATGATTACAGTGCACCATATAAATGTTTAATAGGCAATTACCGCAAAACAACCCTACATTAGAATATATATATATTTTTATTATGTCTTTCTCTTTATTAAAGTTTTGTACAATGCATGACAACAAAGAAGAATACATTTTCAATACATAATTTACAATATTCAATAATATGAAGAGAGGAAAAAGAGAAGAAAAAAAAGAAAATTAAAAAAAGAGGGGAAAAAATAAAAAAGCATACCAGAAAAACAGACTTACAATAACAAGCTCACAAAGGTCTATTAGAAAATATTAATGTGAGTGTTGCTTTTATTTAACTTAAAGTGTATGTAAACCAAAGTTTCATCTTGTACAAGAATTAATAACTATAACAGACCAAAAATTGTAATACAATACATTAAATATATACCTTTCTTTAAGCACTGTCACATCCATTCTACAATTGTCAATTTCAAGGGCTGTATTAGTATTTTCGATCATCTTTCCATATATCTGTAAAGTAGAAAAAAAGACATTACAGAATGCATTAAAATAAATCCTCATTGTACTCTTAGGCATAAGATGGTAGGAGAGGGGCTGATGACATATTGGAAAAGAATGCTTATATAATGAGTGGGGAGGTGTGATTGAAGATGAGAAAGTAGATGGGTTGCTGAGATAAGGCTGTGTCACAAGGGTAGGCATTAACATTTTCCATAGTGGATATTTACTGAACTATGTGAGAGACACAATAATGATGTTCTGTGGACCTTCTCAGACCTTGCTACAGACTTTGGTATTCTGGAATGAACACTTTGCCTATCTCCGCCATGGCATTTGATTACATGGAGTATTGACATAAGGAAATGGGGGAATGCAGAGCTGTTGATCACGCAAGCAAGGTTTCTCAAAGCTCATTAAAATTTAAAAGGTAGTTTAAAAGCTTTTATTAATTTTACATAGTTTATTTACTAGCTGGAAAATTAAAATCTGATGGATACATGTTAAAACTTCACTACACTTCCTTTTTTTAGTGAATAAATTCCATTGTAAGGTGTATATTTCTACTGCCATTTATAGTGAAGATCTAAAATTTATGAAAAGACCAAAACACTACAAAATGTTTCCATAAGAAAACTCAAGAAATAGCCTTTTTATTACTGGGGCCTAAACAGCTTTACTTTTTGTAGTGGATAAAACATCTTAACTTTGTGGCAATTTTTGTAGTATGCATAACAGAATATAGTCAGTGACATATATAAATTCATAATTATCTTCCTAATAGAGCAGGGGTGGCAAACTCAAATTCATCGGGGGCCGCATCAGCAGTATGGTTACCCTCAAAGGGCCGGTTGTATAATTGCCTCTGCATTCAGTTGCTACTGGTTTTAATAATAATTTAAGTAATAACTAGCCTTGAAAACAGAAGCCTAGGAAGAATAATAGCAAGCATGGGTCAAGACTGCACTAAGTACACAGTGCATGGGTCAGGACTGCGCTACGTATACAGTGCAGCGGTCAGGATTGCGCTAAGTACACAGTGCATGGGTCAGTAATAGTGTGCCAGTCAGAGCACAGTAATAGTGTGCCAGTCAGTGCCCAGTAATAGTGTGCCAGTCAGTGCCCCGGAATATTGTAACAGTCAGAGCCCAGTAATAGTGTGTCAGTCAGTGCCCAGTAATAGTGTGCCAGTCAGTGCCCAGTAATAGTGTGCCAGTCAGATCCCAGTAATAGTGTGCCACTCAATGCCCAGGAATATTGTAACAGTCAGAGCCCAGTAATATTGTGCCAGTCAGAGCCCAGTAATATTGTGCCAGCCAGAGCCCAGTAATATAGTGCCAGCCAGATGCCCAGTAATATAGTGCCAGCCAGATGCCCAGTAATATAGTGCCAGTCAGAGCCCAGTAATATAGTGCCAGCCAGATGCCCAGTAATATAGTGCCAGCCAGAGCCCAGTAATATAGTGCCAGCCAGATGCCCAGTAATATAGTGCCAGCCAGATGTCCAGTAATATTGTGCCAGCCAGAGCCCAGTAATATAGTGCCAGCCAGAGCCCAGTAATATAGTGTCAGCCAGATGCCCAGTAATATAGTGCCAGCCAGATGCCCAGTAATATAGTTCCAGCCAGAGCCCAGTAATATAGTGCCAGCCAGATGCCCAGTAATATAGTGCCAGCCAGATGCCCAGTAATATAGTGCCACTCCTCCCCCCACCCCCACCCCTTCCCCATCACTTACCGAATCGCTGCTTGTCTGTGGTCCCGGACGGACGATTCCCCCGTGCAGTCTTCCCTCCTGCACGGAGGAGGGAAACACAGTCGCCGGATGTGACGTATCGTCACATCTGGTCACTGTGATTTTTTTTTTTTTCACCCGGCGGTCGCATCCAGAGGATTCGGCCGCCTGAAAAAAACAAAAAAAAAAGGTAAGCAGCGCTAGGGGGGGGGGGGGGGGTGTTCTTGCCGGCTGCACCGGTGGCACCCCCCTAGTCAGTGGCACCCGGGGCGGGCCGCCCCCCCCCCCCCCCCCCCGCAGTACGCCACTGCTGTGCGGGCCACATTACAAGGTCCGGCGGGCCAGATTCGGCCCGCGGGCCTTGTGTTTGCCACCCCTGTAATAGAGTTATCTTATATAAAGTTGTTATATTGAACACTAAAGCTTGCATTTCAAGATTTGAACAGACAATGCGACACAGATATTTAGTGAGCTAATCATTTTTTAAATTAATGTTTTCAAATAATGCCAATGTTTTGTAATGATCTATCAGTTTTTATGGTTCTCGGCTATTACTGGCAAATCTTGTTTGACACCATAATAATTATGTGAGAAAACCATTAAAGTATTGCTCACAAATTATAAACTGGAACTGGCACACTGACACCTAATACTTTGCAAATCAACTTTTAGGTGTAACTTGTTGGCTCTGTATAAATAGTCAGAGGAAAATTTGCCTTTAAGCAAAGGAAGCACGAGCTTAGAAGTGTCTGCCAATGTTCAAAATATGTAAGAAAAATATATATTAAGAGCCTTCATAATCCGTATTTTCCTTTGTTCTGCACGGGGTATGATATATCATTACACCATGTGGGCAAGTGGATATGATTCCTAGCCATATGCTAAATGGAAGATATAAGATACGTTTCAGTGAATTGGTCAGTTTCTGAGTTTTTGTTACATTAACTTTTATTTGTATAATACCATGACTTTACACAGCACTTTAATGACAGAATAAAGCCCCATAGTGCACTGGTACTGATTCCAGAATTCCTGGCTCCCCACTCCATGCTGACCTTTGACATCATGTGCTATTGTGTCTTGCTGTTGGTCCCCTCTTATAGGCTGACCGGTGCATTGCACTGGCTGCATCATGCAGCACTTGGTAGAGACGTTCAGGAGAGAGAGGGCAGTGGGTAATTTGAGATACACGAGGTGTTAGAATGGATAGGAATGATGAGAAGTTGCAGAGTATGCATTGGTGCATCTGCTAGCTATATAGGCAAAATCTTTTTAAAGATAGGGAGGGAGGACTCTTCAGAAGTGTTTTTCTTTTAGTTTTGTAGACATATAGTGCTATAATTTGTGATTCTGCTAGCTCAAAATGACTTCACAAAGTGGCATTTGTCCACCATTGCAAGTAATCAAGACATGTAGTCAGGCCACCATCAGGGGTGATACCGGCGTCCTGGGACCGGCAGTTCCAGGGAACACGACGGGCCTGGGTCACGCCAGTTAAAAAAAAAAAATCTCCGTTAAAAGCTGGTCGGCGTCTGTGAGGGAAGCGTTGTGCACTACCCTCCAGCCGAGCGTCTTCAATAAAGTTTGTTAAAAAAAGAAAAATGCGACCAGAGTAACTCAGGTCGCATTTTTTTTTTAACAAACTCTATTGAATCCGCGCGGCTGGAGGGGAGCACACAACGCTTCCCTCACAGCCACGGACCTGCACCGGGAGACAGCAGCAAAGAGGTAAGTACTGGCTGGGGAAGGGGAAGGAGGGTGGCATAACAAGCATACTGAGGGTCAAAATCCTGGCATATTGAGGGTAAAAATCCTGGCATATTAATTGGCAAATTCCTGGCATATTGAGTGACAAAATCAGTGTGAGTGAGAGTGTGTGTATGTCAGTGTGAGTGAGAGTGTGTGTATGTCAGTGTGAGTGAGAGTGTGTGTGTATGTCAGTGTGAGTGAGTGTGTGTGGATGTCAGTGTGAGTGAGGGTGTTTGGATGTCAGTGTGAGTGACAGACTGTCTGTACATGTGTGTGATGGAGTGTGTGGATAAAGGGGTTAACCGTGACACTGCCTATATCTGTCTAGCCACCCAAGGGGTTAACTCCTCTGACACTGCCTAGATCTGTCTAGCCACCCAAGGGGTTAAATCCTCTAATACTGTCTATATCCGTCCAGCTACCAAGGGGTTAACTCATCTGACATTGCCTAGATCTGTCTAGCCACCCAAGGGGTTAATTCCTCTGACACGGCCTATATCTGTCTAGCCATCCAGGGGTTAGCTCATCTGACACTGACTATATCTGTCTGGATTTTGTTACAGGTCACTGGTCATATTAGGTGCCCCCCCTTGATAGTTTATCAATTAATATGTGACATCCTGCGGATGCAGACCCCAGGCTTTACGTCACATATTAAATGATAAACTATCGGGGGGGGGGGGGGGGGGATGTCAGATTTTTTTCAGTAAGGGGCCCTGAAATTTCTGATGGCGGCCCTGACTATTGTCATTCTGTTGTATTGCTGTGATTGTGAGACTGTTGGAGTACAGAATGTGTTGGATTTTTTTTATAATAATCTGGGGTAACATAACTCACAGTTCTGAAATATGTGATGAATTATATATAACTTACAGCATGTAGCAGATCATGAACATCTTTCAGTTTCTCTTTCCAGTTAGGAACTTCTAATGCATGTTTCTGTAAGTGATCTTCAATTTTCTCTTGTAATACAATGTTTGACTCTTCCAGTTGAAAACAATGCTGTAGAAAATCAGCCAGCCTTCCATTAAGTTGTCTCATTTTCTCTTTATTATCTGAATATGTCCCAGCAGTTTCGATGAACATCAGTTTTTTGCTCATGAAATCCATGGTACCAGTATTCTAGGTAGCCTGTAATATTTTCAGAGAACATGTAAAGAGATTTAAGTGTTTTATATGCATTCCTGGGACCCTTACAGGTTTGACTCAGAACTTCGGAAGCATAAGGTGGAACAGCTGATTAGCAGGCTTTTAAGCTAAGCCTTTTTCCTCTGAGCAGGTTAATAGTGGATATGTCTGCACACTCGGAAAATACTATTGCAACACCACCTTCTTTTTGGATCTGTTTCTGTCTAGTCCAGGTCCACCAATGTTGTTTAGATGTTTATCCTTATATACACCTATTATGGACTACGTTTTAAATCAAACTCATGTCTTAAACTGAAAGTCGACCTCCAAAGTCGAATTTTAGTGATTAGACCCATATGTAAATCCACATGTATCTGTATAGCTACAAGTCAGATTAAAAAGAGAGGAGGCTCGGCTTTTTTAACTTTTGTTTCTTAGGATGAAAAAGTAAAAAAATAAAGTTTAGTTGGTCTTTAAATGTCAACTTGTAAATAATACATTTACCCATGTTATTTTGTAAATTTGGTAATACCTAACGTTAGTGATTTATTAATACATTTGCCAAAACCAAATTTTTTTACATTCTCACAAGTGACTCCCTAATGCCACTTATATATTGTATTAGCATAAATTAGCGATCAGAAACAGTACGACAAGTCCAATATGACTAATAGACTCTATAATTAGTTTACAGATCATTCATTAATAGCTGATGTTCTATTAAATTGTCTTTGAAGTTCAGGATATGCATTAAAGACATATAGAATTAATCCAAACAAATTACTGTGGTATTGGATTAGTGCTGTACTGTTTGTTAAACAATTACTTATGGAAAATATGCTTCTCATATATATGTTTGCTGTGTTTGATAATATGTGTGAATGAGTTTGTATGACTAGTACAGGCACAGCTAGTAATCCAGTGATGTGCCATAATCTCCAATTCACTCACAGTCCACGTTTTGAATGAATACCAATAATTTATTAATACATAGGTCAAATAAAACCTGTTGTTTTTGTGCCTTTACTGCCTCTTTTTCTCCCCTTGTGTTTATATGATCTTTGGATTAATAATTATTGGTCTGCATTAACAATGGGGATTAGGTGTACTTTATTACCTCTTTCGGTTTATAGACTTTCGGTTTATAGAATAGCAATAGCATTACATGTATTCCATAAACCAAAAGTCTATAAACCGAATGTCTTCCGGTTTATAGACTTTCGGTTTATGGAATACATGTAATGCTATTGGCTTTCTATAAACCGAAATAGAGTCCCCATTCATACGAATAGGTTAATTGACCTATTTGTATGAATGGGGACTCTATTTCGGTTTATAGAATAGCAATAGCATTACATGTATTACATCTGAGAGTCAAATAGAACCGTCAAATACTGTGCTTACAGCGCACTTTGAAAAATGTGAATAGTTTTGGGTGGTAAATAGTACATTTGCGTCTTGCGGTCCACTTCATATCTGAGAGCCAAATAGAACCGTCAAATACTGTGCTTACAGCGCACTTTGAAAAATTCTGGCTACCTCCTCCTCCTCCAGCGCCGCTTCCACTTACAATGCTACGGTCACCGCCTCCTCAACCTATGGGTCACTTAGTATAAACTGAAAGAGAATACCCTGCACTCCAACCCTCTCTCAAATGGATAATTCTGTTGATCCTCCTGGCAGCCATGCTTTAGATTTAGATTTATGTTCTTCCAAAGCTAAAATTAAAGATTCCATCTAGTGCTATTTAATGGCTCAGCTGTATTTTTAATTTGTATGTATTTTACGTTATTTTAAGTTATTTCCCTATCCACATTTGCTTGCAGGGCACTTGTCCTACTCTTACCCACATTTGAATTCCTTTTGCAGCCCTTTCCATGACTTTTTAAGAGGGATTTCAGTGGCCAAAAGTCTGTGTCCCCATTGACTTCAATGGGGTCCGTGTTCGGGGTCAAGTCCGGGGTCAAGTTCAAGCACGGACCCGGACTTTTTCTGAAGTTCGCTCGAACTTCTCGAACCGGAACATCCAGGTGTCCACTCAACTCTAGTTTGGAATTAACTGTCTGGAGAGGTGGTGTTGTCAAATACATGAGGTGTCTTTTTAAAAAAAAAGGCCTGGATACTATTTTAAAAAAGCAGAACACACAGTTCTATGTATCTTAGAATAAGCATTAATTTTTACGTAGTAATTGTTGAAAAAATCGGTTTGCCATTTGGTATCAAGAAGGAATTTGAACAATTGAAAGGAGAATTTGAAACTGCTGAAAGAAGGAATTTATGGTTCAACAGCAATAAAGAAGAATAGGTAATGTCTTAAATTTGATGGAGGCAAGTCTGTATTCACCCTAAAATACTATATGTAAGATCAATAATGTTTTACTAAAAATGGCTGCTCTTCTCATGGAGGAAGGAATAATAGGGGGAAGTCATTTAAAAAAAAAAGACATTCATCTCCTTTATGAGTGTGTATTTTTATTTAGTTGTTAAATTCTGGACATAATTTTCCTTTAATAACTCTTGAATAGGATTATAGGATGTTCTTCAGTTATTGGAGTAAAAGTTCATTGTAATAGGTATCAGTCTCTTGTCATAGAGGATTCCTCTATGTTACATGAGACACAGTTTCTAGTTCTTTTGTCAAGGACCCCATTCTTTCTAATAAATCTTTTTTTAATGCTATCTAGCTTTCCAAGGGAAGAAATTAAACTCAAGGATGGGTGATCTATCTCCATCTTGGGTTGAGCCCAAAGCTTTCATTGACTTCAAAACAAGGTTTTACCTTATGGCAAAGAATAACTCATGAAAGAGTTATTCTTTGAGACAGGGCAATTTGCAGACAAATAGCTGAAATACTGTAGACATTCCACATTAGGTAATCCCACTGACAAAATACAGTAAACATGCAGAGGTCAGAGACAGAAAATCTACATAATATGGAGTTGGTTAAAATACTGGCCTAATAAGGCAATGGACTGCAGGCAAGTTAATATGCTGTACATCAAATGTATAAATATTTGGCTGTGTCAATCAGTCTTTGAAATGACAGACATGTTGCAGCAGGGCAATGGAAAAATAGCTAACTAATGGTACCCATATCCCAGGTAACTCAATTTTGACATTTTCAATTTGCTAGCAAGTTTTTCCAGATTCAGAACTCTTAGCTTAAGGTGATGCAACTCTGATTCAAGTTCAAAGCAAACTACAGGATGAACATTCTGGTCCTTTGTTATAAGTCAACTGTCTGTAAACATGAAGATATGTTTAATTTAATGATTGAAGATGAAAGAAAATGTGACCCATATAGTCAAAGATTCTACACAGTATGTCAACCCCAACAGAGCTATACAAGCATAGAAGGGTCAATAAGATATTATATTTATATTCTTCTACTAAAGAAATTATCTTTAAAATGCCTACACTTGATGCAATTTGTCAATTACACCTAATTTTATTTTTTGTCAGCAGTTGTCCTTTAATATCCTCAACTTAAATCTTGAGGTTACCCCATGCCACAAAACAGTATATCTGTAGCATGCTCTAAGCACTGAAGCTTAAACAGTCAAGTGGCGCTAAAAATGTCAACAGAAGAAACCTAGACTGTATAGTATATAGAGAATATGGCCCGTGTATAAAGAACAATTTTAGGAGCTTTTTTAATGTTTTCTTTTTAGAACTTGTCCCAATAATGATCGTTCAAGTGCAGCTGTAGAAAAAAATGAAGTTATGTTTAATTGAAAGATTGCATCAAGTGTAGGCTTTCTCTCCCAGACTCTACCTGGAACCACATCCATTCTCACCATCCTCTACTTCAAGACCTGACTGTTTCATACATATGCCTGAGACTCTACCTGGAACCACATCCATTCTCACCATCCTCTACTTCAAGACCTGACTGTTTCATACATATCCCTCAGACTCTACCTGGAACCACATCCATTCTCACCATCCTCTACTTCAAGACCTGACTGTTTCTTCTACCTGGAACCACATCCATTCTCACCATCCTCTACTTCAAGACCTGACTGTTTCATACATATGCCTGAGACTCTACCTGGAACCACATCCATTCTCACCATCCTCTACTTCAAGACCTGACTGTTTCATACATATCCCTCAGACTCTACCTGGAACCACATCCATTCTCACCATCCTCTACTTCAAGACCTGACTGTTTCTTCTACCTGGAACCACATCCATTTTCACCATCCTCTACTTCAAGACCTGACTGTTTCATACATATCCCTGAGACTCTACCTGGAACCACATCCATTCTCACCATCCTCTACTTCAAGACCTGACTGTTTCATACATATGCCTGAGACTCTACCTGGAACCACATCCATTCTCACCATCCTCTACTTCAAGACCTGACTGTTTAATGCCCTCCTTCCCTTCCCCACAACCCACCCACCCCCAGCTTGATTTCTTTTACAGGTCTAGTTCACCAGATGATGTGATGACCATTAATAAACCACCTGTCCTTCTTTCCCCTTCTGCACATAATTACCAGCAATATTTTAAGGACCTCACACACATTACTCTCCTGCAGTCTCCAAAGTAGTGGCTGCAGTTTGCAGACTTACAACGCACCCAACTAGTCACCTATTAAGTAACATCTGGTGTCACTCAGTTCTCACAAGCTTGCAAGCAGGGTCCTCTACCTCATATTTTAGTGCGAAAATGTTTTTGTGTAACTGTTTGTAACTCCCTTTTTATACTCTGTACCAAGCGCTACGTAAATTTCTTCCAGCTTGTTTAATATTGTATGTATTTTTATCCACTGTTAAATGTGTAACTCTGTGTAACTCCATTCTGGACTGGGTCCCCAGGACATACTTGAAAACGAGAGAAATCTCAATGTATTCTTCCCGGTAAAACACTTTCTAAATAAATAAATAAACATAGAAATGCTTTAATGAAAGAATACAATTAAAGTACTTTATTGAGCACTCTCTGCTCCAAGTAGCTCTGCTTTTATTTAGAATCTTTGGTCAGATGGGTCAGATCTTTCTTCAAGGTGAGTAGTGATCGGACCCATGATTCTAAACAGCATGTCTTCCCCCTGAGAGAGCCATACGGAGCTCAATAAAATACTTCATTCGTATTCTTTTGAATTTCTTTATAAATCATTTACACTTGATACAATCTTTCAATTAAACAAGTTATTTTTTTGCTACAGTTCCTTTAAACATAACCCCACTATGGACAAGAACTGTCCTAGTAAATAACTAGATAGGTAAAGATTATTTTAAAGTGATCCCCAACATTTGGTAAGAGCAGTTTCAATGAACAGGAATATGGTTAAACATGTAGCCGTATTGAAATGACTATTAAGTATGAAACGTGTTATTTAATGGTGCGATTGCGTGATTATATTACATTTCTGCTAATTCTGCGAGCACCGCATAATTTTGTTTTGCTGCTCCTTGAGACGTCTTACATTGCTTAACATTTTATCAGTCACAAAAGATAAGACACTATGCCTAAGGCATTAGATGTCACTTTTAATATAGAGGCAGAATGCTACACAGAATTCAGTACAGGCCCGCAAGATGCATTTTTGTTTTAAATTAATATGCGTCCTATATTAAAGAGGAGACTCTTTCAAAGTAACAGCATTTGAGCCAAATACATGTCAGCAATCTAGAGATGGATTGCACTGTTAACATAGCCTATGTTTTTTTTCCCCTCATAAGCGATAGCAAGCTGCTTCTTGTAGGAATTAATAGATCAAATATCACTATGCTGAACCAGGCACCACCTCCCTGCTCAATTTATGTATGTTCAGTTATAAGCAGGGTTGATATTCTTGGAGGGATAAGCCAAATGGCAAATGATTTAGCTAAACTAGAAAAATGGTCAGAGCTGTGGCAACTGACATTTATTTTTCCAAATATATATTTTATTAAATTTTCTGTTGTAAAGATAAAAAACAAACATACAAGACAATCAAAGTTCAGTCTGCCCGTGAGCAGTATAATCAGTCTTTAAGTTAGGATGTTTATACAATAATTACAGAGTTAAGGTTGTTATGAACTTTATGTAGGACATAACTAAATACATATAAATGCAAGTTACCTATCTGACATTTAATGTAGACAAGATTATGCACCTTGGGTGTAAAAACCCAAAAGCCAAATGTAGAATATTTGGTACAGCCTGAGGAAAGGGATTTAGGAGTAATAATTTCAGAGGACTTAAAGGTAGGTAGACAATGCAATAGAGCAGCAGGAAATGCTAGCAGAATGCTTGGTTGAATAGGGAGAGGTATTGAAGTAGAAAGAGGGAAGTGCTTATGCCATTGTACAGAGTCCAGGTGAAACCTCACTTGGAGTATTGAACGCAGTACTGGAGACCATATCTCCAGAAGGATATTGATACTTTGGAGAGATTTCAGAGAAGGGCTACTAAACTGGTTCATGGGTTGAAGGATAAAACTTACCAGGAAAGGTTAAAGCATCTTAATATGTATAGCTTGGAGGAAAGACGTAACTGGGGGGATATGATAGAGACATACAAGAGAGTACATTTAAAAGAAGAAAAACTACCACAACTAGAGGACATAGTCTAAACTTAGAGGGGCAACTTTTAAAAGTAATATCAGGAAGTATTACTTTACTGAGAGGGTAGTGGATGTATGGAATAGCCTTCCAGCAGAAGTGGTAGAGGTAAACACAGTCCAGGATTTTAAGCATGCGTGTGATAGGCACAAGGCTATCCTAGCTATAAGATAGGGAACTGGGGACTAATAAAAGTATTTAGAAAATTGGGCAGGCTAGATGGGCTGAATGGTTCTTATCTGCCGACACATTCTATGTTTCTATGTTTCTATAAGTGCAATGGACTTTAGTGAACTATATAAAGGACTTTGCTGCCTCCAGCATGACAGATAGGACTACCTATCTACTTACTCATCTGTCACAGGCTCAGTGAATTAAACTACAGAGAAGGAATAGGAAAGCAGGGAAAGTGCATGTGAAGGTGTGGTATGCGTTCCTGGTGGTGGGGTGAAAATTGCAGCATTGAATTCTTGACTATTGGATTCCAGTACCGAGGGCAAAAAGTAGCTCTAACTGTTTCTAAACTACAACTCCCATGAACTGGTGCCAAATGCTAGTTGTGAGTCATGGACATTCTAATTCAAAAACACCCGTGCTACCTCTGGACTAGTATAACCTTAAATTTCCAGGATTTTGCACCTGCTTTTCATAATAGCATCAATGTGGTACTGCATACAATTTTGCAGTCCTGTGGTAAATGTCATGCGTTTCGGTCACATAATCTAATTGTATGGCCCCAAAATGTGGTTTTCTGGCAGTAAAACACAAATTTGAGACCCCCAGTGATTCCCAGCTGTGGTGATGATATAAACTTGGACAGTTATGAAAAATGTAGACAACAAAGCATTATTCACATCCAGCTACCAGGCATAGCCATAAGCATCCTTCTTATTGGCAAAAGGTACACCTAGGACTCCACACACAATTAGTTCATACTACTTTATGTACTTTAATGAAAAAGTATTTTTTAAAATTTAATATGAGCTATTTACATTGTGATATAAAGATATTTACTGAAATAAGATTTAATTATCTAAGTTGGTGGAAAAAAATCGAAAACGTAGCTTACAAATATAAATGTACCTTAATTAAGTCTGTTAGCACCAGCGTTCTGCCTGAGTAAGTTCATGTAGTGTTTGTTCTATGTGCTAAGCAGACAAGCTGAGTTAGAACAAACACTGGGTTATTTGAATAGCAAACATGTGGGAGGAACTTTTTTTTTTTTTATTCTCATAAAGTCCATTATGTTATTATTGACATATAGACTGTTTCAGGTGTTGCACATCTGCTTCTATTTGTAAAGTGCTGGAATGTACTTTAGTTAGATATAATCCTCTGCTAGGACCATTCCTGTTTTATCTTCAGGTCGTGTTATGACACCTTCATTCTGTAGAACATTTATAAAATGCCTGTAAGACTGTATCACACCCTGAACAAGCAAAATGGTCATTAGGCAAACCACACCTCCTACCCTTTTACCTGTCATGGAGGTTCCAGTCTTTTTGCCATTGCAAAAAAATAAGGGAAGGGTGCAATATGTATCTGGGTTTATTACCATATAATCCCATTTATAGTCAATATTTTGAGTACAGCTAGCCTAAGGGAAAATAAAACTCCACAGTTATCCCACAGCAGGATCAGGTACAGAAATAAAAAATTGAATGAAGTCCTATATGATTCTGAGAGTTGTTCTGTGCCTTTAAACATGAGTCTATTCTATAATTCTACTTTAACTTTTACATACTGCACTATAAGTGGTTATCTATGTCTTTGTTCTCTTTGAGATACCAGTATGTTTTGAAGAACTCTGTTGTTAAGTATGTTTCGATGTGCTGTATAGCTTTTTATTATTGTCATGCTACCTATCCTTGATATTATGGACAGCATATCATAGCTGTTTGTTTTTAAAATACAGCAAGGGACACTGTCACCTAAACGTTGTTTATACATGAATGTAGAAAAGAAAAAATAACTAAAATATGTGTTATCAGAACTACATACAAATGCATAAAGATTTTTTTTTTCTGTGTGTCTGTGGTATTTCCTATTTATGACATCACTTGTGGCTTGATATGCAAATTTGCTACTTTCAAAGGGAAATGTTCCATTTGCAAATCTTACTGAAAGGTGATGTCATAAACAGGAGACTCCACAGCACTTTTAAAAAAACATGTTTATGCTAACATAATGCATAGATCATTGATAATCATTTTATTTTTATCTTCAACAGTACAATCAATTCTTAGATGACATAGTTAAATTAACCCCTATGTATCCATGAGATATCTGATAAACATATTGATAACACAATACTTTAGTGTAATATTTGTACACATAAAATTTAATACAACGTACATATTCTCTGTCAGAGATGTGTTTGTTAATATGAAAGCCTGGTAGTACTTTGGCTAAGAGTCATGTTAACAATTCCCAGCATGATCTCTGTGTGGTAATCTTCTCTTAATTATGAAATGTTTGGCATGGACTGCCTAGCCATATCTCACATATTTGCTTGATGGCTGTTGATAAAGAAATGCAAACTATCTCAGTCCTGTATCTTGGAGGGAACACGGCATTTCGTTTGATGGGGGCATTGCAATGCAGTACACGTGGCCACAATATCCTTATCTCAAGTGCAATCTGGTTACATATGACTGCATTTGTTTTACAACCTGCTGCCCAACCCTTGTTTGTGCTTCTCCCTGAGATACCCTAAAATAACAGACAACTGAAGCTGTTCTTACTTACCCGAGAGCAGAATGTCGTGTGTGAAGGTGTTCTACTCACCAAAGAAAATATTGGAGTAAAAATATTTTTAATCGCTATGAAGATATTGACATGTTTCTTCAGAGACCTGCCACGCTGGACACTATGGAAACTTTGTTTTCTGAAAAAAATGAAGCCTGTCAGTATGTTACCTGTTCTGAGAATGTTGTTTATCGAGTTTCAAACCAGTTTTAAATCCTCTTGTTCATGACATTTCCTTGGGGGGAACAAATACTAAGCAGTGATTGGAAGACTGGAAAATAATCCAGTGTGAAGGACCTTTCCAGGTCAGAGGATGTTTACACCAGGGGTGTCCACCAATGGCCCATGGGTTAAATACAGCCTTCTGACAGCAAGATGCGGCCTGACTGACTTAAGCCCCAATATTCTCAATTATTTAATGAATGTGTAGCTTTATTTGAATATTGTTGTATTACTGCTACATAAACAGACATATTTGCTAACAAGCTACTCTGCACTATTACTGTAAATATATATATATATATATATATATATATATATATATATATATATATATATGTGGCCCAATACACAATTGCATTTTTGATCACCTTGCCCATATCAGCCCTTTTCTTAGAACCTACATCTTAAAACGAATGAGGCTTTAGACACTTTCATACATAAGGATCTACTCAATATGGACCGATCAATTTGGATCTGGCACTTTACCTGAATCGAAGGGATCCCAAAAATTTGGCTACTCAATATGTAGTTCGGACCATTTGGAAACGGAATCTTGGGAGGCCTTCAGATATGGACAATTCCGCTGTGAAAACCAAAGGTTTTTGGCTAACCACCATGCAGTGATTAACCCTAAATACAATTCTGATCTGGGGATGATAACTACGTTTCGGGAATTTCAATTCATCTATTCTGAGCAGGGGAATTGTAAATGGAAAACTGTACTTCTGCTGCCCTATAAAAAAAAAAAACCCTACCCCAAAAAATATTGGGTGGCCAGGCCTACCAGTCCTGGCCCTCTTAATAATAAAAACAAATTCAGCCCCTAAAATAATCATGGAGGGTCAGGACACGTACCAAGTCTGGAAGCTGGCCAAATGGATCTCAGCCCCCCGTTACACTATTGGGGCATGAAGCCCTGACCCCCCCGCTATCAGAAATGAGAGTGCTAGCTGGGCAAGTGTTCCCAGCCACCAATTAAATACATCGGGGGGCAATGGCTTGTATCCTTGACTCTCCATAACATGAGCGAGGCTGGGAGCCATCCAAATATCTATTCCTGTGAAGTCCTTTTTCTGTTAGGTTTCCTAAAAAGGATCCTCCATTTGCTTTATTCCATTGATGTCCTTCTTTTGACAAGCTGGCCGCTGTATTTTTGTGAGACTCTCCATCTTTTGGCACTTCTCATCAAGCGGTATCATCAGTCTGTCCTCTATTTCTTAATTCTTTCTGTCTGTTGGCCTCTGTATACAAATGTATTCCTTTGTATACATACATTTTCAATAGTTCTCCTGTTATCAACAGCATGATCATTTTTAATTAATAAATCCTGAAGCCCTAAGCACTGTTCAACTATACAACCTTCCATTACCTGACAAGACATTAATACTTTGTAAATACTGAATTCTAAGTATATGAATAATTTGGAACTCAATGCACTGACTTTGGAAATTCACTAAAGCTTAGCCACCTGTACCTGCTTTAAGAACACTATAGCATAGGCTAAATTTCACATTTTTTAGGTGTTTTATCACAGTCAGTGTTACTCATGACTGATTTTGCCTAAATAATATAAAATGCAGATTACAGCACTCAATAGCTTACAATAGTCAATAGCTACACGAAGACACAGACACTCACATACCTCTACCGGCAGAGGCTGTCACACCATTGTCACTGATTCATGGTGAATAAGTGACACTTGAGCATTTCTGTTATTTTATTTACTCTATCCTATTTTTAAGACACTGTTACATTATTATATCATCTGTTGAATGGATTTGGTTTTCCATAATGACAAATTCATCTCCATCCAACAGCTAACTTTGTAAATGCAATTCATGGTACTTTTCAGAATATCCTGGATATTTATTCTTATTAATATGTGTTTGGTTCCAGGAAATGTATTTCCTATCTTCTAATATGTCTATGTGTATACTTGTATCTGCTCACTTAACTAGTTGCTAGTGATGCAGATGCTCACTATGGACTGTATCCGTATGCAGTTGTGCTACTAGTTGGGAATTAGAACCAACATTATATTAAATATTGGCAATGGCTGCATTCTGCCAGGTACAACAAACAGATACTTACACTTATTACCAAGGGCTCTTGTGTTCCAGCCCATGCAATTACTGCCCAATATTGCACTTGAGAGAGGCTTTAGTCATCTTCAGGCCACATGTTTCGGGATATTACTATAGCTGTGAAAGTAATACAAATAAAAATATAACAACAAATATGCCACAGTGATAAAGGGAATGGAGGTTATGAGTTTGAAATTAATCTCACTTTGATTTACCACAGAGGAAGGAGCAGCTTAAATCTCATTCCTGATATGTGTTAAAGCAAGTCATGTCCCTTTCCCCTGTTTTTCCGCTTCTCTATAATTTGTTATATTTGGGGTTAGCTTTCCTCTAGCAATACTACACCTTAGCTTAATAGCATCCTCTAATGTACATTTGTTTGTTTGTGAGCAAATTTACTTTAAGGCCCACAAAATTGTATTGATAAAACATGAACAGTGGTAGCTGCCTTAATGGTGAAGAAGTAATGATACTCACACAATATATTGGGGAATAATTCCAAGAGGGGGCACATGCCCCACTAGTCTTACTCTTACTTTTACTCATGTCCTCCATTCAAATGTGCAATGTATTCTGTTTGTAATGACTGTGTATATGTGCCATAATTAGGATGTTATTTTTATCTACATATTAATATCGACATGATGTCACAATGTAACCACATGTTTACACACACATGGATCAAAGATGCCTGTGATAATTGCATATGGTCCTCAGGCTTTTTAAAAAAAAAGTAATATGTGATACTTAGCTTCTAAATAGTATACTATGCTTTAATATGAAAGCAGATTGACCATACTAATATACATCAAACTTTGGCACCAGCACTAATGGTCAACGATATAATATGTATACCTTACACCACTAGTACAACTTTCAAACTTTGGTCATCTCTTTACAGAGAACTAAACCCCCCTTCAAATAAATTTTTATATATGAAAGGCCATTATGACATTTCTGCTCCACTGAGTTAATAAAACAGCCATCAGTCCCTCCTAGTGGTGTGTCTGTGTGTCAATCATGCAAACTGAGTGGGAGGAAAATATTTGTGAATGAATATGCAAAGGAAATTGGTAAGAATGATGTGAATCAGTATGTGAACAGTTATGAAGAATTACTCTGAAGAGTGAATATGAATGCAAATTTGAACAGATGGGGAAAAATAATAGTGAAGTGGCAGGGTGCAAGGAACCAGTGAGAAGGTGGGTGAGTTGCATAGCCTCAGAGCAGTTACCAAAATGTCAGAAGAGGGAGCAGAGGAAATGCTATAAATTCAAAGTTAAGATGATTGTTTAAGGACATCAGACCATCCCAAAACATATTAAGTGTCACCCTTATAAAACAAATGTTTATTTTTAATGTTTAATCTCCCTTTAAGTGGTGCTATCTTATATATTTGGTAATTGTAGCATATGTATACCTTAATGTATTTATGTTTAGGTTTGTTTAAAGAACTGGTTCCGAACTCAGTCTACAAGGCCCACCCAACAGTTCAGGATTTAGGGATTACCCAGTTGTGTCTAAGGTGTTTTTTAAAATATACATATACATATATTAAACACCTTAGACATAAGTGGGTAATCCCAAAATCCTGGACTGTTGGGAGGACCTTGATGACTGGGTTGGGAACCACTGCTCTAAGGGACCTAACCAAATAAATATAAGTTGACATGTCATAACTGATTCGATTTCTTTATTCTAGGACCATGTGCCTGATGGCAAAACCCCCCAGTGTCTGTCATTGAAGATAAATAAAATTCAGAGGATAATAAAATTCAATTGCACAATAAAGTTTATTTAAAGGTGAAAGCAGACAGACAGATACACCCGATTCCCTGTCGTTTTGAACAACTATTACAGACATATGTTGCATTTATTGCATTTTAAAAGATATGGAAACACACAAAGGACATTGTGAAAATAGTGAAACGCGTTTCTACATTTTCAACTTCTCTTCGGTAGCATTGACTTTCTGTGACACGATCTTTCCATTTACCACTTCCTCAACGATTGTTGTGACTTTCCTGGTTTTATTTGATTCTAGAAATCAAAGATATGCCAAAAAAAAAATATATATATATATATATATTGATATTAATAAAATGTGTAAAAGCATACATTTTGCATCATATTTCATGTAAAGGATGTTAACAAGGCAGAATTCCGTAAATCTGTAGTGTAATCACAAATTTTATTGAACAAGATAAGAAAAAGGTTTTACAAAAAAAATTTATGTGCAGCATCATCTTTATTTTCATAATTTGTGCACTGGACTCATTGTGTATGGATCCCGCCCATGTCACTGAATAATATTGTGTGATGTGTGTGCTAAGTACAGACATGTCACCTTCATCTATCAAGGGCCGATTCATGTTGTAATCATTTAATAGCACCAGGTTAAATTAAAATGTGCTAGGGACATTGCCTTCATATTAAATGGTTGCTGCTGTGTTAGTCGTTTGACATACATTTTTGTGGTTAGACCTTATCTTTAAGGTGGCCTCTATTAGCACATAAATGTAGTTTGTTCTTTGCATTAGAAATTAAGCAAACATACCTTTTACAGGCGTTGGAACCACTCTTTGTTGCCATCTACAAACAAAAGAAAGTCACAGAAAATCATAAGGTTACTTATTTTTTTTTTAATAAAAGGCCTGTTTCTCATACATATATTTCTACAACTAATCTATCTGCCTGACAAATTCACAATATTTCAAAGCATCACCCAGGTATTTTCAGTGAAGTTGTACAGATTAGTCTCTGAATTAACTAATTATACAAATGATATATTCCGAGTTGGCCTTCAGATCTATAAGAAGAAATAAGTAGATATTGACTTTCTTCAGAACTTGTTTAGTTGCCCATTACAGACATTGACATGTTAAAGCATATTCTTCTTTGAAAAAAATCGGAGCACTTTTCACTATAATGTTCTCTGTCCATGAAACATGGTCATGTAGTAATACAAAGGTATATTTTTTTTACTTACGATTCTCCATCAAGAAGTCGACGGTATGTTTCAATTTCCATTTCCAGACGTGTCTTGATGTCTAATAGGACTTTGTACTCTCCATTATGACGTTCCAGGTCAGCTCGAACCTGACTCAACTGCTCTTCCACATTTCCTACGTAGACTTGAAGCTGCCCAAGCTGAGTACTATAACAACGCTCTGTTTCTGCCAGTGAGCACTCCAAGGACTTTTTCTGTTACAAAAAAAGCCCAACTATAAATATATATATATAAATATCCATTGACTGGTATATAATTTTGTTTTTATCAAATATTTTCATAAATGTGAGCAGAATGGCATTTTAAGGTAAGCCTGATCACAAAAGGCATGCCGGTTAGTCTCACTTGTGAAATCAGAGAAGATCAGGACAAACAGAAAAGCTATTGAAGAATGAGAATGGTTGATAAAGCATACGTGATTTAAAAAAAGTAGCTGTTAGCAAATGGGGAATTAAGTTGAAAGATGAATAGAAGATTTTTGAAAAGTTATACGTTCGAGTAGACAGAAAGAGTTAGCATTTCTGAGTGAAGCCTTCATTTGGCCTATTCTTCGATCATACTGATTACAAGGTCACTAGTGTCCTTGACAAGGTCCTTGAATGTCCATAGAACATCAATAAATTGTCTGTTACACAATTCAGCAAGTGTCCTCCGCTGTCAATGTTGTGCAAAAAAATCAACTCACCATTGCAAGTTGTGCTTGCAGTTCAATTTCCAGTTCTTGGAAGGTCCTTCTCAGTTCTGTCAGTTGTGTTTTGTGACACTCCACCATTTCACTGCTGTGAGAAATCTCCTTCTTCAGTTCTGCACTCTACAAACATAATAAGCATTAGTAATAACATGTTAAAATCCACAATAGCAAAGCAATGAGACTTTAAGCTTGGAAAAACTCTGCAGTTCAGAAATGTTTAAAAGCCTATTTACCTTTTCGTTGTACCAGTCCTCGGCCCTCTGTCTGTTTTGTTCAGCTAGTTCTTCGTACTGATTTCTCATGTCATTGAGAAGTTTGCTTAGATCAATTCCAGGAGCTGCATCCATTTCCACATTAATGTCTCCCTTTTGTCCTCTCATTGCTTTCATTTCCTGAGTGTAAAATATGAAAACAACTCATGAAGCCATAAAGTTGGTCATACCAGAAAGAAGAAATGTGCAAGATAGGGGAAAAGAGGCACTACAACATATTGTTGCTAGGAGGGTCAATATTGGTGCTCTCTTAATTGCTGACTGGATCTCTCTTTTTATATCTGTCTGTCCTATGCATTACAATCTACATCTTCTGTGCAAATGTGCACTTTTTGGTTTTATAAGAAAATGTATACTTTAGTGTGAGGTTTTTTACTATTATCGTAGGACAAAAATGGTGTAATAAACTACCATCTAACATTTTGTCAGAGACAATCAATATGCTCAATAAACCTGTCTGGAAATAAAAGGAATACATGGATATTACAATTAACAATAGTGTTTCAGTGGACATTTTTCCTTCTTCCGGGGTGTAAAAGGGTTGAACCTGATTACTATATTTAAAAAAAAAAAACGAATTAACTATGTAATGGCTGCCTTCTTATTTTTCAGAAGTCTACATTTTCTTTGACTGGTTGGATTGTGAAAAAGCTGTATAAATGGAATATTAACAACCCTTGGGCGATTACCTCCTCGTGATTCCTTTTCAGGCATTCCAACTCTTCCTTCAGGCTTTCAAGCTGTGGCTGGAGGTTGGACTTAGAGAAGGACAGTTCATCCAACACTCTACGTAGACCAGCAATGTCTGATTCAACACTTTGGCGAAGGCACAACTCATTCTCATATCTATAACATAATAAGAAAAATGTTTTAAAGGCACCTGGACAGCAAAAACATGACACTTATTTTTTTCTGCTATACACTGTGTTTAGAAAATCAGAATATCTTTACTATTGATAGAACCTTATAAATTATAACCACAGTCACAGTAGGTTATTTATCATAACTAATAATATTATCAAAAAAGGTCTAAGCTGCTGAGTAAGCTCACTGGGCTAATTCAACAACTGGTTGTTTTGATGGTTTGATTCTCAATGTGGTACACTCAACTCTTCATCCTTCTTTACTTACTTCTGTCTGAAGTCATCTGCTGCCAGCTTGGCATTATCAATCTGCAGTACCACTCTTGAATTTTCAATGGTTTCAGCTAAGATCTGAGGGGAGAATAAATTGAGATTTGCTCTTGTGTAATACAATTGTAACTTCATCTCAAGTTAGAGCTTAATTTAACACTTTAATGCCTACATGTCTTTTTATGTCAGCCTTTTATTGTAATTGTGTTTTCAATCCCAATGATAGAATGAGATCTACTCTTACATCAGGGCTGCAACACTAAACCTCAGGTCTCTTAGGCAGCTTAAATTAGAGGATAGTGTAGTGTAGTTATGATGTATAGCAACACAAAATCACAAGGGACTTAAGAAATGCTAACGCCATAAAGCCAGGATTTAACAGCATTTCTCTTACCAGTTTATTTTTTAGTAAATTAACATGTAGTGACAAATGTAAGAACATAGTTTAGAATGTAATTCACTTTTATAACTTTAACTATTAGACTAGTTATTTTTTTTTTTTTTTCAGTTTCTTCCATTGGTGATAATCATTTGTTATTTCCTTCACATCACCACAGCTGACTTTTCCCATGGAATTATACCTTGCATTCTCTATTTTAAATAAAAGATTCATTAGGTTATGTTATTCCTCCTTACTGTTGCTGTCTTTGTTTGGATTGTAATTTGATTATATGTACCAGCTGTCGAGGATCTATATGATAAATTACGAGTGACTCAATGTAAAAAGAAAGTGTTGTCTACCGTCAAAATAGTTGTAGGCCAACAAGCCTGCGACACACTGCTTGTATCCTTTCAAAGAATTGCCACTATTGTTACATAAATCCATATACATTGGATTCTTTCTTTTTAAAAGATGCATAACCCTAAATTACATCAGACATATTGAATACTCACCCTGCTTTTCAGTTCTTCAATTATACGGAAGTACTGACTGTAATCCGCTGGTAATTTTGGCTGGTGTTTAATGTACCACTCCTTTATCTTTGATTCAAGATCAGCGTTGGCTTCTTCCAATGCTCTTACTTTATCCAGGTAGGAGGCCAGACGACCATTCAGGTTCTGCATGGTCTCCTTTTCCCCTCCTTGCAATAGGCCATCATTTGAACTGAAACTCCCAGATAAGCCATGTTCTGATCCTTTTACCCAGTCTGCAGTCAGACTGCTCACTCTGCTGCCCCCAACACTGCCACACACCGATGTCCTAATAGATCCACTTTTCCAATGGCAAGACATTGTAGAGGCTGATAGCTATAACCTTGTTAGGCTTACGTGAAGGTCTGTTGAGAAGGTTCAGTGGATAGAACATTGATGTGTTGGAGGATATATATATATGTGTGAAGCTAAAGAGGGTGTAGTGTTCAATCTTTTTAATTTTTTTTCCATAAAACAACCTGTTAATCCTAGTTGGATTACTGTAAATTGTGCATAAAAATGTTTAATAGTTTCATTTTTGGGAGACACCTTGGGCTGTCTATTATTTTTTTAGACTTTTTAAAGAATTGTAACATCTACTACTTTAGACAAAATAATAAAAACAACTAAATTAGAGATTACTACATGTTTGTACCTAATTATGTTGTTTGTCACAGCAGTGAGAAACAGATAGTCATGCAAGCAATTAATATTACTTTTTTTTTATATGGCAGGTTCCTCAAGCTATGTCTAGTCAGTAAGGATTTTCTGAATTATTGATTATATGTTGCCTTTTTTTCATGTTTCAGTACTTTTCTATTATGTTCATGCTATTTTAGTGTGTTTTGTAAAAATGTAAAATATAACAAAATGGTATTTTAAACAATTTGTCTTTGAAAAATAGCTATCTGAGAGGTTTGCGCACAGCAGTAGACAGTTATTATTAAAAAAACAAAAACAAATTGTGTAACCTGTGTAGTTATGGGCATTGAAGCCCACGAATAAGCATTAGCTCAAGATCAAACAAGCAGAAAATTAGATAGTATTAGAATATACTGAGAAAGTTAGATATTTGCTTGTGCAATTAACATAGTTTTAAGAAAGAAAGTAAATAAACAATATGGAAGACTTATTTCTTGGTGAAGAACCATTATGGAAGGGTCACATCTTAAAGGACTTAAAGGATTTGTTTTGAGTGTTTTTTCTATCAGTCAGTAATTAACTTAAGTGACCTTATTTAGTTATTTATTCATTTTTTGGGGGTAGACCTTTTATTTTATTTTATTCATAGAGTCCCCAGCACCTGCTAGGGACTCTATAGATGTAACATCTGGATTGCATTGCTGACAATTGTGTCAGCAGTGCAATTCGGAAGATACCTGACTGCTGCATTATGTGCACACATGTGCAATTTTTGCTTCTTCCACCGCAGGATCATGAAAAATGTAGTTCCCATTGATTCCGCTTTTGTTTTAAAGCCGCCATCAGGCATGCATGATCGCACACAGTTCGCATCATACAGAAATGCATTCTCGACACAGGCTGTGTCAGAAATGCAATTTGGATGCCACATTCGGCCCCTTGGTTCATTTGTGTCGGCAACACAACTGAGCCAAGGGGTCAGAAATGAAAGTAGGACAGGCTGGGGAATTTTTTAATAAAATAAAATTTAAAGTAAGCCCCCCCCCTGATAAAAAAACAAGTTTAATTAAGTTAATTATTGACTCAGTAATATAACTGGTGGAAAGGTGACCAGTGAGAAGACCTGAGAAAAT
Source organism: Pelodytes ibericus (assembly GCA_036172795.1). Lineage (NCBI taxonomy): Eukaryota > Metazoa > Chordata > Amphibia > Anura > Pelodytidae > Pelodytes > Pelodytes ibericus. The sequence continues at coordinate 154,773,127 of CM069862.1, read as the reverse complement.
CATGGAGAGAACAGTACAAAATAAACCTGATGGAAAAATAATGAGAAACAATATAACAAAAGGCATAAGAAAGTTGTTTTTACTAGGAAAAGCCCAATATCTATGTATGAGAAAAATGTACTGAAGCATGAATATATAATTTGTGTCTGAAGATGATTATCCTTCTTTCTATATTTGACAGAGTTTTCACCTGTTCATCCATATGGAATGGACCAATCACCATTGGCAGAATATGAGAGCGGTCTGTAAAAGTACATAAATGCAATCAGATATTTAAGGAAAGAAAATCACCAGCTTAAAGGCTATGGGGTAAACACAAGCCATCAAACAATGCATAGACCTATGGCATATACACAAAACAGTTCAATGAATAGCTTTTTTTGCCAGGTGTTTGTTCTGTTTCCCATACAATATGTCATTTATTATAGTTCTTATAATAGATATGAACTTGTGCTGCATAACTGTTTTGTATGGCGAGAGATGGGTAAGTTGAGATTGCAGTTGGTCTGGATCGTTTCTTGATGAAGAGTATAAATCTAAATATAAATTACAGAGTGTATACTAAAACACGGTACTTTCCATGGTTACCTACTAGATTGTAAGCCTCATGTATCAGACTGTCCCTGTGTGTCAAACTACATACTACTGCAACATAGGATATAGTTCCCCTCTGTGCTCTGTGCCAAGCCTTGTGTAAAGTTTTGGCACTATATAACTACATGGTAATGTATTGTCATTTGCATACATGCTTTTACTTACATTTTCTAAAATAACAAAAATAAAATAATTTTAACATGTACATGATTCTAATGGGTCTATTCACTAATATTAGACTTTGGAGGTCGACTTTCATTTTGAGACTAAGTCAAATTTGTCACCAGAGTTTGATCTAGTCTTAAAAATAGCTTAAAGGAACACTTTCCACTTGTGCTTCTCATATAGAAGCACAAGTTAAATTTTAGTTCTTCCTATTGTGAGGATGAACTGGCGTGTCCATAAGAAGCAGGCAGCCGTCTGGTCGGCGACTGGCTGTCACTGCTAACGCAGATAGAGCCATTAATTTTTACATGGGACCAGCAGGGGGACCTTAACTAGACCCCCCACCCCCGCTGATCCCATCACATTTGGCTGTCAGCGTGCGACAACCAGGAACAGCTGTGTCTCGCAATGTTCCTATAAATCATTTTTCCTCACATTACTTTCAATGGGGAAGATTCAAACCTTTGCATGTTTTCCTAAGTCAAACTCGGGTGCTGAATGTGACTTAGTCTGAGGTGAAATTATGTAATTGATGCATGATGGGTACACTTGTATCCGTAAAATAGCACAGGTAATAACAAAACATGGAAACCCAGGTTGAAAAAAATACAAACTTAATTAATTATATGTTGACAAGCCCAGTAAAATAAAAATAATGCCTATTATTTAAGCCTTGGATTATTGTTGTTCATTGATTGCTGAGTTTATGCTTATTACTGACATAATACCAAAATAAATTTGAATTTTGACAATAAAAAACCTGCATGACTAGAATGTTAGACATCGTCTGAGCATTGCTAGGATGCAGGGTAATGTGTGTGACAGAGACATAGTCAGAGCAGTCTTTAAGAACACTGTGGGAGTTTCTAAATTCCAGGAAGATATTAGTGTGCGTGTAATGAAGACTTTGTCATCAGCAAACACATACTCTTATATGGCACCTGTCTACTCCATGAAATTAGTATAATAATTTTGTCAACATAGCGAAGCATTATTTCTGAAAAGTTGATTCATTTGGAATGTAATGAGCTGGCCAGCCTGTGACTTGCAAATGAGTGTATCACTAATTACTACAGATCTTTATTAACACCGTATGGAAGTCTTTAAAGCCTGTATGCTTTTTTTTTTAGACAGTTTTTTTATATACTAAACATGAAACAAAATCAGTCCCCTCACAGGAAGTGGGGTCTTTATAAAAATACATTACCACACATTGGGGGGGGGGGAGGGTCATGTATAAACTGCATGCATGCAAAAAGCATCAAATACTGGCAATACTGGCATGTGCCCCTATGCAGAGGCGTCCCGCGGGGGGTGCGGACCACACCTCCAGCGGGGGTGACACCTGTGCTGCTTGCATTCCCCTGCACTGCATTCCACTGCTTAACATTTTTTTCTGGCAGCCGCATCCGCTGAATTCGGCTGCCGAAAAAAGAAAAATCACCACGACCGGTGACTGTGTTTCCCTCCTCCGTGCAGGAGGGAACACTGCACAGAGACGTCGGGCTGGGGACTCGGAGCAGCAGCCAGGCAGTAAGTACTGGGGAAGGGGGGGAGGAATAAAGCAAGCATTGGAACTTTAAATTATAAATAGAAAATCATAATAATGGCGTCCTAATGGGCAAAATGGCTGGGGCATCTGAATGGCAAAATAATACAGGCATCTGAATGGCACAATACTACTGGGCTCTGAATGGCACAATATTACTGGCATCTGAATGGCATAATATTACTGGCATCTGAATGGCATAATATTACTGGCATCTAAATGGCATAATATTACTGGACTCTGAATTGCACAATATTACTGGCATCTGAATGGCATAATATTACTGGGCTCTGAATGGCACAAAAATACTGGCATCTGAATGGCACAATATTACTGGGCTCTGAATGGCACAAAATTACTGGAATCTGAATGGCACAATATTACTATGCTTCGAATGGCACAATATTACTGGCATCTGAATGGCATAATATTACTGGTATCTGAATGGCACAATATTACTGGGCTCTGTATGGCACAATATTACTGGGCTCTGGATGGCACAATATTCCTGGCATCTGAATAGCACAATATTCCTGGCATCTGAATGGCACAATATTCCTGGTATCAGAATGACACAATATTACTGGTATTTGAATGGCACAATATTACTGGCATCTGAATGGCACAATATTACTGGTCTCTAAATGGCACAATATTACTGGGCTCTGTATGGCACAATAATTATGGCATCTGAATGGCACAATATTACTGGTATTTGAATGGCACAATATTCCTGGCATCTGAATGCACAATATTTCTGGCATCTGAATGGCAAAATATTACTGGTATTTGAATGGCACAATATTACTATTATTTGAATGGCACAATATTCCTGGTTTCTGAATGGCACCATATTACTGGTATTTAAATGGCACAATATCGTTGGTATCTGAATGGCACAATATTACTCTCATATGAATGGCACAATAATACTGGCATCTTAATGGCACAATGGTATTGGCATCTGAATGGCTCGATAATACTGGCATATTAATGGGCAAATTGGCTGTGACTTATTAATGACAAAATGATACTGGCATATAATTGGGCAAATTGGCTGTTATAGAGAGAGAGAAAAATGTCTGTATGTATAGATATGTATTGTTTTAGAATTGTACAATTGTCACCTCGTGGGGCTCCTGTGTGTTGCATAATTCATGGCGGTCCCATGTGTGGCACAATTAAGGGACTCTTTTGTGTGGCATAATTACGGGGCACCTGTGTGTGTATGGCATAATTATGGGGTACCTGTGTGTGTGGCATAAGTAATTGGGCAGAGGTGAGGCATAAATATTAGGGATCTGGTGTGGCATAATTTATGGTGTGCCTGTGTGTGTCATAGTTATGGGGCTGCTGTGTGGGGCATAGTTAATAGGCCATGAGTTTCTGCACAGGGTTACAGCAACCCTAGTGACGCCTCTGTCCCTATGCACAAATAGGACTCCTCACAAAACTACCTCACAGGTTTCACAGTTCTGGATTGCGAAATTATAAAGACTCATGCACTGAAAAGTGCCTTAATTAGTGTCAAATAATATCTGGCAAACACTGTTTGGCAAAGGTGCTTTTCCCACACTAAAAAGTTTCAGTCCCAAATAACGGGACTGTAGCTCTAGTAATAAGTTCAGTGTTTTTAGCTCCATACAGCAGTCAACAGATAAGCCCCATCACACTGAAAAAGATGCTTGTTGCCTTGAAATGTTTGTGACTCAGTGTTTGCCCTTATGTTCAACAAACCACGTTTGGCTTGAACAAATCATCCTGTGCGCCTGTGCTTCCTTGTTTTTGTCTTATTTATAAAAAGACGCAAATCACCATTATACATAATGAACATCGATTGCCCCTTTTTCTTCACACTTTTCAGTGTGAGAGGTTTTATACATGCTCTCCCATATATATTTTTATTCTCTCTGGCGTGTGTTGCTTTTGTGTTATTTTAGTATTGCAGTGTCGGAACTAATAAACTACCTGTATATTGGCAGTACCACTATTGGACTTCTTTTAACCCCTTAACGCATGTGGACGTATATATACGTCCTGAAAAGCATGGTCCTTAAGGACCATGAGGACGTATATATACGTCCTCCGTTTTCATGTAGTGTTGCGCTCATTAGCGCAACACTACATGCCTGCAGCTACTCTCAGAGGCTGCTTCGGATCCGAAGCAGCCTCTGAGAGGGCTTTCAGCCCCCCCTCGAGCATACTATCACAGCGAATGTGATCGTATGCGCGCAAACACACATAGGCAGTGAAAGCTCATCACTGCCTATGTGTGTTAAAGTGTTGCAATGATGCCTCTATCGAGGCATCATGCAACACATTCTGTGCCCTCCTGGGCACCGCGATCACCCGGTGATCGCGGGTGTGTGCTGTATCGGAGGAGCATGCTCCTCCGATACAGCATGCCCAGAGGAGAGCGACGGAAGAGAGAAAAAAAGAATCTCTTCCGTCGCTCTGAAACCGCTACTTGACTGCCCCTACAGGCAGTTAGGCGGTATTACAGTTAAAAATAGAAAATTAATTAAATAAATAAATTAAATAAATAAATAAATGGAAAAAGCTAACCCTTGATCTACTGAACCTAGATCTAGGGTTAGGGTCCAAATAGGGTAATAATTAGGGTTAAATGGGGGTTCGGATGATTACAAGGGTTAGATTAAGGGGTGGGGGTCAATTTAGGGTTAGATTAAATTTAGAGTTGGGGTAAATTTAGGGTTCGGGTTAAAAAAATCACTGTAGAAGAAAATGGTTAGAAAACAAAAAAAAACACTAATATTGTTTATTGCCCTATTACGTGAAATAAAACATAGACAAACAAGGAAACATTGATATTACTAAACTCAGGACAAATAGTAGAAATATATAGACGGGGTCTTTTTTACCATTTGTAATTGTGTAAAAAAAAAAATCAGGTCAAAGTTGGAAAAAGTGTTTTTTATGGAATATTTTCATCATATTTTCTATTTTTTTAATAGTAAATGATATCATATGATAAAAATAATAGTATAAAATGAAAGCCCTATCTGTCCTTTAAAAAATGATATATAATTTGTGTGGGTGGACTGAACACAAAGAAAGAAATTCACAGTTTAGTAAACGTATGACAAAAATAATGGAATTCTGGTCTTCAAGGCACGTCAAATGCAACATAGCACTCGGTCACTAAGGGGTTAAGGACTAAAGAATAACAAGTTACCTGCGTCCTCTCCTTTATCCCTATGTATTTTTAAAACAAATGGAGGTTTTTTAGTTACCTCCAATGGCCACGAGAGTATAAGCCCACCTGCCAACATCAAGGCAGACCCCCCTAGGTGGGTCCTAACTCTAACCATTCACCTTGCTTCTTTGAGCCTCTGGCAAAAATCTCTAATGAGACAGAAAGAGGTATTTTTTTATATACACCCCTATACATTATTAACCGTTAATAGCGAACACATGGGATGGGTGGCTGCATTGTAACAAGGCTGAGTAATACAAAAAATGGATACAAATGCAGAAAGAAAAGTCCTGCCCTCACTCCCATCACTGGGCGTCTGCAACGACTACAGTACACATCAGCCCCAATATATAGTAAAAACCAAAGAAAAACAAGTTACCTGCGCTCTCTCCTTTATCCCTATGTATTTTTAAAACAAATGGAGGTTTTTTAGTTACCTCCAATGGCCATGAGAGGATGAGCCCACCTGCCAACGTCAAGGCGTTCTAGGGATAAAGGAGAGAGCGCAGGTAACTTGTTTTTCTTTGGTTTTTACTATATATTGGGGCTGATGTGTACTGTAGTTGTTGCAGCCGCCCAGTGATGGGAGTGAGCGCAGGACTTTTCTTTCTGCATTTATTTTAAGGACTGTTTAATTGGACATTTTTACTTTGATCATTATTGTTTTACAGCTTTTTCACAAGATTTTTGTAGAGTTTGGTCTGTTTTTGCTTTTTTTTCTGCTTTTCTGCTGTATGCTCCTTCAGTTGGATCAGATATCTGCTGAAATATCTCTACCTATACAGTACTGCTGCTAGGGAAGGGACCTTATCTTGCAAATCTATGTGTGACTCTCTATGATGATATCAGGTGGGCCGATTAACTGGCATAAAAAGGCAACTAAATTGTTTTTTGCCACCGGGTCCTCCCCTGTTTTAATCAGAATAGCAGAAGACCAATGCTCCATGAGATAGAATCCCTCAAGTTTATGCTTTTAAAAAGTCTACTGGAGAATATCATTTGAATGTTGCACAATTAATGCACAGTTAATTACAATTTTAATGAGTTTAAAGTGGCCTTCTACCTCATTAAAAAATGGGTTTATTCCCTGTTTAGCTCATTGGCTAACTCCTCAATTAGCCAATTACATTTTTTTAAATTTGAATTTTTGGAGATCCAACAGGAAGCAAATGTTTTTAGGTAACAAATGTGGAAAGGAGGAAATTGGGTCTCACCGATAATAAAACAGCAAGCATTTAAAACTTTTAAAGCTAAATAAACATAGAAGCGACTTGCAATATTTTGATCCTGTTTGATGGGAACAAAAGCACGTTTTTCTTCTGTCTGTGTGGTTGGCACACACAACTATGAAGGCAGCAAAGCCTCTGGAGAACTATTCATCCCATGTATAGGTGGGGTCCTCGTAAACTGACTTGTCTATGGTACAGTGACATCAGCATGGGGATTAGCTTGAAGATCTCATTTGAAAGAATTTTTATTGAAGATGAGAAAATAATCAGTATGATCCACCTGGCAAGCATGTATTCTAAAATGAGAAATCTCAAACACATAATTATTAAGATTTACGGCCTGTGTTTTCATCCCTGTCATCGTATATTATTGCTTATGAAGATGGGAAATGGTTTGCCTCTCATTATATAATCCTCAAAAAAATCCTGTAATTTTCAAATATTATGTGGTGCAGAATGAATTATAGGTGTGACTCCTCGTAATAAATTTGGCTCTGGTATGTACCCATTAACCTACCCTTATACTGTCACATGAATTGTGTATTAACAAGATATGCTTGCTTTTTCATCTGTAAGTTTGATTAGATCTGTGTATAAAGATGTTTTTATTTCCTAGGTTAAAGTCAATTTTAGTAAAAAGTTATGTTATTTTATTAAAACATTGACAGAAAGAATGTAATTTATAATTTTTTCAGAAATATTCACTGTGGTTTTATGTCTTGTAATTTGATCATGTTGGATACAATCAAGTAACTTGTTGCATGTAACTAATAACAGACAACAGTTAAGTTTCGAATATTGAGCAGCCACAATTTGGCCTGTTACATGGTGTCTATGGAATCATGTTTACTGTGTAGCACCTATGGGACCTTTTGCACTAAGTGGTATTAATCACTTGTAAAGAAGGACTATTCTTAAACTTCTCTCTCAGAGAGATTCAGAGATTTCAGAGATTTTCTGGACCACTCACTCTGAACTGATCACACTGAGTTGATATGTGATATATATGAGCCAACACACTGGGGCTTTTCTTACCATATTTGAAATCCCTACCTAAATAATGAATGTTCATTTAATGATATCTCATTTAATAATTTCATGATTTAGAACTAAAATCTGCAGGTTAATGTGTTACAATATATTCCTATTTAAAACAACCTTTGTTACTGCATGTCAATTGAACTGTGTAACTTACTGTGTGTGGTTCTAGTGCTAGTATGGGTATTTACAGAAACCATTACTCCTTTTTTAGAGGGCATATAAGAGAATAACACAGATATTCCAGTAAGAAAGGATCTTGAAATAAGTATTGCATCAAAAGGAAAGTTTATTGCATATCACCAAACAGTTAACATATTCACCAAAAATCAAATAAGCATATTTCTTTTCTTTTTGCATTTAAAATAAAATACAGATGAAGGAACAGAAAGCCGTGGAAAGGTTGATTCCTGGAATGTGTGAATGTGACTTTTTAAACCTTTTCTTCGGTTTCTTTGCATTGTTGTGAGACTACTCTGCCATTGACAATTTCTTCCACAATGGTTTTGATCTTTCTAGTTTTAGCTGGTTCTGAAAATAAAAAACAAATAGGTAACATTATTTATTTCCATTTCGTTTACATTTAAAACACTGTAAAAAGAATTATGGATTTGAAACGGCACACCATGAACACATATTGGGAAATTATGGTCTTACCTTTTGAAATAGGTGTTGGTGTTTTGCTGTAGGGAAATAGATATAAGAAGCATAAGTGTTCATTATTTGGGAAACTTTTTTGTAATGTACAAATTTCAAAGAAAGGTTTTTTTTTAAGCTCAGAAAATTGCACGCATATTTGTTTATGATTAGTTATTTCCAAATATATATGCACTAAGTGACTTTTTCAAATTTTTTTTTTTAATTCAATTTCTTTTGACTCCTTAGCTTTATCATTTTAACTGGTCCATCCCTGGATTGAAAAAACACTTTTACCTCTATAGTGAGTAGATATATTCTAAAATGCCTTACTATGTCTATCTACATACCATGTAAACATAGTAAACTTAGTTCATGTTTTATTTATTTTCGCCATCTGCATTTTTGGACTCAGCTAAATTATTACATATTCCTCACATCAAGAATGTGCAATATTAACTCATACAGAATCTTCTTACATTGTCTCTCCATCAAGAAGGCAGCGGTATGTCTCGATTTCCCTCTCCAGTCTGTTCTTGATGTCCAAGAGTTGTTCATACTCCAGGCTTTGCATCTCCATGTCTCCTCTGACCTCACATAGCTGTTGTTCTAGGGAGCTGATTTTTGATTGAATTTGTGAAAGTTGAACACAGTAGTTTCCTTCTGTTTCAGCTAAGGAGCCCTCCAGTGACTGTTTCTATAGGTAGAAGAAACATTTGAATTTTTATTTTTTCAAGTTAGTTGTTTCCCTTGTCAACCCCATAATATCTTGAATATCTCAACCTATAATTTTTTATTTAGGCATAATATTTACCATCGCAAATGATGCTTGCAGTTCAATTTCCAGTGCTTGGACAGTACGCTTCAGCTCAGTGATTTCCGTCTTGGTCGATTGAACTTGCTCTGCTCCCGACGAGATTTCCTGTTTCAGGGCATTGCTCTGAAAAACAAGAATAACATATTTTGGGGAAGTTCAATATAGAACTACACCTAACTTGTATGATAATATTACCGCTTCAAGGAATTGAGCCTCTGCATCTTTACGATTTTTTTCGGCCAGATCTTCATACTCTGATCTCATGTCATTTAGAATTTTGGTCAAATCAATTCCTGGAGCGGCCTTCATCTCAACACTGAGATGGCCAGTGGCTCCCTGGTAACTCTTCATCTCCTGTTATGAGAAGAAAAAAAATTACATTTTCAAATTTCAGACTGATTGGCAACAGGTCACTTTTCAAATGGTAATGTGAAGTTGCTAATGGTGAGAATTCGGAACAACAAAACAAATAAAATTAATAAATCTAATAGGAATTGCATGTTCAGAACAGATTAGATGTCCTCAAACAGAATCCACACATTAACAAGTGCTTAGCATGGAATGTGGTAATAAAATATTTGAATGATACCTCCTCGTGATTCTTTTTCAGACATGCCAGCTCTTCTGTCAGACTTTCAATTTGTGACTGCAAGTCACATTTGGCCATGTGCAGATCATCTAAAACTTTACGCAGACCACTAATGTCTGCCTCTACACCATGACGAAGACATACTTCATTCTCATACCTGCGTGGAAAAAGATATTTCATTAGAAAGTTAAACACTTCTATGATAATCAAAAGCTATTAAAGGAAATTAATGAGAGACTCACTTCATTTTGAAGTCATCTGCAGCCAGTCGTGCATTGTCAATCTGAAGGACGATCCTGGCATTGTCTACGGTAGCATCGAGAATCTAAAAATCATGACCATCATAACCATTTATTCACGATTTCTTTGCATTAACTGTTTCTAAAGAATTTTTTATTATTCTTTTGTGACTCTTTATTATGTTAGCTAGCATTATGCTTTGAGAGGAATTTGCAACAGAAGTGCTTATAAAATGTATGATTTAAGGATTTTGTTCCTAATACAGAAGACAAACATTTGAAAAATAAAATACGATATAGATATTGTATAAGATTTATACAATGCTCATATGCACATACCTTCTTTTTCAGATCATCAATAGTGTGATAGTATTTGCTATAATCGCGGTCTGGCATAGCCGCATTACGATTCTTTTCATACCATTCTCTAATTTTGCATTCAAGTTCACTGTTGGCATTTTCTAAGGAACGCACTCTGTTCAGGTATGATGCCAGACGATCATTAAGATTCTGCATGGTTTCTTTTTCCCCACCTGATAGAAGGCCTTCTCCTCCAGTAACAAAACCACCAGCTCCACCAAAAGCTGTATGCCCTCCAAAACCACCATGGTCTCCACCACCAAAGCCACCAGCTGAACCAAAGCCACCAGCCTGACCTCCATTCAAGCTACCACCATAGGATCCTGCACCACAAGCACCTCCAGAGTTGCCAAGAAATGAGCAAATGGCTGTTCCATAGCCACCACTTCCCCTGACAGACCCTTTTGAAGAGCCAGAGCTTTTATGGAAAGACATGTTCTTTGAGATATTTAAGATGAGGATGTCAAGTGGACCTCCAAAGCAAATGCATTAATATTTATATACAAAAATGAATGGGTGTTTCTGTTTCATAGAACCTCCCAAATCTCCCTTCCTTGATGAAATGTTAATTAAAATGCAAGCCCAAGGTGTCCACTTGTCCTAATTAGTAAAATGCCTTAGGATGCTCTTTACACTACTATTATGTAAGGGTGGAGCATAGATAAGTATTATTTGATTTCGCTTTAATCTTCTTGATTTAGGCATGGAATGTCTTTGCTCAGCTTTCTGAATGCTCCCTCCAAATTATTTATTTTCATTGAATTTCTCCTAAAATAAAATATTTTCTCATTTATTTGATCACAGTGACACATATAATTAATTCATTTTGCACTCACTGCATTTTAGCATTGAAAGTATTTTATGCATTTTAAGTATGATGAATTAGAAATTTTCCATAAATCTATGTTTATAGCAACAATGCTATAAACTTAAAAAAATAACCTTTGCTCCTCACCGTGAACCAAAAGTTATTTTTCTAATGCCCCAACTCCAATGAACCAGGCAATGTATATTGTAGGAGGTAAAGGCTGTTGTTGACCTAATTGTGTGAAATAGCTTGGCTGGTAGTTGAGCTATACTCTGAATAACTTTAATCTCATTCCACAGATACTGAGTAAGACTGATTGTTGTGTATGTTTCATGTTCTAGTGACATCACTAGGAGTATTTATGGGCACATTTACATGCATTTAGGCAACAGTTCACAACATTAACCTAGATTCACCTCATCAGTCTGTTTTATTAGAATTGTTTTAAAAAAAATCACTTCAGCACAATGAAGGAGAACTTTCAACTAATCTAATTCAACCGTACAAGTCAATTTTTAACTGTGTCCGCTGCTATCAAGATACATCTTTAGTAATTACACCAAATCTTTTATTTGCTGCACATCATGTGTAAGATTACTAAAGTTATTGTGTGTTAATGAGAACGCTGTCATATCCTGATTAGCTGCCTCTTAAATATAATTATTTTTAAGTAGAAGATGTTGTTTCTGTTTAACCTTCGTACATCCTGTCTTTACATGACCATGGCAGGAACCCAAGAGCATCGTATGATGTGATTAGACAGGATGGGTGCCACAGACAGTAGTAAGACATTTTGTAATCAGTTTTACACTGTGTGATAGTCATTTTGTTCCTGCAGATATGTACTGTAATTAGCGTGCTTATCAGCTCCTGGCAAAAAATAAAAGTGTTGCCCTACTCAAAAGAATTCCACGGGAAACTATTTTGCTGGCACTCCGGTTCATGAGTTGAATAAAATAGTTAATGTGACCAACAAAACAGGTACAGGGACAGAAACACTTGACGCGTTTTGAGTCTACCCTGGGGTGCAGGCAGCCTGATCCTGCTGCTGTCAATCTCTCTCTTCTAGTGAAGAGAGACACTTGTATTTACATGGGATCAGCAGAAGTGACCCTAACTAGGTTCCCTCTCTTCATCCCCTTTAACAACTGACATTATGGATTTATTTATTTTAAACAAATAATCTAAAATTTACTGTTTTTAAACAATTTGTGTGACTGGAGGATAATTGTGAAAATCCTCCAAAAGTATAAATTGAAAGATGCTGGATGCAAAAACTCCTTTAACAAAGGGGACAGTTCAACCTAGATTGTCAGAAAAAATATGTTCAGATGAGATCCTGCTTTGGTAAAATCCCCCAAAAAGAAACAGATTTGTGTGATCAGAATTTCTCAACAATTCCTATCTTCTAAAACCTGCAAATACAATGTAATACAGTTGATGCTGGTACTATAGCAGCAGTCTCACTTCTCTCTCCAAGTCATTCTTTTTGAATGTCACTGAATTTAGAGGCTACTGTGAAATTATTGTCAATGTAAAACGACAAGAGAACTGCAAACTGCTTTAAAGTAAAATAAGCGTGTGTAATATTCATTAAATGCATGTAGAAAATACAGAAAATAAGCTGGCCCTTAGACAAACTATATTAAACGGTGTTGTATATTTTCATTCCTGAATATTCTGAGGAAATATCCAACATCTTTCATCTTATAGGATAAACTTATATCAAAATCAGCTTGCTTCCTATACCAATAATAGTATTCACCATAACTTCTTAACTACCAGAGGTTTTCTGAAGAAAAACTCAACAGGTGAGATATATTAGCATACCTCAAGTATCCCTGTTTAGGAGGGACAGTCTCTGTTTTGCACCCAAATTCCACTGTCCCTCTATTTTCTGGGACCTTAGCATTTGTAGTTTGTATAACTATAACACAGATATCCAGAGCAATAAAACTCGCAATAAAGTTAGTTTCAACTGCAGTAATTGTGTTCTTATATTAATTTGTGTAAATAAAATACTTTATTCTTGTTCTAACTGACTAACCAAAGAACAAAAATAGTTACTAAATGGCCATAAATGTGCTAAAAATGTTCCGGTACAGCTTAGCTAATAGCTGCACCTTTGGCCACTCCCACAAAAATAAAATTGGACATTTAAAATGTTGAGAGGTATGTAGGGTTTGTCTTGCCTCATTTTTTCAACTGGATGACTGATTAAATTCAAGTCTTTATCTTTCAAAGACTGTAATTCTTCTCTTATCTGCCTAGCACTGATTTTGCTGGATGTTCTGTCTTCCAGTCAAGGATGCTACTATTTATCCAAAGCTTCAAGCTGGCTGCCTCAGCATCATTATACACTCTGCCCTTTTTTCATTCAGAATTCTTCAAACATCTTAAAAATATAGCTCATATTCACCCTTTCCTAATGAGATCTTGTTAAGATGTTCATTATGCTATTTTATGTAATGTTACTGACATGAATATGCTGACCTTAATTCTAATGACTTCCATTTGCATTATTTCCTGTCATATAACATGCAAATGGATTCCTGTTATTACTGGTCTGGCAAACCTATTTGCAGCCTGTTCTTCCTCTTTTTTCTTTTGTCAAACAGATGCAAAGACCTTTCACAATAAACACATGTGAATGTGGGCATGTGCATGCATCATACATGAAACTCTAAGTAATTACACAGTATTTTATAAAACTGACAGCTAGCGCCTGCTATTGTGCACAGGAAAGATATATTCTACCTGAGATGATAATTTGTGAGACTTTACTACGATGACTGACAGCGCTACTGCCCATGCGCACAATGCTGTTAGTGCACAGGACACATTCTTTGGTGTCCCAGATATTGGAGAAGGAGATCTTGACTGCAGGATTGTGACAATGGGTGGAACAGTGGGAAAGGGCCTCAGTTGGGAGGCATGCATTACAAACCTGGACCATGGGAAGTTTAACGCCAAAACTACTGACAACTTCCAAGAGTTGTTCATCTCAGAGTAAATCACCAATAACCATAAAATAACAAATACAACTAAAATACATATTTTAATTGACAGGGACTGAGCTTTCCTTTGCTAAAAGGATCCCAGCCAGGGTAGGGAGTAACTGAGTATGAATTTTGGTATTCCTGGAAAAGCGTGCTTCTGTGAACTGATTATCCAGAACAATGATGTCTAAGAGCTTATTTTTTTACAGGTGTGCATAATATCATTAAGAAGTGTGAAATGATGCCCTGAATCCTATTAAATAAGTGATGTGCTACAAAAAGTATTTCAGGCAGCTACCTTAGTGACCTGAAAAGAAATATGTTGTTGCGCTACCCTGATACAGAAAAATAAATCCAGGTGTTTTATTCCCTTATTCCACAGCAAATGAGAGACTATGAGTCTAACAGCAACAGGTTCATTCACACAGATAATGGTAGGTAACTAAAAGATCCATCTGGTGCAAAGATCTAAAAATGGAGCAATCACCACACAAACCCGTTCATTGCTTGTGCTGATTTACTGCACTTTCAAAACTTTGCCCCATATTAACGGTGTCTCTCACAGTTCAGCATGGCAGTTTGAACACGGAACAGTCAGCGGTGAAAGGCAACGCTGTCAGCGCTTACAAGCATACACCCCTCAATAAATAACCCCCATGCTAACCCCCAACCCAAACAGTAATACCCCTAATACTAACACGACCATCCGAACTCTAATACTAACACTACCCCTGAACACTAATACTAACACTACCCTCAAACCCTAATACTAGCACTACCCCAGAACTCTAATACTAACACTAACCCCCCCAAACCCTTATATTAACACTATCCCCCGAACCCTAATACTAACACTCCCCCCCCCCCCGAAACCTTAATACTAATACCTAACCCCTAATAATACTCACCTTATGCAATCCCTCAATGAACTGTCCCACAAAAAAGGTCCAGCAATGACCAGTTCATCGTTCGAGAGGTCATGGTGAAGCAGCTGCATTCAAGCAACTGCGATTCATGGTAATGAATTGATTCATTACCATAAAAGAGGATATATTCTTCACCCATTTTAAAGTTTATTAAATACATAGCAGCAAAATTATTTTAAAATATAGATTTTTTGTTACATCAGTCAAACAAGAAGCTTAAAATGAATACTTAGAGAAACGAATATCTATTTCTATACATTATCCGGATCATCCCCATTTTAGTAACTGCAGCAGCATTGTTCCTTATAGACTTTTTAATCTTTCATCACCAAAAAAATGTGTTTACTTAGATTTGGAGGTAAATAATATTGGTATCAGGGTGTGACATCTTGTAATTTTCTTTTTTCAGTATATGACTTATATACTGAAAGATTTGTGTGTGTTCCTAAATGCCCTCTAGTGGATCTTGCAGGTATTATTCAACTATTATTTTGCTATCATTTTCCACTGGTACACTGAATTTGAAGCCATTTCTCTTTTTTTTCTTTTTGTAGTTATAAAGATCCACTAATCCATCCACAATTAAAATGTAATCAATAACAATTCATGGTTTCCTGGAGTCAAAGTATGTCTGGTTCTTTGATTACAGTACAGACAAAGGTAACATCAGGATCAAGTGTTTTATTTTGTGTTTTTTTCATAAGAATTACACTCTGGAAGAGCAGGTTGTCAGCCTAATTTCAGCCTAACCAGCTTTCATGTTTAGTAAAGGTATTTCCTTTTAGGCCGAACCATTGGATTTGTACCAATACCAGAACTTTGCTGAGACAGGCCAGAGGTCAGGTTCACAAGCAAGGGTTCCTGGTCAGGGTCACAAACACAGGATCACAATCAAGCATAGGCAGTGTCTGTACAAGGCCACCACTATCCATGGCAAGATCTGTAAAGGTCTTTAGCACATCATAAAGCTGCCCATCACAAGGTCCAGTAAATGTCCCTCATAAACAATGTTGGTGCCCACCCCTGATCAAGGTAGATAAACGTAGCCAAACTCAGGGTTGTAAGGACAGGTTCATATTATATATGCCATATTGCAATTCCCACATGGATATTGCATAGTTGCCAACAGTTCCACATTTGCTAGACAGGCCCATTTTTATTTTTTTATTTTTTTTACTTTATTTATAATTTTCAATATAAAACAATCAAAGTGACAAGTACAAACATAAAGTGCATTCGGCATTATTAATTCAGTTCCCTTGTCAGGGGGTAGAATAAGCGTATGGTCAGTGCAGTAAAAGACAAAACAGATACACTGTGACAAATAACGAGCATCTTGGGAACAATGTTATCAAGCAGCTAAATTAGTTACTACCTGGATTAAGAGCGAAGTGGGAGAGAGGGGGATGGCACAGGGGGTATCTCCAAACGATAGGGCTCCTCACGCCTTAGGATCTTCCTAAACATATACATATCTATAGAGAGACTTAATTGATGAACATGATTTATAGCTTTTCACACCTACCAGGCACCGAACATCTATTATAGGGTGGGACCAGAACCATCGCCAGGACTTTTTTTTTTTTTTTTGTATCTTTATCATTCATCCCCAACCCCCCCCCCTTGTGGCATTGATAGCCATTTCCCCCAAATTTTCTTACATTTATCCATCTCACCATTATTACAGAAATACCCCTTCTCCATCAATTGGTGATTATTGATTTGGTTCTTTATATGTCCCCACCAATTTTTTCCATTTTTTTTCCATCTTCTTGCTATGACTAATTTTACTGCAAGCAAGATGTGTGTCACCAGGGGTAGGTCTAACGCCTTGATCTTTCCCAAATCTTGGTGTAGCAACGCCCTTCGAGGGGAACCGCCTGTAGGCCTTCCACATACCAGTGAGATAACCCTAAAGACTTCCTGCCAGCAGTCCCTAATGTCCTCACAATCCCAAAAGAGATGGAGCAAGGTTCCCTTACTTTTTTTTTACATCTACAACATGTTTCAACTTGGGAGGGGTTAATTCTATTTAATCTGGATGGAGTCATATACCACCGATTGCTAAGCTTAAAAAAGACTTCCTGTAGGTTCAGACAGTGTATACATTTTTTAGTATTATTCCAACTGTTATACCAACTCTTGCAATAATCTGTCTGCGATAGTTCAGGCCCCAGTTCTCTCTCCCATGTCTCCCATGCGTGCGGGACATAAACTTTCTTGTATATTTTTATCAGATTCATACAGCATTTAAGGATTTTTTTTTGGGGTTCATTGTTGAACAGAAGTTCCAAATGCTCCCCATTTTCTCCCACCTTATGCCTATATACTGATTCATGTAGATAATGCTTAATTCTTAAAAATTTAAATAATTCACGTGCTGGTAATTTGAATTCTGTTCTTAGGTCACTGAACTGTTTGATGTGATTTCCTACGTATAAGTCTCTTATTCTGTTAATTCCGCTTTGTCTCCATGTTGTTATATTTAAGTCTCTAACATTGTTATCTATTATTTCCAGCGGGGCGGATCTCAGGACTTTATTGCCCATGCTACTCTTTTTCTTAAGATCGTACCATACTCTCATGATTTCCGCCAAAGTACTCCCCCTTATTCGCTGTAAGACCGATTTTTGGTTCTCTGAGTTTGGCCATAGTGTAGTTTCCAGGTTGTCAACACCGGCTATTTTTTTTTCTAGGTGCCACCAGTCAAGTTCCTTACTAGAAGGCCACTGTATTTTATCTGTATGCGTAAGCATGCTCGCCTCCCAGAGTTCCATCAGGTTCGGCATCCCCAAACCACCCTTGTTAGACTCCAAGTAGATAGTCTTTCTTGGGATTCTAGGTTTTTTGCTAAGCCACACAAAATCCATCAGTTTTCTCTGAATGCCTATCTGTGTTTCAGAGGTTAGTCTCCCTGGTACCAGCCTGAACACGTAAAGCCATTTGGGGATAACATAGGCCCTTATTGTGTTAATCCGGCCCATCCAGGATATAGAGGCTTGTTTCCACTTATTTAAATTGGGCAAAATTTATTTAGCAATCTTCTTGGTGTTAATTTCCAAAGTGTTTTTACCGTCTGGTGGAATACTAATGCCCAAATATTCAATCCCTGTGTTATCCCACTGGAAAGGGTGACTATACATCAGCCTTTGTTGTAAAGCTTGCGGTAGTGCTATCCCGAAAGCCTGAGTTTTGTCAATGTTTAACTTGTAGTTGGATATGGCCCCATACTGTTGAATTGTCCTTAGGACCTCTGGGACCGAGATCTCCGGATGGGTCAATGTCAGGAAGATATCGTCTGCATATGCAGAAATTTTGTAATTAGCTTCCTCTATCTTCAGTCCCCTTATAGTGTTGTTTAATCTAATCATATTTGCCAAAGGCTCTAATGTTATTATATACAACAGCGGTGCTAACGGGCAGCCCCGTCTTGTACCATTATAAACGCTGAACCTCTGAGAATCAATATTCTGTCCAACTACTTTGGCCGATGGATTAACATACAGGGCGCTGATGGCGTCTCTAATTCCCTGTCCAAAACCCATGACCTTCAGGGTTTCCTCCAGGAAAACCCAGCTGACCCTGTCGAACGCCTTCTCCGCGTCCAGTGACAGGGCCAGCATGGGTTCCCCTAGATGGTTCGCCACCTCAAAGATGTCGATAATCTTCCTGACATTGTCCCCCGCGCTTCTTTCCTGAATGAATCCGGTCTGGTCTTTGTGAATCACGGTGTTTATGCAGCCCTTCAGTCTGTATGCGAGAATAGTGGCGTATAATTTGGAATCTGTATTTATCAGGGAGATAGGACGATAGTTTTTTATACTCGTGGGATCTTTCCCTGGTTTTAAGATCGGGAGGATTAACGCCTGCATTGACTCGGCGGGGAACTGTCTGTTCTTTGTTACCTCATTAAAAAACCTAGTCAAATGTGGGATTATTTTAGGTGCCATCTTCATATAGAAACTTCCTATAAATCCGTCCGGACCCGGAGCTTTGTTTTTTTTTAAATTTTTAATAGCCGTGGCAACCTCTGCTTCACTTATCGGGACATCCAAATGAGAAGACTGATACTCAGTTAATTTTTGTAGCCCTGTTTTTTGAGAAGCCCTGTCCTGTCGAATCTAGGACTGTCCCGGCATTCATACTGTTTATGTACACTATTCTGCACTGTGCATGGGCAGAATTGCATTTTACTGTATTTAGCTGCTGGTACAGTACAAACACAAGTAAATCTCCAGACACTCGATATCTGTACCCGGTAGCCTGGAGCTCAATGTCGTGTGGTATTTTAATACATATGGTACAAACACTTTTTTTGCTTACTTTTTGGGACTGAATTAGGGATACTAATTACTAACATATTAAAGAGTATGTAGTTTCGGTTGATGGAAAAATCTGAAAGATTTCAGACCTTTTTAAAAATGTACCAGTGTTACTCTATTTACCATTGTGGAGCTTATCAAGCAGTAGAAATATATAACGCTTGTATTACACTCTTCTTTGGTTAATCTTTTACTTATAGCTTGAGCACATGTCAGCACCACCTTCACAGACCTCATCTAATAAAAACACCTTTAGGACCTGTGTGTAACATATACACTGTATTGTCAGTTACACTGTACTTGCAGCATGCTCACACTTTGTATATGTATATCATTTGCATGTGACAAGCTTATCATACCAATATTATTCTTAATGCCGACACAGACTGGGAAATGTTTACCTATAATTCTTAGACGGTGGATTTAATCCTCTACATAATTGGCAAGGTGTCCATACAAGAACAATGGTGTCTTTCAACATAATTTAACAGCATTAAAATGTCCATCATAAAGGCCAGTAAATGTCAGCTATAAACAATGTTGATACATGGCAACAAAGGTGGTTTCTTTTCCCTTCTGAATCTCTCTCTCTCTCTCTCTCTCAATGTAGGTGACATTGCCCCAGAGGGGGGGGGGGGGGGTGATATATAAGGAGGACGTGGAGAATTTTGCACTATTTGGTATCAGCCACGGTTATGATAAAGGTACAGTTCGATAAAGACAAGTCCCAGAGGGATTCTAGATATGTTCAGTTGAGACTGAGTCACTATGGAACTATGGAGAGCTATGTAGCGAGTGATGCTGCCCACAGATACTATATGTTCATCTGCTCATCTCGTGGGGTGATATAAGCAGAGAGCAGTCGGGCCAAGCATAACCTGGATGATCCACATATGAAACATTGAAGAAATCGTAGCTCGCCATTGCAGTATTGCTATCGGTGGAGGCTCTACTGGTATGGGATTGCTGGGACTCTCAGAGGGAACGCAGAGATTCCCATGAGTGGTAGTAAGCTTGTCTGTGAGTGTCTGAGACATCAAGGGAACAATATTTAACACACCCATCAGTAACACTGCAGCTGGGTGCATGTAGGAGAGATATGCTCAGAGGCGTATCGTA
Source organism: Pelodytes ibericus (assembly GCA_036172795.1). NCBI lineage: Eukaryota > Metazoa > Chordata > Amphibia > Anura > Pelodytidae > Pelodytes > Pelodytes ibericus. Next base: position 154,752,520 of record CM069862.1, on the reverse strand, counting down.
CCCCTGAGTGACAGGCGTGCTGCCAGCCCGGAGCACGCCTGTCACTCGGAGGCATGACGTCTCTCAGGTATTTCCGGGGGTTTGTGTGCTGAGAACAGCCAGCACAAAACCCCCCGGAAATACCCGAAGAACTACGCTGTGTTGAATTCCGAAACAGAGTCACTCACTCTGTTGCCAATTCGTATATTTTTCATGCTAGTTGAATTGGCAACAGAGTGAGTGACTCTGTTGCCGAATTCAGTGCAGCGTCGTCTTTCGGATATATTTCTGGGGTTTATATGCTCTCTGCTCGGAGCACACTAACCCCAGAAATACAAGTGCAGGTGCTCCGTGCTATGTGTGTGTCGCACATATGGACCATCCGCCACTGGATATGCTGTGGCTCGCTCGGGGACATCTGAGGCAGGGTGCAGGGATTGAGATCAATGTATGAGGCATGGAGGACAGTGGGCCCCTCCGTCTCCATTACGCTGGGGTATTATGATTACCTGCCCCTGCTCCGTATCTCCAGATTTTAATTGAGTCTACTGACTCAGAAGCGGTTGTATCAGATGATCATCCAATGCTTCTAGAAGTGTGTGTGGATTACTTGAAGCAGCAGGAGTCCCTGGTGCCATTAAAATAGAGCACAGTGTGCTCACTTCAGATGGGATGGATGCTTCCCCGTGCAGAAGTGTCTTTAAATCATGGAGCATGGCTTTGAGCTCCGCTTTTGTAGCGGGTGCATCACCATACATATCCTTTGGCCTGCTCACTCGTGATCTAGATGACAAAAGTGTCCCACATCCCTCCGAAAGTACAGTGAGATCTATGTCAGGAAAGCCTCTCATTGCTGGAGGTGAATTCAGCGAGGCCTAATAGGCCTCAGTAAGGGAGTTCCATTTTCAAAGAAAAAAAGTTCCCAAATTCCTCTGTCTTTGTGATGCCCAATGTCTGGAACAGCAGTAAAGAATCGGTTTGTCTCAGATTTAGATGGGATCCCTGGATAAATTGACTGTTTTAGCAGAGTATGTAGGGAGCTCTGTGTAAGTGCATCATCTCTCTTAGCTCGCAATCACAGACTTTAAATGGGTGACTTCCTTGTGCTAGAAGTGAGGAGAGAGAGCCTTGTTGTCAATAAACCCTTTCCCATGAACTATCTTTTTGTGTTTTCTTCTGCCTGAAAATAGTTTTGGAGAATAGTTAAGCTCAACTGACCACTGGACTCCTTCAGATAACTTGTTGGCAAATGGAATGATCACAGTAATACCACTGTGGGTAATACCACTATATATGTGGAAGATGCTGTTGACTATAGAGCAGGGCGATCCACGTAAAAAAATGAATAAGTACCTCTGAGCACAATGTGCATGATGTAATTTAACCTGTTTTGGTCTTTAATTGATCTTTTTAAACCAATGCTTGGTGAATGACAATTTCCACTGATGAAAGGGGGCAATCCTACCCCCAAGTAACTAAGTAAATCAAAAAGAGACTTTTTTTACTTGCATTGAAAAGATTTATTGTATCAGAAACAGAAAGCAAATATATTGGTCTTGTCTAATCATAAATCTATATGAATTGTAGTGTATGTATGTTTCTTTTAAGCAGGTTTTGTCCCTCCACCCATAAGAAATATAGATGTTCATAGTGGCAGTATATAGATAAATTTATATTCAGGGATTTTTCAACAGACTAAGATCCCATCTAAAACTTTCCCAAACGTGTCCATTCTTTAATATAATTTACATGGAGGTTCTTGGTTACAGAATACAATGGGATTTATATAAAAAAAAATACATGCAATCTCTTCCACGTACTTTGCTCACTGTAATTTTGATTTATGGTTCTCTAAAATAAGCAAAAGTGAAAAAACGGTTAGTGACTCTTTAAACAAATAAAAAAGTATTTTAAAGTTAGTGGTGACTATATAGGATGACCTTTCTCACATGTTCTGCTCAATCTTGTCCACTTTTGTTGAGACAATCTTCCCATTCACTCTATCCTCTATTATTGTGGTTACAAGCCTGCTTTTCTTTGAATCTATAAATAAGAAAAAATATAAAAAAAAAAAATAATAAAACGTAAAATTACCATTTAAAAAGGAATCCCTTCCTATTTTAGACAATAAGGCTTTTAATTTTTTTTTAACACATTTTGATAGTTTTGACCCTTAAGGTAGCTGATTTCTTTATTGCTGTTGATTTTCAGCGATTGTGTGCTCTTGTATTTAGTTCCAAAGTGTATGACTAAAACTGATTTTCTTTCTTTTAAAGGCATTGCTAATGTGTCATCCATTTTATGTGTACATGCTATAACTATGTTTATAATCATAATATGTTTAATAACAGATTTTTTATTATTAATATTTGTATGGTTACTAACAGTTTAACCCATTCGCTACAAAGGACGTGTCAGGCACATCCAGCCGGCAACTCTGTTGCCGACAATGTACGTGCCTGACCCGTCCTGCGGTGAAACTAATGATTTTCGCGATCCCGAAAACCACTCTGATGGTGCTGCTCTATTGCCTCTACACGGACATTCCGGCTCTGGGGCACCCACAATCGCTTCAAGGAGCGATTGTGGGCGCCATATTGAAGGAGTAACATGCTCCTGCAATATGGCTGTGCCTTCTTGTGTGTAGAGCTTCGGAACTGAATAAAAATTCACTTCCAATGACCTAAATCTGTTTCTTGACCGCTCCTAGAGGCAGTCAGCAACACTGCAATGAGAGAAAAAAAAGACTTAATTAGCTAAAATCTAGGGTTAGGGTTAGAATAGCTGTTACGGTTACAATTAACTTAGGGTTAGCATAAGGGATAGGGTTTAAATTAAAATGAAAATATGTTAAGGGTTAGCACAAGGGTTAGAGTTGTTGTTAAATTTAGGGTTAGGGTTAAATCTAGGGTTCAGTTTGGGGTCAAAAGGTCAATATAGGAAAAAAACCTATAACTCACACAAAACTGCAGAAAAACATGGAAACAAGCATATTTCTAAAAGCGGGACAACATTTAGAAACTATTTTTTAACGATTATATGTGTGTAAATTAATTTTTACATCAAAGTTAGAAAAAGTGTTTTTTTTTATTTTTTCATCATATTTTATGATTTTGTTTGTAGTAAACAATAAGAAATGATGAACATAATGGTATCTAAGGAAAGTCCTTCTTATGACGATAAAAACATCATAATTTGTGTTGGTACAGTATGTGAGAAATAAGAAAATTACAGCTAAACACAAACACCCCAGAAATGTAAAAACAGCCATTGTCAAGGGAAAGTCAAGGTCAAAATGGCTTGTCGCTAAGGGGTTAATGCTATTTGTGTGGTTAATTGTAATACATAATTTACCTGGAACAGGGGTGGGTTCAGGAATTACTTCCCTCCTTGATGACCACTCACTGAATTTTGAACTGATAAAAAAAATAGTACTTTGTTGAAAAAACAAGCATAGTCAAGCAATATTTACTTTTTTGTTTTTATAAATTAAGATAGAAAGACAATGTGTAAATTGAACTCAACATCTAGGCAAATAGCAACTGAAGTCACCATATTCATTAAAATATTAAAATTTATGCTACCACCTAAATAGAACATGTAAGCCCTGCTCTAAAGCGAGGTTCGGGATCCATAGACCCGCAAGATTTAATGCAGAAATTACAGCGAGATCCACGACCTAAGCGGAATTGCTTTATAGTGGATTGCGCTATAATGCATTTTAGCTATATTTGCAGTGGAATTGTAGCAGAGCATTAAAATATCTATATATTTTGATACATCTTGCTAAATACATATTCTTCATTGTAATAATTCATGTGCATTTGGTGCCACATAGTGATGTCATACACAACAGACATTGCAAGAACTCTCAAAACTGATGGCTCTCTTAATCTAAACCTTTAGTTGCAACTCTGCTAACGCAGTATATAAATCTGCTCTACCATCAAATTGGAAGAAAGTTTTTGTTATTTTAAAGTAAACATTGTTTATACTGTAGAGAATAAAAATATATTCAAAATGATCTATACATTATGTTAACAGAATTGAAAGCAAATGTCAAAATTAGAAGAAAAATATATTTTAAATGTATCTGTGTAGTCTCCTGTTTATGACATCACCTGTGGTTTAATATGAAAATTACACATTCCAAAAAATCATTTGCATATCAAGCCACAGGTGATGCCATAAGCAGGAGACACCACAGACACATTTAAAAACATTTTTTTCCACTCTAATTTCGTTCAGGTTGCTACACTCCATGATATCTATTCATATTACATCACTATTGAGCCTTAAACTGCTTTTACCCCATACACTTCTTACCTTTCTCCATCCATTAGCCGGCGATAGGTCTCTATCTCGTTCTCCAGCCTGGTCTTGATATCTAGTAGTAACTTGTACTCTACAGACTGACTTTCCATGTCACAGCGGACTTGAGAGAGCTGCTCCTCTAGGTTCCTTATCAGGTCCTGTATTTGGCCTAGCTGAGCACAATATCTTCCCTTTGTTTCTGCCAAGGTATTCTCCAGAGATTTTTTCTGGTTTAAAAGTAAAAGTTAATTATGACTTCTTATTTCATTGTCCAATTGAAAATAATGCTATGCTAACTTTTTGCTACTCATTGTAAATTAGTATTGCACAAACGCACACTCAGTATACCTTCTCCGATCTTCATGAAATGATAAATCAGGGGTGTAAAACTACCATGATCCAGCTGCTGATGGCTCACGTCTTCCATAATAAAAGGCTGGGACACGAGTGGGAAATGTAGGGCTTCAACAGCTAGTGGGTGTGCTTATCATAAGTAACTTTTTGTTATAGTTGTTTTTGTGTTAAATTAAATCTGTCCCTCATGTTTAGTAATATTCTTTTGACAGTTATGTTAATCAAATTGGCTATGTGCAGCTGCCTCCAGACCAGCTGTACCTCACAGCAGAGAATAAACCCACATGCATCTATGAAGAGACACATTGGGTTTACTTTAGACAAGTATGACATATTGTTTAACCTGCTTCCCTTAATGAAGCAAGGGTAAAAAAAAAAAGTTTAATTGTCCATTTAATAATATAACCTTTGCAGCATATTATACCATTGCATTTTGAGTCTGTAGGTCGATCTCCATGGTCTGCATGGTACGTCTTAGTTCAGTGACCTCATTCTTGTTAGTCTCGGCCTCAGCACTACGGCAAGATATTTCACTGTTCAGCTCACTGATCTGAAAGAATGTGTTAAATAACAGCACAGTTAAGAATATAATATTGAGTGAAATGTTTATTTCCCACTGATGGCCCCCAAAAAACCATAGGATTTATTGCATTGACCACAATTCTTGCCAACTTCTACCTGGTATAGGGCCCTACGCACAGTCCACAAAGTTGGCTAAGACTGGTTGTTGAAGTTATAAAAGTAACTTAAAAAAACCAAAACAAAAGTAACTTGAAATCTTGCATCAGATTAGGGACCAGCGAGAATCAACCATTGTGGAAAAACGACAAAAATTAAATACAATTTAGGCACTAAACACAAGCAACCACCTAGCTGGTATTTAACCAGCATACCTTTTCAGTCAGTGTTAAGTCTATGGAGACAATAGCAGTGACCAGTATTTTTTTTTCTATTTTAGGAGAAGGGGGCAATCCTACCCCATACACATATCATATGTGTTCCCCAACAAGTACAATTCATAAAGGTTATCACATAGATGTGTGACTAAAATGTGTAGCAATAAACAGGATTCATTCAAAGGATACTGGCCTTAACATCTTATTTTAGATGCTTTAGATATTTTAGAAATTGACCTTTTTTTCCCCTTTTTTTAAATGGGGCAAATTATATTCCTGTTCCTTGGGGGAAAATATTCACAGGAGATTAAAATGAATTACATGACCCTTTCTGTGTTCTGAATTTCAAAATGTTCTGAATTATAATTAGTGATTTTAGTTACCTTTTGGTTGAAATCATCTTCGGCTTTTTTGCGATTTTTTTCAGCCAACTCTTCATACTGAGCCCTCATGTCATTCAAGATGTTAAGTATGTTACACCCTGGAGCTGCATCCACTTCCACAGTGACATCTCCAGTGGTTTTCTGCATGCACTTAATTTCCTTGATAGAAGACGTGTAAAGGTATTAGATGTAATTTAAAACAATTTAAACAATGCTTGTTAAATCATCAGGGTACCACAAAGGTGAAATACATCCTTTGTATTGATGCACATTGATGGTTGCTCCCTACTACTGTTTCTAGTTTGTATTTACCTCCTCATGAGTTTTCTTTAGATAAGTCAGTTCGGCTCTCAAAGTTTCAATCTGTGCTTCCAGGCTGGACCTGTCTAGAGTCAAATCATCAAGCATCTTCCTTAATCCATTTATGTCAAACTCTACATTTTGATGTAGGTACACTTCTGTCTGATACCTTAAAAAAATGCATAACGTGTTAAATTCATCAATCATCATAAATGCATAGCTCTACAGCAGATAGGACTCTAAAAATGTATGAAAGGTGTGAACATTTTGGTTAGGTTTTAGAGTCAGGGTTAAAGCAGACATTTATCGTAGTTAAGGTTAGCTATTAGGGCTAGAGTTAGGGATTAGGGTTAGCAGAGGCGGCTCTCTAATTAGGCGAGTTAGGCAGCCGCCTAAGGCCTCGCACTCACGGGGGCCTCGCGGCTGACTTACTCACCTTATTGCCTTTGATGTAACAGGGAGATTAACGCTGCCGTTAAGCTCCCTGTTACACTAACCTGGGACGTTTCCTCCGTGCATCTTCTCTCCTGCACGGAGGAAGGAAGCTCCGATCACGTTTTTTTTTTTTTAATCTTTATTGAAGCGGCGCAGTTTAAAAAAAAAAAAAAAACGCGACCGGAACTTCCTGCGTTGGAAACAACGGAGAGCAGCATGGAGGTAAGTACTAGGAAAGGGGGGAGGAGGGGGGCACAAACGAGCAAAGCCTGGCATAATGAGTGGCTAAATATTGGCACAGTGTGGGGCAAAATCCTGGCATAATGAGGTGAGGGGCAAAATCCTGGCATAGTGAGAGGCTAAATCCTGGCATTGTGAGGGGCAAAATAGTGGCATTATGAGGGGCAATATCCTGGCATACAGTGGCAAAATCCTGGCATATTGAGTGGCAAAATCCTGGCACAGAGGGGCAAAATCCTGGCATAGAGTGGCAAAATCCTGGCATATTGTGGGGCACAATCCTGGCATAGAGTGGCAAAATCCTGGCATATTGAGGGGCAAAATCCTGGCATAGAGTGGCAAAATCCTGGCATATTGTGGGTCACAATCCTGGCATAGAGTGGCAAAATCCTGGCATATTGTGGGGCACAATCCTGGCATAGAGTGGCAAAATCCTGGCATATTGAGGGGCAAAATCCTGGCAAATTGAATGGCTTAATCCTGGCATATTGAGGGGCTAAATCCTGGCATATTAAATGGCTCAATCCTGGCATATTAAATGGCTAAATCCTGGCATATTGAGTGGCATAATTCTGGCATATTGAATGGCTAAATCACAGTGCATCCGGTGCTGTGAGGAAGAACAAAGTGCCAATCTTCTAGCACAACGTGGTCTGTGAGACCACTTCCAACATTGAGCACCTTTCCTTCTGGCTGAGTGTTTCTGTTAGTGTGTGATTGTGTGCTTTCTGAGTGTGTCTGTGAGTCAGTGTGTGCTGGCAGAGTGTATCTGTGAGTGTGTGCTGGCTGAGTGTGATTGTGTGCTGACTGAGTGTGTCTGTGAGTCAGTGTGTGCTCACTGAGTGTGTCTATGAATGACTGTGTGATATGTGTTAGTGTTCACATTTAGGACACAGCAATAACAATGTGAGTTAGTCAGCCGCACACATTTTTATCTATACCAATTGTTTATAGATGTTTGTAGAATAATTATGAGACAAATAAAATTCTAGGAGCTGTTCATTTCTAGAAGCTGGGATTTGAGTCTGATCTTGAAATATGCTATTTCTACAGTTCATTTTTATTATCACTTGCATATATTTTATTTAATAATGTGTGTCCGTGAGGGCTTCATGTTTGACTTTCGCCTAAGGCCTCACAAAGTCTAGAGCCACCTCTGAGGGTTAGCATGGGCATCCGCAGGTTTGCCCCAGGGTGGGGCAAACCAACTAAATGGATGGATGAAAATCATGAGATGTGTATTCCACGGCAGCTGCAGTACCAATTCATAATCATATAATAGCTAACCTTTAGAACTCTAGATGTTGAGTACTCTATTTCCTATGATGCTTAGCATACTAGCTGAGAGTCATGGGAAATGCACTCTTCAAGTGGTTTGGCATTAACCATGGTAACATTATACACTTTTAAGCGGTTCCAGTATTGTGATGTATTGCCCATTCAGAGTGTACCTTATAATGCTTCCTAGGCCATAAGTGCCAGTTAAACTTTGAAATATGTCACACCCAATCTCTTCTAAAGCCCATTCTCTCTCACACAGAATGTGAAACTAACGGGCATTTCCTATAACAAGGTACCTGAACCATACTGTATTATCATCTTACCCATTGTGATGCACCAACCAGCATGTAGCTGAAGTGTCACCTGACCACCTTTGCGTATGCAGTCCCCTCATCCTCCTAAAACCCCTAAATCAAATGCACCAGAGAAACCTCTCCCTGCCAATGAGCAGCACAGAGCACATTAGTGCTAATCACACACTGCAGCACATTGCACATTAGTGCTAATCACATACTATTTAGGAGTAATAATTTCAGTGGACTTAAAGGTAGGTAGGCAATGCAAAAGAGCAGCAGGAAATGGTAGCAGAATGCTTGGTTAGCAGTAGAAACAAGGAAGGGCTCATGCCATTGTACAGAGCACTGGTTAGACCTCACTTGGAGTATTGTACGCAGTACTGGAGACTGTATATCCAGAAGGATATTGATACTTTGGAGAGAGTTCAAGAGAAGGGCTACTAAACTGGTTCATTGGTTGAAGGATAAAACTTACCAGGAAAGGTTAAAGCATCTTAACATGCAGGGCTGGCCCTGTAATGGGGCAGCTGCCCCAGGCGGCACCCTGGCAGAGGTGGCAGCAGTCTTTTTTTTCTGTGTCCAAGAAAGCTTGATTGAATGTATGTATATCTGTGTGAGTGTGTGTGTATGTATGTTAGTGTGAGTGAGTGTGTGTGTATGTTAGGGTGAGTGAATGTGTGTGTGTATGTCATTGTGAGTGACTGTGTATGTGTATGTCAATGTGAGTGAGTGTCAGTCAGTGACTGACACTCACTCACTCTATTTCGGTTTAGAGAATAGCAATAGCATTACATGTATTACATAAACCGAAAGTCCATAAACCGAAAGACATTCGGTTTATAGACTTTCGGTTTATGGAATGCATGTAATGCTATGAACGAATGAATGAATGGTTAATAAACGAAAATCATTTGTCCATTCATGCTATTGGCTTTCTATAAACCGAAATAGAGTCGATTTATAGAATACCAATAGCATTACACGCATTCCTGCACTTCATATCTGAGAGTCAAATAGAACCGTCAAATACTGTGCTTACAGCGCACTTTGAAAAATTCTAATAGTTTTGGGTGGTAAATAGTACATTTGCGTCTTGCGCAGCATTTAGTTTTTTGCCACAGGCAGCACAATGCCTTGGGCTGGCCCTGAGAACATGTATAGCTTGGAGGAAAGATGTAACAGGGGGGATATGATAGAAACATTTAAATACATAAGGGAATCAACACAGTAAAGGAAGAGAGTATATTTAAAAGAAGAAAAACTACCACAACTAAAGTCTAATATTAGAGGGGCAATGATTTAAAAGTAAAATCAGGAAGTATTACTTTACTGAGAGGATAGTGGATGTATGGAATAGCCTTCCAGCGGAAGTGGTAGAGGTAAACACAGTCAAAGAGTTTAACCCTTTAAGGACCAGGGATTTTCGAAGGCCAAGGACCAGAGCGTTTTTCAATTTTCAATATGCGGTTTTTGAAACATAATTCTTCTCTCTCTCATTTAACGCACCCATACAAGCTATATGTTATTTTTTAAAGGACAGTTAGAGCTTTCTTTTGATACCCTATACATAAAAATTATTTACATTTTAGTATTAAAAAATACATATAAAAGAGGAAATTTTGGGGAAAAAAAGTTTTTCCCCATTATTTTCCCAATAATAAGCTACACAACTAATGCAACACTAACTCACTTATCCCCCCTAATTAACTAACTAATAAAAAAGAAAAATATTGGTTCCCAAACCCCCCTAAACAAAAAAGACAGAAAAAAAACTCTGAAGAGTGCGATGTCAGATCCATAAAAATCACACAACAGGCATGCAGGGGTTAAATTTTATTAAATAAATATATTAAAATTACCTTTATTTATTAAAAAAAAACTTTATAAATTGCAAAAATAAAAAAATTTAAAAAAAAAAACTAAATGAGGGCCATAAAGTGGAAGGAAACTGATCACAGTTACAAACTGTGATCAGCTTTGAAACGGTTAATTTTTTTTTTTCTTACCTCTGTGTATTTTCTTTCTTTATTTATTTTTATTTACAGGTCACTCTCTGTACTTCACTGTAAGAATGTGAAGCACAGAGAGTGAATTAGAGGCAAAGTCAGTGTGTGAACACACTGACTTTGCATCTAATTTGCATGTTATCGCGGTGATCACTCAATCACCGTGATCACATGCCCGGAAATCCACCGATCGGGTCCAGGAGCTTTGCCTCGGGTGTGAGGCTTAGTCCTGGACCCGTTGCAGACTGGCTGGTGGTGCGCACGGAGCGCACCGCCAGCTAGACTGCATGACAAGTTAACTCGTCATAAGGTCGCTAAAGCTGCGGCTCTTATGACGAGTTAACTCGTCATAAGGTCGCGAAGGGTTAAGCATGCGTGGGATAGGCACAAGACTATCCTAGCTATAAGATCGGGAACTGGGGACTAATTAAAGTATTTAGAAAATTGGGCAGACTAGATGGACCGAATGGTTCTTATCTTTCGACACATTTTATGTTTCAATGTTTACTACCAACACTTCATATTGTATTTGTTTTAAGCTGGCAATGAAAGAATTTAAAATGAAAGATATCCTTACTAGTTATCAGGTTGTGCACAGGCAGAGGTAACATGAATTAAGAGGAGGAAGTAAACAGAAACAGGCCAGTCCAAGGAAAAGGAAGTCAGAGTGAATGGGAGAGAGACCAATAGGATGAAAGGATGGAACTGACCAATAGAGTGAAAGACAGACAGTTAGGGGTGAATGAAATCAATGGTAGTAGGAAGATGCTAAGGGAACATGGGCAATACCATAATAAACGGCCCTGAGAGAGTAGACCAAACCATTCTGATGGGGGAGTCTAGAATTAAATAAAAGCTTTTTTGCTGCAATTCCCTGGCTGACAGGTGTTTTTTATGTTCTCTAGTTAACCTAACCTAAACAGCCTGCTGCTTCTCCCTCTCTTGCTGCAGGTCCAGTTTCCAAGGGGGGAGGGAGGGGGGCATGGACACCCTTGTGCGTTTGCATTTGCCTACTACTTTATCAAGTATTTTCCTTCACCTGTACTAGTATTCTTGTGTTTATATATACATAAAAGACTTTCAAGATTCCATGTAATTTCTATATTTCATCTAGTGCTATATCAGTACATGTTTTTGTTCTAATTCCTACTCTCTTTATAATGTTCAACTTTCTATAATAGCTCATGATGCTAAAATAATACTTTATTTATTGTGACACAATACCTTGGCTCACACCTATTTTTTTATGACGCAAATTACAACTTCTTTAAGTGGACTTGTCAAATTTCCAAATAGATCATTCTGCTGGGAGCAGCCTGATTTGCATGATTATTTTCCATTAATTTATTCCAACTCATTGTTAGAAGGTGGTATGATCTAGCAGCTAAAGGAGAAGCAAATCTAAATAAAGTAAGGGAGGGACAGATAAGTACATACATTGCAGCATTTGCAACATAAACTTAGTGAGGTTCTACAGAGTCACAATACTAACTCAATACTAATAAATGTAATATCTCCAAAATTGCTACAAACAAAACACAAAGTAGTAATAGTTTTGCTCAGAGCCAGTACTGACACCTACTCCAAGGCAGCCCAATGATGGCAGATGGAGAACAGGTTAACGAATATGCATGGAAGAAGCAGGAAGAGAGAACTGTGCTGCCTAGACATTTGACTACTAGAACATTAAATATTGTACATCCCTCCTGCCACAGGTGAATTGGAAGTTGCATACCTCCCAAGTGTCTCTATTTAGATAGGACAGTGCCTATTTTAAACCTGGCCAGGTTTTTTTAAAAAATGTAATTATACAGAAAGTGGTGAAAGCTACAATGTCATTTATAATTTTTTTTTTTTTGCTTTTTCACATAAATTTGGGTATGACTGGAGTTCATATTATAATTTTCAAAAATTTATTTTTAACTTACTTGTTTTTGAAATCATCAGCAGCTAGCCTGGCATTGTCCACCCGCAAGAGGATCTTGTTATTGTCCATAGTGGCTACTAGTATCTGGAGAATGAAAAAGGCCAAGAACAGTTGGTAAATGGCAATCTAGGTTATTGGAGATATGCCAAAATTCCGAGAATAATGTTATATACATCCAAAACCAATAATACTAGAACAAAATGTCTCAATATAAATATTCAAATATTGTCATTTGATCTTATTTTTACAAAGTTAGATGTAATTTGTGATTGGTAGATTGATTTGGTCCAACAGTTGTCAAACAAACTAAATATTTTTTACCTTGTTTTTAAGTTCTTCAATCATTGTGTAATATTTGCTGTTGTCAGTTTGTTCTGGCTTGTTTGTATCATACCAGTTCCTAATTCTTCCCTCCAGTTTTGCATTTGCTTCTTCTAAAGCACCTACTTTTTCCAGGTAGGTTGCTAGTCGGGTGTTAAGATTCTGCATAGTTTCTTTCTCTCCACCTTGAAGAAACATTTCACCTCCCCCATAAGCACCAGAAAACCCACCCAATGAGACACTAGTGTAGCCTCCTCCAATATCTCCTCTTTGTTCTCCAAATGACTGGCTTCTTCCAGAAAACCCACCTAGACCACTGTTACTTCCTCCAAAGGCTCCTCTATGTCCAGATAATGAACTATCTCCAGCAAAACTTAGTGTGGAACTTCCACCTCTTTGCACTCTAGTGGTACTCCCACTTGAATATCCACTTCCTGAAACGTAATTTGTAATTCCCCCCAAATTACCCCTTTTCCCACCAGTAGCACTTTCACTGGTATAGCTACCACCAGAGACACCCTCAGAACTTCCTCCAAAGTGATCTCTTTGTCTACCAACTGAGTTTTCTCCCCGAAACCCATAACCGGAGACACCACTACCACCTATATTACGGTGTCGAATGTCAGCAGAACTTTGCCTACTATAATCACTTCCTGATATGGCTTCAGAATTTCCTTGTAAACTTCCTCTATGACCTCCTGATCTTTCTCCATGGTTACTATTAGGTGATTCTCTACAATTCTGAGCAGACCTTCCACCAACAAATGAAGTAGAATCCTCGCCATAATACCCACTAGATGCTTCTCCAACACCTGAACTATTTTGCCTGGAACCTATCATATACTCATCAGCAGCACTGGATCTCCTTGTTGACATTTCTTCTGAAGAGTTGTCCATATGACCATCATTATATGTAGATACTCTAATTGATCCACTGTATCCATCAGACGCTCTTCTGTTTATGTCTTTGAAAGACATTATTTTGGGATAAGGAATTACCGTCACAAGTGTTTTCCAACAAAGCAATGTAAAACTCTGAGATCTTGTGCATTATATATGAAATTAAGTAGGTGTTACATGGGTGAGTTCAATAATAACGTAAGCCATGTAAGTTTGCCAACAAGACAATAATGTCCTTAATTGTAACTGTTATTATCTAACTCTGGTACCATTGTTTTTACTAGTGAGTAGTGTTCCCCAAGGATGTTTAACATTTAAAAGTTAGAGACAGGTGGAGTATATACTTACAGATTTATTACCACAACATATTTGATTTATTTTATTTAACTGCATACTTTTATTATTTTACTAGTGAAAAAAATCATTAAAAAAATTCCACATATATTTTGTTATGTGCATCTTCCCAGGAAGACAAATTATTTTGTCTGTTGGCAGCAGAAGGATGCATGTCCTTGCTTATTACATTTTAACAAGCTCATGTTTGTAGATTTTGTTATTACAATTAAAGAAATATTGCTATAAAACCGCACAAAATTATGGGTAGCATTTCAGCATAAGATGCTGATTCACAGTGTGGGCAGGCAGAGCCACATGTATGGACCTCAGGTAACATTATGTAATATTTTAGTCAGAAGTTAGATAGGAAATAATAGTAGCATTGTTCTTACAAGGTTGAATTTATGTCTAATATATATTTCACTTTACTTGTTTTTATTCACCTCTTCTTTCTTATAATTTGCTGAGGAAAAATGTCCATTCACTGCGTCTGGCATCCTCTGGATACTTAAAGAGGCATTTCAAAGGATCTTTGTGAAAACAGGTAAGTACCATTCATGCATTTTATGAAGCTTTATGCAATGAGGCTATTAAAAGTTCACACAACCTATTTATGTGATAAGGTATTTTTAAATATAATTAGGGTTTACAAAAGAGGCGTAACTAGAAACCACCGGGCCCCGGTGCAAAAATTGCCTCGGGGCCCCCCCGACCCAACCATGCAACTCCACCCCAGAAATGCCACTTACATGCCTCCCAACTGTTCCGCTTTGTGCCTGGCCTTGTCTTATTTCTAGAATAGCCTTATACCTATCCCATGCATGCTAAACTCCTTCACTGTATTAACCTCTACCACTTCTACTGGCAAACTATTCCATGTATCCACTACCCTCTCAGTAAAATAATACAAAGTTTCTGATCTCCACTGTATTAACCACTACCATTTCTGCTGGAAGACTATTCCATGCATCCACTACCCTCTCAGAAAGTAATACTTCCATTAATCCCTGGTCTCATCTTTTATCTAGAATACCCTTATGCTTACACTCCTTCATTGTATTAACCTCTACCACTTCTGCTGAAAGGCTATCCCATGCATCCACTACCCTCTAATTAAAGTAATATTTTCATTAGTCCCTGTCCTTCTCTTATATCAAGGATAGCCTTTTGCTTATCCCATGCATGCTTAAACTCCTTCATATATTAACCTCTCATCCACCACTCTCTCAGTAAAGTAATATTACTTTTCTGGACACAAAAAAAAAAACGTTAAAATATTTCCAGCCTTATCAAAAGCTTGAGGTGGACCCCAAATACCGTATTCGCTCGAATATAAGGCAAGGTTTTTTTCAGAGCAAATGCTTTGAAAAAGACCCATCGTCTTACATTCGAGGTCGTCTTATAATCTGACCTCAAATCGAGGTCAGGCTATAAGACTGGGATCCAGGTCCCCCGCAGAGCTGCAGGGGACCTGGATCCCCCTCTCAAGCAGCCAGGGTATGTCCCCTGCCGCCCGGCATGACCGCTGGGACTTCCGGCTTCATCATAAAAGTCTCGGTGGAAGTGCCGGGCAGCAGCGGGGGATGTCTGCGCGTATCGTGCAGACATCCTCCGGCTGCCCCCGCTAGCCACCAGGGACATTCGGGCAGCCGGGGGATGTCTGCATGATAGTGCAGACATCCTCCATGCTGCCTGACACTTCCGTCTATTATGACGGACCGGCTGTCCGTCATAATAGACGGAAGTGTCGGGCAGCATGGGGGATGTCTGCACGTATCGTGCAGTCATCCCCCTGCTGCCCCCACTAGCCACCAGGGAGAGATGAGGGAAGAGGGGGGGGGGCAGAGAGAAACAGGGGTAGGAAGATACAGAGACAAGGGGAGGGAGGGGGGACAGAGACAAGGGGAGGGAGGGGGGACAGAGACAAGGGGATGGAGGGGGGAAAGAGACAGAGACAAGGGGAGGGAGGGGGAAAAGAGACAGAGTCAAGGGGAGGGAGACAAAGAGAGACACAAAGGGAGGGGGAGAGAGAGAGACACAAAAGGAGGGAGAGAGACACAAAGGGAGGGGAGAGAGAGAGAAAGGGAGGGTGGGGGAGATAACGCTGGGGGGAGAGACAGACAACACTAATGGGGGGGAGAGAGACAACGCTGGGGGTTGGGGCAGAGGCGTCACTAGGGTTGGTGTCACCCGGTGTGGTAACTCATGGTGTCACCCCCCTGGATTTCCTCCAATACTATGCCAAACAGATTCCTTAGTAATGCCAGTCAGATGGCCCATTAAATATGCCACATACAGGAGCCCCACAAATTATGTCACACGCAGGAGTCCATTAACTATGCCACACACAGGAACCCATAACTATGCCACATACAGGAGCCCCCATATCTATGACACACAAGAGCCCCATAAATTATGCCACACCAAAGCCCCATACATTATGCCTCACCTTGGAGCCCAATTAATTATGCCACCCTCCTCTCCCTTCCCCAGCCAGTACTTACCTCCTTGCTGCTGTCTCCCGGTGCAGGTCCATGGCTGTGAGGGAAGCGCTGCCCTCCAGCCGCGCGGATCAATAAAGTTTGTTTAAAAAAAAAGTTTGAACAAACTTTATTGATCTGCGTGGCTGGAGGGGAGCGCACAACGCTTCCCTCACAGCCATGGACCTGCACCGGGAGACAGCAGCAAGGAGGTAAGTTTTTGATTTTGTTTTTTGAATGCAGGGGGTGCCGGCAGCACGAGTGTCAACCCCGCTGGTGGTGTCACCCGGTGCGGTCCGCACCCCTCTCGTGATGCCACTGGGTTGGGGAAAGAGAAAGGCAGCATTGGCACATAAAAGGAAATAAAAACAAGAAATGCATTTTTTGATATCATTATATTTATTAAAAAGCACTTTACATGTTAATATATACAAGTTGAACTTTTTTCCTATAGGGTAGTAGGGTTATATTCAGGCTTTAAGTTTTTTTCCTAAAGGAATATCCAAAGTTTGGGGGGGTCGTCTTATAATCAGGGTCGTCTTATAATCGAGCAAATACAGTATATGTATATAACTAGCTGCATGGATACTTATATGAACTTTTTAATATTATAGTCAACTATTTTCATATGTAATGAAAATGTTATTGAAAAATTGTTAATTTCTTACTTTTATTACGTTTCCCTGTACCCACATTGCACCTAAAGGTCTTAACACAGCACTATACAGTACCCACAGCATTTGGCTTGTACTCATATTGCACCCACACGATTTGGCATGCTGCAGAATAAATTTGCCCGCCAGAACATACCACAGTGTCACTTTGTCCCACCGAACTGCCCCTGCAGAACATGCCATAGTGTCACTTTCCCCCATGGTACATGTTATTTTGCCCCACAGAACATGCCACAGTGTCCCTTTTACCCCATAGTACATGTTATTTTGCCCCACAGAACATGCCACAGTATCAATTTGACCACAGCCAATTTGCCAATTATGCCATGATTAGCCACGATTGCCAATATGCCACAGCCAGATTGCCAATATGCCACAGCCAATTTTGCCCATTTGCCAGTGTTATTTTGCCCATTTGCCAGTTATTTGCCCATTTACCAGTGTTAATGTGTCCATTTGCCAGTTATTTGCTCATTTACCAGTGTTATTTGCCCATTTGCCAGTGATTTGCCAGTTATGTGCCCATTTGCCAGTGTTATTTGCCCATTTGCCAGTTATATGCCAATTTGTCAATTATTTGCCTATGTGCCCATTTGCCAATCATGTGCCCATTTGCCAGTTATTTGCCTGTTATATGCCCATTTGCCAGTGTTATTTGCCCATTTGGCAGTTATGTGCCTGTTTGCCAGTTTTATTTGCCCATTTGCCAGTTATGTGCCCATTTACCAGTTATTTGCCTGTTATGTGCCCATTTGCCAGTGTTATGTGCCCATTTGCCAGTGTTATGTGCCCATTTGCCAGTTGTGCCTATTTGACAGTGTTATGTGCCCATTTGCCAGTTGTGCCCATTTTCCAGTTGTGCCCATTTACCAGTGTGTTGTGCCCATTGGCCAGTTGTGCCCATTTGCCAGTGTTATGGCCTTAGAAGCCAGACGAAACACGTTGTGTGTGAGAGGAGGATATCTGTGGACAATTGGGACATTTTCCATTTGGACTGGCACGATTTGCACTTTCCCACTGGACCTTGCTTATTTTAGTGTAAGCTTTTATATGTTTTTCTATGTAATACATGTACCCATCCTCAGATTCTCTCCTTGTGCTCTCTTATCCTATATTGCTGGAAGTCTCCCTGAGGTTTTGGTGGATCTTTGACCCTACGTGGGGCTCCTTGGATGCACTTTATACTGAGCAGAATTCTGCTCAGGGATATGTGAGTTTACTTATATACACTTTTTTTTAAACATGTACATTGTTTGGAATTACTACACTATATTATTATTTATTTTTTGTTTCCCTTTGCATAAAACCCGGAGAGGATTGTCTCATAAATAAGGGTAATCACTGTGTAGAGTGTTTTTAGTTGTAGCGCACATTTTCACATTGTATATGTTTGTTCTAGTACCTGGCATTAATCTTGGTTTGGAAATCGTTATGCATTATATTGAATATGACTTGTAGATGGATGGCTTCTATAAGTTTTGTAATAGAAGCTGCTTCTGGTCCTGGGAATTGAAATGGAATCTATTGTTTGTGTAATTTCGTGAATAGTAATTGGTGTTGAGCGTTCTTTTCCAAATGAGGGCCTAGTATTGTTTAACCATTGTTGAATTTCTAGCATTTATTAACCATTGTTGAAATTATTCTACATTAGGTTGGTGTGTGTCTGGATTATCTTTAATATTGTGCGGAGACTTGTAGAACCTTACTAGTTTGTTCATTATATAATTAGGATTATATAGATTTTTGTTTAGGGTATTTGATGATTTTAGCATTTGATTTCTAGATTGAACTTGTATTGGACATTTAAACTTTTTCTTAACCCTTGCTTTGCTGAAGGAAGCAAGGATTAAAAGAATATGTCCTGGATCTCCGACGTAAACCCAATGTTTATCTTAATAGACACATACAGGTTTACTTTCAGGCAGGGCCGGAGTAAGACTTTTTGCTCCCTATGCGAATTTTGCCACCCCTTGCTGATCCTAGCCTCAGGAATTTACACACACAGTAATAGTGTCACATACATATGCAGGCACATGTACACCCACATGCAATCTCAGATGCAGCCACACGTACAAACACAGTAACAGATGCAATATCACATGCACATGCAGTCACGCATTCACAAACAGTCACACATGCAATGTGATCCTATCTTTGGCACCGCCCTATCTATGCCATCCCTGTCCTGGGTCTCCGAAGTAAACCGAATGTGTATCTTAATAGACACATATGGTTTTACTCTCAGCTGTGTCTCACCTCATGGATACACCTCATTTTTTCTTGTCACATGTTGAGTGGAATTTATGGCAAGTTTCCACAAAGGCATTTTCCCTGATAAGAACTCAGATTCCTGAGCACAAATTATTGCGGCTTGTTCTTTACATGCATCTTGAATCAACATACAACGTTGTGTTTAGTTAATCCTTTGGTATTTATAGAGAAAAGTGTTGGTGAATGTACAGTTTCTGTCATTTTGTGCAAAAAAACCCATATTTTTAGTATTTTTCCTGCATTGATGTTCACTATTTTCTTTTTAGGTTTTCCAGTGTGACTTGTAGTGAAGAAAGATGACATGAATTTGGTGTTTTAATTGGTAAAACAAAAATCTATTGTCTAAGACAGACAACAACTTATTTAGTCATGAAAGCCTGTAATTGAAGAAAGAGTGTTTTATATATTTTATAGGAGATCCAGATGAAATACATTAAACAGCTAAATGTCAAGCATTAGGACATTTATGTGTACTTGGCCTAAAGTCTGATGATCAAATTATATTTTATTTTTAATTCAGCTAGAGCTGCTTAACTGAGGTACAATTGTAATATCAAACAGAACAGACCAATAAGCTTTATTATTTACTACTAAGTATGTTGTAACTGAATCTAATATATAAATAAACTGATACACTCAAAAAGTTATGAGTGTTAGAGCACAGAGGAGTACAATATATAATGTGACACAATTTAGTGTTTACAGTTATTGCAATATGCCTTGTAATGTGTTACATTATATATTGTACTCCTCTGTGCTCATCAATTTATATACATTGTGTCTTCTAAAAGAGTTGAGTACTGACAAAGTCTTAAGATATCATTCATCTATCTTGATAACTGTGCTCTGTGGACTTTGCTGTATTTGTAACTGAATCCAATGAAAAGTAATGATGTGTTTTTGTTAAGAAATGTTAATTTTAATGTGAAAACAAGAGGATTATGGATATTTTTAAAAATTTGACTTCATAAAAATTTTAATAAAACTGTAAAAATTTTATTGTTCAGAAAGTTAAAGACCACTCTCTAAGACTTAAAATAAATTGTGTGGGTTCTGCTACTTATGATAAAAAGGGAGGGGTATTGGTCCATTTTATTATCTGATGTCAATTTTTAAAGGCATAATACCAGATAAAACAGAAGACCCTGAAACATTAGGGACATGATGGTGCATAGTCACTTTCAGACCCCCACTTATAAAACATGGCTACACCAACCTAAAGGGACCTTTAAATGTGGCTCATGCAAGGCCTTCACTTTATTACACAGGCTAAGAAGTTCTCTGATGTTAAAAAGCCCTATTACATTCATGGTTGTATTCATGGTAACCCAACTGCAGTTATAAATCTAATCTCCTGCACCTCTGGGTGCCAAGATATTGGGATATGTGAATTCTATTACCCTGAAGGCTGATACCCCAGCAGCACGTCATGTGCGAGAGCAACATGGGGGGGGGGGGGGGGGGGGATAACACATGTTTTAAATGTATAGATATTATGACCATATACAATTCAGAAAATAATACTTTTGGATTTACGAACTTAAAACATGTCATGCATTTCTTATTTGTGGAGCAAATCAGACATAAAAAAGGAGTCTATTACTATCATTTTTATTATTTTTTATTATTTTAAAAACTTTTTTTCATCTTTGTTAAAAAATGATTTTTGCTCCTGCAACACAAGTACTCCTTGTGTAAAGAGCTACGTGGCCATATACTTACACTACAGTTGATGAGATTACTGTTACTTATTATTTATTCTGTTATATGCATTTAACCCCTTAATGACGTTAGGACGTACTATGCCGTCCTGACTTTAAGTGCCTTAAAGTCGTTAGGACGGCATAGTACGTCCTGTATTAAACAGCTCATCGCGGCTCCGCGCGATGAGCTGTTTTCGGATCCTGCTGCAGGCACTTGCAGCGGGATCCCACCTGTCAGATGAGGCCACTTTGAGTGGCCTCAGTCTGACAAGGGAAATGTAGCCGGTGCTGGCTTTGAGCCGATTTCTCCAAATTGCTCCGTGCCCGAACCCGGCCTCCGTGACGTCACGTCAGGAGGTCTAGCGATTTTTTTGCAGGGAAACACAGGGTCTATTAAGACCCTGATCGGGTCTCTGCCAGAGTGTTCCTGGCTACCGATCACCTTGTGATCCAGGAACCAATTGTGACGTTTCGGTGCTTGCGTCGTTTGGGATGCAAGCACCTTGCGTCACGAAGGGGTTAAATAAATCTATATATACACTCACGACACAGTAAAGTTATCTAATAAAACAAATGAGACCATTCAAATCCAAACTGATATGTATTACCATCCTATAATAATATTCACAAAAAAATACATAGAATGTACAATCCTGCTTTAAGATCATAATGACTGTATTACTTTAATTTGTTGAGGTTACTTGTGGAACATAAAGAGTCTTTAAATGACTCCTTATACTGTATTTGCTCGAATATAAGACCCCTCATCTTATATTCGAGGTCGTCTTATAGTCTGACCTCAAATCGAGGTCTGACTATAAGACTGGGATCCAGGTCCTCCACAGAGCTGCAAGGGACCTGGATCCCCCTCGCTAACAGACGGTGGATGTCTACACAATGCGCGCAGACATCATCTGCTGCTGCCCAACACATCTGTCGGAACTTCTATAATGGAAGCCGGGAGATCATGGCTGTTAGCGAGGGGGATCCTCTACTTTACAAACAAATCCAAAAGGAATGCACTCACCTAAACTAGCATATATTATAAAGGGGTGCAGCTAAGACCAAATAGTTATACAAAATGCAAAAAAATCAGTGCACTCACCTAAAAGCAGGTAAGTACCTTTCTTACTAAGATAACAAAATTTGAGATTTGGTTACATATATGTAACCAAATCTCCAATTTTGTTATCTTAGTAAGACAGGTGTTTTTAAGTAGCTTTAATAAAACCCTTTAGCTTTAAGAGTTTTTCTCCTACCAGCTTTGAGGTAAGTGCACTGATTTCTTTGGATTTTGTATAACTATTTGGTCTCAGCAGCACCCCTTATAATATATGCTAGTTTAGGTGAGTGCATTCCTTTTGGATTTGTTTTTATAGTAGAGGCTTTGACCAGGGCTCTGGTTTAGCACCCCTCCCCATCACAGGTGCTCCATAAGTGGTGTTCTAAATCTATTTAGAAATCAAATGTAACTAAGTTAACATTGGCACAGCAGTTCACCAAGTTAAAGTAGCGCTCCTCAGTTAACATGGTCTTGAAACATAAATATGACACAAAGTATTATAAATATGAGTTTTTTTTGTACATTGAAGACAGACTAGATAAAGTTCCTGTGTAATGTGATAACTGAAAATTCATTGCAATCCATGTTATCAAAATCATCCTATCATTCAGCACATCCTATCTTTTTGTGAGTTGTTTCTCAGCTTTGGTCCAGTTGAACAGAATGAAAATTGGGTACAACCTCAGAGTTGCTTTATATGCCATCACACCAGACTTTAAGTCTCATATGTTTCAATGGCTTTTTATTTTATTGGGTTTTTAGTTCAATACTACTTTCAATTTCACTTAAACTGTAATAATTCCACTATTTGCAAAGTAGCCTTGTTTTTTTTGTTTGAGCACTGCATATATATATTGTGGAATACTGTACAAATTTATTTTTGCGTCATGACATAATGACAAATGTGAATCCAGAGGTTAGATAGGTTGAGAGTCACTGGTGTAAATAAATGTAATTTGCCACAGTTTAACATTCATTTTACAGAACAGATGTTTGCAAAAACTAAGCAATGTCTGTATCTTCTACTTTTACTTGAACTCAGCAAACCATGCTGGATTTTCCAAAGCAGTTGACAATATACTAAACATCAGAGAGGTTTTTTTGCAATTTGTCACTTTTTGTATCACTGATGCTTACAAATTCCTACAAATCTACTTGCAAATGTTGCTGCAGTTACATATATTGATCTATTTTAACACCCTTTTAATAAGACAGCTTATTGTTTTAAAGGGCAACTGTCGGCAAAAAAATATGTTCTTTGTAATTGAAAGATTACATCAAGTGTAGGCATTTTGAATATGAATACTTTAATGAAAGAATATAAAGAAAGTACCTTAGTAAAGGACTTTCTTAAAGGACCCTGTTTGCTTGTACAGCACTATCAGAGGGCTGCCATATTGTTCAAAATCTTAGATCAGATAATTAAGATGTGACCCAAGTCTTGCCCCTGATAGAGCAAAGAGGGCTCAATAAGGTACTTTATTTATATTCTTTTATTAAAGCATTTTGGTTTAAAATGCCTACATTTGATGCAATCTTTCAGTGAAACAGAACTTAATATTTTGCCAACAGCTGTTTTTTAATTTCACTCGTAACTTCACTTGAGTTCCTGTAGAAAGGTACTCTGCAAGAATAATACTTTTATTTAATAATATACATGTTATGTATGTGTTTTGTAACTAATGTATAATAAAGTTGTATTTTATATAAAAAACATTATTCATGTTAACTAATATTGAGTTTCCTACTCAGATAATCGACTTCTAATGTTGAGGGGATAGTACCCTTTCCAGGAAGCAGTATCTAATAAAAGGAGGTACATCCTTCAAAAGAATCAAGACATGTTGGCTGGAAGAAAAGAAGGAAGACTGTTTTGGAACCTGACTCTTGACTGCCAACAGTGTGACTTTTGTAGATTAGATCCATTTTTCTGTCTACTGCACCACTTACTGTGCGTAGTACATGGCACAGGGTGTAAATAATATAAACAAGTAATTTGAGTGACCTTGATAGGATACACTGTTGTGTCATTAGTTCATTTTGAAATAGTCTGAATTTAAGTACAATGTACTTTACAGTCATCAAACAGAACAATTCTACAAATAAATAAATAAACATATTGCAGTATATTTTGCACCAGAAAAGTGTTTATTGTGTTAGTCATGCAAACAGAAGGTAAATTATATCCCCCAAAAATAATCACAAAGGAACACATGGATTTATACAGACTGGCTCAATGTTACAAAAATGCACTGTAAAGCTTATCAGGCCACTAAACATTTTGACATTTTACCAACAGGATGGTAATAGTTGAATAAGATTTTAAATAAGAAGCAAGTAAGGAATATATCCCAGCATGCAACAGCTGGTAATCCTTTTCTTGGAAAGGTGGCACCTGTAGACACAGGAGACAGCATGGGACATTTCCAGAATTGTTGTAACGTTGTACTCCGTATCTGTAACCATGCAGTTAATTTAAAGCTCTATGTGATCAAACAGCAGTCTAGCCTTATGCAATAAAAAAAGGAGAAGAAAATGAAGCTTGGAGATATCCATTTTGCTTTGAAACTCTGGTTCTCTTTCTTTACTTTGATTCCTTCACGCCCACCACCTCAGTTTCAACAACTTTACCATCCACAATTACTTCACGAATGCTTGTCACTTTATAAGTCTTCACGGGAGCTTAAAAGAAAGAGAAACCCCATGAGTAACTAAAAAGGAAGTCTGTGGCACATTATTATATATTCCAGTAAATGACCACCATGAAAAATGTTTGTGCCTAATCCTGCACATTATATTGTCCAGGCTATGCAATTATTTTAGAAGAAAAATGTGTTCTTAAATAGTAACTAATATTAATTTAATAGCTGTTGTCGAGCTCAGATGTATGTAGGAGAAAACCAGCATGAAGAATTACATCCCTTCTCTTAAGGCATGTTGTCTTCTTTCAAGACCAAAAAGATAATCACATGAAAGTAGCCTATTATTGTCTCTCATGCCTAGGAAGAGCTGGCAGAAATTAACTCTAAGTTCACTGTAAAACAGCGCCATCTTCTCAATTATAGGAGGCCAATGCATAATTGATTAACAATCCCTTTTCAGAATGCTCTGCCCTCATTCACACTCGCTAGAATAATTGAAAAGGTTGAGAATCAAGACAAAACTTGGTAAATTTTTTTTAAAGGTAACATGGTTCCTAATTTGACTACCAACATAAAACTTTTGTACCAACAGATATGTATTTTATTTGAAAGTTTCCAGCTGAGTCATGCAAAAGAACAAAATGTCACTGGGAAGCCATTTTGCTTTAATTTCATGTTTTTCATGGATGCATTAATTCATGGTATTGGCTGCCAATAGCCAGCAAAGATTGTGTAAATTAAAATATTGTTATTTTGATGTGGAATTACCTTTAACGGATTCTGAGCTAGATTGTGATCCACCAGAACCTTGTCTGCCTTGTCCGCTGCCTTGTCCGCTGCCTTGTCCGCTACCCCTATGGTTAATACAGTTTTTGGATTATTACCTGAATATGGTGCCCATGTCTACTTATTTTTACATTGGTGAATGCTAACAGTACAAGATAAAGTAAAAATGAATTACTTATTCTGTTATAATTAGTTGATGGATAATGTTACATTTAGACTGCTTTATGTTTTGGCATTTTTAATTTTGTATAGTATTTGTTGACAGATAAAATTGCTACCTATACCAGCCATGTTATTGGTGCAGTGGACTTACCCAACTGATAAAACACCAGCCGGGTAAGAAGGCCTATATGAAATTCCTATTCCTAGCAAATATATTTCTAAACTGAAGTATACATTATCCAATACCTCTCAACATGCCCAATCGATGACACAGAACACTGGAGGTCATGGCTTGGGAGGAGAAGAGTTACTCATCAATGCAAACCATCTACACATAACTCTGCAAATGCACAGAATTCATTCTCCTACAGTGTGCCAGAGATTATGGCACTAGAGGATGACTCTAGTAGAAAATACATTCGAAGATAGTATATACTTGGGAAGACATTCAGTGCACTGTGTTTTATTGTTTGTATTAGAAAATTGGAACATTTATAGTATGTATACACATTCACAACACCAAGTTATTTTTTATATGATTATAATTCTGAAACAAAAGAGTAAAATAAAAAAAAAAAAATAATTTCTAAGATGTTAAATTTTTGGGTCTCACAGAAAATTATTCATACATAATTTTGAGATAAATATATTACAACCACTTTATAAAAATTTAACAAAATATAAGGGGTCTACTCAATAAAAACAGAGTTGCAGGGAATTGAGAAGGGAATTTTAATCTTTAGGCCAAATTAGTTGAAAAAAAATCTCCAACGGAGCTGAATGGGAAACTTTTCACTTTTTTGCAATTCTCTCTTTATTGAGTAGACCCTATAGTCTAGAATTGGTTGTCATTACCATTCGCCATCCAGAAGTTTGCGGTAAGTGTCAATTTCCTGTTCCAATTTGGTCTTGGCGTCCAAGAGCTGTTGGTAGTCTGCATTCTGGTCCTCCGTCTCAGAGCGAATTGACATAAGCTGCTCTTCTATAGCTGCAATTGATGCTTGTATTTGTGCAATTTGGACACAGTAATTTCCTTCTGTCTCTGCCAATGTTTCTTCTAGGGCTTTTTTCTGCCATAAAGGAAATACAAATGGGCTTAAAATCATGTTATAAAAAATATAGTTTTTACCATTGTTATTTTTGGTGTGATGATCAAGAAAAAATGGGGAAATAAAATGAAATGGGTTTTTGATAGATCCCATGTAGGGACCAGAGACTGATTTTATAATTTTAATGTGCATATTACTTTATAGAAAATGTTACTTAATTAATGTAAAAAGAAAGGGAATTCAACTGGACAAATAGGACATAGTGGTGGAAAGATATATTGGGTATTAGTTACTTAAAAATCCTCTGGATGAAGATTGGACAAGAGAACAGCGCTTTGATCATTAAACAATGGTCTCCAATTAAATCTTATAAAAATAATAAACGTCATTTCTTGAGAGGAGGCACAAGAAATAAAGAAAAAGAACAGGAGACACCTTACACATTTCTAGCTATTACCCACTCTTAATTGTAAGCCCATGATTATAGGTTTCAAGTTGTTACCACAGTTCTTAATCATAGTTATGATCAGGGGAGGGCAGGCAACTGTTGGCCTTGTAATCAATTCATCAGCTCACCTGATATAATCAGAGATAGATACAGATATATATATATATATATATATATATATATATATATATACAGAAAGCATTTCATACAATGAGTTCATTGTGCAGTTTGTGCTGTATACTGTACCATAGCAAGTTGGGACTGGAGTTCTATCTCCAAGGCCTGCAGTGACCGCTTTAATTCGGACACCTCACTCTTGGTTGACTGCTCCTGCTCAACCCCAGTGGATATTTCTTTTTTCAATTCAGCAGCCTAGATACAAAGGTGATACCTTAGTATGTTTTCATAAAGAATACTACAGGATATGCTTAGTATAAGAGATGATTTTCATTACCATTTGGTTGAACTTGTTTTCTGCATCTTTGCGATTCTGCTCAGCCAAGTCCTCATACTGTTCTCTCATATCATTTAGAATTTTGGTCAGATCTGTCCCTGGAGCAGCATTCATTTCTACAGTGACTTCACCCACTGATGTGCCTTGGGATGATTTAATGTCCTAAATAATTAAATGTATAGTTTTTGATATTATACACTTTGGATATAATTTGAAAGCATACAGCCATTTAAACGTGTCTACCATAGTTTAATTTTTCCTTCTCCTTAAAGCAATTGAAAAGACAATGTGTTGGGTTTATTAATAGAGTGTCTTACTTCCTCATGGTTCTTCTTGAGATAAGCCAGTTCTTCAGTAGAACTCTCAAACTGGGATTCCAGGTCAGATCTTGACATGGTGAGATCATCCAATACTCTACGCAGACCATTTGTATCAGCCTCCACAGAGACACGTAGAGCATGCTCATTATCATACCTGTCAAAATGACAAAGGAAATTTAATTTGTATTCCTCAATTTGCCTTTTCATGACCATTTTGTTTATCTCACCTTTTTTCTAGTGGGTGATAACTGTTTTTAACAGCTTAAAACAAGACAATTGCATGTATTTCGGTGCAAGTATCTGTTATTTATTTAAAATGATTTAAAAAAAAGAATACATCTATGTACAAACAATTTCTATCATGTCTTTAGATATTTACATAATGTAAATATAAACAATTGGAGAATAAAATTGTGACAAATTTTCAATTGTACATTCTCATATTAATAACGTACCACTATCTGCATAACCGTGCATATAGTAAGTGCAGTGGAATTCAAATGAGTAACCTTTATTCTCAACCACTTATAAAGTTCTAAGACACCACAGTAACCAGGTATGAATAGTGTTTCATGTGATACTTCTTAGCTGTAGAGTCTAGGATTGCCACCTTATGTTTAAAAAAATATAGTCCATGCTATTGCCTCCTTAGACTAAACAGTGGCCTCAAGCCAATTTTTATTGTCTGGGTCCCAAAGCACCACTACAATCAGGTGGAAATAGTGATTTAATTTGATACTTTAAACCTCTAGAGTTCTAAACCACCACCATAACCAATTCAAAATAATGGTTTAATTTGATACTTTATGGCTCTAAAGTTCTAAACCACCACCATAATAATTGTAGACACCACTGTAACCAGGTAGGTTTTTCATTAGAGACCTTACATCTCTAGTATTTTAAACAACCACCATAAAAAGTTTAAAACATCTTTTTTGCAACATCTTCCTAATAGGAGTAAGTATGAGAAGCAGAGAGGTGATTCCATTGACCATTGACCATAAATCAAATTGTCTAACACGCCATCACAAAAACATGCCACTTGTTAGTTCATCTCATCTGACTTCTACAATGCACATTGTCAAACCAAGTTTTCATATCCATTTTTTTTTTGTTTTTTTTTAAATTAAATGAAACTGATAAGGGATAGTTTGGCTTGTTCCATAAGCTTTAGGTAGACCATTTTACTTACTTCAATTTAAAGTCATCAGCAGCCAGTCTGGCATTATCAATCTGCAATACTATTGCTGCGTTATCAGTTGTTGCAGTGACGATCTGGGAAAACGAAGGAGTAGTTTATTCACAAATAAATCTGATGAAAATAATTGCTCTTCTCTTACTTATTTTACATATGGTTAATTAATGTAAAACTGCCAATTGTTTATCACAGCAATGGAAGGAGTGCAAGAGTCAGTGCACACAAAACCCTATAGTTTGTCAACTCAATACAGTTCCCATAATTTAACTTACATTATCTTTAATGAAATTTGTGGATAATTAAAAATACTGGTGGTTGTTTAAAGCAATGCTAAACAACAATGAATTACAGAGTTTTTAAAAACATTAAAGGGACACTACCATGTAAGAAAAGTTAAAATTATCATAATTTTTTGTTTTGCAATTATGACAAATGTCATACGTTTATAGAGAAACCATCATTCATTGACTTGTGTTCAGATCTATTTATGTTCTACTGTTGTTAAGAAAACAAATACAACAACTTTTTCTATGGCTTTTCTAGTGTAGAGGATTTAAAACATATTTCAAAGAGTAACAGGGTAGGGTGGTTAGACTCACTGACTTATCAAAGAGATCTTGGTAATGTGACTTGTATAAAGCGAAGCATTAAACAATATTTTTATATATTTTCTTGGTAAAAAGCAAGACATAAATTGATGTAATATGTAAATTTTATGAACTTTGATATATAATTGGAAAAACAATTTTGTCATAATATGTGTATAGTTTAAATGAGATATTAAAAAGAATGTGCCATTTTAAATGAAAAGCATTTGTATAAGCACAGCACACAAACCAGGCACAAATGATGGTACCCAGCAGCCAAACTTATGATCTAGCTGACACCTTAATCTTCAGGCAAAAAATTAAAACATTCAATGTGATTATGGGCCGTGTTAAAGGTAATTCAATGTATTTCCATACAATACTTGACTAAGCTAAAGCAATGAGGGGCTAATAAAATAAAAGTGCAGTTGCACCACCACATCAGCAATTGATGATTGTGGAAAAGGCAACCATTATTTAAAACTAATATTAAAATATGGTAGAGCCACAGCACACAGAGCTAACATTTTATCAACCGAGTGAGTAAAAGTTGGAGTGAGAATAAACGATTTTAAGAAGGGATGGGTAAACATAGTGAATATTCATTAAATATGTACTCTATGCCTGGGTAGCTTTTTTGGATACAGGCACACCCATCCCAATTTACATCTCCTTTACTCATCTTAGTCCAAGGTGAAACCCAGCCACACCTTACCCAGACACCCTAACCCAAGTATTGTCACACAGTATTCAAACTAACATGTGACACATATCCTCTCCATACGCTAATGTCTGATACCAACCCTTACCTTACCCCTAATTGTAATCTTACCCCTGTTTATTTGGCTGATCTAGATCTTCTATGGACCCAATGTTCATTCCTTCATTCACATCCCAAAAAATACAATTTAACACTCTGTCAGATTAGATGATATGGTAACTTCAAGGCAAGTCTTCAAGTGAAAACAATGTGAAATATTTTGATTTCAAGAAAATTATTTACAGGAACAACCACAATTTTTCCTTGAAAAATGTTAAAGGAAAAGTGAAAATGTAATTTATTCTTAATCAAATGATGTCCAAATATGTGTCTACATATGATTAATGGCCAACTGTCCTCAGCATATGTCTATTAAAAAAAAAAGCTAATTAGTTGTATGTTTGTTTTTTAAATGTTTTCTGTGCCTATTTGTTCCTCCCAACAGTTAAATATGCATGGGGAACAGCACAGGAATAAGAAACCATTTAAGTAATGGTAGAGTAGAGGTGATTGAAAAACTCCTCAACTTGAAATTCAGTGGGTAGCAGAGGCATTATCAGACACACATCTACATGTACCAAACAAGCCAGAAGACCTGCTTTTCCAACAGAAATCACACATTCACTACTACCACTACAAGGTATTCTGGGTAGGCAAATGCAAATCCAGCCAACATGATTGGTCAAGTGAAAAAAGGCATGAAAAGTGTATTTTATTCCATTAATGATTTAATTTCCAAAAAAATATTTTTTTAAACATTCATTGTAATGATTTCATCATTTACTGGTAAAGGGTTAAACATTATTTGAACATTTTGCATAACAAAATAAAAGACATCATACAGCAATAAATCACAATAACTGAAATAAGTATCACCAAGTGTGTTATCTTGTTTCTTATTATTTTTTTAAAAATACATTAATATGAAAATACATTCATAAAAATAGACAAAAATATAGATTATGATGAAAACACATCAGTTATGTAGGACAAGAAATTACAATTTTGATGTATATTGACACAACACCTGGAAGTCATACTTTAAAAATAGACAAGTTAGAAAAATTGTCCAAAGCAGCTGATCTTTCCAACTTAAGTTTTAAATTCCTGTCTCAATTCTCTGCAATTCTCTCTTTAGAGAGTAGACTCTTACATAGTCATTAACTAGATGAATTTCTTCTAGGATACCATAATAATTTATGATATGGGCTTTCGCTTTTCCTTCCTTAGTTTTACATTCTTTGCATTATTTCTGTTATTATTGTATATTTTAAGTTTCCAATGAACAAGATATAAAGATTAACATAAACATACAATTTAGTAATATATGTAAATAGAAAATCATATCACAAAAACTTATGAAAAATAAACATAATTTTATCACACAGCACAAAAATAAAATAAAAGAAAGGAAACAAAATTACATATAACACAATCTTTGCTGTTATTTTTTAACATTATGCAACACAATACTTACTTACTAAAATAATAAAATAAGTAAAAAGAATGTTTAAACTGTTTAAAGGGGAAAAAAAAGTAATTTTTCTTGTTGCACAGCTAAGTAAAATCATGTGTTTCAAACCTAGGCAGACACAGAATATTTGTACAATAGTAAATGTACCACAAAACTTTATATTTAACATTTAAGATCAAAAAAAGTATAAGTAAAGTATTCAGCTTTATGAAAATATAATCTAAGGTGCATGGCCTGATATTAATAATATTAAAATAGATCATATCACATCATGACTATCCATTAATAATCAGATCATTATTGCAACTGTTATTTCTCACAAAAGTCTATAATTCAGCTTTACATGCCTCCTTTTAAAAAAAATGAACTAGTATTTAATGAGAAATAGTACCCCTTCTTAAAGACAATGTTTATCAAGATACATTGGATTCAGTGCACATCTGTTCTTTCAAGAGTGATACTGACATGTGACATATTTTCATGCATTCTATTGGTTACTACATTTAATGAATCTCAAATCAAACCACATGTTTACAAAACAGTTTTTTTTTGGTAGAGGCGTGTTCCTGTGTGGGCCAATAAGATTCTTCCACCAGATACCCAAACATTTCCAAATGCCTCTTTTTAGAAAAACACAAATACAATGTTCTGTTGTGCAGATTTCATTCCAAAGCATTATATAAGATTGAGCAATGTTATCACATATCACTAGATTCATAAATTGTAATCATGCAAAATTCCTCTGCTACGTAGATAACAAGAAACAAATTTGGTTTATTTTTTTGCTAACCTTTGCTTTGAGATCATCCATTGTTGTAAAATATTTGCTGTAATCTTTTCCTTTCCCTGCAGCTTCTGTCCCTTGACGCTGCTTTTCATACCATTCCTTTATTTTACTTTCCAGTTCAGCATTTTTCTCCTCCAATTCATGAACTTTACTCAGGTAGCTTGCCAATCGGGTATTGAGATTCTGCATAGTTTGCTTCTCATTTCCAGATAAGAGGCTGTCACCTCCACCACCTCCAAAACCAGCACCATCACCAAATCCTCCACCAGCTCCACCACCAAAGCCACCACCATGACCACCTCCGAAACCACCAGATCCACCGCCAAAACCACCTCCAAATCCACCACCAGCACTACCTCCAAATCCACCACCAGCACTACCTCCAAATCCACCACCAGCACCACCTCCAAATCCACCACCAGCACCACCTCCTACAACACACTGGCCAAAGCCACCAGAACCATCACCACCACCTCCATGGCTTCTAGAGAAAGAGACTGAGCCCTGGCTCTGAGACTGTCTAACAGAATAAGACATACTATTTAAGCCTAAATAAATCCTCTTCCAGATAGAAATACAGCTCCTATAGACAGTGTGATACCTGAAATAAGTTGATCCTTTTATATAATATATCAAGGGTGTGTCATATCTAAATTGTATTTATTTTTTCCCAACAGCATCATTGCTTGCCAACTTATTGCAACTTTCCATGCCTAGATCAATTATCATTATTAATAAACTTGCATCATTTTACCCGCTGGTCTTATTGCCCTTAGGTTGTTTGTTATGCTAAAAGAATCAATGGGTGGAGTACAGATAATTGCCATTTCACCGAATATTAGTTTATACAAGATTTAAATGGAAAATACTTTACTGAAATTCAAAAGAGAATGATTTCTTTTCATACAAATAACCATTAAACTTTATTCACATAAACTCGCATAAAATGACAAATCTGGAAAAAACAGCCAATAAGCAAAATAATTATAAATAACAAAATAAAACAAATAAAAAATTATCTGTCACTACTGGAAGAAAACATACAATCACAGTATGCATACATTTCAAAATGTACAGTGGATAGAGCACTAGGTCCACTAGGTCTTATCTGATGTCACAATTTATGTTTATATATGGAGAGGATTTTCAAAGCCAAAAAAAAAAATATAAAGGGAGACATATATATCTTTTACACACCATCCTGCAGAATATATAGTTCACATGCTCAAAGGGAAATTAATTAATTTAACAAGGTAGTTGGGATCATCTCCTTGATTAACTGATTCCCCCTGAACATACTTGCATTCTGCAGGAGATCATGTGCAATTTATATTTGTCCAACAAATCTGTGTCTGACCTGACAACCCTTGCTGTACAACTGGTGGAAGAAACTATAGATGTGTACTCTATGCAGACTCTTATGCAATGTGTATATGTATTCACACATTAAAGGTATGATTACTTTGCTTTTAAAAAATAAAAAATAAATAAAAAAAAAACCACATTACAACTGTTTGCTTTTTTACCTCACATGTGCCAGACAATTGCTGAAAACTGACATTAAATGAAACATTTAATGAATATATACATTGATAGAATTATTTGTCTGTGATATCCATAAAAAATGTGGGTTATTTTCAAGTTGGAGTGGTTTAAGTGCTTTCAAGAGGTACAGCATGATTAATGTGTCTTTAAAGAAATATTCACTTCTATAATCATTTATTTTAGATAAATTATGAACGTTGCAAGTCTTTTTAAAATGCATTGCGGTCTTGAGGGTTGATTTTTATTCGCCACATTTTTAATGAAATTCCATTAACAAACATGCTTAGCTGTCTTCCAAAATAAAACCTTAGAAGGTTGTGCTCACAAAAGGGTAAAGGTTATGTTGTTATTTTGGAATATGTTCAATTTATTTCCTCTGTAATATTTATGAAAAGAGTGTGAACTCGTCTGTTGTTCAGCTAATGTTAATTGGGAAGATGTTTGAGTTACTTGTTTGCTAACATATATATGATATATATGTAGGATACCCTTCTGCCTATCCCACGAAGGCTTAAACTCATTCACTGTGTTTACCTCTACCACTTGTAAGGCTATTCCATATGTCCACTACCCTCTCAGTAAAGTAATACTTCCTGATATTACTTTTAAACCTCTTCCCCTCTAATTTAAGACTATGTCCACTAGTTGTGGTAGTTTTTCTTCTTTTAAATATACTCCTTTACTGTGTTGATTCCATTTATGTATTTACATGTATTTACATATACCCCCATTATGTCTTTCCTCCAAGCTATTTATGTTAAGATGCTACACTTTCCAGGTACACACATACTTATATTCCTAATAATTTTACTAGTTGTAAGATGATGTGGATGGCCCTTAATCTCCTTATATTTGTATACTGTGCTAGTCAATACATTCAGGTACCATTACATTGGCAATGGGAAAGACTTTTGCAGGCATTTGGAGGGACCATAGTTGTAAAAAAATAGACTATTAGATTCCAAGGATTTATTTACCTAGACTGTAGCTTATTGCTCAAAGTCATTGTTGTCCTAGTTCTGTACTTTGAGGGTCCACAAAGTTTTATACTAATACTTGTTAACTCATGGTATTGACTTTGTGTGACAGTATGAGTGTCATTAGGTGCTATCTGGGTCTGTTGTCATTGAAGTTACCATCCAACCAGTATTTTAAAAGCAGACCTGTACAAAATTGGCTTGAGGCCAATGTTATATCTGTGGATGCAATAGCATGGTCAGTATTTTTTTTGTACTGTATAGGACAGTGGTGGCGAACGTTTTTGGTCCCGAGTCCCCAATTTTTGACGACACAAATTTGCAGACCACAAAGTGCCAACAACGCATACTCACACACGGTTATACTCATACACACACATGTTCATACACATACTCACTTATACTCATACTCACACACACCCACTTATACTCACACACACACATTTATACTCACACACACTCATACTTATACTCACACACACTCATACTTATACTCACACACACTCATACACACACATATACCCAAACACACACACACTTATACTCATACAGACACTCATACACACACACTTATACTTGTACACACACACTTATACTCATACTCGCACACACTTATACTCATACTCATACACACACACTTATACTCATACACAGCCACTCATACTCATACAGAATCTCATACAGGCACTCATACTCATACAGACACTTATACTCACACACACACTTATACTCACACACACACTTATACTCACAAACGCACACACACATACAGGTTCAGCTCTCACCGGTAATCTGCTCCGTTGTCCTGGAGGTGCCGGCATCAGTGTAATAGACGGGCGCTGCCGGTCACCTGCTTCTTCTCCAGATGATTGGCGCATGTGCGTTATGTGAAGAAGCGTTCAAGTCGGAAAGCAAACAGTTAATTGCTTTCCGACTTGAACGCTTCTTCACAGACCGCGCATGCGCCAATCATCTGGAGAAGAAGCAGATGACCGGCGGCGCCAATCTATTACGCTGATGCCTGCACCTCCAGGGAATGGAGCAGATAAGCGGTGAGAGCTGAACCTGACCGCGTGCCACAGCTGAGGGCTCGGCGTGCCAGTAGTGGCACGCGTGCCATAGGTTCGCCACCGCTGGTATAGGACAACTCAATCAATATTGTGTTTCCCAGTTCAGTTTTAATAATCATTAGGATTAGAACAAAATCATAAATCAATTACACATGTAAAGTAAACATTTAAGATTACAAGGCGTGGAGAGTTATGTTGAAACTCCAACACTCATTATCTCTCTTGCTTACAGCCAGCCAGATTATTGTGAAAGGAAAAAAAAAAACCTGTCTCATTCCAAATTTTGGACGTAATTGAATATGATAAATAGCTATAAAGCTCTTGCTTCAATATAATTCGATTTTTCCAGACTGCCCTAAAGCAGAGGAGGGAGCCAACAAAAAGGAAAATAATTAGACAGGGTCTGTCTTGCAAATAATTAGTTTTTTGTTTTTTTTTTACATTTGAAGACTGATATATTTTAGTTATTTTTATATTTATATATTTAGCTATTTATTACTATAGGGTCGACCCCACATCAGCGGAATGAAAATACCTGAATTTTTAACTACTTACGTAGTTCTGATGTGCAATTTGGACATCATCAGATGCACCAATATAAATCTTTCTGTTCTTTTCATTGTGGGGCAATCTAAATGCAACAACAGGGTTTTGCATATTGGATCTAATTATTTTTGTTGGTGTGTAACATTTTAATTTGATAAACTTCAGGAATTTGAGAGCATAAAGACTTTTATCAAGGTGTGCAGTGGGCTATTGGCAGTGGTGTACTAAAGGGGGGGCGGCCCGCCCCGGGTGCCACTGACTAGGGGGGTGCCATGCAGTGGCGTCCCGAGGGAGTGACACCGGTTCTGCCCCCCCCCACACCGCTTACCTTTTTTTTTCTTTTTTGCCGGTAAAAAAAAAAACACAGCGACCGGATGTGACAATACGTCACATCCGGCGACTGTGTTTCCCTCCTCCGTGCTGGGCTCTGACTGGCACTATATTACTGGGCTCTGACTGGCACAATATTACTGGGCTCTGACTGGCACTATATTACTGGGCTCTGACTGGCACTATATTACTGGGCTCTGACGGCACAATATTACTGGGCTTTGACTGGCACTATATTACCGGGCTCTGACTGGCATAATATTACTGGGCTCTGACTGGCACAATATTACTGGGCTCTGACTGGCACAATATTACTGGGCTCTGACTGGCCCTATATTACTGGGCTCTGACTGGCACAATATTACTGGGCTTTGACTGGCACAATATTACTGGGCTTTGACTGGCATAATATTACTGGGCTCTGACTGGCACAATATTACTGGGCTCTGACTGGCACTATATTACTGGGCTCTGACTGGCACTATATTACTGGGCTCTGATGGCACAATATTACTGGGCTTTGACTGGAACTATATTACTAGGCTCTGACTGGAATAATATTACTGGGCTCTGACTGGCACAATATTACTGGGCTCTGACTGGCACAATATTTCTGGGCTCTGACTGGCACTATATTACTGGGCTCTGACTGGCACAATATTACTGGGCTTTGACTGGCACAATATTATTGTGCTTTGACTGGCATAATATTACTGGGCTCTGACTGGCACACTATTACTGGGCTCTGAGTGGCACACTATTACTGGTATCTGACTGGCACAATATTACTGGGCTCTGATTGGCACACTATTCGTGGGCTCTGACTGGCACATTATTCCTGCGCTCTGACTGGCACAATATTACTGGGTTCTGACTGGCACAATATTCCTGGGCTCTGACTGGCACAATATTCCTGGTATCTGACTGGCACAATATTCCTGGTATCTGACTGGCACACTATTACTGGGCTCTGACTGGCACACTATTACTGGTACCTGACTGGCACAATATTCCTGGGCTCCGAGTGGCACAATATTACTGGTATCTGAGTGGCACAATATGACTGGTATCTGACTGGCACAATATTACTGGGCTCTGAATGGCACACTATTCCTGGTATCTGACTGGCACAATATTACTGGGTTCTGAGTGGCACAATATTCCTGGTATCTATAATTTTCAAACATTGAAAAAATTGTGGGTGTTTTCTTACATTTTTATTATGGGGGGGGGGGGGGGGGGGGGTTCCACACTCAAGGTCCGCCCTGGTGCCAAATGCTCTAGGTACGCCCCTGGCTATTGGTGAGAATGCTTGGTTGTAGAAAATATATACATGGAGTGGATTGTACTGTTTAAGGCAAGATGGCCATAATATTATACTTCAGTTTGTTTTTTATACACACAGCAAACAGATACTTAAGATGGTGACAATACTTAAAAAAGGTACCAAATGATACATACAAATTTAAAAACACAATGCTGGGTTGTCTATACTGTGTCAAATATTTGTGTATATTATGTCAACAGCAGTAAACATGGGATAGGAAAAGGGGTTGAACTTGATGGACGCAAGTCTTTTTATAACCTAAACTACTATGTAACTATGTAAATATGGAAATGGAAATGTGGAGTAGTGAGCAGTGGGACGAGAGAAGGGAAATGATTATTATTTAATTCTATTTAACAAACAAAATCTAAATGCAAATATTGTTAGGAAAAAGTGGGGAAAAAAGTGTCTAAT
The DNA here is from genome assembly GCA_036172795.1 of Pelodytes ibericus. Classification (NCBI taxonomy): domain Eukaryota; kingdom Metazoa; phylum Chordata; class Amphibia; order Anura; family Pelodytidae; genus Pelodytes; species Pelodytes ibericus. Next base: position 154,713,485 of record CM069862.1, on the reverse strand, counting down.
ACTTATGCACATATTTATTGCTGAATACAGATTTGGACTTCATTTGTTTTTGTCCTTACTAAAATGGGGGAGGGGGGAGGAGTTAGACCCTTTTTTCAACTACAGTGACCTATTGAACCCAACCTGAACTCAAAATGTAACCTTAACCCTAAATTGAACCCTAACTTTAACCCTTAAGCTAACCCTTAATTTATTATAATTTTAATTGAATTTTAACCCTTACCCTTATGCTAAATGTAATTTAATTGTTACCCTAACCATTATTCTAACCCTAATCCTAAATTTGAGCTAATTAAGTATTTTTTTTACATTGAAATGTTGCTGACTGCCTCTTTTTTTTCACTTCCGACGCTCTACCCAAACCAGGGCAGAGCCATATTGGAGGAAAGGTAAGATAATAGTGCTCAAGGATAGGAATTCTTACTTATATTCTGGTTCTTTTTTATTTTTTTTTATTTTTTTTTATACATAATATTAACAGTAAATAAATAAGGTCCACCACAAGAGCAGACCACAAAAAAAACATATATATATGAGCAACATAAAAATACATACAAAAGGACAACATATCTCTCTCTGGGGTCACCGGACTTACAAGGGTCGGGGGCGAAAGGGGGGACCCGGCGCAACGTACCATTAGAGAGAATGAGGGTGGAGCAAGATCTAATGTAGGAATCAAAACGAGTGTCATGGCAGACATATAATTGATATCTGTCAACAAACAGACAATGTACAAAGGTAGTCATACCATATCTCGAATGTCAAACCATTTCAGACAAATTTTTTGCTTAAGCTTGTGTTGGTCATTGAATCGGAAGAAGCCTTCTTCCATAGAGATTTGGAAATTTAACTGGACCTCAATCTCCTGCCAGTTTGTGGGGTCTGTATGTTTCCGTTTCATTGCAATGCAAAGTTTTGTAGCCAATAAGATATGTATAATTAGAAAACTAGTTTCTTTATCGCATATAGGAAAGTCCATATGAAATAAAAATAGTTGGACTTTTAGAAGGCCTAATGAAAGTAACAAATGTGAGAGCAGTGAAAAAAGGACTCTTTTGATAGTCATGAGAGAGGGACAAGACCACCACATATGTAACATATTTCCATCAAATGTATGGCATTTCCAACATAATTTTGAGTTTAAGCTTGAAATTTTGCTCATCTTAAAAGGGGTTAGTTCATAAAAAATTTCATGTAGCGTCAAATTATGAACAAACTTTTTCACCTGAATTTGTGGTTTGAGCCAGTCTGATAGTGTAATAAAATCCCCAGATCTGTCTCCCATTTTCACCATGGGTGATCCTTCTCGATTGGAACTGTCTCTTCCACTAAATGCGCAACTTTAGCAAGTAACTTTTTATTATGTTGGGTATCGAAAAATTGCTAAATTTTTGGGATATTGAGTATATTCCTAGAATGGATCAGATCTTTAGTCCTCACATAAGTATAATATTCTGATTGAGGTATATTATAGACTGATTTCAGTTCATCGAAAGGTACCATTGAGTCTGCCCGATAGATTTGTCAAATTTTAAAAACACCCTGATTTTCCCACACCTTAAAGCTTATATTATACGTATACCATCAAAACAAAGTTAAAGGTGAGGAAAGAAACAAACCTCCCGGGATTCGGAGCCTATTTCTGAATTTTTTAAGGGAAACTGCTAGGTTCTGTATTATATAATTTGGAGATTTAATATCTAGAGAGGTTGAGCTATCCAGCCAGAATATATAAAAAGGGTTAAATCCACTGCAGGTATCCTTTTCAGTCTGGTACCAAAACTTCCACTTTAAAGAATGGGAAATCATTGTATTCTCATAAAGAGATTCAATGTGGGGGAAAAAGAGGCCTCCTTGTTTATTTCTCCTGACCATTGCATTATAGGCTATTCGAGGTTTTTTATTGTTCGAAATAAAATCCATAATAATCGTATTGAAAGAGAACAAGATTTTCTTTGAAACTCTAAGTGGGATCAATCTAAACAGATATAAAAGCTTTGGTATCAGATAGGCATTAAGTGTATTTAGGCGACCTAGCGATGAAATATCAAGGCTTTTCCAGTCACCCAATTTCCCTTTAAAATATTGTAACATTGGTTGAAAGTTTGCCTCTACTAAATGGTCTGGATTTAATCTTAATTTAATCCCCAGATAATCAATTTCTTCCCGGGAAGGATTCCATCCATAAGTACTTTGAATTAACATTATAGTCTCTGGATCAAGATTAGCTGCGAGGATTTGAGTTTTGGTCAGATTTAATTTATAATTAGAAAATTCGCTGTATTTATGGATTATTTCCATAACTGTTTTAAGAGATATTGGAGGGGCTTCTAGAGTAAGTAAGATGTCATCCGCAAAAAGAGTAATCTTTGTATTTACTTATTTTCTGGTTCTTATTCTTGAGTTTAGGCTGTACTGATGTTACAACTATAGTGTTGTGGATGGGTCACAGTTTGTGATAAAGTAATATGTGTGATCAATTACAAAATGAAGAACTAATGTAGAATGCACATGCTGCTTGATAACAAAAGAATTTAAATAAAATCAATATCCTGTTTTGTAGTTCTTTGGATGGAACAAATTAGCAGAATCTTCCTGAGTGCGGATTATTCCAGTGTTGAAGATCAGCAAGGCATATCAGGAGCTGTCCATGGTCTGATTGATGGTAGAGAATCCACTGAGACAACATTTCTAGAGACAATAAACAAGGAGACAACAAAGAACCAGCACCTACAAATGATTGAACAAGCCACATTTCAAACACACTTCTGTGACGATGAAGAGGATAGAGATAGACACAAATAAAAAGTTGCTAAATCTGTCATTCTCATTTCATATCCCTAGATAACTGAACTCACAACAATAAAAAACTGATGTCTGATTCACATCATCCTTACCGTGTATGTCAAAACCTCTAAACGATTTACATCACACTGATGTACACAGGAGACATGATCAGTTATATCACTGAGCATACCAGAGAACATATGTGTCCAGGGCAATATGGGTGCATGCCTGCACAGATATTTCCAATTTACATCCTTTGTGGAATGGAAAGTGAGTTAAACAGTACACATGTGTGCATTATGTTACCCTGCTATAGTCATCTTTATATGTACAACTGAACATCATACAATAAAAATGATCAGGATCAAAACAGGATCAAAATATATATTTTCAATATATATATATATATATATATATATATATATATATATATATATAAACTGTGATGTGACAGTGGCCCAAACACTGCCTAAATTTATCTTATGTGGTCTTTTTATTAACTTTTTGTTTACTGTGTCTTCTAATGATTTCACAATTATGTATATGAATTTGTTTAGATAATTGTTTAATGCACATTAACATAATGATGTTGCAGTATTAGTATTTATTGTATATATTTCTTGTAACATTTATTTTGTTGAAAAAAGCACTTTAAATGTAATTCTCCATTACCATATTTCAAGCGTGTTTGATGGTGCTGGTACATATTTAAAAAAAACAAAAAACAGTATTGGCACTACTTATATGAACAGATATGAATTCTACAGGGCAGCATGTAAAAGTTATGGGCAAGCACATATATGCATGAAATGAAAAGGAGGAACAATTACCTTAAGGTCTATTTTACTTAATGAAAAGAAAACCATAGCAATTCACAATGGTGGTTGAGAGGCATGGCTGCCTGGCAAGGTGAGGCCCTGATCTGATTGTTTGTGTCCACCTCCAAGCCTGCTGTCTCTCAGGTGTGAGATAAAGCCAAGAGTAAACCCATGTGTATCTATTAACAGGGCTGACATTTCAGGGTCCTATATCCCTATATCTCCTTCTTGCCCCATACCCTCCTAAAGTCATTTTATCCAAGTCTTTGTATATCATGCCAATGATTTAAATGCACCCCAGGACATGCCCCATCACCCACATTGTACATAAATTACTTACAGCTACCCCACAGGATATGCAACATCACCCACATTGCACATCCAAGACTTACCCCATTAATATGCCAGAGCCATTTTTTCCAAGAATATGCCCCAGTTTCCCCATTAGTATGCCACAGTCAGTTTGTCCATGAGTATGCCAAAGTTTATCCATTAATATGCAACCGTTAGTTTGCCCATGAATATGCCACAGCCAGTATCCCCATTAATATGCCACTGTTTTCCCATTAATATGCCACAGCCAGGTTTCCCATTAATATGCCACTCTTTGTCCATTAATATGCCACAACAGTATGCCCATTAATATGCCACTATTTTCTCATTAATATCCCACAGCCTGTATGCCCATTAATATGCCCCTTTGTGTCCATTAATATGCCACAGCCAGTATGCCCATTAATATGCCACTTTTTGTCCATTAATATGTCAAAGTCAGGATGCTCATTAATATGCTATTCTACGTTCATTAATTCGTCAGCAGAAAACAACCATTCAACCCATCGAGTATATTTTTAAATAAATGGAATTTTCTCACGTGTCTCACATTTACTGTGTCTTAAGTAATTATTGCCTATCATGAGAATACATTTTCTGTCTTTGGGTCTGTAATAGTTTGTCAGATTAACACTTATGCCTCACCTTCTTCTCACTTAGCACCCTCCTTAATCAATCTGGTTCAGATACAATTCTTTAAGTTCTTATCCCCATAGTGACAGAGTTCTATGCTGCATGTGATGTGCCTTTAAGACCAGAATTCCTTTAAAAAAATATATAAATTATGTTGAAAATATGCCAAAACCCCATCACTTTTTCTAACTTTGAACTGATTTTACAAACGGTAAAAAAGAACCCGTCTATATAGTTTATAATATTTGTCCTGAGTTTATAAATACCAATGTTTCCATGTTTTTCTGTGTTTTTCTTTAAAATTATAGAGCAATAACCTAGTAGTGTTTTTTTCCTAACCATTTTCTCCTACAATTACCTTTTGACTGCAATCCTAAATTTAACCCTAATCCTAAATCTATCCCCACCCCTTAATCTAACCCTTGTACTAACCCTAGTTCTAACCAAATTGAACAGTTAACCCTAGATTCGAAGCAGCCTCTGAGACTAACTGCTATGGAGCACACGCTACTTTAAGACTCAGGACATCCAAATGAGTTAAGGGGTTAAACATTGACAAAGTGGCAAACTGTTCTTCGAATGTGGTGGATGGAAGCTATAAAACAACTACAAATTATTTTTATTGGTCTCCTTTCTGTAAAGTTTCATAGAGATTTTTCCTCATTCATTGTGACTAGTGTTGAGCGAACCCGAACCACACTGTTCGGGTTCATACCGAACATTACGGTGTCCGTACCCTAGACCCGGACATTCCACTGTATGTCCGTGTTGGAGTTCGGAGTTCGGCGATGTATTGGCGTATTTTGAAAGGCTGCAGTGCAACCAATCAACAAGCGTTTGCCCTTAGAAGCCATTAGTAGGTATGGCTGTGATTGGCCAGTGCAGCATGTGACCCAGCCTCTATATATAAGCTGGAGTCACATACACGCACATAACATGAGCTCTTCTTAGTGTAGGGAGAGAATGCTGCAGCTGTGAGGGACAGATTAAAAAAAATTCTGGTGTTGAATCAACAAACTACAGCAATCATTCAAACTACGGCGATTATTCAAATTACAGTGATTATTTTAGTGGGTGCTATACTACATATTTGTACCATGCCCTGAGCTCAGTGCCACAGAGAGTGCAGTGCACTAGCAACTGCATGTGTGCCAGGCACATGACTTTAATCCTGTTCTGTTTGCTCAGTGGGCAACATCTAGGCATTTTTAAATACTGCAATTTGTTGGTGTTAAATATTACATTTGCGTCCTACACTTCATATCTGAGAGTCACATAGAACCGTCAGATACTGTGCTTACAGCGCACTTTGAAACATTCTAATAGTTTTGATTGGTAAATTGTACATTTGCGTCTTGCGGTGCACTTCATATCTGAGAGTCAAATAGAACAGTCCAATACTGTGCTTACAGCGCACTTTGAAAAATTCTAATTGTTTTGGGTGCTAAATAGTACATTTGCGTCTTGCGGTGCACTTCATATCTGAGAGTCAAATAGAACAGTCCAATACTGTGCTTACAGCGCACTTTGAAAAATTCTAATTGTTTTGGGTGGTAAATAGTACATTTGCGTCTTGCGGTGCACTTCATATCTGAGAGTCAAATAGAACAGTCCAATAATGTGCTTAAAGCGCACTTTGAAAAATTCTAATTGTTTTGGGTGCTAAATAGTACATTTGCATCTTGCGGTGCACTTCATATCTGAGAGTCAAATAGAACAGTCCAATACTGTGCTTAAAGCGCACTTTGAAAAATTCAAATTTTTTTGGGTGCTAAATAGTACATTTGCGTCTTGCGGTGCACTTCATATCTGAGAGTCAAATAGAACAGTCCAATACTGTGCTTACAGCGCACTTTTAAAAAGTCTAATTGTTTTGGGTGGTAAATTGTACATTTGCGTCTTGCGGTGCACTTCATATCTGAGAGTCAAACAGAACAGAGAAATACTGTGCTTATAGCGCACTTTGAAAAATTCGAATTGTTTTGGGTGCTAAATAGAACATTTGCGTCTTGCGGTGCACTTCATATCTGAGAGTCAAATAGAACAGTCCAATACTGTCCTTAAGGCGCACTTTGAAAAATTCTAATTGTTTTGGGTGGTAAATAGTACATTTGCGTCTTGCGGTGCACTTCATATATGAGAGTCAAATAGAACAGTCCAATACTGTGCTTACAGCGCACTTTGAAAAATTCTAATTGTTTTGGGTGCTAAATAGTACATTTGCATCTTGCGGTGCACTTCATATCTGAGAGTCAAACAGAACATTGAAATACTGTGGTTACAGTGTACTTTGAAAAATTCTAATTGTTTTGGGTGCTAAATAGTACATTTACGTCTTGCGTTGCATTCCTTGCAGTCCAATAAACAAAAAACCAAATAATAAAAATTCATGACTATTGGCAGTTGACATAAGCCATCTGTTACTTTGGTGGGTGACCGCAAAGAATGAGGAGAGCGTCAAATAAGGGACGTGGCCCTGGTCGTGGTGCTGCTGGTGTTGGTGGAGCTCCTGTTGCAAGTAGGGGATGTGGTCGATCTGTGGCAGCTACACGCACAAGTGAAACACCTTCCTCAGGTGCTAGTACGCGACAGAACCTTCAGCAGTATTTGGTGGGCCCAAATGCCACTCTTAGAATGGTGAGGCCAGAACAAGTACAGGCGATAGTAGATTGGGTGGCTAACAGTGCCTCCAGTTCCTTCACATTGTCTCCCACCCAGTCCTCTGCTGAAAGCTCAGAGTCGACACCTGCAGCCCATGGCCATCTGTCTTTCACCTCACCCCCTTGCAAATCAGCCAAGCAGTCTGAGCCACAAGTCATGCAGCAGTCTCTTTTGCTTTTTGATGACTCTGCTGGTGGGGTCATCAAATCTAGCCTTGCCCCAGATGTGGAAGAGATTGAGTGCAATGATGCACAACCACTTATGTGTCAGGATGTGGACATGCGAGGACCACCGCAGCACGTCTCTGATGATGACGAAACACAGGTGCCAACTGCTGTGGCTTTCGGCAGTGTGCAGACCGGCAAGGTGGGCAGGGTTGAGGAGTGGCTGGAAGATGATGTGGAGGATGATGAGGTCCTAGACCCCACATGGTATCAAGGTCATGCGAGTGACGTGTCCAGTTTGGAGGAAGAGGCGGTGGTCGCAAAGAGGCACCAGCGCAGCATAACAGGGAGCAGGGTGCAAAACCATAGCGGCCGTTCCCTAGACAGTACGCCTGCTACTGCCCACCGCACCCAGGGGCCATGCACACCAAAGCCAGCTACAAGGAGTTCCCTGGCGTGGCAGTTCTTTAGACAATGTGCTGACGACAAGACACGAGTGGTTTGCAAGCTGTGCAATCAGAACCTGAAGTGAGGAAAAATGTGCTAAACCTGAGCACAACCTGCATGACCAGGCATCTACATGCAAAGCACGAGCTGCAGTGTAGTAAGCATCTCAAAACCCAAGAAAGGTCTCAGTCTCCTCCTGCTTCCTCTTCTGCTGCTGTCTTGGCCTCTTCCTCCAACTCTGGAGTCACAGTGGCACCTGCCACCGAGCAAATAGAGGAAGTGGCAGCAATGCCACAACGTCCGCCACCATCCCCAAGCATCTCCACACTGTCCCATGGAAGCATTCAGCTGTCCATCTCCCAAACACTGGAGAGAAAGAGGAAGTATGGCCCTACCCACCAGCGAACACTGGCCCTGAATGCCTGTATTTCCAAATTCCTGGCCTTTGAAGTGCTGTCATTCCACCTGTTGGAGAGGGACAGTTTTAAAAACCTGATGGCGGTGGCTGTCCCACAGTACGTGGTTCCCAGCCGACACTACTTTTCCCGGCGAGCTATCCCTTCCCTGCACAAGCAATTGGAATACAAAATCAGGTGTGCACTGCGCAACGCCATCTGTGGCAATGTCCACATAACCACAGATACATGGACCAGTAAGCACTGGCAGGGACGCTATATCTCCCTAACTGCACACTGGGCAAATGTAGTGTCGGCTGGGCCTGAGGCAGATAGCAGTCTAGCGCATGTCCTTCCGCCACAGAGGTTTGCAGGGCAATTATCTTTGCCTCCTGTTGCCTCCTACTCCACCAACATGTCCAGTGCCAATGACGCCATTCTCAGCCTTACTATCCCACTTGTATGTCTCCTTGAAAAAACGCTTAGGGCGATGATGGAAGAGGATGTGGAACAGGAGGAAGAGGAGGAGGAAGAAGAGGGGTCATTTCCACGGTTATCAGGCCAGTCATTCACAAGTGGCTTGGAGGGTGGGTTCCTGCACCAGCATAGGCCAGGTACACAACTGTCAAGCCAGGGCACAGTTTTGGAGGAGGATGAGGATGATGATGATGATGATGAGGAGGAACCATGTTCACAGCAGGGTGGCACCCAACGCAGCTCGTGGGCATCACTGGAGCGTGGCTGGGGGGATACGGAGGACACAGATGATACACCTCCCACAGAGAACAGCTTGTCCTTGCCTCTGGGCAGCTTGGCACACATGAGTGACTACATGCTGCAGTGTCTGCGCAACGACTGCCGAGTTGCCCACATTCTAACTTGTGCTGATTTCTGGGTGGCCAACCTGTTGGATCCCCGTTACAAGGACAACGTGCCATCCTAAATTCCATCACTGGAGCGTGATCGTAAGATGCGCGACTACAAGCGTAACGCTGGTAGACGCGCTGCTGAGGGCATTCCAAAATTGCACCGTAGGCTCAATGGAAGCAAAAGGCGAAGGCAGAGGAAGAGGTCGCCAATGCAGCTGGGGCACCGCCAGCACCTCAGAAGGCAGGGTTAGCATGGCTGAAATGTGGAAAAGCTTTGTCAGCATGCCACAACAAGCAGCAACACCATATGATATGCAACATCTTAGCAGGAGGCAGCATTTTAGTAACATGATGGAACAGTGCGTATGCACAGGCCTACACATACTGACTGATAGATCTGCCCCATTCAACTTCTGGGTCTCCAAATTGGGCACATGGCCTGTGCCTGCCTTTTATGCCTTGGAGGTACTGGCCTGCCCTGCAGCAAGTGTATTGTCTGAACGTGTGTTTAGCACGGAAGGGGGCGTTATCACAAACAAGTGCAGCCGCCTGTCCACAGCCAACGTGGACAAGCTCACGTTTATTAAGATGAACCAGGCATGGATCCCACCAGACTTCTCTGTACCTTGTGCAGAATAGACATTTATACCGGCCTCACCCAGCCATTGTTAAACTCAAGTGCACTTATTCTTTGTTTTTTGTTGTTATATGTCCCAATATTTTGGGGCTATCCCAATTTAAAAAAACAAAAACAAATAAAAAACAGTGTTGGTTACCTCCTCCTTCTCCTCCTCCAGTGCCGCTTTCACCTATACTGCCATGGTCACCGCCTCCTCAACCTATGGGTCACTTAGTATAAACTGAAAGAGAATACCCTGCACTCCAACCCTCTCTCAAATGGATAATTCTGTTGATCCTCCTGGCAGCCATGCTTGAGATTTAGATTTATGCTCTTCCAAAGCTAAAATCAAAGATTCCATCTAGTGCTATTTTATGGCTCGGCCGTATTTTTAATTTGTATGTATTTTATGTTATTTTAAGTTATTTCCCTATCCACATTTGCTTGCAGGGCATTTTTCCTACTCTTAGCAACATTTTACTTCCTTTTGCCCTCTAGCCCTTTCCATGACTTTTTTAGAGGCATTTTAGTGGCCAAAAGTTCGTTTCCCCATTGACTTCAATGGGGTTCGTGTTCGGGTTCAAGTTCGGGGTCAAGTTCGAGCACGGACCCGGACATTTTTTCGAAGTTCGGTCGAACCTGCCGAACCCGAACATTCAGGTGTCCGCTCAACTCTAATTGTGACTAGAATGGCTAGGTAAGGGATACTGGAAAAGTATAATGACCAATACAAATATATAATATATGTTTATATGTGACAAATTATATAAAAAAAAATACAAAAATGTGAAAAAAACGTGATAAAACATCTGAAACTGAATAACAAAAATTGTGCTAAATGTGAAAATGGGACAAATGTCGTAAAAATAAGGGTTTTTGTATGCTATATGCAAAAAATCATGAAATAAGATAAAACAAAACTTTAAGGAATAAAGATAATATATGAATGTAATCCTTATAAGCTTTCTATGGTTATGAGACGTACTCCCCAATCAATGCATACATTCACATAAAATGAAATAAACAAATGCTAAAAAAAAATAAAAAAATAAAAAATATAAAAAATGTTATACCATTTAAATATTATACTATGCTATTCTTTAGTATTGTGTATATGCCAACAAATACTACAATACAAACATATTATATTAATGAACCATTATAAACAGTAAAACAATATATAATGTCTAGGAAAGCTTAGCATACAAGATATCAATATATACAAAATATCATCTGTTCTTAATGAGACATTTTTTTGTATCATTCACTTAAATATAAAAAAGGCTAAACATCAAATAGTGAATGCAAACCCCTTGATACCAGAGTGTGCATTTCCAACATCTAGTAGGTATCTCCCCCTCTAATTGAGGGTTTAATAAAATCAATGCTCTGGAAACAGTAATAGTAGGAGATATTACCCACACAATTACTACACAATTAATGAAATGCTGTGCATAATTAAGCAATAGTTGAGCAACATTTATGGAGAATTTCTCTATTATCATCTCCGTTAATTCTTAGGTTCTTCAACCAATATAGTGAGCTCCACACTTTCTACATTCATTGTCCAATAAGAATGCCATGACTAGTGAGTAAAGGGTGGCAACTCCGAGCATGCAGAAGTGTGCTACCAGCTATAGCTGTACAGAAATATCTTGTTGGAGATATGCCCCAAAAAAGAGTCAACACATAACAGTAAATAATAATAATTATAATAATGTGACAGACCCCCTGGTTCCCCGACTGGGTATCTCCGTCAGAACTCTGCTTCCTATTATCAGCCACCCCAAGCCACCCGACAGAATCAGTGTTGTAGATGGAGCTTCCAGATCACCAGACAGGTCCAGTAACTTTGAAACAGGAATGCACATTTATTGAACAGTAACAGAGTCTATATTACGACATAAACCAGTTAACATAAAACTCAGCCCACATAGTAACATATACTCAAACAGGAACTAAACAGCAATGAACCAGACATGACACAAATATACAAGAAAACTGTTAGTTTTAACAGTAAATATAATTAACACAGAACAATGGCTAGTACATAGTAGAAGTGTGCATATCAGCATTAGCTTAAGAAGGCAAATCCCACCTAAGCAGCAGACAGGCTGTCTGCACTACAGGGGGTAAACTATCAACCATTGTCCTTTACTTCCCAGTGACATATTGTAATTAGTGTTGAGCAAACCCGAACCGCACTGTTCGAGTTCGTACCGAACATTACGGTTTTTGGACCCCGGACCCGAACACGGACATTCCACTGTATGTTCGTGTTGGAGTTCGGGGTTCGGCGATTACATTGTATGTAATGCTATTGGCTTTCTAGAAACTGAAATAGAGTCCCCTATTGCTATTCTATAAACCGAAAGTCTATAAACCGAAAGACATTCGATTTATAGACTTTCGGTGTATAGAATAGCAATAGCATTACATGTATTCCATAAACCGAAAGTCTATAAACCGAATGTCTTTCGGTTTATAGACTTTCGGTTTATGGAATACATGTAATGCTATTGGCTTTCTATAAATCGAAATAGAGTCCCCATTCATAAGTTTGAAGACAGAGTTGGCACTGACTATTGGGGACCGATTTGGTATTAATGAGTTTTTGGGGGGATAGAGATAGTACTGACAAGATGTTTGGGAACAGAGGTAACACTGGCAAGCTTTTTTGAAAAAATAACCTGTTTGATGTCACATATATCATTGACAGGCTGTTTGGGGACAGAACCGGCACTGCCATACTGTTTGGGGACAGTCATGGCACCGCCAAGCTTGCATGAGGTGGGTGAGTTTAGTCAGGTCTAGGGAAGCACAAAACCAAAGTACACCCTATCCATTATCCCGCTCTTTACTAATATTATAATAGGTGGTAGCTGTGTGCTTTATATAAACTTTACTCTATTCACCACTGAAATCTCTTCGCCAGGTGCTATTGCCCACAGCACTGTTAGTTACTGACTCATTTAAAAAAAAAAAAAAAACAGCATTCTCTGTGAACGCTAGAAACTGTAGTGCATGTAAGCTTTTTGGAGAAGCTGGAACCATCATATTTGACATGATCAAAAAGGAAACAACTGTCAAGGTTGTCGAAACCTCATTGTCAATGCTGGTCTGTTCCTCTCATCAGGAATGGGGTATAGATCTATTCTAAGGAACAGTCCCATTCCCTAGTTTAGCAGTGATATAGCAAATTTCACTCAATATTCCAGACAATGGCCTACAATGAATGCCGGCTGAAAAAGTGTCAGAACTTTTTTTTTGTATTCCAGTGGGAATAACATGTGGGATTAAATTGCAATGGACCGCTAATTTGCAATAAAGCACTAGTTAAAAAAAGCTGTTATTCTCCCCCCAAAATTAATTAAAATCCAGGGAACCGGAGGTAAAAAAGTCACCCCAGTCCCCTACTATCTCCTGCCCCCAAAACTATAATACCCCGGTGACTTTTATACACCCTGTTCTCTAGAGTTAAATTAACTTTTTGGAGAGAACAGCTTTTTTTAACTAGTGCTTTAATGCAAATTAGTGGTCCATTGCCACTTAATCCATGTTATTCCAATTGGCACTGGCAAAATACCCCATCGCCCCTAAAACAAATAAAATAATAAGCGACTTCCCTTGTCCCAAATGCCCCAAATAAATAAAATAATTTAATCTCTTTTCCCTTAATTTTTAGAAGGTGACACCTTGTCCCCTATGTTGTTCTGTTAACAAATAGGTCTTTGGAGAGCCCAAATGTATGGGCCCTAAACATATTTATATAACGTTGTCATAGAAACATAAAACTTCCCTTCCATTTTCAAGCATGTACAAAATTCAAGTTTTCTAGCTTTTCTTCATAAATAAAGCACTCCATTCCCCTTATTATTTTTTTGCATTCCTTTGCACCGTCTCTAGTTTTATAATATCCTTTTTTCAGAAATGGCACCCAGAAATATTTTGCATATTCAAGGTTCAGTATTACCATGGACTTGTAATGATACAGAATAATATCTTCCTCTCGAGTCCTTACCTATTTTAATACATGTCATTATATTATTGGATTTTGCAGCTGCCAGCTGCAATGTGTAATAGATTTCCTTCACTTCACATCTTTCATATTTTATTTTTTGTGTGGAGGTGGAGGGGAGAGGAGTGTGAAAGGAGAGATGCTAAAAAGGAATGGAGAGGAGGGAGTCAGGAGGGGAGACATGCGAGTCGGGAGAGGAGAGGAGGAAGTCACAGGGGTAGAGATGGGAGGAGACCACGGAGGCAGAGTCACTTTGCTGGTTGGGGGGGGGGGGGGGGGGGGGAGAGGTGCACACCTATGTAGGTGTAGGGTGACCACATTTTATGCCATTCATTTGTATGCAAGTATGTTGGGTGTGTTTTATAGCCACATTTTTTAAGTATATATATGTAGGTTCCAATTATGTTTTGCCTATAATTAAGCGCCTCTTGGCATGAAACTAAGGTCACTTCTGGTCACATGAGTTAGCTGGCAACCTATTCCATCCTTCGCCAGGATTATATTTATTATATTTGTTCATTATTTTTGTACACAATAAAATTATTTTTTCTGGTTTTTTTGTATACTGGAGGAGATGTGGAGGGCTCTGGTTGGTGAAGCCCTTCTGAATGTCTTAAGTGTGTGCAATAACTTTGAGTGGTGCCTGGAGTCCCATTGTTTTTTTTTTCTTTTGATACACATTTTATTTCTGCAATTCAAGGACACATTTTATATTACATGAATTATTAAAAAATCTCGAGAACAATATAGATGTCATATTTGTATTAAACATGCAGTCATTGACAAACAGTTTCAGATAAGTAAACCCTCTATTAGCAGATAGAGGCATTTCAGAGAACTAACCACTCTTTTAGCAACAGGAGTTTTCAGAGAATTATCCTGTCTGTTAGCAGGCAGAGGGATTAACACTCTGAAACTGCTTCTGCCTACTAATAGAGGGGTTAATTATCTGAAACTGCTTCTGTCTGCTAATAGAGGGGTTCATTATCTGAAACTGCTTCTGCCTCCTAATAGAGGGGTTCATTATAAACTGCTTCTCTCTGCTAATAGAGGGGTTCCTTATCTAAAACTGTTTCCGTCTGCTAATAGAGGGGTTAATGTAATGAAACTGCTTCTATTAGCAGATAGATGATTTAGGCAAAAATACCTTTAATCAGTTAAACAAAAATGTAAAAAGACAGAATGACTGGTCAGCACACACTACTCTAATAAATAATTACTGGCAGTTAGAACTACAGGGCTGTACCTAATGTATTGAATCAAAAAATATTTTCTTAGTCCTAGAAATGTGTACCTGGGATCCTTATTACTGTAGAGACTTATAGACACCAGAAAAAAAATGACAATATAGCATATGTAAATATCCCCATAATAGGTGTATGTAAGGTATCCCAATGGGCAAGGAATACAGCTGATATGCTAACTGTCCTACTGGAGGGAAGCACCACAGTACTAGATTGATTAATTTGTTGATTAAAACAACAGGATAGTGGCTGCAGCAGGTCAGTGAACTCATAGAAATTGCAACAGAACTTGAACAGGTTGATGATAATTTTTTCAGTATAGAACTAGGTTCATACAGTTGCTGTGGGAAGAAACTTTATGCACTTAGACTTGTGATTGTCTCAGCTAAAGCCCTGCCAAATACCAGACAGCAACCCAGACGAGAAATGCCAGGCAGTTAAAGGAATTGAAGCTAAACAGAGTCTATGCTAAACCGATGTACTGAGGCAAGATGCCCTCTAGAGGCGAAAATAAATACAGCAGAAGAGGGACCCTCAATGCTTAGAAAAACAAACAGCCAGCCATTTCTGAAAATAATGAAAGTGATGCTGTGAGTAAAAAGCAACAGCACCCAGATAACTGCAGAGGGATATATTTGAAAACTGTTAGGGGAGCGGGAAACTGACACATACATTACATTCACAGCTTCGTCCCTAGCCTCTGATGAAGCTAGGGGATTTAGCTAACATTATCGCAAGTCTGAGTACATTTGGTATCTTCGTACAGTAGCTGGTAAGGTTTCCAACTTAGCCATTTTTTACCGACCACATATAACCTTTGAATGCTGCCTTTCAGTATGTAGAAGTCATGTGACCGGAAATAAATCAGTTAACCAATCAATGGGGTTGTGTGGGATCCAAAACTTGATTGGGTAATTTATATCCTTCTGGTCACATGAGTTCTACTTACTGCAAGCCAGCCTGCAAAAGTTATATGTGGCAGGTAAAAAATGAGGTGGCAACCCTAGTATCTGTATAAACCTAGTTCTATACTGAAAACTTCATCATTAACCTGTTCAATGTCTATGAGTTCACTGACCTACAGTCACAAGCATGCTGTTCTAATCAATTAATTAATCAGTCTAGTACAGTGGTGTTTCCCTCCAGTAGGACAGCCAACATGCATAGTTTCCAGGGACACATATTTGTTCCACATGCCGCAGACAGAGCATGCAAAGTGCAGCCCGGCTGTATGTAGGATGGATATACGTACAGACACAATCCAACTAATTAATCATGGTAGATTTCTATAAGATCTCCATTCTGATTAATTAATTTGATTCTGTCTGTGCAATCCTACATACTGCCGGGATGCACTTTGCATGGTCTTTGTTGGCAACTATGAGCATGTCACATACACCTATACAGTGATAGTTACAAATACTATACTGGACTTTCTCCCTGGTGTCTATAGGTCTCTAGAGTAATTCCTTTTACATATACAACATGTCCCTACCCTGAGCAAGAAGAGGTCTGGTGGATGTACCTATTTTGCATTGTAGCCCCCAATATGGAATGAATGAAAAGCTTAAATAAAACCGGTTTATGTAATACCTTAAAGTTTGGTTTGTTCCTTATTTTTGCCACTAGATGGCAATCCTGTATTAGATTTCTATGTTTGTTGCAGGTTTAAATAGCGTTTGCTTATGCAGTTACTTTGTTACAGGTTCACTACTGTACTATTTATTCTCAGAAAGAGTTTCTATTTATTGTTTCTGTATTGCATGAATATTTTATTAATGTGATTTTTGTGGGGGGTTTTCTGTAGTCGCTATACATTTATTTATTTTATTTCCTTCAAGAGCCCTGGGCTTGTGAAAACGAGGCAGATTCATTGCCTCCAAACATCTGTACCTGCTTTTCTGCCCTTATAACAAAATGTGATTGATTCACCTACATCCAGCATGCCTCAGGCTTATTCTCTGTTGATTTATTGTAAGTTTACCAACAGGGACCAGTGACAAAGTAAGTAGATGCTAGCACTCGAAAAAACCCACAGAAGTGGGTGCCTCCATACTGAGATGGCATTGTTTCCCACTTCACCCTAGTTTTACCACTAGCTATGACCACAATGAAGTGTGGATCTTTAGTTCCCTATACTTTTTAGTATATGTATTAAATGTATAGCTTAAGATGGCAAGCGCTGTATTGAAATAAGAATAAAATATATTCAAATGAACAGTCCAGCAGGGGGTGTAATGCTTACATTTTTGTTACATAGATGATTAACCCCTTAGTGACATGACTTTTTTGGCTTGTCCGACGCTTGGTGACATGGGCTGTTTTAACATTTCTGAGGTGTTTGTGTTTTGCTGTAATTTATTTTTGTCTCATTTAGTGTACCCGCACAAACTATATATTGTTTTTATCGTTATAAGAAGGGCTTTCTTTTGATACCATTATTTTGATAATAGCATATCATTTGATGTAAAAAAAATAATAAAATATGGCAAAAAAAAATAATAAAATATGGCAAAAAATTTTTTATTTGAAAAATCGTATACTCATGTACAAGAGACAACAAAAAACACTGCTAAATAGTTTCTAATATATGTCCTGAGTTCAGAAATAGCCCATGTTTTATGTTTTTGTGCTTTTTTATTCATGTTACAGGGCCAGAACTATAAGTAGTGCAAAGCTATTTTAAAATCCTTTTTTTAAAAATTAGCGATAGTGACATTGTAACACTGATTTCTGTACTAAATCCATGAATGACCCCCAACATGTACATATTTTTGAAAACTAGACCACTCAGGGCATTTAACTTGGGGTATTTTGACACATTTCATGTAGCCATTTTACCACCAATATTTGCCAAAGTTTGCAGCAAAAAATCTTTTTTTTTATTATTTCACATAGATTGCAATTTAGGTAAACATTACCTTAAAATTTGAAGGGTATTTCCAAATAACACCTCAATATGTGTTCAGCAACATCTCCTGAGTACAGGCATACCACCCATGCATAGGTTTGTTGGTTTGTTTTGGGGCTAAAAGGCCACATTTAGGGGGTGCGCATTTTGGTTTTCCAACTTGGAATTCTGACATGCAGAAAACTTGCGTCCATGTCCCATTTGGGACATTTTTGAAGCCAGAAAGTGTATTCTACCCTACAAAGCCATATATTTTTTAAAACTAGACACCCTAGGGTATTTCAAATGGTAGTATTTTAACACTTTCCATGCACTAATTATACTACCAGCCTATGTCAATGTTTTGGGTAGTAATTTTTTTTCACATACATTGTACTTTGGGCAGGAATTCACAGATCCTGTTATAGGTCAGTGCCAAACAACACCTCAATATGTGTTCAACAACATCTCCTGAGTACAGGGATACCACCCATGTATAGGTTGGTTAGGTTATTTGGGGGTTAAAAGGCCACATTCGAGAGGTGCGCTTTTTGGTTTTCCAACTTGGAATTCTGATGTGCAGAAAACTTGCGCCCATGTCCCATTTGGGACATTTTTAAAGCCAACAAGTGTATTCTACCCCACAAAGCCATATATTTTTGAAAACTAGACACCCTTGGGTATTTCAAATGGTAGTATTTTAACACTTTCCATGCACTAATTCTACCACCAGCCTATGTCAATGTTATGGATAGTAATTTTTTTTCACATACATTGTACTTCGGGCATGAATTCACAGATCCTATTATGTGTCAGTGCCAAACAACACCTCAATATGTGTTCAGCAACATCTCCTGAGTACAGGGATACCACCCATGTGTAGGTTAGTTAGATTATTTGGGGGTTAAAAGGCCACATTTGAGAGGTGAGCTTTTTGGTTTTTCAACTTGGAATTCTGACATACAGAAAACCTGCGCCCATGTTCCATTTGGGACATTTGTGAAGCCAGAATGTGTATTTTACATGTAGTCAGCCTGCGCCCATGTTCCATTTGGGACACTTTTGAAGCCTATCAAAGTATTTTACCCCATCAAACCATATATTTTGGAAAACTAGACATCCTAGGGTATTTAAAACTGTGGTATTTTAACACTTTCCAAGTGCTAATTCTACCACCAACCTATGTCAAAGGGTTGGGATGTCATTTTTTCCCCACACACATTGTAGTTCAGGCAGGCATTTTCAGATTCTGGTATTTGCCATTGCCAACCAACACCTTAATATGTGTTCAGCAACATCTCCTGAGTACAGGGATACCCCCCATGCATAGATTTGTTGGTTTGTTTTGGGGCTAAAAGGCCACATTTAGGGGGTGCGCAATTCCAACCTGGAATTTGGACATGTAGTCAGCCTGCGCCCATGTTCCATTTGGAACATTTTTGAAGCTGTCCAATGACTTGTACCCCATCATACCATATATTTTTGGAAAATAGACATCCTAAGCTATTTCAAATGGTGGTATTTTAATACTGTATATGTACTAATTCTACCACCAGCCTTTGTAAAAGTTTGTGGTAGTTCTTTTTTGGGAGTTTTTTTTTTCCACATGCATTGTACTTCAGGCATGAATTCACAGATTCTGGTATATGTCACTGCCAAACAACAACCCAATATGTGTTCAGCAACATCTCCCGAGTACAGGGATAGCACCCATGCATAGGTTTGTTGGGTTTTTTGGGGGGCTAGAAGGCAACATTTGTGAGATGCGCATCTCAAAATTCCAACTTGGAATTTTGACATGTAGTCAACCTGCGTCCGTGTCCTATATGGGATATATCTTTGAAGCCAGCCAATGTAATTTACCCCCACCAAACCATATAATTTTTAACGGTAGACACCCATCACTCCTTGTGGCAAGGGCTCAGCAGCCACCGATACATCACTAGATGATGTATCAGAAAGCTGACCAGGGTCAAAATCGAACCCTGAGTCAGCGGCCTCAGAATCAGTGCGTAAGCAGTGATCTCAAGCAAAGAAGGGGTTAATAGCTCTTAGAAGAGCCTATCTAGTACTGTAATACATTACAGTACAAAGTAATTAATCCATAAAACAGAGCAGACAGCAAAACATACTGTTGCTGTGCAAGATTACTGCTTATACAGTGATGAATGGCAGGGAAGGGGTTAATACACAGTGAAAGAGTTTCATAAAACCTGCCAATTTTATAAAATGTTATTTTATATCACTAATACTGATCTGTCTCTTTCCGTCACAAAAATGTTAGTGAGGAGAGGGAGGCAGATCAATATTTGTGAATATTGATCCGACCAATTTTGATCTGACCAGGGCGAATGGTGAACTTAATTTAGAAATCACCAAACTGCCTTTGCCACTAATTCGCTGTTACTGATCGCTATGCGCTCAGACAGCTTAAAAAAAAAAAATCTCAAATACTTTTACTTTACATGTAATCCGCTAGCGGGTATGTGTAAAAAAAAAAAAATAAAAAAAAATATGCAGACAGATAAAAATTGCTTTGGCGTCAATATCATTGCGTAAGCAGTGATCAACAGCAAAGAAGGGGTTAATAACTCTTAGAAGAGCCTTTGTAGTACTATAATAAATCACAGTACAAAAAAAATTAACCCCTAAAAAAATGCACAAACAGCAAAAATAAATGCGCTGATGTGCACGATCGCTGCTTACGCAAGATCAGTGGCAGGGAAGGAGTTAAACGCAGGGAATTGCTTTAATAATTTTTTTTTTATTGTTTTATTA
Organism: Pelodytes ibericus; assembly: GCA_036172795.1. Lineage (NCBI taxonomy): Eukaryota > Metazoa > Chordata > Amphibia > Anura > Pelodytidae > Pelodytes > Pelodytes ibericus. Next base: position 154,692,829 of record CM069862.1, on the reverse strand, counting down.
TTTGTGTGTTGTGTGTTTATTGTTTTTTTTTACTTTTACTTACTTTGATCTGTCTCTCTCCCTCACTAAAAAAAATGTGAGGAGAGGGAGACAGATCATAACTGGTCAGATCAATATAGGGTTAATATCGATCTGACCAGTCAGGGGGGATGTTCAGCAGAACATCCCCACTGTCTGTCAGTGTGCCTGGCAGTCACTGATTGCCTCTGTGAAGAGGCAATCGTGTGACAGCCAGAGAGCACAGGAAGCAGGTACTTCCTGCCTCCTGTGCTCTTGCCCTTAGAAGGGCAGCGCCATCTTGGTCACTCAGTGACCAAGATCGTGCATTTTTTTTTTGTGTTCCTGATTGCCTCGACTTGAGAGGCAATCAGGAACACTTACTGAGCATAGGAAGTGAAAAATTTGCTTCCTATGCTCGTTTTTTTAATGCACGTGTTTTAAAGGCTCTGTGCCTTTAAAACCGGCATTTCGATCGCTCTCCGGAGCGATCGAAATGCCGACGGGCATTTTTTTTAGTATTGTACGATGCTTCCATAATGGAAGCATCGTTACAATGCCGCTTGAGCACTGAAAGCGGAAAAACTCCGCTTTCAGTGCTCGTTTTGACACAGGACGGACTAGGTCCGTCCTGTGTCGCCAAGGGATTATTCCTCAGAATAATGAACAAACTCAGTATTTAGATATATGTTTTTCATTGTGGTAAATTGTCACTTTAACTTCACAAGCAGAACAAGTGGCAAAAAAAATAGCTGTCCCTAAGTCCTTCTGTCTATTTATTCCATAGCATTTTTCCATGTAGAAGCACCCAGTCACATCCATTTCTCTAACAATGTACAGATTTATTTCTCTGTTGGCCCGGTTCTTTGGGTAGAGAGTACTTTCTGCGCCTTTTGGTTGGGAAATGCAGTCTTCCAGTTGGTTTAGCATGAACCATGGTAACATTATACACTCAAAACGGTTACAGTATTGTGGTATATTGCCCACATAGAGTGTACCTGATAATGCTTCCTAGGCCATAAGTGCCAGCTAAACTTTGAAATATGTCACACTTCTTCTAAACCCCATTCTCTCGCACACAGAATGTGACACTAATGTGCATTTCCTAAAACAAAGTGCCTGAATCATATTGTTTTATCATCTTACCCATTACATGTAATGCACCAGCCAGCATTTAACTGAATGATTACATGATATATAAAGGTACCTATATCATAATGTACCATCATTTTACTTCTTACAATGTGGTGCACTAGCCAGCATGTAGCTGAAGTGTCACCTTGCCACCCTTTGCATTGCCCCCTCACCCTGCTTAAACCCCTAAATCAAATGTGCAGGAAAAAAACTCTCCCTGCCAATGTGGAGCACAGAGCACATTAGTGCTAATCAGACACTCACTACCAATACTCCATATTGTATTTGTTTTTAATAACACCATCATGGTGGCATTGAAAGGGTTAAAAAAAATAAGATATTCTTACCTGTTAACCAGCTTCTGCACCGGCAGGGGAAACATGAATTAAGAGGAGGGAGTAAACAGAAGCAGGCCAATCCAAAGTAAAGGAATGAATGAAATCAATGTTAGTAGGAAGAAGCTAAGGGAGCTAAGGGAACTTGGGCAAAACCATAATGAAAGGGGTTTAGTTGTGAGTTGCAAGTGTCCCCCCTCCCCCCACCCCTCTGGACACCCTTAAGTGCAGTAGGTGCGAAGCTGAAGCAACAAAATGTCTCATGATTAGAGTTGAGCGGACACCTGGATGTTCGGGTTTGAGAGGTTCGACCGAACTTCGAAAAAATGTCCGGGACCGTGCTCGAACTTGCCCCCGAACCCCATTGAAGTCAATAGAGACACAGACTTTTGGCCACTAAAATGCCTCTAAAAAAGTAATGGAAAGGGCTAGAGGGCTGCAAAAGGAATTAAAATGTGGGTAAGAGTAGGACAAGTGCCCTGCAAGCAAATGTGGATAGGGAAATAACTTAAAATAACATAAAATACATACAAAGTACAAATACAGCTGAGCCATAAAATAGCACTAGATGGAATCTTTGATTTTAGCTTTGGAAGAACATAAATCTAAATCTCAAGCATGGCTGCCAGGAGGATCAACATAATTATCCATTTGAGAGAGGGTTGGAGTGCAGGGTATTCTCTTTCAGTTTATACTAGGTGACCCATAGGTTGAGGAGGCGGTGACCATGGCGGTGTAGGTGGAAGCGGCGCTGGAGGAGGAGGAGGTAGCCAGAATTTTTCAAAGTGCGCTGTAAGCACAGTATTTGACGATTCTATTAGACTCTCAGATATGAAGTGCACCACAAGACGCAAATGTACTATTTAGCACCCAAAACTATTCGAATTTTTTAAAGTGCGCTGTAAGCACAGTATTTGACGGTTCTATTTAACTCTGATGTAATACATGTAATGCTATTGCTATTCTATAAACCAAAATAGAGTCCCCTTATGAATGGGGACTCTATTTCGGTTTATAGATCTGCAATAGCATTACATGTATTCCATAAACCGAAAGTCTATAAACCGAAAGAAATTCGGTTTATAGACTTTAGTTTTATAGAATACATGTAATGCTATTGCTATTCTATAAAAAGAAAGTCTATAAACCGAATGTTGTTCGGTTTATAGACTTTCGGTTTATAGAATAGCCAATAGCATTACATGTATTCTATAAACCGAAAGTCTATAAACCGAATGTCTTTCGGTTTATAGACTTTCGGCTTATAGAATACATGTAATGCTATTGGCTATTCTATAAATGAAAGTCTATAAACCGAATGACTTTCGGTTTAAAGACTTGCGGTTTATAGCTGAACTTCGAACACCCGAACATACAGTGAAATGTCTGGGTTCGGGTCCGGGGTACGGACACCATAATGTTCGGTACAAACCCGAACAGTGCGGTTCGGGTTCGCTCAGCACCACTCATGATATAGACCTCTTGGTGAGTAGCATATGTAGCAGGTTAGAGACAGTGCCCATACAAGTTCACATTCAAGATAGAACTGGAGAGAGAGAAAGATGCAAACTGAACACACAAAGCTAGTACTAGTACTAAACACAGCAGCTAAAAGGAAACAGGAGTTAGCCCAACTATGACAATCCAAAAGTATACAAATGTTAGATAGTGCAACTGTGTATTTAACATGATGACATGATAATTCAAGTTTGTATTTGTTGTTTAACCACAGCTGAAAGAGAAAGGCACATGGTGCAATATTGATAAAATAGCATGCTGTTTGCTTTATGTTAGTTGACTATATGAAATTGAGATCAATTCTCTTCCACTTTGCTATTTCCTTCCACCTCTCTCTTGGGTCTATTCACTAAAATTTGAAGTCTAATTGGGCACATGAGTTTGACTTAGAAAAATAATCAGGTTTGAATCTTCCCCATTGAGAGTAATGGGAGGTGAAATGATTGAAACTATTTTTGAGATTCAGTCAAACTCAGGTGCTAAACTTAACATAGCCTCAAAAATAGCTTTGATCATTTCCCCTCCTATTACTTTCACTGAGGAAGATTGGAACTTGGGAATTTTTCTAAGTCGAACTTGGGTGCAGAATCAAACATATTGACTTTCAAAGTAAAATTTTTGTGAATAGACCCATCAAAATCTCTCGGCCACCATATTCATATGCCATTCTCTACCAATCCACTCTCAATATGAATCCCACTCACCACTTTACTTAAACTGCAAATCTCACACATTTATATAACACATAACCATTAAAATTAAATTAAAAATACATATTCCCCAGTGTGCTTATGTTCTTGTCTTTCCTTTATAGACTCTGAATAAATTTTAAGTATTCTGGCGCCCTGTGCGGGCTTCCACCGTGGCGCCCCCGTCTCTTTCACCCCCCTATGTATGAGTCTCTCTCCCTTCCCATGTTTGTCCCTTTCCTCCTCCTTGCCATGTCTCTCTCTAACTCCCCCATACCTGTTTTCTCTCTCTCTCCCTCTGTTCTGTCTCTCTTCTCCCCTTCCTCTGTTCTGTCTCTCTCTCCCCCCTCCCCTGTTCTGTCTCTCTACCCCCTCCCCTGTTCTGTCTCTCTACCCCCTCCCCTGTTCTGTCTCCCCCTCCCCTGTTCTGTCTCCCCCCTCCCCTGTTCTGTCTCCCCCCCTCCCCTGTTCTGTCTCCCTCTCCCCCCCTCCGTTTGCCTTCAAATGTGGATCCAGCGAGGGGGGCAGAGCTAACTGGTTGATAGGTGTAGCTCCGCCCCCACCCTGTGAAGCAGAGCAGTGTCTGCTTCAGGGGCAGCAAGAGAAAGTGCTGCTCGGCTCCCCATGCTTAATGCAGGCATGGGGAGTCGAGCAACACTTTCTCTTGCTTCCTGCAGCTCCCCATGAAGCAGAAGCTGCTCTGCTTCACAGGGTGGGGGCGGAGCTACACCTCTCAGCCTGTTATCTCCGCCCCCTTTCAGAATCCAGCAGAGCTTGCCAAGCAGAGATCTGGTAAGGGGGTTCTTTTGATCTCCCCAATCCAGTGCCTCTACTGGCTTTTTTTTTGTTTTACTTTTTTTTTTTGTTTGGGCGGGTGGCGCCCGCACAGGTTGCACACCGCTATGGCCGGCCCTGGATATGCATTTGTACTTCTGATTCTTATACCCTTTCTCCAGGCCTTGTAGAAAATTGGCATGGCAATCAAATGGCTCCCAGCCCCCAGTTACACACATGCAGAGTCAGGGCAGGTATCCCTGACTACCCCACAGTAAATGCTCCCAGCCTTCTTTAAAACATATGCCCTCCGCTGATGAACATTTTTGGGAGCAACACAAATGGATCCTAGCCCCTACAGAAACCTTTGTACCATTCGGCTAATGAACAAGTCTTTGGAGAACCCTTTGTATTGGCCCTGTACATATTTATATAATGATATCATATACTCTCCATGTCATTTATAAATAACTTCTAAATAACTTTCACTATACGTTAGCTATGGCTTTGCAAAAGTATTTTGGGGTAAGTCAGTTGGAGCTGCATCTTTTTCCTGGCAGTAGACCCCTCCCTTTTGATATCGCCAGAACAGTATGAGTAAACTGATAATTGCTTTGTTCTCAATGAGTGTGCTGCCAAAGTTGGGATGAACACGTATTGTGTGCTGATGCAGAGAACATTATTATTACTTGTTATGTATGCTTCTTTTTCATACATGCATACACTCTGTGAGCAACTGGATACTTGTAAACTTGATTATAATTATATTTATTATACACAAAATTTGTTTGTGTAAAAGCATTGTAGTTGTGTACTCTACTTTTTTTGATACACTTTTTTGGGGTTTCATTTTCACTAATGTTACACTGTGGATTGTACACTTTTAATTAACCGTGTTAGCAGCATCAACACTTTCATTTCAATAATATTACCACTTTGTTTTTATTATCCATGCATGTGGCAGTAGAGGCAGCCTTGGGCTAGTACAATGGCCAGGCAACACAGACCCTCCTCCTGTGGCCCACACTACCCAATATGCAACTGACTGGCAGAGCACAGAATAAATTGACCTCCTTATGCTCTGGCATACTCAGGCACCTAGGGCTACATGGAAACAGCAGGATAGAGGGGACCGCCTAGGCATCACATAGATCCAGGGCTGGACTGGCCCACCAGGATACCTGGAAAAATCCTGATACGCAGCCTGTCCTGTGCTGCTGTGGCATGCAGCCACTTCAAGAAATTTGGAGGCTGCTGCCGCTATGAGAGATTTGCCGCCGGATGTTGTGGCAGCAGGATCAGTTCCGGGAGGGGGGTAGAAAGAGGGACTATACAGAAGGAGAGATACTACAAGGTGAAAAAGAGAGAGAACCTACAGGGTAGAGAAACTACAGGGGAGAAAAAGAGAGACACTACAGGGGGAAAAATAGAGAGACATTACTGGGGGGGAAAGAGAGAGACATTACTGGGGGATAGAGAGAGAGACACTACAGGTGGAGCCAGAGATAAACTACAAGGGGAGAAAGAGATAGATACTACAGGAGAGAGAGAGACACTACAGGGAGAGAGAGAGAGAGAGAGAGAGAGAGAGAGAGAGAGAGACCACATCAATGAGAGGAGTAGAGAGAGACACTACAGAAATGAGAGACAATACAGAAATGAGAGAGACAATACAGAAATGAGACAGAGACACTGCAGAAATAAGATAGAGAAAGACACTACAGAAATGAGAGAGAGAGAGAGACACACACAACAGAAATGAGAGGGGGAGAAAGAGACAGGGATCGCATCACAGAGAGTTCATTGTGGGACAGTTCATCACTGGGTTACATACAAGGTGTGTATTATTAGTATTAGGGCTTAGTGTTAGAATTAGGGCTTAGGGGTTAGTGTTAGTATTAGGGGTCAGTGTTAGTATTAGTACTTAGGGGTTAGTGTTAGTATTAGGGCTTAGGGGGTTAGTGTTAGTATTTAGGGGCAGTGTTAGTATTAGGACTTAGGGGTTAGTGTTAGTATTAGGGCATAGTGTTAGTATTAGAGTTCTGGGAGGATTAGTAATAGGGTTCTGGGAGGGGTAACTTTTAGGAGGGGTTTAATTTATTAGGGGTGTTTAATTTAAATGGGGGGTTACTCTGATTGTAAGTGCTGACAGTTCCGCACTGAACTGTCAGTGTCTTACTTCGCCGTGGTGAAACTGCTGAGTTGCGTTTCACTGCTGACAGTTCATCGCTCAAACTGTTGTGCTGAACTGTCCTAGACGTGAGAGAGACACTATAGAAATGAGAGCGGGAGAGAGAGACTACAGAAATGGACGAGAGGAAAGACATACTGACATGGGAAGTGCCCCTCCCTAGAAAATACTTTGGAAATCCTCTGGTGCAATCTCATTGCTGTGCTGGGGCGAGTCCTGTGACTGTAATCTCAGTAATGGGTTAAGTCCTGGGTCAAGTCTTGTGGGTGCAATATGGGTGCTGGGATAAATCCTGTGAGAGCAATTTGAGTGCTGGGGCAAGTACCGTGAGGGTAATCTGGGTGCTTGGGCAAGTTCTAGGGCATTAATGTGGGTACTGAGGTATGTCAACATACCTGCCCAGAAATGCTATATCTTGCACACTACTCTGATTTATACCTCTGCACATGTGTACATATTGGGGTCTATGAACTGCCCTGTGCATGAAGTATATATTAAGGATTGTGTTTGATATAAACTTGATTAGGTATATATTTCCCTAGGAAGGTTATAAATCTATAAATAATACACACTTCAAATGCATGGATTTCCCTTTTATGAACAACAATGTTCAAAAAAGGGAAATATTATGATAGTGTTATGCTATGGGGCTGGTATACAATTTTTTTCCAGGGCTGGTTTTTGTTCCCAGTCCGGCACTGCACAGGTATTGAAGCTACACCTGAACTGCAGACACATTTGCTCTGTCCAATATTTGTAGGGTTCCCATTTCAGCCTATATTTACTGGCCACATATAACTTTTGCATGCTGCCTTGTCATATGTGACCAGAATTATCTAATCGACATGGTTCTGTGGGGTCCCCTCATAGATCAGTCAATTGATTTCCTTTAGGTCATATATGGCTTCTACATATTGTAAACCACAGAAAAATTATATGTGGCTTGTAAAAAAATGGCATAGATGGTTATCTTAACTATGTCTGTAGACTGCAAAACTGATCCAAGAGTGGACTATACCTGGAGGCTGAGAAGTTGACCCATGATGTTTGTACTAACTATGTGGACAGTAGAGCTGTTTTGGGTGTGGCATGTATTTACAGACTTAACAATGTAGGAGGAGTAGATTTAAAAATGTGTCCATACCATTTTGCTTCTATTTCTGTGGAGATATAGCTTATACTCTAACAAGTTTTTCTTTAATATTCTCTACATGAAGAAGACAAAATAAATAACCAAACCAGTGGGCCAAGTGAACCTTGCATCAGAAAAGTGTTTATTGTGTAGATAATGCATAGAGAAGGAAAATAACATTGAACAGAACAAGCACGACCACAAAGGTGCATGCAGACACTTGAAAACGAATGTGTTGTTACATAATTAAACATACAGTTCAGGGGCATATAATTCAACCCTGTTCTGTGATCCGTATCTCCAACCAAACAGCGCTATGTGGTCCCCCAACAGCATGCCAGTCCCAGAAAGAATCAAAAAAAGTATTTATAGCCAGCAGGTCTCCATTTTTGCTTGAGCAGCAACAGTCTTTCTTTGAAACGTTGGTGGTTCCTCTTTTACACTTACTGGTTCACTGTTACTCTCTTGCTGGATACAACCTTCCCATCCACAACCTCTTCCATTAATTGGGTAATTTTGATTCTTCTTTCAACTGTGAAATAAAGTGATTTTTAATTAAATTTTACATATAAAAAACAAGTTTGTATATCAATTGTTGTGCTTGGATATTATAGTAGCAAATGTACAACACAAACAAAATCAATAGACATAGACAAAAGTAAAACCATTCCTATCCAGGACCCCAAAGTAGGAGGTTTTGAGAGAGTATTTAACGGTTCATAACCTCTATAGAATCAAAAGGGGGTACATTCCTATAGAGATGCGTAAAATATGTTAGCAATTATATAAAATAGTATTTAGAAGAGACTCTTTCTTGGTCTTTCTATTTCTCTTCCACCGTCTTCCCACTCCCCTACATATCTTTCCAATTTTTTTTGTAATATACTTATGAAGGCTTGGAATTGTGTGCATATAACATACTTAAATTGAATGCTGAATATCAATTCCTCATGGTGTTAGAACAGGGATCACATGAAAAAGATCCCAAGAAAATCCTATCAGCAATAATTCATATTTAACACATTACATTTCTTGCAAGATTTGCAGTTTAACACCTAACATAGTTGCCATCAGTCTCTGGTTTTCCAGAACTTGCACTATTGGACTGCATCCAGCAAAGCTAGTTTTAGTATGGAACTAAAAAATCTTTATTCATTTAACAGCTATGTGTAACACACATAACACTATGCAGTATACAGTGAACTTTGTGGTGAACTAACAATCAATTTGCAAAAATGGATTTATCCAACTCCCTTTTCTTGGCCTGGCTCAATTGCCAATTCACCAATGATCACAGTTTAAAGCAATTACTCTCTATTTTGTACCCACTAAATGAATAAATATTTGCATACATCTTGAAAGATAACTAATAACTACTTATATAAAACATTGCCATCTCTGGGTCAAAATCATCTTCTTAACCCGTATTTAAAATTATATGAGACTTTTTCAAATTCTAAATAATGATTACATGATTTCTGTAATTACTTAAAAAACATCTTTCCAACAGAGGGCAGAAACACCTTTGAATCCAGTGCAGTATATAGTTTTGCAGAAAAGTATATTGAAGTAACTTTCACTAAAATGTGACTTTCCAAATAATCAGGCATTAAAGGGGAGTTAGAAAAAAGTTTTTCCAATAAAAGCTCAGGCATGGAGCAGTTTCAATAGATGGAACTGCAGCTCACTTTGACCATCCTCACGTTCTTTGGGCTATGTCTCGGCAGCACACTTGATATTTCATGGCACTTGTAACAGCCACATCTTTTGATGATTGGATGCTCATTTTTCTATTTTGGAAGTTTGGCAGTGTTTTGTTGTTTTAATTGATGTATTTTTTTTAAAGTTACAGGTATAACTTTAATTATATTGTTAATAATGATAAATTATAGCATCTATTATTAAGTTTCAAATTGAGCACCATTACCTTTGCCGGATCCTGATCCAGTTCCTGATCCTGATCCACGTCCACTGCCTTGTCCTGTGCCACTGCCTTGACCTGATCCAGTGCCTGAACCAGTTGTATTACTCCTATGTTTAATACAAATTTAGTTAATAACATATTAATATATGTAGACTGAAGTTAAAACATATTATTTGTCCTAAATGTTTTGCGCGTCCTTACCCTGCACCATCAATGAGTTTGCGATATGTCTCAATCTCCTGCTCCAGTTTGGTCTTGGCGTCCAAGAGTTCTTCGTACTCTGCACTCTGGCTCTCTATTTCCATGCGAAGGTTTGAAAGTTGCTCCTCTATACTTGTAATCTGTGCTTGTATCTGTGCCATCTGGCCGCAATAACGTCCTTCTGTCTCTGCTAATGTTTCCTCAAGAGATTGTTTCTGGTAAATAAGGAAATTAGTAATTTGTTTACTTATGATTGCTTCACATCATTCCACATAAACCAGTCTCATTCACCAAAAAGTCTAGCATACTGGGCTCATCTCACAGAGCTACTTTGCATCCATGTTCAAGAACAAGCTTTATTTATTTATTTATTGATTACTATTTTTTTTATACAGGTGACTCGTACCCAGACTCTGAGATCTACTAAAAAACAAATGTAGGCAAAAAAGTTATGTTTAAATTAAAATTTGCATCAAGTGGAGGCATTTTAAATAGATATGCTTTGTTAAGCATTATAAATAAATATAAAATGTATCTTCTTGAGCTCTGTTTGCTCCATATAGCACTCCAAGGGGGTGACATGTTATTTAGAATCTTGGGACACATTGGTCAGATATTCCTTTAAATGATCCAAGATCTCAGGCCCCTCATAGTTCTATACAAGTGAAGAGGGCTTAATAAGGTTCCTTATTTATATTATCAGAGCATTTCTATTTAAAATGCCTCCACTTCACTCTATTCTTTCAATGAAATGTAACTTATTTCTTTGCCAACAGTTCTTGTTACAAAACCTCATACAGTCTTAGGTTCTTGACCTCATCTTAAATTAAGAATAACCTTATGCTTAACTCAAGCATGCTGGAACGCTTTCCCTGTATTAATGTGTACCAGTTCTGCGAGAAACCACCACCCTCTCTGTATTTGCAATTATGAACACATGGTGATGAAATACTTGATGTTTGTTGCTATGCCCCAATTTCTCTCTTTAACTTACTTAAGTTGTCTTTAATCTACTCAATTTTCCAATTCCATGGAGAACCCACACTACATACAAAGAGTTAATCATTGTGTTTAATGCATATAATACCATGGCAAGTTGGGACTGTAGTTCGATTTCCAAGGCCTGAAGTGATTTCTTTAACTCAGACATCTCACTCTTGGTTGACTGCACTTGCTCAACCCCTTGTGATATTTCTTTTTTCAAATCAGCAGTCTGGAATAAAAAGTAAAAAAAATAACTCAGTTCCAGTTACTTTATATTTTAATTCGCCAGCTGAATAATCATTTGAAGTTCATTACCAATTTTTGGAACCTGTCTTCTGCATCCTTTCGGTTCTTTTCAGCCATGGACTCGTACTGTGCTCTCATGTCGTTTAGAATTTGGGACAGATCTATCCCTGGAGCAGCATTCATCTCTACACTGACTTGGCCGGCTGTTGTTCCTTGGAAGGATTTAAGTTCCTAAGTAACAGAATATATTTATTTGTAATAAAATATTATAACAGACTGTATTATGACAACTATAAGTTCTTTAAAGAGACACTAATATTTTTCATTGATTCTTACATCCTGGTGGTTCTTCTTGAGATAAGCAACCTCTTCAGTAAGACTTTCGAATTGGGATTCCATGTCTGATTTGGACATAGTCAGATCATCCATGAGTTTGCGCAGGCCATTGGTATCATTCTCCACACTGATGCGAAGAGCACGCTCATTCTCATATCTGCCGAAACAATATAGAAAATTAATTAGATGCCAACATATTATCATTTATAAGTAAATTATATATGACCTGTCGCATATCTACATGGTATATTCTGAATTGTATACAATGGTAATGGTAACAAGCAGGAATAGTTTATTTTAGAGTGGGAGCTCCCAAACCCAGCCTATGACCATTAGTGAAGCATTAAACAGAGAAATTCCATGAAAAATAATAAGAGAAAACACATAAAAAATATAAACGTTTTCATCCCAAGGTTGAACAAAAGGGTTGTTCTGACAGGGTACAAATACAAAAAGCAAACAAGTGGGAGTTCTGATGTCCTTAACTTAAATGGAGATATCCTTAAGGACAGTGAAAACTGCTTGACAATTGAGTGTGTGCAGTAATAATAGCACAGGGTTCGGAAGTACAGGAGGCTTATACTACATAACTAGTCTGATGCCCTGCCTTGAGTTGAGCACCATGTACACAAGCATTTATGATTGGTTGAGTATATTTTGAAGGAGGTAACTTGTTCTACCACTTGTGTATGAACAACCATAATAAACACCTCCCTTACCATTCAAATTTAATTTTCGTTATTTAGTGACTAGCTACATATATACTAGTAGAAAATATAATATGTTTGGTAAATTATATACTCAGGGGAGTTATGTTATAACAGTGTCAATGTCTAGCTAAATTTTTAATGATAAGAGAAAAGTTGCAGAGTTGTGTCTGGCTAACTATATACTATAAAACTATATTCATGGAAAGGAAGTAGAAATAACTATCTACAACACTATCTTCTACTTTTTGACATGGGCAGCAGATTAAAATTGGTACTTACTTCAGTTTAAAGTCATCAGCAGCCAGCCTGGCATTGTCAATCTGCAAGACTATACTTGCATTATCAATGGTTGCAGAAATCATCTGCAAAAAAGAATATAAAAATGTTTGTGTTGTCTTTCTGTACCACACACTGTTCAGAAAATGAAGGGGTTTATTTCCACTAACATTATCATTGCCTTTATGATATGTGTATTTTTGTTCTCAGAAATGCAAATCATACTAAACACAGAAACCATCACTATATATCCACACAGAAAATAATATTACAGACTTAATTTAACCTCATCCTTTCCTTTGGTCATACATTTATTTTTGTCTTTCCTCACAAGTGTTGATAGGTTTTACAAAGACATATCTGTAAAAATTAAGCAGTTATTTATATATTTATTTATAATAAAATTATTGAATACATTATTTACAACTTGTGTCTAATATTGTGGTTTAATGAATACAAATGAAAGACGGCTTGCATTGTCATGATGCCTGATTAGCAGACAAGCTAAGAAACTTCATATCATGTGTGGTATAATAGTTCACTTTATACATTAATGTAACAGATACAGATAGCAACTTTAGTCTTGATGGGGGATAGACACAGTGTCAGACAAAAAGTTCAGTACAGGTTTTTGTCTGATCATTACAACAACCTGTGTTCCACTTCCTGTTATTATCTATGATTGTGGAGGCTACTAAAGATCCTAAGATGTGGAAACAAATGCTAATGGACATACAATATATATTTTGAATTACTTAATAAAACAAATGTCTAAACCCAGCTTTATTTGAGGCAAAGTTGTTATGGAAGTTTACATTTTCCAATCATTGTATTTTTTCACTTGTACTTCATATATACAAACAGAAGTGAACTATTCAATGGCCTGAATCTGAGGATATACTGAAATGTACTTTTTGACCAGCAGGCATTATGTTTCCTTTGGCAGTTGCTCAGTACTATCACACTGATAGACCCTTGTTTTTACATTTTAGTGGCATGCAAAAACAAGGATGTCTTTCTCTCCGGGCATGACAGTCTCCAATCAGATGCGAGCAGCAAGCCGCTGTGCTAATTGGATAAATGCCAGCTTCTGATCAGCTCTGTATAAGAGTAAATGCATGAATATCTCTAAAGATATATGGCAGATTTGCTCCATTCAAGTGCCACAAGGTTTTAAACTTTTGTTACTGTTAGTGAAAAAGAAGTAAAAAGTAAATCTTTAATGAAGGCACATATTTTTACTTTGACATTATAACATAAGTTAATATGATCACCCCAAAGTCCTTATGTATGTACACTGCATCATTTTATGACTTTTGTCAGTGAAGACATATATCTCTGCTGATTTAATAATAATCAATATTGTAAATGTTTATTAATATGCAGTTTTTAAAGACATAATTGAATAATACATATTTTTAAGCTTACCTTTGCTTTTAGGTCATCAATTGTTGTATAATATTTGCTGTAGTCCTTTCCTCCCTCTCCAGATGCTCCCCCTGCTTTCTGCTTATCATAAAATTCTTTGATCAAACGTTCAAACTCTGCATTTTTCTGCTCCAATTCATGCACTCTGTTCAGGTAGGTTGCCAGTCGGTCATTGAGATTTTGCATTGTTTGCTTTTCACTTCCAGATAAAAGTCCTTCACCTCCTCCACCACCAAAACCTCCACCTTGGCCACCACCAAAACCACCATCAAAGCCACCACCAAAGCCACCACCATGGCCCCCTCCATAGCCACCACCATGGCCTCCTCCAAAGCCACCACCATGGCCACCTCCAAAGCCACCACCATGGCCACCTCCAAACCCAGCACCACCACCACCACCTCCATAACCACTGCCACCACTACCACCAAAACCACCTGCCCCACACTGACCAAAGCCACCCCCACCACCACCACTATGGCTTGCATGGCTTGCAGAGTAGGAACTCTGAGTCTGTCTAACGGAATAAGACATGTTTTTCAAGCAAAAATGACCCCTTTCCAGTAGAAAAGAAACACAACTATGGAAAGTGTGGTATCTCAATAGATTTAATTCTTTATATAGAAGATTAAAGGGTGTGTCGTATCTGAATATTATTTTTCCCAACAGCAGAGTTGCTTGCCAGGTTATTGCCACTGCCTATATCTGGATCAATTATCATTGTTAATCAACTTGCATAATTTTACCGGCTGGCCTTGTCGCCCTTAGGATGTTTGTTATGCCAAAATAGCTGTTGGGTGGAGCTCAGCTAATTGTAATTGTAGTGCACACATAATACTTCAGGGGGAATAATATATTTCTTGGCACAGGAAATTCCTAATATTAATGCATTATTAATTTCATTTTTAGTCATACATTGGAGGAAGAGCAACTACTTTCACTTAAGCATAGTTGCCCCTTTTAAGTAATGTAATATATATATATCAATAAAGGGGAACTCATAGAAACAGTTCTCTCTCTACAAGCAGAGAGAGCCAGTCAGCATATATTATTCCCTGACTGATACATCAGTTCATCCAGATCAGTCCAGCCTCAGCTGACAGGCAGTGCTGAGTGTAAATATAATGCGTTTACTATAGAGACATTGTAGTTACAGGCCACTGTTACACTATCTTCAACAAAGAGAAATGTGAGCATTATGTGAGCATTAGTCTAACCAGAGGCTTACTTTTATTTACTATTACACAATGCTACCATATGTCTTCGAGTTAAACATAATTAAGTATTTTAATATTATATTGAAACTGCATACGTGTAGACTCGTCATTTGAAGTCCACACTATTCCCCCCCCCCCCCCACTCTATCCCTCTGTTGCAATTTACCGACCCTCCAGGGTCCACCTCACAATGTTTAAATCACTTTTCTGCATGACTCCCCTAGTTTCTGTCCTTTGATATATCATGTATCATTCTGGGAGATCTCAACATTCTCATTGATCTAACCAGCTCTCCAACCACTTTGAAACGTCTTTCCTTAACCACCTCTTTTGGTCTCTCCCACTGGACTAGTTTTCCAACCCACACTGAAGGTCACTCAGTGTCTGACCACCACCTTCTAAACATCTACTCCTCCCTACCTCAGCCTACTGCTACACATGATTTCCCAATTCAACTGAAAATACTGCTTTCAAATTCCAGCCTCCCACTACTTACAAATGCACTTGAAATTATTCTCCTCTCCTTGCAAAACTTGAAACTATTCTCCCCTCCTGTTAAAACTTAATCTCTCTAACACCATGAGCTCAATCCCTGTATCGATTCACCATTAGTCCCTGGCCAATGTTGCTGTGTGCACCTAAGGAATACTGCTCAAAATCATCTGTTCCTCAGTCAAGACGTGGCCAAAATCCTAATGCACTTGCTTGAAATCTCTCGCCTTGAATACTCTAATAGTAGCCGAATTAAAAGAAAGTTTCTCTACATACTACACAAGGTTAAAATGGGCCCCATCGATTTACATATGAGACAACTACATGTAGATGGATAAATAATTTAAAAAGTTTGGCCCCTGATGGGTTAAATAAGGAATTTAATCTCGGGGTTTTTTTTTTTTAAATGATAGAACTAAACAGTAATGGATGGTCACTAGCCCCCAACAGAGACTTTGGTTGCAATGAATATAGTCAATAAGTAGGGATGAATTTTTTTTGGACTTTTATAGTTATGTTAGGTATGTAGTCTATTAAGCTATTTTGCTAGTGGTTCACTGTCTATGGAAACACCTGGGTGTGGCTTTCAGTAGTAGCATAACTCAAACTCCTGACATTTGTCGAAAGTACACATTGGCGCGTGCAGAGGTAGCACCACTATCAGGCTGTGTGAGTGCCTTTTAAATGTACACCCCGTTGTATCTATTGATAATTGAGCTCACTTTATGTACACACTTGCTTAGCCATTTGTTTTCTTGTTTGTCTGTGCAGTTACTCAGTCTAGAATTTAAGCTACATTGTATCGGGACCGGCAGCATTTCGGATAACAGATACTTACGGATAATATATATTTTCAGCAGCACCAGCTCTGATAATGATCTAAGTTACCTAAATTCAATGTGAGCAACATGATCACATTAAATTTAGGTAATATAGATCATTTCCAGCAGTGGAGCTACCGAGATGATCTGTCGTCGCGTGTAGTCCCTCCCGTCGCAACACTCTGGGAACTACATTTCCCATGAGCACTGGCTTCTCTTTTATGGCTTACGGGATGGTAAAACAAAGGAGCTTCACTGTCGGACGCCAGTAAGGTGAGTGTCCCTCATCCGAATTGACCTACATCCTCCGATTTTGGGTCATTTTTGTTTTTGGATCTTCGGATAAGGGATACTCAACCTATACCTCAATTGCCACACTTTTTACTGCTTTGTGTGTACATCCATATGTTAATGAGTGTTTCTTGCAGGATAATACTTTGTACCACATGCTTATAATTACCCAGGAATTATCCAACAAAACTGACAGTGGACTGGGCTTACTGAGGTGGCCTTACAGTCCTTCAATCTCTATTCAAACAAGAATATGTGGGACAATATTAAATAATAAATCCTTCCAGAGTGGGGATTTTCTCTGAGATAAAAACAAAAATTGTGCGTATAAGTGCAAAGACAAAATCTTTCAGTGAGTAATCAACTATCTATATAAAACTCAATCAAAAAAGGGTAAATGTGCAGCCAACCAAAGGTTAAGCTCCATTTAGTTAGCCCTAAAAGGACAAATGTGTAGAAATAAACAAAATGGTGTGGCACGTCTAAAATAATAAAAGCAGATACTTCCCAACAATAAAGAAATCCTTGTTGTTTCTTTCAGATGTTCTTCTCAATAATATGTACATGAAACATAGAGAAAATAGGTTCATAGTGCAGACCATCTGTACATAAAAAACTAAAGTATAAAATGTACGCGCTTGCTTCAGAGTAGCCTGTTACATCTGTGGAGCAATCCTGCTCTGGTGTGTGTAGAAAACTGGAAATGTACTTCCTCTCTCCCATTCAGGGTTACCATATAGGAATAGAGACTCGATGGAGACACAAGTTAACAAAAGGACCTTTAATCAACAATAAAAAAAGGAAAGTAGCATCTTACATATATAAAAAGAGCCTACACACAGTTTGCCCAAGGGGTATGTTCACCATGCTACAGCCCTGTTAAGTAAGCAAGAAATCCATCCATGTGAATGAGCAAACGACGAATATCATGATCCTACATTTTGTGCAAGCCACCATTTCCAACAGAACTTCCTCTTCCTTTATGGGAGCCCTGAAAAGGGGAAAGGAAGTCAATTTCCAGGGCTTTTTTTACTACACACACCAGAGCAGGATTGCTCCACGGATGTAAGAGGTTACTTTGTAGGTGATACTTTAAAGGCTAAAAGGTGGAGCAGTTCAATTTAAAGAAGGTGGTTCTAACTCACTGCATGCAGACATATACAACTATGACATTGCATGTACACTTCACAATACAAAGGGGGCATTTACAGCATGCACAGTGCCATATTGTCATTACAATGTTTCAAGGTGCATTGTAGATTCCAAACTGTGAGCCTTCTTTTAGTGAGACAGGGCACTATTCAAAAGATATTGCCACTAGACACTAGTCTTTGCAAAGGCTTAGCTCTGACTCTACACATAGGAACAGTTCAAACACCAGTGCTCACTATGATTGGTGTGTGTGTCAATTGCATGCTACACTACCAATCACTCATGCAGGAAAGAGATGCCTTCCTTTCTGGAGGCATGTTTGGTGTTTGGAGGATCTTTTGTGTGCCACAGGAGAATTGGATTCCTTGAATTGCCTAAGAACAAAGCCTCATAGAAGCATAGTTCAGAAGCCTTTTTAACCATACAGACATTGTCTTCTGTGTGATTAAAAAATGAAACCAACATATCTGGATATGAGGTTGTTGTTTATAATGAAATGGGGGGTATGTTACCTTTCCCTTCCAACTGCTTACTGCATAAGCAGTCTTTCTGCATCATTTTGTCTGACTGAAGGGGGAGAAAGCATCCTCGCATGATATCGTATATGATGTATCCATGAATGTTTAAACGTGGTTGGGGATCACACTGTCAGGTTCTCAGCTTGAATCAGTGCTCCGAGTAAGCATGATCCATTCATATGTACTGATAGCACATGTGCTAGTGACAAGCAGCCAGACTAGACAAGAGCTGACCAGTGATATGGGTAAAACAGATAATAATTATATCTACTATGTTTTGATTGGCTCATAAATTTCCCAGCATGCATGTCTCTATGTTCTAAAGTGGAACCCATTATAATAAAGAACCTGCACAATTAAAGGGTTACAAGCAAAATTACATTTTGTTATTGTCTAGTTCACTTTTGATATTTGGTGAACAAACAAACAACAAACTCAACCAAAATAAATAAAAGGATGTTTGTGATTATAGCTGTGACAAGCTATGTTCAACCTGCTGTACAGTAGTTATCATCTTTCTTGTTTAGTACCAAGCAATTTAACAATATATAGTATCATTTTTCAATCATTGTATTGGCTTAGTTCTGGATAATCTATTAAGATATAACTTGCAGATGATTACGGTGAAATCTTCAGTAAGATTAAGTTTGTATAAAATATCCTACAGCATAGGTGGGGACACCTTATTAAAGTTTAGTTGAGGTGTGGTCCCCAGGGTCCATTTAGCTAATATTTAATTTGGATCCTCTCTTTCAAAAGCTTGTTTGAATTCTGATTCATCATCCTGGCAGATATTATTCTAGGGTAATGTGTAGGTAGCACTAGCTGAATGACTGGCCCCGATAGATGCATGATGGGATATCTTATTATATAGTTAATTGCATTGTCGCTGATAGAGTCATCATCCACATTTCTGTAGGAGGTAGGACTGCTGCCTTTGTACATAAATTGCTTTAGGCTTATAACTTCCTATTGACAGGGAATGTGAATGTATGTATTTATATATATATATTTATATATATATATATATATATATATATATATATACACACATATATGTATAAAATGATTAGTAACATTGCAAAAAAAAACCAAGAAGAGCATGTGTTATAAATGTGTCTGTGGTGTCTCCTGGTTATGACATCACTTTGTCTTTATTTATCTTTTTATTTATCACTTTGTCGCTTTATCTGCAAATTATACATTTCCCTTACACATTGCTTATCAATAGAAACACTGTTTAAAACATAGTATTCCCCTAATGTATTGAAACTCTGCTAACACAATATATAGATATGTTTTGCTAATTTTTCATACTAAGCATTCAAAGTATAAAATGTTGAATATGACAAAGTCCCTTTAAAGCACCCCTGTAATATCAATGTCATCTCTAGACATCTAACGTATTGGTTAGTATCTGTAAATCTAATCAAGTGTTTAAGTTCTCTTTAACCCCTTAGTGACAGAGTGCTATGCTGCATTTGATGTACCTTGAAGACCAGAATTCCATTAGTTTTGTCATATGTTTAGTGAACTGTGAATTTCTTTCTTTGTTTTCAGTCCTCCCACACAAATTATATATAATTTTTTAAAGGACGGATAGGGCTTTCATTTGATACTATTATTTTCATCATATGAAACATAAAATATAATAAAAGTATGCCATAAATTTTTTTTTTCTAACTTTGACCTGATTTTTTTTAAACAATTGCAAATGGTAAAAAAGACCCCATTTATATATATCTAATATTTATCCTTAGTTTAGAAATACCAATGTTTCCATGTTTGTCTATGTTTCAAGTAATAGTGCAATAATCAATATTAGTGTTTTTTTGTTTCCTAACCATTTTATTCTTCAGTGACCTTTTGACCCCAACCCTAACATTAAAATTACCCTAACCCTAAATCTACCCCCACCCCTTTATCTAACCCTTGTACTAACCTGAACCCCCTGTAACCCTAATTATAACCCTAACCCTAGATCTAGAGTTAGTAGATCTAGGGTTAGCTTTTTCCTTTTATTTATTTTAATTTTCTAACTGTAATGTTGCTGACTGCCTCTAGGGGCAGTCAAGCAACAGTTTCAGAGTGACAAAAGAGAGTTCTTTTTTCTCACTTCCGTCACTCTCTGCTGGGCATGCTGTATCGGAGGAGCATGCACCTCCAATACAGCACCCATCAGTTTTCACAAAGGCTCTCTTAGAGGCTGCTTTGGATTCAAGGAATGCAACGCTTCATGAAAACTCAGGACGTATATATACATCGTCATGGTCCTCAAGGACCATGCTTTGCAGCACGTATATATACATCCATTTGCTTTAAGGGGTTAAAGGACAACTGAAGATACAAATATTTTTCCATAAATTACTCTTATATACTATTTAAGCGAAAATTAGTAAACCAGCAAATGTATTTTATTGAAAATGTTCCCTCTTTCACCATTTGGGACCTGCCATGATCCAAGAACCATTGGCTGAATTGCTGATCACCTTGCCACAGATGGAGGCACAATACTATATGTGTCTACTTTTCTCTATGACATACAATAACACAACATTCACTAGTATAGTGCATTGTTGGAGATAACAATCCGATGTCACTAATATAATTAGGGGATTTAATCTTTCAAGATGACGTGTTATGGTCCTTTCATTAGGCATTCTCACACTTCCTCCTTGTCATGACGTCTGCATGGTTTATGTCTGGCAACCAGGCAGCCTTGTGTTGGGCAGATAGGATCCACCTGTAATTTTTGTTTGAAAAGTTGGGGGCAGCAGGTAGGTTAGGGACAATGACTTGAATGCTGTAGAAAGAGGACTTGGATGCTGGGGAAATGGAACTTCCGAGAGTAGAGAACTTTGATACTAGGCAAGGAGGAAGGAAACGTTTATTCTTTTTCTTTTACATTTTATCATGTTTTAAGAGAGCAGCTTATAATGATCAGTACCCTACTATTAGGACAACATGTTAGTGATTCTTGTAACTCTGTTGTCAGTTAACTTTTGAGTACATTGACCCTTTTGTATCCAAGCTTCACTCCTAAAGCATATAAATTTAAAAAATGCATAATGTGTTTTTCTTAGAAACACACAGCACTTATAGAGTAAATCAGGTCAGGAAAGGGGAGTGAAGGTGCATGCATGATAAGTGTAGGGGTGACAGGAGAAGAAGTGAAGAGAATAGTCATACACACACTTTTCCTCTAAATGTTTACCCATTGCTTAGTGATTTCAGTCCTAGATATTCTGTATATTTGCTGCTCTTCCTGAGCAATCTGCAGCAGTTCAGTTTAATACAGTTTTAGAAGTCTACCTTACAGAGGGAGATACAATTAATTTTAGTACACACCACAACTGCTAATGGGTATTTTATAACTATCTCATTTCTTGTAGATGTTTAACTTTGCATTGTATATGGACATACCATGAAGAAAGAGAGGAATCTCAGTTCATTACTCAGGTAAATCATTTAATAAATTAATAGAAAATGGAAAAGCAACACATTCACTATTCAAAGGAGACATTGGGCAACAAATTAACTTTGATGAATCTAGTGGATTTTACAGGTGTTTTTGTTGCATACATATACATAAAGGCAATCCTTGTGAATTAATTTTACTTTTTCCTACTCTAGCCCTCATTTGTAAACAAATCTAAACATTGCAATAGGATCAGCGCACAATGAACTGGGTAATCCTGTGCTGGGCATGTATATTAAGAAACTGGTTGCTGGCTCCCATTTGTGTAATGTATCACTGATAGTACATGTAAACTGGTCATCTTTTTTATATAAATATTACATTATTTTGTATTATAACATATACCGTAAAAGACACAATACAAAAAATGGTCATAATATAAACACATTTGCTTTTCAAAGTTATAATAACAAATATTTTTTGCATCACTACATCTAAAGATAGAGAACATTAAAGTGCAAAGGAGATGTTACTTATTTCAATTCTCTTTCAATTTAGTCAATCATATTTTCCACATTTCAATCATCTGCTTCATATAATTATTCTGTTTTAATATTCCAATCTCCATCTTACATTGATTTAGAACTTGATATGTTATTATCTTCTAATATAGAATATAACTTAATTTCCAGTATCTGGCAATAAAAGATTTAGTAGCAGTCATCTATGTATCAGCAGCATTTTCTTATCTTTTGTCATTATGGGCCAATAAAGCTGTAATAAAGCTGAGGTTAAACAAAAATCTAACACCCTCAATATAAATCTACACTTTCCTCCTTAACTGATTTATCCTGTCACATGACTACCATATATGTAAAAAAAGTCAGCTCTAGAGCCAACGCATCTCCAACAAGAAGAAGAAATGATGTTATCTCGATATAACGAGAATTATCCCAATGTAACCAGAATATAACCCATTGAAACCCAGAATTTCAGCCTGGATTGAATAAACAAATGCTTGATAACTATATGAGGGATAGATCAGAACACCTGACATTAGGTCATATAATCAAAGAAGGGGAAATCAAGAACATGGGGGAGCTACTGGGGAAATACTCTTTTACCACTCAAGAAATATTTACATATTTTCAATTAACACCTTATGTTAAAGCACTCAGTAGAAAGATGACAATCTCTGAGAAAGAAACAGGGTTCGAAAAATGATCTAAGAGGGAAGAGAGAGGAGGTAAACACGCACAGATATATGCAATCTTAAATGCAGGGGAGGAAAACCTACCATATTTTACTAGTGCCTGGGAAAGGGATCTTGGAAGACATTTACTTTTCTTGTCTATATGATAATCCCTTTCCCCTTTAATTTTCCTGAAGAATCGGTAAATATAAATGCACAAATGTATATATGTATGGATTGTATGTATTAACGGAAATTCTAAGAAGTGAGATAACACATTTGTTGTCAAATTTTGATATTGGAAATAAAGATTATAAAAAAAAGAAAGAAATGGTGTTATACATTTTTGCTAATTTAGTAAGAACATAATGCCATCTGTTTATGACCTTATAGTGGGTTTATACTAAGTTCAAATAATGCACAGCAGACATTAGCATATAATTTGCCTTAATCTAGTTATCTCTTGTTATATTTATTTGTAAATCATTTTATCAAGGTCATAAGGTCTCTGCTAAAGGTCTCTGCTAAAGGTATCAGTTTGTGCACCACATTTGTATTGCTCTTATTATTTATTATCCAGGCAAAGAGCTTTATTTCTTTTGTTACACCTAGAAATCTATTTTACGGAAGAACATTCTTACTCTCAGATATGTCAAAATTTAATGTAATGGTAAATTATATTGTAGATAATGGAATAATATCTTCTGTCTTGCTTATTGCTTTGATTGCCCAAGGCTTCAAATTTAACTAATTAACATTATATGTTAGGCTGCCAGACTGTTAATAAGTTTATTATGAAGCTTAATTATTTAATATATATATATATATATATATATATATATATATATATATATTACACAATTGGTATACATTTCCTAAGAATCTGTAACGTTATTATTCTTCTCTTTAGACATTAAGCTTCAAAATATCTCAGACAGGGCTGGAGCCTCTAATTTTGCAGGTTCAATTTGATTCCAAGATCCCTTGTGCTCCTTTTCTTTAGAGTTCATAAAAAAGTTCATAAAAAATAGGAATAAAAGGAATAAACAACCAGTATCACTGCATGAATTATTCAGATGTATTATTGCAAGTTCATCTCTGAACTATCTATACAATTGGTTGGACTATCCATCCAGACTTGATCTGATTTTTTTTATAGCATTTATGTCAAGTTTAACTTCATCCTCTGAGAAAGGTCTATTCAAAAAGTTTGCC
Organism: Pelodytes ibericus; assembly: GCA_036172795.1. NCBI lineage: Eukaryota > Metazoa > Chordata > Amphibia > Anura > Pelodytidae > Pelodytes > Pelodytes ibericus. The sequence goes on along the minus strand of CM069862.1, from coordinate 154,668,638 downwards.
TGGTCATGGGACATTGTCTTCATTTTTCTGTTTTAAAAAAAATCTTCAGTGTCATTTGTTTGGCTTGATATATTGTATAGATTTTGATAGGAGGTATAGAATGTGTGTGTATATATATATATATATATACACACATACATACAGGTTGAGTATGAAGAAGTATTTTGGGTAACCGGTCATTTCAGATAACAGATCATTTTCACCAATAAGAAATATTAAAGCCTCCCAGCACTCATGAAATTCAGTCATATCAATGTAAATAATGTATATACAAATATAAGGATAACGGATCATTCTGGATAAAGGATTTCTGAATAAGGGATAATCCTTTTACAGTGCATTAATACAATAACAAAAAAAGAAGCTGGTCAAATCTAAAAAAGCAAAAAGAGAAAAACAATATACTTTAATAACCACATATCTCAAGAAAGTAAAAAGGTCAACTATAGTATTAAAACGATATGGAGTTAATGCTTGTCTCTTTTTGACCAATGCTGCAAATTTGGTTTTAACCCTTAACCTTTTGAATACCCCCCCAAAATATAAACCAGTTGGGTGTTTTTTTAAATTAAATTATGCAGAAGCACTGTGTTACGAATATACCTTTCTTGTGGTTCATCCCATGTATTGCATGTCACATGTTAAAAAATAAATCACATTAGGGGGTGGACACACATATACTGCGCATATTAAATATTTTATTTGTCAGATTTAAATCCTGCTACTTTTAAAAAAAATGTTTTCTAGTGGTACTTTTTTTTTTTGATTGGTATCTTTTGTATCGCTTTTAACTAATTCCTGTCTCAAATTAGGGTCTCACCTAAATATCAACCTAACAATAGAGGGGAGCATTTTACTTAGATCTTTTTACTTTTGCAAGACTGGCCATTTAATATTACTTTCCTTTATATCAATTGGACTCCGTGACATAGGACCCATTTGAGGACAAACCTGGAAATAAAAAAAATAGCAGGAATAAAGGACTTAATGGACTGAACCAACAAATTTTTATTATATTAGAGAAATCATTTTTCTTATTTATTTTGATGTGTGGTGACTTGGTGGGGGATAGGAGGGGCTGCATTTTCCATGTGTGAAGGTAGTGGGGACATTTGGCCATTTGACCTTAACCCCCTTTCCAATAACAGACACAAGACTTGTCTTGGTGAATAATAGGCCACAGCATTTATTAAAACCATTTCACAAAATATACAATTTTTTATCTTTATTTATATAAAACTTTAATACATAACTTGTCCTTGCCAATGCTAACAATAAACAACTATTATTTACAAACCCTGGGTACTTCCCCTTCTGTCTTACCACATATCCAAACCATCCAGGCTTTACACACCCCCTTAGAGGACTCACCAGTAGCCAGCCTTTGGCTCAGTGGAGACATCAAACCATTTGAGATTAGGGGAGGGCTAAGCCCGCTTATATTATCCTCCCCATTTAGTTCCGATGCCACCCCAATTGGCAAGGACACATCCTGCCTGCTGTGACAAGAAAAAATAAATTAGTACATCGCATAACACCCTACAAACTGACACAAAAAAGGGGAAGGAGGGTGGGACCTGTTACTGAGCTGGCTAGTTATTTAAAATGCAAAGGGAATTTCCATAACACACAGCCTTTATAATCTCTCCATTACCCCCCCTGGTGGACATAATGATCTATACAGACACACACATGCATTTAACACATTCAAGCCCCACACTCACACCAGGACCTCGTACATCTAGCTATGCTTGCCTCCCAAGGCTCCCAAGTGCTAAGGGAGGCTCTCCATTTATGCATATTTTGCCAGATTCTGAGGTGCTGGTGTTGATTGATTCATTTATACCAACAAATCAGGTTTTCTTAATTTTTTCTGTTTTCCATATGCATGTTGTCACGAACACGGGCTATTGGACCGACTGAGACAGTGGAGAAAGTGTGGGAGTGAAAGGGTTAATGACACCAGATCTCTGGTTACCTGTTGCTAGTCCCAGCAACTATTAAATTAACCCCTGCAATACCTCCTACACTATTACCCTAGTACACAATTTGCTGCCACCACCAAGACTTTATATCCGGGCGTCTTCGGTTACCCCAAACACAATACAATATAGTATCACAACCTTACTTTACTGATCAGACACATATATAATTAACCCTCTGGTAACGTGTTCTACCTGAGCTTATCAGAAGAGTGAGTTCATATTAGAGAACACAAACAAGAGCTGATTAATTAATCTGAAAAAAGGCTTCACAATGCTGTGTACAAAAATACAGAAATAGATGACATACATAAATTTAAAGTACAAGTGCAAAACAGTCCATAAAATAAAATAAGAGAAAACACAATTGTCTTTCGGTTTATAGACTTTCGGTTTATGGAATACATGTAATGCTTTTGGCTTTCTATAAACCTAAATAGAGTCCCCATTCATACGAATAGGTCAGTTGACCTATTCTTATGAATGGGGACTCTATTTCGGTTTATAGAATAGCAATAGCATTACATGTATTACATAGACCGAAAGTCTATAAAACGAAAGAGATTCGGTTTATAGACTTTCAGTTTATGGAATACATGTAATGCTATTGCTATTCTATAAACCAAAATAGAGTCCCCATTCATAAGAATAGGTCAATTGACCTATTCGTATGAATGGGGACTCTATTTCGGTTTATAGAAAGCCAATAGCATTACATGGCTATTGTCTTTCTATAAACTGAAATAGAGTTCGGCCGAACCTGCCAAAACATCCAGGTGTCCGCTCAACTCTAAAAATTACACCAGCTTTTACCAAGTGCAATCAAAAGAGGTAGAAAAAATATTCGCAAAATTGCCTGTTTTTATTCTCAGTTATGTCCGTCTTTATTCGCAATTTGCTCGTATGTACTATTTGAGTGTGAAATGTTTAGTATATTGCAAAAATAGGAAAGCGTAAAAATAGTTTTGCACATAAATTATATTTCCGTTTTTTTAGTACATGCTCCTCTTAGTGTGCTAATCTTTGCTACACCCACTGTGTTCTCCCATTTCCCTTCAGTCTTCCACTCACTAACGTACCTTCTCTACATATGGTTGGCTAAATTTTATTATAGTTAGTGTTGTTATGGAAAATGTTTAGTTCAGTTCTGTTTATTCCACCTGTGCTTTGTCACCATTCTAGTGGAACTACTAGGTTTGTAATTAGCCAAGTCTCTCCCGCCCTATATCTTTTTCTGTACCTTACTTATTTAGGGCACAGCATGTGGATATGTAGAGACTGATTACCAAACCCAGTAAAATTACATATCCAGAACTAGTATTAATGTAATGACATACAAATGTGTAACACCCCAGCCAAAGGAATACTGGGTGCTACCTGTTACACTTTTAGATCAGGTTGTGAAGGGAAGTTCTTAGTAACCTTGTGAGTTTGTCAAATTAGGTTATTATATGCAATCCATAGTTGCTAACCGTTCATCTGAATTGGAGATTTTTTCCAATTTTGGCCTTAAGTTTAAAATTGCCTCTTTCATGACTAAAGCCCTTAGTGTAGCCACATCCAAAGCCCCATCAACAGTTAGCTACTATTCCCAAAATAATCATCTAGCAATGTTGTTTGCTCAAAATCATGGGAGTTGCAGTCCGCAAAAGTTTAATGTTGTGTATCGTAGCTCTGGGATGTGTCTAATTTTGGCACTCCAGAGGAGATGGGGGCAGATGCCTCTCTTTCCCCTCTCCCCAAACGCCCAAGGCTTCACCTATTTTTTGCATGAACCATTCAAATCTTAGCACTTTTATGTGTAGGGCTTGACCTTTCTGAATTAGCACCCTTGAGTGTTATCTGTTTTTTTTGGAAAATGATACGTAAAGGCACACTACCGCTTACATAAGATGTAATTAATTAACCTGATCATTTAAAACAAATGCCACTGGGGTTTTTATATGAATGAATTAATTGCATATAGAAGGAAAAATAAAATGAGGTGTTTATCTCCTGGATCCATTTTGTGAATATTTCCCATGATGCAAATCTTTTAGCCCATCTCACTTTACATCTGTGGCCAAAGCCTGCATGATGATGTCATAAGATACACCCATGCTCTCTTACTAGTTCCTGTGTATCATAGTGGGCAGGACTAGATGGCTGTTTCCAACCTTTTTTACCTTCCTTCCAACACACAGAGAAGGGATTAACCTGATCAAACAGGATCATAACTCCGCCCCTTTTGATGTAATAGTTACATTACCCTCCCATTCAATGATCCGAATTCTGACTTATAGACTGCATTCTGTGTCAAACTGAGATATTTGTGCTGTAATGACTATCATAGCTATTCTTTTTACAACATTTATTTGCATCCTAAACCACTGTAATAGGTTTTATAGATAATAATATACAAAGTGCTATATAATTAATAATAAGGATAATTTATTTGAACTTCATTTTCTAAAATAGACAGACTATTGTTTTTCAATCACCATGTATGGTCACTTGGTTTTGTGTATAGGTTTGACGTGGACTATTGTTGTCAGGTTCTGTCCTCTTTCCCTTTCAGTTGTCTTTTTTTTTTTTTTATTTTATTATAAATATCAAAACATACATTTACATTACAGTTGACAACATATATACTTCTGAATAAAGATTTAGCCGTGCTCCAATTCCCTCCATATTCCTAATCAATTTCCAGAATCACACACATTAAAAAAGTGCGACATGACGGGGCATTCCCAATTCTTATTCTCCCTTTATTTTAAGCAAATTCCATTTCTGCCATATGGCAACATATTTTTCTAAAGTGCCGGTAGCTTGAAAAAAACCTTTTTCCATATCCCTTTGCATATTAATCTGTCTTCCCACCTGAACCCAAGTTATTTTTTCTTTCTTAAGCCAATTTCTTGCAATAATGATTTTTATAGCTACCAACATCTGATGTACAATCCCATGATGGTGTTTCTCTATTCCCCCCATATTTAGATGGCAGAGGGCTATTTGTGGGCAGGGTTCAACTTCAGTATCAGTTATTTCAGAAATTTTCCCAAACTTTCAGTTGTCTTATTCTACCTGTTTGATCTCCCTCAGTTTTTGTCCTTAGTCTGTACACTCACAGTATTATCTCGCTCCCATCAAGTTGTGATATAACCAGTTACATTGCTGTTTTTTCACTCTATTTCTAACACTGTCACTTCACCCTTTTGACCTGGTAATGATTTTATTTAACCTAGAATGATCTAATACAAGTTACACTTGGTGTGCTTATGAACTTGTATTATCATGTGTTGTTTTCCAGGCTATGAGATCTTACAAACATAAGGTAATCTCTGAGGACAAAGCTAAATGTCTCCAGTTACCATAATATTTTTGGTGATCTACAATGATCCATGTGATGAACATAGATACATTTTGCAAAATACCGTGAGACATATCAAAGCTATGCATGATTTTACATGAATACACATATCAAACTACATTTACATATTTAGCATAGTTGCCAATGGTCTCGAATTTATTGGGGCAGTCTTTTTTGGGGGGTCCTGTCCCTTCAAATTCAGGTCTGTCCCAGTTTAAAAATAGTCTATGCACAGTGCATTGCAACACAGCCTAGACAGGCTTAGACATCATAAATGGTGGTAAATGAGCTCCATACGCAGTGTCACATAACTCAAACTACTTTAGGATATGCCCCCTTTTTGTCTCTGGAGCAACAGTTGTCAAGTATCATTCATTAATCAATGATATGTTCTTTTAAGGGTTCGTGTTGGGTGAGTAATGACCTCATGTATTTTCTATAATGCTCCAAGGCCAAACATGAGAGCTAACTTTTGGCATATTGCCTTAGAAATTTAGAATTAATTAACTTTACATGTTCGAAATGCGCTGACTTTTCTTCCAAGTAACAAAATTTAGGAAAGGCTGGTGCCAAGTTGGCTACTGTGAGTTTTTCAGTGTTCGAGTCAAGTCATTGTTAAATCTGTGAAGATCAAGTGCAGAAGAAATAGTGGAAAGTTCTGCTGGGAAACAGTTAATAAGTAAACACGTATGGGTCTATTCACTAAAATTCAGAGGTCAACTTTCATTTTGAGAGACAAATTTGGCACCAGGTTTGAATCTTCCTAATTTTTTCAATCAAACTCAAGTACCAAATTTTACTTAGTCTCAATAATAGCTTTTATCGTTTTACCCACTATTATTTTCAATGGGGAAGATTCAAACCTCGGTTTTGACTCTCAAAATGAAGTTGGAGCTGAGTACACTAAAGAAGAACAGAGTGGACACCAAGTTTTTGTTATCTAACTCTATAACTAGCAAAACTCAGCTTTGACATCTACAGTATGTCAACAGAGATTTTTTAGATGCAGTAGGCTATAAACCTTTTTCCAGTAGTGCAGTTTGGGATGTTGTTTATGTACAAATATTCTAGATTGTAAGCTTGCTCTCTACCACATGTATAGTTATGTCTCTGTTATGATCTTTTATGCTGTGCACAAGTGCTGTGTAAAATGCTGTTGTTAAATAAATAAATGGTAAATGTAATGATGTTAGTGACACCATAAAGCAAAGGATGAAACCAGCTTTCTCTTTTTACATAGTATGGCTATGGAATTGTAGTCTCTAAGACTGCCACCAATAGTTAAAAACAATGCTGGCATGCAATTCACCCTGCCTTAATATACCAGCCTGCCAGTCAATTACTGGGTGTTTGGTAAACTATAGTAGTAATTAGACATGTGCAAAACTAAAATTTTCGTTTCGTTTTCGTCCATTGCCATTTATAGAATGCCAATAGCACGAATGGACGAATGGACAAATGATTTTCGTTTATTAACCATTCGTTCATTCGTGTTTCGTTAGTTTAGCATTTTCGTTATTCGTTTTTCGGACGAATGGATGAAAATGCTATTTTCGGACGAAAATGCATTAGTCCGAAAACTAATGCACATGTCTAGTAGTAATGAGTTATGTGCAATTTTTTGCACCTCTGCAAACCTATTTTTCCCTGTTCTAATGGGTTAACAAGAACCTATGCTTCATGGATAACAGATCTTTGCTTCCTTTCTGGTACTGTCAAGTAGAGCCATGGAGTATCACTGTATGATGTCATATGCATATGCCCTCAGTCTCTTCCAGAGTATAGCTTCAACCTTCAAACAAAGGCACAGAATAGGACTTGCATATACAAGCAGCATTAGGAGGCTTCATTACCTTTGTACACCAGTGAAATGCAGACTGATGATCCATATGCAAAGTACATTAATTGTCTCATCAGTTTAAGTTTGGTTTCAACTGAAACTGCACCTCTCACATCTTCAGAAACATACATTTTCATGTACAAAATGTGTTTGTATAAGACACATTAGTCATAGTGATGTTTCGCTGATCATGCTTATTGTTTCTAATCAGTTGGCAATGGCCATGTTATTTCAGTGGTGAACACTGCCCTCTAGCTGAAGTTTAATATAATATAATATACTATCTGATTAGACATCAATTAGGATCTCCAGACTGAGTCACCAAACAGTAGCAGTCACATTTTGGTTCAGCACAACTAGGACATGAATTTCACATGGACGGCAAAAAAAAAAAAATACAAAAAAGTAACTCTCATACCTTTATAATACCCACTATGTTTTAAATGTATATTTTTTTATACAGAGAAGCTGATGTGAAAGCAGGGAAAAGAAAAAAGTTTGTCACAGGCTCAAATAATATACATGTGTAAATGAGAAATCCCAAACTGGGATGAGCATTCTGCAAGTACAGTGTAATTGGCTATAGAGTGTTTACAACTGTCGAAAACTGTCTGTGCGTCAAGGTTGGTAACAATTCTATAAACATAATATAAATTATATTTTAGTTTTTTTTTAATTGGCCAGTGCATAATTAAGCTCACCTGCCATGTCAAGGCACACTCTTAATAACCTCACCTATTTAGTGGGCACACAAAGTACTCATCACAATGGAGAAAGTAGCAATAAAGAATCGTGAATTTTTTTCTTCTTCTGCAAAAATTTGTTATATCACTCTTACATCAGGAGAACATTTTCTTCTGTGTAATATCAAGAATAATGCAACCAGAAACCACAATGCCCCTGATTCTTTTCCTGCATCTATGGGAGAGATTTATAAAAGTGGTACATGCAGAAAATAACTCCTAATATGGCAACAGAATATTTTATTTTATTGTATGTTCATTTTATGTAAATTTCGCATTATAAGTATTTGCACTTGTTGAACGTTGAAAAAAACAGCAATATATAATAAATAATATCCCATTTTCTGATAATCCATAGTGAGGTACAGTATACTAATCTGCACATTTAAAACTGGGGTATATACTTCATTCCAGATCTAGCTCAAGCAAAACATTTAGGATGCAGAATTGAAAATCTGATGGTTTTCCAGGTTCTTTTCCCTGTGCCCACCAGAGAAATGTGTGAGCATTTTCTGAGTGGCTGCCACACCCACATTTGCTGGCCTCACATTTTACCATACCCTGTATCCCAACGATGAAACCCCACAAAACTTGGGAGTTATGCTGCAGATTCATACTGGTATGAAGGAACTAATGAGAAATGACTTCAAGATTGCAAGGATAGAAATGTCCTGCTATACCACCATATGCAACATCAACAGTGAAAAAAATGTTCTACTGATATCAAGTGAAAAAATGCCAAAACTTTTAAGTAATGGTGAGTTAAAGGTGAGGGTAAAATCCCTCCAACTGAAATTCAGTGGGTACCAGAGGCAATGCGAAACATAAATTTACACATATCAGACAACCCCGAAGGCTATTTTTCCCACATAATCATGCATTTACAAATTAAAGGGATTCTGGGTAGTGAAAAAATGTACAGTGAAATTTATAAAAAACGCTCAGAAAGATATTAGTGATAAGGTATTCAATATAGCATTAATACAGCAAATGCAAAACTTGTTTTCACCTAATAACTTAGTTTTAGAATGAATACTCACACTGAAAATATATATTACTGGCAACCAAAAAATGCTGACTGACAGGTTTAGTTTTAACAGTTTTTTACTGACTACCAGTAACCCCGGTGACCTTCTCTGTATAACTCTTTTGGGAAATTTCAGACTGTCAGTCTTGACAAAGAAGAAGAAGTTTGTAAGGTTTCCTGTAGAGTTATTTTACAAGAGCATATATATATATATATATATATATATATATATATATATATATATATATATTCTGTAGCACAATTACAGATGAGATACACAGAACACATAATAAGGACTGTATAATGTATGCAAAAGCTTAGAATTCTGGGAAAATCCTCACAGCTTCATGGAGATTGATTGTCTTTATATTTGGCAGAGAACAGGTAATGCCCTTTTGGAAGTAAATTGTTGCACTTGCAAAAGGCGATTGTTGCACTGGCAAAAGGCGATATCCTTCCTTAATGGACCACTCCTGCCTGAAATTAATTAAATACAATTAATATATATTGAAACATAAAAAAAATTGATAATTTTTTTAACAATACTTAGTTTAAAAAATGATCTTGTGCAGAATGTATCCTGTGTATCAATCCTCACGCTGCAAATAGTTTGGCAAAAAGTGGCACCAATCAGAGTTTTAAAAAACCTCTGCCAACAAGCCGGCTAGAGGTATCTCCTCCCTCTACCAAATTTCTCCAGCCCATGCAACCCACCATAGTTCATCTCAGAATGGGAAGTTGGGTGTACAACTAACGCAGGAACAATGGGATAAAATACTCCAACTTACCAAACACTGCTCATCTTTCACCCACTCTGGTGTAAAACCTCAACACCTTTACATAGAATTAATCCTGAGTTGCCTGGCAGGTGTTTGCACTGTGGTACTGATACAGGCACTGTGTTGCACATCTGGTGGAGCTGTAATTCGTCAGCCCTTATGGAATGGTATACAAGACATTATCAATAGTTTTTTTGATGATCCACTGCCTCTCCTTCCCTCTATTATTCCCCTTCCCCCCTGTACTGTACACTAAAGTTATTTTTTATTTAAAATTGATTTTGCTAACGAAAAAGAAAATTACAAACAGAGAGCTTTGGGGGGTATGGGAGTGCACTGCATTTATATACCACATGTATGGTGCACACTTTATACATGACCAATACTTCCCCTTTTACTTTGAATAGAGAAAGTGCTGAATGTGTAGTATAGACCATAGTTACATGCTCAGTTATGCAGATAATGAGCCAAATAAAGCAGTGGCATCCAACGTGTGGCCCGTTTCACAGGAAGGTGCGGCGCCTGCCCATAATCTCATTATTCCTATAAAGTATACTTTTGATTGAATGAAATTAATTTAAACTTGTTTTGAACTTCTTTTGTATAACCAGTTGTCTTTGTCTAACAAGCTAATCTTCACCATTATATAAATAAAAAAGAAAGAATGTGGCCCAACACGAGCAAGCTTTTCTGATTACATGGCTGAAACTTGGATGCCCCTGATATAAAGTAAACATGTTTTTGCTTGGGATAGCACTTTAATTAGCATTGCTGTATCGTTTGCATTAATAAACACATCCACCACTGTTTGAGGCAATAATTCCAGCGTACACACAATAAGGTGGACTAAAAGGATGTAATGTTTGAGGAGGAGAGTCATGTAAGTCTATGGTTTACACCCAGCCAGTATTTTACCAGCAGGCTGGCAAATAATTGGCTTGAGGCCTATTTTACATATATAGGCAATAGCCTGGGTGTTATATTTTTTTAGAACAAAAAGTGGCAACCCTGTGTAAGCCTATATTAGATTGTAAGCTCTCTTTTAACTCATGTCAATAATTATTAGATTATGCTATGTTCTGTGGTGCCTCTGTAATACCCCTAATCTCGTAAAGCCCTGCACACACCTTGAGGAATGAGTATATACAATTAAACTGGATTGATTGTATCAAAATACACTTAGAAATGTAACAAACCATACACATGATGTCAGTAGATCTCTATTAAACACTGCATACAAAAATATCTTTCACAGAGATCATTAAAATAATTATTGGAGATTTACTTTTTTTTGTGGTAAGTGAAGTTATTTATCTTGCCAAGTTTATATTTCATCACCATTGATTAAAAGAAGATTATGAAAGGGAGATTATCAGTGGAGAGCAAAGGAGAAGGTTCTGCTGCATAAATACAAAATATGAATTCCTGTTTGACGCTGGAGGGGATGCTTTAAGGAAAATAGTTGCTGATTCAGCTAGTTGGAACATGTTTTCAAGACTGGAATTTCTATATGAGGTGCATGTTAGTGCATGGGTATGTGAAAGTGTGTAAGAGCGGGTGTGTACAGGAATGTTATTGATGATTGTGTGTTAAGGGAGAGGAGGTTTAGCCTCATTTATGGAAGATAATTCATTATTTTAATTATTTTTTTTATTGTTTTTTTCTTACGTTCCAGTATAGTCTTCAATTTGGTACAATGATTTACAAAAAATATCACACTAAAAAACAGAGTTACGCACCAACACTGTTCCTGGTGGAATGTACTAGAGTTTGTGATGGCCAATTTGGTGATATACTATGGACCTTCACAGATATTGACACTCATCTTTTTGCTAAAAACAGACATTTGGCAAACTTTCATCTGCATCCACATTTTGCTTTAACATTTGCTCTAAAATCTAGTTGGGCTACCTACTTATCTATATGTTGAGGATGGGGATGAGGGTTGGAGGGATGAGGGTGGGGAGGGCAATGCTTAAGGTTAGAATATAATAATCATTCTTGGTTTAGGAATTATTTAAGTAGAAGGAGATGGAAAAGGCATTTATGGATAATTGCATATTCTTGGGGCTTGATGGGGGTGGGAGGAGGAGGGAGAAATATTTTTTTATTTTTTCTCTCTTTCTTATATTAGGGTCAGGATAGGGGTAGTGTAGGGGTGAGTTAGGACGAGAATAGGGAGAGGCTGAGTGAGTTTTGTTTTGAGATAGCATTAGGGAGAGGAAGGGCTTTTTTTTATTAGGGATGTGATAGGAAACATGGGGTCAATGAGGGGCAGTTAGGGATGCACTGCCCTAAACGTTTCTGCTGTATTTGTTTTCTTTTTGTCTTCCCTTCTTTCGCTCTGCCTGAATTTTTTTTCTCTCTCTCTCCCTCTTCCTCTGATCCTCCTCCCTTTGGGCCCCAAAATGTATATGGAAAATGTATATGGATATATGCCTGTGTATGTTGATTGGTTAGACTAACAAGGTTGAAGAATTGGATGCAATCTTGTGAAAGTGGATTTGATTGTGATTTGATCTTTTGTTTTCTTTTTTCCCTTTCTCTCTCTTTTTGTTGTATGTAGTTGATGTTACCTAGCAATAAAAATTATTAATAAATATAAAAAAGATATGTGAATATGTAAATGCAAAAATTTCAAAATTAGTCCTCCTCCATTTTGCACTCTGATTGTCACTTATGCTCCAGAAGTCACTCAGTGGTAAGTAACAGAGCGCCAGTACTAGCAGTAATTGTGATTGTTAGTGAAAAGATGTATTCTACCCCATTCAGTTCCTACTGGGAAAAAGACCACATAGGCAAGGTGACAGAAGGGCACAACAAGTCCACACAGGACTTTTCACTTGCTGTGAGATATTCAGTGACTGGAGAGAGCTGGATATGACACTATGTATCTGCCCTTTTGCTTATTTATGTGCCACTCTTTCAGCTGTCTGCCATCTGATAATGCCATTAGTGTATTAAACCTAGACCCTGTCACATCTCACCACACAATTTAAACCTGGGTTTATGTCTCCTTGTTCTATACCTACTGGGTGTGTTGAAAGTGACATATTACTGAGTTTGGTTGCCTTCAGCAATGTAATGTGAATTTTGGGCCTATCAAGAGTGGAAAAAACAAGGAAAGGTAAAAGTAAAGGGACCTTGATGTTTTAAATAACCTAGTCTGCAAGCCAATTCTCTATTACACTTCACCTCTGGTTGGCTCAGGCCTGCATTCACCCCTGGTTGGCTCAGGCCTGCATTCACCTCCGGTTGGCTCAGGCCTGCATTCACCTCTGGTTGGCTCAGGCCTGCATCCCTTCCTTCGGCATCACTTACTCTTTTTTCTGCATCGTGGATGGACGAAGAATCCTCTGAGTTCCTGGGGGATAATGCACATTAATAATGCTTCCTCCTATGGACTCCTACAATTACAGATATACACATACTCATGCTTCCAGTGAGACAACTCCAGAGTTGCAACCATCATGCCCAGTGCCTCATCTTTTATTTTAAATAGGGTTATTGCTGATCATGTGCAGTTCTGAAATTATTTGAAACGGGCAGCATGCTATTGATATTGTATGTACCCTTATGCAATGATTGAGCATGCAAAAAAGTTGACCATAGTATGTTCTATCAAAACAAGCAAAAATAAACATAATTTGCTAGGAGTGGACCTTTATAACTTAGTGTTTTTTATATAAAAAAGAAAATTAAGGTACAATTAAAGGTATGTTCATCCATAAGCTGGAAGCAGATGTTGATCTGGTTTAGACAGATTAGAAGTATAGTTATGTTTAATTCAGAGTAATAGATTTATTATGTATATTGCATGTGTTCTTTGAGCTGCCTTTACAGACAAGTGGTAAGTGTGTTAAAAGCAGCCACCTGAGTTTCTGTGTAATTGCTGTGCTAGAAGGGAGTGTCTGGTATGATTATTACTTTTTTCACGCTACAACAGATTCATTTTCTTCTCACACAAAAGCAAAATCAATCTATCGATCAAACACAAAGAAATGCCAAGCCTTCTTTATGTGTAAAAAAAATCTGGCACTTCTGCATGAAAGTTGCTTGCTTAGATAGAACTTAAAATACTTAGGCTTTACAAATGAATGTGCTTCAGGGGCCTGGGGAAAGTTATTTCAAATATTAGTTTGCATGAGAGATTTAGTAGTTTTTCCTGATTAGCATGATCATGCTTTCTTTGAAGAGCAGAGAAGTAGTATATTGCCATGTGCAATAAAAAAAATATCATGGGCATCCATACGATAGGACACGATGGGTAGAGGTAAACACCAATATTTTCCATGGACTTTGTGATGGACAATTTAATGATGGTTCTATGGAATCTATGGTTCTTCACAGACCTTGCGAAGGATATTGGTGTCCTTCTATGGACACTTTGCCTATCCCTGACAATAGGGCCATTTTACCTCCAGCAGTTTACTGTTTGACATGCAGTTGTACATGTGATGCAATTCTTCAAGACACATCATGCAGTAACAGCAGAGCATTATGGGCCATGGATCAGCCTCACTCTGACAGTCTAAATATAACCAAAGTGAGTACCAGTTACATTTAGGGAAACCACTCTTGTACATGGACTTCTGGGTTGGGCATGCCCCTAACAACATCACCAGTGACGCTGCCTAACAATGTGAATTTCTGGCAAAGACCAACAGGGTCTTTAAAGACTCTGGTTCTCTGTTTTTGTGTTCCACCTATGGGTACATATAAACAATAGGTGAAATGATTTGGTAAGTCAGAAGCATGGTACATCATGGTATACTGGTAATGAAGGCTCTCACTGCGCATGTTGTGACAAACTTATTTGTTTAAATGGAAGTGTTACTCCAAAACAGAAGCCTTCAGAGGAGAAGAGTGACTGCTACTGGCAGAAACCCTTGTTAACCCAACTGCTGAACTCCAAACCTGCTCACACATCAGTATTATTACACTGAGAAGTTTATCTCTTGTGGTTCACTTGCTAGCAACAATTAACACTAAACACAGCAGACCCTATGTGTTTCTTCCATTTAATATGCATACATTGTATTCTGTCTAGCTGTTGAACAGTGTATCTTCTGCTGTCCACTACTTGATTTTGCAATTAGTTTAGCTTTCATCTTCACAATTGAAATAGCTAATTCTGCAGATTCCAAGAAAACTGGGGGTATCCTGAGAACTTTTAATTAGTTTTACATTATGAATAATATAATAGTGAATCAATTACTCAGAATGCATGCATTGCCCTTGAAGTTAGAATCACGCCCTATTGCTAAATTCACATGGGAAAAAGCCAAAAAGATCACTTGTTTAGACTTGCACTTAAGCTAAGGGAGTGTGAATCTTCTACGATTTCCATGCAATAGGGTCCTGCGCTATGTCTCTTATGTCGCATTTCACAAGCATCATTGACCAGGTTGCAAAATGACCTTTACACACAGTGTAAATGAATTGTACAAATACAATACTATTACAAAGGTTAATGCACAAAAGGGACAGTAATAGCATGGACATATTGAGTTAAAGGCAGTCATTCTAGTAAAAAAAATACTAAACATGCTGATTTACGATTCTGCCCAAAACAAGAATGTCAAACATGTTAACACATTTAACCCTCGGAGAAAAGAATTGTAAAATTGTTGAAAATGTTGTTTTTTTTTAGCTTGAGTTCACATTTTGAAAGCAGGACTATCCGTCTGCATTCCATAAAATGAATAAAACATTACAAGTCTCATATTGACTAGGAGTACAATCAAATGCTATACAAGAATTCTATGATACGACTGGATTGGTTAAGTCTGGGAATATAGTTATAAGTGATATACATACCCCCGCTGATACGGGTCCAAAAGTAATATCCTGGTGAATACATGTGTAAATCAACTTCTAATCTGTGAATCTCTGTACAATATAATTGTGGTTTATTTTTTATCAAAGGAAAAATAACAAAGATTGAGGAAACATCAAGCAATAAATCATGTTGTAAAAATTATACACTGGGTGTAATGTGCCAGAGGTTAAATAACAAATAAATAGTTTTTTTTAACCCTTGGGTGAAAACAACCATGTCCTAGTGCAGAGGGAGACCCTCATTTTCTATGGGATCAGCAGGGGAGACCTAGTTAAGGTACCCCCTGCTGACCTCATGCAAAAATGATGGTCTCTCGCTGCATAAGCACAGAGAACCAGTTGCCAACCAGATGGCTGCCTGCTTGCTATGTAAGCAGGGCAGCTGCCAATCAGAGGATAAACTGGCGTGTACTATAAGAAGTACTTGCCAGCTTATCCTCGCACTAGAGACAGCTCACCTTTCACTTGTGCTTCTATATTAGAAGCAGAAGTAAAAAGTAAAGTTTAGTGTCTCTTTAGGGTTCTTTATAAAATTTCAAACAGTGCTCCCTTTTAGAGCCAGACATGTAAAATACATTCATTTTGCCTTCCTTTATCAGTTTCTTGTCCATTGCATTACCATAAGCTAACTTTTACATGAATTTGGTCTTTAGTGAGGCTCCATTTAATATCACATGACTCTAATGCGTCTCTGAAGTATCTGAGAAAGTTTGAAAAGAAAGATGAGGTTAAAAAAAAAAAAATTGTAAAAAACTTGTGCCGAATTTGTTCTTGCCTTGATTTGAAATGATAAGTTCATTAAAGTATTGTATAAAGCGTTTGTTCCTATATTTTCAAATATTTCACTACTCTTTAAGAATAACTTGTACAGTGAAAATATAAAAGTAGTGCAACATTAGTATGATTATTTGTATTGGAAATGGTGAAGATTAGTAAATGCTCTATCTAAATTAATAACAGATATGGTATCAACTGGTGTCTGTTTAACACTTTACAGTTTGGTTCCCACGGTTACACAATAACAATAGGAGCCAAATGAGCACAACCTCAACAACAAATTTATAAATGGAAATAATATAACAATACAACGATTATATTATTCCATAAGGTATTATTAGAGAGTTATATTCAATAACTAAATAACAGAATATCCACACACTTGAATAGGTTAAAGCATAACAAAGTTTAATGATAATTCTACAACAATATCTAATATAGGTTATACAAATAAACAATGCTAAATACTCAATCTATTAATAGAAACAAGAATAGTTAACTCTATTCAAGTAAAAGAAAGTAAAATAAAATATAAATGCTGATACTTAGATGTTACAGTGCCAGGAGAACTCAGGTGGAAAGACTGGCTTCAGCAGCAGCTTCTCCATTGTTGGAGCTTCAGGAAAGTTCTGAAATCTCTTTAACATGCATCTCTTTTAACATGAAGCATTTGTTGGTACAGCTTTCCCATAGTAACCCTGGTCAGGTGACCAAACTGTCAGACTCCATGTTGTTTACAGTCCAGTCCTGAACAATAGCCAGTATGTTTACCTGGAAACACTGTTGCTTAGACCACCAGCCACCTGCAAATACTCCACACATATAAACCAATATATATATATATATATATATATTGCTATTTAAGTGATATCTGTGTATAAGATCAACAAACTAGCATAAATAAATGCGTGTCTACAACATTATTGTATGAACAAAAATTGTTTTACTACAAATTGTAGTAATTTGCACATAGGGGATTTTCATAATTGCAATTTTGGTTAAAATGCATTGATATACAGTAATAAGATTATTTGTTTGCTAATGCAAATGATTTTGCTTTTTTTGTTTTAACATTTATGACATTTTTAGCATTTATGATCTACACAAACCTGATATAATCATTTTTCTCACTTTATTACTTGATTTATTATTAGTTTTCATTCGTCCCTTAAAAAAGTATTTTTTAAAAATTAATTGAGGATGTTGCAACATAAGTTACAGTTTGCAGGCTGTGATAACTATAGATGTGCTCATATAATTATGACATTATAGTATTAGCATGGACTGAAGAACATTGTAACAAGTTATACTGGAGCAGTTGGATTCTTCCAGGGTCAGATAGGCTTGTGATTGCCATGTCAGGGAAGGGCAGAGTGGGGCTAAGTTGGGGAGGTTTTAAGGTGAGGTTACTTTTGCAGTGTTATATGCACAGCAATCATTTTTATATTGTACGGACTTTTTGTCCTTCACCCTTCATTTTGTTTCATTGGTATTTTGCTACTACTTTTTTTTATTGTCACCCCCCATTTAACAGGGGTAGTTCCACTTAGCTTAATTGTACATGTTTTAATGCATGAGAAATTTACTTATTTTTTACTTTAAAACATCTTTTTAACTTTAATAACCTCTACAGTTAGTGTCATCCAATAAGGTGTGATATATATTTATTGACATAAGCCAGTATATCAATAGACAGTACACACAAATAGCACCAGCCAACGAGCGAAGCAACACCTAAAACCAGAAGTGTCTCAATACCAGCAGAATAAATAACAAAAGGCAACACAAAATGGGTAAAGGTGCGCAAATCCATACACACCAACATGCTGACAAGCTGTTTGGTGACAAACATGGCACTGGTAACTTGTTTTGGGGCAAAGATGTCACTGACTAGTTGTTTGGGGACAAATATGGTGCTGTTAAGTTGTTTGGGAGCATATATTTTACTCACAAGCTGGGGGACAGAGATGGCAGTGACAAGCTGTTGGGCGATATATATTTTCCTGTGTTTCCATATAAACTCCATTCATAAAAAATATGTTTTAGGGGATGCAAAATGTGTGTTGGTTGGTAGTTGTTTGAAGAAAAGGGGGCAAACATATTTACATGGTCTATTTAATGGTTTTCAGGAACTAATTAGTAATATTCCAGCAAAACTTGCTCCTTTTCTGAAATGCGAATTATATCTGATTATTAAATGAAGTATTAAGTATTATTAACAGTTTTATAGTGAAATAAAAGCTCAATAGGATGTTTATCCACTATAAGCCTCCTGAGTGCAGGCAATTAAGACTTGTTAAAATACCTCAGGGAAATTGTTGCTGACAGATGCCTACTAATATAGAAACATGGGTGGTTTAGACTCAGATTTTCTTTGTATTTTTAGCACAGGTTTTTTTAATTGTATACCAATAAAACAGCATTGGCACGATGTTATTGAAACAACTCCCTCTTCTGTGAACATATATGAGAAAAAAAGTAGTAATAAATCAACCAACCAGGCCAAAACTGTTATTAAGTGGAATTGGTATGGGTCTGCGCCAATAGGAAATGAAGGAAGTAGAGAGGAGTGAAAAAGGGGGGAAAAGCTGCCGACAAAACACTAGAGAGCATGTTCCTAAATGCTCACGAAGAAAGGGGAAGATAATAATGGACACAACTCAATCCAATTGGCTCCATTACATGTCTTTTATTAAGGCAAGAGATTGAGAACCATTGTGCAAATGGATGTTTGTGTATGATTACACATACACATGTATATATAACTAAATAAAGATGTTTATCAAAGTTATTACAGAGTGACTGATCCTTCAGACTCATCTATAATAGAAATCTGCACTTAAGCAGACAGGGGATTTCCATTGGTATATTGCTCCTTTACCTGTTCAATAACATACTGTTAATCATTCTGGTGGTTGCCTATAATTCCCAGCTGAATTTGAAGCTATATTTAGGGTTGCCAGCTAGTCTTTAACAAATTCTAGTTATGCCTTTGCCTCCATAGACTTAAAGGACATCTAACCTTTATTTCTAACATTAATATATTTTAATGGATCTCCAGTAGAAACTTGATTTAAAGGTATCATTTCTCATTTTACGTGTGTATTTCCCTTGCTTGTAGGTGCTCCGTCCCCTGTGGGGGCCTCCATCTTGATTCATCTTCTTCTGAGAGTGCAATACATCCTTTCCTCTCATTCATGGGGATTTGTGGGGAATGTAATTTTCAACTGTCTGCTATTTATAGTACAGTGTGCATCCTTAACCTGTGGTCATATTGAAAATAGTATCAGGAGCCGACAGCTAGCTGAACGAGCCTTTACAGCACATTCAACCGGGCAAATTGGACCTTTTACTATAAGTGACAGTACAGATCCCTCACAGCATCTGTAGTGTTACTAAGGTAAAATTAGGTGTAGAGCTAGGGTGGCAGTCTGGTGGGGGCAGTAGCAACATGACTATACAGTGCAACAGACAAGCCAGCGGTACCATTGTTGGTGGTACATCTTCCCTTCCTTGCACTGTCTGCATAGTCATGAGGGATGCTGCACTAGACCACCAGGAAGCAATAGGGATGTTGGGACTATATGGTGTAGTGGAAAGAGATGTAGGGGTGCTATAGTGTAGTGAAAATGTGAGGAAGGGGTGCAGCCTGAAGGGGAAGGGGTGTGGCAAATGAGGGTTGGCGAGGTACATGGGTTAGGTCAGGCCTAGGTTGGCAAAAAAAAAAAACTAAATACACCACTAAGTGGGAGGGACAAGGGATATTATGCTTGCTATCTAAACATGTATTAATTACATTCAGCATGTTACATGGGATTCAATCGGGATAGACCCAGACATTGATCCCTGGCTTATTGCACCTAGAGGGACACCAGTCATACCACACTGATGAGGTCTGTGATAGCCTTATGCCTATTCCATGTGTGTGTTCTGTAATGGTGACAGTGAGCAAAAAATAGTTGATGCCCTTCCCCAGTAGGTACCATCCTATTTGGAAGGTTATTTCAGTGCTGGACATCCTCGATAAGATGTGGCTCCCACTTCTTTTGTCTAGATTAAATGCTGACTTATTGTTGCTAACCAGTAAGTAAAAAGAAGTTTAGTTCCACTTTAACATTTGCCTCAACCCATTTTTTTTACGGGCTGGGTTTTAACAATATGTAACAATATTAGTTATATGTTAAAGATATCTTACAAAATGAAAAACATTATACTGATACAGCTGTGTAATATTGAAAAAAATACCAATTAAGCAGCTTTTAAAACACATTTGAGCTTACAATTCTTGTCTCTTGTCATGAGAATATTACATAATGAAACTGGCCTCTTACAATTAGCTGTTCATTTAGAACAGGGGTCCTCAAACTACGGCCCGCGGGCCACAAGCGGCCCGCCGAGAACATTTGTCCGGCCCGCGGGGGGTGCTGCCGGCACCCCCCGCTCCCCGCTGTTTACCTTTTTTTTTTTTTCTTGGCATAATATTACTGGGCATCTGAATGGCATAATATTCCTGGACTCTGACTGGCATAATATTCCTGGGCATCTGACTGGCATAATATTACTGGGCATCTGAATGGCATAATATTCCTGGGCATCTGACTGGCATAATATTACTGGGCATCTGAATGGCATAATATTCCTGGACTCTGACTGGCATAATATTCCTGGGCATCTGACTGGCATAATATTACTGGGCATCTGAATGGCATAATATTCCTGGGCATCTGAATGGCATAATATTCCTGGGCATCTGACTGGCACACTATTTCTGGGCTCTGACTGGCATAATATTCCTGGGCATCTGACTGGCATTATATTACTGGGCATCTGACTGGCATAATATTCCTGGGCTCTTACTGGCACTCTATTCCTGGGCTCTGACTGGCATAATATTCCTGGGCATCTGACTGGCACACAACAGGAAGCAAGCAATTTGCCACCTAGACTTCCGGTAACAAAAGCTAAGAAACTTGTTTTTCAGAATAGTTTATGCAGTGCTAACCTTTGGTGCTTGCGCTGGAAATTTCTTCTTGGGATCTACTATTTTTCTGTAAAATAATTTTATACATAGTGGATCTTTCTTCAAGAGCAACACACATTACCTCACGTTCACAACCATGCATTTAAGTATATGATTGACTAATGCGTACTATAACTTGCACAAGCTTTAAGAATCCTCCAATAAAGCTACCAAGACTTGTATGTCATAAACCTGACTCTGCTGACTCATCTCAGCTATGCAAATGTTTTCCCACCGAAACTGCAAACACAGGCATTCCTTATTTTTTATTTTTTTTGCACAATTTATAAATTTGTAATGTATTTTCTTTGCAGTATAATGCAAAAGATAAAATACAAACAGTACAAATAGAAACAGATACATTATACTGATGATTCATATTGCACAATAATGGATTCAAAATGGTCCCATTGTGTTGCATATAACTGATTATTCCATCTACCACCCTAATAATGATTGTCCTAATAAAAGTATTTGGGTAATCATAAGCACATGTGTTAGAGAGTAGATAGATAGATAGATAGATAGATAGATAGATAGATAGGTAGATATAAAAATAGATAAGGGTAGAAAGAAATGTGGAGAAGGAGGGGGAGAGTTGATTGATAATATGTTAGCATATATGCTATTATTTATTGTTTGAAATTGGGGGATTTCTTTTTTTGGGTGTGGGGGAATTTTTACATCCAGGTTTTCATTAGGTTATCATACAGATTGAAGATTTCCTAGTGCGTATTTCCATATTTAAAATGTGTGTATTATCAGGTTCTCTAGTTCAAATATAATAGGAATTGTAGGGGATTTCCATTTACAGGTCAGTACAATTTTTGCTGCTATAAGAATGTGAAATATTAGTTGCTTTACATGTCCCAGTATCTCCTCTGGTAGAATGTGTAGTACAGCTGTTTGGGGGTTAGATGGCAAGTCCACCATATGTGAGTCATGAAACCTACCACTCCGCAGTCTCTCCAGGAAAGAATGATGTTTGGAACATATAAGTCAACTAGTACAGAGCGAGTATTTTGAGGTTGAAGCTCCACTTTTCTTCAGCTGCATTCTGAATTTTAACCACAGAGTGGCAGTCAATTACAGTTCATGGTTTAAAAAAATGTATTACTTATAATACATGATAAAAATATGCTGCAGGAAGTATATGAACACAGGGAGTGTCAGAACACATGTTCTCAAAGTATGATGTAATTTTATAAGGATGCTGTCTAATAGAGACGTACATAAAATTAGATTTTTGGATTTCATTCTTTATTAAGAGTTTTATGTATAATAAAATACAAATACACATGCAAAACAAATTTAGTTAATACCAAAAGTGTTGAGCGAACTCGAACCGCACTGTTTGGGTTCGTACCGAACATTACGGTTTTTGGACCCCGGAACCGAACACGGACATTCCACTGTATGTTCGTGTTGGAGTTCGGGGTTTGGCAGGGCCGGCGCCACCTGTAAGGCGACCTAGGCAGCCGCCTAGGGCGCAAATTAGCAGGGGGTGCCGGAACAGTGAAAAAAATAAAATCCTCCCCCTTCCCCCTTACTTACCTCCTGGCTGCTGCTCTGTCTCCCGGTGCAGGTCCGTGTCTGTGAGGGAAGCGTTGTGCGCTCCCCTCCAGCTGATACGGATTCAGTAAAGTTTGTTTAAACTTTTTTTTTAAACAAACTTTATTGAATGTGCATTGGCTGGATGGGAACGCACAACGCTTCCCTCAGAGCCATGGACCTGCAGCACAGGGAGACTGAGCAGCAGCGAGGAGGTAAGTAAGGTGAAAGGGGGGAGGAAGAGGGTGGCTAAACGCTGGCACATTGAGAGGCATAATCCTGGCATACTGAGGGGCATAATCCTGGCATATTGGGTGGGAAAATCCTTGCATATTGAGTGGCATAATAATCCTGGCATATAAGGTGGCTAAGTCCTGGCACATTGAGAGGCATAATCCTGGCATATTGAGGGGCATAATCCTGGCATATTGAGGGACATAATCCTGGCATATTGAGGGGCATAATCCTGGCATATTGTGTGGGAAAATCCTGGCATATTGAGTGGCATAATAATCCTGGCATATTGGGTGGCTAAGTCCTGGCACATTGAGAGGCATAATACTGGCATATTGAGGGGCATAATCCTGGCATATTGAGGGACATAATTCTACAGCGATTATTCAAATTACAGTGATTATTTTAGTGGGTGCTATACTACATATTTGTACCCTGCCCTGAGCCCAGTGCCACAGAGAGTGCAGTGCACTTGCAACTGCATGTGTGCCAGGCACATGACTTTAATCCTGTTCTGTTAGCTCAGTGGGCAACATCTAGGCATTTTTAAATACTACAATTTGTTGGTGTTTAATATTACAAATACTGTGCTTACAGCGCACTTTGAAAAATTCGAATAGTTTTAGGTGGTAAATAGTACATTTGCTTCTTGCGGTGCACTTCATATCTGAGAGTCAAATAGAACAGTCCAATACTGTGCTTACAGCGCACTTTGAAAAATTCTGGCTACCTCCTCCTCCTCCAGCGCCGCTTCCACCTACACTGAAATGGTCACCGCCTCCTCAACCTATGGGTCACTTAGTATAAACTGAAAGAGAATACCCTGCACTCCAACCCTCTCTCAAATGGATAATTCTGTTGATCCTCCTGGCAGCCATGCTTTAGATTTAGATTTATGTTCTTCCAAAGCTAAAATCAAAGATTCCATCTAGTGCTATTTTATGGCTCAGCTGTATTTGTAATTTGTATGTATTTTATGTTATTTTAAGTTATTTCCCTATCCACATTTGCTTGCAGGGCACTTGTCCTACTCTTACCCACATTTTACTTCATTTTGCAGCCCTCTAGCCCTTTCCAGGACTTTTTTAGAGGCATTTTAGTGGCCAAAGGTTCATGTCCCCATTGACTTCAATGGGGTTCGGGTTCGGGGTCAAGTTCGGGGTCAAGTTCGAGCACGTACCCGGACATTTTTTCGAAGTTCGGCCGAACCTGCCGAACCCGAACATCCAGGTGTCTGCTCAACTCTAAATACCAACAAAGTTAATACCGACAAAGTAACAAAGTGCATATTAAAGATGGTTTACATTTTTTTTTAGTGTTATAGCCACAAACACTAAACCAGTTTGTTGTGTATATAATTTGATCCAAATATTCAGAGTAGGCAAAGCTTCGTAATTTGGAAAAATTTGGAAATCATACACAAATTTTGGTATAAATGTGCCCTAAATTCAGTCCTCAATGCCACCAATGTTTCAGGTTTTTAGGAGTTTTTCCTGCCAGCATAGTTCAACCAGCTACCCAATGATTATGAAAGATACATCTATGCTAGTTAAAGGGAGTTCATTTAAACAGTTGCAGTGTTCATGAAGAACATAATACAGACTTTGTAAATTTTGTTGTAAAAGTGTAATGCATAATTTAGAAGACAAATGTGTTTCAGAACTGACTGTGCTGTTTTTCTGCTTACACCTTGTGGCACCATTTGCAAATTAATCTTCCGTCCATGGTAGATTTTAATAAAAATGTATTTAGCTACCTCTGGACTATAATTGTGGATGTGGATGCACAGTTTCATGACAGCTGTATGAAAATTGTATGACATGAATGTACTAGTGTGCTATAGAGATAGAAATGTGTAACGCCTCTTAGGTTCATTCATATGATTAGAATGCAATGAGTTTAGAATGGGCTTGTGTGTAACTGCTAACTGTCTGATTATGTAAATAGCTGTGATAACTTTAGTGCTGTATTTAGTGTGAGGCAAAGAAGGCAAGTGCCTAGGGCAACACCTGCCTTGTATGCCCCTGGGGGATGGCACAAAAAAAAAAAAAAAAAATGCCCCTCACCACCACTCTGCATGCAAGCAGGCAGCATGGAGAGCATAACAGAGATGACAGAGAACTGTCCATGCTGCTTGTTCGCCCCCCCCCCCCCCCCCGCGATATGACGGGGAAGTGCCGACAGGTACGTGACCTGGGAATATAACGTCAGCCACGTGCTGGGTCATGTGACCTATCTGCACACAGCGCACGGGGAGCCGAACAGATAGCATGGTACCACACCATGCTGCCTGCCACTAGCCACCAGGGTAAGTCATGGGTAAGTCAGGGTAAGTGAGGGGGTATGGGAGCATGTAATAAGGGTGATGGAGGCATCTAATGGGGGATGGGGGTGAGCTAATGGGGAGATGGAGGGGATCTAATGGGGTGATATGATGGGGCATGTAACGGGGGTGATGAGGGGCATGTAATGGGGGTGATGGAGGCATGTAATGGGGTGATGGATGTGATGTAATTGGGTGATGGGGGCATGTTATGGGGTGATGGGGTGATGTAATGGGTGATGGGGGCATGTGATGGGGTGATGTAATGGGGGGGTGATGAAGACATGTGATGGAGAATGTAATTGGGTGATGGAGGTATGTGATGGGTGCATGTAATGGGGTGATGGGGCATGTCCTGAATGTGCAATGTGGGTTATGGGGCATGTCATGGGTGTGCAATGTGGGTAGGGGGATGCCCTAAATTTTGTCTGCCTAGAGCAGCACAAAACCAAAATACATTGCTTATAAGGTTATAAGTCGTTAATTAGTATTAGGAATGGTTCAGGATTAAGATGGCCATCCATGTGAACTATAAATGCATGTAATGCCTATATTCTGTATTGCAAAATCCTGTCCTGAACATCTTATTTTCCTGCAGATGCATTTGTGGGGGTTCTGCCCTTCCTCTAATGACAGCATTGGATGCTGTTTTCCTTGGTCTGATTGTTGATACTCAGCATGATGTGGCAAACATGGACCATAAGTTGCAGAGCAGGTGCAGGTGAGAATGTTGTACCAACATGAGTGTAAGTCTTGAACTGAACACTACAGCTGACTTTTGAGATACAAGCAAGCTATATTTGACTTTCAGTGTGCTAGATTAGCCTAGATACCCCTGCATGTGAGACAATTCCCATGCCTAACATCCCTCTATCAGCACAGGTGGTTGAAAGTCAGTCTGGTGCGGGCAACGATGATACTGATATAACTAGATGGTTGCCCAGCATCCTCCTCCTCCTGATTTGATGATGAGGAGTAAATCACAATGTGGTGTCTTGTTATGAGCCATGGAACCCTTGGTTACTTACCGTTCCTACCACACAGTTTTACTTTTTACTCTGCTGAAAAACTCTAACACCCCCCCATTGCTCCCTCCGTGCACTGGGCTTGTAAATAAACAAATCTATTACATATTATTTACTAATGAAAGACATTTTTTTTTCTTATAATTTATACGTATCACAACTCACACACTTACCACAGTTGATGGTACCCTTTAATTTCCACTGTGTGGAATCATTCTATATGGCTACACCATTGCTTATATTGAGGTTACTAAGTGATGTATGTGCTGCACATGTGTTTTTTTGCTTAACATTTTTTTTATGAGTTGTTATTCGACATGTGCATTGTTCCATATATGTTCAAATATCATTTGAACAAATATTGTAATGATGGGTATTTGTATCAGAAATTATATTAGGGCATATATGTACTCATTTCAATGTGAAAAACTTACTTTCAAATATGTTGTATTGTACTTTTGAAGCCTTTAAAGTTGAATTCTTCAACTAAAATCTGGAGAATTGCTATGGATAAATTTTGTGTATGTTTTCTAATTTCGGAGCATGTTTAGGGGCATATTTGGTAGCCAAACCTATGCTTTTCATAGAGAAAATGATCCGAACTGAATGCTTCCTATGTTTTGGTTTCCAAATGGCCGAATTGCTGATTCAGTCCTGAAATCAAAGATATTGATTT
This sequence comes from Pelodytes ibericus, assembly GCA_036172795.1. Taxonomy (NCBI): domain Eukaryota; kingdom Metazoa; phylum Chordata; class Amphibia; order Anura; family Pelodytidae; genus Pelodytes; species Pelodytes ibericus. The sequence goes on along the minus strand of CM069862.1, from coordinate 154,641,471 downwards.
CAGTAATTTTGAAAATGTACCTACATTTCCCAATCTGAATCCATTTCGGGTCAGCTCGGTCTATATTGGGTAGACCCTATAGAAAAAAGCCATGTGTACTTTATACAGGGTAATTATTCATAGGCTTATATCCTGCATGGTAATAGTTTTTGTTCAAACCTTATTTTCCTTTTACTGAACTAACTTTAAAGGCCAACCTTTTTGGAGCCAATCTGATATGTAAAAGCAGTGAAAGAGCAATTGGTACCGTATCATATTAAATGGCCATAGTCCATATTCAGTTCAGGGAAAATGGCCTGGGAAATACATCCCTACTAATCAAGGGCCACAATCCCCCCAAATACCTCTACATTTGGCTAAAATAGCTTCTCCAACTTTTAGCTCCTCTAAAGAATCCAGGAAGCAAATCTCATATAGCTTGACTCAAGCTCTCTCAGCCTCTGTGTGCCTCCCACATCTGATATCACTATAAGCATAGCTAATAGCAGGGGGTCACAGAGTGCTAAACTCATCCCTCTGCTCCAATCCACCAGGCTGCTACAGTTGCAGTTTTTAGTTGGAAAAAGGAGCTCTGCACTCCAGAGCCCGGAGCCAACCTGGCATTGGACTGACTTTTCATCCATTTAGGCCTCTTAATCTAAATAGCTTAAACTACCTATTGTTTGGGCAATCAGTGCTCGCAGGGACAGGCTGATTACCCAGTATTGCAAGGGCCTCTTCACTTCCCTTATTTTAAAAAGTAAATACATTTAAAAAAACATTTGACCCCTTTCCAGTACATGCCAACAGACCTGGATTTGTTAGGACTGTCCAGGGTCAATTGAAGTCCTAGGCCTAGTATTAGGTCTTCTCTTGTACCCTCTATTTCTAATATTAGAATTGTCAATTTACCTATTGAGTACACATGCTAAAATTAATTGCTGATTTGCAAATATGGTTAAATATTGTTAAAACCCAGCTAGTAGACAATTGACAGGAAGTCACTGTAAAGTCAGTGAATGCAAAAGCATGGCTTTTGATGAAAGGTGACAGCCATATTGGTAAATACTTTCCAATCTAGTTCCTCTATAGTAATGACAAGATGTTCCTTTCCGTCTCTCACTTTCTTGACTTGTCTATTATCAAAATTTTTTGTTTCTGCCTTTTATAAAGTGTTGTAACACATGTTTGGTTTTCATGATGATTATAACAAAGTGAATGTTTATCAACCCTCCTTCAATATATGGACAAGCAAGCCGCATTAAGGTTGCTCATGAGTATATGAAAAGTAAACTTGAAAATATCTTTAGGCACATTAATCTTCTTGTCTACTTTTTACAATTGGTTGCTTCCTTCAGCCTTCTTGACTGGTGAATCTGATTGGTTTGAATACAAATTCAGACAGGTGTTTCCAATAGATATAAATTCAGGCACTATAATATGATATTTGTCATCGCAGTAATCATGCATATCCTAAGTTGATGTATATTCTACAGTTAAGCAAATATGGGTGTACCAATTCATCCGTGTTCACTGCTGCTTAATACAAGGTCAGACAATTGCAGAATAAAAAAGAAGAGAGTGTTTGTCACATAGTACAGACACACTTATCTAATGTCATGTTTTAGTTTTGACAGGTGTTCTGTCCAAAGCTACAATGGACTGTGAGGGGTTGAGGATTGTCTACTAGGCTTCGGGAGAGGCATGTGTGCCCTAGTTGGCAGCTAAAAACAAAGTATGGTATAATCTTATAGAAGTTGGGAAGGCATAATTGCTTTTTGATGCTCACTGCTCATCCTGTAATACACCGTCATAATTTTTTTTTAGAGCTACAAGATGGTATGGTCTTTTAAATACAACACATTATTGGACCACAGATACATGCATTAACATTGCTTGAGTTATTTATTGAAAAGACACCATGTAGTCAAACTTTTGAATGGACATGCTTGTTGAAGACTTTTCTTACACTGGCTGCTCAACTTGTTTGAAACTGGTTGAAACAACCTTTCCTTTTTCATCCACCTCTTCCGTAATAGTCTTTACCATTATTCTTCTGCTTGAATCTGTCAGAGAAGAAGAAAACACTTAAGGAACCTTAATAGTCAGTTACATTAACATTAACTGTTTTAACAAGTACATCCATTTTTTTGAAAGGATTTAGAGATTTAGTCAATGGATGCTCTATGTTTTGAAAGGCTCTAAGCAAAACAACAACATAAAAAAAAGATAGAACCCATCTCTAAATGTAATGGTTTATAAAACACATTTGATTAAACATATTAACATATATACTGTGATGATCATTTTATAGTGCATTTATATTAAAGGTGTCTCTAACCTCTATCGTTTAACTGACCTTTAAGTACACTTGTTGTCTGAAGCTAATGCCTATTTGGTAGTCAAATTGACTGTGTAATATTTTAATTTCCGCAATGCTATTTGAAGCAGCTTACATTTTTCATCTGTCAATAGCCTACTGTGTTGTTTTTTTAATACCCCTGCTCATCAAATTATCTGTTACCATTGTGTACAAGGAAGGGATAGTATATTTTGATATGGAGCAATCGCAGGTCATTTGGACACCAGATTTCAGTGTTGCTTAATGCCTCTGCATTGAGGCATTAAAGCAACAGTGCCTGAGCGGTAGAAATTATTTTTGATCCAAGATCGTTTCTACCACTTGTTTTAACTGAGGACATTGCATGCAATCACTCCGTCCTCATGGCAAAAAATTGAACTACGGGATCACAGTATGAAGAAAACCTGTACCAAGACATGACCTGATTTTCAAGTTAAATTTTTTAGTTATCATTCAAAGATATCTTAATACATTTCTAATATTTTATTCAATTTATGTCTTGTCCTTGTGTTCATGGTGATCTCCCAATCCAGAACCTAATATGTTAATTTACCTCAGAAATAACATATGTAATTCACTTTCCATGGCTTGCTTGGACTACCAAATGTGCATATTGAACCTTTGGTATTGTACAAATATCATAGACAAAATATTGCACTGTAAGTGGTGGTATGCACTGGGGCCTGCTGGTATGAAGGGGCTTGCAACAAATGCAGCTGAATGAGTGTATTGTGTAGTTTGCACACCCAAAAAGAAAATGTTGGAGGAAGACACCAATAAGGGTTCTGCACCTGACTCTCCTGCTGAACATACAACAGACATTCTAAGTGTATTATGGTCAAGTGATACTAGTATTATAATGTAAAGTCAGTATTAGTAGACATGCATGTGCAATAAGTTATATAAAGTTTTACAAGCACTTCTTGTACAAATACAACCAGATTTAAATATTGACTTCTGACTAAGCCAAGTCTGTTTTGACATTTTGCATTGTATTTGTATGTATGTTAAAATATTGTATATAATCGTGAATAATGTTTCAATATAATGCTTCTTCTTCCTATACTTAAATGTGGATTTATCAACAGCACTGTTTATATTAAAAGAAGATATATACATAATTTGTGATATAGAAGATAAAGTACAAAAAAGTTCTATACCTTTGGATGAACCCACTGAACCAGCCGGGGACCTGCCACCAGTCGATACACCACCAGTTGATAAACTTGAGGAAATTGCACTGTAACAAACATGAACATTGTATATTATCATCATCCTCATTAAGAGGACATATCTGTTTTTAGTACATGGTTTCTCTTACCCTCCTTCTCCATCCAGAAGTTTCCGGTACGTCTCGATCTCCATCTCTAGTCGGGTTTTGATATCAAGAAGTTGATTGTACTGATCCTTTTGATTTTCCATATCAAACCTAAGCTGGGCCAACTGCTCCTCCACTCCGGTGATTAAATTTTGTATTTGACTTATTTGCATGCAGAATCGACCCTCTGTTTCTGCCAGTGTAGTCTCTAGGGCACTTTTCTGAGGTAAAAAAAGAGCTCAGTCTTTTGTAGCTATATACTTACATAGTTAACTAAACAAAAGAAGCCCAAATAAAACAAGTTCAACCATTTGAAGTACTCCTACTTGCTATTGTGAAAGTAACCAAGTTAATTTATCTCTGTAATAAAAACATTTTTGTTCTTGTTCCAAGTCTGATTTTTCTCACATCAATAATAACAAATCTAACTAACACTGGTTAGCATAAAATGCTTCCTATTATTGTAAATTAAAACTGTCTTCCACATTATAACTGGAATAAAAAAATAATCAAATGCATTTTGTTTTAGCAAAGTTGTTTTCAAATGCATAGATTAACCCCTTAGTGACATGACTTTTTTGGCTTGTCCGACGCTTGGTGACATGGGCTGTTTTAACATTTCTGAGGTGTTTGTGTTTTGCTGTAATTTATTTCTGTCTCATTTAGTGTACCCGCACAAACTATATATCGTTTTTATCGTTATAAGAAGGGCTTTCTTTTGATACCATTATTTTGATAATAGCATATAATTTGATGTAAAAAAAATAATAAAATATGGCAAAAAAATGGAAAAAATAATTTTTTTATGACTTTTATTTGAAAAATTGTATACTCATGTACAAGAGACAACAAAAAAACACTGCTAAAAGTTTCTAATATATGTCCTGAGTTCAGAAATAGCCCATGTTTTTATGTTTTTGTGCTTTTTTATTAATGTTACAGGGCCAGAACTATAAGTGGTGCAAAGCTATTTTAAAATCCTTTCTTTCAAAATTAGCGATAGTGACATTGTAACACTGATTTCTGTACTAAATCCATGAATGACCCCCAACATGTACATATTTTTGAAAACTAGACAACTCAGGGCATTTAACTTGGGGTATTTTGACACATTTCATGTAGCCATTTTACCACCAATCTATGCCAAAGTTTGCAGCAAAAAATCTTTTTTTTTAATTTTTCACATAGATTGCAATTTAGGTAAACATTACCTTAAAATGTGAAGGGGTATTTCCAAATAACACCTCAATATGTGTTCAGCAACATCTCCTGAGTACAGGATACCACCCATGCATAGGTTTGTTGGTTTGTATTGGGTCTAAAATTCCACATTTAGGGGGTGCGCAATTCCAACCTGGAATTTTGACATGTAGTCAGCCTGCGCCCATGTTCCATTTGGAACATTTTTGAAGCCGTCCAATGAATTTTACCCCATCAAACCATATATTTTTGGAAAATAGACATCCTAAGGTATTTCAAATGGTGGTATTTTAATACTGTATAGGTACTAATTCTACCACCAGCCTTTGTAAAAGTTTGTGGTAGTACTTTTTTGGGAGTTTTTTTTCCACATGCATTGTACTTCAGGCATGAATTCAAATTCTGGTATATGTCACTGCCAAACAACAACCCAATATGTGTTCAGCAACATCTCCCGAGTACAGGGATAGCACCCATGCATAGGCTAAAAGGCCACATTTAGGGGGTGCACATTTTGGTTTTCCAACTTGGAATTCTGACATGCAGAAAACTTGTGCCCATGTCCCATTTGGGTCCTTTTTGAAGCCAGAAAGTGTATTCTACCCCACAAAACCATATATTTTTTTAAACTAGACACCCTAGGGTATTTCAAATGGTAGTATTTTAACACTTTCCATGCACTAATTATACTACCAGCCTATGTCAATGTTTGGGGTAGTAATTTTTTTTCACATACATTGTACTTTGGGCATGAATTCACAGATCCTGTTATATGTCAGTGCCAAACAACACCTCAATATGTGTTCAGCAACATCTCCTGAGTACAGGGATACCCCCCATGTATAGGTTGGTTAGGTTATTTGGGGGTTAAAAGGCCACATTTGAGAGGTGCGCTTTTTGGTTTTCCAACTTGGAATTCTGACGTGCAGAAAACCTGCGCCCATGTCCCATTTGGGACATTTTTGAAGCCAAAAAGTGTATTCTATCCCACAAAACCATATATTTTTGAAAACTGGACACCCTAGGGTATTTCAAATGGTAGTATTTTAACACTTTCCATGCACTAATTATACTACCAGCCTATGTCAATGTTTGGGGTAGTAATTTTTTTTCACATACATTGTATTTTGGGCATGAATTCACAGATCCTGTTATATGTCAGTGCCAAACAACACCTCAATATGTGTTCAGCAACATCTCCTGAGTACAGGGATACCCCCCATGTATAGGTTGGTTAGGTTATTTGGGGGTTAAAAGGCCACATTTGAGAGGTGCGCTTTTTGGTTTTCCAACTTGGAATTCTGACGTGCAGAAAACCTGCGCCCATGTCCCATTTGGGACATTTTTGAAGCCAAAAAGTGTATTCTATCCCACAAAACCATATATTTTTGAAAACTAGACACCCTAGGGTATTTCAAATGATAGTATTTTAACACTTTCCATGCACTAATTTTACTACCAGCCTATGTCAATGTTATGGATAGTAATTTTTTTTCACATACATAGTACTTTGGGCATGAATTCACAGATCCTATTATGTGTCAGTGCCAAACAACACCTTAATATGTGTTCAGCAACATCTCCTGAGTACAGGGATACCACCCATGTGTAGGTTAGTTAGATTATTTGGGGGCTAAAAGGCCACTTTTAGGGGGGGTGCATTTCCAACTTGGAATTTTGACATGTAGTCAGCCTGCGCCCATGTTCCATTTGGGACACTTTTGAAGCCTGTCAAAGTATTTTACCCCATAAAACCATATATTTTGGAAAACTAGACATCCTAGGGTATTTAAAATGGTGGTATTTTATCACTTTCCAAGTGCTAATTCTACCACCAACCTATGTCAAAGGGTTGGGATGTCATTTTTTCCCCACACACATTGTAGTTCAGGCAGGAATTTTCAGATTCTGGTATTTGCCACTGCCAATCAACACCTCAATATGTGTTCAGCAACATCTCCTGAGTACAGGGATACCCCCCATGCATAGGTTTGTTGGTTTGTATTGGGTCTAAAATTCCACATTTAGGGGGTGCGCAATTCCAACCTGGAATTTTGACATGTAGTCAGCCTGCGCCCATGTTCCATTTGGAACATTTTTGAAGCCGTCCAATGAATTTTACCCCATCAAACCATATATTTTTGGAAAATAGACATCCTAAGGTATTTCAAATGGTGGTATTTTAATACTGTATAGGTACTAATTCTACCACCAGCCTTTGTAAAAGTTTGTGGTAGTACTTTTTTGGGAGTTTTTTTTCCACATGCATTGTACTTCAGGCATGAATTCAGATTCTGGTATATGTCACTGCCAAACAACAACCCAATATGTGTTCAGCAACATCTCCCGAGTACAGGGATAGCACCCATGCATAGGTTTGTTGGTTGTTTTTGGCTAGAAGGCAACATTTGTGAGATGCGCATCTCAAAATTCCAACTTGGAATTTTGACATGTAGTCAACCTGCGTCCGTGTATTTTATGGGATATATCTTTGAAGCCAGCCAATGTAATTTACCCCCACCAAACCATATATTTTTTTATCGGTAGACCCCCATCACTACTTGTGGCAAGGGCTCAGCAGCCACCGATACATCGCTAGATGATGTATCAGAAAGCTGAATAGGGTCAAAATCGAACCCTGAGTCCGCGGCCTCAGAATCAGTGCGTAAGCAGTGATCTCGAGCAAAGAAGGGGTTAATAGCTCTTAGAAGATCCTATCTAGTACTGTAATACATTACAGTACAAAGAAATTAATCCATAAAACAGTGCAGACAGCAAAACATACTGTTGCTGTGCAAGATTACTGCTTACACAGTGATGAATGGCAGGGAAGGGGTTAATACACAGTGAAAGACTTTCATAAAACCTGCCAATTTTATAAAATGTTATTTTATATCACTAATAGTGATCTGTCTCTTTCCGTCACAAAAATGTAAGTGAGGAGAGGGAGGCAGATCAATATTTGTGAATATTGATCCGATTAATTTTGATCTGACCAGGGCGAATGGTGAGCTTAATTGAGAAATCACCAAACCGCCTTTGCCACTAATTGGCTGTTACTGATCGCTATGCGCTCAGGCAGCTTAAAAAAAAAAATCTCAAATATTTTTACTTTACATGTAATCCCCTAGCGGGTATGTGTAAAAAAAATAAAATAAAATAAAAATATGCAGACAGATAAAAATTGCTTTGGCGTCAATAACATTGCGTAAGCAGTGATCGACGGCAAATAAGGGGTTAATAACTCTTAGAAGAGCCTTTTTAGTACTGTAATAAATTACAGTACAAAAAAAATTAACCCCTAAAAAATGCACAAACAGCAAAAATAAATGCGCTGATGTGCACGATCACTGCTTATGCAAGATCAGTGGCAGGGAAGGGGTTAAACGCAGGGAATTGCTTTAATAAATTTTTTTTTATTGTTTTATTATTTGTGTGTTGTGTATTTATTGTTTTTTTTTTTACTTTTACTTACTTTTCTTTCTTTGATCTGTCTCTCTCCCTCACTAAAAAAAATGTGAGGAGAGGGAGGCAGATCATAACTGGTCAGATCAATATAGAGTTAATATTGATCTGACCAGTCAGTGGGGATGTTCAGGAATCTGTGAAGAGGCAATCGTGTGACAGCCAGAGAGCACAGGAAGCAGGTACTTCCTGCCTCCTGTGCTCTTGCCCTTAGAAGGGCAGCGCCATCTTGGTCACTCAGTGACCAAGATCGTGCATTTTTTTTTTGTGTTTCTGATTGCCTCGACTTGCGAGGCAATCAGAAACACTTTCTGAGCATAGGAAGCGAAAGATTTTTTTAATGCACGCGTTTTAAAGGCTCTGTGCCTTTAAAACCGGCATTTCGATCGCTCTCCGGAGCGATCGAAATGCCGACGGGCATTTTTTTTAGTATTGTACGATGCTTCCACACGGAAGCATCGTTACAATACCATCAGAGCACTGAAAGCGGAAAAACTCCGCTTTCAGTGCTCGTTTTGACACAGGACGGACTAGGTCCGTCCTGTGTCACTAACGCCTCGGCACACAGGACGGACCTAGTCCGTCCTGTGTCGCCAAGGGGTTAATAGAAAAATATGGTATCTCCTGTTTATGACATTACCTATGGCTTGATATGCAACTTTCAGTGGGACGTTTGTAATTTACATATCATTTATTGTATAAACAAGGTTTGGGTGTCTAAATGAAATTACAGAAAACTAAATAGATTTAAATCCAACATTTGTTGGCAGGTAAGATCATCAGAGTTACCAACTTTCCTTCCAAAAAATACCAGCCATGCTATTGTCTCCATAATGTTGGCATTCATTTTGTTATTGCCCAAATGGGAGCCATATTATCCTTGGTCTATGCATTAGACTTCAGCATTCAGTTTTGGATGAATGCTCTTTTGGTCGCCACTTGTCCAAAAAAATTGTAAAGGTGAACAAAAAAAAAAAAAATGAATGCAGAATGAACAAAAAGCATTTATTCATTTGTAGGTAGGAAGTTCCAATTTTCTCATAGAATATCGGAGCTCTGAGTTTCGGACTTACATTCAGGCTACTCAGAGACCACCAAAGTGATCTCTCATTTCAGCAGCCGAACTCCTATGGATTTTCAGCTGCCAAAATGGTCTTATAGACTTCTATAGGGAACATTATTTCGGGGCCATTTTGGGACAACCTTGGCTATAAGGCAAATACACATCAATGGGAGGACTTTGGTTGTTTCTGGAACACCCGAGTTCCTCCTAAAATGGCCTAAAAAAAAAGCCTCAGCCATGGGCAGGATGGAAGCTAAAATTTTGTCAGCCATACTCCAGAGTAGTTGGCTGCCGAAATTTTGCCACAAATTTCGGCACAATTGCATTTATCCAAATGGCATTCCTAACATGAAAATAATAGCCAAATGTCATCTGAATTTAATTTTGGATCAAACAAAACTACTCTTTATGGCGCCCTTGTGTACCATCCATTAACCTGATAGAACATGCGGATCCACAATTGTTTCATTAACGATAAATGTTATTCCATCATGTAGCACTATTTCTCTAACAATATAAGTTAACAACAAATGAAAATACACTGGTTGCCAACTGGTTTGCCAGCTAACTCTTACCATGGCTAGCTGGGACTGCAGCTCGATCTCCAGGCCCTGAAGAGAACGCTTCAAATCACTGATCTCAGTAGTACTGGACTGCGACTGTTCAACTCCCACAGAGATTTCTTTCTGCAACGCCTTGGTCTAAAACCGTAAAACATATTAAAATAGCAAACTGAAATGCTGAGAAAATGTCCAGCAGTGTAAATTTATGTTATAGTAATTGTATGCACACAAACTGTCATCAAAATATAAGTCATGTTTAATTTAAAGATTGCATCAAGCATAGGCATTTTCCATATGGGGGTAGGCATCTTGGGTCATATCTTCCTTCATCTGAACCAAGACTCTGAACAAAATGGCAGCCCCCTGATAGAGCTATATGGAGCAAAGAGGCTCAATAAGATCCTTTATTTGTGTTCTTTCATTAAATAATTTTTATTTAAAATTTCTATGCTTGATACAATCTTTCACTTAAACATAACTTTTTTTGTCTTGCTTTAACAGCTGAGATAGAAAGATAATTATGTTGAAAACTTATTCCCACTCGACTAGTAATGCCTGACTTTCAGTGAAAATGTCTCAAAGCATTTAGTGATTAGGCATATCTACAAGACAATATCAAGCTTCATTAAAGGAGCATTAACAAATGAACAGTACATCCTGAAATCTTCGCCAATTTTTAGTAAGGAACTTAATTATAGGTCTATACACTTTTAATAAAGGTTAATATTTGTAGTGGTTGATATAGAGTGAGCATTTATACATATGTGGGTCACACCTCGTTTTATACTACTCACGGTCTATTGTTATGGTCTCAAGCCAAGTACTGACTCTGGATTGATTTCCAGTTGACTCTGTTATGGATACGGTCCATCCTGTCACCTTTACCTGCTCAAGAAACTGGGCTTCAGCTTCTCTTCTGTTCTTTTCAGCGATTCTCTCATATTGCTCCCTCATGTCATTGAGAACTTTGGTCAGATCATTACCAGGGGCTGCATTCATCTCCACAGTGAGCTGCCCAGTAGGGCCACCCACAATAGACTTCATCTCCTGCAGGAGAATAGGACAAACACAGCATATTAAGAGAAACCAGTCAATATTCAGCCATGTTCAATATGAATGATGGCTAAACTTTGCCATGTAAACTATTGTAGCCTATTTCAAGTGAAAGAAAATGGCCATAACAGTTGACATGCCAGAAATTATTCATCACTGATTTAGAAAATTCATCAACTTAATAAGTTAAGAAAATTAAGGATATAGTTGGAAACAATCAGAAATGTGTGAATAATGCCACAGTAAACTTTTTTATTTACATTAATGATGTGGAATAGTTTGTTAGAATTACTTAGCAGTAATATAAAAACAGTCCAAAATGTGCTTAAATCAACTTTATTTAAAGTAAGCTACATCTTTGTATTAAGATGGGCCACATTTGTCCCATGGACCGCACGGTGAATGCTCCTGTACTATACTGATGGGATTATTCCACACCCAGAGGTGCAAAAAATATGGAAGGTCCAAATGTTGTGTTAGTTTAGTTTAACATAGTCTGATGTTATCTAAAAGTAAGGATCCTTGACATATGACTGATCTGTACCCATACTTCAATCTCTGAACAGTACATAAGCAAGGGCAATGGTTTTTGGAGGTATAACATCTTGTATAATTGTGGGTCACATGATTGGTCATCACCGGTCATAAGGTGTTAAAATTTTACTGAAGCCTAATAGAAGAGAAAAGGGAAATGGAAGTGATTGACTTGGAGGAGCATCGTGAAAGATGGGAGTTGATCAGCATGCATTAAACAACATAGCTTTAATAATTTTATTGTAGAGTCCATAGTACAAAATAGTCATTTTGCTATTCATGGTAATAGCAGATGATAGTGGTCAGTGGCAGTCTGCTGGTCCCAAAAATGTCTTGCTCTGAAGGCATCCGATGCTTCAGTTTCCAAATGGCCAGAACTGGTAATTTGGACCCAAACTGAGTGTCAAACCGTGGTATATTGACTAGACTCTATATATAGTAGATGTCTATTTTAAGTGTTTCTCTTTTACATGCACCATCATTTTCATTTATCAACAAATCTGTACTTTCAGGTTCTACATGATGTGTCTATATGAGTGTACTCACACAATTAGTGGGGATATAATTTGTTGATTTATAAGCGCACCTGTTTTATGTAAAATTGAAGACCTCCCACTGTGCTAGCAAGTACATGCTACTTTATCCGCCTACTTGTGCCAGAGCCACAAAACATTTAAATTATATTTTATTTAAAAGGTTTCATTCCCATTTATCTGAGTTTTGTAAACATTTGCTTATGGGGATTCATAAAGCATGATATGCGTCGCCAGTCTTTTAGTAAAATAGATTTTTGAAACTCACCTCCTGGTGGTTCTTCTTCAGGTAAAGCATTTCCTCTGTGAGGCTCTCTATCTGGATTTCATAGTCAGATTTACTCATGGTGAGGTCATCTAGAACTCTGCGCAAACCATTGGTGTCAGCTTCCACGCTTTGTCGCATGTTCAGCTCATTCTCATACCTGCAAATATGTCAACATCAGTCATACACTGTGAAAACTCTCCCCACAGCTGCTTCATGATATCATCATCAAGGGAGGGCTGGCATCTGTTGGCCTGGGGCAAAAACAATTTGGTGCACACATTGCAATTTCATTAGCCCACCCTTATCATAAGACACAAATAGACAAGCAGCACAGCTATATGACAAATAAGGTACAGCAAATGATACACAAGACAACTTGATATAAAGTGCTACACACTAGGGCTTAGACATCCCACTACAGCCTTTTCAGCTGTTTCTGTACTACAACTACTACAGATACTATTTTGTACTACAACAACTTGAGATTCTAGAACATTGGTGAGAAATTATGGGATTAGTAGTTCTGCAGCTGCTGGTGGGCTGTAGTTTAATGCCTAGGCACTAAAAAATTTAGAAGCAAAAAGTCCTGCTGCCCCAGCCTATTTGGCTAGTGGAAAGGGGGCAATTTCCCCTCTGCATCCTGTGCCAGCCCTCCTCTGCCATTATAAATCCCAAATAAGCAAACATAATTTCTTTCTATTAACTCACTTCAGTCTGAAATCATCAGCAGCCAGCCTGGCATTGTCAATCTGCAAAAGGATCCTGGCATTTTCAATAGTAGCATTCAGGATCTACAACAGAGATGGAAGCATAGGGACAAACACTGTATGGTTATATTGTGTGATTGTGTGAAAGATTGCTTATATTCTTACATATTTATAGTTTGTTACCAGACAATCCTACCTTTAAAAAGTATGTTTCATGCACCTTTTTATTACATTTTTGTAATTTTTTTTGTGATATGATTTATATTTTGTGAAGATTAAAAAAAAACGCCTTTTATCACATTTAATTTTGTTAATGTTGTTTTAAATTTTGAATGACTATGACTTTTTAAAGGTAGGATTATATATTTTTTATGTAAATATGTCATATCTCTTGTAATTTAAAATGGTCAAGAAAGGGGACATTTATTTAGGAGTAAATTGAAGAACGGCATACATGAGAATGGGCTTATTTATTCCTGTTCTATTATTAATTATTTATGTAAGTGGACAAAACCAAATAATTTTCTTTACATATGAACTTATTTCTAAACACATTTCCTGAACTTTAATGTGATTTACTACTGAGAATGTCTGTGATAGCTACTTTCTGAGCTCTAATGCAAAAATAACACCTGGTTATGGCTGCTTGCAAATCGATGTACTATAATTCATTACTCTAGTCAATTTCTAAAATGGAAAGTGTATTGCCAAAAAATGGACTGTTTGAAATCATGCACATGGGAATGGTTATATTTACTGGAATACATATATTACCTTTTCTCTGAGGTCTTGCATTATGGGTTCATATTTGCTGTAGTCAAGTGCTCCTTCGCCAGTAGATGATCCTGGAAGACGCTTTTCGTACCACTCTCTAATTTTTTTCTCTAAATCAACATTAGCCTCTTCCAAAGCTTTTACGTTATCCATATAAGAAGCTAACCGATCATTAAGGTTTTGCATGGTGTGTTTTTCGTTGAAATTAATAATCCCTCCACCACTTCCACCACCTGCTCCATACCCACCACCAGCTGCTCCAGCACCTCCACCAAAGCCTATTCCAGAACCCCCACCAAAACCTCCTCCAAAACCTCCTCCAAAACCACCACCAAAACCACCACCACCTCCCGATGCAAAACCATCATTAAATTCACCTCCTCCATAACCATCATCAAAACCAAAACCTGACCCATTCATCACAACTCCATGTCCGCCAGAAAATCCACCACCAAACCCTCCTCTTCCACCGCCACCACCACCGCCGCCACCACCAGAACTTCCTACTCTCTGAAATGATTGCATAGATTTTCTAGCAGATATTGAGCTAGCACCAGAACCCCCTGTTACTGATCTTGAGGAACGAACAGATGTCATGGTGGTACCGTTGAGTGGTGAATCAACTGAGTCAGATGGAGAACAGAGAAATGCCACAATATAAAGAATTGTAGCCCTTTTATACAATGATCATGTGGGTGTATCTGTATCCTTTACTGGAAAATGAATATTATGCAAGATCAGCATTTGGTGCCCAGCTCAGTAATTTATTCATTCTTGATATGTTCCTATCTGCAAAAATATTTTAGCTTGAGGTTATGTTTATTAAATCAAAAGAGGAATAGGGTGGGGTGATAATAGATCGTCATTATATTGTCTTTAATCTGTTGAAGCTTTTCTTAACCTGCCTAGACGTATTATTTATGCCTTTTTCACGATCTCATGTCCTGAAAGCTATTGATCCTGGGCCAGAAAAACTGAGGCACCTACTTATAAGCACTGTATTTAAACCTGTGTTTGATTCACAGATTACTCTTGATCAACTTAACCTTCTACCCTCCAATGTTATCCCCTAAGAGAAAGTTGAAATGGTGTAGAGAAATAATATCAGAAGCTTCATTCATTAGAAGTGACCTTAATGTTCAAGCACATTAATCGTATTTGATCGGGCAGCAGCACCTTCTGGCCTTGCCACAGCAGACCAAGTTTTTACAGCACCGTAAAAGTAGCAATCTACTAATAATACAGGCACTGTGGTTATTGTGGTGAAGCAGGAGCACATTTGTCACTGCAGGTTCATCACTGGGTGAATTGCAAATCTAATCTTTGTGCCATCTTTTCTTCCTTAGCCACAGGTGAACAAAAGCACATTCCAGGTGGCTGTAGTTGCCATGGCTTGACTGCATAGGACAGAATTATTTTCCACAAAGCATCCATCTCTCAATATTCGAAAATTCCGTCAAAAATAACCTCGTCAAGTAAGCTTACTTCTTATCCTGCTAGAACACACATTAATTAACCTTGACCAACCCACATATCTTTCACTGTCAGCCAATCAAAGTACAGATAAATCCACACACGGAATCTGACTACGCGGACATTGGAGCATCAATCAAAGGCTTTTCTCGGTAATATAGACTACGGATATAGTAGATCCGAGGCTCAGGCGAAGATGGATCAAGCAGTAAATCAGAAAAAAGCTGAGCACCTAAGGATTTTAAAATGTGTATGTTATTTATTAAAAATAAACAAAAAAGCCTATCCCATAGGGATCACCACAGTGTAAATCCAAAATAGGAACAAAAAAGACCTGATACATTTCATGCATACTGGAACTTAATCGTAGGTGCACTTCCACCTATTAAATATTCACTGGAGGCCATGATCAGGTGCATTGAACTAATTAAAGTGACATCATTAAAAAACATCTACCGTATTTGCTCGAATATAAGACAAGGTTTTTTTCAGAGCAAACGCTCAAGGTTTGTCTTAATCAGACCTCAAATCTGACTAGGGGGTCTGACTATAACACTGGGATACAGGTGCCCTGCAGAGCTGCAGGGGACCTGGATCCCCCTCGCAAGCAGCCAGTGGATGTCTGCACAATGTGTGCAGACATCCTCCGTTGCTACCCGGCACTTCTGACGGGACTTCTATGATGGAAGCAGGGAGGTCACATGACCTTCCGACAGTCCGTTATAGAAATCACGGCAGAAGTGCCATTCAGCATCGGAGAATGTATGCGCGTATCATGCAGACATCCATCCGCTGCCCCCACTAGCCATCAGAGTCGGAGGTGGTAGGACGGGAGAGGAAGCATTAGGTGAAGGAGGGAGGGGGGAGAGCCAGCATTGGGGGAGGGAGGGAGGGGGGATGGAGAGGCACCATTGGCAAGTCTGGGGGAGGGAGGGGGACGCAGTATTGAGAAAGCCTGGGGGAGGGAGGGGGAGAGGCAGAATTGGACAAGTCTGAAGAAGGGAAGGGGGAGAGGAAGTATTGAGCAAGTCCTGGGGAGGCAGCAATAGTTAAGTCTGGGGTGTAGGGGCAGCATTGGCTACATATGGGGGCAGATGGGCAAATAAAAGAAAATAAACAAAAGAAATGCATTTTTTTCTGTTATCATTTTTATTAAATTTGAAAAAGCAATTTACATGTGAACATATACAACTTTTTTCCTATAGGGTAGTCTTATATTCAGACTTTTTGTTTTTTTCCTAAAGGAATATCCAAAGTTTGGTGGGTCATCTTATAATTAGGGTCGTCTTATATGCGAGCAAATATGGTATTTAAAAAACATTTAAAAAGACAAGTACGCCCTTTTTTATATACAATTTGTAAATATATATTATTGCAATAAAGAGATTTCTCCACAATAAACATGCACTTCAAATACAAAAATGAGCACTTGCAATAACAGTGACTAAAAAATGTATATAAATAAATAGCTGTATATCCATTTGTGTATAAATAAATGGGAGAACAGTGCAGAAAATCAAAACCATACACTCCCATATATATTAGAGCAAATGGATATAATAAGAAATGCAGGATATAATCATGTTATTTATGATTTACATGGTATAGTGATAGTAGGCATCCAAATAAAAGGAATTAGACAGGGAAATGCATTAAATTAGAGAAGAAATACAAAAAGAAGAAACAAATCACATCACATTGTGCTGGATCAATTCATTAGAAACTGTTTTATGGAACTAAACAATGTATGGGACGTCAGCTGATTTCCTGGTCTGGAGATCTATGATCAAGCTCTTGATCTCAAGATACAGCAATTTCTGTGTATGATCCCCACCTCTGAAAGAGGTGTTAACCCTGTCAATACTTTGGACCGAACATATTTCTTCATTATCATCATTGCGTTCCAGGAAATGTTGTCTAATAGGAGTATCTTTGGCCTTATCCTCCTTAGCTGAAATGGACAAAAGGTGCTTCCTAATCCTCTCTTTCGAAGGGTGAGTGGTCATCCCAACATATTGTATACTGCATGTAGCACAGGCAAGGAGACAAAACACATTGGTACCGTAGTTGATAATTTCAAGGTGTAGCTCCTACCAGTAACAGATGATGAAATATTGTTGCCTGTAACCATTGGAACTAGAGGAGAAGAAACTTGGAGATACCCTAGTTTCTTCTCTTATGATAATTGGTACTTTTCTAACAAACAAACTATCTAACTTACAATGTGCCCTGGTGAATTAGTATATGGTATCTCCTGAGAACCAAACCAATTCTATTGATCCCGGAAGAAGGGATATTTTCCTTCCAGATGTAGTGCATATGCAATGAATCATGAACGTTTCCAAATCACTTTAACCCATTCAAAAATATCTCAAGCTATCTAATCCTATGGACACAAATGATACCAACAATAAATCGGAACACATAGTGATGGCAAGTGGAAAATCAAACAAAAATGATGAAGTGAGTGCAATGCAGCATGGACAATCTGATTCCAGCCCTTCGATTAAAGAGAAGCACATGGGCTCATGCCTAGAATATACTAAGCCTAGGCATGACTCTGTGAGTCATGCATAGATATTCATCTCAAACTCTCATAGTAAGGTGTCTTTTTGATTGCCGCCCCTATCACCCCATAGTAATGTTGGAACAGCTTCCTCACCAATGCTATGTTCTCTGCTGAAAAACTCTGGGCATAGGTATTTTGCCTTTCCACCCCCTCTCCTCCTACCGGTGTCCTGGCCCCCCCTGCCATGATCTTTGGCTTTCCATTTTTAGTTTTTGCAGGTATTTGGTTTATAACACCTGCTGGCAGTTATCCTACTGTAAAATTGTGGTTTTGACATGTGCCCATTATTTATACACAGATTCCTCAACAGTGATTGGCTATAAGTTACTTGTAACACTATTGTGTATCAATTTCATGAAGCTGGGCCTTTTTTTCCAATTGTATTTTGGTTTCTTTTCCATATTTATGGGCTAATTTTTCTGAGTGTAAAAGGATAAAATGGGGATTTTGAGTCTTCCATTTTCTGCTCTATGCATTTCAGGCATATTCAGTCTCCATTTGGTTTCGTCAGATATTCGTGGGGAACATTGGGGCTTCCTGAGTCGCTTGACATTTGGGTACCGATGTGATTTGCTGTCTGTAATTCAGAGGAACCATTCTTGTGCCGAAAAGTGATGCTACCTAGTCAACCCATATGACTATATTGTTTTCCTTAAGATGAAGGTCTAGTAGTTATGTCATCAAAGTGACAGAAAATTATTAATATATTTTTATATTTTTTTATTTGGCCTTTTTTGGGGATAAAGAAAAGAAGAAAGAAAAAGAAGACATCAAATGGTAAGTATGAAATTGTAATTTTTTTTTTACAGGTTAGTTTATTGCCCACCCCCTCACTATCATTAGGGTGAAGGGGGGCAGGTAGGCATTTTTTTATTGGGGGGGAAGTTACTAGGGGATGGGCACCCCTAGTCACTTTATTTGTGGTCCCCACCCGCCGCTCATGGGTGGGGACCGGGGGGGACACTAGGTCCCCCCCTCATTATTATTTTAGGGTCCCCACCCGCCGCTCATGGGGATCGGGGGGGGGGGGACACTAGGTAACGTCAACATTTCGACCAGTGGGGTCTTTATCAAGCCATGGCTATTGGGGAGCTGGTGAAGCTCCGGCTCGGGCACTTGTCCTAAAGGAGGGCTGTTTAAAGATACATTTTTGTCTAGTAATGCATATAAAATATCAGAATATTGTGCAATCTTTTAATTAACTTAGCAGACTAGCAGTGTTTTGGAACAGAACATTGTCATGAGTCTGCCATAAATACTATAAAGGATAGTAGGAGAGTATGATAGAGGACAAAAGTGCAAAAGGTCAGGAAAGAGGTTAAGGAAGAGAGAGAGAGCATGTACAAAGCCTAAGTATTCAAGACTACCCTAAGTTTCTTGCCTTATTTTAACCTTTGCTGTTGTCACCCCTGTATCAGACATGGACTGGTTAGATTTAACCCATGTTGTTGGTCAGAAATACTGAAATGAAAAGCTCATTGTTCCAAAACACGTAGTCCAATAAAAAGGATATTACAAGATGCTGAAATATTCTGCTATTATAAATTTAACTTTTATAAAAATATAATATTTGAATTATATTAACATTTGTTTTAAGAGACAACCTTACAATTGAGCACTGTTTTGTTATTGCGGATTTAAAACTGTGTTTTCTGCTTCCTGAGGTGTGGGAGTATGCCTAAATTACTGTGAACATGATGAGACAACAAGATTGTCTTTGCCAAAACTGTATCTAACCGCTAATTTAACATATAAATCCAGTGCTGACTCAGAGATCTTCAGCCAAGAGTTAAGGGTGGATGAGATTTGTTGACAGTGATAAATGCTAATCTCATTATTCATATGGATACAGCTGAAGCTCAAACATTTTATTTCACATCAACACTAATTCTTCTCCCTGGAATTCACCTTTATTTCCAGGGATAGAAAAATAACCCATACAAGGACACCAGTGTCCATGACCTAATTTATGAAGATCTAGAAAAGATCATTAAATTGCCCATGCAAAGTCCAGTAACTGTACACCACGAAGAGTGTTCATGTCTAGCTCTGGTTATTTCAATGGCTT
The DNA here is from genome assembly GCA_036172795.1 of Pelodytes ibericus. Lineage (NCBI taxonomy): Eukaryota > Metazoa > Chordata > Amphibia > Anura > Pelodytidae > Pelodytes > Pelodytes ibericus. Next base: position 154,621,542 of record CM069862.1, on the reverse strand, counting down.
TAAGCCTCTTGCTTAAAACTTGTACTATCTACCTGTAAAGTGCACCAGGCTATATTGTTTTTATTAATTTACTTAGATGTAATTATTAGCACTTAGCACTTTAAGTGAGTGGAGCACTATGGGATACTATTTAAAACAGGATGCTTACACGAGATATATGGCCATGATTAAGTGCCAGAGTGAGATGTGAAATGCGTAAGGCATTCCAGTCTGCAAGTCTGGTGGTGGTTTCTAACATCATTTTGTGTCTTAGTGCAATGGGATCTGTAATCAAGGTACAGTACATTTTTGACATGCCAGAGCAGTTTAAACAGCACTTTCTTATTCAGTGATCAAGCTCCTAATAAATCAGCATCAGGATAAATAAAACATACAAATGGCAGAGGACATAACAAATTACATGCTTAATTTGTTCATTAATGATCTCCCAGAGGGCATAGGGGGCCCGTGGGCGTCAGCAATTCCCCTGCAATTCCCCTTTAATAATTTGTTTTATTATTATTATTATTTTTGTGCCAGCCAGATACCAGTATTATTGTGCCAATAATTTTATGAATGGAGACTCTGTCTCCGTGTAGTAAAATGCCGACAGCCTATAAACCGAACGTTCAGTTTATAGGCTGTCGGCTTATGGAATACATGTATTCCTATTGCTATTCTATAAACCGAACGTTCGGTTTATAGAATAGCCATAGGATTACATGTATTACATAAGCCGAAAGTCTATAAACCGAAAGTCGTTCGGTTTATAGGCTGTCGGCATTTAACTATACGGAGACAGAGTCTCCATTCATAAAATTATGAATGGAGACTTTGTCTCCGTGTAGTAAAATGCCCACAGCCTATAAACCGAACGTTCGGTTTATAGGCTGTCGGCTTATGGAATACATGTATTCCTATTGCTATTCTATAAACCGAACGATCGGTTTATAGACTTTCGGCTTATGTAATACATGTAATCCTATGGCTATTCTATAAACCGAACGTTCGGTTTATAGAATAGCAATAGGAATACATGTATTCCATAAGCCGACAGCCTATAAACCGAACGTTCGGTTTATAGGCTGTGGGCATTTAACTATACGGAGACAGAGTCTCCATTCATATGCTGGGGACCTGGATCCTGCTGGGGACCTGGATCCCAGTCTTATAGTCTGACCTCAATTTGAGGTCAGATTATAAGACGACCTCGATTATAAAAGGGGTATTAATTAACACTTCCCTTGTTGATCACAGTTTCTTTTTACTGTGATCCGTTTCCTTCCAAGTTTATGAACCTCATTTAGTTTTTTCAAAATAAATTTTATTTTGTAAATTTTTACTATATTACTTATATTCTTTTCATGTATTAATGTAATTACAGTTGACTCCTACAAGCCTGTGCTGTGATTATGACCAGAGCAAACGTTAACCCATTTGTGACATTGGGGCGTTCTATGCCGTCCTGATTTTAAGTCCCTTAAAGTCGTTAGGACGGCATAGTACGTCCTGTGTTAAACAGCTCATATCGCGGCTCGGATCATGCTGCAGGCACTTGCAGCGGGATCCCACCTGTCAGATGAGGCCATTTTAAATGGCCTCAGTCTGACAGGGGAAATTTAGCTGGTGCTCAAAACGAGCAACAGCTACATTTCTCTAAATCGTGCGTGACGTCCGAAGGGCTTGCAATTTTTGGGCAGGGACCCATAGGGTCTATTAAGACCCTGATTGGGTCTCTGCCATAGTGTTCCTGGCTAACGATCACCTTGTGATCAGTGGCCAGGAACAAATCGTGACGTTTTGGTGCTTACGTCATTTGGGACGCAAGCACCATGCGTCACAAAGGGGTTAAAACTCTCCACTTTTTTCAATGTATTTTTTAATACTAAATTCAAATCATTTCATGCTATTGGCAATTCTATAAACCGAAATAGAGTCGGTTTATGGAATACCAATAGCAAAATAGCCATTACAAAATGCCTCGCTAGCCACCAGGGAGAATCGGGCAGCTGGGGGATGTCTGCACGAATCGTGCAGACAACCTCCATGCTGCCCGACACTTCCGTCTATTATGTATAGTGCATACATCCCCCGGCTGCCCCCACTAGCCACCAGGGAGCAAGAAACAGGTGAGGGGGGGACAGAATAACAAGGGGGGGGGGGCAGAGAGAAACAAGGGGAGGGAAGGGGGGAAGAGACAGACACAAGGGGAGCGAGGGGGGAGCCAAAGGGAGGGTGAGAGAGACAACACTAAGGGGGGGAGAGCGACAAATCTGGGGGCAAGGGAAAGAGAGAGGCAGCATTGTCACATAAAAAGAAATAAAAACAATAATTTTTTTATATCATAATTTTTTATTAAAAAAGCAATTTACATGTGAATATATACTAGACATGTGCATTCGTTTTCGGACGAATGCATTTTCGTCCGAAAATTGCATTTTCGTCCATTCGCCCGAAAAACGAAGAACGAAAATGCTGAGCTAACGAAAGCCGAATGAACGAATGGTTAATAAACGAAAATCATTCGTTCATTCGTCCATTCGTAGTACTATTGCATTCTATAAGCCGAAATAGAGTCGGTTTATAGAATACAATAGCATTTAACTATACGAGACAGAGTCTCCATTCATAAAATTATGAATGGAGACTTTGTCTCCGTGTAGTAAAATGCCCACAGCCTATAAACCGAACGTTCGGTTTATAGGCTGCCGGCTTATGGAATACATGTATTCCTATTGCTATTCTATAAACCGAACTTTCGGTTTATAGAATAGCCATAGGATTACATGTATTACATAAGCCGAAAGTCTATAAACCGATTGTTCGGTTTATAGGCTTTCGGCATTTTACTACACGGAGACAAAGTCTCCATTCATAATTTTATGAATGGAGACTCTGTCTCCGTATAGTTAAATGCCGGCTTTTAACTATACGGAGACAAAGTCTCCATTTATAATTTTATGAATGGAGACTCTGTCTCTGTATAGTTAAATGCCGACAGCCTATAAACCGAACGACTTTCGGTTTATAGACTTTCGGCTTATGTAATACATGTAATCCTATGGCTATTCTATAAACCGAAAGTCGTTCGGTTTATAGAATAGCAATAGCATTACATGTATTCTATAAACCGAACGTCGTTCGTTTTAAAGACTTTCGGCTTATAGAATACTATTGGCTTTCTATAAACCGAACTAGAGTGGAGTCCCCATTCATAAGAAATTCTTATGAATGAGGAGGGACTCTAGTTAGGTTTATAGAATGCCAATAGTATTCTATAAGCCGAAAGTCTTTAAAACGAACGACGTTCGGTTTATAGAATACATGTAATGCTATTGCTGCTCTATAAGCCGAAAGTCTTTCGGCTTATAGAACAGCAATAGCTTTACATGTATTCTATAAACCGAACGTCGTTTGTTTTAAAGACTTTCGGCTTATAGAATACATGCAATGCTATTGGCTTTCTATAAACCGAAAGAGTCCCCATTCATACGAATAGGTCAATTGACCTATTCGTATGAATGGGAACTCAATTTCAGTTTATAGGAAGCCAATAGCATTACATGCATTCCATAAACCGAAAGTCATTCATGTCGGTTTATGGAATGTAGTACAATGCTATTGGTATTGTATAAACCGACTCTATTTCGGTTTAGAATGCCAATAGCACGAATGGACGAATGGACGAATGAACGAATGATTTTCGTTTATTAACCATTCGTTCATTCGGATTTTGTTAGTAAAAATTTTCGTTATTCGTTTTTCGGACGAATGGACGAAAATGCTATTTTCGTCCGAAAATGCATTCGTCCGAAAACGAATGCACATGTCTAGTGTTTTCTTTGGGAAATCTACCAATTACATTTTTTTTTACGAGCAGTTGTAGACAATAGACTTAGCAGTAGTGCACAGTGTCAGCTGGCAGCTCCAAAAGACAATAAAATATTGGGGTGTATTAAAAGGGATATTGACTCACAAGAGGAAGATATTATTCTGCCTCTTTATAGGTCCATGGTAAGACCTCACCTTGAGGTCTTTATAAAAAATAAATTTTTCAAACTAGAGAAAGTGTAGAGGGGGGCTACAAAACTAATCAAGGGAATGGAAAGTTTTATTTATGAGGAAAGGCTGGAAAAGTTAAATATGTACACACTAGAGAAATAGCAGCTTAGAGGGGATATGATAATGTTATATAAATATGTACAAAGCCCATACAAAGGGCTTTCTAAAGACCCGTTCATTAACAGAACAGTGGCGACAAAGAGGGGGGTGGGTGCTACAATGCCCGAGAACAAACAGTACTGCAATAGTCTGTCCTGTAGGATAATACCTACTCGGGAGAGCAACTACATTTTTTGGTTACACCATTGCAAAGGAACCACTCCATTAGCATATCAGACTGATCCCACCCATAAGGGCAGTCCAGATCCGAAATGCATGGCTAGTACCCTCTACACGATGAACACAGCAAACCACAGACGTACGTTTCGGCCTACATTGGCCTCGTCAGTGTGGTATGGCTGATGATCCTCTAGGTGCAAGCAGGCCAGGGACCCACGGCCGTAGGCATACCCTGTTACTCATGGCGACAAAGAGGGGGGTGGGTGCTACAATGCCCGAGAACAAACAGTACTGCAATAGTCTGTCCTGTAGGATAATACCTAAATATACCTATACCTATAATATAATAATAGGATCATCAGCCATACCACACTGACGAGGCCAATGTAGGCCGAAACGTACATCTGTGGTTTTCTGTGTTCCTCGTGTAGAGGGTACTAGCCATGCATTTCGGATCTGGACTGCCCTTATGGGTGGGATCAGTCTGATATGCTAATGGAGTGGTTCCTTTGCAATGGTGTAAGCAGGCAAAAAATGGAGTTGCTCTCCCGAGTAGGTATTATCCTACAGGACAGACTATTGCAGTACTGTTTGTTCTCGGTCATTGTAGCACCCACCCCCCTCTTTGTCGCCATGAGTAACAGGGTATGCCTACGGCCGTGGGTCCCTGGCCTGCTTGCACCTAGAGGATCATCAGCCATACCACACTGACGAGGCCAATGTAGGCCGAAACGTACGTCTGTGGTTTGCTGTGTTCCTCGTGTAGAGGGTACTAGCCATGCATTTCGGATCTGGACTGCCCTTATGGGTGGGATCAGTCTGATATACTAATGGAGTGGTTCCTTTGCAATGGTGTAAGCAGGCAAAAAATGGAGTTGCTCTCCCCAGAAGGTATTATCCTACAGGACAGACTATTGCAGTACTGTTTGTTTTCGGGCATTGTAGCACCCACCCCCCTCTTTGTCGCCATTAACAGAACAGTACCAAGGATAAGAGGTCACCCGCTAAGACTTGAAAAAAGGAGGCTTAGTCTACGACAGTGAAAGGGATTTTATACAGTAAGGACAATTAAGTTATGGAATTCACTGGCTGAAGAAGTGGTTCTAGCAAATACCTTGGCTGCCTTTAAAAGAGGCCTGGATACTAATGAGCCAGAGCATAGTGAGCTATGCATGTTAGTATAGGCATTAATATGTATTTAGTGCTTGTTGATCTAAGGAGAAATCTAATTGCCATGTGGAGTCAAGAATGATTTTTTTCCCCACTGAAAGCAGAATTTGAAATTGCTGAAGGGGTTTTTATTTGCCTTCTTTTGGATCTACAGGGGAAAACATGGGTTAGGAAAAGGGTTGAACTTGATGGATGCATGTCTTTTTTTTAACCTAAACTACAATGTAACTATATGTAACTATGCAACATTAGCAAGTAGAACACAAAGTTGAGGAGATCTGGGCAATAAAGATGTACAGACAACTGCTGCACAAGATGTAAAAGTGCAATAGATTGAGGTGGTCGACCATTTTTAAATATATAGACAGCAGATATTTGAGGAGATTGTCTAAAGGTTTAATAAAAGAATGATGTCTAGAGCATGATGAGTCATTCCATAAGTAATGGAAATGAGTGCAGAGGAAAGATCTAGATCATGGGGGGGGCCCACATGAAGTTTATTTAGAAAAAAGGGATAAAAATCTGTTAGGAGAACATTTCTACTCTTACAGACAGCATAAATGCCATCTTCCCTTTAAGTTGTCAGTGCAAGTTGCTAGGGAATTGAACAAGTGACCAATAGTAATATGGTGCAATCTATTTGTATAAAACCATATCTTAAATGTAAATGATTTGATACATGTGGGGTTTGCCTTTTAGACAAATGAGGATTCACTTTTGCTTGACTTGCATCAGAAAGTTTTTATTGAATTGAAAGAGAGAGAGTTCATTTTAGTTATATAGCAAGTTGTTTTAACCCAAAAGCTAAAATAAAGAAAGGCCAACTTCCAATATGTTAGATTTATTGTCATAATGCATACCCCAGCACATGTTTTATTTTTAATTAATTATCTCTTCGCTTTCCTCTATTTTAGTAGCCACAACATTCCCATCAAGAATTGTTTCAGTAATCGTCTTTGTCTTTCTAGTTTTCACTGGTTCTAAAAAAACAACCACATAAAGTGAATATAATTAGTGTTAATTAATAAGTCAAAAATCAGATTTGCAGTAATTACAAGTTGAGTATCCCTTATACAGACATCTGTTATCCTAAATGATCTGTTATCCAAAAAATGTTTTCCGATATTGACAAAAGTTGCAAATTCCACACTCACCTGTCAGAATGCAAGCACACAACAGTTTATTCAGTGTCCAGTCCCCTTAAGCTGTGACATAGCCTTTCCATGCATGCTAAGATTCCCCCACACCCACAAACGGTAAGACAGTGCAGGCCTGACATGCCAAAGACATGATGCCAATGATGCCGCCAATCACTGCTACATCATAGTAAATATAATGTATTTGCTCTATACAGTATTTGCATTGATACTACAAAGACCTAAAGGCCCTTGATAAAGGCTATTTAGCCGAAACGTCGGTGACCTCTTTTGCGCTGTGTCCCCCTCCTGTCTATCTTCTGTTGTTAGAATATCTTATTTTTGTGCCATTTAGTCGATATGTAAGTATCTGTTGCTTTTGCTTATATGTTAATTTATTGCACTATGTAGAGTATATTTTTTTGTTTGTATATATTTTTCTATAAAACTTTTGCACTTTTGTAATACTATTGTTTTGCTTTTTGTGTGCTCCTCCTGCCTTTTCTTTGTATACATTGTTATTCGGGTGATTTGTGGACTCCCCTTGGAGTGATGCACCTGATAATTATTGTTAATATAATTTTGGTGTGCTTCTCTGATTGTCTTATTTTTGATTTTGGTACAAAAGGCAAGGTTCCAGGGAAGTCTTACTGCGTGAATGCTGGTATGGCAGAGGTGCTATTAAGCTTTGGTAGCTGTCCCGTTATAATGTGAAAATATTATATAAAGTATTTTCTTTTAAAGCCATTTTTTCACATTAATTAAAATGCTAGGTGACTGGATTAGTTGCAAAGGTGATAGAAGACTATTACCTCTCTTACATCTGACTGATCCATGATCAGTTCATTTATGCAAAGCAGGAACAATGTTTTTTTACAAACCCACTACCAATACAAATACAACAAATTAGTCTGTTTGGGGAAGAATAATTATTTACATTTACTATTAGTAAGACATTATTAGTAAGAAAGCTTTAAATCATCAAGGTATGTTTAATGCTAGCAAAGACTTTAGAGATATGTTTACCATTTGAAGTTTGACCTCCTGAGCTGGAAGAATGTTGACCTCCTGTGCTTCCAGTTCCAGAAGTGCCTTTTACCCCCCAGTGTTTTGACCACCAGAGCCTGTTTTTCCAGAACTAGAAGAGCCTGATACACCAGAGCTTTGACTTGCAGAACCTAGTAAGACATTATTAGTAAGAAAGCTTCAAACAATCAAGGTAGGTTCAATGGTTCAAATGGACTTGGAGATATTTTTACCCTCTGAAGTTTGACCTCCATAGCCAGAAGAACGTTGATCTCCTGATCTTCCAGTTCCAGAAGAACCTGATACACTGGATCTCTGATCAGCAGTCATCGAAGAACCAGAGGCATCTCTTCCAGAGTCTAAACCTCTTGACCCTGAACGTTGACTGGATGAAGACTCCGACCTTGCATTACTGATTGTGGAGCTCCTAGTAGACTGGATAGTGGTGCTAGAGCTTTGTGCTGAGTTCCGGCTAGCGGTGCTCTCTGGTTTTGCACTTGGAATACTGGAACTGCCGGTCTCAGTCCCTGGTCTTGAGCCAGTTGCAGTACCGGTCTCAAAGTCCCTGTAACGAATAGATTACAAATTAGGTTTTCAGATATATCTGCATAAGTTTCAAAGAAGATTAATTTTGTTATGTTTAATTAACTTTTTATTTTTTAGTTGGCTCAGCTTTAGAAACATAATTACAGCCAAAAATCAACTATTAATCAAGACCTGATATACAGCTTGTTAAGGCACTATTGTTTCACAGTGAACAACCTTTCATAGGAGACAGGTGCCTGTAGAAACCTGCATTAAAAAAAGATGTTGCAAAAAAATTATTTATATGTAACTGAAAAATGTCATCACATTTAGTCATTTAAATAGAAATACTTGATTAAAGAGCACAAATGAAGTACCTTATTGAGCTCTCTTTTGCACAATATAGCTCTATAAGGGGGAAGACATGTTGTTTAGAATCTTGGGTCAGATGGATCAGAGGTATGAAGATCTAACCTAAGAATGTCTGTTCCCATACATTGCTTTACAAACATAGAGGGCTTGTATTTTGTCTTTAATTAAATTCCCTACACATGGAACAATATTTTAATTAAACATAACTGGTTTTGCCAACAGTTGTCCTTTTAATACAATCCAGAACCCTGTGTACACTATATCAACTCTCCAAAATCCAAAGAAAACTAGTTGTTGGTGTTCATAAACAAATCAATAGCTGCAACATTTACAAAGATTTATAATAGGAAAAAAGCAGCTTCTGCCTTTGTTATATTGTGTGTCACCTTGGTACAATAAATCTAATTACTACAGAATGATTACTAGTAGAACTGCAAATGTTTTGCTTATACTTAACCAGATTGGATTCAAGACAGAAATGGAATCTTGAATGTTTTATTTCATTACCCTCCTTCCAGAAGCTCCTTGTATTTCTTTATCTCCTGCTCTAGTTGGGTCTTAATATCCAGAAGCATCTCATACTCAGACTTCTGACATTCCATGTCGCTTTTCAGTTGTGACAACTGTTCTTCCACACTGTTAATTACGATTTGGAGTTGCGATATCTGCATACAGTAGTTTCCTTCTGTTGATCCCAATGTCTCTTCTAAACTTTTTTTCTGTTTTATAAAGAATTTTAAGAAAAATTGGTTTTATGTGAACTTAAATTGAGAGGAACATTGTAAATGCAGGGGCTATTTACTTCCACCTTTATTACCCTTACCATGGCATACTGAAATTGTAATTCCATTTCCAAAGATTGGAGGCTCTGCCTCAGACTGGTAATCTCAGTCTTGCTTGTCTGCACATTTTGCTCACCAGCAGAAATGTCTTTCTTCACACTTTCAATCTTTTTGCAAAAAAAAAAAAATAACAACTATCTTATGCAAATAACATCGAAATACTATAACGCAATTTATATAAATATAATAATTTAAAGGCCAATTAAAATGTATAACATTCTGTGGTTAAGAAAAGCATTTACCACAACTAGATTTCCCACTAGGATATTTGATAGCAAGCAGCTATAACAAGGTAAAAAGAAAAAAAAAAGTACCATAAAACACATTTTATTAAGGTTTCTGTCAAATCCTAAACCACCTTTTCTGATTGTTATACTTACATTTCATTTCTAGCTCACATTCCAATTCTGGCCTACAAAGCCTTCCAGTTAATTTAGTACCTGTTGTTTTAGGATCCTACTCTAGAGTTTGGAAGCACATCGAAAGGCTCAATTCTGCACCCAGATCTTTGTATACTTTCTAGTTGGTTTTTTAAAAAAAAAAAAATACTCTGATATCTTCTTGTAATGTGTTGTAATGTTATTTATGAGCTCGGATCTTCCTGAACCGATGTGCCCTGTGTCTAATCTTTGGGGGTTTTTACCTTCTTCTTGAATAAATCTTCTTCCAGTTTGCAATTCTTTTCTACCATTGCTTCATATTCTGCTCTCATATCGTTGAGAATCTTAGTAAGATCTTTCCCCGGTGCAGCATCCATCTCTACATTGACTTGGCCAATAGTAGTAGTCTGTTGAGATTGTGCTTCCTAAAAAGAAAATATATGTCATAGGTACAGTTAAGTAAATCACACTGAAAGTAGTAACAGTAAAATAAATTAGGATTGACCATGTGGAAACCGTAAAGTTTGACTACAAGTTTCTAGATCTACAACATAAAACTTGGTACAGGCATGTTTTAAACGGTCAAATTGTGCTACTTTTTGTAATACATATTTCTTTGTAAATAAACATTTTGAAGAAAGGAAAAATAAATAGTACTAGATGTTTTTACAAAGTATTTGTTCACTAGATAGAACTAACAATAGTTGATAATGTCAAATCAAATCTGTTTACAAAATAATGTGCAGGAGGGTACATCCAAAACTTGTGGTTTGGTGGAGACTTTATGTGAAACTGTCCAAATTCAAAGGGACAATGGAGCACAGAGGAGGGCAGGCAACTGTTGGCTCAGGGGGAAATAATAATTTAGATGGCCTTTTGGCCACTTCATCAGCCCACCGCAAAGGCTATTTTACTGAGGTACCTGAGGTCGAGGCATAAAGCATCTCCGAAATGCGTTGCCCAGGGCAGCTGGAGCGATTTGCGAGCACCATATTGGAGAGCCGTATGCTCCTCCAATATGGCTGCTGCCCTCTTATGGATAGAGCATTGGAAGTGAAAAAAGTTCACTTCAGTCGCTCTGATGCTGTTGCTATACTGCCCCAACATTGCAATGTAAAAAAAAAAAAGATTTAATTAGCTAAAAATCTAGCGTTAGGGTTAAATTTAGGGTTGGGGTCAAAAGGTCACTGTAGGAAAAAAACACTATTTTTGCTTTTTGCCTTATTACTCACAAAAAAATGCAGAAAAACATGGAAGCAAGCATATTTCTAAACTTGGGACAAAACTTAGAGACTATTTAGATTGGGTCTTTTTCAATGATTGTATTTATATAAATAATTTTTTAGGTCAAAGTGTTTTTTTTCCCCATCATAATATTTTATGATTTTTTTGTAGTAAATGATAAGATATGATAAATATAATGGTATCTAACGAAAGCCCTTCTTATGGCGATAAAACAATATATAATTTGTGTGGGTACAGTATGTGAGAAAGAAGAAAATCCCAGCTAAACACAAACACCCCAGATTTGTCAAAACAGCCCATGTCACCAAGGGAAAGACTCGGTCAAAAGGTCATGTCACTAAGGGGTTAAGAGAGATTAGGTAGTAGCAAGTGGGCAATAACCCTCCTGCACCTCTTGTCACCTGCTGGAGGAGAACAAATACTGCAAATGTATAGAGTTATAAACATGAAAAGCCACAGTGAATGACAGGACTTGCGCAGTACTTGCACTTCCACTTCGAAGCCACACCCTTTGCTACTGGTGTCAACATACTGATTTTGCAGAATGTCAAGAAGACGCTGAATTAGATATACAAATTGATGTAAAGGTACCAATAATCGAATTTGTAATACTAAGGATCCAGCATCCTCTGCAGATGAATCCTTGCTATAAAGCGGGTTAATATCATGGAGCATGAAAATCTTGTTTTCTACTATTTTAACAAAAAAGCAGTTTGGGGAAATAAATAAATCGCTGGACTTTGGGTCCCAAACCTGCCTTTCAACCGGAAAACACAATAGTATAACACCAAAGAAGGTCACTAAGCCCACTTTGCAGTCCGTCTCTGTTAATAAGCTCAGGATCCAAAATTCATGTAAAACATCACGTTTTTTTCAAATACGTAAAAGCACAGGAAGCCCCAAAATCAGTCAGGATCTCCTTATGTGTTTCGTCCAGCAGGACTCATCCAGACCTATGTGTTTTAGATGAATATTGCACTTATTAACAGAGATGGGACTGCTAAGTGGGCTACCTTGTTTGGCTTTATGCTATTGTGTAGTAATAGTTTTAGTTGAAATACACGTACCTCCTCATGGCTCTTCTTAAGGTAAGCTAGATCTTCGGTTAAACTTTCTATCTGTGATTCCATATCAGTGTTGGTCAGAGTCAGTCCATCCAATACATTGCGCAGCCCGTTTATGTCAGCTTCAGTATTCTGGCACAAATGCAGCTCATTCTCATACCTGAAATCATGGAGCAGCATAATTCATCAACAGTACAGTATCAGGGTGGGATATATAATTTGATTAAGCTGAATGTTAAAATGAAGCATCATGGTTCTAAAACCATGATGCTTTTATGAGGCTACCACAATCATGATAAGATATTTTTTTCAATCATATGGATGATGTTGGTGTTATTTAAATGACCTGAGGTGCACTGCTTCTGCCCATTTTTATTTTTTTTATGTTGCCACATACGATAATGGTAGGAAACACCATTTACAGTGTCACTCCGACACTGTCAGACACACTTGTCATTTAAATTTGCCAACCGCATCACAGAATAGGCTACTCTGCTACTGTGACATTTTGTTTTCTTGATTTACATATTAAATACATGCATTTATCCATTTTCTAGTTTTATGTAACTTTGAGAAACAGGTAGCAATGTCAGTATTGTAACTAATCATACTTTGGTCCTTTGTTGCTGACTCAGCTACTGTGGCCTTAAATGGAAACTACCACTTACATAAGATGTAACTAGATAACCTGTGTGGCAGTGTGAGGGAACACTGCTATATTAGCCCCAGAATGGCACTTTCAGTGTTCCCTGACTAGATGGGGTTAAAAATCGGGTTACTCTAGTACATCAATTAAGGAGCTATATAAACCATCTGGATAGGGTAATCACTCTCCTGTGTGAAGAGTTGGGTGGAGGCAGCGAGACTGTGAGTCAAAGAGACTGCTAAAACTGTGGATGAAGAAAAAGTATTTTTAAAAGCCTTTAATCTTTGTTTGTAAAACTACTGGAGTCAGCTTAGCTGCCCAGTAGCATAGAAAGGGTACTCTATGTTAGTTAGTCTCCAGTGTGGAGTAGGAGTTTGTTTTGTTTTGCTGTGGCTCAATTGGGGCCTGCTTGATAAATAAAGCTTTCCTCATCTTGGAAGAAATAACCATTTCTGTTGTTTGGATAAAAAACATATAAAATGCGCTTGAGAGCAACCTGTGGTAAAGCACCTTTTGTGAAAAAAATATAGTGACTCTCTGTGAGAGATAGTAGGTCTGTATCCCAAAAATCGGGGAGATGGTGTGGGTCCCCCTCAAGGGGATACACTTACAAACTCTTTGAAAAGAGACAGCACTTCAAATATGTCCTGTAGAGGTCTGGCTTCAGAGTAGTAATTCTCATGGAAACACAGCAAATGACATCAATTAGTAATAGGACAGGTATACTTTAATAAAAAAAATAGTAGCTGCTTACATGGGGATTCTGGTAGTCACATGAAGTGGGCGCCACACGCAATGACAGGAATCCTTACAGCATGCAAGTAGTGTTTAAAGTATAAAATACACTTTAAATACATAAAACAATAAAAGTACAGTGGTGTAGAGTAATAGCAGGTGGAGTCCAGAACGCTACGCGTTTCGCTCTTCATGAGCTTCGACCAGGCGTCTGGACTCCCTGCTTCAGAATGACACTTTTATCCTCCGATGGTATTGCCGGGTTCGGGCATTCGTCATCATCTCGCGCGAGTACCACTGTACTTTTATTGTTTTATGTATTTAAAGTATATTTTATACTTTAAACACTACTTGCATGCTGTAAGGATTCCTGTCATTGCGTGTGGCGCCCACTTCATGTGACTACCAGAATCCCCATGTAAGCAGCTACTATTTTTTTTATTAAAGTATACCTGTCCTATTACTAATTGATGTCATTTGCTGTGTTTCCATGAGAATTACTACTCTGAAGCCAGACCTCTACAGGACATATTTGAAGTGCTGTCTCTTTTCAAAAAGTTTGTAAGTGTATCCCCTTGAGGGGGACCCACACCATCTCCCCGATTTTTGGGATACAGACCTACTATCTCTCACAGAGAGTCACTATATTTTTTTCACAAAAGGTGCTTTACCACAGGTTGCTCTCAAGCGCATTTTAAATGTTTTTTATCCATTCACTTTGTTTTGCTGTGTGGTTTAGGGACACACTACCTAAGTGCTGCTAAGAGCTAAGATATCAGCGCTGGTTACACTGTTATATTGTTGTATTTCTGTTGTTTATAAAGCAAGCCCCGGCCAGCCTGCTACACCTGGTAATTTATAACAAACACATATATAAATCATATGCCACTGTTTTTTTTATATGATTGATTGAATTAATTACATGTAAAAGGAAAAATTAAATTACATTTGTGAATATTTCACATGATGCAACATTGTCAAAAATCTTCCAGCCAGTCTCACTTTACAACTGTGGCCAAAGCCTGGATGATGATGTCATAAGATACACCCCTGCTCTCTTACTGGCTCCTGTGTATCATTGTGGGCAGGACTTGATGGCTGTGTACAACTTTTTTTTACCTGTCTTCCAACACAAAGTGAGGAGATTAACCTTGTAGGGACTTGCAGTGGGATCCCCAGTGTCAGATGAGGCCACTTTGAGTGACATAGGAAATGTAGCAAATGCTCAAAATGAGTATCCGCTACATCTCCGGCATCCCTTTATGCCCGAACTTCCGGGTTCGGGCATGCCTCCGTAACGTCACACGTGACGTCAAAAAGTATTGTGGGATGTCGGCAGGAATTGACAGGGTCTATAGAGACTTTGATTGGGCCCCTGCTTGCATATTTCTGGCCCCGATCACTTAATTATTGGCATTGTCGTTAAGTACCAAAGCACCATCCAGCGTGAAAGGGTTACAGGAAAGCACAGTGCAAGCATAAATTGGTAACATAAACTTACATTCACCAGTAAATACAATTTTTGATTCATGGTTTACAAATTTGCAGTGCACATTACATTTGATGGCGCATTAGATTTGCATAAATACGGTACTACACTATTACAAGAATAAGTTGGTAAATATGCTACTACACTACTCACAGCTTGAACAATTTCCATGAGAACTAGAAGTTCTAGGAAATTTATAATACCTGTTTGTCATTGGTCCAACATGTAAGAACTCGTTCCCAGAGCTGTAATTACAGGGGCTTGTCTTGAAGTGCCCACTATCACATATTTCAGGAAAAAAGACTTCTAGTTCTTCGTTTCTTCCTTTGTTAATATGATCTTATAAATAAATATGTTAGAAAGATCATTTAAAAAGTGATTAAATCAGAAAAGCAGGGTCAGTTTGTAAGTTTCCTCTTTAACTTTATGATTGAGAAAACTAAGTGCTACAGTATCAACCTATTGTAATTTTGAGGTAAAGCAGTACTACTGTACATTCTGTTGGACACTGTTAAGTTTTACTTCACGGTTTCCTTAAAGAGCGCTCCCACCGGCATTGTTTTATGTATCTTGTACATGTTTTTATTATATATATGTAATTAACTTATTTACACATTCAAAAATGTATAGTACTCCTGCACTTTTACATTGAAAATGTACTGTATATTTGGTTACATTCAATAAGATGATCGAAGATATAGGAAGAACTGTTGCTATGGCAACATCAATACGTGAATTACACTTGATATGCAGTTATTGAGAGAGGTGGCGCTGAAGAGAACACTGATAAGATTGATCTTTGCATGATATAGCTTGGAAACTACTGTACTCAAGATGCACTTATCCTAAGGTCAGTGTCCCACTGTGACAACATAAATATGTACTGTATATAGTGTAAGTAGAGAAATATATAGCAGTGGTTTTATACTGAGTTTATATACATAATACAGGGCACATTAGCTTTGCTTTCATTAAATCACCACTGACCCTTACTACAGGCAATATACAAAAACAAAAAACATTAATAATAAAAAAAGCATTAATAATAAATTATTTGCTGATTTGAAAAGACAGATAAGTTAGAGAATTATTCCAACTCAACTGTTAATGTCAGAAATTTAAGATTCAAACAAATAGGTATAAATGAAATACCCAAAACGATGATCTGATAAAGGGCACTCTGACAAAATAGGTAGAAAACATTTATAAATGTAATTTATTATAAAGTTAGTAAATATCAGGTGATCATGCGATAAAACACATACAAAAAATAACAATATACAAGTAATAGAAGTTTACTAATTACACTAATTACATTTATTATCTTTTTGGGGTATTTCTTTTGTACCTATTTGTTCTATTGTTATATTTGATATGTGGCACCCCACAATTGAATTGTTTTAAGTTGTTTTTGAAAAAGATTATATAGCATGTGATGCAGGTGTATCAAGATTTTAGTGAGTAGATTGCAATGGCTAATCAAGTTAATCAACTGAATACTAATAACTACTTATTAATAACTGAATACCAATAATTACTTACTTCATCTTGAAATCATCTGCTGCCAGCCTGGAATTATCAATTGCCAAAATTATAGTTGCATTTTCAACATAAGCATTACGAATCTGAAATAAAAGAAAAAAACCTTTATAACCCACTAAATACCATGTGTGTTAAATGTTATATGTTATATGTGTGTTAATAAATTGTTTATTTGCATTTATTTTGTTACAAGACAAAGACATGTTTTTATCTCTGAGATAAAGACTTGACATAGTCTATTGGGGTACCTTTTAGGTGGCTGGTATATTGAGAAATGAACTAGTTGCTTTAGTTAAAATAATTTTAAATATATACTTAATAGTATGAAACTCTTACCTATATCTGTACGATGGGGTTTATTAAAACATGGCATGCAATTAGAATGCCTACTTGTGTATTACATGTAATGAAATTCACTATTAGCATCCACAGGGTAAAATTGAGAATGTACAGGGAGTGCAGAATTAATAGGCAAATGAGTATTTTGACCACATCATCCTCTTTATGCATGTTGTCTTACTCCAAGCTGTATAGGCTCGAAAGCCTACTACCAATTAAGCATATTAGGTGATGTGCATCTCTGTAATGAGAAGGGGTGTGGTCTAATGACATCAACACCCTTATCAGGTGTGCATAATTATTAGGCAACTTCCTTTCCTTTGGCAAAATGGGTCAAAAGAAGGACTTGACAGGCTCAGAAAAGTCAAAAATAGTGAGATATCTTGCAGAGGGATGCAGCACTCTTAAAATTGCAAAGCTTCTGAAGCGTGATCATCGAACAATCAAGCGTTTCATTCAAAATAGTCAACAGGGTCGCAAGAAGCGTGTGGAAAAACCAAGGCGCAAAATAACTGCCCATGAACTGAGAAAAGTCAAGCGTGCAGCTGCCACGATGCCACTTGCCACCAGTTTGGCCATATTTCAGAGCTGCAACATCACTGGAGTGCCCAAAAGCACAAGGTGTGCAATACTCAGAGACATGGCCAAGGTAAGAAAGGCTGAAAGACGACCACCACTGAACAAGACACACAAGCTGAAACGTCAAGAGTGGGCCAAGAAATATCTCAAGACTGATTTTTCTAAGGTTTTATGGACTGATGAAATGAGAGTGAGTCTTGATGGGCCAGATGGATGGGCCCGTGGCTGGATTGGTAAAGTGCAGAGAGCTCCAGTCCGACTCAGACGCCAGCAAGGTGGAGGTGGAGTACTGGTTTGGGCTGGTATAATCAAAGATGAGCTTGTGGGGCCTTTTCGGGTTAAGGATGGAGTCGAGCTCAACTCCAAGTCCTACTGCCAGTTCCTGGAAGACACCTTCTTCAAGCCGTGGTACAGGAAGAAGTCTGCATCCTTCAAGAAAAACATGATTTTCATGCAGGACAATGCTCCATCACACGCGTCCAAGTACTCCACAGCGTGGCTGGCAAGAAAGGGTATAAAAGAAGAAAATCTAATGACATGGCCTCCTTGTTCACCTGATCTGAACCCCATTGAGAACCTGTGGTCCATCATCAAATGTGAGATTTACAAGGAGGGAAAACAGTACACCTCTCTGAACAGTGTCTGGGAGGCTGTGGTTGCTGCTGCACGCAATGTTGACGGTGAACAGATCAAAACACTGACAGAATCCATGGATGGCAGGCTTTTGAGTGTCCTTGCAAAGAAAGGTGGCTATATTGGTCACTGATTTGTTTTTGTTTTGTTTTTGAATGTCAGAAATGTATATTTGTGAATGTTGAGATGTTATATTGGTTTCACTGGTAAAAATAAATAATTGAAATGGGTATATATTTGTTTTTTGTTAAGTTGCCTAATAATTATGCACAGTAATAGTCACCTGCACACACAGATATCCCCCTAAAATAGCTAAAACTAAAAACAAACTAAAAACTACTTCCAAAAATATTCAGCTTTGATATTAATGAGTTTTTTGGGTTCATTGAGAACATGGTTGTTGTTCAATAATAAAATGAATCCTCAAAAATACAACTTGCCTAATAATTCTGCACTCCCTGTATTAGCTGCACAATGTGACACTATAGCTAGAGCAGTGTGGCAAGCTATGTGGTGCAATGTGACACAGTGGTGTATCTTGATTTTGTGCTGCCCTAGGCAGACAAAATCCGGGCACCCCCCCTACCCAAGCTGCACACCCACGTTACACACCTAAGACATGCCCCATCATTCAGACTCACATCAAGCTCACACTCCCATCACACTCAGTCACACACTCCTACTCCCATCACACTCAGTCACACACTCCTACTCCAATCACGCACACTCCGACTCCCATCACACTCAGTCATGCACACTGTCTCCCATCACACACACTCTGACTCCCATCACACTCAGTCACACACACTGTCTCCCATCACACACACTCTGACTCCCATCACACTCAGTCACACACACTGTCTCCCATCACACACACTCTGACTCCCATCACTCTCAGTCACACACACTGTCTCCCATCACAGACACTCTGACTCCCATCACACTCAGTCACACACACTGTCTCCCATCACACACACTCTGACTCCCATCACACTCAGTCACACACACTGTCTCCCATCACACACACTCTGACTCCCATCACACTCAGTCACACACACTGTCTCCCATCACACACACTCTGACTCCCATCACACTCAGTCACACACACTGTCTCCCATCACACACACTCTGACTCCCATCACACTCAGTCACACACACTGTCTCCCATCACACACACTCTGACTCCCATCACTCTCAGTCACACACACTGTCTCCCATCACACACACTCTGACTCCCATCACACTCAGTCACACACACTGTCTCCCATCACACACACTCTGACTCCCATCACACTCAGTCACACACACTGTCTCCCATCACACACACTCTGACTCCCATCACACTCAGTCACACACACTGTCTCCCATCACACACACTCTGACTCCCATCACACTCAGTCACACACAGTCTCCCATCACACACACTCTGACTCCCATCACACTCAGTCACACACACACACACAGTCTCCCATCAGCACTTACCTTTCATTGGCGGCTAGTGGCAGGCAGCATGGTCCCTTTTTTTCAGTGCCGGGGGGCGCTGCCGCCCCCCACAATTTGCCGCCATAGGCATCCGCCTAGGATGCCTCGCGGTAAATACAGCACTGATGTGACACTGTAGCTAGAGGAGTGTGGCAAACAATGTGTTGCAATGTGACACTGTGGAAATGGCTGTTGGGAAATAACACGCTGTAGGAAAAAAGGGGTGGAACGTTAAAATGGAGAGGTTGTTGTAGAAAGGGAGCATGGCTCTAAATATTTGGTGCATTTGTAAATTTCTTTCAGAGACAATTTGTTGATATTCCAGAAACCTCTGTTCTTGGAATAGTAAGATAAGACCATTCTAATAACAATTAAGCTACTGGCGTGATCTGGCCTTCCAGAAGGTGCTGCAGACATCAGCTTCTTTGACACACTGTCGGCTTTTAACCCTCACAGATCCAAATTAATCCTTTCATAAGGAGTTAGCAATAGTTAGAAATGTTGTGCCCCTTTGGGCACTAAAAACCCTGGACCCAGGTGTCAGTGATCCAAAGCTCAGGCAATGTGCTACTTTTTAAAATGACATAAAAAGACTAAGCATTGCTGTGACACTTTAACCAACAAAAATACTTTAATAATATAACTTTTGGGATTATTGTATAACATATTTCATAATACCAATGTATATTAAATAGTTGTCCTACCTGAGCTTGAATTTCTTCAATTGTTTGATAATATTTAGTGTAGTCATTTTTCTCTCCAGTAGTGGTGCCTGGATGATTCTTCTCATACCATTCTGTAATTTTAGCTTCAAGGTTTTTATTTGCCTCTTCCAAAGCACTTACTTTATCTAGTCGATCGTTTAGGTTCTGCATTGTTTGCTTTTCATTAACTGAAAGTAAACCTTCACTTGCACCAAATCCACCAGTACCATCTCCTCCTGCTCCATCAAAATTGCCTCCACCATAGTGGCCACCAAAACCATAACTTCCTTCAGAGCCACCACCACCATATCCTCCCATTGAGCCACTGGCAAAACCTCCCCTTGAACCTCCACCTATGCTGCCAGAATTGTCCTGTCTGCTGCCAAAGTTAAAGCCAAGATCTCCCCCTTGGCCATTAAACCAATTAAAGTTTGCCTCAGCCTTTCCTCCTCCGATGCAACCACAAGACCTACGATTATAATTTACATTGACATTGCTACGTGAGCTATAGCGATAAGACATTTCAGTAAAGCTCTGCAGAACCTTTCCTAAATATCAGAAATAATGATTGTGCTGTAAGCCCAGAATTCTGACCTCTCCATAATTTTATACACCAGGATTAGGGTGTGCCATATTGATAAACTGTTTTTTGAAATCATAACGTTTCCCAACCTAGTTATCTTCTTGCCATGATTATTATTATTACTATTGTTTTATTGTTTATGATTAAGGTGGGGGTTAAGCTAAGCAATGCAAACCTTTAATTAAGCTTTTAACTATGTAAACATCCAATTAGGCAACTGTTCCCCCCACCCCCTGTTCCCAGGGATAAAGGATGGGGATAAAAGGGGATGGGCTACACAACAATGTGTGACATCACACAGTACAGATACAGTGTAAAGCACTGTGCAAAGGCAGTAGTAATTTGATGGACCTGACCCAAAAAAGGCACTGTCCGAGCAAATTCGGGATTGCTGGCAACTAGGCAGTAGGTGGCAGTCATGCCACTTTTATACACTCTTGTGAATCATTGTAAAAACATTTGGTATTGGCATCAAATGAGGTCATAGGCCAAAGGATATGAGCATAGAAATACATTGCAAAAAAAAAAAAAGGCACTGTCCGAGCAAATTTCGGGATTGCTGGCAACTAGGCAGTAGGTGGCAGTCATGCCACTTTTATACACTCTTGTGAATCATTGTAAAAACATTTTGGTATTGGCATCAAATGAGGTCATAGGCCAAAGGATATGAGCATAGAAATACATTGCAAAAATAAAAAAAGGCACTGTCCGAGCAAATTTCGGGATTGCTGGCAACTAGGCAGTAGGTGGCAGTCATGCCACTTTTATACACTCTTGTGAATCATTGTAAAAACATTTTGGTATTGGCATCAAATGAGGTCATAGGCCAAAGGATATGAGCATAGAAATACATTGCACTCTGTATTGTATAAATCAGAAATTCTGATCCTAATGTAAAATAATTCTGTACTCCACTAATGATTGCAAATTTAAAGGGCTTTTATTCAGCTAAAGAGATAAGGAGTAACGGAAGACAAGCAGAAGGATGAAAGTCTCAAAGTGTGTATACAAATATGTAAAATCAAACTTTTTGTCAGGATCCATCCCTCTATCAGAGCGGCACCTGCCCAGTTGGCCCCAAAGTGGCTTCTGCCCACACTGTGCACTTGGGTGACTTTCTTTCTTTCTTTCTCCTTTTTGTATTCAACTGGTGTGGTTGTTTTTTTTTTCTCAGGCAGCAGGTATCTTGTGCCCCCCTAGTGTGTTAGTGGATTTCTACCTAACTCTCATTGGATGATTCTTCTCATACCATTCTGTAATTTTAGCTTTTTACATTCTTTAATTTAAGGTTTTTATTTGCCTCTTCCAAAGCACATACTTTATCTTGGTAAGTTATCCCCCATCCCCCAGCTGCCCCCACTAGCCACCAGGGAAAGTGAGACAAGGTGAGGGGGAAGGAGGTTGGGGACATAGACAAGGGGAGGGAAGGAGGGGGGAGACATAGACAAGGGGAGGGGGGGACAGAGAGAAAAGGGTAGGGAGGGGGAGAGAGAGACAAGGGGAGGGGGGATAGAGAGAGACAAGGGGAGGGGGGATAGAGAGAGATTTTAGGTGGAGGGAGAGATGCTGGGGGATGGGGAGAGAGGCAGCATTGGCACTTAAAAGAAAATAAAAACAAGAAATGCATTTGTTTAATATCAATTTTTTATTAAATATTAAAAAGCAATTTACATATATACACGTTAAACTTTTTTTTCCCCTATAGGGTAGTATTATATTCAGGCTTTTAGTTTTTTTCCTAAAGGAATATACAAAGTTTGGGGGGTCGTCTTATAATCAGGGTCGTCTTTTATTCAAGCAAATATGGTATATCTTGCTCTTGTACCCAGTTTCCATGTTTCCTTTGTTCTGTGCTCTTATCTATTTCTGTTTTTTTTTCTGCCTGTGATTATAACCTGTTGTACTATTCCGGTTTTCCTTGTCTGCGTTATATTCTGTAATCCTGTATCTTATATTGTTTATCCTTAGTATGGCTTCTGCTTTATCTTCCTTATGTTTACCTGTATGCTTCTTGGTCTCTCCTGTAGTCCTGCACTCTGTATTCAGTTCTATTCTTTGTCAGTTCATTTTCGCTCACTCTGCTTGTTCTATCTGCCTATCTTGGCCTGTACCACCTGCTAAGCTTGTTCAAGTTTGTACTCCATGTTCACTGCAGGATGACTGCTGGGAATCTTCAGCTCTTAGTCCTTGTCTACTGAATACATCGACGGCTCCTACAGGGTCTTTAAATGTAGCCGCAGGAACCTTGGGTCCCAAACTACCAGGGGAATGTGGTTACCCAGCTTCAAACCCTTTCTTTCCTCTCCTGCCACTGGACTCTGTAATCAGGCAATCAGGGTCTAGTACCATCCGGTACTTCGTGCGTGACACTTGTATTATATTCTTCTGATGCAGTTTCTCATTTAAAAGCAAATTACTTTTTTAGCCTACATTTGTCCTCTATGATGTTTTGTCAACACAGTGTGGTCAACACAGTGAGTAGCACTTGAATACTGTTGGCCAATATATTTTAACATATATTTTGTTTACTCAGCAAGTAAGCGAGGAACATGGTATAGAGCTAAAATGTATAGTTATCACTGACCAATCTTTGGTATTGTGTTTTCTCAGAAACTGGTTACCTTTTATATTTGTTATTTGTATATTTTTGTTAACATTATAATTGTTAGAAGTGGATTTAGTAGTAAAGTATATAATTGATTATATATATATCCAGCATATATATATATATATACTCCTTCCTGATGTTGCTGGAGAAGTACCAGGGCCTAAAAGAGGAACTAGACAGGATGTGGAAAGTGAAGGTTAAAGTAGTGATAGGTGCATTATGGGCTGTGACACCTGAGCTGGGAGTACTGTATTTGCTTGAATATAAGACAAGGTTTTCTTCAGAGCAAATGCTCTATTCGAGGTCGTCTTATAGTCTGACCTCAAATCAAGGTCAGACTATAAGACTCTGATCCAGGTCCCCCACAGAGCTGCAGGGGACCTGGATCCCCCTTGCTAACAGCTGGTGGATGTCTGCGCAATGCTTGCAGACATCCTCCGCTGCTGCGGAAGTCCCGGCGGAAGTGCAGGGCAGCAGCAGAGGATGTCTGCGCGTATCGTGCAGACATCCTCCGGCTTCCCCCGCTAACCACCAAGGAGAAGGAGAGAAAGAGGCAAGGGGGGGGGGGGGGGGGGAAGGAGTGAAAGAGGCAACGGAGGGGTAGAGAAATGGAGAGAGGCAAAAGAGACAAATAGGGAGAGAGAGTGGCAAGTAAGTGGGGAGAGAGAAACACCATTAGAGGAGAAAGAGACAGCTTTTGGGGGAAGGGAGGGTGGAGAGCCAGCATTGGCACATAAAAGGAAATAAAAACACGAAATGCATATTTTTTAATCATAATTTTTATAAAAGATTAAAAAGCTATTTACATGTGAATATATACACACCTTTTCCTGTAGGGTAGTCTTTTATTCAGGCTTTTAGTTATCTTATAATCAGAGTCGTCTTATATTCGAGTAAATACGGTATCTCCAACAGTTTCCAGGAATGACATCACAGCTCTCTGTCCAGAAGAGCACAGTGTTTTGAACAGCTAAGATATTGCGCAGATCCCTCAAACTCTCAGGCCTCTGGTAGAGGACCCGAGGTTCAGGAAGACACATACCACCTATGGGGCTATATATACACACACATATAAAGTCCATAGCACTCAACTGAAATAGTTTTCATTATATGGTTATATACAGTTCAAGGTGGGGTCAGCACACTCACATCAAACACGTATATATTTATAGGTTTTACTATTCTTTGTCATTATTGCAATATGTTGAATGTGGATTGCCAAGATTTCAGCATAAATATTATTAAGTAATCACAAATTATATAGGTGCGTACATCTAATTAGGAGTTTTTTTTCTTTCTTTTTGGCAATGAAGAGATATATACTGCCAATTAGATTTTCTTTATGACAATAACCTTTGCTTAAATGTCCCATAAAAGAATAAAGTCCATTAAAATATTAGTTGCTGTCAACTACATCTTAATATGAAAATTGCCAGTTGAAATGCTGGTTTATAACAAGTTTGACTAGAAGGGAAGACAAAACTATGATCATGTATGTGAAACATCAAGATTAATTAGGTTTTCTATCAAATAACATATAAATGATCCTTACTTGTGACAGGGATAAGGTCAGATTAGAGCTCTCAATATCACTTTTCACAGGATAATTACCGCATTTGCTCGATTATAAGACGACCCTGATTATAAGACGACCCCCCAAACTTTGGATATTCCTTTAGGAAAAAAACTAAAAGCCTGAATATAAGACTACCCTATAGGATAAAAGTTTAACTTGTATATATTCACATGTAAATTGATTTTTTAATAAAAAATGATATAAAAAAATGCATTTCTTGTTTTTAATTCCTTTTATATGCCAATGCTGCCTCTCTCTTTCCCCCAGCTTTGTCTCTCTCCCCCCTTTAGTGTTGTTTCTCTCTCCCCCTCCCTTTGACTTCCCCCTCACCTCTGTCTCTTCCCCCCCTTGTTTCTCTATGCCCCCCTCCCCTTGTTTCTCTCTGCCCCCCCTCCCCTTGTTACTCTCTGCCCCCCTCCGCTTGTTACTCTGTGCCCCTCCTCCCTTTGTCTCTCTCTTCCCCCCTCCCTCCCCTTGTCTCTGTCTCTTCCCCCCTCCCTCCCCTTGTTGCTCTGTTCCCCCCTGTCTCTCTGCCCCTTCCCTCCCCCTGTCTCTCTGCCCCGCTCCCTCCCCCTGTCTCTCTGCCCCCTCCATCCCCCTCACCTGTAATCCTCCCCGATCCCTGGTGGCTATTGGGGGCAGCCGGGGGATGTCTGCACGATATGTGCAGACATCCTCCATGCTGCCCGACACGGCAGTCTATTATGACGGACAGCTCATCGCGCAGACATCCCCTGCTATTAGAGAGGGGGATCCAGGTCCCCTGCAGCTCTGCGGGGGACCTGGATTCCAGTGTTATAGTCTGACCTCAATTTGAGGTCAGATTATAAGACGACCTCGATTATAAGACCTCGTCTTATAATCGAGCAAATACGGTAATATAAAATAACCTCATGTACTTGTATATATTCACATGTAAATTGCTTTTTAATATTTAATAAAAATTATGATATTAAACAAATGCATTTCTTGTTTTTATTTCCTTTTATGTGCCAATGCTGCCTCTCTCTCCCCCCTTGCGTTTTCTCTCTCTCCCCCTGCATTGTCTCTCTCCTCCTCCCACGTTGTCTCTCCCTCCCCCCAAACTTTTCTCCCTCGGTCTCTCTCCCGCCTCCCTCCCCTTGTCTCTCTCTCCCCCCTTCCTCCCCTTGTCTCTCTCTCCCCCTTCCTCCCCTTGTCTGTCTATCCCCCTCCCTCCCCTTGTCTTTCTATCCTCTCTCTCCCCCTCCTCCCTCCCCTTGTCTTCTCTGCACCCCCTCCCTCCCCTTGTCTATGTCCCCCACCTCCTTCCCCCTCACCTGTCTCTCGCTCCCTGGTGGCTAGTGGGTGCAGCTGGGGGGTGGATAGTGCAGACATCCCCCGGCTGCCAAATATCCCTGGTGCCTAGTGGAGGCAGCCGGAGGATGTCTGCACGATACGCACAACACCAACAAGTATTGTTAAGAAATATATTTTCACCCTTATTGAGATAATGCCGTCAACCCCCCAATGACAGCTCTGCTGATGATTTTTGTTCTAATGTTCGCAGTGGAGTATCTTGGTTTTGTGCTGCCCTAGGAAGACAAAATTTGGGAACCCCCCCTACCCACGATGCACACCCACACATTGACCCATAACCCACGTTGCACACCAAGGACATGCCCCATCACCCCATTTACATGCCCTTATCACATACACATTGACAGTATTATTTGCCATTAATATTCCCTAGGCCAATTTGCCCAATAATATGCCAGTATTATTTGCCATTAATAATCCACCGACAATTTGCCCAATACCGTATTTGCTCGAATATAAGACGAGGTTTTTTTCAGAGCAAATGCTCTTATATTTGAGGTCGTCTTATAATCTGACCTCAAATTGAGGTCAGACTATAAGACATAGATCCATGTCCCCCGCAGAGCTGCAGGGGACCTGGATCCCCCTCTCTAACAGCCAGGGGATGTCTGCACGATGAGCACAGACTTCCCCTGCTGCCGCCCGGCACGACCGCCGGGACTTGCGGAAGTGCCGGGTAGCAGCGGAGGATATCTGCGCGTAGCGTGCAGACATCCTCCGTTGCCTCCACTAGGCACCAGGGAGAATCGGGCAGACGGGGGATGTCTGCACGATAGTGCAAACATCCTCCATGCTGCTTGACACTGCCGTCTATTATGACGGACCGGCTGTCCATCATATTGGACGGAGGTATAGGGCAGCATGGAGGATGTCTGCACGTATCGTGCAGACATCCCCCAGCTACCCCCACTAGCCACCAGGTATCAATAAAAAAGGTGAGGGGGAGGGCAGAGAGAGACAAGGGGAGGGAGGGGGGGGAGAGAAAGACAGAGGGGGGGAAGAGAAAGACAGAATGAGGGGGGAAGAGAAAGACAGAGGGAGGGGGGAGAGAAAGACAAGGGGAGGGAGGGGGGAGAGAAAGACAGAATGAGGGGGGAAGAGAAAGACAGAGGGAGGGGGGAGAAAGACAAGGGGAGAGAGGGGAAGAGAAAGACAAGGAGGAGAGAGAAAAGTTTTGGGGGAGGGAGAGAGATAACACTGGTGGAGAGAGAGAGAAAACACAAGGGGGGGGGAGAGAGAGGCAGCATTGGCACATAAAAGAAAATAAATAAAAAAATGCATTTGTTTAATATAATCATTTTTATTAAATATTAAAAAGCAATTTACATGCGAATATATACAAGTTAAACTTTTTTTCCTATAGGGTAGTCTTATATTCAGGCTTTTAGTTTTTTTCCAAAAGGAATATCCAAAGTTTGGGGGGTCATCTTATAATCAGGGTCGTCTTATAATCGAGCAAATACTGTAATATGCCATTATTTGCCATTTAATATTACCCTGCCAATTTGCCCAATATTATGCCAGTATTATTTGCCATTAATATTCCCCAGCCAATTTGCCCAATAATATGCCAGTTTTTTTTTTGCCATTAATAAGCCCCTACCAATTTGCCCAATACATCCCCTCATCTCCCCAGCACTTAGCTTTTTCCCTGGTGGCTAGTGGCAGGCAGTATGCTGCATGTTCGGCTCCCGGGCGGTTGTGCCGACAGTTAAGAGCGGAGGTTGTGCTGACGTCAGAGCGGAGGTTTCTCTGTGCTGCCTGTTCGGCTCCCTGTGCAGCCTGCTGGCAGGCAGAGGGAAGGTGTGGGGGGATTTTCCGATCTCCTCTCACCTCCGTCTCTGCCGGCAAGTGGGTTTTCTTTTTTTTTTTAAAGGGGCAGCTTTTTTTTGGGGGGGGGGGAGGGTTGTGCCACCCCTAATGCCCTAGGCACTTACCTTGTTTGCCTCACTGTAAATATAGCGCTGGATGTTTGGTTTCATCAGTATGCGCAGAGATCATCATGCAGCGTGGAATGAGATCTGTGTCTATGACACACTGCCCATGCATCTCCCCAAGGTAAATAGGGGGAGAGAAGTAAAAAAGAAGCTACGACAAGGGACAAATGAGGTATTGGGGAGACAAAGGAAACAGGTAATAAAATTGTTATTGAATAAATACATTTTTGGTTTTACCTTCCTCTGTCCCCAATGGACATGCTCCTGCACCATATTGCAGCACATACTGGACTTGCAGCAGCCACTGTACCAACTGGAATTGCCATTACACCCACTGCACCTATTATTGCAAGCACTGGACCTGCCATTCCACCCAAAGGATTTGCCCCTACACCTTCTGACTTTACATTACACCCAAATAACTTGCCACTGCACCCAGTAACGTGCCATTGCACCCTTATGACTTGACCAATGTACTCACAGACTTGCCCGTGAACCAATATGAAACAATGAGACTTGCCAACCTTAGAAGAGGTGTTTTTAAAGTGATTTTTAAAGTCAAACTTGACCTCCCAACTCAAACTCTTTTCAGTTGTAGTTAATACAAATTTGCCATGCATTTTATGATGATCGATGTGGGGGTTCAAGTTGGAGGACAATTAGCTTAGTGAATAGCTCAAGGTGATAAAGTTCGGGAGGTTGAATGCATTTTGAGACTAAGTCAAATTTGACCACCCAACTTGACCACTTTCAGCCAAATGCTATTGTTAGTAAATAGTGCCCACAATGAGCACTGACAGAACCCCACTCAGCAGGAAGGTCAGCTCTGCCTTAGATGAATGTAAAGCCACATTTACAATATAGAAACATGTTAGGTTTTCTGAAGAGAAGGGACATTGTTTTTTAAGTTTTGCTTCCTCAAAAGAATTTAAAAAAAAAAAAAAACATTTAATCAACCCACCTGGTATTATCAAAGATAGACATATATTGACATGCAAGATAGATATACTGACAGATAAGGCACAAAGACTGATAGCCAGACTATGGCATTTAAAAGTGAAAAGTGGTGCAGCCCAAGGGCAATTGCCCTCCTGACCTCTGCCAGCCCTCCTTTTTTGATCGTTGCAGTTCTCTCTTCGTATAAAGGTAACACTAATCCTGTTACACACTACACTTAGTAGATCTAGCTATCTATGTGCAATGCTACTGCTATGCTAGGAATCTGACCAGCCTTTTAACATAGAGTCAATATTTTACAGATATCACATTCCATGTGTTATGAGCAGAGCAGGGCCTTCAGGCATGGGAGTAACAGCATATTATCTTCAAAGTTATGTATGTAATTATTACTTCTAAGGAAGTTAAATATCTACAGCGTATTTGTTACCACTTTTAACATTACATGCAAAAAAACTTTTATCCACATTTTATGGGGAATAATGTTACACTGATCTAATTGC
The DNA here is from genome assembly GCA_036172795.1 of Pelodytes ibericus. Lineage (NCBI taxonomy): Eukaryota > Metazoa > Chordata > Amphibia > Anura > Pelodytidae > Pelodytes > Pelodytes ibericus. Next base: position 154,591,811 of record CM069862.1, on the reverse strand, counting down.
AAAGAGCTTGGTTAAAAGTTTGTAATGGACAAATATGTGGTTTGAAGTTAGGATACTGATGAATGACTCATAAGGGCAAAGACAAGGAGATGGGGTGTCTTACTGTGTAACTACACTTGGCATTGCACCTTGCGGCATAGTCCAATGTGGGTTCATTGCCCATCTTATCTTTAGACTAGTCTGCTTATTATTTATGAGCACGGAAAAAAAGGAAAAATGTTGGTGCGCTAAGCTATTCATCAGGCTCAAATAATACAAATATATAAAATGAAGCCTGCAAAGCAGGTGTAAGCATTCTGCAAATACAGTGTGATTGGCTATACAATGTATACAACAACAAAAAAAAACTATCTGCACTTCTCACTTCTCCTCCACCACATTAAAATGTTTTGGTAGCTTCATAAAGCTTTGTGTGCCCACGTGAGAGTAAGTTTTCACCCTACTGAGAGTGTGCCTTGACGTGGCGGGTGAGCTTAATTATGCTTTGGCCAATTCATATAACAAAAACCACTCATTTACATTATGTTTATTTATTTGTTGCCAACTTTATTAGGGTGAGAAACGCAGACAGTTTTTGTTATTTGGTTATTATTTATATTTCTAAAGTCTCCAGTTCACACTTTCATTTTTATGACATAGAACAAGGTGTCCAAGTGTTTTTAAAAAAAAATGTAGACAGCATATTCAGAAATGCGATGGGCTGCATTTTTTCATTTACAATAATGCTGAAGTATAGCTTGTTAGTCGTAGTAGTATAGTACTTAGAATATATTAGGTTAATGTAGCAGTAAATACTAAACCAGTCCAAAAAGTTTAAATCACCTTTATTTTAACAGAAGACCATATTTACTGGGCTAATGCAAATATCTGTAGTTAAGTCAGTTGGTCCACACATGTCATATTTGGACCCAGGAGATGCATATTCAGCACCCTTGACTTACAAGTTGGCAGAAAGCGGAACACACTGGGAAAAGTAGGTATATATTACATAATGCAATTTATCAGTGAAAGACTGATAATAAAAAATAAACTAAATCATGTAGATTAAAGATGATAGAAATGCATATGTACTATTAATGTATTTAATTTCACAAGATTTTGTAATACTTTCATTTTACAAGTGTTTTTACCAAGGATAGATCCGTATATTATAATGTCAGGAGCTCTCCATTAACATGATTCTCCCAAGCAATTTTTGGGAAATTTCAGAATATTCACCTCAGAGAAACATAGTAACATAGTAACATAGTATTAAATGAATAATCCATAGATCTATTAAGTCAATGCAGTGTTTGAGCAGAACAGCTCCGGAATAGAAAGTGGTGCCCAACCTCACGCTTTTACTTCCCAGTGTCCACACCAGACCAGAAATCAAAGCTAACCTTCTTCATACAGAAGTTGAATGTCTGTACATGTGGGGAGCTGTTCTCTGGGAAGTAACGTGGAGGCAATATGGTGCTGTGGAAAGTGATGTGGCAAAAAAAGATGGGAACCATTGAGTGTTGATGCTCCTCGTGGAGTAGACTCATAATGTGAAGGCACATGGTGCTGATTTATGATTGCCAACTTTTACACATGTATCTACATATGTACTGTCATAACTGTGCATGACTAGTAAAAATAAAATAAAAAAAAAGGGTAGAGGAGTTCAGGTCGATGGGTTGTAGGTATGTTACCACTAATGCAGATTTGTGTAGTTGGTAAAACACTGTTAAGCTAGGGGCTTAGAAAATCCAATCCACCAGTGAAATAATCATAAAAACCACAATACCTTGTTCACACAAAAATAAAGTATTCAATTCGACTGGTGTCTTTTATTTACTATATACAGAGGCAGGACTGACTGGAGGCTTGACAGTGTTTGTTTAGAGTAAAGGAAATATTCTGGTCCATTATCCTTCAAAATTATAGCCACATTTTTTCTAGATTTCTAAAAAACATTGAAAAACCTGTAGGTACTTGTTCTTGTATAATGGTTCAAGACCAGGAAATAAGTCTTTTAAAGTGAAGCATGGAAAATCAAAGAAATGCTACTTAATATGAGTTAACATTAAGCCCACAGTGGTCATGCACAAACTAAATTTACTCTCAAGTTCAAATCCACTAATGTGAAGAGTCCACACATTAATGAGGGTATGGCCCTATAATATAGTTAGTATTACAATTACCCAGTATTACTGTTTTTAGTAAAAAGCAACATTTTTTATGAGAAGCAGAAAAAAACATTCCAATATACTGATTTTACATGTTTATAAATAGTGGAAATAAAGATTCAAACAAGCTTATGGTCTAAAGAGGTTCTAACTGAATGACAACCAGTGCTGTGTCAGACCACGGTCACACGACAAATTACTGATCGGTGGCCTACCAAGCTATAATAAAAAGAACACTTTTTGTAGTTCAGATTCATTTTTCATATAAAATAAAATATGAATTTATTGCATTTATTTAATTTAACACACATTTGTTCCAAAATACAGTGCAAGGTCAACAACTGAAACCAATATCGTATAATTAAAAACAAAAAATAGCAGAACAAAAAAAAAATCCAATATTTATTAGACATGTGCAAAACTAAAATTTTCATTTCGTTTTCGTCCATACTGATCAAAATTTTATTTATTTAATCTAAAACGAATTTCATTCATTACTGCATTCGTTTCAGACGAAATTCGTTCATTATTTTCGTTTCGTTTTATTCGTTCATACAAATCAATTGACCTACACATTCCATAAGCCGAAAGTCTATTAACCGAAAGACATTCGGTTTATAGACTTTCGGTTTATAGAATAGCAATAGCATTACATGTATTCTATAAACCGAAAGTCTATAAACCGAATGTCATTCGGTTTATAGACTTTCGGCTTATGGAATACATGTAATGCTATTGGCTTTCTATAAACCGAAGTAGAGTCCCCATTCATAAGAATTTCTTATGAATGAGGACTCTATTTCGGTTTATAGAAAGTCAATAGAATTACATGTATTCCATAAGCCGAAAGTCTATAAACCGAACGACATTCGGTTTATAGACTTTCGGTTTATAGAATAGCAATAGCATTACATGTATTCTATAAACCAATAGTCTATAAACCGAATGTCTTGCAGTTTATAGAGTTTCGGTTTATGGAATACATGTAATGCTAATGCTATTCTATAAACCGAAATAGAGTCCCCATTCATACGAATAGGTCAATTTCGGTTTATAGAATAGCAATAGCATTACATGCATTCCATAAACTGAAAGTCGTTCATTATGTCAGTTTATGGAATGTATGAAATGCTATTGGTATTCTATAAACCGACTCTATTTCGGTTTATAGAATGCCAATAGCACGAATGGACGAATGATTTTCGTTTATTAACCATTCGTTCATTCGGCTTTCGTTAGTTTAGCATTTTCGTTATTCTTTTTTCGAACGAATGGAAGGAAATGCTATTTTCGGATGAAAATGCATTCGTTCAAAAACGAATGCACATGTCTAATACTTATCATACATGAATAAAAAATTATAAGTTTGTTTTGTTACAAAGTACATAAAATAAACTGCTCCAATAAACTGTAATGGTGCTCTGGCAGGATGTAGATCTATGTATTACAAAGAAAAAGTACAAAAACTTTTATATTCACAATAATGATCATCTATGAATCCATCATTTGGCACTTTTGTTCAGAGCTGTCGACACACGATGAAAATGAAGTCTAATACTGTTCTTCACAACTTGTTTCACCTCCATGAGAGACTTTATCAAGTGCCCCATAATGTTTAGTAATATTGTATATTAGGTGTGGGGTAAGTACACTGTTCTTTCTTCTTTCTTATGGATTCTTTATCCTAGTGAGTAAAGTAAATGATGAATGAGCTGGCAGCAGGGAAAATAAAGGATATCCTCCTTTATATAATAGTCATTTATGCTGAGTGCAGGCCCTATATCACCCCTTCATGGAAAGTTCCAATAATAGTAGTGGAGTAGCGGCAATTATGTCAAACTATAATGGTAACATTGGCTTCCCGAGGGGGGTTTGGGGGGTGCGGACCGCACTGGGTGACACCTCCAGCGGGGCTGACACCCGTGCTGCCGGCATCACCCTGCAATGCGCTGCTTAACTTTTTTTGTTTTCTGGCAGCCGCATCCGCTGGATGCGGCTGCCAGAAAGAAAAAAAATCACTGCGACCGGATGTGATGTTACGTTGCCTGGTATCTGACTGGCACAATATTACTGGTATCTGACTGGCACAATTTTACTGGGCTCTGAATGGCATAATATTACTGATATCTGACTGGCACAATATTACTGGGCTCTGACTGGCACAATATTACTGGTATCTGACTGGCACAATATTATTGGGCTCTGAATGGTATAATATTCCTGGTATCTGACTGGCACAATATGACTGGGCTCCGAGTGGCACAATATTACTGGGCTCTGACTGGCACAATATTATTGGGCTCTGAATGGCACTATATTACTGGGCTCTGACTGGCACAATATTATTGGGCTCTGAATGGCACAAAATTACTGGGCTCTGAATGGAATAATATTACTGGGCTCTGAATGGAATAATATTACTGGGCTCTGATTGACACAATATTCCTGGTATCTGAATTGCACAATATTACTGGACTCTGAGTGGCACAATATTCCTGGGCTCTGACTGGCACAATGTTACTGGGCTCTGACTAGCACAATCTTACTGGTATCTGACTGGCGCAATCTTACTGGTATCTGACTGGCACAATATTCCTGGGCTCTGAGTGGCACAATATTACTGGGCTCTGTCTGGCAAAATATTACTGGGCTCTGACTGGCACAATCGTACTGGGCTCTGACTGGCACAATCTTACTGGGCTCTGAATGGCACAATATTACTGGTATCTGAGTGGCACAATATTACTGGGCTCTGAGTGGCACAATATTACAGGGCTCTGACTGGCACAATATTACTGGGCTCTGAGTGGCACAATATTCATGGTAGCTGAATGGCACAATATTACTGGGCCCTGACTGGCACAATATTCCTGGTATCTGACTGGCACAATATTACTGGTATCTAACTGGCACACTATTACTGAGCTCTGAATGGCATAATATTAATGGTATATGACTGGCACAATATTACTGGTATCTGACTGGCACAATATTTCTGGGCTCTGACTGGCACAATATTACTGGCATCTGAATGGCACAATATTACTGGGCTCTGAGTGGCACAATATTTCTGGGCTCTGAGTGGCACAATATTACTGGTATCTGAATGGCACAATATTACTTGTATCTGACTGGCACAATATTACTGGGCTCTGACTGGCACAATATTACTGGGCTCTGACTGGCACAATCTTACTGATATCTTACTGGCACAATATTCCTGGGCTCTGAGTGGCACAATATTAGTGGGCTCTGACTGGCACAATATTCCTGGGCTCTGACTGGCACAATATTACTGGGCTCTGACTGGCACAATCTTACTGGGCTCTGACTGCCACAATATTACTGGGCTCTGACTGCCACAATATTCCTGGTATCTGACTGGCACAATATTACTGGACTCTGAGTGGCACAATATTACTGGTATCTGAGTGGCACAATATTACTGGTATCTGAGTGGCACAATATTACTGGGCTCTGACTGGCACAATATTACTGGGCTCTGAGTTTCACAATATTACTGGTATCTGAGTGTCACAATATTACTGGTATCTGAGTTGCACAATATTACTGGGCTCTTATTGGCACAATATTACTGGGCTCTGACTGGCACAATATTACTGGCTCTGAGTGGCACAATATTCCTGGTATCTGAATGGCACAATATTCCTGGGCTCTGACTAGCACAATATTATGGGTATCTGACTGGCACAACATTCGTGGGCTCTGACTGGCACAATATTACTGGTATCTTACTGGCACAATATTACTGGTATCTGACTGGCACAATCTTACTGGGCTCTGACTGGCACAATATTACTGGACTCTGAGTGGCACAATATTACTGGGCTCTGAGTGGCACAATATTACTGGGCTCTGACTGGCACAATATTCCTTGTATCTGACTGGCACAATATTACTGGGCTCTGAGTGGCACAATATTACTGGTATCTGAATGGCACAATATTCCTGGTATCTGAATGGCACAATATTCCTGGTATCTGAATGGCACAATATTACTGGTATTTGAATGGCACAATATTACTGGTATCTGAATCGCACAATATTACTGGCGTATGAATGGCACAATAATACTGGCATCTTAATGGCACATTGGTATTGGCATGTGGCACAATATTACTGGTATCTGAATGGCACAATATTCCTGGTATCTGAATGGCACAATATTCCTGGTATCTGAATGGCACAATATTACTGGTATTTGAATGGCACAATATTACTGGTATCTGAATCGCACAATAATACTGGCGTATGAATGGCACAATAATACTGGCATCTTAATGGCACATTGGTATTGGCATCTGGCACAATAATACTGGCATATTAATGGTCAAATTGGCTGTGGCTTATTAATGACAAAATGATACTGGCATATAATTGGGCAAATTGGCTGTTATAGAGAGAGAGAGAGAAATGTCTGTATGTATAGATATGATAGGAAATCCAGGGGGGGAAACACCATGAGTTTACGCACCGGGTGACACAAACCCTAGGGACGCCCCTGAATGGTAACAAACCAACAGTAATACTTAGCTGCCAGTCAAGTAATGACATATCACATGTCCTCATGTCCCTCCTATCAGTCCAGGCTTTAGCGATTACCCTGAAATAGTCAAAAAAGGAGCCCACATTTTGTAGATATCAGTGTCCTCGAGTGTAAACACCAAAGACTCTAAACATGCTGCACAGTAGAAACCAGATAGAGAAATGTAACCAGGTATCAGACCTTGTAGAAAATAAACTATAAACTATAAACTAAGTACTGCCAGCGGAAAACAATACTGTGAAATCACTCCAGAATCCTAGTGTGATGGAGAGATTAAGGAAGCAGAACGGGGACAGCAATGATCTTCTTAATAAGCAAAGTCCTTTTACAAATACATTAGAAATTGGTATATCATAGTACTCCTTGACCAGTTTCAGCATGAAATGTCATTATCATGGTGCTATACACATTAAAATTGTGTGACTGCTTATATTACTAATTAACCTCGGCCTTCTACTGAAAGGTCACCTTTCCTTTATATCTAAATACTCAGCTCAAAAAGTACTGTAATGTTGGCAACAGTTTGCAGACAGGATGGACCTAGTCCGTCCTATGTCGGAAAGGGGTTAACGGGCAAACTAACAGTGGCATATTAATAGGCTAACTGGCTGTGGCATATAATACACAAACTGGCACTGTCCTATTAATTTGCATACTTACTGTGGCATATTAATGGGCAAACTGGTTGTGGCATATTAGTGGACAAACAGTTACAAGCTTGTATTATGCCAGCACCATAAAAAAATTGCCACACATAGCAAACTTTGTACCAAACTTTGTGTCTAAATAATCCTACATTTCTTAGCTAATGTAGGGTAAACTGACATCTTTTTATCTTAACCTGCCAATTTACGTATCTGGGACCTTAATATACTCGACTAAGTTACAGGTTTTTACTCCAACTGAGTGACACAGTACACCTCACAAGCATGTCACAACCGCTAATAACTATGTGATCCTGTTGTGAGACCTGAAGATTACCCAGCTATGCCAATGAGTACCCAAAAAAACACCACTTTAAAAGACAAATTTGAATTTCACTATGTAACACATAAAAAAATTAATAATTGTGGTGAGACAAACATATATAAAACATACCATATTGCTTAATGGCCTAACAGTGCCAAGCTTGTATTATGTAATCAACAGAAAAAAAAATGAAAATTGCCACTCATTGCAAAAGTTGTACTAAGCTGTTAATTATAAGCAACACTGTTGTGCCTAAATAATCATACAATTCTTATGTAATGTAGGGTAAACTGTCATCTGTTTATCTTACCCTGCATATTAAGCTATTGTTTATTATAAGCAACACTTTTGTGCCTTTAATGGACAAGCTATGGCATATTTTAATGGGCAAACTGGATGTTGCATATGTTAATGACAAAGTGTTAATTGGTACCTGACTGTGGCTCATTGGTAATTAGCAAAGTAATGTTGTGGCATCTTATGTGGTTTAAAATAGCATGTACAATGGGGCAAAGTGACACTGTGGCATTTTCTGCAGTGCCAGTTCTGTGGGGCAAAGTGACACTGTTGTATGTTCTGTGGGGCAAATTGACACGGTGGCATGCCAAATCATGTGGGTGTACTATGAGTGCAAGCCAAGTACTGTGGGTGCAATATAAGTAGACTATATCTCCTTTCTTAAAATCTATTAGGTCTATTCACTAAAATGTGACTTTGGAGGTCGACTTTCATTTTGAGATTTTTTGACAATTTTAGTGAATAGACACATTAGCGGGTGACCTCTTATCCTTTGTGCTGTTCTGTTAATGAACAGGTCTTTAGAGTGCCCTTTGTCAGGGCCTTGCACATATGTAAGTCGCTTCATGAGAAACAATTTATTAATGGTTTACTTTATAACCCTTTTTAAAGGTAATAACATAATATTAAAGTCAGATTTGATTGGCATCAATGGTTACCTTAATTTTTGTATTATTTATTTATTCTTATTAATTATATTTAAGATTTTGGGCACTCACTAGCAGAGATCCTGTTTCCATTTAATTAAAAGCATATCATTATTAGGGGCCATTATAATTTACATATCCAACGGAATATGGTGTGTTTTATATATCGTTGTCTCACCACAATTATTATTTTATTTTTAGTTTTTTTGGGGTAATCATTGGCATAGCTGGGTAATCTTCAGGTCTCACCACAGGATCACACAGTTTAGTAAATTAGTCATTGTGACATACTTGTGAGGTGTACTGTCACTCAGTAGGAGAAAAAAACCTGTAACTTAGTCCAGCAGATTAAGGCCCCATATACGTTAATTGGCAGGTTAAGATAAACAGATGTCAGTTTACCCCACATTACCTAAGAATTGTAGGATTATATAGGCACAAAAGTGTTGCTTATAATTAACACCAGTTTAGTACAAAGTTTTCTGTGTGGCAATTTTCTTTTTTTTCTATTGCTCATATAATACAAGCTCCATAGCCTTTCTTCATTAGAGAAATATGTTTACATGTTAGCAGTTTTTCACTCTCAGAAGACTCCATCTAATTACATTGCTGTTATTATTGAAAGTAGGCCCAATCCATACTTAGAGCAGAACAAGCTGAAACCAGGGCAGTATGCTCAGTCAAATATTCCTATAACAGTGTGTGTCAGGTTCCAGGACCTTCACCTACCTTGCCCAGGGGACCCTCACGGCCAAAGTCATCCTCTGTCCCTGTTTGCCGCCATCGCGCTGTAGCGCGACCGCGAGGTAGGCCGCATCCCCGGCCTCGAGTTGCTATTCACCCGCTAACAGTGAGTGTGACTACTTCCAAGAGGTTTAGGGGGCGGAGCTTACTCGCGAGAAACGTTGCGCGATTGGTTGTTGGCAAAGGGGCAGGGAGAATAGGAAGAGGAGGCTGTACCTCTTCTCCCTATTCACAACATGGTGCAGGGGCGGTCCCCAGGTGTAAAGGGGATAGGTCCTTAATCAACAGCTCTATAAAAACCCCACACTCACCTCAATCATTGCTTGCTTGTTGAGCTGTGGTGTCTGTTCTCAGTACCATTTATTCCCCAGTTACCTACTACTTTGATTGAAGATTTACCTGTGTACCGACCTTGGCTTTTTCCCTGGACTATCCTTATCGCTGTATCCCTACCTGTACTTCTATACCTGTTTGTGTATCCTGACTACCGGCATTGACCTTTTGGATTGGACTGACTATTCTACCGCCTTACCCTTTTTTGTGTCACTTTTGGAGTCACCACATCTCTCCACCCGCCACCCAGCGCTACGCTCCTTACCCCCGAATCTCACAGTGTGTCTTAGAGTTTTATATTAATTATATCATATGGGAATGTCTAGACACTGTATAAGCTAACAAATTGATGTTTTGTAAATGATAACCATTTTGTATCACTATTAAGCTATGCTTTTCACACAGCTCCAGGGGATAACAATCTGCATTACTTGATATCAGGTAAAAAAAAAAACACCTCTGAATATACAGTATCCTCCAGGGCAGTGTTTTCTCTATTATTTAATGTGAAATACATTTTTATTAAGAGATTAAACCATTTTCCTGTGAGATGCTAGCACCAAAAAGAGAAAACAAAGCGTAGCAGAGAAGCCCAGCAGTAGTAATAGGTTTGGCGGATGTCCTAGCTCACTCATACTACAGACACATATTTGTTGAGGTCTACACTTTTATTTGTTCCCTTTGGTATTAGTACAAAATGCTATTCAACTAGAATTAAATGTTATCTTTATGACATTCCCATTTTAATAATTCAGTCCTTTAGAGAACAAACTTATTATGCTTTTATTTTCTATATGTCAATTTCTATCAATACTGTGAATAAATACTATGAATTAGTCCGGAGAGCCTTGACTACTCTAAGTATCTCTGCTTAATACCAACCTATGAATGTTCCCTACTTTTATCAACTAACAATATGTTGACGCAATCAAAACTTACTCTTTATGTCTTTGTTTTATTAATTAAATGACAAATTCTCAGTACAGCAAAGGATGTTTTCGTGTAAGACCAGGTTGTCCCTTTTATGAGATGATTATTGTTGTGATGATATAAAACACACAAAGAGTGTTCTTCTAGAAGGTATATTTGATGTAACTTTGCCCCATATGATGGTGTAATTTATGTAAAGTGTCAACAAAATCATATTTTTGTCTAAATTAATTCGATTTCCAGTGTGGTTAAATTGTACAATGTGTCAAGTGGAAGCTGGATGCTGTATTTACCTTATTTCAAACTTAGATACTCATAAAGGACAAATACAATAGTATGGCTACATAGTGAAGCATTGTGTGTCTGTCTGTGAAGTCTTCAAGCCAATGGAAGATAGGTGAGGCATATAGTCATCTCTAAAGCCAATGCTACCATTTTTATTGTACCTTAACTGTGGTCTATTCTTGCTTCATTGTAGTATAACTCTACACTCAATTGAAAAAATAAGTTAACATTTTACCCTACATACAGTATATGATTTACATAATAATCAATACTTCTTGTTCAGTTCATATTAGAGTTTGTATTAGTGGGGACCCTTTGTAAAAATACGCATAAACGTTATAACTTGCAGGAAAGGTTTATTGTAACATTAAGAAAAATCACATTTGTTTATTTTCTTGTAAAGAGACTGGTTTCTGATCCTCTATAGTATCTTAATAAGTCTAATTTAGGCGTCTGATTCTGTGTGTTTTAGATTTTTTCTTCAATCTCTTGTACCTGGGAAGATACAACTTTTCCATCCACTACCTCTTCAACGATGGTCTTTACCTTCCTTGTTTTGGTTGGATCTGAAAATAAATAAACATGTTAAGTACATGAATATAGAATTTACAAAGTATTTTCTCACTGTGTGAGGACTATACAGATATAATAGAGACTATGTAAAAAGGAAAATTGTGGGACAAAGGTATAAATGTATTCCAGCCACCATAGAAACCAACAGAATGTTCCTACTGACTAGAAAACTTTTAGAACTTTGAACCACTATTTACCCTTATACTTAACCCCTAATCTGTCTCATGGTCCTAAATCTGCACTAATGTATTCTTTATTTCCTGTCATCAATGAAACTGTCATAGATCATAGATCATTTCCAATTTTATATGTTCCTTAAGTCTAGGGTACACATGTCTTGAATGTTAACCTTTGATCATAAGAACATTTTTGGGGAAATACATCCCCACTGACCACTTTCCAGCACTTTCATTTATATCTATTTTCATTTATACATCATCCATTTTTCTGTATAGTTACACTGTACAAGGGTGTACCATATCATGCATTAATGGGACAGAAGGAAGAAGCAAAGCTGAGTTGGAGTGATTAAATCCTGTGAAGGCTGACCATTGACATTGGGAATTATAGAACTTGGTCTGAAAGCAATCAAAACCATAATGTCACATTCTGTCTCTTACCTCTCTTTCCTGTAGAGGATGATGAAGATTGCTGTGTTGAAGACGAACTTTGGGTAACAGATTGTGAGGAACTGCTTGAGCCACTGAAAAAAAAAGATGTATTACTTAAATTGTCTCATGTTTTCTACAAAACACTTATGTATGTGTGGGATATCCAATAGAAGGAGCTGATCCAAAATGTAGGTACTGTCCTTATTATCTTTTACAATATTAGTTATACAACAAACACTGCATTCTGGTCCCACCCCATGTTTTTATTGTTTGTTCCCCTGTGTTGTAAAGTTTCCTACTGACTTGCACTTGACTTCTTTCCTATTGAAATGAATGGTATTGACATTCTTAATGAACTAAAGGAGCCATGTCTGTAATATTTAGCCTGTGCTGTTTACATGGCACTAGCTCAGGCTTGTTCTTTGGGGACAAATAGTGCTATAAAAATCACAGTTCCTGAATCATGATCAAACAAGTTGACGCATTTCATCACAGATTGTATCTGAATGTTCATACACATGGAGGCCTGACTTCCTACTGTCTCATCAAGGGTTCCAAGCAGTTGTTCTACTGAACAATACTACATTTGTGACTGTTATTTGACTCTGGAAAATATCATTATTTTCACAATAACTATAGCTTGGTCTACTGAAATATGTTTTCTAAGTATGTTGGCCATTTATTAAACCATAACAAATAAACTGGTTGTGACTTTACATGGTGGTTTTGGAACTATTAATCGTTTGGAACTAGTTTGGACAATAGACCATCCAAAAAAGGCCAGGAGACTCATTTAAAAAGTAGTAGTAATGATATGCTACAACATGTACATCTATTTTTAAAACAATTATGTGCATTTAAAATATGTTAAACACAATTATCTTCTAGTTATGAAATGAGTGATATATACTGTAATACAGTTGTAATTTGTTCACTGGGAAGTTTAGTTTTGGTGAAGAGCACCCAGTATGATCAGTATTTACCCAAACTCTCCTTCCAGCAGGCGACGGTATGTTTCGATCTCCATCTCTAGCCTGCTCTTGATGTCCAGAAGCTGTTGATACTCTTGGTTCTGTCGTTCCATATCAGACCTAATCTGGATTAATTGTTCTTCTAGACCACTTATTGTGATTTGTAGCTGTTGGAGTTGTGCACCATAACGACCTTCTGTCTCTCCCAGATTCTCTTCAAGGGATTTTTTCTAGGTTGAAAGAAAAGGATCAATACATTCAATATTAATTCAACATCTGAAGGATAAAAGTTTCTAAATAAAATTGAGATAACCTGATTCTTTTAAGGTGTTGGAAAAAAGTGTGGTTTTATGAGAAGTTTCCGAATGGACATTATCCAACAGTACAACCTTTCAGGATGCATTTATCATGCACTCTTTGTTCCTAAGCATGTCCTGAGCATAAGGATCTCAATGCTTTTTATGCCTGGTTAGATACCAACTGAACAATAATGTCACCTTTGACAGGACAAAAAGTAGTGGTTGCTGTTTCTCTATTGGAGAAGAAATTTGCTCTAACTACAGATGTGGACCTCAATTGTTATCCTCCATCTGCAGTAATATATGTGTGTTGTAATAGAGATAAAAGGGAGTGAGCAAAAAAATTGAGAGACATCTCTCTCTGAAGCTCCAAATGTCCTTAATATAATTTTTCCCCACATTATCTTTTCTTCAGAGGTATATTTGTTGTAGCTGCTTTTACATTTGAAAACGTATAATACCCATATGCAATATACTTATCAAGCAATGCAACTTAATGATACGTCATAATCATGTAGTTTTCCTTTTTGTTTACAACACAGTTTTATTCAAGTGCCTCTTTTTATGCTAATGCTTGGTAAACCACTCTACAAGACTTTCACATTGTTCTTAAGCACTTATCTTTTGATTGTGTGTTTTAGCTTATACCAGCTACTCCTTATTCTGCTATGATATATCAATAACCTATCATTATATGGCCTACCATTGCCAGCTGAGATTGAAGCTCGATTTCTAAGCTCTGAAGGGTACGCCTCAAGTCAGAGATTTCGGATTTGCTTGTTTGCACCTGTTCCACACCAGCAGATATCTCCTTCTTTAACTCATTGCTCTGAAATGAGAAAAGTTGATCCTCTAAGATGTAGACAGCCATTGCTCTTGGTTCTAAACAAAAAGCCATGTTCCATAATAGAAAGTGTTTTCCTCACTTAACTAAGAAGGATTTGTTTTTATTAATGGGAAAGACATATTAGGGAATGCCAGCATTTGTTTCTTCTTGTTGTAAGACGGCCTCACCTTTTGGTTGAACCATAGTTCAGCATCTTTACGATTCTTCTCAGCAGCTGCTTCATATTCTCCTCTCATGTTATTCAAAATTGCTGTGAGATCCACACCTGGTGCAGCGTCCATCTCAACATTGACTTGGCCAGCAGCACTGCCCTTTGAAATGCTAAGCTCCTGTGTGATTACATAGAGTACAGGATTTAGAGTATGAATGTATATATTGACATTGACATGAGTTATATTCAATAAAGAGTTCATTTATCTCAAGTCATTGAATACTATAGATCGTTGTAGCAAATTATGACACATCATTGATAAGCAGAGGTAGGAGGCACCAACATTGTTCATGGTGAAAATGTAGTGGACTATGTTTAATGGACATCATGTTCTATGGACCTTCACAGACCTCATCACAGACACTGAAGTCCATATACAGACAGCTTGCCTATACCTGTTTATAAGTGATGAGATTGAATAGTCTTTACAGTTTTACTTTAGGTTCCATTTTGTGAAGACTACACTTCTGAGTATCTGTAAATCCCAAGAAAGTTAAAGCAGAAACTAATGGAAGCTAAAATACATAACTGGTTGACCATATATGGGAATTATTGGATATGTCATATAATAATAGTGTTTTTTTCAGATGTATTTCTACATTTTTCGAAAAATGCTAATGGAATTCCAAAAGCAAAGTACATGTAGAGGAATATATCTAATCTCCAAAAAAAAAAATAGTACTTTAATATTAGGTGCAATTTGTGGCCATCAACACCTGTGCTTTCATTAAAACACAATTCATTTTTTTTTTGTTGGTACTTGGGAATCACTCCCCTTAGTATGTTATCCATATTTGTTAAAGAACCAATATCTCAGTGTTACTTCTTTCCAGCTCACCTCTTCATGGTTCTTCTTCAGGTAAGCCAACTCTTCAGACAGACTCTCAATCTGGAGCTCAAGATCACCTCTGTTTAGTGTCAGCTCATCTAGCACTCTGCGGAGTCCATTGATATCAGACTCTACACTCTGACGAAGAGCCAGCTCATTCTCAAACCTTAGGGGGGAGGGTTGGAGAATTATTTAGCAGTAATTTAAAATGCAAATAAAATGTATTCCTTTATTCTTTTATAACTTTTTACACATCACCTTCAATGTTTGCATAATTTTTAAATAAATTAAAAGTGGTCTATTTAGGTTAGCTTTTCTTAAATCTTTCCTTAAGTTTTTTAAATATATTAAAATCATTGTTAATATAGGGTTATTACATATTATCCTCATAATTATCTTTTGTTCTTGCTATCTAACCATTAAAATACACGGAAAGCTAGAGAAAAATTGCTCCCCCAATGTTTATTAAACTTACTTCAGCCTGAAATCATCAGCAGCCAACCTGGCATTGTCAATTTGTAGAACAACTCGAGAGTTATCAATGGTGGCAGCAAGAATCTGTAAAAGAATAGTAATGGTTGACAAGTTTTCACAATAGTATCCGTTGCTGCAAATAGTATTTAACTAGCATCATCACTTTCTGTAAACACGCCCCATAGGGATTTAAAGGTTTAGTTCATGTGTATGTGGAAAGGTGAACGCCTGACTTATAACTGACAAGTGAACACTGAGGATCTGTACATGTATCATATGTGAACTATAAAGAAGACTTCAAAAATTATGAGCATTTACAATATTAATATAATAAATGACAGATTTTTGAGCCAACCTCCACAAGGCCATATTAGCAAATCTGATTAAAATCTACATAATAAGGTTTAAATTGATTATGGATAGCCAAAATGGTTGATCAAACCATTAACATTTTTAAAGGGTAAACTCTATTAAATATCCTTAAAGGACATAGTCATTCCATTAGATAAAAGTGAAGTATCACATTAAGTATTTGTTTTTAAATGCAGAGTATTAGTCACATAAATTCATAAGATTTCTTACCTTGTTCCTCAGGTCTTGGATGATTTCAAAATACTTGCTGTAATCTTTGCCACTTCCAGAGGCACCAGCAGAGAGTTGCTTCTCATACCAATCTCGGATCTTCACCTCCAGTTCAGTATTGGCAACCTCCAAAGCTCTCACTTTATCCAGGTAGGAAGCCAGACGATCATTGAGATTTTGCATGGTTTGCTTGTCACTTCCAGGAAAGCTTCCAAAGTTGCTGCTAGATCCACCTCCTCCAAATCCACCAGATGAGCTGGCAGAAAACCCACCACCTGCTCCACCACCAAAGCCTCCTCCATAGCTAGCAGAAAAACCACCACCAGAGCTACCACCATAACCACCGCCAGAGCTACCACCATAACCACCGCCAGAGCTACCACCATAACCACCTCCAAATCCAGAGCTTGAACCAAATGATGAGCCACCGCTCTGAGCAAAAGAACTGGAACGATAGGAAGTCATGGCTATTTGACTATTCCCACTAGCAAAGAGGCTTTGGTGAAAGAAGAGAGTGTGGATGCTGATGCTATGTATTCTGGTCTATATATATACTTGCTGATGGGTGTTTCTGTTAAAAATGGACATCCTCCAGGGGAAATATTTTTTTTTTTAAACTGGTCAACACCTGTAGTAGAAAATAAATCAGTCCATCACTACAGAAATGATGTTGCCTTTAGGGTGTTTGTTACATGTTGGTTAGAAACTGGGAGAGGCAAATTCTTCTCTTCTTAAAAGGCAACACCACCTCCCCCCCTTCAATGACAATCACCTTGCCTTGAGCTTCATTGTATCATATTTAAAATCTCTACTCTGCTTAAGGCAACTTCGACCTTTCAGTGTGTAAACCTATTCAATATGGATCTCTATACTTCTGGAGAATCATGCAGACACATTTATTTAATCCTGTGTAGTATTTCATAATCACTTTATAAACTTTTTTCAAAATGACAAGAAAATAAAGCAAACATTAAATAATTAAATTAAAAAATAAAGAAACACATAACAATAAATTATGTAAACATACAGTGAGTATATACATATGTATATATATATATATATATATATATATATATATATATATATATATATATATATATATATATTTAGTAATTACAAAAATACAATTACTAGTTTTGAAAAAGAGAATTAGTCAATGTCCCCAATATCAATTTACATTATTTTGTCTTCTTATTGCTTCATGTAAATACATCAAAAGCATTTATAAGTGTTTGATAGCTTGACATGGCATACCAGCAGAAGAACAGTATAAAAAGACCAGGACAACTTCGGACACACCTTTTTTCATGCATGTTAAAGTTAAATAAATCTAAATATGATTAATTTAGTCACAGATACTGGGTTTGCAGCTTCTACTAATCATCCCACTCAGGTCATCGTATTTGGCTGGTGCAAGGGGGGAAATAAAGAAACATTTTAAAATGTTTTAAATAGGCAAAAAGAAAAGTCACAATTACAATTCTACTTGCAATGTGTGCATATATACAATGCTCAGGAGCCTTACAAAGCACACATCAGCAGTTTTTTCTTCTTCAGGTAAACAGCTGGTGTATATGGTTGCCAAGTCAGCCAGGGCTTTGCTGGACACATATATAACGTTTACCTGCTCCCCTACATAGTGTAGAAGGCAAGGATCCAAGAAAAAAATCTGGATCCCATATAAACTTCACTGACTAATAAAATGATTTCCCTCTTAACATATATGGATGATCTGCAGGGCAGCATGAATACATTATATGTCTCCCTCATAAAATGGGCATACATTCTAGTTTACCTAGTAATCAGGACACTGGGGGGGGGGGGGTTGTAGTCTGGGGAGGGAGGGCACAGGTGGCGGAATCTGGGTAGAGGCTACTGCTCATGTAACATAATACTGTCACCCATTTTTGATCATAACTTCTGAAGCCAGGATCGTTACCGCACATGCCCAGTAAGGATTCTCTGGGACACCGGAGAATGCGAACAGGACCGCTGGATTGTGGTCCTGAGTCCTGCAGTCTCACTGCGCTCTACCTCTGTCATGAAAAGTGGGACAGAGGTAAAGCACCGTGGGACAACGGGACATATCTCCCAAATCGGGACTGTCCCACGCAAAGCCGAAAAAAAAGGTTGAAAAAAAAACTTGCATCCATCAAGTTCAACCCTTTTCCATGTATGTGTGGAATGAAAAGTAGGCAGTGTTAATGTTACACCTGTTCAGTTTAATAGCAAGAAAACAGTAGTCATTCAGAAGGTGCAATATTTGTGTTTAGCTGTAATTTTCTTATTTCTCATTAACTGTACACATAAAAAATATGTCATTTTTGAGGGGATAAGAAGGGATTTATTAAGATACCATTGTTTTAACTATATTATGTAAATTACTGTAAACAAATAATAAAATATGGGGAACATTTTAAAAAAACATGTTTTCTGATTGTTACTTGAAAAATATTTTACTCATCTATAAAACTGAATAGAAAACCCACTAAATAGATTCAAATATTTGTCCAGAATTTAAAAATAATCAATGTTTATATGTTTTTCTGTGTTATTTTGCAAGTTATAGGTCAATAACTGAAAGTAGTGAATTGTTATTTCCAAACCATGTTCTCCTACATTGACCCTTTTGACCCCAACACTAATCATCACCCTAAATGTAACCCTTGCACTAACCCTAAACTAACAGTAACCCTAACTGTAACCCTAATGCTAACTCTAACTGTAACATTAACACTTAGTACTAAAGCTAACTAATGCTTACGGAGGCAGTTTAGCAACAGAGTGAAGGAAGTGATCGCTTATCACCTCCAAAGCTCTTGCCCACAACAGGATAGTGTCATATTGGAATTGCATTCTTATAATATGGCACCCACTACCCCTCCCTGGAGCAATCATAAACTAATTGGGCACTAATTTTCAGGGTTGCTGTCTGAGTGGTGAAAGTGATCATTGATCACTTCCACCACTCATTTTAAAGGAGTACATTCATTGCCATCACCCCATCCTCATGGCATAAAATGCAAAGGCATTAAAGGCTCTTTTAAAAGTTTTCTACTTAATACTCATGGATTTAATATATGCATCACAATAATCCACAATAAACCACAATAATTTCACCACATTGATACAGGAAACACCAATGTAGGGGAGTACCAGCCACATTCAAGACCAGTTAAGGTATTTAGCATATGTTTCTTTTAAGAGCGAGAACAACATACATTATCTGCAACAGAAAGCCAGGCATTGCTTAATAAGTTACAAACAGTAAGAATTACTTCATTTGATATTGCTGCAGGCCTGTAAGGAACTAAGCCAATTTCAAGAATACAGTGTGGGAGAGAGTTCAGGCTTACAGAAGTTTTCTGCATTCCTTACAGGAAAACAGGTGATATCAAGCGGTGCACCATTTTAAATGAATATAGCCCTGGTAAACAGTAAAGACTAGGGAGCTGCCATCTTACAGAACAGTACTGCGTTAAACATCCTCCTCTCTCCTTCATTGAAGTGCGCTCATGTCAATCACACTGACCATAGACAATAGCCGGAGAAGCATCACAGACACCTCACAGCAATCAGTGATGCTGGGTCATTATAAAACAGCTCCTCAACATGGCAACCTGGAAGTACTGGTAATCACATCTTAATAGTGCTTTCCAAAAGCAATCTTCAGTCTAATTAAAAGTTGCTCTGGAGGGTTTAGTCCCTAATTATAATCCATGAAAATCTGAGAGACCATGGGATCTATTCACTAAAATTCAAGAATAGCTCGAGGAGGTCGACTTTAGGGGTTGACTTTCATTTTGAAAAAAGCTAAATTTGACCCGAGTTGATGGGAGGTGAAATGATTGAAGCTATTTTTTAGACATTTTGGTTTATTCACCAAAATTTGAGTTTGGAGGAAAAACTTTTGAGACTAAATCACCTGGGGTTTTTTGTTTGGGTGCCAAATTTGACTTAGTCTCAAAATGAAAGTCGACCTCTAAATTAAATTTTTAGTGAATAGACCCATATGAGGTGGTATTGCAATGGTACATGTTTGATGAAACATTATTCATAAACCTCACAGACTATATTGTATTATTCAGCTACTTCCTCACTTTAGAATAAAGAAGTGTATGAGTTGAAAATATTTTCTGTATTGTATTTCAGCAGACTGAATGTTAGTGACTTGCTGATGAACCTTTTTGTAAATGTCTGTTGAGGGCAGTGAAGCAAATCCAAACTAGCTTCATAGATTTCCTAAAAAATTGGGTTTTGCACTTTTATTCTTTGTATGTTTGCTACTCATGTGGCCTGGTTTCAGTTATTAATATGTAGTGTAGACAAATATAAAGTGCAGACAGTTTTTTAAGATTGAAGCACATGACAACTTCAAGGAATTTACACTGTGCAGCCTTAAGCAAAATATCCTTTGGGGAACATGTATCATCATAAAAAAATAATGTTTGGTGCACCCAGTCTGACCTTTTCCTATCTGAAATTCTATTTAATCCAGTGTACCAATTGCAATTTTTTACTAAGGCATATATTAGATTTTCTCTAAATATGCCACACTCATTTTTAGACACTAGGCCAATCACCCCCCAGGACTTCCCAATACATCCTCTAGGAGTTGCCCAAGCACTCCCATTAGCAAGTGTTCATAGATGTCCCAGGCAAGCTGTCCAGGGACAGCGATGGCACTGGGAAGATGTTTAGGAATATACATGGCAATGGAAAGCTATTTGGAGACAAATATTGCACTGGACAACTGTTTGTGTCAGACGAGGAGGTGAAAAGCAGTCTGGGGACAGATATGACACTGACAAGCTGTTTGACAACATAGATGACACTTACAAGCTGTTTGGGGATACAGATGGAACTGACCCGCTGTTTGGCAACAGAGAGGGCACTGGCTAGCTGTTTGAGAACAGTGATGGAACTGGAAAGGTGTTTGTGGAAAGAGGTTGCATTGGAAAGCTGTATTCAAAATGAGGCTGACAGGCTAATCTTTTGCTCTTTTGGCTCCGCATTGTCTGCTCCGCTCTACAAAGGCCTCCATTGTCTTCCTGTCTGCTCTGTAAATTGTTTCTGAAATCAGATTTTCCTACAGCAAATAAAATCCCAGTGAGTAGTGGGGATCCAAAAATTCTAGATCTAAAGGAGGTGGTTGAGGAAAAGATAGAGCAACTGTCTGTGTCTGAGCAGGACATTATGGGACTTTTCCAGAGTCTTTAAAATAAGCTAGCTGACGAGGGAGAAAAACAAACCTACATGAAATAGTATTTATCCAAACCTAAAAGATAGCTAGTTGCAATAATCCTGGGAATAATCCTGTGAAAGGAAATAGCTGGAGAGAGTGTGCGTGTGTGTGTGTGTGTGTGGGGGGGGGGGGGGGGGGGGCATAAACAATAGGTTGCTGTAGCATAAAAAGTATAGGCAAATAAGGGATTTAGTTTTATTGTAGTCAGGATAATGTCTGAGGCTCACCTTCCATAGTAGTAGAGAAGACTGTTGAAAAGTGCCTCTCGAGAAGATCGTGCTTCTTAATTACTCAGACTTGATTGCCGATTTTAAAAGCCTTATTGCTAGACTGAGAGGAACGGAGGTCTCCTGGCTAGGCCGATTAAACCTTGTCAATACTATATGATTACAAAGGTCCTCTACGCTTTTAGAACCTTTAAAAAATAGATAGGATGTTTAAAGACTTTGTTTGGCAACAGAGGAGACCTAGAATTTTCAGGACTGACATGTGTAGAGGTCCCTCACAGATGGGATTGAGCTTCTCTGATGTGCGAAAGCTTCATGATGTAGTAATGTTTACTCATGCTATCGCTTGTTATAATAGAAAAGATCCTCCTAGATGGCTGTCTCTCGAATCTACTCTCCTCGAAATCCCTTTGTGTTCTTTGTGGGTTAGCTTCCGGTTAACCAAGAAATGAGTGAACACCCTACGATCATGAATATCATCAAGTCCTCCGTAAAGTTTTCAGAGAAATTTGGCGTTGCAGGTCAATTAAATATCTCGAAATCCTGATCCCAGACCTGGTACTAGTTAAATGGAGGCGCAAAGGTATAGTAACAATTGTGGATATTATGGATCCAACCAAGATGCTCCCATTCCAAACACTGAGGGAAAGATATAATAAATATTCCACCTATTATTTTTCATACCTTAGTACTGACTTACTTTCAACAAAAATCCTCTAGCTCTACAAAATGAGCTGGACGATTGTGTCGACAAGAATTACGGGACTAAATCTCTAGATTGATGTATCTCCGGACTGTGGATAGTAGTCAAGCCCCTCAATCAATCCTCAAATGGCAAAGAGACCTAGACAAGGCTGTCACGGCTGAAGAGTGGCACTTGGGCTTCTCTCCAGCTAGACAGGTGGCTCACAATGTCGCATTACAAGATGTAAATATGAAAATATGTTTCCGATAGGATATGACCCCAGTCCGATTAAGTAAATTCCAGAGCACAACATCTTATCTATGCTGGAGATGCGGGGCTGCCACGGAATCCACTTTCCGAATATGGTGGGACTGTCCGTCCCTTAGAGAACTTAAAAAACAAATACAGGATCTTCTCACAAACCTAGTAGATTACAGGGGCCCTCTGACCCCTCAAGCATTCTTGTTTCTGATTGAACCTGCAGTCTCTCAGAAATCTCAAAAATGTCTTAGTCTTAGTTGCTAATATATTAACTGCTGTAAAGATTACCTTAGCCAGATACTGGAGGAGGGCTGAGATCCCTCTCTGGAAAGAAATCATCTTCCAGATTTCATACCAGAGCCTAATGGAGAGGGGATTTTTACTGTACCTATGTATCCCTACATAAGTATGAGGAAATTTTGAAATGTTGGTCTGAATACAGCATAACGCCTCTTTCTGCTAATAGATCTGTGTCAATATTGCACTCATGGGATCCATTTCTGACCCCCTTGATGTATTCAAATAATTGTGCAACAAAGCATCATAGTCGACATTTCGGTTCCCTTAGGAACCATAATCAGATATCAGTTTTTTGGGATACATGTGTATTAGCAACACAGAAACCAGGCAAAGTCATTTTTTGTATTGGTAAAGCTGAGTGTAGCTCTGTTGGATAACATAGAATTAAATACATCATAAAATCATAACATACATACAATTCACTCATAATATTAATACTTATCAATACATATTTTCCATAAATGTATTTAAATATATAAAATACTAATGACATATAAATACATTAATATAAAGTAATACATAATTTACCAAAGCTCTGGTTTGACAAAAAGCTGAGAGACAAACACAACCTAAACATGAGCACCCAGAATTAGGAGAACCCAGTCACTGGGTCTCTCGTACCACCGATGGTAAAAAAAAAAAAAATTAGCTTTCAATAAAGCATGCATGTGTGAAACGCGTCAAGGTCTAGTCAGCACTTTTTCATTATGTGACTGCATATTTGAATTACAAGTAGCTGGTTGCATTTTGGAAATTCTATTTACCATAGTTTAAAAAGGTTATTTTTCACAAGTGCCAACCCAGGCAGGCTGGAGTTTAATCTTGCAGGATCACAAGAGTCTGATATAAAAAGTTGGCAACTGTGCCATAATAATGGGTTTGGATGACTGATAGAATAGCATGGAAACAGAGAAGGGAATGCACTTCAAGCTTAGCAGGCTGATGTTACTTGAATATATATATATATATATATATATATATATATATATATATATATATATATATATATATATATATATGTTATATGTTCACTCAATAAGAAGTTCGCACTGTCAAATTCAAATACACCTTTAAGAGAAATGTTTATAGATTTAAAGGATGATGCTGTATGCTAATGATTTGCTAAGAGCTATTTTGTATATAATTTTTTTTGCTGTGAGAGCAAGTAATCATAAAATACTGTATTTGTTCAAGGCGACCTTGATTATAAGTCAACCCCCCAAGCTTTGAATATAAATTTATGGAAAAGAAAAGCCTTAATAAAAGGCAACTTTAAAAAAAATATAAATATAAAATATTATATTATATATTTTAATTAATGTTATTGAAAAATGCATTTTTTAAAATTTAATTACCTCCTACCAGTTCTTCTGCTCACCTTTATTTTTCCTCTGTTGCAAAATATTGCACCCATAGGATTTGCCCCTACATCATTTTGCAGCACCCATAGGACCTGCCCCCACCACATTGTACATTGCAATGGACTTGCCCAAGCACCACATTGCAGCACCCACTGGACTTGTCCCCACACCACATTGGAACTCCCAGTGTACTTGTCTTTGCACCACTGGACTGCCCCCTGCAACACATTGCAGCACCCACTGGACTTGCATCTGCACCAACTGAGCTTGCCATTGCATCCAAGTAACTTGCCATTAGACTCCCAGAGCTTGCCATTGTATAGTTGGCAACATTTGAAAAAAAAAATCCAGGGACAATTTGCAGCACAGCGAGTAATATCTTGCTTGAAATCCAGGGCCAAAAATGTCCACTTACTCAGCCCAGCCCATGTGAATAGCCTAGTTTATTTCCATCTAGTTATTATAGTGCAGATTACATCACCAAGTTCCCACCAACACTACCATACATACTGTTTGGGGACATAGATTCAACAGGAAATCTTTTTTGAGATAGAGATGGTTGACTGGCATACTGTTTGGGGACAATGGTGGGACTGGTAAGCTGTTTGGGGAAACTTACGTTACTGACAATCTGTTTGGGACATATATGGATCTGACAAGCTGTTTGGGGACATATATTCAATATGAAATCTGATTTTGGACAGAGATGGTTGGCTGACAGTTTTGGGACATATATGGGACTGACAAGCTCTTTGCGGACACATATGACACATGAACACTGCTGGGAGATATGTTTTGGGGTAGAGGTGTCACTGGCTAGTTGTTTTGGGACATGGGTGAAACTGACAAGCTGTTTGGGGGTCATAAGTGCTACTAACAAGCTGTTTGGGGACATAGATTCAACATGAAATCTGTTTTGGGATAGAGACAGGTGTCTGTAATACTGTTTGGGGATGAGACTGGTAAGCTATTTTGGTAAACGTATATAACTGAAAAGCTGTTTGAGGACATATATTCAATATGAAATCTGTTTTGGGACAGAGACAATTGTCCTTGATTAATGAATTGGTTCACTTTGGGCACACATGCATTCTACAGCCTGCTGAATAGCAAGTAAATAGTTAGCAAAAAAACTGGCTAAGCTGGCTATCCTGGCTGTACACCTGACAAAAAATAACTGAAGATGCCTGCTTTGCACAGACTGGTGTAAGATATATGTGTGTATAAATTACAAGTATAGTTTCATTTTTGAAATACTTTAAATATTTAGTTTTTGCTTCCTGGGATCTAGCCTGATGTTTGTAAGTAAATTAAACATAGTCAAAATAAAAATATTAAAATATTAATAAATATAGTTGTATTGCTTTTTTATTTGAATATGCATGGAAAAAGGTAGGTCATTTGTAATTTGCAGTGGTCCTTTAAGCATCCCTCTTTATTCTGAGTTTTGCTTCCTCAGTAGCGCAGGTAACTTTCTCCCTGAAACCATTTTACACTTTTGGATTTGATTAAATGTTAGACCACAAGTAAATCATAGTTGCCAACAAACCTGAATTTGCAGGTACAGTCCTGTTAGCAGACATGAAGCAGCATTGTGTAACCTGCCCCCCTCCCTCTCACACGCAGAGTGTCAGAGAGAGCTTGCCCTCTAGAAAACTGGCAGGTATGATAACTGTCTTGCTATTGTTAAAGGGACACTACCACTTACATGAGATGTAACTAGATAACCTGGTCATTTAAAACAAACACATATAATCCTATGCCACTTTTTAATAATATGCTTGAATTCATATAATGCAATAAAAAAGGAAAAATAAAATTACGTGTTTATCTCCTGGCTCCATTTTGTGAATAATTCCCAACATCATCATGATGTAACATCATCCAAAATCTTCCAGCCAGTCTCAATTTGCAACTGTTGCCAAAGCCTGCATGATGATATCATAAAATACTCCCCTGCTCTCTTAATGGCTCCTGTGTATCATAGTGGGCAGGACTAGGTGGCTTTGCACAACTTTTTTTTTACCCGCCTTCCAACACAAAGAGATGAGATTAACCTGATCAGCACGTCTATGATCAGAGTGTGTCTCTGGGGAGTGACACCCAAAAACACTATATTTCACAAAATAGCGGTGCCCAATCAAACTTGTTTAGTTACATATTTTATTAACACCATCGCGGTGTCAGACACGTGGCGATTGTGAGTGCCATATTGGAGAGCATCATGATCCTCCAAAATGGCTGCTGCCCCCTTGTAGGTAGTGCGTTGGAAGCTCTGATGCTGTTTCTTGACTGCCCTAGAAGCAATCAACAACATTGCAATAAAAAAAAGACTTAAATCTAGGTTTAGGGTTATAATAGTTGTTAGGGTTATACCGTATTTGCTCGATTATAAGATGACCATGATTATAAGACGACCCCCCAAACTTTGGAAATTCCTTTAGGAAAAAAAACTAAAAGCCTGAATATAAGACTACCCTATAGGAAAAAAGTTAAACTTGTATATATTCACATGTAAATTGCTTTTTTAATAAAAAATGTTATAAAAAAATGCATTTCTTGTTTTTATTTCCTTTTATGTGCCAATGCTGCCTCTCTCTTTCCTTTGCCCCCAGCTGCCTCTCTCCCCCTCCCTTTGACTCCCCCCTCGCCTGTCTCTTCCCCCCCATGTTTCTCTCTGCCCCCCTCCCTCCCTTTGTTGCTCTGTCCCCCCTCCCTCTGTCTCTTCCCCCCTTCCTCCCCTTGTTGCTCTGTCCCCCCTCCCCTTGTTGCTCTGTTTCCCCCCCTCCCCTTGTTGCTCTGTCTCTTCCCCCCTCCCTCCCCTTGTCTCTGTCTTTTCCCCCTCCCTCCCCTTGTTGCTCTGCCCCCCGTCCCCCTGTCTCCCCCTGTGTCTCTGCCCCCCTCCCTCCCCCTGTCTCTCTGCCCCCCTCCCTCCCCTTGTCTCTCTGCCCCCTCACTCCCCCTTACCTGTAACTCGATCCCTGGTGGCTAGTGGGGGCAGCCGGGGATGTCTGCACGATACGTGTAGACATCCTCCATGCTGCCCGACACGGCAGTCTATTATGACGGACAGCTGGTCCGTCATAATAGACTGCCGTGTCGGGCAGCATGGATGATGTCTGCATGTATCGTGCAGACATCCCCCAGCTGCCCGATTCACCCTGGTGGCTAGCGGGGCAGCAGAGGATGTCTGCGCGATGAGCGCAGACCTCCCCTGCTGCTGCCGGCACGACCTCTGGGACTTCTGTGACGTTGCCGGAAGTACCCGGCTTCTTCATAGAAGCCCCGGCGGTCGTGCCGGGCAGCAGCAGGGGAGTCTGCACTCATCGCGCAGACATCCCCTGCTGTTAGAGAGGGGGATCCAGGTCCCCTGCAGCTCTGCTGGGGACCTGGATCCATTTCTTATAATCTGACCTCAATTTGAGGGGGATTTTTCAGAGCATTTGCTCTGAAAAAAACGTTGTGTTATAATCGAGCAAATACGGTAATTAAATTAGGGTTAGCATAAGAGATAGGATTACAATTAAATTAAAATTAGACTATATTAAGGGTTAGAATAAAGGTTAGATTTGGGGTTAAATTTAGGGTTAGGCTATAACTTTCAAAAAACTGCAAAAAACATGGAAACCAGCACATAAGAAAAACAAAAGATATAACTGAAATAAACAATACAACACAAAAATAGTAAAACCTTTTCATTTTTTGGTGGGAGTGTCCCTTTAAAGTATGTGTACAATGATTTGCAGGCTACTAATGCACAATTGAAAGATAGTAGAACATCATAGATGGTGGTAGTTAACAACACATGGCAAGCTATCTTTTGGCTTGAAATAATATTTATACTATATATATATATGCTACCATTCAAAAGTTTGGGAACACTTATAAATGTCCTTGTTCTTGAAAAAAAAGAGCAAATTTTGTCCATAAAAAAAAAATCCTTTTGTTTGGCGCTCATGTGAAGCATATGATATATATATATACATACATACATATAAATACAGATAGTCTGTGTGCTGTCTATTCATCTAATTTCTAGTAATTAAAGTAATTAACCCTTTTGCGGCAATTCACGCATCAGGCACGTCCAGCCGGCAACTCTGTTGCTGACAATGGACATGCTTAACACGTCCTGTGGTGGAACGAGCAGTTTTCACGATCAATGATCACAAAAACCACTCTGACGGGGTCGAGGCATTAGGCAGCACCAAAATTTCAGTACTGGGGCACCCACGTTCGTGGCCACCATATTGGAGGAGCAGCATGCTGCTGCCCTCCTGTGGGTAGAGCATTGGAAGTAAAAAAAAAAATCACTTCTGTCGCTCTGATACTGTTGCTTGACTGCCCCTTGAGGCAGTCAGCAACATTGCAACAACAACAACAACAAAAGAAGACTTAAGTAGCAAAAATCAAGGGTTAGGGATAGAATACTTGTTGGGATTACAATTAAATTAGGATTAGCATAAGAGATAGGATTAAGATTAAATTAAAATTAGAATATATTTATTATTAAATTAATTTAGAAACTATTTAGATGGGGTCTTTTTTATGATTGTATTTGTGTAAATTATTTTTTAGGTCATAACTAGAAAGTGTTTTTTTTTTTTTTTTAATTGTATAATTTTTTTGCAGTAAATTATAAGATTTGATGAACATATTGGTTTCTAATGAAAGCCCTTAATATGACAATAAAAATACCATATAATTTGTGTGGGTACAGTATGTGAAAGAGAAGAAAATTACAGCTAAACACAGCTGAACAACGCCCCAGAAATGTCAAAACAGCCCTTGTCCCCAAGAGAAAGACAAGGTAAAAAGGTCTTGTCATTAAGGGGTTAAAAATAATAATAATAATAATATATAAATATATATATATATATATATATATATATAGATATAGATATATATATATATATATATAGATATAGATATATACACAGTGGATATGAAAAGTCTACAAACCCCTGTTAAAATGTCAGGTTACTGTGCTGTAAAAAAGATAAATCATTTCAGAACTTTTTCCACCTTTAATGTGACCCATAAACTGTACAACTCAGTTGAAAAACAAACTAAAATCTTTAAGATAGAGGGAAGAAAAAATGCACACCCTTAAACCAATACTTTGTTGAAGCACCTTTTGATTTTATTACAGCACTCAGTCTTTTTGGGTATGAGTCTATCAGCATGGCACATTTTGACTTGGCAAGATTTGTCCACTCTTCTTTGCAAAAACACTCCAAATCTGTCAGATTGCGAGGGCATCTCCTGTGCACAGCCCTCTTCCGTTCACCCCACAGATTTTCAATCGGATTCAGGTACGGGCTCTGGCTGGGCCATTCCAAAACTTTAATCTTCTTCTGGTGAAGCCATTCTTTTGTTGATTTGGATGTATGCTTTGGGTCGTTCCTTCACTGTGGGTATGGTGTTCTTTTGGTGATGTGCAGTGTTGTTTTTGCGCCAAACATATCTTTTGGAATTATGGCCAAAAAGTTCAACCTTGGTTTCATCAGACCATAACAACTTTTCCCACATGCTTTTGGGAGACTTCAGATGTGTTTTTGAAAAATGTAGCCTGGCTTGGATGTTTTTCTTCGTAAGGCAAGGCTTTCATCTTGCCACTCTACCCCATAGCCCAGACATATGAAGAATACGGGAGATTGTTGTCACATGTACCACACAGCCAGTACTTGCCAGATATTCCTGCAGCTTCTTTAATGTAGCTGTAGACCTCTTGGTAGCCTCCCAGACCAGTTTTCTTCTCGTCTTTTCATCAATTTTGGAGGGAGCTCCAGTTCTTGGTAATGTCATGGTTGTGCCATATTTTCTCCACTTGATGATGACTGTCTTCACTGTGTTCCATGGTATATTTAATGCCTTGGAAATTATTTTGTACCCTTCTCCTGACTGATACCTTTTAACAATGAGATCCCTCTGATGCTTTGGAAGCTCTCTGTGGACCATGGCTTTTGCTGTGGGATGCGACTAAGAAAATTTCAGGAAAGACCAACTAGAGCAGCTGAACTTTATTTGGGGTTAATCAGTTATAAGAGGGTGTGCATACTTATGCAACCATATTATTTTATTTTTATATTTTTTCTTCCCTCTATCTAAAATATTTCAGTTTGTTTTTCAATTGAGTTGTACAGTTTATAGGTCACATTAAAGGTGGAAAAAGTTCTGAAATTATTTATCTTTGTCTCATTTTTTTACAGCACAGAAACCTGACATTTTAACAGGTGTGTGTAGACTTTTTATATCCACTGTATATATATATATATATATATATATATATATATATATATATATATCTGTGTGTCTAGCTGTCTGTCTGTCTGTTCATCGAATTTCAAATAATAAAAAGCCCTCCACTGCACAATTGGTAAAAGCCAACTTTAACACTTCTGTGCAAATCCAAGTAGGAAAGACTGTTGTCATCATAATATTCCCAATGTTAACAGTGGATCTGTAACACTGTATCCCTGGCTATTAGTTCACTTTCAGGGCCAGGAACAGAAAAACTGCATTTTGGTGCTTGCATCTTATAGAATGCATGTACCATACGTTGTGAATGGCCTAAAGCACCACTCCGACATATTCTGAATATGTTTCATTTACTCACAAATATCAAACCTGCGTTTTTTTTTCTTGATATACAGCCAACCACTTTTTTTGCTTGACAACTTTTAAGCTTGGAGTGGAACTTTAAATAGATTTTGTCTCTTCATATAATGATTTTCATATATAAAATTAGGAAAATATGTATCTTTAGCTATCTTTAGATAATATACAGTTATAATTTAACATAAAAAAAAATATTATGTCAACATTAAACTATTACCTCATTTAGCAATGTTCTGTTAAAACAGCGGTTTGTTACTGCTTCAGTTACTAGCTAGTCAGCTAAATGTGTGGTTACGGCCTCAGGTATGGGAGTGTTCCTTCTGCTTCATACAAAGAAAAGAAAAATCACTGTCAGTGAAAAAATCCTGAATAACATAATATTCTGTTACAAAGTCTGTCACAGGGGGACACTGTTGGGTAGGCAATGTGAAAATGTTTCAATAATAAGTCCAAGCAACTTATATTTATGTTTTTGTTACTGATACCCGAAGAGGGCAGTTGGACATAAAAAAAAGTGCAGGATTTTATACATATATGGATATACAAATATACAAACATACATGGATGAATTAAGGTATAATTTTTATACTAATATTACATGGATGCCTCTCATGTCCCTTTGAAACTGCAAAGGTAACTGGCATTGAATTATCTGTACTAAAATTTGTTCACCATTAGATACGTAAAATGAAATAATAAAAATAAATGTGGATTACATACCTGAACGGAAGAGCAAATCCAAATTTTAAACTCCCCCTTTAATGAACATGAAATTTGCATGACCATAGATTAAATTTAAAAAACAAAAAAAAAGTCCCCGGGCCTTGATGGGTTCTCTGGATTATTTTATAAGACAGTCAAAGTGAATTAAGCAAATACCTAACTCAGGTCTTCAATGACATTGCACTGGCTAGTGTAATTATCCCTGAAATGTTCCAAACTAACATCATGCCTATACTCAAGCCTAATAGGATAGTACCCAGATAGGAAATTACCACCCGATATCCTTGATTAATGGTGATATCAAAATCTATCCAGCTATTATTGCTGAAAGATTAGGACCAATAATACCACTGCTGGTTAAGGATGAACAAGTAGGATTTGTGACAGGAAGGAGGGCCGCAAATATTCAAAGAGTGATTGACCTGATCGAGCTCTCTTAAAAATAAAAAAACCCAGCGAGTGTAATCTCATTAGACGCCGAAAAAGTGTTTGACCGAGTTAAATGGGAGTTTTTGTTCCAAACTTTAAGTACATTCAGTTTTAGAGGCTGGATGCTTCAAGCAATATCAGCACTCTGTTCTAATCCCTCGGCAAGAATTATAGGATCAGGTATAGTTTCCTCATTGTTCAATATCAACAATGGGACACGTCAAGGATGCCCCCTGTCACCTCTCTTATATATCACTTAGAACCTTTAGCTCAATATATAAGATTGAATGCTAACATCAAAGAAATACAATATCGAAATCATGAGGCAAAAATAAACCTTTATGTCGGCGATATAATTCTAACTATTGCTGACCCGGAGCTCTCAATACAACCTTTATTAGAGGAGATTGATACTTATGGTATAATGTCAAATTATAAATGTAACATTTCAAAATCCATTATAATGGGATTAAATCTAGACAATCAACATATAGAAAAACTGAAAAGTAAGTATGGATTTTAATGGGCAAATGATTGTATTGACTGAATGGGTATAACAATTCCAGACAAAAGTAAACTATGAACCATTGCTAGCCCAGATGAATAACATGCTGAGTAAATGGAGAGGCTTAGAATTTTCTTGGTGGGGGGTGTATAAATGTGATTAAATCATATCTATTTCCCAAATGGAAGATCTGTTTGGAATAATCCCTATAAGTTTAACAGGATGACAACTGAAAGAAATCCAAAAGAAATCCAAAAAACAAGATTAAGGCAAAAATTGTTAACCAGATATATAGGGGGAGGGGGACTGGCAGTGCCAGAAATAAATAATAATGCTCAAACATGATAAATAGATGGAAAGAAAAAAGAATCTAATTGTTTGCAGACTTAATACAGAAGAAGTTATATCTTCGAAGATAAAGAACAGACCTCAGGCTACCTTTGATAGATGGAAAATAGATATAGGCAGGGAAATAACACTCATAGATTGATTCAAAATTATACCTGAAACTAAGAACACACAATGTTTAAATTTGATTGAATTACTGTATACGATTAAAATGAGATGGTATATTGTTCCAAAACAACCCCCCCCCAACACCCCCCCAACACCCCCCAACCCCCGCCGCCCTGTACTCAGAATATTCTGGATTTTTTTTTAATACAGTCCATGATATGACAGGGATTCTTGTAGAATTCCATCCGGGAATAGCCTTATTACATCTAGGTTGCCCCAACAGATAACAGATATGATTGACACAACAACCCGACCAAGGGGTACCTTGGGAAATAGATATTTCAAATATAGATTTATGAGTAGATTACATCTAAATCCTGCTACCTAGCTGCACTTCTCTCCCTCACAGACCTCACTAGGATTATAATCTAGTTCTTAAAATAGCTTTAAAACTTATAATGTACTTTATGTATGTTTTGTCATTGTAGTTTGTTATTGTATTATGAATTGTATATAGAAAAGTATAACATGTTAAGCTAAATGAAAGAATCTGTATGATGCACTTGGAAACCAAAATTTAAATTTATAGTTTGTCGATGTTTGTATCTTTTTATGTTTAAAAATTTAGGCTCTAATGGTTGATCCCTATATATATATAGATGGTACTTACACCTACACCATGTTTAAATGGTGCTTATACCATGTTTAAATTGTAAAAACCTTCAGTGCTTAAGTCCAGGAGTAAGGCTAGGTTCCTAAAATATCTGTTCTAGAGTTTTTAGGAAGATTTTGGATGACTTTATAAATATACAGTTTATTGTCTAAAATGCATTTGTCTAATTTGTATCTGTGTAATTTGTAACTATTCATTTATTAGTCAAATTATAAAATTACTAGTATTCTGTTATAAATTATTTTACTCAAAATGTATTTAAGATTAAATATCATAATCAGAAGTAACACAAGCACATAAAATTACACTACAAAAAATAGATTTTTAGATGATAATTTATGCCATTTTAACCTTGGATGCTGATAATCAGCTTGTCAGATCTAGGACCACTGGCCAGTATATTGTGTATATAGGAACCATGAGGTAGGAATGAGCATGCTCTTGCAGGAACCCCCCACTGTACGAATAGTCCTAAGTTGGGACAGTGACATTTGGTAGTGGGCAACAGCACAAAGGCATAAATAATAAGAAACACAGTGCAGGTCTTAGGGAAGAGACTGAGGAACGAGGTGCATGGATAAGAACTATAGAATATCAGACTACAACACTGAAGTAGGTGAGGGTGTTTATAAAGAAATACACAACAGGGTTGGGTTGGAACTAACAGCAGGATGAACCAGGTTAGCTGAAACAGGAACACTATGGATCTTGAGATATGGGAGAAAGAGGAGCTATTGGAGAACAAGGGTAGCTGTGCCGCTCACAGGGTCTACAGAACAACTGTAATTCCCTTGAGGTTATATTCCAAATGTAGGCAGATATAATAAAAACCCCAGGGACAAAGCACAAAGTGCGAGAAAAGATGTTTCAAAAACACAATTGGGATACAAGCTAATTGTCAGGACAAGTGGAGGACAAGCTGATGTCAGAATAGCAGTAGAGAGATCAGGTGCAGAGAGATGGCTCAATACATGAGCAAGGACTGAAAAAAGAAAGCCATAATATGTAACACTCCATGCCCTGTGACTGGATGTCCAAGATTGATACGTGAGTCAAATAAGTGCAGAAATGGCATAAATAATAGCAGTATTCATGGACCTCTGTAATTAAAGGTATTTGATCAATATTTTGTGGGTATAGCTGTGATCTTAATGATTCAAATATTATTGATATATTATCTCTTGGATTTCATCATGCAAAATTATACAAAGGTATGTACAATCCCACCAAAAATTATACATGGCCCTTGGGCAGCCCCAAGCCCTAATTTTATAAGAGGGACCAGGGGCACTTTGCCAGTCATCTGCTCCATCCATTATTAGAGGCCTGGTGTCATTTTGTGGAGCAGTATACAGGGAGTGCAGAATTATTAGGCAAATTAGTATTTTGACCACATCATCCTCTTTATGCATGTTGTCTTACTCCAAGCTGTATAGGCTCGAAAGCCTACTACCAATTAAGCATATTAGGTGATGTGCATCTCTGTAATGGGAAGGGGTGTGGTCTAATGACATCAACACCCTATATCAGGTGTGCATAATTATTAGGCAACTTCCTTTCCTTTGGCAAAATGGGTCAAAAGAAGGACTTGACAGGCTCAGAAAAGTCAAAAATAGTGAGATATCTTGCAGAGGGATGCAGCACTCTTAAAATTGCAAAGCTTCTGAAGTGTGATCATCGAACAATCAAGCGTTTCATTCAAAATAGTCAACAGGGTCGCAAGAAGCGTGTCGAAAAACCAAGGCGCAAAATAACTGCCCATGAACTGAGAAAAGTCAAGCGTGCAGCTGCCACGATGCCACTTGCCACCAGTGTGGCCATATTTCAGAGCTGCAACATCACTGGAGTGCCCAAAAGCACAAGGTGTGCAATACTCAGAGTCATGGCCAAGGTAAGAAAGGCTGAAAGACGACCACCACTGAACAAGACACACAAGCTGAAACGTCAAGAGTGGGCCAAGAAATATCTCAAGACTGATTTTTCTAAGGTTTTATGGACTGATGAAATGAGAGTGAGTCTTGATGGGCCAGATGGATGGGCCCGTGGCTGGATTGGTAAAGGGCAGAGAGCTCCAGTCCGACTCAGACGCCAGCAAGGTGGAGGTGGAGTACTGGTTTGGGCTGGTATAATCAAAGATGAGCTTGTGGGGCCTTTTCGGGTTAAGGATGGAGTCGAGCTCAACTCCAAGTCCTACTGCCAGTTCCTGGAAGACACCTTCTTCAAGCCGTGGTACAGGAAGAAGTCTGCATCCTTCAAGAAAAACATGATTTTCATGCAGGACAATGCTCCATCACATGCATCCAAGTACTCCACAGGGTGGCTGGCAAGAAAGGGTATAAAAGAAGAAAATCTAATGACATGGCCTCCTTGTTCACCTGATCTGAACCCCATTGAGAACCTGTGGTCCATCATCCAATGTGAGATTTACATGGAGGGAAAACAGTACACCTCTCTGAACAGTGTCTGGGAGGCTGTGGTTGCTGCTGTACGCAATGTTGATGGTGAACAGATCAAAACACTGACAGAATCCATGGATGGCAGGCTTTTGAGTGTCCTTGCAAAGAAAGGTGGCTATATTGGTCACTGATTTATTTTTGTTTTGTTTTTGAATGTCGAGATGTTATATTGGTTTCACTGGTAAAAATAAATAATTGAAATGGGTATATATTTGTTTTTTGTTAAGTTGCCTAATAATTATGCACAGTAATAGTCACCTGCACACACAGATATCCCCCTAAAATAGCTAAAACTAAAAACAAACTAAAAACTACTTCCAAAAATATTCAGCTTTGATATTAATGAGTTTTTTGGGTTCATTGAGAACATGGTTGTTGTTCAATAATAAAATGAATCCTCAAAAATACAACTTGCCTAATAATTCTGCACTACCTGTAGTATTACCACACAGTTCATTTTTTTAACAGGGTTTTTAACAGGTGTAAGGTAAGTTGCACAGGGTGATTTGGACATAAAAGCCCAAGTTACCTCTTGAATTGAACTCCCTCCACTTTTTAGTGAATAACAAGTTTTCTAATATGAAGGTGTTTCAAGATAGGATTTCGAGTTGGAATTTTGTCGAGGGGGAAGGGAGGATGAACTGATTTTAGTGGATAGCTCTAGGTGGTTGGGAGGTCGAATTAAAATATTTAGTCAAATTTGACATCCCAACTCACCTTGACACTAATTACATTTTTAGTGAATAAACCCTTAGCTCTTGTAGCCTCTCTCTCTCTCTCAAATCAAAGCAAATATGGATTTCATATTCATAGTCCCCATGCAGCCACACTGTGGATGGAACAGAAAATGACCACTGGGGGGAGACTTGGGTAATAAATTATGAACATGATTTTTATAGAATGCATGCATGAATTGGCACTGAAAAAAAGCATGTGTGCTACGCAGGCATTAGACTTTGATTTGCACCAAAGTGACTTTGATACCAAGACTGACCCTTTACAGAAAAAATCAGACTCATGTATTATTTTTATAATAATATATGCAGTATCTATTAGGTGTCTCATAAATATCCATCAACAGCACATACAACTGCTCTCCCACCTGCAAGTTGCAGAATGTTTTGATCTTTCTCTCTAATTTCCAAATAAGATCCAGTTGTTCATACTCCTCATTCTGATCTGTTTTAACACCTACATCTCTTAGTTTGCCACGTCATTCTTCAAATGACTATTCTGAACTTGACCAGATTCTGTTTGTATTTTGACAATACTTTTGTTACTCAATTTTAAAACTGACTTAGGCATTATGCATAATGCCATTTAAAAAGGCACTAAACTTTTTTAACTATTGATTCATTAGATGAAGCAAGGGTTAAAAAACAGTGTGTCCTTCTACCAAGTAAACTCTACGCATATCTTAGACTGGTTTTAGTCTTGAATCTGCCACAGAATTGAGACAGAGCCATTCAGGAGATTGGCCCCTCTTATCTGATTGAGGGCTTGTATGGGGCAGGGCCTAATGACACAGGGTTTATTTGGAGTGTCCTGGCTGTCTGTCTGTCTCTCTCTCTCTCTCTCTCTCTCTCTCTCTTTCTCTCTCTCTCTTTCTCTCTCTCTTTCTTTAATAAAGAAACAAGAAAATATATAATTTTTTCCATGTAACTTTACTATTTCTTTAACTTACAATAATTAGCTCAATCTTGAAAAATCAGGAAACACAATTTTAGAATAAAGTTAAATTAAACAAACCATATTATTATTGCAGGTGTGCGAATTAACAGATTAATAATGTGAAAACGTGATAAAAGCATGTTTAAAATAATTTTCCTCCATCTGTAAAACAAAGTGTTGCAATGAAAGCAATTATTTTAACATATGATTTTTAGAGTTGCTTTGATGTGTTCCAGCAAGAATGCATTTGATTTGTGTTTCCTTGGCAATTTCAAAGAAAGGCTTAAGTGTGTTTAAATTACACTGTAACCCAAGATATTTTCCATAGAATCGATGCTCAAAGTTTAGAACACAGGATACAAAGGGAAACACGAGATCCCGAGGACAGCTCAAATGCAGTGTAGTCATTCAAATTGATGTCCGACACTTCAGGAGCAATACAATTGTGGAACTCTGGGCTTTATTCATAAAAGAGGGTACTGCAGGGAATTGACAAGGGTATTTCAAACTTACGGCCAAGTTGGAAAAATGTAGCTGCAGTTTTCTCTTTCATGAATAAAGACCTTTATATTTCTAAGCTGTGTTTCAGTTAGCTGAATACAACTGTAAATGCATTCCACTGGAATAAAAGTGTGGCTGTAATAAAGCTTTTCTTTTCCAACTCGGGTTGACGTGTTGTCAAGCAAAGATTTTTAAGTGATTTTGTATAATAGGTAAAGGAGAGAATTTATAAAATGAATCCCTTCTCATTCACTCTCCCTTGCCAATACCCAGTGGTGCCTAAAGGGCTGAGTATGTGAGACCCTGCATGATTCCATACCCCCACGCTTGAAGCGTGGCATTTCTTATTTGGAATTTGCTATCCTGTGGGCCGTTTTTTCATCCTCCAGTGTGCAGGACACCGGACCATTGCTTCAATATACTCCAATATCGGTGAGTCCAACACTAGAATGCAATATATAGAGCACCTGTGGGTGAGGTGCTGGACCAAAAAGCTTGTCAGTCTTCAATATACCTACAAATACAAGGAAATGGGAAGTACAATAATAAAACAGCTTATTTAATGCAGTATGCTGCTGAAGTGACCACAATTTATACACAATACATAGAAATATCATTGCACAACTTTAAAGCTTTAAAAAGCATGTATCCTTTATGAAAAAAAAAAAAAAAGATTTAGTCACACTGTATGGCCAAATCATGTTTAGCCCACCTCTATGTCAAAGTTCTACGATATTGGGTCCTACACTAGGATGTCATATATAGCCATTCATGCACAGAGCAATGGTCTGTGCAGAAACAAAACTAATACTGGGATATCCCCCAAAACATGACTGGAAAATACGAGACTGTTGGCGACTATGATCGTGCACCAATAAACAAATTGCACATGGGGACACAGAGCATGTGGTTATACCTCAAAGTAGACAAAGGAGTGAGAACTGTAGGTGGTATATAATTGCATTAGAGAGTACTTGAATAGGCTGGACGATCATTAAAGGGATGGTATCACATAAACATTGTTTTTACTGTGCACGTAGAGCATAAACAATTATTGAAAATGATCTATCACTGTGTAAGCAAAATTGCAAGCAAATGCCAAAATGAGGAGAACATGTGTTTTGAATGTATCCATGGAGTCTCCTGCTTATGACATCACCTGTAGCACGATCTGCAAATGAACTGCTTTTTAATGGGAACTGTGTAGTTTGCATACCGTTCCACAGGTGATATCATAAGCAAGAGATTCCACAGACTTGCTAATACAGTGTATATTTGCACAGTAAAAATAACGTCCAACAAGTGGGAAACTGACTTGGGGATGACAATCACAATGGAAGACATATTTTAACATGGTACATAAAACAGTAAACTGTCTAAATCTGGTAGAGGTGCAGTTTAAAATAATAAATAGATTATATCTAGTCCGTAGTCGTCTGTCCAGAATGTAGCCTGGCAGTACAGGACTTTGTTAGAGATGGGATGGTCACAAAGGTGATATGCTTCATCTGGTGGTCCTGTACCCCCCTTGAAAAAAGTCTGGGGCAAGATGCTTGAGAAATTATACCATTTGTGTAATTTAAGAATAGCAATATGTCCAGGCAGTGGATTACTACATCTAAACTGGCCAACAATGCAGACACAAGAGAAAAGATTTGTCATTCAATTTTTAACGATACAAATATCTATTGCTAGGTTTTGGAAGACTCATAATGTTCAAAATTGATAAGTGGTCAAAAAGCAACTAGAATATCAACTAAAAATGGAAAGAGGACATGTTGTTAATCAATCTAGGGCTCCAGCTTCAAATGAAAATTGGAATATTTGGATTGATATGATGGAAAAGGAACCCTAGTTAAGTATACTCTGCATTCTTAGGGAACCCCGCATTGGATTGTACTTAAAGAACAAATTTTGCATATGGGACAACCATGACTTTTTCTCCAAGACTCCTCATGTACCAAAGCGATTTGTAAACTTTTGTATGTAAATGAAGATAAGAATAGAGTTGAATAGTGGAGTGATTATATATTTAAATTGTGTCACTCTTGTCGATGGATATTGTTTTGATGTTTGGCCTTTTGTTTTTATGTTGATGTCTGGAAAATGTTTTTATCTTTTCTATGATATTGATGTGAATTTAATATTTATATAAATAATAAAAAAGATTATAAAAAATAAAAAAAATGTCTATGTGATACAGTCCCTTTAAACCATTCACCTTTACCTCTCACTGCATAGTTCAAAAAGTGGTGCGTAAGGGTAGTGCCAAGTTTACCTTATCTGAAATGGGGCTCATCGTGTAACCATTTATTTTACATGGCATTTCATAACTAAAGATAATACTTGTACTTTTTTCCTCATTCACAAAGGCCTGTATTGTGTAAACGACATCACTTCCAATTCTAGTGGAATGATTCCCACACTCTACTTTTGTTTGTTTTAAATCAGGTTTTATTTTACATTTACAAGCAGCTTTATACCAATGATGGTAGCTTCCCCCCATGATATTTCTACAGCCTCAGGAGTGGGAGTGTTTGTGAAACTCAGCCTTGAAAGCAATGGAAAAATCAATACTATGTCACAAACTCAAGCTGTGGTGGAGAGTGACTGCTGACTTGCAAATGACTCTGTAGTATACAAGACAAAACGACCTGTCATGTGGTATATGCTCTGCTTCCATGTATTTCAAGAGTTGGCAATAAAACCAGACAGGTTATAACAATTGTCTGAATCTCATGCTTCTTACATCATAATGTATCTGCCTGGAAGAATACAATGTTACAACAATGTGCACATTCATAGTAAAAAAGGATGTTTCAAAATATATGATCCTCTTTGTTATTAATTATTCCAACATGAAAATAATTTAAAGCTCCCTTTAGTGGCAAATAATGATTCCCCAATATAAAATAATTATAATATTTGTAATTTATATGGATTAGATTTATATAAACATTCTGCGGGATCTGCTTGACATTTATGTATGATGCATATCGCAAGTTTCTATATTGTAAGGCTTGGAAAATAATTTCCAATCTCCAACTTCACTTGAGAGCTAGTAATATTCATTGACATAATGTATAGTAAACTGCTATTCCCATCATGCATAACCAGCCAAGCTGTTACAGAGCTAACATAAGCGATAGAAACAGCCAAGGCTTATTTATCTT
Source organism: Pelodytes ibericus (assembly GCA_036172795.1). NCBI lineage: Eukaryota > Metazoa > Chordata > Amphibia > Anura > Pelodytidae > Pelodytes > Pelodytes ibericus. The sequence continues at coordinate 154,550,202 of CM069862.1, read as the reverse complement.
AGCTACTCCCCATATTACTGGTAACACTATACATTTTTGGGGGACTTAAAACATAGAAACATAGCATGGGTCGGCATATAAGAACCATTAGGCCCATCTAGTCTGCCCTTTTTAATGTTTGTTTGACCAATTTATTAGTCTCTGGCCTTATCTTAAATCTAGGATAGGGCTATGCCTATCCCATGCATGCTGAAACTCCTTTGATGTATTAACCTCTACCCCTTCTGCTGAAAGGGTATTCCATGCGTCCACTACTCTCTCAATAAAGTAAGACATTCTGATATTTCTTTTAAACATTTGCCCCTCTAATTTAAGAGGGTAACATTTCTTCTTTTGCGGATTTCTTTTATATATATTTAACTGTTTATATAGTATCCCCCCCGCAATTTTTGGTTGTGTAGTGATATTTTTTTGTTAACTAATATATTTACTTACTGTAACTTCATCACACCCACAGCATCCATAGGTTTTCAGCAATTCATTTAGCTAACTTACAGGTGCCGTCTCCATAGATTATTTATGACCCTTAGTAACTCATCATATATCAAGAATACAAAGGAACATTACATAATGTTTGCATGAGGTTGAGTTTTATTATCAGGACATAAGGTGAATGTTTACAGAAGGTGATAAACCATGAGAAAACATGTTAATGTGTGTATGATAAAGAAAAAAAAGACCTTTATCTTGTAGGGTTTGTTGAGAATTCAAACTGATTTTTGTTTGATGATTTGACTCTTCCTTCTTCACTATTCATTGTATTGTTCTTGATAAGCTCTGTTTTGTACTGTGATATTCATAAACTGTATTCATTTATGTCATAGAGCAAAAGCTGAACAGAATAAAAGATGGTTGTGTTTAAAAGAGGTGTGCAAGATTAAATAGGTGGCGCTATTCATACATGTGCCAATGTATAACACTACCAACAAATGTTGAGAGTTTGCACTGTATGTGCCATTAGCCCACTTCAGGGTTGCTCAAGCCCTCTAATGGGTCACTAAAATTCAACTTTGGAGGTCCACTTTCATTGTGAGACTAATTCAAATTCGACACCTGCGTTTGACTTAGATAAAATCCTAGGTTCAAATCTTTTTCCATTGAAATTAATGGGAGGTGAAATGACCAAATCTATTTTTGAGATTAAACCAAATTCGGCAGCTGAGTTTTGACTTAGACTCAAAAAAATGAAAAATGAAAGTCAACCTCTAAGGTCAAATTTTAATTAATAGAGCCCTGAGTGCTGGTGCCACTAATGTGTAAAGAATCTGGAGCTTTTCTGGAGCTTTTCAGAGCTAAGTAACTGTCAGACTACTTCTGTTTGTGGAGACACAATATCCTGCACATGCAAGCATCAAAATGTCAAAAAAGAGGAATTGGTGTGAGGTAGGTGGCGCTAGAGAAGATATTGCACGAGCAGCAACTTGTCTAGCAGTTATCCCAAAACACTGCAATAAAACACATATACAAATACACAAGGTGACAGTGCGCTATTTGTGCTATAAAGTGACAGTGCAATCAATCTGCTGTGCAGAATATGCAAGATATATATCCAGTGTAACAAATGAAGGTATAAAAGTGAAGGCAATAAACTTTAAAACACTCACATATAGTCCCTACATATGGGACAAAATTTAAATGTAAGTGACAGCTTTCTTGTCCTGGATTGATGTATTCTCCAAAGGGGATAGGTGATATTCAACTTTCCTGTGTGTGTTTGTCCAGGATCTTTTGGCAACCGCACAGCCCTCTAGGGTAAGAAAACCAGGTCCAGACAAAGTCCAGTTTCAAAAAGGCCTCTGGCCTGTTTATTTTCTGTAGTTTTAAGCAGTCACAGGATACAAAAAACCCCCAGCAACCTTCTCTTTCCACAAAGCACTTCCTGTGAAGTGCTTGTGGAAAGAGAAGGTTGCTGGGGGTTTTTTGTATCCTGTGACTGCTTAAAACTACAGAAAATAAACAGGCCAGAGGCCTTTTTGAAACTGGACTTTGTCTGGACCTGGTTTTCTTACCCTAGAGGGCTGTGCGGTTGCCAAAAGATCCTGGACAAACACACACAGGAAAGTTGAATATCACCTATCCCCTTTGGAGAATACATCAATCCAGGACAAGAAAGCTGTCACTTACATTTAAATTTTGTCCCATATGTAGGGACTATATGTGAGTGTTTTAAAGTTTATTGCCTTCACTTTTATACCTTCATTTGTTACACTGGATATATATCTTGCATATTCTGCACAGCAGATTGATTGCACTGTCACTTTATAGCACAAATAGCGCACTGTCACCTTGTGTATAAGCATCAAAATGTGTAACAAAAGGGCCAATCGTATTTGTAAATACAAACCGGCAACTGTACCTTTTCTTTAACTTCTCAACACTTTCATATGTGAGAAATTGTATATATAACTCATTAGTTCTTTAGCTGCTATAAATGGCTGAATATTGAAATTTCATTGTCAATTCACCATCCTTCTCTATTTATATGAATAGGCTTCAACATAAATTAAATAAACTTCTATAGATGGAAACAACAATGAAGGCTGCTAAAGAGGAAATCATGTAAGGTAAGAAGCTCTGATTGTTAGAAGGGTGTTATATCCCATCAACTGTCCTGCTTTGAGCAGAACAGTCATGATTTTGGTGATCTGTACCGGTGTCCTGCCAAGCTCCACGTCTTTTTCGAGACAGCTGAAGAGCTCGGTGGGATAGCAAGATGCAGAACACCGGAGAATGCATACTGCACATGCACACTAAACTTCCAGCATCAGTGCTGCTGCACATGCATGGTAGCACTGACACTCAATCTCCCAAGCTCTGCCTCCAAGCACCCAGATTTGCCAGAAAACAAGTTGGAAGGTATGGGTGGTGCAGCTGGTAGTGTTCCTGGATTTCACTGGACAGTCCCTATTTTTTTTCGGGAGGGGAAAGATGTTCAGATCCTATCACATTCAGAGCACTGTGCACAATTGGATTAACAACTGAGCTATGTAAATTTAAGAGACACGCGTAGCATAAATGTGCCTGTTTTGAGTTGCAGACGCCCAATACAAGATTCTACCTTTATTGTGGAAGCAGGAAATCTGTTGTGTGAAGTCACATTCCGTCACTTACTTAACCCCCTTCAGTTTCAACCCCACATATTCCTGGAATCTGTTTCTGGGATTTCAGTTAATATAATTCTTGATGTTTTGTTTGTCTTAATAAGATGATATACTTTATCACGAATGTAGTAATTAGATTGCCCCATGATCTATAATAGGATATTACAAGATATACACACTCATCATACATTTATAACTGATGAAAAAACATGGCTTTATGCAATAAAACATATACTTTGGTTACAAAATGTAACAATTACCTTACTTGTCTCTTGATCGTGTAATAAAATGTTCATACCAACAAAGAGATATTGTATTTGAAAAGAATGTACAAATACATCTGATGTCTCTTCTATGTATTTACACAGGGTAAATGAAAACAGAAGAGAGACAATTAATGACTTTCTCTCTGATTAAGATCTGAATTTTTTTTCTTCAGAAAATACTGAGGATAGTCCTAGTAATAAATATCCATCCACTTTCATAGATATCTTGCACGCAATATTTAAGTGGGATTTTATTATATATTTTTATAATATATACAATATGTATAGAAATAATGCATGATAATACATGTAATTGTGTAAGGTAATAATCATGTTCGGGCAAACTACAAGAACACCAGTGTCCATGCCAAGGACTTTGAACGTCCACACAACATAATTACGTTGTCCATCACAAAGTCCACTAAATAATCGCCAAGGACAATAGTGATGCTTTAAATACCCAACAGTTTTTGATGTACTCTGTTACGTAATCTTCTGAAAGTCTCCATATTGCATGAACTGTATGCAAAAAAAATGCTGTAATTACTTTATTTGCTCGATATAAGTGTCACGAACCTCCATGACTTGGGGAGCCGGCCAGCAAAAGATTTTTTAATTCTTATTGTAATTCCCAGTGTGTCCCCGTGTTTCCCCAGTTTAACAACTCCCCAAAAAGGGCAAATCACTTGTGTGTTCGCCGCCCCTGGTGCCCGACTCCAACCTCCCAAGTTGCAACACCATTACTACAACATAGACCTAGAGACTACGAAGCCTGTTGCTAAGCCACCCGTTGGTTCATTTAAAACTCCCACAATCCTGCCCAATGTCGTTAAAGTGGGTTTGATGGTGAGTTAAAGGGATGAGTAGCTCTCACTCCTATTGCTCCGAGCCCCGAAATAGGGAACCGAAATGTATCTGAAAGGTGAGGCGAAATAAAATTATGGAACAGTGATTTAGCCACTTTCAGACAAGTGCAAGTATATTTCCCTGGTGGTGGAACTTTCGCCCCAGGCAACCAGACTTTCGGGCGCTGCTGATTGATCACTCCAGAATGTCAGCACGGATCCTATTGGTCTCTCTGGTTCAAGGGGAAAGTAGTGGGCACCCATTCCATTTCCCTGGAGTTTAAAGGTCCCTAAAGTTAAAGTGATTAAGGGGACCCCCTTCGCCCCTCTCGTGTGATTGGTTGCTAATTTTCCCAGTATGTTCCCATTAGTTCCCCTCCCAGATTTGATTGTATTAGTCATTGTACTGAAGTTATTCCTGTTGTGAGTGTTTTGTTATCAAGATGTTTTAATGAATAAATGTACTGTCTTGTCTTCAACAAATTGTTCTTGCTGTGAATTCCCAGTACTTCTGGGAATTGCTACAAATCTCTTATTACTAAGGGTGTTGACCAGGGAGCTGACAATCAATTTTGTGGGAGGGCTACTGTGCCAAAAATAACCCTTGTCTTATATTCGAGTTCATCTTAAAATCCAATGTCAAATGGAGTTCTGACTATAAGACAAGGATCCAGGTCCCCCACAGTGCTGCATGGGGACCTAGATCCTCCTTGAAAGCAGCCAGCGGATGTCTGCACAATGTGCGCGGACATCCTCCACTGCTGCGGGGCTCTTCTGCTAGGACTTCTATGATGGAACACCACAACAACATAACTGTGTGGCATTCACGTCATAGAAGTCTCCTGGCAGAAGTGATCCACCGGCTGCTCCCACTAGACACCAGAGAATCACCATCGGAAAGGAGGAGGTGATGATGTCTGGGGTGGAGTGAAGAGGGGGAGGAGGGGATGCAATGTCTGGGGGAAGGGGGGGAGGAGGGGATATAATGTCTGGGGAACAGGGGGGATGGGATGCAATGTCTGGGGTCAGGGGGGAGGGGGGAATTCCATGTCTGGGGGAAGAGGGAGAAGGGGATGCAATGTCTGGGATCTGGGGGAAGGAGGGGTTGCAATGTCTTAGGGGATTGGGATGCCTCTCTGGGGGCAGAGGGGAGGAGAGGAGGCATTGGCTGGGTCAGGTGGCTGGCTAAGGGGGATACAATGGCTAAGTCTGGGGGCAGATGGCTGTGTGTGGGTACATTGGCTAAGTTTTGGGGGCAGATGGCTGTCTGTGGTGATGCATTGGCTAAGTCTGGGTGGCAGATGGCTATGTGTGTGGGGGATGGCTTAGTCTGGAACGTAGATTGGCAAATAAAAACAAGAAATGCATTTTTTCATCAGAATTTGTATTAAATATGAAAAACATGTCAATTAATATTTACAAGTAAAGATTTTTTCCTGTTGTATAGTCTTATATTCAGGCTTTTTTCTTTTTTATCTCACCGAATATTCAAACTTTGTGGGGTCGTGTTATAATCTGGGTAATCTTATATTCGAGCAAATACGGTATCTGCCCACCATGTTAGATTCAGTTGGAACAATGACAGATGGTGAAATGGTGGGTGAGAGTGAAAAATGAACAGATGGATAAATAACTGGGTTCATTTGCCACAATACATTATGAGCATTCTATTTTTAAATTTATAATAAAATAGTTTTGTATTGGTTTTTATCTAGACTTCTATCTGGTACTGCAGTGTTCATCCCGTGTTGCTTTTGATGCTGGATAATAAATGTTATATTCTACTCCTAGGAGGTTCAGTCAGTCAGTTGGAGTTTGTAATGCTTATTTTTAGCACTTAAGGGTAACTTTTTTTCTTTTTCAGAAGATATTTTTATTACTTATTGTATTACTTGGCCTTTCCCATCTGTTTTTAATGTGTGCAATAAAGGTCTGAAGTTATTCCATTGTGCCTGCAGGAGTAGGATTTCACCCCCTATAGGTCTATTTACTAAAAGCCACTGACAATTGAATTAGTGTAAAGGTTGTTGAGCTATTCACTAAAACTGAAGACAGTGGGAGGTGAATTGGAATGTGTCCAAATCAACCTGTGCAATTTGCCACCTCTATGTACCCAGTAAAAAACGAGTGTTCTTTAACGGATGTGGTAACATTACAACACCTATTAAAAAATGACTTCAAAAATAATACAATTAAAAAATACTGGAGCCAGGAATAGGGTACGATATGCTGCTTTCCACCTCCTTTTGATACCAGAGATAGAGGCTGAACAAGTTGCCCCAGGCCACCCAAGGTCAAAGGGGCCCCAAACCCCCGGTATATAATGGGGCTGAGGGCTGACCAAGTGCCCTGAGGGGGGGGGGGGGGGGGCAAAGGGTTACCCATGACCACCCTTTAAATAAATGGGGTGGGCCAAGTGCCCATGCCCCCCATTTAAATGGAGTTGGGAACTGTCCATGTTCCCTTGGCCCCTTTATTAGCCATGTGTCACCCCAACCTCTAAGCTGCCCTGGTGAGCTGCCCTGGTTAACGCAAAAAAATTAAGGTAATGTCCCACGAAAATCGGCAACCTTGGCCCAGGAAAAGGAGCCATTCAAAAAATAAATGACCCACCTATCAAAATACCAGAAAAATAAAGTAACAAATCACAATATGCATAACCACATCCATCCTCAGTGGAAGAGAGACACACATTGAAATTTCAGCCCAATATTGGCCCCCTACCCCATATGTGCTAGTAGGGACTCTGGGAACTTGTGTAGCCCCAACCTCATTTATTTAAGTGGCCTCTTGGGCAGCAGACCCCCATTATTATATTCATGTGGGACCATGGGCACTTGGCAAGAATCTGGTTCCATTGATGTCAGGTAGGCCTGCTGTAATTGAGGCATTCATACTGGCATCATGCACAACCCCTGTCCCGTACTTAATGAGTGCAGTAATTCTACCTCAACCATTATGTATTTTATTTAACAGGTGTGGTAATGATTTCAAATGGCACACTATGTAATAAAATGTTACTACATTTTTTTATGATTAATGTGAAGTCCTCTTGAAATACTGTTACATTCTTTTTGTACATTCCTTTCCTCTGTCTATTTGTTTTCAGCACTTGGACTTTTTCTATGTTTACATCACTAATGGCTTGTGACAGCATTCATAATCTAAAAGCATTCATTCCAAACTGTCATTGAATCATACCAACTGAAATATCAAACAATAATATGGATACAATATCTAAAGTACTCCTTATAAACAGATAGACAGTCATGTTCTTCTCGTTTGAAGTGTTTCAGTAAACACTAGTAAAATGAGCATTCAAATGATGTTCTCTCTTACAGGAATAGTGTCCTCAGGTGCCCTTGATATCTTTGCATAGGATAGAGACAGGATGTTGCAGTTTATAAATAATATCGTCTTTAGAACGGAACAAATTTTAATATGGTCAACACACACCAAGACAAGGGAGTGAATTTCAACACAGTCCAGGAAGAGAGCAATTGCCCTCTTATTCTGTATTAAAACATATCAAACATTCTGTTAGTGGTGGTGGGCCAACAAAACATTCTATAAGTGATGCACCCTGGGACACAATGGTCGAATGTCCAGAGCAAAACCATTGTTACCATCTAAGTCTGGTGAGGTTAAAATGATTAATCTTTATTCGGGAACTGGGGATTAATAAAAGTATTTAGAAAAATTGGGCAGTTTAGATGGACCGAATGGTTCTTATCTGCAGACACATTACATGTTTCTATGTTTCTATTCCTTCCAAGGGGACCAAATGGCCTTGTAGTGTTCATGCTGACCCTTTATTATATAAAATCCTTGCTCCATAGAGCATTGGTGGTCTACTTGGATAATTTTTTTCTATCCAGGTTAGAGTATCCCATCCTGCATTTCCTGGCTATGCATAGTTTAGTGGCTTAAAATATAAAATAATTTATTTAAGAATATAAAAGAGTCAGCAAGTATCTATTTTCTTTTTTGCATTCTGGAAAGTCTAGATGAAATAACAAAATCTGGAGGGTCAGCTCACTTATGGTTGGACAGAATTTTTTTCATTAAATATGATAATTTTTCTAGTATAGACTTGAGGATTACATATAAAAAAATCAGACAAGCAGTTAAGTTAATAAAACCCATATGGGACCTAGCTCCACAAGAGTACAGCTAAATCAATCTATTGGAGACGTGGGCCTTGGCGGGGGACTAAGTGTAGAGATGAGATAATTAATGAATTGGTTGAATATATGAATATGACTATTTTTGTTATACTTAATTGCACTTCTTATGATAATATGATCTGTAATTTGTCTAATCTGTAAAGATTTATTTGTATAACCTTGAAAAAAAAATCTTTGACTGTTCATGAACAACCTCTTAAAAGGTAATGGCACGATGAAACTTTAGTTTTCTAGAATATAGTAAACTAAAGTTTCATTGTGCCATTCCCCTGTAAAATTGCAATTTCCTTAACATGTTTCTATCACCATAACGATCCCCACATCATGATGATAAAAAGATTTTAAAGAAGAATCACTTCACTTTCTACCTGTAAAAATAATTTGTTATTTCTCTTGTTTTCAAGTACATAGCCATTATGTAGAAACGGTAGTAGTACAATTTTACTTAAAACACGGACATGACAATGTTGTTGTTTGCAGTCCATTGGCCTACAACATCGATTCTACTCTACCATTTCTTGGTGGCTAACTCGATGGCTAACGAAGAACCGTAATTTTATTATTTGTAATTTATAAAGTGCCATCAGATCCCGTGGGACTGTATAATGGGAAGACAAAAACATACAAATAGTAAGCAATATAAAAAGTGTCAACATGGAGACCACATGGTATCTCAATTTGCAATTGAAATTAACTGTACACTACAAAAAAGAAGGTTTGCATCTTTCTCATAAGGGAACACATGTTCACCATGATGTTAACTTCCTCCTTCAGTGTCATTTTAGCTATTTCCTCAGCTAGTAGATTATCTAACTCTTCTAGTTGTCCAGGGTGGTCTATCAAACACTGCAGTGTGGTTCAGATTAAAAGCAATTAATTTTTATTTAGGTTTGTATGCCCCATAAAATAGTAAACAATATGGGCACCAATTAATATTTCAGAAATCAGTCAAAGAGGCACAGTGTTGTACAATATGGACAAACTTTTAATGCAGTGTTTAACAAATGCCAGAGAAGTAGCGGAAGCTTGCTTTGAACGTTCGCTACATTTTCTATATCAGGCTGCGGCCACTCAAAGTGGTCTCATCTGACACTGGTGATCCCGATGCAAGTCCCCGCCGTGGGATCCGTACACAGCTCATCATGGGGGGCCGCGATGAGCTGTTCAATGCAGGACATTCTATGCCGTCTTACTAGCGTCCATATTGTATTTGTGGAAAAGATTTTATTTTTTATACAAGCCTAAAAATAATAACATAATAATAATATAATACAGAGCAGTAATGCGGGTGAGGTGACTGAGGCACTAGCACAGAATTGAGGGAGCTCAGCAAGGAATGAGGCATAACTAAAATAATACTGTTTCTATGCGTCTTTTTCACTTGTGGTCTACACTTAATGTTAATACCGGAGTGTTAGAGATGAAACCAGGCTCCAGACCAGCATTGGATGAGGCAATGTCCCACAGCTCCCTCAACAGAATAGAGAGACATCGAAACATAGAAACATAGAATGTGTCGGCAGATAAGAACCATTCGGTCCATCTAGTCTGCCCAATTTTTTTTGAGTACTTTTATTAGTCCCCCGTTCCCGGTCTTATAGCTAGGATAGTCTTGTGTCTATCGCACGCATGCTTAAAATCCTTGACTGTGTTTACCTCTACCACTTCTGCTGGAAGGCTATTCCATACATCCACTACCCTCTCAGTAAAGTAATACTTCCTGATATTACTTTTAAATCGTTGCCCCTCTAATTTAAGACTATGTCCTCTAGTTGTGGTAGTTTTTCTTCTTTTAAATATACTCTCTTCCTTTACTGTGTTGATTCCTTTATGTATTTAAATGTTTCTATCATATCCCCCCTGTTACGTCTTTCCTCCAAGCTATACATGTTAAGATGCTTTAACCTTTCCTGGTAAGTTTTATCCTTCAACCCATGAACCAGTTTAGTAGCCCTTCTCTGAACTCTCTCCAAAGTATCAATATCCTTCTGGAGATACTGTTTCCAGTACTGCGTACAATACTCCAAGTGAGGTCTCACCAGTGCTCTGTACAATGGCATGATCACTTCCCTCTTCCTACTGCTAATAACTCTCCCTATGCAACCAAGCATTCTGCTAGCATTTCCTGCTGCTCTATTGCATTGCCTACCTACCTTCAAGTCCTCTGAAATTATTACTCCTAAATCCCTTTCCTCAGATGTTGAGGTTAGGACTGTACCAAATAGTCTATATTCTGCTAACCAACAGGAACGAAATGAGCCTTCCAACCAGCTGAGCAATCCAACAAAGTAGTTTCCTTTTCCTGCAAAATAACAGCTCTAAAAACTATATTTCGAAGAGGGTGCAATTTTCAATTCTTGCCTTAGATGCAAAGGTCGTTTGCTCTGTTCTAATCCTCTCCTGTACTGGGGATAAACATACCTTGGTAATCTCCTATGATATTAATAGAGGTTTTTAATAAGTGTGTGAAAGAGTCAGATACAGATTTATTTGCAGTAAGTTTTTCAGATTCTAAGCAGGGAAAGTGAATAATAAGTAATAAAAACAACAGCAGATTCATGTCAAACAAAGTTGCTTTATTGAACTGATAAAGAACGGCGAATCAAGTGCTTTATAATATGTATTAATGCAATCATTTGTTGTATTTCCAGCTAACTATAGCTCATGTTCTTTTTAGGAAGCAAAATAATGTTATAGGTGCTATGCCGATACTAAGTGTTTTTGTAAATGATGCAATGATCTCAAAATATAATTTCCAATTTAACAGTGTTTAATAAAACCATTTGCTGTGAGTTTTTAGAACATGTTTTTTTCTATCTCGTAGTGTGCAATTATTTTGAAACAACATTACATTGTTTTACTGGCATTATATTACATATACTAAGCACTGTCATCCTGATATTTAGCAGTTTCTTCTTAATTCATCTTTTCTTCAGTTTCATTAACGTGGGATGAAACCACTTTCCCATTCACCACTTCTTCGATAATTGTCTTGACTTTTCTGGTTTTAGTTGGATCTGCAAAAAAGTAATATATAAGTTGTTGTGACATCTAACAATAGACCTTTAGGACAATTCATAATTGTAAATCAAATTGACGATTTGTGACATCATTATTACATTACCTTACATTAACATTTATTCATATAGCGCCAACAATTTACGTAGCGCTTGGTTCAGAGCATACAGGGGAACTACATACTATGGTAGATGAAAAGGGAGATACTGATACATGAGTTAGAGAGCCATGCTTGCACGCTTACATTTTTAATCTCAATATTTGCACCCACAACAAATGTTCATTTGTGCTGTCCATTCATGCTTATCATGTTGATTGTACTCTCCCTTTAGTCTTTATCTGCTACCACTATCTCTTTTATACACATTCACTGGACTTTGCGACGAACAATTTAATGATGATGTTCTACGACATTCATCAAATTTTGCCATGGATTCTGATGTCCTTGTATTGACCTTTTGCACACTATTCAATTATCATGTTTCAAGTCTACATGCCTAAAATAGCAGAAGCAAACCAGTCAACCCAAAGAAGTGTATTGATGATTTCTCTTTCATTATATTCACCATGTCCCTTTGATTTACCTTTCTTGGAGTCTACTGATGATGTCTGTGACTTTGGTGGTGCAATGGTCCTGTGAAGATAAAAATAGCAAATAGGTATGCTGGTGTTTTTCATATATACATACTTTTATGAGACTGAACTGTCTATTTTACTATATGCTATCAAAGGTTTTCTTGTCTTCCTGATGCAGATACACATATTAAGGAAAATACATAGACAAATATTATGTATTATGTATGTTCATGTAGTGTATCCAATTTTAATGCTGGAATTGGTTAATCAATTAGAATTAATTTTTATTACTTTTGTGAGTGTTTATTCTACAAAAAAAATACCAGGAAAAATAATAAAACTAGCTTCAAATTACTTAGAAAATATTACCTAACTGTTAAACTTGCGTGTAAGTAGAATTTGAATATGCTAATACTTTTACTTTTTTATTGTTATGATTATTATTACATTTTGAATCATTTGTGATCTATAATATAGAGAGGGAATTTGTGTTTCTTAGTCGATGTCCCCCATTCTGAAAACGTATTGATTACTAATATAAGTAGCAAATAGCTATGTATCATAGTAGTTTACTGTTTTATATTATCTTACCCCAGCTCTCCTTCCAACAAACGTCTGTATGTCTCAATTTCCATCTCCAGCCGGGTTTTGATGTCAAGTAGCCTCTGGTATTCTGAGTTCTGTCTTTCCATGTCAACCCTGACTTGCTGTAACTGTTCTTCGATACTGGTGATCTGGACCTGGAGCTGATTTATTTGGACACAATAACGACCTTCTGTTTCTGCCAGGGATCCTTCAAGGGAATTTTTCTAAAAAAAGAAAAACATGTAGACATTTCTATCATATTGATCTTGAACCCAGGAACAATTGCAAGTGAGGGATGTGGTATTGTCGCATTGTCAGGATAGCTGTTGTCCTATTTTTTTTTATAGCTAAAATAATGCAGTAAGAAGAAACTACAACTTTACATCTATAATATGTAGAAATTAATAACTGTTCAGTTCATGAATTGACATTTCAAACGAGCATGGATTCCAATACCTATATTTATTTTCTTCAACAGATTAAGTGTTATATACTAGTGTTTGCTATTAATGTGATATACACAACATTAACTTTGGATATTTCTACAGCTTAAAGAGCAAAAAAAAAACTAACATAGAATGCAGAAGCACAAGTGAAATGTGCAGTGGCCTGAGTAAAATGGAATTTACTTTTAAGAAACATACCATTTTATCATCTGAAGAAACCCGACTATTTACTCTTTACTGATTACATGCAACATAGAAGGTATCTCTGTGTACTAGCAGAGAGACCCAATTGGCACTGATAGACCCTAGACAGAAGTAAGCAACATTTAGCCATTCCAATTGATTAAGAGCACAATGACAGTGAGATTAAAATAAAATAATGATCACAAACATGCATTTCCAAACTCAAATAATAATAATATAGGAGTATAGTGGTGGAACACTTCCAACTTATTAGTACATTTCAGGAAAAGAGCAGTCTTCATTGCAGGCCAGGATAGAGATCAGCTCTGCCACTCTTAGGAGACAGGCTGACTGTAAACCCATGTATATTTTTAAAGATACATGTCATATAAGAGAAGGCATTGCTTTTTCAAATTTTGCATCTTACATAGCAGCAAAAAAAAAAAAGAAATGCAAAGTTACCATTTAGATAAAACAGATAAGATATTTAATAAATGTGTTATTTCCATCAAACTTGAATCAGATAGCCTTTATATCACTAGCTTATAGCATCTTCCTGCAGAAGAACTAGTATATATGAAAACTGCTTCACTATGCCTGGTGATACTGTGAAAAAAAATCTTAGTATTGGACTCTATTTTAAATATAGTGTTGTTTACTGCTCAACCCTGTTAGGTCTGTAATAGACTTTGTATGGTAGACAAGGTGGCTGAGATTCTCTATCACACTTATAAAAATATGTTGTATATAAAAAAGATACCTAAAATGTACATTGTATATGAAATATGATAAACTGTAGTTCATAAATTAGCATTTGGTCTCACAAAGTCAAGGTCATTGTAGACTATAATGCTTTGTATGGGGCATGAACAAAGCATTCTGTTCAATCATATAAGAATAAAGAAGAATTGGATAGCATTCCTTGTTTAACCTACCATAGATATCTGAGCCTGCAATTCAATCTCTAAGCTCTGCAGAGTACGTTTGAGATCAGAGATCTCACTCCGACTGGACTGGACTTCCTGGACACCAACTGTAATCTCCTTTTTCAGTTCATTGCTCTATAATATAACCAACAAGAACACAATGTAAATTTGTGGATTTGAACTGAGAAGATTGAAAAATTTGTTCAGGACTAATTTACCTTCTTAAGGAACCATTCTTCAGCGTCATTGCGGTTCTTCTGTGCCAATAGTTCATACTCGCTTCTCATATCATTTAGAAGTTTGGTGAGATCCACTCCTGGTGTAGCATCCATCTCAACAGTGACTTGGCCGGTTGTACCTTTAAGAGAATTTAGCTCCTTGGCAGAAACAAAAAGACAGCTGTTACAGATTTTGAATTATAGAAACATTTTATTCATGTATAAAGCACATTTAATATGTTAATATCATTTAGTTTTAATCCAGAAAGAGCATAGAAGCTTGTGACTTTTGATGTGCCCTTTGTATTAACAGCTGAGTTATCCTCTAGTTGATATTCTAATGAAGAAGATTTAGTCACTTTACATCAAATATTTAGTGTACTGAAACCCATTTACAATTAGCTGTTTAATAATGTCCTAAATGGGTGTGCACAACAACCTATTTTCTATTTGAAATTTGGTTAAGCAGTGTCTATGGTGATTGTTTAGTGAGGTTTATACCTCCAGATGGTTCTTCTTGAGGAAGGCCAGCTCTTCGTTCAGAGATTCCACTTGCAGCTCAAGGTCTGATCGAGCCAGGGTCAGTTCATCCAGGACGCGGCGCAGACGGTTTATGTCTGCTTCCACGCTCTGGCGCATTGTGAGCTCGTTTTCATACCTGAGGTGAATAGAAATTGAGACAAATCACTTCACATCCACAAAAGTGCATGTCCCCAGTGATTAGAATTACAATATTGGGACTCACCACATCATACAGCATGAGAGCAGAATATTTACTCAATGGCAATTTAAGGCCAAAAAACTGGACAATATTAGCACCTAAATTGATTTTAATTTAAGATTAAGAAAACTGGAATCTCAGGAAGATGTAGAGGATATGTTGCATGGAGAGGATATGTGTGCATGGAGTCTCATTTTCATCTAAAGAGAGGTACTTACTTCATCCTGAAGTCATCAGCAGCCAGTGTGGCATTGTCAATCTGCAAGACTACACGAGCATTGTCGGTGGTGCCAACAAGAATCTGTGTGAAGAGAGTTTATATGAAAAACTTTGAATACAAACTCTGAAGAAACCACTAGAATTGCCCAGTTGGGGAATGGTCAAAACACATCAGAATATGATCAAAATATATATATATATATATACATATATGCTTGCATATTTAGATGTGTTATATTTATGTCTGATTAGCACATCACCTAATGGGAAACACAAGAACCATGTTAGAGTTATGAGCAGCAGAAAGAGATGTGAAGTGATGAAAAGTGATAATGCTGCTTTATACATGTCCCATAATAGTGACTGAGGCCATAAAATGAGGAAACAGGCACTCTTAAAAACTGTGTGAAAATACAAAATGTATTAGACCCCTTAGACTTTTGTTTAGTGATTGAGACCATAACTTAATCATGGAAAGTACACACACAAATAATTGATAAAAACGTATGAATAATATGATGAAATGCTTTAGGAATAACGAAGGAATATCAATATATATGGTTCGGCATTTATATATACATTTATATATAATTAATAAAACACATATATAGTCCAAATAAGTTAAAAATACTTCTTTGGAATATACATTAATATAAATATATATTTCACCAAAAGGGTGGATAATAAAAAAAAAATGTAGAGCTACTATGGTAAGAAGTCAAAGTGTAAAAAGAGGAAGTAAACAGTTTAAAAGTAAAATTATTTTCACTGCAAGAGTGGTGGATACATGGAACAACCTGCCAGAAAAAGTAATGATGTTAATTCTATTATGGAACTTTAACACATATGGGATAGACTTAGAATCATCCTACATTCAAAATTCCTATGATTTTACATTAAAAGTGGCAAACAAATTGGGCTAAAAATTATTATCTAGTGGCTTACTGGATAAAATATGACCCTTCCTGTGATATGGCCCTTTTCTATATCATTCTATTCATCCATCCCTTAATCTTCTTCAATATCAATTTTCTTAACACATTTGTGTGCAGCTATTTACGGTGCGATAGCATGTTCAATTAGTATTATGTCATAACACTAGATGTACTGAAACCATGTAAATCCCAAAGAGTATTTACTATAACAAAATCTACACCATATAGTAACAGCTTTCTTTTTAAAAATTATCACTTGCCTTGTGCCTCAGATCTTCGATGATCTGGAAGTACTTGGAATAATCTTTGGTTTGGCTGTTGTTGCTAGCAAGTTGCTTTTCATACCATTCCCTTATTTTCTTTTCCAGATCAGAGTTGGCCAATTCCAGTGACCGAACCTTGTCCAGGTAGCTGGCCAGACGATCGTTCAGGTTCTGCATGGTCTGCTTCTCCCCACCATGGAGCAGTATATCATTCCCTCCGATGACACCACTGCCATAGCTGAAGTTAGCAGATTGGGATGCAAAACCTCCACCAAAGCCAGAGTTGGACAGAGAAGCACTGCTGAAGCCTCCATAGCTGCTACCACGGTTGCTACCCAGGACTTTCTGGCTGGATTGTTTGGTTTGAATAATGCTTGAGTAAGACATGATTTACTACAAGCTGCTTCAACTATGCTGATATAAAAACTAGAAGTATCTTACTTCCAGTGTCACTGTGATATTATAGTGATGGAAAAAAGATGTGTTGCTCTCTCTCCAGTGACACCTTTATACTGTTCGAGTGGGTGGGTCAGTGGGTGTATATTCATTGTGCAAATCCACCTTTCCCACTTAAGTATTTTCTTTCTTGTCTGTCTACCTTTTTCTGCTTGTTGAGCGTGTATTCAAGGATAACAGATGTAACATGCATCCCTTCCTGAAACATGCCTCAGGCATTTTTGGTACAGTACAATAGAAAAGGGGTGTAGAAAGACCTGTCTTTTATGAGAATACTTTTCCTGTTGTGCTCATCGTACTAAGTACCCTTGTGTGCAATAACTCATCATTGTATGCCTGAAGGAAGGAGAATGCGGTTTATATTTCTATGTCCCAATATTTCACACATTACATTACTGGCAAACAAATGGAGAGTTTTTACTGTTTCCTAAATTATTCCTTTGTCAATTTCAAAAAGTAGTGTGATACTTTCTAATAGATGCCACCATATAAATTATAATGTCCCCACAATTTCCCAAGAAATCCTTATGTTCTACATGGAAAGTGATCATAAAATCATGGATCACCTTGAAGTCTTTGAAAACTCCTTGTTCTATAGGTACCTATAGATATAAAAGTGGATTTATATATATATATATATATCCTGACAAAACACAGTGTCATCTAATTTCTGCTGTGTATCATTCTACTCAGTCTGCTTCACCTTTGGTGTCATACAAATACAAGATGGTTGCTGCTGGTGACCCAGGTTTGCATATTTGTCTGCGTTTTTCAAATTGACAGACATTATGAGACAATGTTCATCTTACACATTTTGTAGAGGTAGTTATGTGCTATTAACAAGTGCTATTTTATGCAATGGTTCAATCTGCTCTTTTTGATGTGACAGTAATCCTAATATGTGCAGCCAGGGTGTGGTAAGGATATTATGAGACTACCATTCCTTTAATACATCATCATTCTTTTCTCTGACATTCCCCATGATGATCTCAAATTGTGAAATACAGTTTCCTCACAGATACAAAAATAATGATTATTATCTTGCTTGAGTGAGTGTTGCATATCTGAACACCTTGCTCGCTTGGTGTGTGTCTCCCTGAATGCATCCATGACTGATGATTTATCACTGCGTGGGGTGAGGTTTGCTGTTCCTGCAGCATTTTATCCAGCTGCCAGAAAACCAGTTTTTCATTTGATGGAATGATCCCCTATTCTTAGTAAAACACCCTTTGCAGGAGAAAGACGTGTTTAGTTACTGAAGAGTTTCTTTAGAGCAAAATTATTGTTTTTATTTCTTCGCATGCCATAGTCATCATATACAGCATAAGGTACCTAGAAATGATTACGGTACATAGGAACAGCATACGGTACATAGAAATGATTTTTAAATTGTGAGCTCCTAAAATACTTATTGCTAAACTTTAAACTGATATGCAGGGTTTGTTTATCCAGTGGGCATTTTGGGCAGATTCAGCATTGAATCTCCCTCCATCTGTTTCAGTTTCAGACCCCTTCTTTTTTTTTCGAGCTAATCTCGAACAGGTTTACCCCTGTCGTAAGCCCCCATTTTAACCTCACAAAATTCTATTCATAAAGTATTTTTGTGAGTTTGGGATGTGGTGAAGACATCCAAGATGGCTGCGGATCGAGATACGCCTAGGAGTTTAAATTCAGTGTTTGAAGACTTAGTCTCGAAACTTGCACCATTCAACTCACCTCCCATTATGTAGCTAGTGCTTTTTCAGACAAAGTTAAACTCAACCTTTAACCTTGACTTAGTCTCAAAATCACTTTGTTCAATTTGCCTCCAATTATAGTCTATGGGGGATGCTCAGATTCAAGCTGACTTAGTCATTTTTACATTTTAAACTCGGATGTTGCAAGTGTCATTCCTGCCCCTGTCCATAGGAAATAATAGGACTCCCCAACCTTTGTGTAGGCAAGCTAAAATAAGTATTTTTGTAGCTAAGTCAAATTCAACCTCCTGAACATTTTCCATACTTTCTATCAAGTTCAAGTTTGACAAGGTGTATCAAATGGTAATCGAGTTGGATTCCGGGTCTAGTTTAATGATAAGCCCAAGGTTGTTGATTTGGAAGGTAAAATTCAATTTTAAATTTGACCACCTTGATAAAAATTCAAATTTTAGTTAATGGACTCAAAAAGGGGAAACAAAAAGAATGAGATGAAAAAGTATGTGTAAAAAAAAGAAAGTTACATATAATCCTCAGTTACAGGGCTATTTATTGAACCATTTCCAGCTGTGTTGCTTAAATTGTACAGCTGAAATTGCTTCAATTCAAAGTTAACTAGAGGGTCAGGAAGGCATTATTTTCTTTTGTTCGTAACATTTGCCTTGTGTTACTATTTGATATTTGATAGCATGGATTACAGAGGAGATGTCAATAGGAGAACATGAAAAAGATACAAAAATCCTGCAGCCAAGTGCAATCTCTATGCTGTGCCTTTTTGGCATTAGACTCCCAGATGACCATTGTTGACTAAGGACCTGCATCGGCCTTTCTTATGCCATAGCATGATGAGATAAATACATACCAGCTATTGTGTTAAGGCAACTGAAATAGTGGGTCATTTTTTATTTTATTTAGAATTCTTTTATAAGATCTTTCATGAATACAAACACATTTTGGTTATCAAAAATTACATTGAATATATAGCTTATAAAATGTACATGTTAATCGACAGATTAATTTTAATAACATTAAAATGACATTTATTACTCTTACAGTATAAAGTGCATCTCTTACATTCTTCCCAATCACACCTCAATCTCAAACAGACAAACTTGCTCTCGTGGTGAATCAACTAAATCTCAGTACATCCTAAATATATATCGGGTGTGTGGTCTATACTGTACTTGGCTAATACTCCCTTTGGTTACGGGATCTGATTCCCAATATATCTCTGCAATGGGGCCTAGATTTCATTATAGGCCATGATATTTTTTGTTGTTTAAAAAAGTACCACTCCACACTATGTTGAAAATTGATCCGTTTAACAATATTTGACCATAACGGTGGGTCTTGCTCTTTCCAGTTACTAACTAAGCATAGCTGTGTAGCTGCAAATATGTTGATGGCAAGGTTTATGTTTGATTTATCTTTTAATGGGACATCTATATTAAACAAGAATGTTTGAGGGGTCAACATCCTTTCTATTCCAATGAGAATTTTAAGTAGCTTTTTAGTTCTATTCTTAAATATATTAACTTTCCACATTTCTTCCATATATGATACATGGTTCCAGGCCTAGTCCGGCATCTCCAGAATTTATCTGAGGATGATTGAAACATCTTATGCAGAACAGTTGGAACATAATACCTGTGATGGAGTAGTTTAAAGAATTGTTCATGTAGATTTATGCAGTGAACTGACTTTCTTGCTTTAGTCCACGCCTGGAGCCATGTCTCCTCTGAGAATTCAATCTCCACTTAATGAGGTAATCTCCTGTCTAGATAAATCAATTAATTTTGATATATGATGTTTTTTGCAATGCGCCTCAAAAACACTGGCCAAGTCAGAGTATGATCTCATAGGATTAGTAGCTATAAAAACTTTTAACATGTATATATGTGAATGTATCAATATCTGGTATATTGTATTTGATTTGTAATTCTTCAAATGTCTATATAGTAAATGAAGAGAAAATATCTGCTATTTGTAATATCCCATTCACATACCAGCATCTTTGGACTAGATCCTTAATTATCATTTGTAGTACAGAGAGGGGAGCTGCCATAGTGAGATTTTTAAACTTCCAAATTGTTTAGCATTCAACCAATATAAAAAAAATGGCTTAAAATTGTTATACTTCCACTTTTCCTAGTTGTACCAGACCACATTTGAACGTTTAGTATCCCATAAAACAAAATGATAAACCATGCAAGCCTCATAGATTTCAAGAATACTGGGCAGTTGACTCCATCCTGTGTAATCTTTCTTTTAAAAACAGTACGTGCAAGTCTTGGAGCTCTATAATTCCAAATATAGGGAGAAAAAGCTGTTTCAAATTGTCTTACGATTTTCTTAGGTACAGAAAGTGGGATAGTTCTGAACAAATACATTAACTTTGGTAGGACATACCCCTTTATGATGTTTAACCTTCCCATCCAAGAAATTTCATATCCCTTCAAGGCTGTAAATCGAGATTTTATTTTGTCAAGTAAACAAGAATAGTTCCCAGCTATTATATTCTCAAAATGATGATATATTTTAATACCTAGGTATTCAATATATGTATATTCCCACTTAAAGTGATCCACCCCTTTAAGATCAGTTAGTTGATTTAGATTGAAATGAATCACTTGGGTTTTACTCAAATTTAACTTATAATTTGAGCATGTTTCATTTTCTTTAATCTGTGCTAAAGTTTCTCTGACAGACACTTCTGGGTTGCTCAAAGTTAGCATATGTCAGCATATATAACAATAGTAAGTGATTGGTGTCCTGTCATTATTCCCTCTATTTTATTGTTTTTACGAATTGAGGCAGCGAGTGGTTCCACATATAACATGGGTGACAAGGAGCACCCCTGTCTAGTGCCATTATTAATACAAAAGAAATCCAAGTCCTGGTCTGGGCCCTATATCTTAGCTTGTGGGTTTTTATATAAGGCCATAGTATTACCCAGGAAAGTGCCAGTCAGACCAAATGCTGCCAGGGTCTCCTCCAGAAATATCCATCCTATCGAAAGCCTTCTCGGCATCTAGTACCAAGAAGAATGATGGCAGGGCCCTAGAGTGGATCTCATATATGAGATTCAGAGTTCTCTTGGTGTTGTCCGGCCCACTTCTACCTACAATAAAACCTGCCTAGTTCGGATGTTCTAATTCTGCTATAACTCTCTTCAGTCTCGCGGCTAGAATTTTAGAAAACATTTTTATATCTAAATTTATGAAGGAAATAGGTCTATAATTTCTTACTCTGCTTGGGTCTTTCCCAGTTTTTGGGATCAAAGTTATTATTGCTTGTAACATTTCCTTTGGGAAATCCCAGCCATGTGATATATCCCTAAATACTCTCAGTAGTATGGAAGAGATGACAACATCTAAAGACTGAAAGAAAGAAGCAGAGAACCCATCCGGACCAGGGGCCTTGTTTTTCTTTAGGTTTTGAATTGCCTCTCTGACTTCAGATAGATGAATTGAGTCATTTAATTGGGACAACTTCTCTTCACAAAGTCTAAATAGGAAAAGAAAAAAAAGAGAAGACAAATGGGGGGAAGAAAGTAATCAGGGGATAAAAAAATCAAAGGTATTAAGTGTATTCAAATGTATTATGTGCATATTCATGTAATTCTAGTGTATAAAATTATGACTATATGTGAGAAAATGCTAGTTCTATCATGTATAATATAATACAAATATATAGAGCTGTGTCTATAGTGTAAGAAATGTGTGAGTGTAAGAAACATGGGAAACATACAAATTTACCTGTGTTTGTGTATTGTGTCATTAGGTAGAAAAAAAAATGCAGACCAGCAGTATCATACAACCCTATTTAAACAGATAAACCATTTGGGCTGGTCCCTACATTTCTCTTTCTTCCCTCCCTTCCCTCCCACTGAAAAACAGTGAGAGTCCAATTGGTCTCCACATTTGTAGAGGCTATGAACTGCTCCAATAGGCAAAAGTGTTCCCATCTTTCATCAACATGATTTTGGTTGGGAAGCCCCATTTGTATTTGCTTAGGAGCTTGGGGTTTCGGTTTCCCAGATTGTGCTAATTGTCTATTCCGTTTTATATATTTTAATCTCTCTGATGCCAGGTTTACATACAAAATAAGAAGGCTATATATCCAACAACTTCACTTGTTGATGCACAATCTAAGAGTCCAGGTTAATAACTCCAGGTACACTTGTAAATACATTTACTAAACAGTTTCCCACGCAGAGGGCTAGATTGTTACTGCCCCTAAGACACATATAAATCACAATAGTACAGATCTCCAGAGCTCCGTCTTATGGTGTAATCAGAAATTCAGAGGGTAGAAGCTGATAAATATTTCTTAGCTTGAAGGTTATGCAAGAGTCACAGTATGGCTCACAAACAACAAGAATTCTTAAATGGTATACTGCCTCATAATAGCCCTCAAAATGCTTAACATATTTGGAATTAGTAGAAGGCCAAGATTCCCGTCAGAGTGTCCCGTACCCTTAATCTCTACTGTGCTGTTTGGCTAATCAATAGTATTTGTTTTCTTTCCCTATTTGAAACTGGTCTTGTTTTATAGGCAAAGGACCAACGTTAAATGGACTATAGTAAGTATCTTAATATGTTGCTGTTAGGAGCTTAGTTATAACCAGTATTCCTCTGGGTACTTTAAGGAGCATTCCTCCATAACATGGGGCAAATAGTTGCAAAGCAATAAACAAACTTTTCTTGACCTATCTAAATATCAGCACTTCAGAATACAAAATGACTGTAGTCCCATATATTAAGCACTTCTGCAGATGACAAATAATGAATACTTCCACATGCACAGTATTCTAGTCTTTTCCTTCATACCCAGTCTGAGCCTTTTTGATGGACCACCCTAGCCTTATGTTACATCAGCTGTTGTTAACTGCTTAGTTATTGATATTATCTAATTTAGCCGCTTTAGGGTTAACAGGTTTGCAACAAGTTAGCAGGCTCAATAGGTAAAATGGTTGGATAAACTGTGAGAAGCTGTTTATTGATTTGCCATTCAGTACCTTTTAATTCATATGTCGTTAAATTATTGGCATCCAGGCCCTTTTAAGGGCTACAGATTTGCGTCCAAATAGAAGGGCATCAATGGGTAAAATAAATGTATTATAATAGTCAAGCCTTTCAAGTTTGAGAAAGTCTCTTTACTTCTTAAGAAATAAGTTGCAGAGGCAAGAAATGATTACAAAGGTGAGCTCAGATATATGTCTCAGGTTTTTAGCATTTAAGAGTGCAGAGTGGAGGTTCAGAAATTATAAAAGGCTCCGCTTTTGGCTATGGTCCGTTCTAATTCACTGTCTAATTTAATGTCGCGGTATCACAGCTGTTGTTATTTCCATCTATACACCAGCACAAGGGAGGTGTCAAGGAGACAAGCGGGAGGGTTATTCTGGGTTTCCTTTCCCTTTCCTGCTTAATAAGGCCAGCAATTCAACATTTTAGGAGACCGTCTCTGTTACATGCTATTTTCGATCCACCTCAATCGGCACCAACCGCACCTGCAGCACGCCACGTCTCACGTCGTGCTCCCTTATGAATCATGCATTCTACAGGCCTGAATTAGTTAATATGAAGACTGTACTTTGGTCTGAATTTTATTATATACAGTAAGACAGTGGTGTATTTTTTTTTTTCAAACACTCAGACACCGAATGGCTCATACCAGTACATAAACTAATTCGGTAAATCTTCCTTGTGTGTATGTTGTTCCCTTTGCTTCCCAAATTTTTCTTCTCTTTCTCTCTTTTTTCTCTCTCTCTTTTTTTTCTTTCCCTTTTCTTCTTTTCCTCACTCTCCTTCCCTCCTTCTCTTCCCTTCTTTTCTTTCCCCTTTCTTCCTTCTCTTTTTTTCATTTTTATTTTTCTTTCCTTTTCCCTTCCTTTCTTCTTCCTCTTTCCCTTCCCTTAGTCTCTCTTCTTCCCCCTTTCTCTTTTTCCCTTTTCGTTTCCCTTTTTTTTCTTTTTTCCCTTCCTCCTTTCCTTCTCTCCCTCTTCCTTTCTCTATCCTTTTTCCCTCGTTACTTTTCCTTCTTTTTCTTTTACTTTCTCCTTTCTTTCGTTTTTCCTTTTGTTATTTCTATTTTTTTTTTCCTTTCCCTTATAAATCTAAATTTGTTTACCTTATAATTTTTGGGCCTGTGTCTTTATGTCAGAAAAACAATACATATACTAACATGAGACATCACAGACAAGACACACAATGCGGGGGGAGGGGGGGGAGGGAGGG
This sequence comes from Pelodytes ibericus, assembly GCA_036172795.1. NCBI lineage: Eukaryota > Metazoa > Chordata > Amphibia > Anura > Pelodytidae > Pelodytes > Pelodytes ibericus. Next base: position 154,525,324 of record CM069862.1, on the reverse strand, counting down.
AGCCCCGTCTATATAATTCCTAACTTTTTTTTATTTTGATTCCTTTTCTCATTCCTAGTCAGAGTGACTACATCATAGGGGGGATTCTCATTCTCTATAGTTAAGCAAGTGTGCCAGTGTTTCCAAATAGAATATGATTTTGGAGAGCTCAGATACATCCAACTAAAATCTTTTCCCATTTTTACTTGTTGTATTAGTTGGCTTTTTACTATATTCCAAGGAAGCTCTCCACTTTTTTTTCCAGTTTTGAGCGATAACTATTTTAACTGGTATGAAACAACTTATAATGATACATTTGTGAGATTTTGACATAGACGGCCAGTTTGTGTGTAGTAAGGCTGTTTCAGGAGTACTTTTTAGCTTTACTTTCGACAGGGTAGCTATCAGCTCAAATGCTTTCTTCCACAGGTCTTTAATGCAATCGCAACCCCACCAGGTATGTAAGTATGTACCTTCTTGGAGGTTGCACCGCCAGCAGATCGAAGAGGTTGTATTGTATATTGAAGCCAGTCTGGTCGGGACTAAATACCACCTGTTCATTACTTTAAAGTGTGTCTCTGCCAGTGTCACGCAGTGTATGACTTTTGTCACCTTCCCAGTGAGTTGCACCAGCTATTTTTATCTACTGAGCAATTTAATCCCCTTTTTTTGGGGGTATATTTATGGGTTGGTTTTTCATTTTATTAAGTCTAATGCTTTAGATAGCATTTTTTTTTACTAGATTTGTTGAAAGATAGATTTACATTTTCTGTATATCTCCGAGTCAGTATGATGAAAATATTTTGAGAGGTAATTTTTTACGCAGAGGTATTTATAGAATTCATTTTCCCCTAAATTAAATTGTTGGGCTAATTGTGGGAATGTTTTGATTGCCCCGTCTGTGATCATTTGTTCTATAAATTGTATCCCTTGTGTTTTCCAAATGTTTAGATTGATCTCTTTAATGTTGTGCTCGACTTGGTTAATATGATTAAAGCCATACAGCTTATTATTTAGGTCTAAAGTTTTTTTACTTGTTTCTATCTTTGTGTCAATTGTATCGTTATAGTGTTTCCTTGTATTCTTGGTTTATAGTGAGACATAGATGGGGTTTCCCATAGTAGCAGGGAGAGATCTTGAATTGCGGCTTCTTCTCTTTCTATTTCGTACCAGCCCTCTGTCTTTGAACCCGGTTGCTGCATACGGTATATGTGAACTACTATATTTGCCAAATAGATATTTTTGACGATGGGGAAAGATATACCCCCTCTTTTTGGGGGGGGGGGGGGGATAGGAGGGTTTGGTTGATTCTGGGGTTTTTCCCTTTCCATATGTAGGTTGTGATCGTTGATTGTAGCATACTCAGCCATTCATCCGGGATATTTAGCGGAAGTATGAAGAACAGGTAAATCCACTTCGGTATAATGTATGAGTTGATTACCTGAATTCTGCCCCACCACGATATCATTAAGTTCTTCCATTGTTTTATCAGATGATTTGTTGTTTTATTAATTCCATAAAGTTGGACTGCATTAGGGACTGTACTTCTCGGGTTATTATGATTCCTAAATAGTTGAAAGATTGTTTTGCCCATATAAATTGGTATATCTGTGATAATTCTTCTTTTTCTTTTTTTGGGAGAAAATAATCTAATATAACTGTTTTAGATTCATTCAGCTTATAGTTTGATACTTCACTAAATTTATCTATTTCCCTCATTAATGTGTGTAATGAGTGAGATGGATTAGTTATTGAGATTAGAATGTCGTCTGCATATAGACTCAACTTAAGGTCTTTGTTGGTCACTCTAGAGCCAGAGATGTTAGAGTTCTTTCTTATATTTATGGCAAGCGGCTCTACTGACATAATATATAATGTGGGCGAAAGGGGACATCCTTGTCGCGTGCCATTACTGAGCTTAAACCATTCTGCTGTGATGTTTGGTCCAGTTGTCTTAGCAGTTGGATTTTTGTATAAAGACAATTTGGGTTTTTGCTGCCCTAGGCAGACAAAATTGGGGCACCCCCCTACCCACTTTGCACACCTACGACATGCACCATCACCCGCATTACATGCCTCTATCACCCCCATTAAATGCCTCCATCACCCCATTGCATGTCTCCATCAACCTCATCATCCCCATTACATGCCTCCATCACCCCCATCACACCTATTACATGCCTCCATCACCCCCATTACATCCCTCTATCACATGACCCCCATCACCCCATTACATGCCTGATGGTCCCCCACCAGGGACCACAATTAAGCCTTGTCCCCATCCTGTTGTGGCTGCCTGTTCTCCTGCACCTTTCACTGATTTCAAGGTAAGAGGTACTACTGTGATTTATTATTGCTCAGACTGTTTAGGAGACTTGTGAATGTAAATTATGGGAATAAATAATTTATTGATTATTTAATCTGATTGGTGGGTCACCCTTTGCGACTCATGCCAAATGGAATCATTATTGAAGTATTAATTTGAGCAGCTTAAGCTAGCTCTGGATATGTCTTGGCAAAGGTATGTAATGAATTAGATAAAGAATGTGCAGTAATAATCCACTAACTGTGTCAGATATCAATTATATATATATATATATATATATATATATATATATAAAGAAAAGGTGGTAGGTGCGCTCGGTAACCCCCGCCAAAACAAATAGCACTAAGGAATGCTAATATTTGCCTGAAGTGATGATCACAGATGGTAAATGATCAAGGAAAATATGCAAAAGAGAAAGAACACAAAGCATAGAGTAGCACAATTTTAACTTTCATGAGAAAGTGGTAAATATTAGCTGTTGCACTCACAAAGCTTTCATGATAAATAGAGCTCATCAACTGCAGACTAGATTCATCAGCTGCAGGCACTCTTTTCCTCTTTCTCAAATAATTTCCAGTAGTGTATAAGGGGAAAATAGCAGGAGGTAGGGTAAGTATACAAATTACAAAATTTATTAATAAGAACAAGTAGTATCCTACATGGATTGCTCCAGATGAACAGCTCCGCAGTAGCTCTCTGAGGGTCAATGCAGAGAGAATAAAAACAAAAAATAATAAAAAAACAAGTAAAAACAATGAACAAATCCAAAGATGAAGCCAAAGGTGGCTATTTGCAGAAAAAAATACAGGTCCCATGGACGTGTTTCGCCTTAATAAAGGCTTCCTCTGGCGTGTCCTACTGAGCGCACCTACCACCTTTTCTGTGTGTTTTTTGTCTTTGTTCTACGTGTGAATGCAGGGAATCACACAGGCTGGTGAAGCTTGGTTATAGATCTAGCGATAGAATTTACCTTTGTTCACATATATACAGTATATATATATATTACAATATACACTCATGCACTCCGCACATTACTGTGATGCATGGCTATGGGTTAATTGTACCTTTTTTCCACTTATGCATTTTTAGAAAATTTTGTTTATTGCTTATAAAAATTGAATGGTAGGCCTGATAGTTGTGGGTGGGCCCGTTTGTCTCCTGGTAACCAATATTTTTAGACCCAGTCCACCCAGGGGCATCACTAGGGTTGATGTCACCCAGTGCGGAAACTCATGGTGTTACCCCCTGGATTTCCTCCAATACAATGCCAAACAGATTCCTTAGTAATGCCAGTTAGATGGCCTATTAACTATGCCACACACAGGAGCCCCATAAATTATGCCACACACAGGAGCCCCATAAATTATGCCACACACAGGAGCCCCAAAAAATATGCCACACACAGGAGCCCCATAAATTATGCCACACCAGAGCCCCATAAATTATGCCACACCAGAGCCCCATAAATTATGCCACACCAGAGCCCCACTATTTATGCCTCACCTCTGCCCAATTAATTATGCCACACACACAGGTGCCCCATAATTATGCCACACACACACAGGTGCCCCATAATTATGCCACACAAAAGAGTCCCTTAATTATGCCACACAAAAGAGTCCCTTAATTATGGCACACATGGGGCTCGAAAAATATGCCACACACAAGTGCCCCATAATTATGCACACATGGGACCACCATTAATTATGCAACACACAGGAGCCCCACGAGGTGACAATTGTACAATTATAGATATCAGGAATATTGTGCCACTCAGAGCCCAGTAATATTGTGCCAGTCAGATACCAGTAATATTGTGCCGTTCAGATACCAGTAATAGTCTGCCACTCAAAGCCCAGTAATATTGTGCCAGTCAGATACCCGGAATATTGTGCCATTCAGAGCCCACTAATAATGTGCCAGTCAGATACCCGGAATATTGTGCCATTCAGAGCCCAGTAATATTGTGTCAGTCAGATACCAGTAATATTGTGCCAGTCAGATACCAGTAATATTGTGCCACTCAGAGCCCAGTAATATTGTGCCAGTCAGATACCAGGAATAGTGTGCCAGTCAGAGCCCAGTAATAGTGTGCCAGTCAGAGCCCAGTAATATTATTCCAGTCAGATACCATGGATATTGTGCCAGCCAGAGACCAGTAATATTGTGCCAGTCAGAGCACAGTAATATTGTGCAATTCAGAGCCCAGTAATAGTGTGCCAGTCAGAGCCCAGTAATATTATGCCAGTCAGATACCAGGGATATTGTGCCATTCAGATACCAGGAATAGTGTGCCAGTCAGAGCCCAGTAATAGTGTGCCAGTCAGAGCCCAGTAATATTATGCCAGTCAGATACCAGGGATATTGTGCCATTCAGATACCAGGAATATTGTGCCAGTCAGAGCCCAGTAATATTGTTCCATTCAGAGCCCAGTAATAGTGTGCCAGTCAGAGGCCAGGAATATTGTGCCTGTCAGATACCATAAATGTTGTGCCAGTCAGAGCCCAGTAATATTGTGCCAGTCAGAGCCCAGGAATATTGTGCCAGTCAGAGCCCAGGAATATTGTGCCAGTCAGAGCCCAGTAATATTGTGCCACTCAGAGCCCATTAATACTGTGCCAGTCAGAGCCCAGGAATATTATGCCAGTCAGAGCCCAGGAATATTGTGCCAGTCAGTGCCCAGGAATATTGTGCCAGTCAGAGCCTAGTAATATTGTTCCAGTCAGAGCCCAGTAATATTGTGCCAGTCAGATACCAGGAATATTGTGCCAGTCAGAGCCCAGGAATGTTGTGCCAGTCAGAGCCCAGTAATATTGTGCCAGTCAGTGCCCAGTAATATTGTGCCAATCAGTGCCCAGTAAAAGTGTGCCAGTCAGTGCCCAGTAATAGTGTGCCAGTCAGTGCCCAGTAATATTGTGCCAGTCAGTGCCCAGTAATAGAGTGCCAGTCAGAACCCAGTAATATTGTGCCAGTCAGAGCCCAGTAATAGTGTGCCAGTCAGTGCTCAATAATAGTGTGCCAGTCAGAGCCCAGTAATATTGTGCCAGTCAGAGCCCAGTAATAGTGTGCCAGTCAGAGCTCAGGAATATTGTGCCATTCAGATACCAGGAATATTGTGCCAGTCAGAGCACAGTAATAGTATGCCAGTCAGAACCCAGTAATAGTGTGCCACTCAGTTACCAGTAATATTGTGCCAGTCAGATACCAGTAATAGTCTGCCACTCAGAGCCCAGTAATATTGTGCCAGTCAGATACCCGGGATATTGTGCCATTCAGAGCCCACTAATAATGTGCCAGTCAGATACCCGGAATAATGTGCCATTCAGAGCCCAGTAATATTGTGCCAGTCAGATACCAGTAATATTGTGCCACTCAGAGCCCAGTAATATTGTGCCACTCAGAGCCCAGTAATATTGTGCCAGTCAGATACCAGGAATAGTGTGCCAGTCAGTGCCCAGTAATAGTGTGCCAGTCAGAGCCCAGAAATATTATGCCAGTCAGATACCAGGGATATTGTGCCAGCCAGAGCCCAGTAATATTGTGCCTGTCAGAGCCCAGTAATATTGTGCCATTCAGAGCCCAGTAATAGTGTGCCAGTCAGAGCCCAGTAATAGTGTGCCAGTCAGAGCCCAGGAATATTGTGCAATTCAGATACCAGGAATATTGTGCCAGTCAGAGCACAGTAATAGTATGCCAGTCAGAACCCAGTAATAGTGTGCCACTCAGATACCAGTAATATTGTGCCAGTCAGAGGCCAGGAATATTGTGCCTGTCAGATACCATAAATGTTGTGCCAGTCAGAGCCCAGTAATATTGTGCCAGTCAGAGCCCAGGAATATTGTGGCAGTCAGAGCCCAGTAATATTGTGCCACTCAGAGCCCATTAATACTGTGCCAGTCAGAGCCCAGGAATATTATGCCAGTCAGAGCCCAGGAATATTGTGCCAGTCAGTGCCCAGGAATATTGTGCCAGTCAGAGCCTAGTAATATTGTTCCAGTCAGAGCCCAGTAATATTGTGCCAGTCAGATACCAGGAATATTGTGCCAGTCAGAGCCCAGGAATGTTGTGCCAGTCAGAGCCCAGTAATATTGTGCCAGTCAGTGCTCAGTAATAGTGTGCCAGTCAGAACCCAGTAATATTGTGCCAGTCAGTGCCCAGTAATATTGTGCCAATCAGTGCCCAGTAAAAGTGTGCCAGTCAGTGCCCAGTAATAGTGTGCCAGTCAGTGCCCAGTAATATTGTGCCAGTTAGTGCCCAGTAATAGAGTGCCAGTCAGAACCCAGTAATATTGTGCCAGTCAGAGCCCAGTATTATTGTGCCAGTCAGAGCCCAGTAATAGTGTGCCAGTCAGTGCCCAGTAATAGTGTGCCATGCCATTGCTCGTTTTAAACCACCCTCCTCCCCCCCTTCCCCATCACTTACCGAGTAGCTGCTGCTCTGTGTCCCTGGACGGACGCCTGCACGGAGGAGGGAAAGACAGTCGGCGGATGTGACATATCGTCACATCCGGTCGCTGTGATTTTTTTATTTTTTATTCAGCGGCCGCATCCAGGTAAAAAAAAAATGTAAGTAGCGCGGTGCGGGGGTGCCGGCAGCACCGGTGTCACCCCCGCTGGAGGTGTCACCCGGTGGGGTCCGCCCCCACCGCCCCGCCCCCCCTCGGGACGCCACTTAGTCCACCACTGATCCTACCTGGTTAGCCCGTATGGTGACTTTTCAAATATCTGTTTGATTAGTAGTTGTTATAGAAATTTTAGTCCCTCTTTAAAACATTAAATGCTTTGGGTACTCAATGATTGTAGATGAATTGGTCTTAAATAGTGTTGAGCGAACCCGAACCGCACTGTTCGGGTTCGTACCGGACATTAGCAATGAAAAATAGGGAAACTATGGTTTAAATGTGTCTGTGGTGTCTCCTGCTTATGGCATCATCTATGCAAATGATTTTCAGTGAAAAATCTATAAATGGCATATCTAAGTGCAAGGTGATGTTATAAACAGGAGACACCATAGATACATTTAAAACTCATTTTTCTGTTGATTTAAGTATCGGCTTGCATTACAATATATAGATGAATATTACAATATATCTTTTTTCATATTTTTTTAAATGCTCTACATTCACAGTACAGACAGCATGTAGGTGTACAGAGTTCCTACAACATGAAAATAACAAAATGATAACCTTCAGTTTTGTGTTTGTAAAGGAGTAGTCACTATAATTTACATAGATATAAAAAAAATGAACAGCATTGTATACATATTTTTCCGTTGATTTCTGTTGAGTATATATTTGCATTAGCAGTCAGTGCAAACAATTGGATCCTGTACTCAGCTGACAACATAACGACAGCTCACAGTCCAAACATCTTACCAGGCTTGGTCAATGAATGCCTTTATATTTGCTTACAGTGCAGCCCTCTGTATTCAAGGAGTTGAAACAATCAAACAAGTGGATTTTTAGCAACACATGGGGGTCTATTCACTAACAGGTGGGTTGCAGGTTAAGAAGAAATCAAGAAGAACAGAGGTAGCTCTCCATAATGTTTTGTTAAAATAGTGAGACTTTGTAAAAATGTTACTATCCATTATCCATGGCCAGCTGAGCTCTTCTAGCAGGAGAAGTTCATATGGTTTGACCCTTCACAGTATACAGTTCAATTAGCCAGATTAAATGTTCATCTCACCTCTTTTAGTGGTAAGTTGTTTGACTTCACATGGCTCTGCCCCTTACATGCTCAGTTGGGTTGCCACAAGGAGTGATAGCTGGCAATCCCCCTTCTAATCTATCCCTTCAGTGTCCCACATAACCAATGGTCCATATTGGGAGTTATGCATTAAGGGTGCAGTAAATATTATTGTGTGACATGCAGACTACAGTGCAGCAAATACTACAGCTTCTTCCAAACATCTTGGGGACTAGACCTGACAGTTTTCAAGTATTTCAAAGTTGTATTAATAGTACCTATGCTAAACAGCTGTGCAGAATATTCCTTTTGTTCTCTGACCTGTCTTTACTAAGTCAATTATTGAGTTTTCCGGGAGTGTTTGTTTTGTAGTCTGATACCACACAACAACCAAATCTCCATGTCTACATTCACACAATGAGACTGACTTACTAAGGTATGTATAAAAGGAGCATGTATTTTGAGATCTTTGTATCACAAACATGAATAGGTGGAAAGAGGCATCAATTTTGGGGTGTGAGAAAGGGAGTTGTGATAATTATAAGAGTTTAGAAAACAATTCAGAGTTCCTTCTCTCCATGAAATTATACATTTCTGACGAATATACCATGTTCAAGTTGATTATAAACAGAGTTAGGCAATCATGTTTTATCCCTATAAGGACTCTGACCTTTGTGGCCTATCACCTGCTCTTCCTGCCTGTCTACCAATGTCAACCTACGTTTGTCTATGTTGACCTTTAGACCATCTTTGTTCTGTATATTTCCAAAAACTTCCTGCCACTTGGACCCATTCAGGTACCAGAGAGATAATCTCATCCCCAGTCTCTAAGAATTAGATACAATCCATAAGACCTGTAACTAACATGTATAGCTTGGAGGAAAGACGTAACAGGGGGGATATGATAGAAACATTTAAATACATAAAGGGAATCAACACAGTAAAGGAAGAGAGTATATTTAAAAGAAGAAAAACTATCACAACTAGAGGACATAGTCTTAAATTAGAGGGGCAACAATTTAAAAGTAATATCAGGAATATTAATGAAAGGGTAGTGGATGGATGGAATAGCCTTCCAGCAGACGTGGTAGAGGTAAACACAGTCAAGGATTTTAAGAATGCGTGGGATAGACACAAGGCTATCCTAGCTATTAGACCGGGAATGGGGGACCAATAAAAGTATTCCAAAAAATTGGGCAGACTAGATGGACCGAATGGTTCTTATCTGCCGACACATTCTATGTTTCTATGTTTCGATTTTTCTAACTCCTCATAATTAGGCTATATTATATAAATATTTCCAGCCCATCTACTAACAATACATGAATAATATATTTTAGAGGTATGCAGTATGTATCAATCAGACTGTATGAGTTCCAGGTTATGAGACTTATTCTGATTATCAAATATAATGCACAGTATATCCTTTATACTCTTATTTTCATTAATTGAATTATTTTTTATAAACATTTACTACTGCAGAATACATTTTTTTAATTATATGATGGGATGAGGGGTACTCACACAGCTGAAAAATGCCAAGCCCAATAAACCAAATACTAATGCTAAAAGATAAACAGACCTAGTCAGGGCTTAAATACATTGTTCGACTGGTGTACCATGAACTTTTCCATAATTCCTGAGTGCTTTAAAATTGCACATGGAACATTTAAAATGGAGTACTATGTTTTCAGTTTAAATATGCATAATTCAAGTAATTACATAGAGGTATCGATAGTATATGTCATTTTAACTTACATTTTTTTGAGTCTACTAACAGACGTGATCTTTAGCAAATTGAAATGGTTGCCACACATTTCTAATACAATTTTACATTACCATTTTCATAACTCAGTTTAATTATTATAATTGATGGAAGCAGTGAAGAAACTAACAAAATATGATGCAAGTCAAAATAGAAACAAGTCAAATGGCATTTAAGATGACAGGATTCTATCATTGTTCTGCAGTGACGTATTGTTCCATTTCTAAAAGCACAGCCCTTCAATTTAACTTCCATTTAACTTTGCCGGTAACTTCAAGAGTTGGTAGGAAAACTGCAAAACAAAACAGACAATACTGTTTACAATGAGTGTCATCTAGATTTTCCTAAATCCCTTCTGCATTGTTACATTGACATCATGGTTTTAAAAAGTGCACGGATAACTTTGAGTACCTTACATAATAATCCCTGTGCCCTTAAGTGACTAATTTAATTGAGAGCCTATTTAACTAAAGCTCTGACAAATAAAAGCTAAAATTGAGGTTACTGAAACCTGACCCTTTAATCCTGCAACATGACATGTTACGCTGAATGTCTTTTTCTACCCTCTTGAAAATATAGGAAGGTTCTATTATTGTTAGTATAGAGAGGAAAACCTTAGGCAGACAATGTGGTAGACAATGCATAGGCTGACTATGGACCGACTGTTGTTCAAGTACTAACTACAAACATGTCCCATAAGCCTTTCTACACCACTGCAGACTAAGAAGGTCTACTTTATACTGAGATTACATAGGTACAGTGGGGATTGGAGTCGTTCAGTAATTTTGTTCATTAATGCATTTGTGTTGAGTGGCTCCATAATCACCATGTGAAATGTTTTTCCTTTTGTCAGACATCAGGACAGCCATACACAACAATATTCTGTATCCAGTTTCCCTGTGTTCCAAGTTTATGTTCCTTTCCCTTGTTTGTTCCCTGCTTCATGTCTTGCTTTCCTCAGTTTCCTACTATGTTTGCCTCCCTGCTTATTTAACCTGCTCCAACCTATTGCTCTGGTTGTCTCAGCATGTTCCTCCAGCAACAGGCTTCTTTAGGCAAGCTTTAGTTAGTTTTTTTTAATGCAGGGTTAGTGGTTAGGACTTGCCAAACTGTGGGGTTCTGTGTTATGGTGGCCAGCTTTCCATGCAACTAAACACTTATATTTACTATCTGTGGGCCTTGCTTGTAGCATATGTCACTTGCCTATTATGTCTTTGTCTTTTATATTGTTCCTTTATTTTCCCGGTTGTGTTCCCTGTTACGTTTGCTCTTCAAGGTTGTATGTATATATAAAAGCTTTTTCTTACCTGGCATCTTCGCCATCCAAAAGGTTTCGGTAGGTAGTAATCTCATTCTCCAAACGGGTTTTCAAGTCAAATAGAAGTCCAAATTCAAACATCTGATTGGCAATATCATTTCGGTTTTGCTGCACTTGATCTCCAATGTTACTAATTGTGTCCTGAATTTCTGCCAGTTGAATAGAGGATTGGATGTTTACATTCTCCAAGGTGGTGGCCAATGCTGTTTTCTGCCAATAAACCAAACAATCACAAGTCAAATCAAATTAAATCAGCTGGAGGCATCTACTAGCACTAAACAAAATCAGTCAAATCATATATTTTATGCATTGGCGGAGAGCTGCAAGGCAGAAATAATCAGAAAGAAATAAAATATTTAAACTCATTTGCGAACAGACTCTAGATTTCTGGATTTGAATGGTGCACTAAGAGCAAAGACTAGTGGGCTTCAAAAATTGGCAGCAGATTATGTCCTCCTTGTATTGAGATGTGTTCGGCATCACAGACACCATAGGAGCATCATTCAGAAGTCTTTTTAACCAGACATCCTTTTATCTAATACAAATGTCAAATTGAGGATTTAGTCCCTCAATAAGAAGAACAAGGTACATACCTTACTGAGTTCAGTTTGAGATTCTATTTCCAGATCTTGCTTTTTACGCGTGAGTTCTGTAACTTCTTTCCTACGTGTTTCTAACTCAGTGGTGCTTATGTGTATCTCTTCATTCCACTGTTCAACCTTAAAATACAGAGAGATGAGTTTAACAGTCATATATCGGGTTTGATAGCCACATATTATGTATATTAAATGTATATAAGGTCTACGATGTTTTGTACAGAAGACACACTTATGAGTATTTCTTTTTACATTTATCAACATATATATATATAATATACAGAAAGATGCTCTAGTTTTTATTTGGATTTATTTCTCTATATATTTATGCAGATACACCAGTTCAGGGTATCTGTGGCACATGATTAAATATGCATGTATATATGAACCATATTAGATTGTTTTATTTACATTATTGATGACAGCCTGTGGTTCATAAACAGTTTAAATCATCTTTAGTCAAAGAAATTTACAAATTTATAAGAGCTCCAAGTTTTGGACCATTTGCATCACTTCTGTGATTTGAATAGCCAATGAATTCAGGCTAACCAAAAAGCATCAAACTGCTTCAGAATGGGCATGAAAATTGGCCATTGCAAAAATAATAAATAAATAAAATAAAATTATTTTAATATACAAGGAGTGCCAGGGCAATGAGCCCTGAACCATTGTTTTGATAAACAGGGCTGGGAGCTGGCCAAACAGCTCCCATACCCTTATTATACAAGTTGGGGGCCAGGGCTAGTATCCCTGCCCTTATATTAAATGTGAATAGCAATAGGTCTTTCATATTGTCATAGATTTTGAAGAGTCCACATTTAGTTGGAGTCACACAGTTTGTTTACATACTTTGTTTGATATTCCTTCCTTGGTGATTCAATTAATCCATATAAAAAATGAAACTCACTTTTTTCTCAAACCAATATTTAGCCTCCATACGCTGCTTTTCAACGAGCTGCTCATATTGTGTCCTCATGTCATCCATGATTTTAGCAAGATCCACAGACGGAATGGCATCTACTTCTACATCAATGTTGCCACTTGATTTTTTATGAAGCTCACTAATTTCCTATAAAAAGAAAAAATGGAAATGCATCAAAGGAATCAAACATACATGGGTCATTTTTTATTCACAGGGCTGTCTTTCTCTACTTTGTCCTTTTTTCTCTCTCCTTGTTGGTGAGGTATAGGATGAAACTCTTTGAATGTTTTGCTGTCCTTCATGGCCCTATGTTAACATAGAGTGTTCTACTTTTTAACATCAGATGATCTATGGAACCTGTTAACATGAAAAGGGCATTGAATGTCAGGAGAATCTGTCTAAATAAGATTGGGCAGACCATTATACGGTCCCTGAGGGCTAGAGATCAATATCAATGAACTCCTTAATGTAAGGTTTATTTCTAACACAATTTATGAACGCACTAGCTACATTCCATGTAGTCAGATACAAAAGACAAAATAGCTTTTCAGCATGTCCCAAACTAATGGGACAAGATTTGATATAGTTTATCCTAAAGCTTTTGTCTCTTGTGTTCTTAGAACAAAGGCCTGTCCAAATGCAGACTGAGGTTTATATTAGTTGTAGTCAAACACTTGCATTCAAACAAGATTTCACTTATTATAACTAGACATGATGGAAGTAGGGTTGCTACCACAGCCATTTTTTTACCGGCCACATATAACTTTTGCAGGCTGTCTTGCAGTATGTAGAAGTCATGTGACCGGAAAGAAAGCAATTAACTAATCAATGTAATTCTGTGGGATTCGCTACTTGATTAGCTCATTTCCTTTTGGTTTCATGTGACTTCTACATACTGAAAGGCAGCCTGCAACAGCTATATGTGGCCAGTATTAAATGGCTGAGGTGATAACACTAGATGGAAGTGTTCTAGATATACTACAGTATCCTGTCCTTAGATGATGATATGTTTACACTCACTTCAGCATGATTCTTCGTAAGGAACATTAATTCTTCATTTATACTCTCTATCTGGGCCTCCAAATCTGACTTCATAATGGTGAGCTGATCAATGACTTTTCGCAGCTCATAAATATCATGTTCAGTTGAGGTGCAAAGAGTCTGCTCATTCTCAAACCTACAGAAGTAGAAGAAGTTTTTATCAATGTTTTTTTATTTTGATAATGAAACAAGGATGGATATTGGGGAGTGATGTCCTTACTTCATCCTGAAGTCAGCAGCAGCCAGCCTGGCATTGTCAATTTGCAGCATGATATTGGCATTGTCTGTAGTTGCGCTTAGGATCTGAAATTGGAAACATTATGAAAGATGTAGTAAGGCATGGCAGCTTGAAGAACTTCTCTGTATCATGTGTACTACTTGAAAAAAGTCTCTCTATTTGTTTATTATGAAGAAGTATTATGCAACAGTGGCCAGGCTAAAATTATAACCTGTTCTCAACTGAGGAAGACTTTCAGAATCTCAAAGCTCAGTTGCTTGTATTGTAGATAAATCTGTAAATTCCATGGATTTTATTTTACTATGACTTTGATTATGCACAGACGAGCACTAAATAATTAGAAAGCTGTATTTAATGGGAAGTGGTATTGAGAGGCTTTTACTTATGACTAAGTCTGGCTAGTGCAAACAAATACATTAGGTGTCTCATGCCTGCATATTGAATGTGTCCTGCCCAGGACATACCTCAGCTGCATATAGGGTTCGTGTCAACAAGATGGTCGCAATTATGCTTTGAGACTGATCAAGCCTGTTTAATAATTGTAGCCCCTAGTAATTCAATATCTGGCTAACAAATTGCATACTTTTGCTGATCACCAGGAGATCAGCCAGTAGTGGGACTACTGTATACAGTTTAATTTGTAAGCATGTCCTTATAATTATATTATTATACTATACATTCAAAAAAAAAAATTATGTTTGTTTTTACACTTGAAGAAACCTACAATCCCAGTTAAATGTATTTTTGATCTTCTTTGTCAACTGGAACTGACATATGTGACAGTCTTAAGGCAAAAAAAGAAGAGGTAGTACACTGGTAGTACGCAATGGAAGTTTTATCCAAAAAGTCCCACACACAAACGTGTTTTTTTTTGTATATATCCTGACTGTGTCGTGAAGTAACACCACTGCAATGCAAGAAGCCCTGGGTGAATAAAAACTTGGATTAAAAAAGACTTGTGAGGACTTGTGAAGAAAAATAGATTTGTATTGATGTGAAATATAGATTTACCAATTTTTCTCTCTTTTGCTGCCTAAAGACAAAAACGGCAAACGCTTAAGCATTACTGTAGAAAGCTGTTTATTCAATGATCATCAATGATTGTAAAGATCTTAATGTTCATAAAAGCAAATGAATATTCATTAAATTGTATTCTAGGTAATATTTCTTTTGGTTGATGAATAACTTCAGGGTTTTGGCTTTGTATGGCTGTACTGCTTATATATTTGCATTGCTATGTTTTAAGACACTAATGTTTAATCAAAACAAACCTAGTTCAAAACTGGAAACTGGCACATAAAATAAGTAAATATAATGTTGTTATTTTTATAACTGAGGTCAGTTAAGTAAGTTTTGTCTTGCATCACCCTATAGCCATATGAAAGTAGCTCTTTTTTTGCACCTGATTTAAGGATAGGAAATTACGCCCCCTCGAATGTAGTGTCCCACAACCACATTGATTGTCCCAGAGTTCTCAGTGCTGCCCCCCAAGGCTCAGCACTCTCTACTGTCCAGAGCCAACGTCTTCACTTTACCACAGGTGCCATCATTATGTAATTCTCAACATATCCCACCTGCAAGTGGTAGTGCATGGTGCTTGTGGCTTTGAATGGTGTGTCAGCAATACCTCCCATTCTCATGTATATTCACAATGCACATGGACAAACATCTGGCAAAAACTGGAAATGAAATCTTGGCCATATGATAGCAGTCCCAAATGAGTACTGTCTGACTTAAGCACTATCTGTATCATTAGATATGGTGATTGCATACCTCACAACATTTTACCTCACCAAGGCGGACATGGGTGGGGTTTGGAAGGTCGCCGTGCAGTGCAAATGCGGTAGCACTCAAACTGACAGCACAAAGACTGCACATGCACAGTATTTTCATCTTCTGTTGTCCCAGACACCAGAAGATAAAAATCCTGAATGTGGGAGAGAGGTCTGGAATTGTTACTTTTCTGGATAATGCAGGCTAATTTGGGGGGGAGGCTTGTGATTGGTTAATTTAATAACACAATCTTTCTTATTACTCCATACATATACCAGAACTTTCCCGGCAGGCAAAATATAGAGTATAGAGTAGCCCTTATTTAATGAAATAGTAAATGTTGTATGTTGCCTATAATAGAAGATATAACCTCATTATAATATATTACAAATTAGTAGATTTACATGTACTGCAATAGTAGATGGAGATAACAAGCAGTAATACAATATATCCTGGCGAATAAAATCCAGTCTCAGTTGTTATAGTAGCAAATCGTGATGATTAAACAAATATATTATGTACTGTAGATTGAATACTCACATCTGTATTGCTAACGCTGGAATACAAGTCTCCTGAAAGTCATAAAGGTCTACTCAATAAAGAGAGTACTGCAGGGAACTGAAACAGGAATTTGAAACTTAAGGCCAAAGTAGCCGAGTTTGAGAACATTCTCCATTAAGCTGCATTGGAGAATTTTTCTAACTTTTCGACATTGGCCTGAAGTTTGAAATTCCCATCTCAAGTTGCTGCAATTCTCTCTTTATTGAATAGATCCTTTATGTTGTGGATGTCAAACATTTGTACTAAAGAAAAATAGGTACCTGTTTTTTTAGGTCTTCTATAGTTTGGAAATAATGGATGTCATCTCGTTCCTCAGAACTCGATTTATTGCTATACCAGTCACGGATCTGTATTTCTAGTTCAGCATTGTTTTTTTCCAATGAGCGTACTTTCTCTAAGTAGTTAGATAGCCGGCTATTAAGGACCTGCATGGTTTCCTTCTCATGACCACTGATGGTATCTCTGCTGTATCCTCCATGATGTACGCTGGTAGAAATCCTGGTCCCCAAACCACCTGCCCCAGCATAGACACTAGAAGCATATCCACCTACTAATAGTTTACTGTAACTTCCTCCACTGGTACTGCTGACCTGTATGCGTCCGGCCTTCACAGAGCTCACCTTCTTGACATTGACCTGGCTGTACATTGTGAATTAAATACAAGCAAAAGAATGGACAAGATACAGCTGTTGTAGTTATGGCCCTGATACTTGTGACAGAACCTCTTATATACCTCTACAAGGTCTCAGTTACCTCACAAATGTCCGGTGTTGTGTTTAAATAATGATAAGCTTACTGGCTTACAATCATAGCCTTGAATATCTTCTCCTGTGGGTCATTGCTCTGTACACAAAATTACAACCACTCACCCTTTCTGTTAAACCAAAGGAATTTAAGAATATATTTTTGTTTCACTTTGATACCCTTGGGTACCCAGGCATTGAAAGGTCATATCTGGATGTTTTTCAACTGATCTTTTGAGCTCAGCTAATGTTACAAACTATTTATGCCATTGTCCAGAGTATTTGTAATTTCTGAATTACTACCAAACATGGATTGTCCTGAGTTAAATTATTAACAGAAAAGTTCCCTAAAATGCCAATAGTTTACTATTAACAAGTAACTATTTGATAACACACAAAAATGCATGATTTCTCAATATAGGGAATTTGTCTCCCTATATGCAAGCCATAGGTTGAAATATATTTTGGTGTATTTTGTATATCAGTGCTGTTTGACAAGGGAATATAATATCCCTATTAAAAAATAAAATTTAACAGTTTTGGAAGGTATTTGGAAGATTACAAAGTATTTAGTGATTAATTGAAAGTTACTCCCACACCACGGTCCATCGTCTACCCTACCTTGACAACAGACGAGATGCACCAAACAAATGGAATAACTCCAGAACTATCCACAGTATTAAGCAACACAAAAAGCCTGCTTGGAAAAGTATATTCTTTAATGTAAATTATGCTATGTTCAGGTAATGTAATATTTTAGATTGCATTTTTTTTTATCAATGGTTATGCTATGGTATTGTTGATAAAATGCATCTGACATATGTCTCCTAAACTGTGACAGTAAAACTTTTTAATTTTACACTTTGTAAAATATTAATATATTGATCAGCCTGGTGCCTGGCTCCTATAAAATGTAGGTTTTATAAAAAGCAATTGTGGATAAAGTGCTAATAATGGCTCAATCACTATGAAAACCAGTAAACATGTTCTTCAGCTTGCTCCAGAATTATTATTTTTTATTATTTTTGAGTCCCACTGTGTTTTTTCTAAAAGTAAAAATAACATGACAGGGATGACACAATCAATGGCATGCAGGGCGCTGGATCATTTACACACCCAGTTTCTAAGAAGTACTTATACACTGCGCTCAATTAGCAGAGTTATTGTTGCTGGAAGAATTCTTTTACATGTTATGTTTTAATATGTCAGTCTGGCTTGTAAAAACTACAATCATTTGTCAAATCATGAGTTATTAGTTTGTCTCCCTGTTCTTGGCAACCATGCCATGCTCTCACAGGCTGTGGGCACACAGAAGCACAAACAAAGAAATGAAGAGTGAGAGAAAGCATGCACAGACCATCTGCTAGCTACAGAACCTCTGCCTAGCAGAAAGGAGCTAATTAAATTAATAATAAATTATTATAGTAATTGTAAAAAGGAGAGGGGATAAACATATATAAATATAGTAAAATAAGGGAGAGCTGGGCATTTAGTGAAGGAAAGGCTATTTTAAGAGATTTTGGGGAGACATTCCAGTGATGCTAATGTATGTAATCATAGAGGAATATGGCAGAATGATTCAAAGTTCTGCAAACCACCATTCTCCATCTACATAATGTGACCATAATTTGGGTTTATAATTTATACATGCACCATCAATGGTTCCTGGTGATTGCAGCAAATACATACACGCACAATAGCAGAAGGGATTCCTGACAGTAAGCAGAACATAGAGGGCTATGTAAGTTATTATAGGCATTAATATTTATTTACTGCTTGTTGATCAAAGGAGAAATCTGAATAGCAAATATTGGGCATTAACAAGTGAGTGATTAAAGGACAACAGTCATCAAAAATTAAGTTATGTTTAATTGAGAGACTGCATGACGTGTAGACGTTCTAAATGAAAATGCTTTAATTAAAGAATAAATGGCCATATTTATATTAAGCATATTAAATTTAATTAAACAATAAAGGGCCACATACTTTCATTTGTATTATTTCATTAAAAGATTTCTTTTTAACATACGTAATGCACTCTTTCAACATAACTTAATTTTTTGATAACATTGTCCTTTAATGCATGATTTTTGCAATTCCCTTGTCTTTTCACTGCACTTCACTGTGCATTGACATCTTAATCACTCTAGGCACATTCATTTGAATGGGGAATGTCCTACTGAAGAACCTGGGCTGGTAAAAACAGAATAATCATTGTCACCAGTCTGACTGACTAGCTTTATAGTGAAAGGGCAATCAATATTCATATAAAGATACATATAAAACATGTACAAAATGGTGTGCAAACTTGCAAGAAACAATACTAAAGATGTCTTCAAAGGTCCAATGTCAATACAAATATACCTCTATTGTAATTAGTGTAAATCATTTGCAGAGATAAGCAATGAGTAACGTCTAGACCTTTACTTTTCAAATGAATCATGTTATATGGTACATATCTATACTGTCTCTGCTCCAGCAATGTATTGTCATACATCATGGGGAGCGCTTAATCACATAATGAGGCCTTCTACATTAGAGAGGATGGCTAAACATCCCTGCTGTATGAACCAGTTGTATTGCCTGATTTTTACCTGCTATGCGCCCTGATATCATGACATAGTTGTGCTGCAATGACTTACTTGTAGGGAACAAATCCTCATAGGAGATGGAATATGTGGATGATAAACTGGAGCTCCGACCCATACAATCCAAACACAGAACCCACATAAAGGTTGGCAGCTTCCACTGAAAAATGCCATCCAAACTTTATCATTGCCATAGTAATATTAACCATGTCATAATGAAGAACTGTAGAACATACTGTCAACAAACCGCCTAATGTGTTTCACACTCTGCAAGACAATCATAGGCTGATATCTACATTGTAAGCTTGAGAGCAGGGCTCTCTACCTCATGTATCAGTCTGTCTGTGTTCATCATAGTATACATGTAGTTCCCTTCTAAGCTCTGTATCAAGCGCTATGTAATGTAATCATATCACACTTGATTTAAGAAGTTCTAATACATATTATTTCCTGATGGGGTTTGTGGAGAAAAATGAAGGACTATATTTTAGAATATAATACGCTATTCTGTTTTTATTTTATTTTTTTCACTTTAACCTTGTTATCAGAAAATATAAGACTTTTGGAAATATATTGATTGTACCATTTAAAATAAATAGGGAGGTAGTAAATTGTTCACTCTTTTCTAAACGGTGTTATTTGGATTAGAAACCTGTTTGTTGGAAAAGAAAACCTAATTTTTTTAAATGCCTGCACTGTTCTCAAGGCCACATTGATAACATGCATCAGTTGTTGTTACTGCAAGTATCCATGTATATGTTATCAAATCAAATCTCCAATGACATTCTTTTAACAGAGAAAACAATGAATCCATGCTTATTTTATTGCATTGTAAGACATGTGCACAATTTACACCCAGAAAGCATGTTTATACAGCAGCCTCTAAAAAATATATATATTTGTATATTAGAAACATAGAATGTCTTGGCAGATAAGAACCATTCGGTACATCTAGTCTGCCCAATTTTCTAAATACTTTTATTGGACCCCAATTCCCTATCTTATATCTAGGATAGCCTTATGCCTATCCCACGCATGCTTTAACTCCTTCACTGTGTTTACCTCTACCACTTCCGCTGGAAGGCTATTCCATATATCCACTACACTCTCAGTAAAGTAATATTTCCTGACATTACTTTTAAATCTTTGCCCCTCTAATTTAAGACTATGTTCTCTTGTTGTGGTAGTTTTTCTTATTTTAAATATACTCTCCTCCTTTTCTGTGTTGATTTCCTTTATGTACTTAAATGTTTCCATCATATCCCTCCTGTTATGTCTTTTCTCCAAGCTATACATGTTAATATGCTTTAACCTTTCCTGGTAAGTGTTATCCTTCAACCCATGTACCAGTTTAGTAGCCCTTTTCTGATCTCTGTCCAAAGAGCTATATCCTTCTGGAGATCCGGTCTCCGTACAGATATCAAGCACACATTCAAAAGTCTTACAGTAAGTACATAAAAATTTAACATACAACAGCCAGTCATGGGCACCAGTGGGGGACAAGAGGGAGCACTTGAAAATTCGAACAGGTCCATTGAAAGGGAGGAGTAGTAAGCTGTCTAGTGTTGGTTAACTAGACATAGAAAGCAGAACAAATGACTCTCACCCAGTCATATGAGTGCCAAAGGTTAGCTATTATATAATTATGGATTGGTACTGAAGCTACACACATTTGAAATGGTGATTGTACCTTTTTTCTACCTTCATGACACTTTTGGAACTTTTTATACATAACCCCTGTTGTTTTCCAGTTTAGAACATGAATATATATCTTCCAAAATAGGCTATTGTATACTGTGTATTTATGAAAGTTTCAAAATGCGGCTGTGTAATGCATCATTGAAAGAACCTGTGGCCTGCGGCTTGAAGGCAGAAATTCAGGTGCAGGTGTTCACCATGATGGACCAGGGGCGGATCCAGAGTCTGATCTCGGGAGGGGCACATGTCCGTCTGTCTTTTTTTCTCTTCCATGTCCATCTGTCTTTTCCTCTCTCCCATGTCCCTCTGTCTCTCTTCCTTCCATGTCCATTTCTCTCCTCTTCCTTTCCATGTCCGTCTATGTATCCTCTTCTTTCCCATGTCCGTCTGTCTTTCCTCTCATTTCCCATCTCTCTGTCTCTCCTCTCCCATCCCATGTCTGTCTGTCTCTCCTCTCCCATGTCTGTCTGTCTCTCCTGCCATCCCATATCTGTCTGTCTCTCCTCTGCCAACCCATATCTGTCTGTCTCTCCTCTGCCATCCCATGTCTGTCTGTCTCTCCTCTACCATCCCATTTATGTCTCTCTCTTCTCCCTTCCCATGTATGTCTCTCTCCTCTCCCTTCCCATATCTGTCTGTCTCTCCTCTGCCTTCCCATGTATGTCTCTCTCCTCTCCCTTCCCATATCTGTCTGTCTCTCCTCTGCCTTCCCATGTCTGTCTGTCTCCTCTCCCTTCCCATGTCTCCCTCTATTCTCTACCTCCAATGACTGTCTCTTTGTCTCTCTAAACATGTATGTGTCTCTCCTCTTCCCAATAGCTGTCTCTTTTCCTTCTTTCCCCGTCTGTGTTCTCTCCTCTCTCCCCCACCAGTCAGTGTTCTCTCTTCTCCCCCATATATGCTCTCTCCTCTCTCTCCCTTTCCCCTGAAAATTCAAACAGGTCCATTGAAAGGGACAAGTAGTAAGCTGTCTAGTGTTGGTTAACTAGACATAGAGAGCAGAAAAAATGACTCTCACCCATTCATATGGTATTTTAAGCATCAGGGTCAAGTGAGTAATCAACAACTGGAGTGCCAAAGGTTAGCTATTATATAATTATGGATTGGTACTGAAGCTACACACATTTGAAATGGTGATTGTACCTTTTTTCTACCTTCATGACACTTTTGGGACTTTTTATACATAACCCCTATTGTTTTCCAGTTTAGAACATGAATTTATATCTTCCAAAATAGGCTATTGTATACTGTGTATTTATGAAAGTTTCAAAATGCGGCTGTGTAATGCATCCTTGAAAGAACCTGTGGCCTGCGGCTTGAAGGCAGAAATTCAGGTGCAGGTGTTCACCATGATGGACCAGGGGCGGATCCAGAGTCTGATCTCGGGAGGGGCACATGTCCGTCTGTCTTCTTTTCTCTCCCATGTCCGTCTGTCTTTTTTTCTCTCCCATGTCCATCTGACTTTTCCTCTCTCCCATGTCCGTCTGTCTTTTCCTCTCTCCCATGTCCCTCTGTCTCTCTCCCTTCCATGTCCAATTCTCTCCTCTTCCTTTACATGTCCGTCTATGTATCCTCTTCTTTCCCATGTCCGTCTGTCTTTCCTCTCATTTCCCATCTCTCTGTCTCTCCTCTCCCATCCCATGTCTGTCTGTCTCTCCGCTCCCATGTCTTTTTGTCTCTCCTGCCATCCCATATCTGTCTGTCTCTCCTCTGCCATCCCATATCTGTCTGTCTCTCCTCTGCCATCCCATGTCTGTCTGTCTCTCCTCTACCATCCAATTTATGTCTCTCTCTTCTCTCTTCCCATGTATGTCTCTCTCCTCTCCCTTCCCATATCTGTCTGTCTCTCCTCTGCCATCCCATGTCTGTCTGTCTCTCCTCTGCCTTCCCATGTCTGTCTGTCTCCTCTCCCTTCCCATGTCTCTCTCTATTCTCTACCTCCTATGACTGTCTCTTTGTCTCTCTAAACATGTATTTTTCTCTCCTCTTCCCAATAGCTGTCTCTGTTCCTTCTCTTCCCCGTCTGTGTTCTCTCCTCTCTCCCCCACCCGTCAGTGTTTTCTCTTCTCCCCCATATGTGCTCTCTCCTCTCTCTCCCCCATCAGCGTTCTCTCCTCTCTCCCCTCCCATCAGTGTACTTTCCTCTCTCTTCCCCCCATCAGTGTTCTCTCCTCTCTCCCCGTGTTCTCTCCTCCCACCCCCCCTCAGTGGTATATCTTGGTTTTGTGCTGCCCTAGGTAGACAAATTTGGGCACCCCCCCTACCCACGATGCACACCCATGATATGACCCATAACCCCATTTACATGCCTCCATCACCCCATTACATACACATTGCCAATATTATTTGCCATTAATATTCCCCAGCCAATTTGCCCAATAATATGCCAGTATTATTAGTCATTAATATGCCCCTTCCAATTTGCCCAATAATATGCCAGTATTATTTGTCATTTATAAGCTACAGCCAATTTGACCAATAATATGCCAGTGTTATTTGCCATTTAATATGCCCCTGCTAATTTTCCCAATAATATGCCAGTGCTATTTGCCATTTAATATGCCCCAGCCAATTTGCCCAAAATTATGCCAGTGTTAGTTGCCATTTAATATGCCCCAGCCAATTTGCCCAAAAACATGCCAGTGTTAGTTGCCATTTAATATGCCCCAGCCAATTTGCCCAATAATATGCCAGTGTTAGTTGCCATTTAATATGCCCCAGCCAATTTGCCCAATAATATGCCAGTGTTATTTGCCATTTAATTAGCCCCAGCCAATGTGCCCATATCCCCCCATCTCCCCAGCACTTACCTTTTTCCCTGGTGGCTAGTGGCAGGTATAATGGTCTCCTCCATGCTGCCTGTTCGGCTCCCAGGCGGTTGTGCCGACAGGTCACGTGACCCGGCGCGCGTATGACGTCAGCGCGCCGGTCACGTGACTGTCGGCACTTACGTGTCACACGGCACGGGAAGCCGAACAGGCAGCACGGAGATTTATCTGTGCTGCCTTTTTAGCTCCCCGTGCAGCCTGGCAGGCAGAGCGATAGTGATGGGGATCTTCTGATCTCCACTCACCTCCGTCTCTGCCTACAAGCGTGAGTTTTTTTTTTAAAGCAGCGTTTTTTTTCCCTCTTCTCGTGGGGAGCAATTGCCCCGTTGCCCCCCCCCTGGATCCGCCACTGTGATGGACCCACTTTTCAGAGTTATATCGTTGCAGTCCTATCGTTGCCGTCTGACCGTCATTACCTAGTGGAGCTGTGTATCATATTACAGTATCATATCAGAAGGACTGGTGACGTTTTATCATTTTTATTGCTGTTTGATTCTTTTTCTATGCAAGCCTCAGTGTTTTAGGGGGGCATTAAATTTTCCTTTTTGATATACTTCACCATATTATGCAATTTATATTTATATTTCTGGAGTGTGTCATTCCCCTGATCAATGAGCTGTGAACTTTCCTAATGGACATTTACTGCTAAACCTGTGGATCTCAGGACTTTGAGTCCATACATCTTTAATACCTAGAGCCGGTTATTCGGGCTCTATTCTGTGTGAGTTTATTTACATTGGGGGTGATATTACCAGCCTTTATCCTCCTGTCTACAGTATTACACATTGTATTTGTATTTCTTTTTTTGCATATGTTTCCACTGGAATACGCCTCATTTTAGACAAGTATATATATATATATATATATATATATATATATATATATATATATATATATATATATATATATATAAAATACTTTTTTTTGCACAACACTTTATTACCTTTTTTATTCACCTATGTGTGCCCTTTTGGGGGAACTGCACTAGTGTTTGCTGCATATTATTTATTTACTCTATAGCGCCTATCACTTTATACACTTTTCTGTGCCACATGGTGGCCTAGACAATAGCAATATGGCTTCATATACTACACTCTTGCTGCTAACCACAGAGATAGTTCACATGTGGTATAGACAAGGATCATCCAGAGAGTGTGATCATTATTGCATTATGTAATCCAAAGATTAGTCCAGGAAGCAAGGTTTCAGATGCTGTTAGTTAAAGTATGGAATCTACTAAGAGAAGGGGAAGGATTAGCAGGAGGTAGGCGAAGGGCCAAGAGTCCTGAGTACAGGCCGTGGAAAAAATGGAACAAAATAATTAATATTGTGGGGCCTTAATAGGCTGTTAGACAAGGTGTGGCCTTACCTATGACTTTGTAGTACCCCTTGCCCCCCTTTATTGTGTGCATCAAGCCACATAACTGTTTACATGAGTGCCTTCTTGCTTATGCTCTATTGGTTATAGCTACAATCAAACCCTCAGAAGTATGTTTTCATATCTGTGGTGCTTGTTCATATTATTTAACCAGCATTAAAAGAAAACAGGACACAGAATTTTAATGTATGACTTTTTTTACTTATCAGCTCTTGGTATGTCCATTTAATAAAAATCTTCACAAGTCTGGTTACCCTCGTTTGTGGGACAGGATGTCTATTTACTTGATAGTTGTTCTTCCACTTCCCTGACTTGAGAAGATACTACCTTTCCATCAACCATTTCTTCTACAATTGTCTTTATCTTGCGACTTCTGTTTTGTTCTGGATGGAAATAAATAAATGGGAGTCAGTTGAGACTGATTACTGTTTGCACTTCATCCTACATGAGAACTCTGTCATTGCTAGTCAGCCTTCCAACAGGCTCTGCCTCAGCTCTCCAAAGATACACGTGGAGTTTAGTTTGGAGAAAGGAGACATTATTTTTTAACCATTGCTTCTTACAAAGAAGCAAGGTTTCAAAGAAAGTATGGTGTCCCTTTAAGCAACGGTCCTTACAATTTTTAACTGATTTATAACATTTTCGTTCAGAATAGAGCAATTCAAGCCATGCAGGGAGTCTGTTAATCTTCAATTATCTATTAGTATCTTTACGATGTATTAGCAATAATTTTTTTCTGTTATATTTTTTTTACCATTTTTATAGCACTTCTTAAAGCATACCTTTAATCTTCTCTTCAAGCTCAAGTTCAAGTTGCCAGCTGCAAGATAAGAAAATACATGAGCAAGACACAAATCTGCCACAACCCTAGACAGGCTTAAGATATCATTTTTTGTATACCCAGCATTAACACTGGTCTGAGATATTATGATTATAATATTCATCTCTACATACCAACTACTTTTATGCCAATAAATTAGTCTGAACGGAAGTATATAACAATGGATTGTCAATAACTGGTGGAAATGAGGACTCAAGGCCTTATCCATTGTCAACCAAAATATTGGATTATATGGACTCCATTTTCTTTCTCAGTTCAATAAAACAATGAACAATTGTCTCCAACACACATTAATGCTGGTCTATTGCAGGACAGTATAAGACATAGTCTATGGCAAGACATAAATTACCCACTTTGCTTTCTATTAGTAATAGTTTTCTTGCATAGTGTTGGAATACAAAGTTACCACAGATAAAATGCAAAACTCACTTTTCTTCTTCTCCCTCCAGTAGACGACGATATGTAGCAATCTCCAGTTCAAGACGAAGCTTGATGTTCAGAAGGAGCTCATACTCTTGAGACTGACGTCCTATATCATTTCTGATTTGCACCAGCTGAGATTCAATATTTGTAATTTGTGTCTGAATCTGGGACAGATGTGAAGCGTATTGTGCATTGACGTTGTCCAGAGTGGCACTTAGTGCATTTTTCTGTAGGAGAAATAATATAAAACAAAATGAATAACTGCATTTTGTTTACGATAGAATCCTAACAGGATACAAGGTTAGACAATTGTGTTGTACCTTGCTCAACTCAGATTGTAGCTCAATCTCCAGCCCTTGGACACTGCGTTGAAGTTCTGTAACTGTGGTCCTGTATGTCTGAAGTTCATTTTCACTTGTGATGATCTGCACATGTACATCTTCTACCTGAAAAACAATCAAAGATCATTATAGATAAAACAGAATATATATTTTAACAAACATCCACAAGTGACATACAGGTTGAGTATCCCTTATCCAGACATCTGTTATCCAAAATGATATTGCTCACACACCTGTCAGAATCTTAGTGCACAACTTTTTATTCAGTGCCCAGCACCCTTGAGCTGTGATATAGACTTTACATGCATGCTCAGATCCCTTTATGCCCACAAAGGGTAATACAATGGCACGTGTGCAGACTTGACGCGCCAACAGCAGGTTCCCAGCTATGCATCACATCACAGTTGCATCACAGTAAAAGTGAGTTATTAGCTCTATACAGTATTTGATTCTACTGTATTTCACGAGTGTTGAGAAGCCATAATATGTCATACTGGTGAAAATGATCCATTATCCGAAATGAATTGTTATCCACAATACTTCTGGTTCTAAGCATTTTGGATAATGGATTTACAAACTCTACCAATTAATCAAAGATCAGATTCATGCTCATCATTTATTATTGTTTATGTCAAACATTTATTTATTTACAAAATTGTAGAAAATGTTATTAGAATTAGATAAATAAATCTAATAAGTATATTTTATGCCTGAAAAGTATCTCTGATCTCCATGGTCAATCAATGGAGTTGACCACCTGTGCCAACTCTTAGTATTCTGGGGTTGTAATATCACATTATAAAGAGGTAACTACATGTTGTATTATTATTTGGCTAGTGTACTATGGAGTTTGTCAAAATGTGTCATGTTTATGGATTGCCAAAATAATGTACAAAATTGCCAGCTCCACACCTTTCATAGCAGTTTAATTGTTTTGACGATTCCTCAAAGGTTTAATCCACTTGTTAGTGCACCTATATAACATTTTATGAATTTCTCTAAAAAATAGTTTCACACAATAAATGGAATTCACTAGAAGACTAGAAAATTGTAATTTATTTAGCATTTTACCTGGTGCTCAAAATGTTCCTTGGCCTCTTGTCGGACTTTCTCAACCACTGCTTCACATTGAGTCCTCATTTCAGCCAAAATTTTTGCCAAATCCACCGGGGGAGCTGCATCCAGCTCTACACTGACAGTGCCTCCAACTTGTTTGCGTAGAATACCGACCTCCTGTGCGCAAATTGATGAAAATAATCATGTTAACAAATGGTTTGGCATATCACTGGCATGGATGTAGAATGCATGTGTTTCTGCAGGGAAATTACCCCCACCCTGATGATGCCAATGCAATGATAGGAAAGGATTCAAATTCACTTATCTACTAATATGCATATTAATATAGTATATTTGTGACATATCTATTTCATATAACTGAATTAGTGGGACATGACTTAAGGCTTTAGGGGTGGAA
The DNA here is from genome assembly GCA_036172795.1 of Pelodytes ibericus. NCBI lineage: Eukaryota > Metazoa > Chordata > Amphibia > Anura > Pelodytidae > Pelodytes > Pelodytes ibericus. The sequence goes on along the minus strand of CM069862.1, from coordinate 154,496,803 downwards.
AACCATTGGTTGTGTGCAAAAACACAAATTAATAAAAAAGTTCATTCATTTAATTTTCCAAAGGCAAAATAATGTTCAATGTAACATCTATATTGATTACAAGCACTGTTAATAGTGTTGGTCTCGGTCATGATAAAAATGCACTGCATTTTAATCTCCAAAAATAATATCCTCTTGTACTGTGAATGTGTGTGTACATGTATACATAATATACACATACAAACACGTCATTGCATATTTACTGAAAGGTGAGATGCAAATCACAAGTCCCAGTTTAGTGAATAAACCCCATTGGTATCAGAACACACATTCCACCAAACCTGGCCCTTTAGTGTCTTCAAAAATGAAGGTCATGATTATACTTGTGTTTTCACAATTCCAATGACCCCTCCAGAAGATGATTAGTTTTTCCTGTATCCAGCCACAAACTTTGTTTACTGTTATATTTAAACCAATGATAGAATTGTGCCTGTGAGTGTACTCCTTCAGAAGGATATATTGTAAGTATGATTTACTAGAACTATTTATAGTTTCCCAGCATAGTTACTAGTAATATCTCACACGTGTAGTGATGAATGTATGGTTGTTAGGGAATTTAGTAACAATTTCATCTAGTACAAACATAGTTAATACTTACATCTTCATGGTTCTTCTTCAGGAAGCTCAGTTCCTCCTGTAATGATTCAATCTGGAGCTCGATGTCAGATCTTGTAAGACTGAGGTCATCAATGACCTTACGCAGACCAAAAATGTCCTTTTCCACACTGATTCTGAGAGCCTGCTCATTCTCAAACCTGTAAAAAAAGCAACATTTGCAGGGATCAAAAGGACTGGCGTGAAGACAGGGCTACAGATCTCACATTTTTCGGACTCTTTTACATTTCCTGAATCTGCTCATGATCCTATTTCAAATTCCCACACCTCCAGTTTATGCACTGACAGCATTATACAAATTACCTCATTTATACAAATTCCCATTTTTGTTTATATATATATATATATATATATATATATATATATATATATATATTAATTTCTGCATCTGTAAATTTCTTTATTTAGAACTTAGCAATGGGCCTTATATATTTAAGATAACAAACACTTTTCTTTCTAACCTGAATACTTCAAACAATGAGGAGAGAAAGTTCCATACCCAGATTAAAAAAAAAAATAATCTAAATAACACATACCTTTTAATCATAACTATTAAAAGACATTGTTCACACAGAGCCAAATTTAAAGATACACATGAGACTACTGAAAATAAAAAGACAAACAACTCACAGAGTATAATTGTTATCACAGCTGTTTTAGATGCATTTGTTAGTTTGTACAACATTCAGGGCCTGCCCAAGATATTGTAGGTCCAACATTAGAACTTATGTACCACAATGCATCTGCAGAAAGTCCATTAGATTAGGAGATCAGCTATTAGCCTTTCTTGCTGTGACATTTAGTGTAGAAAGAGGAGCTGCACGTATAGGGGCAGAGACATACAGAATAAAAGTATGTACACTGTCTAACCCTTGTCGCTTGTCTCATATTTATTTTATTACCAAACCTATCTGCCTACTCTGTGTATTTTGCAGCTATGTCTCTTTGTGTCCAAAGCAGGGATGGGCAACCTCCAGCTCTACAGCTGCTGTGGCCTACATGTTCTATGCCAGTTGCTGGCACATAGCCTATTAGTGCAGGTTTTTTGTATTGTGCTGAGTGAGCTGCAAGTTGACTTACAAGCTGCAATGTAACTCAATCTTCTTTGTGCTAGAGATCAAGCGGTTATTTAAACTAAAACATATTCCAATAAATTATTCATGATATTCTAAGCCCATATTTCATGACCTGAACTTTTGTCTTCTTCACTATATTGTTGCCTGGGCAAAATTGAGTCAGTGGTAATAGAAGTGTATCTAGTGACTTTTGTTTGAGTCTTGAGAAATTATTGATTAAACTGTTATGATTCCAACTTGAATGGATCTTTTTTACCTGCATATTGGCATTGCACGTGTGTTCCAACTTCCTATTACTGGCTGACACAAAGTATAAAAAAGCTCTCTCAATTATGAAAGCACCATAGAGTAAGACAGAAAATCCACGTGAATTCACACCACGGCTATTAATTATAGGATAAAAATGAAGGGATTTAGAGATTTATGGAAATAAAAATTCATGCAGCCAACTGCAGGGAATTGATAAGAGGAATTCAAATTTCAAAGAAGTAAAAGGTGATCATTGTTGATCAGATTTATATATGCCTACCCAGAATCCCATACAGTGGTGGTAGCACTGTGAATGTGTGATTGATGTGGGAAAAAGAAGGCCTTCTGGCTTGTTAGGTGTGTGTAGGTTTGTGTTTGATAACACCTCTGCTAAAATAGAAGTGTTTGAAGTATAGCTTAATTGGAGAATTTTGCCAACTCTGATACTTTGGCATTACATTTTCAAATCTCTTGTTTGCAAAGGTTAATAATGTGTAAGCTTTTAGTAGGGTACTTACTTGAGTCTGAAGTCATCAGCTGCCAATTTGGCATTGTCTATCTGAAGTACTATTCTGGTATTATCCAAAGAAGAATTCAGGATCTGTAAATAAAATACATTTTACATTAGACATTTGGTTTAATTAGCTGTCTATGCACATTAATGTACTAGGTTCATACACAAAGGATGAACAAATAACAGAGCCATTTTCCCACCATTTTTGATACTGACAGTAGAAGATTTGACCAGAGGTACTGTGTCATCATTAAATTGATCTTATTAGAAAGCTTTGTCTTTTAGAAGAGTTGCCAACATGACTTCAAAAAAAATATCAGCCATGTTATTGTCTCCATAGACTTAGTATTGGTTTCAAGTTATTTTTTTAAAGGCCAGCCACTAAGTTACCGGGTGGGTGGCAACCTTAATCATAAATGTGAAGTGAGGTTAAGCATATTTTTATGATTTACCTTTGTTATTATAAAAAGTAATACATATTCCGCCAACCTGTTTTCCACATGTATCCACATTTCTAAGATTGATGGTTTTGGAAAATGTTATTCTATTCTTTACTCTGTGATATATATTTGTAGTGAAAGTGTTGATATTGTCATATGCTAGGTCTTAGCTGCCAATTGTCTCCCTGGAGCTGCTAATGAACTATGACTCCCATGTTTCTATCCTGCCTCTCAAAATATAGCTGCACTACTGTTGTAGAGAAAATAATCTACTCTCCTATTCTGTCTATGACTTTATAATAATGATAACACAGTGTTTAATAGAGATAAGTATATTCAGATGTTAAGGGCCTGGTTGTAGCAATTTTTTCATGGCCCCAATTAGGCTAATATGTTTCTTCAATTCTAGCTAAAGGGTTCTGTGATATAGGTGAAATATATTGGCATTATTTTAGAGTTTCTTGATCCAAGGAGAAATCTGATGCCTTTTGGAGTCAAGAAGGAATTTTTCCCTCTAAGCTGCACAATTTAAAGGTGGGGTGTGTGTTAAACTTTAAAGAGTTCAACTTGATGGACTTAGGTCTTTTTTCAACCTAAATTACTATGCTACAATGCTGGTATGAAATCTATAGGAGCAAAAACAAAGTCTGTATATTATCTAAAAAAAAAAGTGGAAACCCTATGTAAACACAGTTTGTAAAATAATAAATAAAAAACACAAAACGATCTGATGTTTTTACACAATAAATAAGAAGCACATTTAATTAAATTGTAAGTGGAGATTTTGAAAACATGTTAATGGGCTATGCCTCAATTAATGTGTCGTGTAATATTTAGTGTGTTGAAATAATAATTTGTTTCAATTAGTATGGATTAAGATCTGTGTAAATGTTTAATGGTTAATGTTAAACTGACTTTCAAAGATTTTCCTCTGTAACTGTGTGAACAGTTACAGTCCACTGACTCCTTTATGCTTTGCTTCTTGTTTAACTGCTTTTGTGTTTGATCATATATCAAAGTGCTGCATCTAAATTGAGCTAGTCAGTTATTGCCACCGGTTCCTCTTTCTTTATTAGATGATTTATCAAAGAGCACTCACTAAAACTTTTTTTCATGCAACTATCACTTGAGGGAACACAGATTTTGAGTGCTCAGTGCTTTCTTGATTATAAAGTCTCAACAATCATGAATGAAGCATTTGGCATGTGCACTGAGCATGTAGCATGCATGTGCAAGTGCATGCGTGACTTGAGTCCCCATGATTTTAAATCCTTAACATATCTATTCCAAATAAAGTGAATCAGTGCGCTTAACACACTCAGGGCTACCCTTCATGAAGAGGCAATCTCTCTTGCAAGTGTTATACAAAGGAATAGAAAACGTAAAATACAATAGAGTGTAGTATATCTAAAATACAAAGTGCATGTGCTTAAATAATATGGTGGATCCACTCACATGTACCTGAGCAGTAATCTGCTCAGTAAAATAGGCACCGACATCTCTCTTGCAAGAGAGATTGCCTCTTCATGAAGGGTAACCCTGAGTGTGCTAAGTGTTGAGTTAAGCGCACTGATTCACTTTATTTGGAACTTTTGCACTTTTTGTTAGCTGTTTGTTGGTGCTGCTCACTTAATCACATACCGACACAGTGTATTATTTGTATAGTATTCTTTACATATCTATGTCAGCTTTATGATTGGACATGTCTTTGACAGAAGATTCCTACTTGCAGGAATGGTGGAAAATAAGGATTGCAGTAGAGTGGCCACTTATTCAGAATTTTACCAGTAGGGCGTTAAAAAAATTGCCTTGAAACCAATGTTATGGAGGCAACAGCATCCTAGATCACCATGTTGTTATATTATTCATTGATGATTCTAAAAATCTATACAGTGTTCTAATACATATTATGTAAATCAGTATGCAATATTCCTCATAAACAGTGCAGCCGTGTTGTATTTATTTATTTATTTAAAATGCTTCCCTGAATAAAATGGCAATATTTATTAAATATAATGAATAAATAATATGTCTAATGTTCTGCACGATGAACTTGGCCCTTGATCTTTCAGTGTTTATGATAGAGGTGTGCACTATAGGTACCTGATTATATTATTTGCAGTGTGTAATACGAATCCACCAGAGGCAATAGGGGAAAACCCACTTATAATAGGTTCATATTTGGATGTAATAAGATATTTTTTAAAAGGAGCAATACCAGCATTATTAGAGAATATGAAAACAAAGACACTATTTTTTCCAAAGAAGGAATGCTACTGACTAGATCAGTGAACAGTAGAATATTTTTTATTAAATTAAGATGTAATATTTTACTTACTTCAAACCATTAACAAAACATTTTATTTCTTTCTGGATATAACTTTAGACAGGGCATATGGCACTTTTATTTATTCCACAACTAGTTCTAAATTCTATACCTAGATTAATGAGAAAGAAAGGGTAGTCATTTAATTGACTGGTCTCCCAGCAGAGATGGTAAAGTTGTACAATAATTGCTTCTATTAGAGTAGCTTCAAACATTCTTGTAAATATATAATAGTGAAATTAATGTACAATTTCAACGATTTAGGTGGTATTAAACAACACTTAACTTTACCTATTGTGAAATATTACCTAATAAGTGTGGATAATGGGAACTATTAAATTAATCCAATTATCACCTATCATTGTTTTTTAACTCATAATTTTCTATTGCAGTTCATGGAATTAAATCCCAACTTGTGTATGTTTCAAGAGAAAATGTTTCCTCATATACTCAGACTGCAGACTAATACACAAACATCATGAAGTCTTCTTTCTAAAGAGTCAACTCTGGTCAACTAATAAGTGAATGGCAACAATTAGGCATTAATGGTAGAGTTGGCAAGCTAGGCAAGTTTGGGAAATGCTTTCTGATTTTGCTACTCCCTTTGTCAGTTCACCGTTGAGTGAAAAGACCACTTGTTTCCTCTATTTCCATATTATAGCCTCCTAAAATATCCTATGGGAATACTTGCCTAGGACATAATTAGTATTGATTAGATATTAGTCATCCTAACACCTTAACCAAAGCAGTAAAGTGTATTTTTCCATCGGTAAAGATGTCTACCTGAGTATAGTTCAAATGGTGAGGATGCAATGTCCATTCATTAACATAGTAACATGATCTAATAAAGTGCCTTACCTTGTTTTTCAAATCCTCGATGATTAGATAGTATTTGCTATAATCTCTGTCAGTGCTGACAGAGTTCTTGCTGTACCATTCCTTGATCTGTATTTCTAGTTGTGAATTGGCCTTTTCCAAGGATCGTACTTTATCTAGGTAGGAGGCTAGACGATCATTGAGGTTCTGCATGGTGGCCTTCTCATTACCGTTGAGCAGAATATCACTATTGGTGCTAATCTGCAGGCTGCTACTGCTACTGCTGCCAAGGCCCAGGCTTCCACCATAACTGCCTGATGAGGTTGATATTTTGGTGCCATATCCACCTGCACCACCATACACACTGCCAGCATATCTTGGTACCACAGATGATTGGCTTCCGAATCCTGACCTCGCCGAAGAACCCAACACTGAAAACGACTGTTGAAAATGGGCCATTGTATATCAAAGCTGACTGGAAAGTCAAGGGATACCAGGCAATGCTGAGTAAAGACTTTTATGACTCAGTAGCTCTTATATATATTCTTACTTTAACTCCTCCTCTGCCATAAAAAGACCTTGCTATAATTCATGACTGTAAATGATAAGGAAGGCATAGAGATTGTGTAAATAAAACCTTTGATTCCTACCTGGTCTTGTTTCTTTTTCCTTCCTGGTTTATCCACTTTCCTAAAGGCCCTTTAGAAATTAACAATGCTCTATGCAAGCCAGTTAATGTTCTGCATTATTGTAGCTTGTGAAACTGAGAACCTGAAGACATTATAATTAATGACTGCTGTTTAACCTTTATTCTTTACTTTAAGCTGCTGAAACATGATGTGTAAACTCAAATTTACAGTTCTGTTAAGTTATTTGGTTTTGCTGCAGCAGTACTTCCCAACCTGGGGAGAACCCCAATTAAGAGGCATATGAAATCTGCAGTGGGAGTGACTAATCAAGACTTGGAAAGTTTATGCCATATATTTTATTGTGTCAGTCACAGGCTCACTAACATAAGGGACTACTTGCAGAGAAAGAAAAGACAAGAAACACATAATGAGACTGATGGAGAATATCTATCTAAAATCAAAGTCAATGATGGCTAACAGTCAAAAGATGTTGTAGAGGGAGGGGTTGAAAATAGTAAAGGTGGCATGATCTCAAAAATATTGTGCACCCATGATCTATATAATTTGATATACAGTAGGTAAGTAAAATAATGTTGTCTCTATACTGTTCTCTAAACTCATAGATTTACCAATGGTCAACATTGGTGCTTCTGCCCTCGAAAATAAAATTAACATGTAATCATTGAGATAAAAATGCACAATTACTGAAGGTATAATGTCTGATTTATCAGACTTCCATCACCATCATATTTTTATTTATTCTAAGATTGCATATATTACTCATGTTACATGTCAAATCCTTCTGTCTTGCTATCTGCTGCACATAATGAAAGATGATAAATCTCAGTGTTGATATAGGATTTTTCATCTGTTCTAAATAGCTACTGATGTCTTTATAACTGATGCTGATGCTGGGTGAGATGTATGGTAATAAGTAATTAGCCACAAGGTAGGGGCTTAAAAATCTAAAAGTCACAATGAACATACTGCTTGGATAGTGCCATAATGTGTTTATAACTAGTGTTGAGCGAACCCGAACCGCACTGTTTGGGTTCGTACCGAACATTACGGTTTTTGGACCCCGAACACGGACATTCCACTGTATGTTCGTGTTGGAGTTCGGGGTTCGGCGATTCAATGGCCCATTTTGAAAGACTGCAGGGCAGCCTATCAACAAGCGTTTGACTCGTTTGCCCTTAGAAGCCATCACAGCCATGTCTACTAATGACATGGCTGTGATTGGCCAGTGCAGCATGTGACACAGCCTCTATATATAAGCTGGAGTCACGTACACGCACATCACATGAGTTCATCTCAGTGTAGGGAGAGGATGCTGCAGCTGTGAGGGACAAATTTTAAAAAAATTCTGGTTCTGAATCTGCAAACTACAGCGATTATTCAAACTACAGCGATTATTCAAATTACAGTGATTATTTTAGTGGGTGCTATACTACATATTTGTACCCTGCCCTGAGCCCAGTGCCACAGAGAGTGCAGTGCACTTGCAACTGCATGTGTGCCAGGCACATGACTGTATCCTGTTCTGTTAGCTCAGTGGGCAACATCTAGGCATTTTTAAATACTGCAATTTCTTGGTGTTAAATATTACATTTGCGTCCTGAGAGTCAAATAGAACCGTCAAATACTGTGCTTACAGCGCACTTTGAAAAATTCTAATTGTTTTGGGTGGTAAATAGTACATTTGCGTCTTGCGGTGCAATTCGTATCCGAGAGTCAAATAGAACTGTAAAATACTGTGCTTACAGCGCACTTTGAAAAATTCTAATTGTTTTGGGTGGTAAATAGTACATTTGCGTCTTTCGGTGCACTTCATATCTGAGAGTCAAATAGAACAGTCCAATACTGTGCTTACAACACACTTTGAAAAATTCTAATTGTTTTGAATGGTAAATAGTATATTTGCATCTTGCGGTGCACTACATATCTGAGAATCAAATAGAATAGTCCAATACTGTGCTTACAGCACACTTTGAAAAATTATAATTGTTTTGGGTGCTAAATAGTACATTTACATCTTGCGGTGCATTTCTTGCAGTCCAATAAACAAAAATACAAATAAAAATTGTTGACTATTGGCGGTTACATTGTTGCCTGACATAAACCATCTATTACTTTGGTGGGTGACCGCAAAGAATGAGGAGAGCGTCAAATAAGGGACGTGGCCCAGGTCGTGGTGCTGCTGGTGTTGGTGGAGCTCCTGTTGCAAGTAGTGGATGTGGTCGATCTGTGCCAGCTACACGCACAAGTGAAACACCTTCCTCAGGTGCTAGTATGCGACAGAACCTTCAGCGTTATTTGGTAAGCCCAAATGCCGCTCTTAGAATGGTGAGGCCAGAACAACTACAGGCAATAGTAGATTTGGTGGCTAACAGTGCATCCAGTTCCTTCACATTGTCTCCCACCCGGTCCCATGCTGAAAGCTCAGAGTTTACACATACAGCCCATGGCCATCTGTCTTTCACCTCACCCCCTTGCAAATCAGCCTAGCAGTCTGAGCCACAAGTCATGCAGCCGTCTCTTTTGTTTTTTGATGACTCTGCTGGTGGGGTCATCAAACCTAGCCTTGCCACAGAAGTGGAAGAGATTGAGTGCACTGATGCACAACCCCTTATGTGTCAGGATGTGTATATGCGAGGACCACCGCAGCACGTCTCTGATGATGACGAAACACAGGTACCAACTGCTGTGGCTTTCGGCAGTGTGCAGACCGGCAATGAGGTCAGGGTTGAGGAGTAGGTGGAAGATGATGTGGAGGATGATGAGGTCCTAGACCCCACATGGAATCAAGGTCATGCGAGTGACGTGTCCAGTTTGGAGGAAGAGGCGGTGGTCGCAAAGAGGCACCAGCGCAGCATAAGAGGGAGCAGGATGCAAAACTGTAGTGGCCGTCCCCTAGACAGTATGCCTTTGAAATGCTGTCTTTCCGTCTGTTGGAGACGGACAGTTTTAAAACCTAATGGCAGTGGCTGTCCCACAGTACGTGGTTCCCAGCCGCCACTACTTTTCCAGGCAAGCCATCCCTTCCCTGCACAAGCAATTGGCAGACAAAATCAGGTGTGCACTGCGCAACGCCATCTGTGGCAAGGTCCACATAACCACAGATACGTGGACCAGTAAGCACGGGCAGGGTCGCTATATCTCCCTAACTGCACACTGGGCAAATGTAGTGTCAGCTGGGCCTGAGGTAGATAGCAGTTTGGCGCATGTGTCCGCCACCGAGGATTTTTCTTTGCCTCCTGTTGCCTCCTCCTCCTACTCAGCTTCTTCCTTCTCCTCTACCACCTCCTCTACCACCTCCTCATCCGGTCAGCGTAACACCTTCACCACCAACTTCAGCACAGCCAGGGGGAAACGACAGCAGGCTCTTTTAAAACTCATATGTTTGGGGGAAAAACCCCACAGTGCACAGGAGCTGTGGATGGGCATGGAACAACAGATCAATGAGTGGTTGTTGCCACTGTGCCTCAAGGTGGTGTGAGATAATGGGCGAAATCTCGTAGCAGCTCTGGGCTTAGCCGGTTTGACGCTCATCCCTTGCCTGGAGCATGTGCTGAATTTGGTGGTGCAGAAATTCCTGAAAAACTACCCAGATATATCAGAGCTGCTGTAGAAAGTGCGGGCCGTCTGTGCGCACTTTAGACATTCTCACCCTGCTGCTGCTCGCCTGTTTGCAATGCAGGGTAACTTAGGCCTTCCCGCTCACCGCCTCATATGCGACGTGCCCACTAGGTGGTACTCCACCTTGCACATGCTGGAGAGATTGTGCGAGCAGCAGCAGGCGATAATGGAGTATCAGCTGCAGCATGCACGGTCAGTTGCTCTGCGGAACAGCACCACTTTACCACCAATGAGTGGGCCTCCATGCAAGACCTGTGTGCCATTTTGCACTGTTTCGAGTACTCCACCAAGCTGATTTCTGGGTGGCCATCCTGCTGGATCCCCGTTACCAGGACAATGTGCTGTCTTTAATTCCATCACTGGAGCGTGATCGTAAGATGCGCGACTACAAGTGCACGCTGGTATACGCACTGCTGAGGGAATTCCAAAATGACACTGGGGGCTCAATGGAAGCACAAGGCGAAGGGAGAGGAAGAGGTTGCCAACGCAGCAGGGGCACCGCAAGCACCTCAGAAGGCAGGGTTAGCATGGCCGAAATGTGGAAAAGCTTTGTCAGCATGCCACAACAAGCAACACCACCATCTGATGTCTTACCAGGAGGCAGCATTTCAGCAACATGGTGGAACAGTACGTGTGCACAGGCCTACATGTACTGACTGATGGGTCTGCCCCATTCAACTTCTGGGTCTCCAAATTGGGCACATGGCCTGAGCTTGCCCTTTATTCCTTGGAGGTGCTGGCCTGCCCTGCAGCCAGTGTATTGTCTGAACGTGTGTTTAGCACGGCAGGGAGCATTATCACAGACAAGCGCAGCCACCAGTCCACAGACAACGTGGACAAGCTCACGTTTATTAAGATGAACCAGTCGTGGATCCCACCAGACTTCTCTGTACCTTGTGCAGAATAGACATTTATACTGGCCTCACTCAGTCATTGTTATACTCAAGTGCACTTAATCTTTGTTTTCTGTTGGGGGCTACCCCAATTTAAAAAAACAAAAAACAAATAAAAAACAGTGTTGGCTACCTCCTCCTCCTTCAGTGCCTCTTCCACCTACACTGCCACGGTCACAGCCTCCTCAACCTATGGGTCACTTAGTATAAACTGAATGAGAATACCCAGCACTCCAACCCTCCCTCAAATGTATAATTCTGTTGATCCTCCTGGCAGCCATGCTTTAGATTTAGACTTATGTTCTTCCAAAGCTAAAATCAAAGATTCCATCTAGTGCTATTTTATGGCTCAGCTGTATTTGTAATTTGTATGTATTTTATGTTATTTTAAGTTATTTCCCTATCCACATTTGCTTGCAGGGCACTACTCTTACCCACATTTTACTTCATTTTGCAGCCCTCTAGCCCTTTCCAGGACTTTTTTAGAGGCATTTTAGTGGTCAAAAGTTTGTGTCCCCATTGACTTCAATGGGGTTTGGGTTCGGGGTCAAGTTCGGGGTCAAGTTTGAGCACGGACCGGACATTTTTTCGAAGTTCGGCCGAATCTGCCGAACCCGAACATCCAGGTGTCCGCTCAACTCTATTTATGACCAAGCAAGAGAAGAGTTGAGTTCATGTACCTGCTAATTTAGTTGCCTAACATAATTCATTGATAGATGTTGATAAACATTGGAGGACACAATGGTATAGTAAAATATCCAGTGTTGAGTTTGCAGGTACGTATTGGTGGCACAGATGTGTTTTTTTCTTTAGAGAGCATTGTTTCTGTAGAGAGCACTTGTGATAGATATAGCTTGGATGACAGTTTATTATTATGGAGATCAAAAGAGATCTAGCTACATTTAATCACACTGTGTTCTTTCATTAAAACATTTCTATTTCAAATGCCTATAATTTTTATCTTTGATTTAAACAGAATCTATTTTTTCCTGACAGTTCTCCTTTAAGCATAGTTTTTTGGCAGAGCATATGATGGTTTTGAGTGTTCATTTCAGTGTTATTTAAATCCATGTGCATTTCTGAATTCACACACAGCACAGACAAGACAGGTTGTTAACATTTAAGGGTTTATGAATAGAATGTGTCGGGTAGGTTGCAATATCTCAGTTTCTTATGAATAACAGTGATTGTGACTTTTTATGTGTGGGGTTTTTAGGGTCACCACCAAATCCTTGTTTGCCATCACTTTCCAGGTTCTTTGTACCACCTGATCTTTTTATACATGAGGTGCACTGGCTTACGTGGGAAACCAGCACCATTCAACCATTTGACTCTATTTCTGTGTACACTGGTTTTATGTGTAACCAGTATGGTGAATAGAGAGGGGCGTTTTAATGGAATGTATGATACATGTCATTTGAAGCAGAAGGAGGGAAAACTAACAAAAGTGATTATTTCCTTCAATCTTGATCACATTCTTTTTTAACACATAATATCAAATATGGGAAGCACCATATTGTTCATGTTTGATAGTATTTGCTCTTCTTTTTAGTTTCCAGATTTCCCTTTTTCCCTTTCTTTGAAAACAGTTATGGGCAAGTAAGGATTTAATATTTTTCTCCAGACCGCGCTCTAAGAATATGCTGCTGTTGCATTTGTCACTGGACATTTATTTTACCAGTTACTTGACTACAAAGGTGTAACTAGTGTTTTTGTGCCCTTGGCAAGGAGCTGTATCAGTGCCCTCCCCCCTTTCCTAACGTGACTTACCCCAACACCCTCATTGCACTCACAGGACTTTCCCTGGCACCCAGATTGCACTCACAAGACTTGCCTCTGCACCAGCTTAAACACAGGGCTCATCCCAGCATCCAGGACTTGCCCCTACACCCAGATTGCATTAAAAGAATTTGCCCCTGCATCCAGGTTGCACTCACTGGACGTACCCCAACACAAATGATTGTATTTACTTGATTTACCAACAGCACCCAGAATGTATCCCAGCAACCAAATTGCACATACATGACGTACATCCAGCACCCAGATTGAACTTACAAGACATAACCCCAACATGCAGATTGAGGATTTAGGATTTTTCCCAGGCACCCAGACTGCACTTACAGAACTTGCTCCAGCACCCACATGGCACTCAGAACCTACCCAAGCACTCAAATTGCACTCACAGACTTACCCCAGCACCTACATTGCACTCATGGACTTACCCCAGAAACCACATTGCACTTACAGAACTCCCCACCAGCACCCACATCTGGGCAGCACACAGACATTGTGTAATGTGTTTAATTTACCCCAGCAAGACACTGTGCTTCCTGGAGCAAAAAACGAAATGCTGCCCACCCCCAGTCATGATAATGATAATTTAATGCATGTGCACCTTTGTATGTGCAAAATTATATGGCACGAGTATTGGCAGGCCATGATTATAATGTGTATCCTAAATGTTTGAGCATTTAAACTTAATGTACAATATTTGAGTCATGTTATAGGTCAGTGGTCACATATGGGGCTGTGATACTGGGGAACAGCACAGCTTATTTTCATAATAATGTTTGTTTTACCATTTATTTCTTTTCACCTCATGTGTGAGCTCTTAGAAAAAAAATATTTTATTTTTATATGCCCACTAAAGCACTTCTTATATACATAATAAAATAATTTAGAGCTCACCCATCAGGTGAAAAGAGAGTCATGGTAAAACCTTATTATTATAAAAGGCTGTGCAATTCCATAAAACAATAATGTGACCCTTCATAAGGATTAATGACCCGTCGAAACACCGCAAACTATGGGCAAAATGGTACAGATATTGTGACATGAACAGATAGCAAATAAACAAACAAAGGAATAGTTGAATACGTAAAATTGGGCCGGCCACTGGCTTCGAATCTCTCAGTGACACCGAATAAATGATATTGAACGAATGACTGAATGAATGAATGAACGAACGAACGAACGAACGAACGAATGAATGAAAAGATGTGGGAGTGTGGGAATGAAATTTGTATTATGAATGAAGGATTAAAACAGTTGCAAAATATTCACGCTGATATTGAATTTAATTTAAAGGGATGCTATATGCATAAGTATTGGATTGTTAGAGGCGGGAACAAAAGGGAAGTAGCATAAATATCGAAATGTTAAAGAAGGGAATAAAATGGAAATACTTATCTCGTATTATCTTTATAACTTATAATTTATATATACCCAATAAAGAACACATGCCCTTGTTGATGTTTTCTTCATTTGGACTCTCACACGAGCAATATAATCTATTAATGTGATAAAAAATAACTGTCCTCTCCCATCTTTCAAATATGTTTTCCCTATTTGTTGATGCAAAATAATTACAAAATTTTTTGAAAATCTTGTGTATGTATGTATGTATGTATAATTTATATAATATTGTATTGTCATTTTGGTAAATTTGATACTTTAATAAAAATAAAAATAAAAAATAAAAAAAACATAATGTGACCAGTGACCTGTGAACAAAATCCACTTAGATATAGTCATTGTCAGAGGAGTTAACCCCTGGATGGCTAGACAGATAGAGGCAGTGTCAGAGGAGTTAACCCCTTGGGTGTCTAGACAGATAGAGTCAGTGTCAGAGGAGTTAACCTCTTGGGTGGGTCTAGACAGATAGAGACAGTGTCAAAGGAGCTAACCCCTTTATCCACACACACAAGCACTCACACACATAAACAGACACACTGTGCCTCACACAAACACTGACATACATACACACATTCACTCACATACATACACACTCACTCACATACACATACACTCACTCACACTGACATACACACACACACTGGCATCCACACACACTCACACTGACATACACACACACTCACTCACACTGACATACACCCATACACTCAATCACACACACTGACAAACACACACTCACTCACACTGACATACACTCATTCACTCACACACACACACACACTCTCACTGACACTCACACTGACACACACACTGTCTGTTTAACTTACCTGGTCCAGGCATCTCTGTGCTTTGAGCTCCTCGTGTGAAGGAGAGACTGAGCCAATCACGGGAGGCTTCTGAACTCTCAGCCAATCAGAAGAGTTGAGAGGTCTTACCTGATTGGCTGAAACCTCCTTCCATCTAGCCTTCCCCCTGGACACAGAAAAAAAAAAGAAGGCCGCTGCATGGAACAGCAAAGTGCCGTCTCTGCCAGGGTGCGGCCTGGGGCAGATGCCCCACTCTGCCCCATTACAGGGCAGCCCCTGCCAGCAGATGTGAATCATTTATCAGACCTTAAAAAGGAAAATAGCTGATCAATTAATAGAAAGCAGGAATATTAAAGCAGAATGGTTAGCTAAATGCAACATCTTTTTGGTGTAAATTTCTAATAAAAGAAATAGCTCCAAAATTTGTATCATTAGACTACATAAAGGATATAGTGTGCTTGTTGCAGAGGACATCCAAAATATACAAGTCCATTTATGACATGCACCATAACTTCAACAGCTAATATGTAAATTAAACTGTAAAAAACTTGGGTTCAGCCACTTCTGCCTGATTGAAACACTTCTGAACATTGCTCCAAGTATTCGCTATTCAAAATACCTTGTTCTGCATTCATAAGTCTAACTGAGGAGCATCAATGAGTAGCTCAGAGACCCTCTCTGTAACTGGTATATGGACACATCAATTCTGTATTGACATACCTGCAGGGCCGGTGCCACCATAAGGCTGCTTAGGCAACTACATTAAGGGGCTGAAACGGGAGGGCACGACAGTGCTAGGGGGAAAAAAAAATGCTGGTAGAGGCACTGGCTGGGGAGATGATCTCCCCTCACCAGCCCTCTACACCGGAGTGGAGCACCCAGGGAGGGGGCAGATCTCACTGAGTGTGTGACAGAGCTCAGTAAGTGCTGCTCTCACTCCCCGTGTGGAGTGATAATGCTGGGCATCGGAAATCCCATAAAGGGTGGAGGAGAACAGAGATGTGGAGAGGGAAAAATATATGGGGAGAGGGAGGAAAGATAAGGGATATGGGGAGAGGGAGAGTCATGGGATGGGGGGCACCAAAAAGCACTTTCACCTGTGTAGCAAAAAATCCCTCCACTGGACCTGAAACAGCCCCTAGCTGAGAGGAGAAACCTCATCTTCCAGTCTGAAGGTGTCTTTAGTGTGCCAAATACCTACACACCGCTTGCTGAGCTTATGTCAAGCTCTGTGACATAGCAACTTGGAAGTCTTTACTTTCAAATACAGAGCGATCCTTTTGAATGGTGCACACTAGGAGCACAGTTCAAAAGGCAGAATTACATGCACGTAGACCTATGGGTGTGTATTCACTAAAAGGTAAGCTGACCAGGGAACTGAAAATATCAGCCCATAATAGCAGATGTGGAAACATTGTGCAACCTGCCTATCTTTCCAAAACAGCTATTAAGGCTGGTTTATTGCTATCCTCGTTAGATCACCAAAGTATATGTTTATGAAAGATATTTTACAGAAATATGTAAAAGAATAAAATCAAAGATATAAATTCTAGATGGGGGTTTATATTTTTTTGGGCTCCATGTACCAGAGATACAAATGTTATATGAGCCTGAAATAAATATACTGGAAACACTTTAAACATCTAAAGGAACATTGCTTAAGAGCTGCAGAGAGGATCAGACACTCGCCGATGGCACAATTCCAGGGTAGTTCTTCCTGTTCGGCAGTTGACCATGATGCATATAATAAATACCTCTCACTGTGGAATCATAGGCAAGCACACCTAGAGTTGGGAAATCTGCATGGGAAAAGCCAATCCCTTTCACAGGACACAAAGTGGCATCTTTCTTACTGATTACCTTTGCAGTGAGACTTTTGGACACTCCTTGTACATGAAAATGAAGGCCCATTTAATTTGTTGGTTTTGCCATTAACTACTGCTGTATAGTGACACGTCATTGTACCTCAGCTAGGTAGGGTTGGAACTAGGAATCTCATGAGTCATTTATTTAGGAAATGGTTATTTAATATGCTTATGCTAAATGGATGAAAAGAAAAATACTTCCACATCACAAAAGCAGGTGTGTCTGTTCACAAGGAATGTGTTACAGCTCTGTTTATTGTATTCCTAGAAAATTCAAGGGCCTCTGATTAGAACATAGAACTGGTTTTGGAGAAAAGACAGTGACATCCCTGCCTTACCAAACCATACCGAATACAAACATCAAAGTGACTACACTTACACATGGATACATAGAAATATACTGTAGTAAATAATAAAGCAGGATGAGTCAATGACATGTGACAAACATAACATTAATTGTACTTAACAGATTCTAGTGCAGTCTGTCAAAGGAATGGGCTATAAATCTTTTAGACACAATTGGTGTTATGTATAAAGGGCAAATCTGAAGGAATGTTTTGAAACATTCAGCAAAATGTTCCATTGGTTGCCAGGGGGATTGCTCCACTTTTTAGACCATTGCCCAAAATAGATAATTATATGTAACCCCAATTTACAAGTTGGTGAACATAGGTTTACTCTGGAAGACTTGCATTTTAGAAAAAGTATATACATGTAAGTTTCTGAGCAGCACCTATTCTGCATTTTGAATGGGTTTATCTTTGTTCACTTAATTGAATTTGTCAAACCCTTTCATATTCTGTACCAAGAGTTGTAAAAAAATTTTTGGTGCTACATCAATAAAGGTTAACGTATTTACACAAAACATATTTATGTATATATTTCTACAAAAAAGTAAAGATTAAATAGAATTTAGTATGTACTACTGGTGAATGCTACCCACATGTAGTAATAAAAATGGCCTCCTTGCCCATCCATACATCGAATAGCAGGATATTTCATTAATCTTTAACTTTCTCAAGTAATTTACTATCCTGATCACACTATGATAGAAAGACAAGAAGATACAAGCATCATCAGTTAAATAACACAGTACATACTCTTGTACGTTGATACTATGGCAATATGTAGATAGTTAACCTGGTGTGTTAATATTTGAAAATATGCTGTATAAACTTAGAACAAGGCAGTAAAATACTGACTGGGTGGCAACATTAGAGCAGATATAGAATATATACATTTTTCTTGCTGTACATAAGACCTTTATTCTGGCATGTAGAACATGATTCTGGGATACTTGGAAATACTTTAAAGTTAGTGGGTTATGTCTTTGTAAATTGAAAGTCCATCTTGTTTTGTAGAAGGGATCTCACTCTAGTTCTATCAGACATCAACCGTATTTACTCGAATATAAGACAAAGTTTTTTTCAGAGCATGGCTAAGTCTGGTGGACAGATGGCCAAATAAAATAAAAAAAAACAAGAAACAAATGTTTTTCTATCATAATTTTATTATTTATTTTATTATTTACAAGTTAAACTTTTTACCTATAGGGCAGTCTCATATAGTTTAACGGAGTCGACTCATAATCAGGGTCGTCTTATATTCAATCAAATATGGAATTAGACATTTCATATTGGTTAACCTGGTCACATGGGCGTCCGCAGGGGGGAGCAACATTTTTTTTTAATTATTATTATTTTTACTCAGTGTGCAGCCTCTAGTTGTCCCTAGGGGACTGCACACCAGTTGCTGGGGTAGGAGGTGGCACCCAATGCTGTTGCTCTCTGCAACTCTGCTTGCTGTAATACTGGTCTCCCATCCACATTGGTGCAGGTCTCTGCAGCTGTCAGTCATGCTGCATGGAGAGCCAATGACAGGGGTGCCCTGGGATATGAAGTTATAGCCCGCTGCCCAGGCCGCCATGTGGCAGCATGACTGACAGAAGAGAGCCTGCAGTGCAACATCATGGAGGAAACAGGGGAAGATACTCAGAGACCATAGCTGAGCCTCTGTAACAGGTAGGAAGAGCTTATAATAGCTTTAAAAAACAAAACAGCCAAGGTACATGGTAGAGTGGGGTAAATCCAAGGAGGTCCCTCCCAGTTCCCTGAGGTCTCCAATTGTCCAGTCTGAGCAGCTCCTCTGACCAGGCTCTGCTCACATCAATGGTGACAAGTGGATGGGGCAGAAAAGATAATGGAGGATGAAAAGAGGTGATTGATTGGAGTAGAATACAGACAAAGTTGTGACATGGGGCAGAAAAGATAAAATGTAGTTGAAAAGAGGTTGTATCTGGTGCCGTGGAGTTATATTGTGAGCTATAGTGTTGTGTCTGGTGCTGTTAGGTTATATTGTGTGCTATAGTGTTGTATCTGGTGCTGAGAGGTTATATTGTGTGCTATAGTGTTGTGTCTGGTGCTGTTGGGTTATATTGTGTGCTATAGTGTATCTGGTGCTGAGAGGTTATATTGTGTGCTATAGTGTTGTATCTGGTGCTGTGGGGTTATATTGTGTGCTATAGTGTTGTATCTGTTGCCGTATGCTTATATTGTGTGCTATCATGTTGTATCTGTTGCCGTATGCTTATATTGTGTGCTATAGTGTTGTATCTGGTGCTGAGGGGTTATATTGTGTGCTATAGTGTTGTGTCTGGTGCTGTTGGGTTCAGGGCCGGCCTTAAGTGTCCCGGCGCCCTGTGCGCGCTTACCCCGTGGCGCCCCCACCCCCCCGTCTTTCACCCCCTGTATGTATGTGTCCCTTTCCTCTTCCTTGCCATGTCTGTCTCTCTCTAACTCCCCCATACCTGTTTTCTCTCTCTCTCCCTCTGTTCTTTCTCTCTCCTCCCCCTCCTCTGTCTCTCTCCCCCCTTGGTTCTGTCTCTCTCCCCCCCTCTGTTCTGTCCCTCTCTCCCCCCTCCCCCTGTTCTGTCTCTCTCTCCCCCCTACTCCTGTTCTGTCTCTCTCTCCCCCCTCCCCCTGTTCTGTCTCTCTCTCTTACCCCCTGTTCTGTCTCTCTCCCCCTCCCCCTGTTCTGTCTCTCTCCCCCATCCCCATGTTCTGTCTCTCTTCCCCTCCCCCTGTTCTGTCTCTTTCTCTCTCCCCCTGTTTTGTGTCTCTCTCCCCCCTCCCTTTGCCTGCAAATGTTGATCCAAGGAGGGGGCATGCTTACTGGCTGAGCAGTGTAGCTCCGCCCCCACCCTGTGAAGCAGAGCAGCATCTGCTTCACGGGCAACAAGAAAAAGTGCTGCTCGGCTCCCCATGCTTAATGCAGGCTCCGCATGCTTAATGCAAGCATGAGGAGCCAAGCAGCATTTTCTCTTGCTGCCCGCCGGCTCCCCGTGAACCAGACTTTGCTCTGCTTCACAGGGTGGGGGCGGAGCTACACCCCTCAGGCGGTTAGCTCCGCCCCCTCATTGGACCCAGCAGAGGGCTGGTGAGGGGGGATCTTTTGATCTCCCCAATCCAGTGCCTCCACCGGCTCGCAGAGGTCGCACACCCCTAAGGCCAGCCCTGGTTGGGTTATATTGTGTGCTATAGTGTTGTGTCTGGTGCTGTTGGGTTATATTGTGTGCTATAGTGTTGTGTCTGGTGCTGTTGGGTTATATTGTGTGCTATAGTGTATCTGGTGCTGAGAGGTTATATTGTGTGCTATAGTGTTGTATCTGGTGCTGTGGGGTTATATTGTGTGCTATAGTGTTGTATCTGTTGCCGTATGCTTATATTGTGTGCTATCATGTTGTATCTGTTGCCGTATGCTTATATTGTGTGCTATAGTGTTGTATCTGGTGCTGAGGGGTTATATTGTGTGCTATAGTGTTGTATCTGGTGCTGAGAGGTTATATTGTGTGCTATAGTGTTGTATCTGGTGCTGAGGGGTTATATTGTGTGTGCTATAGTGTTGTGTCTGGTGCTGTTGGGTTCAGGGCCGGCCTTAAGTGTCCCGGCGCCCTGTGCGGGCTTACCCCGTGGCGCCCCCACCCCCCCGTCTTTCACCCCCTGTATGTATGTGTCCCTTTCCTCTTCCTTGCCATGTCTGTCTCTCTCTAACTCCCCCATACCTGTTTTCTCTCTCTCTCCCTCTGTTCTTTCTCTCTCCTCCCCCTCCTCTGTCTCTCTCCCCCCTTGGTTCTGTCTCTCTCCCCCCCTCTGTTCTGTCCCTCTCTCCCCCCTCCCCCTGTTCTGTCTCTCTCTCCCCCCTACTCCTGTTCTGTCTCTCTCTCCCCCCTCCCCCTGTTCTGTCTCTCTCTCTTACCCCCTGTTCTGTCTCTCTCCCCCTCCCCCTGTTCTGTCTCTCTCCCCCTCCCCCTGTTCTGTCTCTTTCTCTCTCCCCCTGTTTTGTGTCTCCCTCCCCCCTCCCTTTGCCTGCAAATGTTGATCCAAGGAGGGGGCATGCTTACCGGCTGAGCAGTGTAGCTCCACCCCCACCCTGTGAAGCAGAGCAGGATCATTTTCTCTTGCTGCCCGCCGGCTCCCCGTGAACCAGACTTTGCTCTGCTTCACAGGGTGGGGGCGGAGCTACACCCCTCAGGCGGTTAGCTCCGCCCCCTCATTGGATCCAGCAGAGGGCTGGTGAGGGGGGATCTTTTGATCTCCCCAATCCAGTGCCTCCACCGGCTCGCAGAGGTCGCACACCCCTAAGGCCAGCCCTGGTTGGGTTATATTGTGTGCTATAGTGTTGTGTCTGGTGCTGTTGGGTTATATTGTGTGCTATAGTGTTGTGTCTGGTGCTGTTGGGTTATATTGTGTGCTATAGTGTTGTATCTGGTGCTGTTGGGTTATATTGTGTGCTAGTGTTGTATCTGGTGCTATGGGGTTATATCTTTGCTATGTTGTGCTATCTGTTGCTGTGGAGTTTCAGCTAGAGCTCTGAATATTTATCTGGTGCTGTGGTTATATCTTGTGTCATGGGTTTTTAGCTGGTACTGTGGGTTAATATCTGGTGTTGTGGGTCTATATCTGGCACAGTGGATCTATATTTGGTGCAGTGAGGATATATCTAGTGTGGTTGGTTTATATCTGGTGCTGTGGATCTGTATCTGGTGCAGGGTTTATCAACCCTTCACTGATAATGACAAAGCTCCTCCACTTCATGATAACTTGTCAAAAAGAGTCGCGGCGCAGAAAGGATGACGGTAAAATTATGCCCCTTCCCCCTGAAAAAATTTCTGCGGATGCCCATGCCTGGTCAGCTTAGCCACAGGAGTGCAGTGGACAAACTTTCAATACACAAATCTATTATTTTCAGTAGGTACAAATCTCTTAATAACATGTCAGTTTTCTACATTTTTTTAAAAACACCTGATGATGCCCACAAGTGGACATTTCCAACAATAACTAATAATGAGTTACTGTTCTTTGCCAAATTTTGAACATTATTGTGTATGAACTCTATATTCCAATCAAATATGGGGTTGTAATTTTGGACCAGTAAATTTGATCGGCGCTTCTCTTTTTCCTTATCTGTTGATGATTCCTTTACGATCAAAAGCTGAACTTTATAACATCGTAAAACTAAAGGATACCACTATTGTGTGCAAAAGTTCATAAACAAGATCAGGGGAACAAGATAATATATGGAAGCTATAGAAAGTTTCGTCTTCCCCCATAAATGTAGCTTTTATAAAAGCAAAATGTGGTTTAATATTTAAAAATTACCACACTATATCATTGAATAACTTAATAGTTTTCTGCTTTTAGAACTGAACAAAACATGTTATAAATAAAGACCTTATTAAGGTTATAGAGGCCTAGCCCAGTGCTGCTTGGCCACACATGCCTTCAGTATAATTAGGGGCATCATTACAGGATGTGACAAAATGTGCCTAAGCCTGCCAAAGTCCTTCCACTGCACCTACTTCTAGTATACCACTGACACCACCTTGCATGACCATATTTGAGAAATTAATCTTTGACTTAAAGGTCCCCAAAAAATAAAGCTTAAATAAATAAAATATAAAAAAAGAAATCTCATAATAATAATAATATGTGCAGTATTTTCCTCACAAATGGTGCAGATAACGTGTATGGAAAGGACCTTAGTCCATCAAGGAAAAATAATCCGCTTGCGTGGATTTTTTTTTTTAGATTACCTTCCATCAAAATGTAATGTAATATAAAATTTGTTGGATAAATAGAAACCCCTTAACTGATGATTGCATATAGCATATGTCTTTTCTTGGGCAACGCTATGTGCAATCAATTATAAGACCAGGAGAGCCAGTGATAACAAGCTGGTTTTGGTGCTAGTGTATAGTGTGTCCAATATGTGGGTGTTAGCCTCCTCCAGTGGTCCACACATGCATAAATATTTAAATGTTAACTTTTATTTAATAATTAAGGTTGTCTTAGATACCTTCATGGTAACAAACTATTTTTGGTGTTGAAGGGTATTTGAAGATAAACGCGATGGCTACATATATACTATTATATTCAATAAGTTAAAAAGTTGAATGCATTGGAGAATTCTTCCAACTTGGCTGCATTTGTCTAAAGTTTGAATTCCCCATTTTAATTCCCTGCAATCCTCTCTTTCGTGTTGTTATTGATTCTATATCACTACAATTATTAGCTTTTAGTATAAAACTATCGGTTCTTCTCCATGTTAGTAGCCTATGATCAAGAACTCTGTTCAGGTTTGAAATGCGGTAGTCGTTCTGTCAATCCCCTTTCTGATTCCCCCTCTGCTATAGTGATGTCGCCATTTTGCACAGTCTTTTCTACAATAAAATAAGCCCTTTTATTTGAATGAGAAGCCTTACTTTTTTGGACTAACCACCTTCTGGGTAAGTAATTCTTATTTATCCAAAAACTTTGGATCCCTGACTGGTCAGAACGCCATCTTCCTCTGGGAAGGCCTCCATAACAGGACTCCAAAACACTAAATCTATGGCTCCTCAGAAAAGTATCATTGCACATTAAAATACCAAAATCAAATTATAAAAATTGAAGATTTGATTTCTACATCTAGAAGCAAGGACCTATCAAACTTAGAAAAATGGTTGAAATGGACACAGTGCACATTAATGTCAATCATTTTATTTATTAATGAAACAGAGGTTGTTGGAGGGTGAATCTAGCTGGGAGGGGGAAAGGGCGGTAGGGATAGGGATTGGGAATGTTTTTATATATATTATGGAAAAATAACAATATGTATTTGATTACAAGTTTAAAGTATATTTTTCATAAAAACGTAAAAATATTAAAGAAAAATAAATACCAAAAACAAAGTTCAGTTTATGTTAAACTATGTTGTCATCTTTTAGTTAAATGTTACAAGTCCGTCTTTAAGTAATAGGTGAGCTGGAAAGACAAACAAGATGGACAATGTTTCTTCATAAGCAACAAATGTTTGGTACTTTCCAATTTTCCTGTTGTTCACCACAGTTCATTATTTAGTGAATACAGTGTTGAACAATCTATTAAACGGCTTATTTCAACCCCCCACCTTGTGCTTAACATAAATTCCTCAAATGATTCACTGACACAAGCAAAGAAAATGTCACAAACTTTAGTCATGGCATAACAGTTAAAACATTACTAACATTACTAACATAACTACCCATAGCTTCGGCACATACATATTTCACATACTTCACATCTGCATTTCTTGCGATACAATGTTAAACATTTTCCCACTGAAAAAAAACAGTCAAGTGGCATGTTCCCTTTAAGGTATGACCAAGAAAGTCTGATTGCAGCTATACATTTCCCATGAAAAAAAAGATCCTTTTTTGAAGATTTCTAAAAAAATTAAGCAATCCCCAGATAAGCCAATGCAATTTTCCATATGACCCTTCGGTGCTAAGGATGAGCTTTGCACAGGCAAATATAGAAACAAAAGGGTCTATGTGTAGACCATTCTGACCAAAAATTGATTCAGATCGGGCAAAGTAGCAACATTTCATAAATTACCAAAATTTGGTTACTACATAACATTGATTTTGTGACCGAATCAGCTCTTCGGGACAATTTCGCTATGAGAATTATTGATATTTATCTACCCAATATGCACCAATCACCCCCAAACATTCTCTAAATTAGGAAAACATACACAAAATTTGCACATTTCAATTTTCCAGCTTTAGTTGGAGAATTTAATAAAAAGGTGTAGAAGAATTAAAATAAACATATTTTAAACACAGAATTAATGTTTTATATTGAAATAGTATATCCACATTAATATAAATATATTTTTCATTTTAATAAAACAGTATTTTATAATATTTTATGTTAATTTATTTTTATGTATTTAATTATATGTATCATGTTATTTTTTTTTAATTGATGTTTAATGATTTTTATTTTATTGCACTTCGGGCTATTTCGGGGCCATTTTGGAAGAACTTTGGCTGTTTTGGATATAGTTAAAGCCCTCCCATTCTTCTATGGGGAGGAATTGAAGAATATTTGTAACAGCTGAGGTCCTCCTGAAATGGCCCTGAAATAAGCAAAGTCCTTCCCTTAGATGTCTATTGTAGGATAGTCAGCCGGGTACTGATATGGTGCAGTCCTTGCTTAATATGGATTTTTCTTAATGTCATGCACCTTTCTTATCTGCTTGTGCTTATCTGTTTCTGGTATTCACTGCAGAGTTTAGCTATTTAGCTTGTTAGGAGACCTCAGGAAACCTCTTCTGATTTCTGAAAACCACAAAGGTGAGCTTACACACGCAGTGTGAGTAAAAATGCAGCTCCTTCCCCATGCAGGCCTGGCGATACATATATATTACACATTAGAAAATAGAAACTCAATTTTAATTCATGAATATGTGTATTTTCATTAAATGTGTAAAAAATGAGTACAGATTTCTTAATAAACATCACCTCAGTGATCTATGTACCGATTGTCTAATGTATTAGCTGAAACCCAGAGAAATAAGGTGGAACAAAGAATATTCCTAATGTTAGCTTTCATCATATAAACTGCACCGCTTGAAAAAAAATAAAGTCATACTCATATGGGGCTATTCACTAACAGGTGAGCTGAAGTGAGTAGCAGGTGAGTTGAGATGAACATATCATCTCACCAAATTAACTACACATTATACAGTAACAAACCTGGTTAGTTCCCCTGCTAAGTGAACTAATCATGTTAGTTCCTGCACAATATATAGCTGAATTGGTGAGATGAAATGTTCAGCTCCCCTCAGCTTACCTGCTACTCATTTCAACTCACTTGCCATTCACTTCAACTCACCTGCTACTCACATAATCTCACCTTTTAGTGAATAGCCTCAATAGAGCGATAATTAACAAACATGCCCCTCAACAGTCCTGTTTCGGACAACAGAAAATGAATACTGTATTTGCACGAGAGTACTGACACCCCCCTGCCAATTCACAACCCTTGTAATCCCACATAAAAAGAAGAAAGAAGTAATAACTTTATGAGAAGTAAAAATACGAGAACAACATTGCAGGACAGCGTCTAGACAGTATGGGTATGGCTGTGTGGATTCCATTCACACGGTTCCTGAATGTTTCAGGTGTGAGCATGAGCCAAAAGAAGCACAATCTTATTTTTTGCATAAGAGTTTTCTTCTACAGAAAAGGTAAAAGACATTTGCAAATGGCCTTGGGGGGTGGATTACATGATCACAAATCACTACTTGACTTCTCAAGAGCTTTTCTTTTGTTATTCTGACACACCATAAAGCATGTTTGGAGAACATATAACTGGATTAAAAGTGTTCCTTTGTTCAAAAGTCATTACCTATGTTAATACAAGCAGTCCATTTGCAGTCGGCTTAAAATGTTTTAAATATTTGAGCTGATTTTCTTGTGTATTATGCAAGAGCCAGAATATGTACACTGTGCATCTAGTAAATGTAATTGGATTGGTCCTCGTAATTCTGTTTGGTTAAGGTGATAACAGAGAAATGTATAGATAATAAAATGTATCCCCTTTTTGCAGAATCTGGAGATTCGAATGATTTCCTCAAGTTCAAAGCGATCTTATGCAAGCACGGAATGTAGAAACTTTGATTATGATGAACGTAATGAAGGGGGGCAAGATTTTATGAGGCCCTAAGTAAAAAATCAGATAGGCGTAACTATTTGCCCCTCTCGATAAGTATCTCCCCTCACTTAGTTGCTGCCCCCCAAGCAAGTGGGAGACATATGCAGTCACTCAATTCACCTATTTGCCAGTGAACCCATTCTGATAACAAACCAGATACAAATGGCCCATTTAGTCTGCCCATTGATGACAATGCATACCACTAGAGCAACACTGGTATACAGATCGTTGGGAGGCTAAGGAGGACCCCAAGCATGAGGTTGCAGTGGTTAATATATGTATTTTTCCAGAGTGAATTTCTTGTTCTAGTCAATCTCTTTCTGCTGAAAATATATCCCTTGTGTCATGTTAAATTTGTAATTTCTCGGTTCCAGGTTATGCATTTTAAAGTCTTTCAGTATTGCTGAGTTTACACTGGTTTTAGAATTTAATAGTGAAGAACATGCAAATTATATAATACGTGTATAATTGTTTTATGCTTGAAGTAAATTATGTCCTTTGACCAAGGTATCTCCCTGCACAGTGTTAGCAATACTCCAAAGAAGTGTGAAATGACTCCTTATTCATACAGCTATGTCCCAGTCTCAGAGGCCTTCCACAAACTTGAAGTACTTTTCTGTCATGATCTATACAGGGAATAACATACTGTAAACTAAACACTGTCTTCTAAAATTGCTAAGAGACAGGAACGCTGGAGTTTCCTTTAGATCATTATCATCCAACTGACCCAGAGGGAGTGATAAATATTTTAAACACTAATAGAATGCTACAGGCTTCAACTCGTCCTCTTATATAATGGATAGCTATGTAATTGATGATAGGCCTTGTCTGTAGGACAAGATGTCATGTTATGTAGGTATACAGTGTTAAAAGAAATATGTAGTAACACAGCACCCAGACACAAAACTAAGCAGCCACCACTGCCATATTTGTTTATCACTTGTGCATGACTGGTGGTAATATATTTCAGATATGTCTTTTGTTTTTATTATGCAAGCTTATTTTATGAAATATTTTACTAAACAAGTATGACTGGGAGAAATTTTTTGAAATATAGTGATTTTGGTTGCCAACCCCCAGAGACTTTACAGCACTAGTATCTCACTTTGTGGCTGGGGACACAGAATGCAGTCTATAAGTTAGAATTCTTATCATAGACTTGCATTGAATGGGAGGGTAATGTAATTATTACATCACAAGGGACGGAGTTATGATCCTGTTTGATCAGGTCAGTCTACTCTCTTTGTGGTGGAAGGCAGGTAAACAAAGCTGTACACAGCCACCTAGTCCTGCCTACTATTACACAAAGGAGCCAGCAAGAGAGCAGGGGTATATCTTATGACATTAGAGCAGGGGTGTATCTTATGACATCATCATGCAGGCTTTGGCCACAGTTGTTAAGTGAGACTTGCTGGAAGATTTTGGAGAATGTTGCATCATGGGTAATATTCTAAAATTGTATCCTGGAGACAGACCCCTAATTTTATTTTTACTTTTATATGCAATTAACTCTTATATATGAGCTTGTTTTAAAGCATATACTGGACTCAGTCAGAAGTGATCTTAAAAACATAAACGTCTTCATTGAAGTTATGTTGCAGGCATATCATGGCCTGCCTTACACATTTTTATCACCTTGACCTTTTTCATTGTCCTTTTTTGAAGCTAGCAATGCAGCTACTTTCCCCAATAATATTTAAATTCCGGTCTCAATTCCCTACAATTATCTTTTTATTGAGTAGATCCTATCATCGTTGGTTATCTCCAGTAGAAGTGAATAGCTAACATGTATGGGTCTTTGAGCAGAATGGAATGGAAACGTCAATATGCTGTATTACTGACACTTCAATACTGTCCATAAAGATACGCATGTACAGATGAGTGGCATATAAGATGCCAAAATCACATGCATGGTTGTGATGAGGCACCAAAACAAATATCAGGACTTCAGGACAATTAGACCCTCAGATGTATTATTTTCCAGGCCATTTAATATAAATTCTCATAGAGTGGAATGCAATATTCAGGAGTCCCCTTAGCAGAATTGTTTAATTTATTGCTGACCTCTTTGAAACTGAAAGTTCTATTACCATTTAATCTTCAACAAACTAAAAAGTCCAGAGTCTCCCTGGATTCCCTCCAGGCATGTTGAAATAGAGCATTAGTCATATTCTAAATATTTCTGACACATATGTTCGCACACCTGTACAGGACCAGTTCCAGAGCTGTACTGATACAAATTAACTATCTGGTGACAAAAACAATCCTGCAATAGGGAATATAGCACCAGTAACATAAAAAATGTTTTGTCCAGTTCAATTAAGAGGCCTGGCCCGGTGATGTCACTCCATTAATCATCATGTGTATAATGGCTCCTGACAGCTAGCTGGACTTTGATCAAGATAAAGATACTTGTCCTTACCAAGGGGGTTGAAATATTGACATCATTAGATGCCACTGAATGACTAAACCCAGATTAGTAGTGTGACCTCATGTAAGGCCATGCACAGGAATGCATTGTGACACTATAAGGTCTGAATTAAAAAACAAGAATAGTGCGAGGAGGTCAACTTGGTAATTCAATTTTCATTTTAAAAGTTGACCTACGAAGTCAAGCTCCTCACCTATTCACTAAAGCAAACTCAACCTGAAAGCCAGGAAGCCAGGGCTCCTAAACTCCCTACTGCTGGCTTCCTAACATTTTGATTGTTTTACATAGAACTCTATAGCTATTCCATTACCCTGGCTCCTAAAAATAGTTGGCTCCTGAATTGGTCTTTCTGGCTTTTAAATGTGTCAAGCCCAGCCTTAAATTACCTGCACCATGTAGTCACTATTTTTCAAAGGTCCAAAGGTCAGGCCTTTCCTGCCAAATTTCTTCTTCTGGCTACTATGTTTTATGCCATTTGCACCCTTACTGCTTTATCAATTGATTTTCAACTTGTACACACCCAGAGTGCCATATTAACTCCGTTAGTTTCAGATGAGTTAGGAATCTACCAATTACTTTGTGACATAGTGTGACATATTTGTAATATGTATGATAAGTAATCTTTATTACCTATTTTTGATATGGATTTTATTGGAAATGATTTGGTCTCTTTCCAGATCAAACTAATTAGGTTTATTCATAACAATCAAAGGGCAAAATTACAGGGATTTTTCAATGAGTAGAAAGGAACTGTCTTTATTAGTCATTATGTAATTACTGCCAATAGTCTTTTGTACCATTCCAATGAATCATTACTGGGAATGTATGTTAATAGTAATAATAATAATAATAATAATAAAGTATTTTACAAGGAAAGTATTAATTTCCAAGAACATAGTGGGCATATAACTGTAACTTCACTTTATGGTACTCATTTTGTCTGAAGAGTGATTGAACATATTCTACAGTTGGTGCCTTAGGCTACTTACCCACTTCTGGTCAGCATTTCTTGACAAAATATATATATAAAGCTCCCATAGGTAACAATGGGCATCATAAGTACTTGTGTGACAAAAGTCTGTGTAAGATTTGTTTTGGGGAAAAAAATCTCTTTGCAGTATCAGTGCATACAAAGAGGCTCTGCCAACCGAAACATTGCTGATACTGTGATTGTAGAGAATACTTTCGATGTGTTCATTTGAGTCAAGTTGGATTGCCACCCAGCTGGTATTTTACTTGCAGGTTTGGAAAAAAATGTTTTTATGTTTTCATTTGAACATTTTTGGTAAAGCAGGCGGGACTATGTGTTGCACATATCCCTGATTTTTAATTGCCAACTGGTACTGTGTCTACTAGAAATGTAGTTTATTTGTTATGTCTTATTGACTGCTACCAACACATGTCCTACAACTTTCACGCTTTTAAGGCTCTTGCCCGCTTTCCTGCCGAGCACCCCCAATTGACAGTGGGATGGGATTCAGGACCCACAATCCAGTGGTCCTGTTCTCATACTGTGCATGCGCATATATGTGTGCATGCACAGTAGCGCAGTCAGCTTGATTGACAGTGCTACTCCAAATGCATGGCAGTTCTGACACTCAACCTTCTATGCTCGGCCCTCCAGTGTCCTGGTGCGCCAGGGAAAGAAGTTGGGGGGTATGCCAGCAGCCAGTATATTTGCTCACCCTGTGATTCACAATATAAATACAATTTGGAACATTGTCTCATGTAGCTTAATTCATGCCCAGTCACAAATTTGAACTGACTGCATGATGCATCCCAAAGTAAACCTGCATCCTAAATAATTAGATAGCATGACATGCAGTATGAGTTATATGTAGTGATTATAATACAGATAATAAAACTAGTGGCATACCTAGAGGGTTTTGGATAATTTTTGCATTTTCTATATTCCACCTGAAAATGCTATTTAGGTGATGAAGTCTCTTTAAAGTCTGATTAGGGAATCTAGAGTGTTCTGTGAGTAGAAAACACTGGAAAGTGTAATGGTTCTATGTCACATGTGAAGATTTATTATACTTTGTATGTCTTTTGCCTGCCATAAGGTGAGCAGTGCCACCCCATCATAAATGCGCTTTGGAAATGTACCGTATTTGGTCGAATATAAGACAACCCTGATTTTAAGACGACCCCCCCAAACTTTAGATATTCCTTTAGGAAAAAAACTAAAAACCTGAATATCAGACTACCCTATAGGAAAAAGTTTAACTTGTATATATTCACTTGTAAATTGCTTTTTAATATTTAATAAAAATAATGATATAAAAAATGCATTTCTTGTTTTTATTTCCTTTTATGTGCCACTGCTGCTTCTCTCTCCTCTCCCCCAGCTTTGTCTCTCTCCCCCCCCCCTTAGTGTTGTCTCTGTCTCTCCCCCCCAGTGTTATCTCTCTCCCCATCCCACGTTGTGTCTCCCTCCCCCCAGTATTATCTACCTATTTTTCTCTCTCTCTCTCTCCCCCCTTGTCTCTCTCCCCCCTCCCTCCCCTCGTCTCCTTATCCCCCTCCCCCTCCCTCCCCTTGTCTCCTTCTCCCCCTTGTCTCCTTCTCCCCCCTCCCTCCCCTTGTCTCCTTCTCCCCCCTCCCTCCCCTTGTCTCCTCCCCCCCTCCCTCCCCTTGTCTCTCTATCCCTCCCCCTCCCCTTGTCTCTCTCTCCCTGGTGGCTAGTGGGGGCTGGTCCGTCATAATAGATGGACAGCCGGTCCGTCATAATAGACTGAAGTGTCGGGCAGCATGGAGAATGTCTGCAGGTATCATGCAGACATCCCCTGGCTGCCCAAATCTCCCTGGTGGCTAGCGGGGGCAGCCGGAGGATGTCTGCACGATACGCGCAGACATCCTCCACTGCTGCCCGCCACTTCCGCCGGGACTTTTATGATGAAGCCGGAAGGACCCGGCTTCATCATAGAAGTCCCAACGGACGTGCCGGGCAGCAGCGGAGGATGTCTGCGCGTATCGCGCAGACATCCACTGGCTGTTAGCGAGGGGGATCCAGGTCCCCTGCAGCTCTGCGGGGGACCTGGATCCCAGTCTTACAGTCTGACCTCGATTTGAGGTCAGACTATAAGACAACCTCGAATATATGACGAGGGGTCTTTTTCAGAGCAAATACTGTAATTTATTATGACAAAACAAATGTTTGTGGGACAGAGCGAGCTACAATAGCTCTCCTTGTGTGATTTTACCAATTTAGGAGCAGATCACAAGTTTTAAATTGTATTTAACCATGTTTCTATTTGCTCTGTTTTGTATTAATCAACCGCATTGTAAATGGGGTTAATTTATTATCCATAGCAGAAACTGTTGAGGTCAACAACTGCACTACCCATTTGTGAAGAAAGCAGGATTTCCGCCAAAGTGCTCTTTCATCTGCTTTTGTCAGTTTAAGTTAAGGATGGGCAGCCTGCAGTTCTTAACCTGTTGTTAGAGTAAAAGAGCATTATAGTAGTCTGAGAGTGCAGGGAGTGTTAATCAAATAACAGCTGAAGGACAGGGACAGATAAAGAACAGGTGGCCCCAGAAAATATGTCAGTCATGCCAGTCTAACTGGGTTTAACTCAGGCATGCACACACTACTAACTAGTAGGAGGGTTTATAGCTGGTTACCACTGTGAATATCTCTTTATCTATTTATTGAATATATATATATATATATATATATATATATATATATATATATATATATATATATATATATAAACAGTCTTGATTTCAGCACTGAAAAAATGTAAAGAATTTACATGTAAAATGTAAAGAATTGCACAGGAAAATAAAAAACGCTGGCAACAGAAGCAAATAAAAATGCTTTAGGCAATTCATATATCATGGGCACTTAATCATATGACTTACAGAGGGACACCATAAATATGGCCACCTGAATACCTAATGATCCCAAGTATAATGACCAGGTGTGTGTATGCTGTGTTGAAACTAGTTCCATCTGGTATTACAGCCCCTTTTACATTAACATTTGCCCTTAGAGAAGTCTGCAGAAAGTGCACTCGTTATCCAAGTTTAACAGTTTTCATTACCCTGGACATGTTTGCTGTATGTTTACTTTGAACGTAAAAAAAAACTGGTTCTACTGCTAACAGAAATCACAGGGCATTTTATGGGGTTGCCCAGTTTGTAGTAAATAGTTTTAGAGACATTCACACCTTTCAAAATACCACAAAGTCTGAAGATAGTGTATATAGTAAATATAAAAGGTGTATTATTGGAATTGAGCTTAACAATGACTTTTGGGGCCATAGAAATTAGAAAAATGTTGCAGCGTCAGACCACACATTTCTAGACTATACCAAAGTCACGAACGTGTCACACCCTAAATACTTTGATCCACAACTACTTACATTATCTGCTCCTACTCATTGCATGTCAACCATGACTACCACTAAGCCATATATGGCAATGACTCACTGCAAGAACAGGTGTTAGATAGCTAGATAGCTAGTGTTTAAAGGAACAGTAAATGGTGTTTGTTTTTTTTTGTAAATGGCAGCATTAATCAAAATATGACAATGATTCTTGCCTTTTCATGTCAGGGTATTTTCTGGTCTTGCTAGGAAAAAAAAAATCATTCTGTGTGTGTATTGACAGAACCCGTGACATAGAAACATAGAATGTGTCGGCAGATAAGAACCATTCAGTCAATCTAGTCTGCCCAATTTTCTAAATACTTTTATTAGTCCCCAGTTCCCTATCTTATAGCTAGGATAGCCTTGTGCCTATCCCACGCATGCTTAAAATCCTTGACTGTGTTTACTTCTACCGCTTCCGCTGATAGGCTATTCCATACATCCACTACCCTCTCAGTAAAGTAATACTTCCTCATATTTCTTCTAAATCTAATTTAAGACTATGTCCTCTAGTTGTGGAAGTTTTTCGTATACTTTTAGTGCTTGTCGGATTGGCAACAGAGTGAGTGACTCTGTTACCAAATTTGCAGCTGCCGTCTATCTCCCAGATGTATTTCCAGGGTTTGTGTGCTCTCTTTTCGGAGCACACAAACCCCAGAAATACACAGCGCGGATGCTCCATGCTAGGTGTGTGGTTCACACCTAGCACATGTGGAGCATCCACCACTACTGGAATGTGATGGTGGACCACCTAACAGTTCATAGTATCATATATCACCATTAATCCTGGTGTCTCTACCTTATGACTACTATATGGTCAATCTACATCTAATTCCACTTAAACAGCTTTGTATTTTCTTTAGGATGCTGATGGTGGACTATCTCACAGTTAATGTTTCTCTCTGTGAAACCTTACCACTAGTCAAAATAGAAACTTAAACCCTGAATGTGTTTTGGTAGATAAGAAGCATTCAGCCCATCCAGTCTACCCAAACTAGAGCACCCATTTTTTTTCTTCTATCATTGAGGGATTAGTAAGGGAGTTGTGTGTGTGGTACAACCTATAGCATAATCTAGATAATACTTTGACCTATGGCTGTGGACTGGTAAATCATTCATAAGTGTTGCTTAGTAACGGCCATAAATATTCAAACACATAGATATATGTTTGCAGGCTTTGTTTGAAGACATGGTTACAGGCTAATTTAAAATCATTTAACTGAAACTTTAAAAAACAAAATGGGTTGTGACAGAATCATAAGTCTGGTCTCCGGACTCCCTGGTATCTTGATCGGATACCTCCATTAGCAAAATTTCCTGACCCTTGGGACACCAAAGTCAGACCCACCGATGTAGCACAATCACCAATCACCAGGCAGGACTAGTGTATCCGCTGATTTAGAACATTTATTGTACAGTGCACATAATATACATACATTCATAAAACAATGAAAATCTAAACAGTTTAACAGATAATACAATTAAACCTGGCGCCAGTGAACTGGCTACCAATCAATGAAGGTTTTGAGAAAACAGCGACCAATAGGCAGTGAGTTTTGTCCTTTTAATCCCTTTAAACGTGGGACCTTTAAACTCTGCACCAATTGACAGAGAGTGGTGGAAACCCTGGGTCTGAGTGACCAATAAGAGCACTGCCTACTATGTGAGTGACCAATTCCATAAGAGTTAAACTGGCTTGCCAAGTGCGAGGTGCCCAGCACCCAGCAATTGTAAGACTGACCATAAAAATAATCTTAGTTCACAATTATAGTATGATGTTATGTTTAATTAAAAGATTGTATCAAGTGTACCCATTTTAAATAGAAATGCATTAATGAGAGAATAAAAATAAAGTACATGATTGAGCCTTATTTTCTCCATATATAGCTGTATCAGGGGGCAGAAATGTGAAATAACATAATTGCTGACTTATCTTACCCAAGATTCTAAACATCATGACTGCCCCCTGACAGAGTTACATGGATCAAATAAAGATCAATAAGGTACTTTATTTGTACTCTTTCAGTAAATCATGTCTATTTAAAATAACTACACTTGATGCAAATTTTCAATTAAACATAACTTTACTGACATTTGTCCTTTAAGAAAAGCTGGCAACCCTAAAAGGTCAGCTCCACCCACATAATACCCACAATGTGTCTCTCTGTCTCAGCAGTGATGTTAATTATTTTGTCAAATGTTCATACACAGTTACTTTATCTACAAAGGTACCACTGTTACCTGCTACCAGGGATATCAAAAGATCTCCCCTCACCAGCCTCTCTGTGGGCGAGCAGACAGCTTGACACAGGAGCACAGACAACCTCCCATGCTGCCTCTGAGGTCATAGCATCTGGGTGACGTGCAGTGGTGTATCTTCATTTTGTGCTGCCCTAGGCACCCCCCTACCCAAGCTGCACACCCACGTTACACACCTAAGACATGCCCCATCATTCAGACTCACATCAAGCTCATACTCCCATCACACACTCCTACTCCCATCACACTTACCTTTCCTTGGTGGCTAGTGGCAGGCAGCATGGTCCCTCCATGCTGCCTGTTCGGCTTCCCGACGATTGTGCCGACAGATCACGTGACCGGGCGCGCGTATGACGTCAGCGCGCCCGTCACGTGACTGTCGGCACTTCCGTGTCGGCACACTGCACGGGGAGCCGAACAGGCAGCACAGAGGTTTCTCTGTGCTGCCTGTTCGGCTCCCCGTGCAGCCTGGCGGGCAGAGCGATGGTGAGGGGGGATCTTCCGATCCCCTCTCACCTCCGTCTCTGCCTGCAAGCGCGGTCTTTTTTTTTTTAAAGGGCCGGATTTTTTGGGGGGGATTTTTTTTTTCAGTGCTGGGGGGCGCTGCCGCACCCCCAAATTTGCCGCCCTAGGCATCCGCCTAGGATGCCTCACGGTTAATACAGCACTGGTGACGTGACCTTGGTAAACAACTATGGGTGTTGGCTGGGGTAAGTCATGGGTGTACAAAGTGGTTGATGGGTCATTTTTGGGGCATGTTCTGAGGTGCTGGAGTACCCCCTGGGTGTGGGGTGTGAAGTATGGGGCTGTGGTATGTAATGTGAGTGCTGGGGCATGCCCATGGGTGTACAATGCGGGTGATGGTGCATGTCCTAGATGTGTAATATGGACGCTGGGGTTTGTCCTGTGAATGCAAAGTGGGTGCTGGCTGTGGCATATCCTGGGTGTGCAGTGGTGCTATGGCAAGTGATGGGGAGACAATAACAAAAGCAGTGCAGGAGAAATGGAGAAGGGGGATATTGAGAACACTTGTTCTGTAAGCGGTCCTAAAATCTGTGATGGCAGCCCTACCCGCTGCCCAAACTGGAACAGTTGGCTGGCATGTATTATCTATTATATATACTACACATAATATATATCATCTGTTCTCTCTCTCCATCTGCCCCAAGCATGTTAGCATTTCCTGTAATCCAGGGAGTGTTTGTAGCTGTCGTCTGTACAACTTTGTTAATCATCCCTCCAGCGCAGTGCAGTTGATATATTTGTCTCAGTCCACCCACTTTCATATTTATTCCCTCTGGGGATATGTCTGTCATTTTCAGTCCTTTGTTTTTTTTTTTATAAATATTATCTTTTCCTATAACATCTGGTGTGCAGGAGGCTGTATCAGCAAAACAAAACAAGATTTTAACCACTCATTACCCAGACATTTTAATATTTCTAATCATAGTGCTTATAAAAATACTAAATACATAGAAGCTCTCTCTTTCTAGCTGAAAATGGATTAACATGGATTTTAAAAAAATGCATATTTAAAAAATGTATGTTTATAATTCTGTAAAATAAAAATGGAATATACCAGTTTAATCACCCTTTCCTTTTGTTCATTGATATTTTATACCCAACCACTTAGAGCATTAAACTGGATTATGCCAGTTATAGTAAGTCCTGAGGATGCAATTTGGGTGCTGACTGGGGCAAGTAAGTCCCATGGATGCAATCGGGGTGCTGGCTGAGGCATGTAATTGCTATGGATGGAATCTGGGTACTGGCTGGAGCAAGATAGTACTGTGGATGAAATCTGTGTGCAGGCTGGGGCAAGTAAATATTACTGATGTAATCCTGGTGCTCTTTGGGGGGTGTAAGTCCTTTTGATGTAGTCTGGGTGCTTTCTGGGGCATGAAAGTCCTGTGGATGCAATGTGGGTGCTGGCTGGAGCATATGATGCAATCTGGGTGCTAGTTGGGGCAAATAAGTTATGTGGACACAATCCTTGGTGGTGGCTGGGTCAAGTAAGACCTGTGTATGTAATCTGGGTACTGACTGGGGCAAGAAGGTCCTATGGATGGAATCTAGGTGCATTCTGGGCATGCAAATGCTCTGGTTGCAATCTTGATACTGGCTGGAGCAAGTTAGTCTTGTGGATGCAATCTGGGTGCTGGATTGGGCAAGTAAATCCTGTGGATGCAATATTGGTGCTGTCTGAGAAATGTAAGCCCTAATAATGCAGTCTGGGTGCTTGCTAGGCTATGTAATTCCTGTGGATGCAGTCTGGGTGTTGGCTGGGGCATGTGAGTGCTGTGTATACAATCTTGGTGCTGGCTTGGGTAACTTCGGTGGATGCAATCTGGGTGCTGGCTCAGGCAAATAATTCATATGCATGCAATCTGGGTGTACCAACACCCACCAACTGAGGAAGTCTTTACGAAACGCGACCTGTGGGGTGTTTTTTTCTGTGTTAGTGCAATCGCTTTTGTTGCGGATGTTCAATACCTGGCCAGGTTAACTAAAAGCAGTGGGTAAGAGTATATCTGTTTACTCTCCTTCCTTGTTTTATTCTGATTCATTTTGATT
The DNA here is from genome assembly GCA_036172795.1 of Pelodytes ibericus. Lineage (NCBI taxonomy): Eukaryota > Metazoa > Chordata > Amphibia > Anura > Pelodytidae > Pelodytes > Pelodytes ibericus. Next base: position 154,458,039 of record CM069862.1, on the reverse strand, counting down.
GTCATTTTATATTACCTGTCCTTGTGACCAACTCTGTATTTTACTTTATAGTGGTACTGGACTTTCTTTTGTTTTATATGTATAGACTTTTTATTCTGTGATTTATAATAAACAACTTTATATTTTTATATTATATGTTTTGTTTCTGGAGTTTGTTTCTAGCGCTGTCTTCCTTCTTTATTAACATTGTTCTTCTTTCTTGCAGTGGCGCAGATCACTGCAGTCTCAAGACTAGCAGCTTAAAACACTATTTGGTAAAGATCCTCCCTGTGATTGAGAGATTCCTCTCCCTATTGATTGTGCTGGGGCTTTGGTTTTTTGACAATACCTGGGTTAGTTTTCCCTTATATATACACATTTTTTACTATTTCACGTTGGAGTGCTGTGCATCTTTTTTCTTTTCACTTTAACATATATCTGTATTGTATTTTTAAACATTTCTATAAGTAATTCTTTTGAATAGCATAGATCTGTTTAGGATGTCCCAGCTATTTCACCTTCTTCATTGGAATCCCGAAGCTTTCTCAGGAAATGAGTGCCTTCATAAAGTTCCTTTTCAAAAAAAGGTCCATGTCTTATATCCAGATTTAGCCTTATTTTAGAAGACATGGCTGTGGAAGGCCATAGACTTTTCTAATAGAAATATGAGTTCATTTTTAGCTAGGTTGATGTAAATTATAGATATCGGAAGCTCCATCGGATGGCGTAGACCAGTGTTGTCACCATTATAATAATGAGACGCACATGGGGACACAGAGATAGAGCAACAAAGGTAAAGGAAACAGAAACAGGGAAAAACGGACATGAAAAAGAGTCTGTGATGGAGATTGGAGTTAGGGTACATAACACAGAGAAAAAAATGGCACACTGAGTTTATTAACATACCTTCCTGCATTATAATGGGCATTCAGGCTCAGAAACATTCATCATCACTGGCATAGCTTTTAACTTCTTTGATCTCGCAGCATCAGTGGCCAAAGTTGAGCCAGTCTCTGTGCCTGCTGTCGGTCACTACATGGAATTGTAAAATATAAAATGTGTTTGCCTCACCACATGTTTCTTTATCTAGAGACATTGCTTTCCTTCTGGTCACATATGATTGCGACACACTGCAAGGCATCCTATAGAAGTTATATATGGCCAATAAAAAAATGGCCGGGGTGAAACCCTTATACATACAAAGGAAGCAAAATTCTGGATATATGAAAGCCACCAACAAGTGTTTATATTAAATTACATTCCCTACCCACAGTGAACCACGTCATTTACAATTTTGTGTATGTTCCATCGCACAAGAATACATATTTTTCTTACATTGGGTTGGGTGCAGCTAGGGTGCTAAAGGTGGAAACCCTAGGCGCAGCTGTAAGTCAGAACCACGTTGATTAGTTAAATGATTTAATTCTGGTCACATATGACTTCTCCATAGTGCAAGGCAGCATGCAAAAGTTATATGAGGACAGTAAAAATGGCAGAAGGTGGCAACCCTAGCTGTAAGACCCAGCACATACCTGAGCTTTACAGGTAGGATAACCACATCACTACTTTATTGTGGGGCAAATACAAAAAAATGCACATACAAGGGTTGCTTTGGATAAAATTAAGACTTTAGCCTCCTGTGTTACACTGATTACAACTTGGAAGTGTCCTTGAATTAATGAACATTGTGGTCATCTTAGTGACAAGCTCTTTGGTACAAGTTATTACTACAACAAACAGTCAATCCTTTTTACTGACAAAATAGTAACATATAATTGTGCTTAATGGTTAATGTACTGCAAGCCAAAGAGGATATTGTGCAAATTAGCTTCGGGTGCTTGAATGTATGGTATTTTTGACTGCATCCTTGGGTAATTTGTTTCACCAGAGAGGCATAGCAGAATTAATAAGTATTAACTGAGTAGGTGCAGTGCCCTGTCTTCTTCAATTATTATTACTGACAGTTTGTCAGAGAAATACTGACAGAAATTTCTTTTGGACTGATTATTAATAAATTTACAGGAGGTTGAAAATTGGGCAAGGCTACATATGTGTCCAAGTAGACTGAGGTGTGACTAAAATCAAAATATGTGAAGCTAGATTTATATGTTTATTTGGAATAATTACTGAAGTGGAAAATTATTCACCAAACCTCAGTGGTGTTGTGGGTTGTGATTTAGAAGCAGTTCTGGGCTCCCTAAAGTAGTAGGTGCTGAATTTCAAACAACACCATGCTCTTTTCACTTGATGCTTGTGTAGAACTAAGAAATGTGTTAAGTAATAAACTGAAACCACACAAATGACCCTATGGTCCAGCTATATCACTGAGCTCTATCTCTACCCTGAAAAGTGTGAAAGAGGTAGAGCTCAGCAGGACAATGGGAAAACCTCCTAAAATTGGAACTGTTCTACCCAAAGCTGGACAGTGAGGAGGCATGCTACATGCTCCAAGGCTGTAATCAGTTTAATTAAACTTTTACCAGTATAAAGTCTTTATTTTTCCAAATGCAGCCTGATGTATGGATATTTTATGCACATCTGTGACTAAAATGGAGATGTGGTCATAGGAGTGACAACATGATATTATCAAGATATACTTATGAAAAATGCATAGTCTAAAATGAGGACTACAACCTTGGAGTATGCATTTATTATAAGAGTCACTGAACAAAATGGTGGCATGTGGTAACCCTATTTAAATATGCAGTATTAACATTACATTTAACAAAGTGTGAATTGACTGACTCAAGCCACAATGTCAAAAGCAGAATTGGGGATTTTTTTCCAAGTCTATTTGGCTTACATTTTTCAGCTCTGAAGTTTTTTCAGCAATTGACAGTTAAGTAAATAACCTCTTTGTTCCAGATTATGACACAAATAGTGCCACATAGCAATTATCATACTTTTAATATGCTCCTCATAAAATATGCTTGTTGTGACAAATTTACTTGACAAGTAGGGGGATCATACTTTCTCTGTAATTGAAAATATGTATATAAAAAAAAACAGTTTCAGGGTTATATTGCCATCATTATTAACCAGTGGTATTAATTTTGATGTAGGAGTCCATAATGCAAATCAGTGAATAAACTGGGAGATTTTCTATGCTTTTGTTTTCCCCTTTACATATCTCTTTTGCAAACCACTGCATGGATCACCAAAAAAAAAAAACAGTGTTTGATTTTGTAATATATTTGCACAAAATAAACCATACCAGAGTCTATCACATGTTGTTTTTGAACGTGTTATTTCCTGCAGTTTGATTTTTGAGTAAATTCCCACCAAAAGTGCAAACTATTCCAGCTACAGAAACGTTTATAAAATAAACTACATTGTTTGAAGAATAAACTTTGCTTCAGCTTTGTGTATAATGTTTCTTTAAATAGAATAGTATATTATGACCATGAAAGGTTAAACAAAAAGTATGCCAATGGAGTTTTTATAGATTGGTTGCAAAAAAGGAACAAAGGCCTTGAGTAGATAAGATAAGAATTTATTTTTCTAATGACATATATTTTTCACAAAGAAAAGAAAAAAAGGTGTACGTTAAAGCAGCATACCTAAGAACCACACCCAAGAATTAATGCACATAGCCACAAGTTGTCATATAGAAAAATACCTTTTAATTTATCAAAGTAATACATATATACCATCAAAAAATGGTAAAAATGAATAACCATATATTGATATACAAAATACACACAATCAAACATAAAAATATATATGTAGCAAATATACAATATATGTGTAGTCTTGGGTAAACACACATGCATGAAACAACTACGGTAACGGCAGAATAATTTGTAGCTGCTTGAAAGAGACCTCTAGTGGTCACATGAAGGGTAAGTTTGTTTTAAAGTTAACAGGCTTAGCAAATCCCGAGTATCAGATAGTACTAATAAATTGTTCCAGCCCTGGTTAGAGTAATGCCCAGGCTCATTATGTAACACTATTATAGCAATAACACAGCTGTCTTTCTGACTGGGTTCAGTCTATTAATTCAGATAGAACTGTGCCTCTGTAACCACACAAAGATACAGAATCGATACAGATAATGTGTTGTACTCCTGAAAGTGGGGTGCTTCAAGGTTGGTGCCTTCAAAAATTAGTCTAGATTGGCAGTCACTAGACAAAAGAATGCAGACTGCCAGTTGCCCGATATGATAGTTCAACCTCTTTCTGCCATAAAGCACTCTGCAAATACCTTTCAAACAACACTGCTTCAAGGTTTACTTCCAGCAATACAAGTGATTGTAGGGGTGTATCTATCATTACACTCAGGCACATATAAGCTCCAGTGTGTTCTTGCTGAACACTTTAGTCAGCAGTAGCAAACCAGGACGAGCTTCCAAATCAGCATCTTATAGTTAGTCACTGGGGCATTTCGGATATTCGCTTACCAGTCTAGGGCACTACAGCACACAAAATGTAACCAGCCAAAAATGTTTTTTCCCATGGGCATCTTCCGGACCTAAGTGATTCTACCACACAGGTGCTCTTAAATATACAAAACTGGAGTAGGACATCACAATTAATCTAGGACACTGGATTATGCATGAACAAGAAAGTATATATATCACAATTTCAATGTGCAAAGTTGCATAATGAAGATAGAGATAAATACAATACAAAAACACATATATGTTTTTTTTACTTGATCACTGTCTTAATTAGAAAAGTGCTTTTGAGAAAATATGTTCACTAATGTGTTACTAACTCCCATCAAATAGAAAGTTGTCACCCACTGAGCCTTTATCACTATTTTATATCATCATTGTCTTTGTTGAGATATTTTACAGCACTGTGATAGGTTGGAACTTTATACATAATTAATGATAATACGCAATAGAGAATTTAAAGGCCCTACTGGTCTAGCCAGGAAGAAAGAGTGTTTTATGAGATGTACTCTGCTTTAAAAACTAATATAAGAGCACTACGTAAAGCACTGCAAGGTCCAAACATAAAATTCATTCTATTAACAAAATGTAGAAGTAAAATAATCCATATGCATGACAAGTTAAAGATGTGGTTTTAATTTTTTTTTATGATAGATGATACAGTGCCACCTAGTGTTACAAACTATTCATTAAACCCTGATCAGAAAATCTTTTTAGGATAGCAATGTGGGGGATGTGTGGCCATGCAAACAAAGGGAACAACTTGCATATGACAAACTTTCAATCCCCTAAGTGCGTTGTCTTAAGTATTCAGACATAACGTTTTACTTTTTATTCTTTGGTGCTCCAGAAAAGTGGTACACAAGAGAAAGAGCAGGGAATGGTGGGATAGGTGTCACAAATCCGGACTATCCCACTGGATCCACTTTTCGGTAGTATTGCAAGCGTGTCATATAGGGTTGCCATTTTTTACTAATTACAATATTAGAACAATAGTAGTTTAAACCATATGTTACACTTCCTATAACTATAATGAAAAGACCAACCACGCTATACAAGGATTAGGGAAAGGGTTGAACGATGCAAGTCTTTTTTAAACATAAACTACTATATAACTTTAAGAAGAGTTCAATAGTGAAGGGTGAAACAGTGCCAGGAAAAATAAATTGTATTTCATTTTTGGAAAAAGTGCTCATAAAAAGCTTCTTTTTTTTTTAATCTGTTATGAAGCTATGTAAAAATAGAAATCTCGCTGCAATTCATTTTAAATTATAATTAATTTAGTCAAAAAAGTAATGGTTCATATGTTGTACTGTTAGCAGTGATGGACTGAGTCTTGAAAAGGGATTGTCAGTGTATTTCAAGGAGCACAATTATATGTAGTTGGTCACATGACACAAAGAAGACCTGCACAATTGTTCAGTGTCTATGATAACCAGTCTGGATTATAATAAAACATACAAATATAGCTAGGATTTATTGAGCATCTCTGGCTCTAGATATAATAGTCCGGTTATGTCCTCCTGGGAAAAAGATTCGGGATAGGGATGAGTGGAATAAGGCTTACGATGAAGTAACTAGAGCCGTGCAGTCACTGAATATACCAGAGACTCGCTTTAAGTCCATTAACAAGTGGTATTTGGTTCCGATCAGGCTGAAGAGAATGTACCAACATAGTTGGGTTTATTTGCTGGAGATGTGGTCAGACGGTCGGAACTTTCCTTCACACCTGGTCAGTCTGCCCTCTAATTAGAAGTACTTGACATAAGACCTATACTTTTATATCTACTTTAACATCAATCAAATTAGAGAAAACACTGGTAATTACTTTACTATATTTGAATTGGCCCCAGCTCAAAGCTAAGGATAGGCTGTTTATCATCCATTGTTTTATGGCTATATATAAAATAAATAAATATATCCCTTGCTTATGAAAACAGCCATTGAGGATCCCCCGGAATTTTGTTATTTCTAATTTAAAATTCTAAATAAGGACTGAGAAGCAATTAAGTATGATATATACAGATTCTCCCAAAAAATATAATCTCTGGAAAGACTGGTGTTTGAAGTTCGATGGGGAAGTTGTGGAAGGGGTGGATTCTGAACTATTGACTGTCCTGCTGGTATGATGTAACTTTAATCATTGCAGTTTGATCTTTATCGAGTGTGGTCACCGAAGTTCTTTCTCATTTAACGGCAGTAAAAATGTAGATTTTTTTTTTTTTTTAATATATTTGTCGTTTACCATGTTTTCTTATCCCAGTTTCCTGAAGGGGGGATTAGATTGACAGGTAGCACATATCTCAAAGTGTCAATGTGATAATTATGTATATGGTGTGCTTTTTGGATAGTATGTATTGTATATTTATTATTATTTTTTTTAAGGTTTGTATGAAAATATATATTAAACTAAAAGAAATATAGCGTAATAGATAACTAAAGTTTACATACTAGTTTGTGTTTCAGGATAGTCTCATTCACATTCCATGCATTCCTTACAATGGCCTTTGCTATTTTGTTATTTACTACTTTTATTAAAAAATAATTTCTCAGAAAGCTTACTAAAAAAATAATACATTAGAAAAATGATGGTCCAGCAGTGTATTCCCATTTTGATTTGGACAATTCAAATTGAAGTGAACAATGCCATCTCTAACTGTAAGCAAGACAAGCGGGAACATTACTCTCTATTTTCACTTACTAGATGCCAGGCCGATTGGCGTTTATTCAACTTGATTTGTTAGATATTAAATTAATTTGTTGTGATATAAAAAGTGTTTTTACTGTGTTCTCCCACTAGAGCAATGATAAAAGAGGGATGGTATTAAAGTATGAAGCATGGTCTACTGTTGATAAGTGATGGTAAGAGGAAAAAATATTTGGGAGTGTAAAGAATTACATTTTAATTGGTCTGCAAGGAGAAAAAAATCTTCTTGGGGAGAATGGAAAAAGTACCAGTTTGTGTGTGTAAGGGTTCATTATTTGGGGGAAAATAGCCATGATTTGACTGAAGATTTGAAATGTAATATATTCTTACCAGTGAATGAATGACAATGTTTTGGTGGAGTGAGAACAAAATAGGACTGATATTAATTTGGGAGTGGGAATTGCAATACAAATTGATTGTGATACTTTTTTGCGGGTGCAAAATAAAGCCTTGTAAGGATGAATTAAACACAAGGTGACTGAAATTGGGTCTGTTAGAAAAGCTAGCTGGTTGCACCCCATAATCTTATTTTGCTAATCATTGTTTAAATAACCTAAAACACGTTTTTAGTAGGTGCATTCACAACCGTTTCCTTTTTCTGAGTTTGCTTCATCTTATTGAGTAAATATTCCACAGGATGGCGACAAAGACTTAAAAATAGAACCCTCAGTAATGATGAAAAGGATAACACTATTTTTACAATTTTTTCCAACTAGTTCATGGAAATCCTTGTGTTTAACCCCTTAAGGACTAGAGCCTTTGAAACATTTTTGTCTATTCTGGACAATGGCGATTTTAACATTTCTGTGCTGTTTGTGTTTAGCTGTAATTTTCTTCTTTGTCATTTGCTGTACCCACACAAATTTTATATTTTTTTTATCGGGACAAGAAGGAATTTCTTTGGATGCCATCATTTTGATCATATCCTATAATATTATATAAAAAATAAATAAAATATGGTAACAATTGTTTTTTAAAATACATATTTCCTGACTTTTATTTGAAAAATCTTCTCCTCATCGACAAAAGTGCACAAAAAAACCCTGCTAAATAGATTCTACCATGTCTCCTGAGTACATGGATACCACCCATGCATAGGTTTGTTGGGTTGTTTGGGGGCTAAAAGGCCACATTTGGGAGTAGCAGTTTTTGGTTTTCCAACTTAAAATGTTGACATGCAAACAACCTGCGCCCATGTCCCATGTGGGACATATTTGAAGCCAGCTTGTGTATTTTATCCCATCAACCCATATATTTTTTTAAAGTAGGCACCCTAGGCTATTTCAAATGGTGGTATTTTAACACTTACCATGCACTAATTCTACCACCAGCCTTTGCCAAAGTTTGTGGTAGTAATTTTGTTGTGGTTTTTATTCACATACATTGTAATTCAGACATGAATTTACAAATTTTGGTATGTTTCATTGCCAAACAACAACCCAATATGTGTTGAACAACATATCCTGAGTACAGGGATACCATCCATGCATAGATTTGTTGGTTTTTTGGGGGGCTAAAAGGCCACATTTTGAAGGTGCGCATTTCCAACTTGGAATTTTGACGTGTTGTCAGCACTGCGCCCCCTTGTTTCATTTGAAGACAGACAGTGTTTTTTACCCCCAAAAAGCATATATTTTGTAAAAGAAGACACCCTAGGCTATTTTAAATGGTGGTATTTTAACCCTTTCCATGCACCATTTCTAACACCAGCCCTTTTGAGGTAGTAATTTTATTGTGTATTTTTCCCACATAAATTGTACTTTATACACACATTCACAGATTTTGGTATGTGTCACTGCCAAACAATACCCCAATATGTGTTCAGCAACATCTACCGAGCACAGGGATACCACCAATGCATAGGTTTGTCAGCTTGTTTGGGGGTTAAAAGGCCACATTTGAGATGTGTGCTTTTTGATTTTCCAACTTGGAATTTTGACATGTAGGGCAAGGAAGGGGTTAATAGCTCTTATAAGAGCCTTTGTAGCACTGTACAAAAAAAAATTAAACCCTAAAAATGCACAGACAAGAAAAAATGTTCTGCTTTGCAGTGATCAGTGGCAGGGAAGGGGTTAATACAAAGGGTATGGCTTTTATAAAAGCCCTTGGGTCTCACAATTTTGTAACATTTTATTTAATTTATTACAATTAAAAACATATTATACAGATCTGTTTCTCTCCCTTAAAACTCAAGTGAGGAGAGGAAGGCAGATCCATATGGGTCAGAACAATATTTACCAATAGTGATCTGACTATGCTCATTTGAGCATTCACCAAACCATCTTTGCCACTGATCGTCTGTTACTGATCGCTATACACGCGTTCAGACATCTTCAAAAAGAATACACGTAATCCCCTAGTGGGTGAAATTAACCCATAGCGAGTGTGACAAAGAAAATGCCGATAGAAACAAAAATCCTTCAGCAGCCAGATCGCTCCATATACGCTGCTTAGGCAGTGACCATATGCGCTGCTTAGGCAGTGATATACGGCAAGCAAGGGGTTAATAGCTCTTAAAAGAGCCTTCGATATACTGTAATAAATTACAGAAAAAAATTAGCCTCTAAAAAATGCACAGACAGCAAAAAATGTGCTGCTGTGGAAGATCACTGCGTACACAGCGATCAATGGCAGGGAAGGGGTTAAACACTGGAAACGGCTTTTATAAAAGCCTTTGGGTCTCAATTTTGTTAAATATATTATAATTAAAAACTTACATTATACAGCTCTGTCTGTCTCCATCACTAAGTGAGAGGGAGGCAGATCTACACGGGTCAGATAAAATATTGACAAATATTGATCTAACCAGGCGAATGGTGATGCTCATCTGAGCAATCACCAAACCGCATTTGCCACTGATCAGCTGTTACTGGTCGCTATACATGCGCTCAGACAGCTAAAAAAAATTGTTTTTACTTTAAATGCAATCCCCTATTGGGTATAATTAACCTGTGACGGGTGTAATAAAAAAGTAAAAAAAAAAAAAGTAAAAATGCTTCTGCAGCAAGATTGCTGCATTTGCGGCAGATCGCTGCTTAAGCAGTGATCTACAGCAAGCAAGGGGTTAATAGCTCTTAAAAGAGCCTTTGTTATACTGTAATAAATTACAGTAAAAAAATTAACCCCTAAAAAATGCATAGACAGCAAAAAATGTGCTGCTGTGTATGATCACTGCGTACACAGCGATCAATGGCAGGGAAGGGGTTAAACACATGAAATGGCTTTTATAAAAGCCCTTGATTTGCCAAATTTTATTAAATATTTTATTTTATGTAAAAAAAATGTTTTCACTTTTTCTGATCTGTCTCTCTCCCTCACTAAAACTATAGATCAATACTTGTCAAAGGCAATATTTACAAATATTGCCTTTGACAGTATGGTAAGTGCTCATCAGAACACTTATCATAAATGCCTGCACACAGATCACACAGATCCACAAGAACCACAAGAATCCCTTTAAAACACCCGGGCGTCCAATCGTATCGGCCCGTGGTAGTTTGCTCGAACCAATTGCTAAATGGATTGACTGGCATGTGAAGGAGACTGCATTGGCTTTACCTACATGCCTGAAGGACACCCCTGATTTCCTATTAAAAATTAAACATCTTGTCCTACCAGATACTGATCTGTGGTTCGTAACACTGGATGTCACCAGTCTTTACACTATCATTCCTCATCATGATGGTCTCTGTGCTGTATGTGATACCCTAGAACTGTCTCCGCACTACCATGGACCACCTATTGAATTTTTGGTGCAGATGCTGGAGCTCACTCTCACGTCCAACTTTTTTAAGTTTGAGAATAAGTACTACATACAAAAGTCTGGCACCTCGATGGGTGCGGCAATGGCCCCCACGTACGCTAATATATACATGCACAGATATGAACAGAACCACTGTTACGGGTCCATATGGTGAGAAAATCTTATATTACGTGAGATTCATGGACTACATCTTTCTTATTTGGCTTTCTAATGAGGATGAGCTCAATTTGTAGATCATCTCAATTCTATTGATTCTCCAGTTCGTTTGACCATGCATGCTGACAAGCATAAGATCCAATTTCTAGACATTGAACTGTTTAGAACAGATAATAAACTTGGCTACACTTTATTTTGTAAACCTACAGATCTCAACACAGTATTGCATGCAACCAGCTTCCATCCACAAGCTACTAAGAAGTCACTTACATTTTCACAATTTTTACGGGTGATTCAGAATAATTCTGACACTGTTACCAGTCAACAACAATTGGCACAAAGGTTCCAAGAAAGAGGTTACTCAAAAGCTACATTACAAGAGTCATTGAAACGGGCTATACAAACTAGCGCATCACCAGCTCCAGTGAAAGAAAAAGAACGTTGCGTAGTGTTCCCTATCAAGTTGCACACTGCCTCTCATCTGGTCAAGAAAATTGTCCACAAAAATTGGAATATCATCCAAAGCGATAAACATCTTGCATTCACCTTACAGGCACCACCATTGATCTGTTACAAAAGAGGCACGAACCTAGGTAACCGTTTGGTAATAGCCGATCCGACACAATGTTATGATCCTCCGAAAAATTTAGCACCTTTACAATGTCTGGGTTGCTATAGATGCCTCAATTGCGTTACCTGCTCGCACATGGCAGCAGGCTACGCACTTCGTACATCCACACACTGACAAAATATTTGTGATTAAACATCGTATCACATGCACCACCGAATTTTTTTCTATATATCATCACGTGCCCATGCGGTTTATCCTATGTGGGCAAAACCGATCTCACTTTACGTGATAGAATTAGAGGACATAGATCGTCTATAATGTTTGCCTATCGAGATCTCAAATCAGATAAACCAGTGGCCAAGCATTTTTTGCAATTTGGTCACAGACTGTCTCAATTGAGGTTCATTGCCTTTGATCATGTACCATCTCCAAGACGAGGGGGAGACAGATCCCGTTTAATGCTTAAACGTGAAGCATATTGGATCAGAACATTGGAAACTATCTCCCCTAAAGGATTAAACAAGCAGATTCCGTTCACTCCATTTTTACCATTGAGATAAACATGGATAGTGTCCAACAGCCCTTATGGCTATACCTCTCTCCCGGACTGTTCTAGCATCAACCGTATATCCCCTGAAATAGTTTTCTGTTCCTTGCTTGTTGTTTATTTTCTGTTTATTGTTTGCTCCTTTTTATCCTTGTCGTTATTTATTGCCTGTTGTGGTCCCTTCGTTTTGTACAGGGAGTCTCCATTGATATTTTGTCACACGTTTACGTTTATTATTGTGTTTTATTTTTATGGTTTTTTCTTGTCCACGGGTCTCACTTTAGAGGTAAGTGCACTAAGGTGGTGTTTCTCTGTCTGGTGCTAGTCTTTTTGGACTGGGTCCTATGTATCCTGTATGGATTTTAACTTTCCTATTCTGGTCTCCATCTTGGTGCTTTTTCTGCTATTTTCTTAAGATTTATGTGGTTTATGTGTATTCCACTGTGTTTATACTAATTTATTTGGTTTTGTTACAACAACTTTCTCTAGGCAGCCCTTGCTCTAAACTTTGATCCTTTATATCCAAGCTCGTCAGCTCTGTTTGTATCCACCTCTTGTAGTTTGCGTCCTAGCACCATGGTAACCGGGGACGCGCACGCGCATGTCTTCCTTTGGGTGAGTAGACCTCTTTCTCATATCCTCACAGTTCCGGCGCTCTGCCAGATACGACACACGTTCGGTGAGTAACGGATTTCTCTCCTCCTATTTGTAAGTTTTTTTACGTCCGTGTATGTGTTTATGTATATATAATGGTTTCATTTATTGTTTATCCAAGTCGTGATAAAGATCTGCGTTGCAGACCGAAACGTTGACTGGATCTACAACAATGTATATTTTTGTATGAGATAAAAGTTTTGACTATTTGATTGACATTGATGACCCGTGAGTGCGTGTTTTTCTTACTATTTTGGATATTCCTATTTTTATATATACAGGTGCTCCATTAAGTGGTGTCCAGACCTATAAATTGCAGGAGTATCTCTGTATTATACAATAGGAAGGCCTTTTGGTCCCTGGTAAGTAATACATATAAAGAGATTAAGCCCCATAAGCAACAGTATTTAATGTTACCAATATTGGAGAACTTTGACGTAGTGGTGGGCTTAGCATAATATGGCCATATATGTGACTAAATCTCCAATTTTGTTATCTTAGTAAGGCAGGTGTTTTTAAGTTGCTTTATTGTTACCTATAGCTTTAAGAGTTTTTCTCCTACTTGCTGTGAGGTGAGTGTGCTGATCTTTGGATTTTGTATAAATATTTGGTCTCAGCAGCATCCCTTATAATATATGCTAGTTTAGGTGAGTGCATTCCCTTTTGGATTTGTATATATATATATATATATATATATATATATATATATATATATATATATATATACATATATATATAATATCCAAAGAGATCAGCGCACTCACCTCAAGGACAGTAGAAGAAAAACACTTAAAGCTATAGGTTTCATTAAAGCTACTTAAAAACACCTTTCTTTCTAAGATAACAAAATTGGAGATTTGGTTACATATATGACCATATTATGCTAACCCCACCACTACGTCAAAGTATTCCAATATTGGTGGGTCCTAAAACTAAATACTGTTGCTTATGGGGCTTAATCTCTTGCTTACCAGGGACCAAAAAGGCCTTCCGATTGTACAATACAGAGACACTCCTGCAATTTATGGGTCTGGACACCACTTATGGAGCACCTGTGATGGCGAGGGGTGCTAAACCAGAGGCCTGGGCAAAGCCTCTACTATACAAACAAATCCAAAATGAATGCACTCACCTAAACTAGCATATATTATAAAGGGGGGCTGCTGAGACCAAATAGTTATACAAAATCCAAAGATCAGCGCACTCACCTCAAGGCCAGTAGAAAAAAACTCTTAAAGCTATAGGTTTCATTAAAGCTACTTAAAAACACCTTTCTTTCTAAGATAACAAAATTGGTTGCATATGGCCATATTATGTTAAGCCCACCACTATGTCAAAGTACTCCAATATTGGTGGGTCCTAACACTAAATACTGTTGCTAATGGGGCTTAATCTCTTTATGTGTATGGCTTACCAACGACCAAAAAGGCCTTTCTACTGTACAATACAGAGACACTCCTTTTTGTGTGTGTATATATATATATATATATACAGATATGTGTATGGCTGTATGTTTTTTTATTATGTGATGTATTGTATTGTTAACACTTTGTTGTTGTTAACAACACAATATGTTGTTGAGACTGATCATTGCTCTGTGGGTGTGTGAACCATCAAGACAGGTGTTTTGGATCTTGCTGATTTACCATGTTCTTAAAAATGAATAGTTTTATGTTTTTAGTATTTATCATGAATCCCAAGGCGAAATGCGTGAGATAGGGTTCTCTCTGTGCTACAATGCCTTTAATGGATTATAACATACTAAATACACAAATAAGAGAATTAAAAGGATACAGTTTACGTGGGGAAAGGTAACTGTTTTTAACCCTTGCTTTTTCTAAGAAAGCTAGGATTACAAAAAGGTTAGTTGTCATTTAAACTTGAGGTTTAGTCTATATGAAGAGAAATGAAGCCAGTGGGCACTTGGCCAGCCCCTCACCTCATTGCTTTTAGGGGGCCATTCATTATCAAAGGGAGCATTTGTACAGCTCTCAATCCCGATTATTGTAAAGTGGGTAAGGAGCATTTGACTACTTTCTGGCCCCGATTATTGTGGGGGGCCGGGCCACAATAATGGGCAGCTCCCATTTTAGCAATTTCCAGCCCAAGTAAATGGGGGGAGGAACATTTTTTTAAATGAGATGGTATTTTCAGACCAAGTCCAACTCAACAATAAAGTTTTGCAAATTTAACCTTTCTTCTTTCCAACTCATCTGTCTTCCCCTCATCTCGATTTAGCAACAATGCTATGTGAATAGGGGGTTGCTGAATGTGTCCGAGTCTGGAGTTCGAGAGTAGACATGTGCATTCGTTTTCGGACGAATGCATTTTCAGCCGAAAATAGCATTTTCGTCCATTCGTCCGAAAAACGAATAACGAAAATGTTAACTAACAAAATCCGAATGAACGAATGGTTAATAAACGAAAATCATTCGTTCATTCGTCCATTCGTCCAGACCGAACTAGAGTCGGTTTATAGAATACCAATAGCATTACATTACATTCCATAAACCGACATGAATGACTTTCGGTTTATGGAATGCATGTAATGCTATTGGCTTTCTATAAACCGAAATTGAGTTCCCATTCATACGAATAGGTCAGTTGACCTATTCGTATGAATGGGGACTCTTTCGGTTTATAGAAAGCCAAAAGCATTGCATGTATTCTATAAGCCGAAAGTCTTTAAACCGAACGACGTTCAGTTTATAGAATACACATGTAATGCTATTGCTGTTCTATAAGCCGAAAGTCTATAAACCGAACGTCGTTCGGTTTATAGATTTTCGGCTTATACAGGGAGTGCAGAATTATTAGGCAAGTTGTATTTTTGAGGATTAATTTTATTATTGAACAACAACCATGTTCTCAATGAACCCAAAAAACTCATTAATATCAAAGAAGAATATTTTTGGAACTAGTTTTTAGTTTGTTTTTAGTTTTAGCTATTTTAGGGGGATATCTGTATGTGCAGGTGACTATTACTGTGCATAATTATTATGCAACTTAACAAAAAACAAATATATACCCATTTCAATTATTTCTTTTTACCAGTGAAACCAATATAACATCTCAACATTCACAAATATACATTTCTGACATTCAAAAACAAAACAAAAACAAATCAGTGACCAATATAGCCACCTTTCTTTGCAAGTACACTCAAAAGCCTGCCATCCATGGATTCTGTCAGTGTTTTGATCTGTTCACCATCAACATTGCGTGCAGCAGCAACCACAGCCTCCCAGACACTGTTCAGAGAGGTGTACTGTTTTCCCTCCTTGTAAATCTCACATTTGATGATGGACCACAGGTTCTCAATGGGGTTCAGATCAGGTGAACAAGGAGGCCATGTCATTAGATTTTCTTCTTTTATACCCTTTCTTGCCAGCCACGCTGTGGAGTACTTGGACGCGTGTGATAGAGCATTGTCCTGCATTAAAATCATGTTTTTCTTGAAGGATGCAGACTTCTTCCCGTACCACTGCTTGAAGAAGGTGTATTCCAGGAACTGGCAGTAGGACTGGGAGTTGAGCTTGACTCCATCCTCAACCCGAAAAGGCCCCACAAGCTCATCTTTGATGATACCAGCCCAAACCAGTACTCCACCTCCACCTTGCTGGCGTCTGAGTCGGACTGGAGCTCTCTGCCCTTTACCAATCCAGCCACGGGCCCATCCATCTGGCCCAGCAAGACTCACTCTCATTTCATCAGTCCATAAAACCTTCTAAAAATCAGTCTAGAGATATTTCTTGGCCCAGTCTTGACGTTTCAGCTTGTGTGTCTTGTTCAGTGGTGGTCGTCTTTCAGCCTTTCTTACCTTGGCCATGTCTCTGAGTATTGCACACCTTGTGCTTTTGGGCACTCCAGTGATGTTGCAGCTCTGAAATATGGCCAAACTGGTGGCAAGTGGCATCGTGGCAGCTGCACGCTTGACTTTTCTCAGTTCATGGGCAGTTATTTTGCGCCTTGGTTTTTCCACACGCTTCTTGTGACCCTGTTGACTATTTTGAATGAAACGCTTGATTGTTCGATGATCACGCTTCAGAAGCTTTGCAATTTTAAGAGTCAATAGGTCAAAAGAAGGACTTGACAGGCTCAGAAAAGTCAAAAATAGTGAGATATCTTGCAGAGGGATGCAGCACTCTTAAAATTGCAAAGCTTCTGAAGCGTGATCATCTAACAAACAAGCAGTTTCATTCAAAATAGTCAACAGGGTCGCAAGAAGCGTGTGGAAAAACCAAGGCGCAAAATAACTGCCCATGAACTGAGAAAAGTCAAGCGTGCAGCTGCCACGATGCCACTTGCCACCAGTTTGGCCATATTTCAGAGCTGCAACATCACTGGAGTGCCCAAAAGCACAAGGTGTGCAATACTCAGAGACATGGCCAAGGTAAGAAAGGCTGAAAGACGACCACCACTGAACAAGACACACAAGCTGAAACGTCAAGACTGGGCCAAGAAATATCTCTAGACTGATTTTTCGAAGGTTTTATGGACTGATGAAATGAGAGTGAGTCTTGCTGGGCCAGATGGATGGGCCCGTGGCTGGATTGGTAAAGGGCAGAGAGCTCCAGTCCGACTCAGACGCCAGCAAGGTGGAGGTGGAGTACTGGTTTGGGCTGGTATCATCAAAGATGAGCTTGTGGGGCCTTTTCGGGTTGAGGATGGAGTCAAGCTCAACTCCCAGTCCTACTGCCAGTTCCTGGAAGACACCTTCTTCAAGCAGTGGTACAGGAAGAAGTCTGCATCCTTCAAGAAAAACATGATTTTCATGCAGGACAATGCTCCATCACACGCGTCCAAGTACTCCACAGCGTGGCTGGCAAGAAAGGGTATAAAAGAAGAAAATCTAATGACATGGCCTCCTTGTTCACCTGATCCGAACCCCATTGAGAACCTGTGGTCCATCATCAAATGTGAGATTTACAAGGAGGGAAAACAGTACACCTCTCTGAACAGTGTCTGGGAGGCTGTGGTTGCTGCTGCACGCAATGTTGATGGTGCATACATCCCCCGGCTGCCCCCACTAGCCACCAGGGAGCAAGAAACAGGTGAGGGGGGACAGAATAACAAGGGGGGGTAGAGTAACGAGGGGAGGGGAGAGAGAAACAAGGGGAGGGAGGGGGGAAGAGACAGAAACAAAGGGAGGGGGCAGAGAGAAACAAGGGTAGGGAAGGGGGGAAGAGACAGACACAAGTTGAGCGAGGGGGGAGAAAAAGGGAGGGTGAGAGAGAGACAACACTAAGGGGGGGAGAGCGACAAATCTGGGGGCAAGGGAAAGAGAGAGGCAGCATTGTCATATAAAAGTAAATAAAAACAAGAAATGAATTTTTTTATATCATAATTTTTTTATTAAAAAAGCAATTTACATGTGAATATATACTAGACATGTGCATTCGTTTTCGGACGAATGCATTTTCGTCCGAAAATAGCATTTTCGTCCATTCGCCCGAAAAACGAAGAACGAAAATGCTAAGCTAACGAAAGCCGAATGAACGAATAGTTAATAAACGAAAATCATTCGTTCATTCGTAGTACTATTGCATTCTATAAGCCGAAATAGAGTCTGTTTATAGAATACAATAGCATTTAAATATACGGAGACAAAGTCTCCATTCATAATTTTCTGAATATAGACTCTGTCTCTGTATAGTTAAATGCCGACAGCCTATAAACCGAACGTTCGGTTTATAGACTTTCGGCTTATGTAATATATGTAATCCTATGGCTATTCTATAAACCGAACGTTCGGTTTATAGAATAGCAATAGGATTACATGTATTCCATAAGCCGAAAGTCTATAAACCGAATGTTCGGTTTATAGACTTTCAGCTTATAGAACACATGTAGTACTATTGCCTTTCTATGAACCGAACGAGAGCCCCATTCATAAGAATTTCTTATGAATGGGGCTCTCGTTCGGTTTATAGAAAGCCAATACTATTACATTGTATTCTATAAAACGAACAAATTAAAATTAACGAAACGAAAATAATGAACAAATTTCGTCTGAAACGAATGCAGTAATGAACGAAATTCGTTTTAGACGAAATAAATAACATTTTATTCCGAATGGACGAAAACGAAACGAAAATTTTAGTTTTGCACATGTCTATTCGAGAGTAGCTTTCATTTCTAACCACAAACTCAGATTTTAGTGAATAGATCAGATTTGGTACGCACCACTATACCTAACCTGCCCAGTGGGAACTACAGCTCTGACTGTTATCTCTGCTCCTTAGATCATTAATTTATATGTGTCCTATTTCATTACCTATGATTAGTATATATATTTGTTCCAGCTACCATGACCTTTTTTTTCTAGCAAGTACCATATTGTCTTTCTTTGCAAAAGAAATCCATTTTTATAATAAATTAAACTCTCCCTTTAAGTAAACAGTAAAATGTTATTTATTTATTTATGAATAGAGTTGAGCGGACACCTGGATGTTCGGGTTCGGCAGGTTCGGCTGAACTTCGGAAAAAAGTTCGGGTTCAGAGTCATACTTGACCCCGAACTTGACCCCGAACCCAAACCCCATTGAAGTAAATGGGGACACAAACTTTTGGCCACTAAAATTCCTCTAAAAAAAGTCCTGGAAAGGGCTAGAGCGCTGCAAAAGGAATTAACATGTGGGTAAGAGTAGGACAAGTGCCCTGCAAACACATATGGATAGGGAAATAACTTAAAAAAACATAAAATACATACAAATTAAAAATACAGCTGGGCCATAAAATAGCACTTGATGGAATCTTTGATTTTAGCTTTGGAAGAACATAAATCTAAATCTAAAGCATGGCTTCCAGGAAGGTCGACAGCATTATCCATTTGAGAGAGGGTTGGATTGTAGCGGCGCTGGAGGAGGAGGAGGTAGCCAGAATTTTTCAAAGTGCGCTGTAAGCACAGTATTTGATGGTTCTATTTGACTCAGATATGAAGTGCACCGCAAGAAACAAATGTACTATTTAGCACCCAAAACTATTAGAATTTTTCAAAGTGCGCTGTCAGCACAGTATTTGACGGTTCTATTTGACTCTCAGATGTAATACATGTAGTGCTATTGCTATTCTATAAACCGAAATAGAGTCCCCATTCATAAGAATAGGTCAATTGCTATTGCTATTCTATAAAAAGAAAGTCTACAAATAGAATGTCTTTCGGTTTATAGACTTTCGGCTTATGGAATACATGTAATACTATTGGCTTTCTATAAACCGAATTAGAGTCCCCATTCATAAGAAATTCTTATGAATGGGGACTCTAATTCTGTTTATAGATAGCCAAAAGTCTATAAACCGAACAACATTTCGGTTCGGGTTCGCTTAACACTATTTATGAAACATTTCTATTTTGTATAATTTTTGAATGGCACTAAAAATAATACAAAAAATAAAGACATGGAGGAAATAATTTAGTGAAGCTGCTGCTCCAATAAGCTGTTCCTGCAACAGTGTATTTCTCCTAGTGATATGTCAGTCATGTAAGAAGGGAGGAGGGAAAACATCTGTGTATGGAATGTGAATGAAAATGCTAATGTGAATGTGAACAGTAAGGAAGTATTACACTGTAGTAGGAGGTAGGAAGCACAAGATGTCAGCACTGTAATACAAGAAAGAGCACAGATCATGCTGAATATTTATAAGTTTTGTTCCAGCAAATTAGACTAATCTAAAATATAAGTATTAGGGAAAATCTTTTATATGGAAACGTTTTATATTTAGAGTTCAAGCACTTAAATATTTTTTTCACTAGAAATATTTTATCATTATAATATTAAACTTTTATGTCATGGAAAATCTTCCTCTTATGCGATTATACTATCATCCTGTATGAGGGTAAAGTGGAAATGTACAACCAGGTGAATATGTTGATGAACTCACAAACACGTGGCATTAAGGCATCTCAATAAAGCTCATGGTTCTTGATGGAACATTTTTTTATAGATCTGGAAAAAGAATAATAACACACATAACCAGTACTGGAGAAATGGATTCTTCTAGGTCCCTTGCTGAGGGAAAACTTACAAGAAGGTGCTGTATCCAAACAATTGGATATAGAATGTCTTTGTTGTCCCCCACTTGCAGTGGAATCAACAGTTGCAAGGCATTGCAGGGTTTGAAGTATAGTTGAATGATTGACATTTTCCAACTCAGTAACGTTGGCCTTAAGTTTGCAATTCGCTTGTCAATTTACTGTAATTCCCTCTTCCAAGAACAAAGCCCTTTTTATGTTCCTGATCTAGTTTGATTTTCCAGTATTGGTCTCTGTGACTATGTCTCCTCCTGACTTTTTTGTTTGCCTGCTCCATCTGCACCTTTCCTTTGGTAGTCATCTTGACTGTGACTACCTGAACCAAGGGTGTTCTCTTCCATTAGGATTCCCCTATACATATGTTACAGGATAATGCATTTTATGTTTATTCATTACTTTAAAAAAAAAAATTAAATAAGATTTATTTTAGAGGTGTCACTCACCCAATCCCCTCACATCGCTTGTCACCTCACGCCGTCATAGCTCTCATGTTGTTACCGCAGCCATGTTTTTGGAGTCAGGAAGTCACTAGTGACTTCTGGAGACATTTTTCATCTACGGTGGCCATGTTTTTGGAGTCTGTTTGCTCTCTATACAGACTTCAAATAGATGCAGGGCCGTCTTTAACGCGGGGCAAACGGGGCAGCTGCCCTGGGCCCATTTACTCCTGGGGGGCCCCAAGGCAGCTGTCCCGTGGGCCCCCAGCCCCTGCTGCCGCGTTCACAGCGCATTGCGCTTGTGAACGCTTTTTTCCGGCAAGCCGCATCCGATGGATGCGACGGCGAAAAAAAAAAAAAACTGACACCGGATGTGACGTCGCGTCACATCCGGTTTCTGTTTCCCTCCTCCGTGCAAGAGGGAAGACTGCACGGAGGAGACATCCGGCGGGGGACACGGAGCAGCTTCATGTAAGTACGGGGGGGGGTCTGGCTGGCACAATATTCCTGGTATCTGATTGGCACAATATTACTGGGCATCTGATTGGCACTATATTACTGGGCATCTGACTGGCACTATATTATTGGGTATCTGATTGGCACTATATTCCTGGGCATCTGACTGGCACAATATTACTGGGCATCTGATTGGCACTATATTACTGGACATCTGATTGGCACTATATTACTGGGCATTTGACTGGCACTATATTACTGGGCATCTGATTGGCACTATATTACTGGGCATCTGATTGGCACTATATTACTGGGCATCTGACTGGCACTATATTACTGGGCATCTGATTGGCACAATATTACTGGGTATCTGATTGGCACTATATTACTGGGTATCTGATTGGCACTATATTACTGGGTATCTGACTGGCACTATATTACTGGGCATCTGATTGGCACAATATTCCTGGTATCTGATTGGCACAATATTACTGGGCATCTGCTTGGCACTATATTACTGGGTATCTGATTGGCACAATATTACTGGGTATCTGATTGGCACAATATTACTGGGCATCTGATTGGCACTATATTACTGGGTATCTGATTGGCACTATATTACTGGGCATATGATTGGCACAATATTACTGGGCATCTGATTGGCACTATATTACTGGGTATCTGATTGGCACTATATTACTTGGCATCTGATTGGCACTATATTACTGGGCATATGATTGGCACTATATTACTGGGTATCTGACTGGCACTATATTAATTGGCATCTGATTGGCACTATATTACTGGGCATCTGATTGGCACTATATTACTGGGCATATGATTGGCACTATATTACTGGGTATCTGATTGGCACTATATTACTGGGTATCTGACTGGCACTATATTACTTGGCATCTGATTGGCACTATATTACTGGGCATCTGATTGGCACTATATTACTGGGCATCTGACTGGCACAATATTACTGGGCTCTGGCTGGCACAATATTACTGGGCTCTGATTGGCACAATACTGGGCTCTGGCTGGCACAATATTACAGGCATCTGACTGGCATAATATTACAGGCATCTGACTGGCACAATATTACAGGCATCTGACTGGCACAATATTCCTGGCCTCTGACTGCACACTATTACAGGCATCTGACTGGCATTATATTACAGGCATCTGGCTGGCACTATATTACTGGGCATCTGGCTGGCACAATATTACTGGGCATCTGGCTGGTACAATATTACTGGGCATCTGGCTGGCACAATATTACTGGCCTCTGACTGCACACTATTACAGGCATCTGACTGGCATAATATTACAGGCATCTGACAGGCACCATATTCCTGGGCTCTGACAGGCACAATATTCCTGGGCTCTGACTGGCACACTATTACAAGCATCTGACTGGCATAATATTACAGGCATCTGACTGGCATAATATTACAGGCATCTGACTGCCACAATATTACAGGCCTCTGACTGGCACAATATTCCTGGCCTCTGACTGCACACTATTACAGGCATCTGACTGGCATAATATTACAGGCATCTGACAGGCACCATATTCCTGGGCTCTGACAGGCACAATATTCCTGGGCTCTGACTGGCACACTATTACAAGCATCTGACTGGCATAATATTACAGGCATCTGACTGGCATAATATTACAGGCATCTGACTGGCACAATATTACAGGCATCTGACTGGCACAATATTCCTGGCCTCTGACTGCACACTATTACAGGCATCTGACTGGCATAATATTACAGGCATCTGACAGGCACCATAGTCCTGGGCTCTGACAGGCACAATATTCCTGGTATCTGACTGGCACAATATTCCTGGTATCTGACTGGCACAATATTATTGGAATCTGACTGGCACAATATTATTGGTATCTGACTGGCACAATATTACTGGTATCTGACTGGCACATTATTACTGGGCTCTGACTGGCACAATATTGCAGGCATCTGACTGGCACAATATTACTAGGCTCTGACTGGCACAATATTACTGGGCTCTGACTGGCACAATATTACTGGCATCCGAAAGTTACAATATTACTGGCATCTGAATGGCACAACAATTATGGCATATGTGTGTGTGTGTGTGGGGGGGGGGGTAACATTGCGATGGATGGCGGGATTGCATGCAGGGGAGGGGGCAGGGTCCAGGGGGCCCAAGCAAATGCTTGCCCAGGGTCCAATCACTATTAAAGACGGCCCTGAATAGATGCATTCATTTTTGTTTTATTTTCGGTTTTACTTTCTTTCTATCACTTGGGAACCTCTTCTATTGCAATATATATGCATATATATGTTAGTGTTCTGTATTCTTTTTGTTTTTTCCTGTTCCTCCCTCCTGACACACCCATCTCCTTCTCCATTGTTCTATGCTAATTACTTCCTATATTTATTCACTTGTTCAATCGTTTTCTAGTTGCCTGTGCAAAGAGTTCTCTCTATTTTTGGGCTATTGTTATATTTTTGTCTGACTTCTGATTGACTTCTGATATTGACCCTTGGCTTGTTTTTTGACTCTGTTTTTGATCTCCGCCTGCATCGACCCCGGATAGTACCTTGACTTCATTTGATCTCTGCCTGCCTCGAATCCTCAGCCTGTTTTTGACTTTGCTTGACTTCTGCCTGCCTCAACCCCCTGGCTTGTTCCTTGACTCCGCTTGTTCTCAGCCTATTTATATCATCAACCTGTTCCAGTCTGTCTTGTCTCCTGTGCTGCTCAGAGTACTCCAGCAACCCATTCCTGGTTACCTCTAGGTTGTACTTGTGCCGCACAAGCCCCTGGAAAAACATTACCCTGGGCTCAACCTTCGGGTACATATTTGTCAGGGTGAACACCACAAAGTACTTCCCAAGAGGTGATCTTGCAACAAGGGTCCCTCCTCCTGGGTGTCACTGGTACACCGTAACAAGAGGACTGTACCTCTGTTTAGTTTTTATATTTTTGACTGCCACTTCACATTTTGTAGCCTCCACTGCAATTTTACCAAATTATTTTTATTTAATAGACAAGAATTATGAACACAAAAATGAAGGGATTTTATTTAAAATATATTTAGTGAATTACAGTATAAATATAATTGTGATAAATTCTTTGCCACATGATTATATAAATATTTACATACACCAGCCTAGCGATTATTTTACATTCATTAATATATCAGTTATTTATCTAGTGTCATGTGTTTAAATTTGAACAATGATACATTTTGATTAAAATACAGAAAACATGTTACATATGAAGATAAATATAAAAATAAAATGTGATTCTTTCAATCATCTAGTGGCATTTAAATGACTGCGCATTTAAATAAGATACTTTTACATTTTTCTTCTAAACATACTTTTTTTTGTGATGTTTTCTTTGGAACTAACCTGTCAAACACGACCTTAGGTGGCAACCAGGTAAATACACCCACACACACACGGTAAACCAAATGCTCAGTAACAGACACTAAAGGCATTGTCATTAAATGGACACTGCTACAGTAAAATTTAAGTTATTGTTGAATACAAATAGAAACTTAAAAACATCAGTAAAAACGGTTTGATGACAAGGGAAGGGTCAATAGAAGGAAGCAGTGAATATATAGCGGGCCCCGGAACTGGGCAGTTCAACAATGTCTCCATCTTTTGTTATTCATTTGGGTGCTAACAGTGAGATAATAATGATGTGATATTGTATCCAGGGCTATCTGGTAAGTTCTTTTTTATGTATACATTATTTTTTTTTATTTCACAGGTGTCATAAGTGCAAAAACAAACCATATTGTTGAATATTTCAGGAAAAATTGCTCTGTCTGCTCCATCCAAAGCCCAACTAATAGTGGCTCTAGATATGGGGTAACATATTTTGTAACCTGGTTGATATCATTTTAGGTAAAGCATTTATGTTCTGATGAAGATCTTTTTTCATGAATCGGCGGGGGAATTTCAAGCATTTCCTTGCCAATTCCCTGTAGTTCACTTTTTCCTGAATAAAGTCTTATATGAAACCATCTAAGGCTTCAACAGTGGATTTATTCATGGTGCGTGAGGTTTGGGAAGATGTGATGTATTTGACGCATGTCTTACCTCCATCTTTAATGATATGTTTATGCATTTGTGTTATACCTACAGTTATCCTTGGAGAACTTCTTTTACCTTGTGGCTAACAAATACAAAACCTATCCTTCGTTTGACAATAGATATTGTATGACCATTAATAAATGCATTTTAACAGTGTACTTTACATAATACGTTAGTGGGTGTCACCTTCTTTAATGTTCTTATGTTAAAGGCCTGCATGTTTCTCACGATCACATTTCATATCTTGCAGGAATGATGATTATTTGGTAATGACAGACGAGGACTCTGAAATTAAAAACAAGTACACTGGAAATCTCAGTGAAGCAATCATGTGAACAGGACACATAATTAAGATGGAAAATATACTTCACTAAAACAATATATATAAAGCTGACAAAGACAAATCTACCTGAAAAACAAAAGCTTCTGCAGACAAAAAAAAACAATAATTTACAGTCAGGCCAGACAACCACATCTGTTCTTATAAAGCATCCTGTGACAAACCTCTCAGGAAACTAACAAGAGACTTTAGGAAACAGAACACAGTGCCATGATGATTGGCAGTCAGATAAAAAAAAAAAGGCACCAACATTCCAAGAAAAGAAAGGATAACTGGGTACCACTGGTGGTCACTTACTAATGCCAAGTTTAGGTTGTACACAAGAGACCAAGACAACTTTAAAGGTGAAAGACTTTATGGTTGAAAGACTTCCTTAGTCTGCTTCAGACAGCACCCCAACTTAAATCAACTAATGTTAAGGAATATCCAGAATAAAACCAAAAAGAATGCCACATATTCCTACCTACAATAGAGGTGTAAAACCTATGCACACATTTACACTATGGATAAGGTGCCTATACCAAACTCATATTTACATCAGATCAGTGGTGACCTCATCTTCTAATCATACAATGGAATATACCTCATTGTGTCCAGCTTCCCTCTGTGTGGTTGAAACAGGCCAACCATTACATATAAGGTTTAATGGGAGAACCTTTTTGCAAAAATGGACACAGTATTGGGGAAACTAGGCTGACAATATTTATAGGACTGTTTGGAACTCAGCGGGAGAAATATATTTACATTTTACCCATTGTGGATCATCTTGTACAACAGACCTCCTGAGTCCCACTAGAAGTGTTAATAACTTTGACACCTCATTCCTCTACCACTGACTGGTCAAAATAGGTCTAGACTCAGTTAATTTTACCTGTTTCCATTCTTAACAATGCAATGTGTGCTTGTATTTTAACATTTATTTGATTAACATGACTGAAAATGAGCCCTAAGAAGTCTTGAAAGCTTGCACTTTAAAACGCCTTGTTAGCATATATAGGTATCAACTTGATGCTACTTGCCTTTCTAGTGTGCTTTTAAATGCAGGGAAGTGGAAGATAGATATGTACAAGGGTAGCAGAGGAACAGTTGCCCCCGGTACCCCTGTAATTTGGCTCAATGGGCTGGAGTTGCACCACCTTTCACTTCTAAATACCCCTGTGTACAGCACTTTCTATCTTTCTCTACAATTGATTTTGCCTGTCTATCAAACCCTGTACCTTATCTGTCTTGCCTTATCTTGTCTATACCTTATTGTGTCTAGCTTTGATAATGAATGGGTCTAATGAAGTTACACTATTGTCCACTAAATTGTTTTTGTCCTCGGCCAAACGTTGCCAGCCCTCCCCTGAAAATCTACCATAAAAGGCATGCTATTGTTACGTCTTCTACTATTTGCCTAAATCTATAACATTAAAAAATCAATATAGTCTAGTTACTTAATAATCCAGGCTGTGGTTATGTTTTATTTCAGTTATGCCCATAGAATGACTCAACAAACCTCATACCTAGAAAGGACCTATTTGGACATGATTCAAAATACATTGCAATTTAGTAAATACAATAAATACAGAGAATGTGCAGATTAGGTTGTAGGTATAGGACCCATGTATGAAACACAACAATATATTTGTTTTTTTCAATAAATGTTTATAAACTAACTTTGTTTGTGGTTTATTGCTCTTGGAATTCCAAAAGAACCTTCAGCAATCACATCTTCCATTCTAAAAGAGAAGCAGACATGGCAAATAAGTATTAATGTGTAATAACCTCATTGGTATAAACCTGATGATAACGATGGACCCTGCCATCAATGCAAGGAAGGTATTCCAACACATTGGGAATCTTCTTACCTGATCTCTTCCTCATCCATTAGTATATTGTATGTTTTTATTTCCATTTCCAAGAGGTCCTTTAGATAATTTAGTATTCGACTGTCAGAAGACAATCGTTCACCTTTTGCTTTTATCTTTGTAAGTTCTTCCTCTCGCTTACATATAGCTTCTTGAATATTCTGCAGATGTGTGGAGTATCTTGACACTGTCTCATTTAGTGTATCCTCCTGAACAAATTTCTGTTGTTACAATAAAAACAAAAGATACTTTTAGCTGGCAGAAAAAGACACTTTGTGATCATTGTGGGATACTGAACATTTATTAGCTAACAAGGCAGATTAGGTTAACTGAAATGGGTGAGATAGTCATTTGAAACAGAACGAAAGCAGATATTTTAAATACTTTTTTTTTCTTGCCAAGGAAGAACCAATGGACAAGAACCTGCAAGCTACTTTTACAGAGCTGTCACTGCAAGCATGTGATTGGCTGAAATAAGAAAAAGTGTTAGAACAATTAAATGGTGTTAAGGTAGACAAAGCCCTGGGGCCAGATGGTAAACATCCATGGGTACTTAAAGAGTTAAGGCAGGTCCTGGCCAGACCATTATTCTTGTCATGTGATGCCCATATTTAAATCCCACCCAGGCAATTACAGACCTGTGAGCATGACATCTGTGGTGGGGAAACTGTCTGAAGGGTTGCTAAGGAAATATATTCAAGATTGCATATTGAACAGGAATTTAATTAGCAGGAGCCAACATGGATTTGTGAAAGACAGATCTTATCGTACTAACTTAATTGCATTCTATGAAGAACTGAGTATTGACATATGAGAGGAAGATACCGTATTTGCTCGATTATAAGATGACCCTGATTATAAGACGACCCCCCAAACTTTGGATATTCCATTAGGAAAAAAACTAAAAGCCTGAATATAAGACTACCCTATAGGAAAAAAGTTCAACTTGTATATATTCACATGTAAACTGCTTTTTTAATAAAAATTATGATATCAAAAAATGTATTTCCAGTTTTTATTTCTTTTTATGTGCCAATGCTGCCTTTCTCTTTCCTTGCCCCCATTTTTCTCTCTCTCTCCTCCCCTTAGTGTTGTCTCTCTCTCCCCCCCTTGTCTCTGTCTCTTCCAACCCCCTCCCTCCCCTTGTCTCTGTCTCTTAACCCCCTCCCTCCCCTTGTCTCTGTCTCTTAACCCCTTCAATCCCCTTGTCTCTGTCTCTTAACCCCCTCCCTCCCCTTGTCTCTGTCTCTTAACCCCCTCCCTCCCCTTGTCTCTGTCTCTTAACCCCCTCCCTCCCCTTGTCTCTTTCTCTTAACCCCTTGTCCCTGTCCCCCATGTCTTTCTACCCCCTCCCTCCCTCCCTCCCATTTACCTTTTTCTTGGTCCCTGGTAGCTAGTGGGGGCAGCCGGGGGATGTCTGCACGATACGTGCAGACATCCTCCATGCTGCCCGACACGGCAGTCTATTATGATGGACAGCTGGTCCGTCATAATAGACTGCCGTGTCGGGCAGCATGGAGGATGTCTGCACGTATCGTGCAGACATCCCCCAGCTGCCCAATTCTCCCTGGTGGCTAGTGGGGCAGCGGAGGATGTCTGCTCGATGAGCGCAGACCTCCCCTGCTGCCGCCCGGCACGACCGCCGGGGCTTCTATGACGAAGCCGGAAGTACCCGGCTTCATCATAGAAGCCCCGGCGGTCGTGCCAGGCGGCAGCAGGGGAGCCTGCGCTCATCGCGCAGAATTTAAAGGGACTGTTCTATTTTATTGCCAAACAAAACCCCAATATGTTCAGCAACTTCCCCTGAGTATAGCGGTACCCCACATGTATAGGTGTGCTAGGTTTATGTGGCAGGTACAGGGCAAAATTTAGGATATGGTTATTGCAGCTTTAAAACGTGTATTTATTATTTAATACTTGTGACTACAATTCCTTTCATGCTCAGCCAGCCAAGAGCTACCGTAGCAGAATAGGAAATGTAGTCTATAGTAGGAAGCACCGATTTTTGCTATCCTTGCTATCCTGCGGCTGCATGGATCAAATATTCAGCTGCTGCGGGCCCCTATCTACTGCTGGGGGCCAATGCAAAGCACTGGCCCCACTAGCAGTCTTTTTTTTTAAATAAAATATCCCTAGAGGACCACAGACAGACATAACATAACATGTCACCACAGACAGACATAACATGTCATTGGTCCTCTACGGAACAACTTCTTATTTGTATATAATTTATTATTATTATTTTTAATTTTTTTATTTATTTAATTTTTATTTTTTTTTTATTTTTTAGTACAAACCCTAATTCTCACTCTAGGATTAGGGTTTTGATGAACTCTAACCCTAACCCAAGAGTTAGGATTAGCACAATAGGAAAAAAAAAAGTAAACATTTTATTTTTATTTTTTATTAAAGAAATCCTTTGGGGGGCTGGTTGTTACTGGGGGGGGAGGCAGGGGGAGACTTCACACACTATATTTAGTCTCTCTCTGCCCCACGATCTCCGTGGAGCAGGGAGAGACTATAGCTGTCAAAGCAGGCACCTGCTTTGACAGCTATTAACATCCGGGCGCTGTGATTGGCTGTCACAGTGCCCGGATGTTTTCCGGGGGGGTCCTCAACCGACATGGCTGAAGTGTCTCGGTATCGAGACACTTAGCCATGTCGTTGGTAGCGCGATCGCGGTATGCCAGCGTGCATACCGCGATCAGACCTGCATGACGGTCCTGGACCGTCATCGGTCACGAAGGGAGTTTTTCCCCATGACGGTCCAGGACCGTCATCGGTCGCGAAGGGGTTAAAGATCCAAGACAAAAACGTTTTGGACTACAAAGGACATTTTGTCACAACCTGCATACATTAAAACCCCCCACAAAGGGCATAAATCATGTCCTTATTGTTGGAGATAATGTGGAAACACCTAACTAAACACAAATCAGATTTAAACCAAACTCAAGCAACCATCAACTTCCAGTTCTAAAACTTAACCCTTAAATCAAGACATGTCTCGTACCATGTTGTCCATGCATGGATGACAGAGAAATACAGAGCAGACATGACCTTGGAGCTCTCTATCCCATGCTATATTCCCAGCTAGAGTCTCATCTGTGGAAGATGTCTGTCTACCAATGCACCAATGCATTTAGAAATGAAAAGTCCCAGCACACTAAATCAGGTTAGAAATTGCCCTTCATGCCAGTCCCCAGTCACCTGCTTACAAGCATCACAAGATAAATTACAGGACACCCAGTGCAGGACAGCTCCATGTTACCATTCCATGCAGAACTTCCATCTGAATCTCCAGCTCCTGTAATTTCTGGCTCAATTTAAACACTTCCTTCCTTTGGCTGCACAGAAAGTCTTTGTGTGTTGTATTCTGAGAAATGGATTCCCTGGACTAGAACAAATAACACCAACGATTAATTAATGTCTATCACCAGTTAATCATTAGTAACAATTTAATACAAAGAAATCAGATGTAAACCTGAGAACATTATTCTTTTCTCTTGTCTGTCCCATGAGCGAGCAATGTGGAGCAAATAAGTTATTTTATTTTTATTATTACATCAGAACTATTCTAATTATGTGGTCTATAATACTGTCTTGATGTAGTCTTTGAATTACACACACGTTATTGTTTATTACAGTATTCCTTTACGAATGCTATCCTGAAGAACAGATAAGTGAAATAAGTGCAAATTTATTGTGGCCATACATAATGCATACTTTCTCTCTTATGTGCCCTATAGACACCGATCAGCCATAACACTGACTGGTGGTAAGCCGGCAGAGGAAGTGTGATGCTTTGGCCAATGTTTTGCAGGTAAACATTGGTTCATGTCACTCATGTGGATGTTAATTTAACACGTACCAAGTTCCTAAGCATTGTTGCAGACCATTTACACCCTTTCATGGAAACTGTATTCCCTGATGGTATTGACCTCTTTCGGCAGGATAATGCACCCTGCCACAAAGCGAAAATGATTCAGGAATGGTTTGAGGAGCACAACAATGAGTTCAAGGTGTTGACTAAGCCTCTAAATTCCACAGATCTCAATCCAACTGAGATGTGCTGGACAAACAAGTCCGATCCATTGAGGCCCCACTTCACAACTTACTGGACTTAAAGCATTTGGACTTAAAGCATTTTGCTGCCATCTCTTGGCAGCAGATACCATAGCACACCTTCAGAGTTCTAGTGGAGTTCATGGCTCAACAGGTAATGGTTGTTTTGGCAGCAAAAGGAGAGCTACACAGTATTAGACAGGTGGTCATAATGTTATGGCTGATTGGTGTATATCTTGTATAACACATATATATATATATATATATATATATATATAGATTTTTGTTGAAATGCCGTCATGCCATAAATTACCAGGAACCAGTTAGCCTGACTAACTTTTTAATACCTAGAGTATTTTACCTTATTCGAAATCCAGGCTTCAGTATTCTTCTGATGGTGTCCTGCCATGACCTGGTATTGCTCTCTCATTTTGGACAGAGCTTTAGAAAGCTCACTTGCCTTCATACTATTCAATTCCACATGCACGTGACATGCCAATTTCCCTTGAAAACCTTTTAAATCCTGTTTTGGGATAAAAAAGTAACTACAGTTAATAGTTTGGGCACAGTATCGATTCCGCAATTAAAAAAGTTATTGGATAAAAACAAAAGAAGGGTGTAATGTCCTCGGGCCTGCTGTACAAGGAATATGGCTGTTCTAAACCATAGCTGCCAAAAATCCCAGATGTCTACATTTTTGGGAGTTTTGTCTCATAAAAATGGGATCTGTACAGGCATGAAGACATGCACATCTAAATGGGGACAAATTGAGCTCCAGACATGTGTTAGATGTATGTAGTGGCTTTTACAATGTCAAGCTGCCTTGTTTAGTGTTGCTTACAGTGGCCTAGGTGAAGTACTTATTGGATGCACTGTATTTGTAATACTTTAATAAGACACCATTTACATGTGGCACTGACCCAACCACCTCGAAACCAGGGAAGAAACAAAAATAAAGATATCTCTGGGCTACCAGATATGTATATAAACAACTCTCTTTACTTAAGTTAAAGTCCATATATTAACCATATAATCATTAATAATCAAAATAATTTGTCATTTATGGATGGGGTATATACCTTTCTATAGCCTGACTACTACAAAACTGTTTAAAAAGTTACTAACCATTTTGGGACTATTCTGAAAATAGCCAAAGTCCTCCCAAAATGAAATAAATAATTATATTTGCCAGTTTCCAGGCCCCAAGGAAAGGGAATATTTTATCATATGTGGGCCAGGACAAGTAGCCCTAGACCCCCAATATATTTAATGGGTGCTGGGAACCATTTGGCCTAGTTTTTCATAGTGGGGTTACTTGCCCGTGCCCCTGATATATTATATAGGGGCTTGGAACCACTTTGCCAGTTCCTTTAATTTTAATTGTGCCAGTGTGTTTTTTGTTTTGTTTTTTTTTAATCACAGTTTGCTGGCCCTGGGAAAAGTGGGCATTTTAAAAAAAAATAACTTTTTAAAATTTTATTTCAATCCTCCAGATTAGATCTGGAGAATTGAAATGCCCGAAATGTGTCTATTTTAGCCAAACTCCCAGTATGTTCAGGATTGATTGGGGCATATTGGATAGCCAAAAACCTATGGTTTTCATCACAAAAATGTTCTGATCTGAATACCTCTGATACTTATGTTTCGAAACGGCAAGAACTGCCAGTTCAGATATGAATTGAGGAATATTGTGTAGTCATGTTTCAAGGTTTTGTTTGATTCGCCTCTTATGCCCGATCTGAATCCAATTCGGGATGGATATTTCATATTGAGTAGACCCTTAGGTGTTTGAAAATAATATATTACAAATAAAGAGAGACTGTATAAAATACATACTACTAAAAAGGCTCTCAGTAGAAGATAACACACTATATATTAAAAGTAACTCTTGATGAATCCTAAGTCACCTCCTTGTGGTCTCTTTGGAGGCTTTGAAGTTCATGTGTCAGGATCTGCACCTCGGTCTCTAGATATCCTTTTTGCATTTCAAGATCACTGTTAGTTGTCTTCAGTTCTTTGACATCTGCGGCTATAGACCGCTGTAAGGTTAACTCCGATTCATACCTTAAATGGAACATCAAGAGTAGATTGATGGTTAAGTATATGCCTATCCATTTTAATTCTTAAATATTTATATATATATATATATATATATATAGTATATACATATTCTACAATAATCTTGCCTACATTAAAATATGTCCTTGAGTTTGGTTCTATAATATTTAGGGGTTGGCTTCTGTCTCATTAAATGTTATCATGGAGCAGTTAGCGTCTCTGTAATTTTTTGAGCACTTTTTGTATGAGAAACTTGAAATATTTACAGTCCAACATGAAAAGTAGATTGTAAATCCTTCAAAATGTGTATTTTACATGTTATTTCTGTAGTGCTGATTCTCCTTGATTATCTATACAGTATGTGTGTTTTCCTCTGTAAAGTATAATGCAAATTTAAAAAATAAATTAGATGTGAACTAAAATACTCCAATGCTCCAGGATCTAGGGATTACCCAGTTGTGTTTAAATAAGAATATGTATAAAACCTGATGTGGTTCCCTAAGCATTAGGAAAACATAACTGGGTAATCCCTAAATCCTGGACTATCGGTGGTCCTGGAGGACAAGTTTGAAAAGCACTGCTCTAGGTAATTGAAAAATCCAGGCCTAGATGTTACCACACTACCAGACATGGTAGTATGCAATTTCTTCTACTGCTGTCAGTCAATAAACACCCTCACCAATAACAAAGATGTAGCCAGAGAGAAAATATTGCACAGACAACATTAAGGGTCAATACAGACAAATTCAAGCATACTTTATCAGAAATTGTGTTACTTATGTCATCGGAGCGCAAGTATCAACATTCTGTGTTTTAGGATGCTGGGACAATAGTTTAAAATATAGCTCAGACATGGGTTTACTGATACAGACGAGGACACTTCAAAACATTATTAGCGCTTTCTAAAACATAGCATTTAAAAATAACCTAGTGCTGAAAGTTTACTAGCCTTGCAATTATTGTTCATTTGTATAGAATTATAAAAACTAGATATATTTGCGTGATTTTTCTAATCTTGAATGGTAAATATGAAAACACTAATGAAGACACTGATGAAGAGTGTCTTAAACAGGACCAAGTCATTGAAGGAAAGCATTATGGGTAATGAGATGTAAGAAGAATATTAGTTATTTATTCATATTTCCTTTGATGAACTCTACCATCGCAGGTTTGCATAAACGTAGCCCTCTTCTATAAATAGAATTCTACAGTTATAGTTAAGTTAAGTGATTGTTTGCATATCCAAATATTGTTAAGCCTTTTGACATTTTATAACTTGCCTTTATGTATTTGTGTAACATGCTGAAAGTCACTCTTCTGTTTCTTGTTTACTAACACACACAAAATGGAAGTACATACTATAAAAATGGTTCTCCTTTCTTTGTTTGCCTTGTGTATTGTTCTCATAGTAGCTCCATTCTCTCTTGTGGTCTTTTAAATTCCACACAATATATGCTTTCTAACGCTCTACACACCTTTGGTCACACAGATTGATCATGCACAACCCTCCTTGTGTATGACAGAGCAAGTGATGTAACTGATCTCTCTGAGAAATAAGGACGTAAACAATACTCACTTTGATTTAAAGCCATCTGCTGCTAGTTTTGTGTTTTCAATGTTCAAGCAAAGTTCAACATTGGCAACTTTTGCTTCATTTATCTTTAAAGAAAATAAAACATGTTTTACTCATTATGGGAATATTGGCTCCTGTAAAAGGTACTTATCAGCATTGTTATAGAATATTGCAACCTACAACTGTTTTCATATCACTATTCCAAAGGCAAGACTTTGACTCTATATCTATATCTATAAACACAAGTAGTGTTTTAGCTGTCATTAGACTGACACATATGTGGTGTTTAGTTACTTAAATAGTTACAGTATTGACATCATATAAAAATAGTAATCAGTATGTTGTCACAAAGTATGATCATATGAACAAATTAGAGTTGTACAGGCCTAGTACGGATACAAATGCATCCTTCTATAACATACAAAATTACATACCTTCCAAGGCATCAAATGACGAAAGAGAAAGACTTGTGTTTTAGGGGAGTGGGTAATGGGTGTGACCAGATAGGTAGCAATTCCCTACCTCCTAACTTCTGCCCCTCGAGTATCGGGACACAGAGAGAGGAGCTTGGGTGGTCGAGAGACACCAGAGAATAAGAGCGGGACTAGTCCCAAATCCCGCTGTCCCGCCGAACTCTCACACAAACATACTCACTAATACGCACTCACACTAATAAACACAAGCACACTCTCACATATACACTCAGTAATACATACACACACTCTCACGCATAACCTAAAGTAAACTAAAAACTAACCAAAGACAGATCCGCTAACCCTGACTAATTCATCTGAATTCCTGAAACCCTAACCTAACCGTGTTCGACTTCGATTTCTCAAATGAACTTCGGTGTAATTCCAATTATCCAAATTGAGTTCACAAAAGGAAAATTCCATCAGCACCCAAGTCTAGTGCCAAGTTAGGGCAGAAAAATAATTAAACCTTTACCCCCTAAAATAGTCTTTGCAGAAAGATTTGCACAAAATGGGAGACTGTGCAAGCAAGTGGCAAATGAGGTCCAAAATAGATAAATGTAAATGTATGCATAATGGGAAAAATAATAACAACATATACTTGAAATGGTATCTACCTGGGAAAAACTACTAATTAGAAGGATTTAGCAATAATTGTAGACAACAAACTATCAAATATAATAGATGCCTTCACAAAGTTTCTGGATTTTTTTTCTTTTTTTTTTTTTTAGAAAAGGACATACAGGGTTATCAACAATAGAACATGTTTTAATATTTTATACCTTTTTGGTCCAAGGAGACATTTAATTGCCTTTTTGAGTCAAGAAGGAATTTTGCCCCCTAAGCGGCAAAATTTGAAATAGTTTACTTGGGTTTTATATTTATTTGGTTTCTATTGCATTAAAAGCCAGAATGATAGGTAGAAGGGTTGATCTTGATGGACTTGGGTCTTTTTTCAACCTAAGTAACTAACTAAAAAAATTAAAAAGAAAAATCACCTGCACTGAAAAAAATAAGGAATAATAATACAAATTAAACAGGGGAGAAAAAAAATTGTGAAAACATAAAAATTAAAAAAGTGACAAAAATGGTTAATAAAGGGGGGAGAAAAATCAGTCAACATTTTACTCATACACTAGAGTCTTATCACAAGAAAAATTTAGGATATAAGATAGAAAAGAAGGAATTTAATACAAAAAAAAAGAAGAATAAATTGGTAAAATAATGGTGGTAAAAGAAGTAGAATAAAACTCTTCTCTGTAATGAGCTGTTGCTTTACAGTTGCTGACACCTGTCTGGGCAGGATGGGTGTCAGGGTGTAGATTAGAAGCCACACAGCAGACATGGGAGACTAGCAGAACACTTGATATCAAAAAGAGTACTCACAGCCTGTCTTCATTATTTGGGATTGAGCACAGAGCATATTCAATATGGCTGCACTTTGTGTATGCTTAGGGCATAGGTGCTTAGTAATTTTAAGCTTGGTGTCATAGTGAAGATATAAGTTAAATTGCTGGATTCCATGTTTGTTTTACATACATAGTTACTTGACAACATTCTAAGCAACTTACAAATAGGATAGGAAAGAGGGGCAAGACGATCTGGGACTAACAAAGGGGATATCCATCTAAAACGGGGTTACTTAGGAGGTGTCCATCAATGCTAGAATTAAAGAGAAAGTTTAAGAGAAATCTTTCTGGTCAGTACTAACAGTATTCCAGCTTGCAACAAGCAGCCCTTATTGAAATATGGTTTTGTACTTGTAAATGTGTAGTAATAATTAAAAGGGGGAAATAATTTAGAAATAAAACATAACTTTCTACTGCACCCTATTACTCCCTGGTTATCTAATGGGGGAAACTCGGATGTCTGTGCAGGAAGCACAAGACAATGAGGGAGAATGTACCACCAACAGTCATAGTGCTGGCTCTGCTGTCAACTCGTTCACTCTGCCACCCTAGGCCTAGGCCTGGTTGGCCTAGGCGAAAATACAACACTAGGTGCAAGGCATGCAAAATCAAAGCGATGAAAACATTTTTTGAAATGTTGAGGAACCCTCATCCAGCCTGTTCCCAGGTGCTAACTGTGGATCTTAGAAACTGTCATTTTTGGAAATATCTACTTCAATCTATTTCCTGCTTTACATCTATTTAAATATACCTTTCCTGTGTGTCCTAATTTTCATTCTCTAGTGTTTTAGCAAATGACACTCTGCATATGCAGTGGTAAAGCAGTCACATTGGGTACACACTAAAGTGTTCACCTTGTGTAGCGCTGACACCCCTACTCCCAAATCACTTCCACATTGCGGGGAGAGGGAATGTTGGGAGGTATGCTATAATTTTATCTATAGCTTTAAAATCTCACCTGCTCTAAGACCAGTGATTCTAATATAGTAATCATCTTGTTGCTGGTTGTTGCATTTTCCTGTACTAACCTACAATTTCAGACAGGGTGATCTCCCTTAATTTGGAGAAGAAGGCGGTGCTATTGATAATAAGATCAGCATACAAAACAGAAAACAATACATCTTTCTGCACTTCAAAGACATCTTTCTCAAGGACTGTTTATTATAAGCAGATAGATGACTGGTCCACAAGCTTCAAAGGTGTCGGCTTGTTTTGGTTTCTACCATTAAGGAGGAGAGATCAGAAGCAGATCTGTCTTCAATGAACACCTACGACTAACTAAATAAAAAAGAGATTATGTTGGATTAGACATCACTCATAAAGAAAATATTAGTAGGATATATGAGTTTTATTACTTTTTCCTAACTTCTCCAAACAACTTTTACACCCACTTTTCTCAGATTTATCGCTCTCCGTATAATGCTTTTGTCCTTAATGACAAAAGAACCAAAATGGTGATTTTGTGTCTCTGGCCCCAACGTTGCAGATGCAGCCAAACTTGGAGGTTTGAACATGGTATATTTGTGTTACATGTTACTGCATTCACTTTGAGCCTGTGACATGGAGGCTGCTCATGGTGGCCTCATCTGAAAGAGAAGATCAAGTAACTAGTTGCAGAGAAAAGGATGCATCAAAAACATCATCCGTCCTCTCCTCAATGGATGGAATCCCGTGATGTTCCTGATGCATCACTCCTCCGGGTGGGATATTAAGAATTTTTGAATGATGTTCCAAGCAGATATAGATAAAGTGTCCATACAAGGACATATGCCAGACTGTCTAAAAAAAGAAAATAGTCATTTTTGTTTTCTCTTTCTCCATTATATGATAGATAGCAGTTTTGTTACCATACAAAATTCAAGCTATTTATAGCTGGTAGCATTTCATTACTTTACTACATACATTCCACATAAAGTATAAGTCTCTGTTTCATACA
The DNA here is from genome assembly GCA_036172795.1 of Pelodytes ibericus. Lineage (NCBI taxonomy): Eukaryota > Metazoa > Chordata > Amphibia > Anura > Pelodytidae > Pelodytes > Pelodytes ibericus. Next base: position 154,418,530 of record CM069862.1, on the reverse strand, counting down.
TCGCAACATGACTGTAATGTGCGATTCTGGGGGGCCTTACTTGAGAGTGGAAGCCATGGGCAAAGTGACAACATTATATGTGCTGTCCTCTCATTATGAATCAGGGATGTTCTGCTTTACATGACATGCTGTTTACTAGGATACAAACCAATATGGTGCCCAATAATGTGCATTCTACAGAACCAACTAATTTATCCTCTTTGTAATTAAATATGTGGATGCATTTATATGGATTGAAGCTTTAAAATGTGGTTACTAGTTACTCTTAGTCAACCAATTACATATCTAGGAGCATTAAAAACTATGTTGCATTGTTGGTCATCCGTAATATCCTCATGCAGAGAATTTTGCAACCAGTGTTATCGTGTGTTTCTCTTTTTCCACTATCAGGCTCTTTTTATTTTTATTTTCGTTCTTGCCTCTTTAATTATATCACTAAGGATGATTTTCAGGCTAATACAATGTTCCCTGGGAACAAGAATATATAACACAGAACCAAATGAGTATAGTATCAAAGCAATGCTTTGAATTGTACATGTACAAATATTCCTTACACAAGGGCTTATACTTGTAATGTATTGTGAGACGGAGAATTGGAAGACAAGAGTTGCTGGAATCATCGATTATTTCAGATAACACAAATGACAAATAATTTGAAGCAAAGACACACTGTACATTACACAAATGAAACAATTGCAGATGAAACAATCAGCCATAAAAACAAATAACATAAACTAAATGCCAACATCTCATCTTACACTGAAAGAAAACATGAGCAGGAAGATCTGGGTAAAACAGAATATTTTAAGCTGAATGACCTGGCCAAAAGATGATTTTTTTCTGGGTTTAGCCTTGCCAATGGGACTTTATTCCAGTTTAAATTTATAACTTGAATGGTGAATTACCCTTCTGTCAGTGTTTAAAGCATTTGATTAAATTCAGTGAAGACTAGTGTGCAGCGGACACCTGGATGTTCGGGTTCGGTGGGTTCGGCAGAACTTTGGAAAAAAGTCCGGGTTCGGGGTCGAACTTGACCCCGAACTTGACCTCCAACCCCATTGTAGTCAATGGGGACCCGACGTTCGGTTTATAGACTTTCAGCATAAAGAATACATGTAATACTATTGGCTTTCTATAAACCGAACTAGAGTCCCCATTCATAAGAAATTCTTATGAATAGGGACTCTATTTCAGTTTATAGAAAGCCAATAGTGTTACATGTATTTTATAAGCCGAAAGTCTACAAACCGAAAGACATTCTTTTTATAGACTTTCTTTTTATAGAATAGCAATAGCATTACATGTATTCTATAAAACGAAAGCCTATAAACTGAATGTCTTTCGGTTTATAGACTTTCAGTTTATAGAATACATATAATGCTATTGCTATTCTATAAACCGAAAGTCTATAAACTGAATGTCTTTCGGGTTTATAGACTTTCGGTTTATAGCCGAACCCTGAACTCCAACACGGACATACAGTGAAATGTCCGTGTTCGGGTCCGGGGTCTGAACATCATAATGTTCGGTACGAACCCGAACAGTGCGGTTCGGGTTCGCTCAACACTAGTGAAGACACATCAATACGGACTGATGTCACACATTTTAATCTCCTTTGTATATATCTAGGCCAGAACCTATGAAATCATCAGTGTTATATATCATAAACAATGCACATTTTTTACAGGTAGGCTGAGAGTCCCATCAGGGCTGTGTGTCTTTTGATCACACTAAGCATGAGTCTCATTTGCTTTTTCTGACACTGTGAAGAATGGGATTCATATGCACTGTTGCTCATTTCTTGGGTGATGTTTGTGCACTGCATTCCACAGATCATGAAGCATTACTGCAACATCATTTCTTGCTGTCTACAGTTGAATGAAAGATCAGCATGAGCAATTCTGTTCATTGGCAATTTCAACACAGTAAAGAAGTACTGGAAGATGCCTGTTCTTTGAAACAGGAATTGTAACTTATTTTAATTCCAAGCCTTATGATGGTTGATATTCTATAATGATCTTACCAAAATGATAAGCTGAAAGTAGGGGTTACTCTAAGGACCGCTCAGTATGGTTTAGCCACCGTGTTTAAATGATAGCATGGACCATATGGCGTTTGTCCATACAGGTCTTCTCCTAAGGATGCAAAGCCATTTGATTGGGTGCATATGATTAGAACACCCTATAATATAGCTGAGGACTACCCACTGATATGGTAAGTAGTAGACCAGTCCATTTAGCTGGGGAAGTACAATGGCGATAATTACTGAGACTTCTGGAGTTATGTGTAGATACATCTGATAAAAATTTCCATGTGGAGTATGAGTGTGCACTCTTGGTAGAAAAGTGTCTAGCAAATGTTTAAGCCACTGAATTCACTTTATCCAGCTTTAACTATGCATGTTAGAGAGAAATTAACTATGTATCAGCCCACGGATGAAGGGTGCAGTGGCCAGTATTATTTGATTGATGTAGGGGCCACAGGGATACGTCAGCCTGTGACCCCTGGGGGGCTTTAATTTCATTTAATCGGGGCCTTTTAACTTTTACCGGCTGTTTGTGAGGTTATACCCCACAGAACAGTGTTTTAATGCAGTTTTTACTTGGTCCGCTACACCTACATAAGAAATATGGAGGTTTATTGCGGGTGCAATAATTGTTTAAAGGCTAAAGCCAGTTTTTTTCTTTAATGGGGCAGTTGAATATGGGACATTCAATCATAATGATCAAAATATCTTAATGCTATCTAGACATATATCTAAGATGGTGCCATCAAATCATTCACAACCAGTTTTGAGTCCAAACAATGAAAAAACTGGTACAATAATTGAGTTGTAAACTGCCATTTCCATCCACCATGACATGTTTGTCCAACAGGGCTGGACCACTTTCATTAATAGATAGCATCTTTCTTTTCTAAATCATGGCTAAATTAAGTTTCTGAATGATTGGTAGTTGCTCCTAAGTCAGGGGTGGGCAATTAATTTTTACCGGGGGCCGCATGAGCAACCCGAGCACTGCTGGAGGGCCACATCGACAATATTTCAATTACATTTTGCTCAATATCTGTCTCTCCCCGTACCCTCATGTCTGTCTCTCTCTCTCCCCATTCCCTCATGTCTGTCTCTCTCTCCACTCATGCTCCATGTCTCTCTCCACTCATGCTCCGTGTCTCTCTCTCTTTCCATTCATGCTCCATGTCTGTCTCTCTCTCGCCACTCATACCCCATGTCTGTCTCTCTCTCGCCACTCATACCCCATGTCTGTCTCTCTCTCGCCACTTATACCCCATGTCTGTCTCTCTCTCGCCACTCATACCCCATGTCTGTCTCTCTCTCTCCCCATTCCCTCATGTCTGTCTCTCTCTCCACTCATGCTCCATGTCTCTCTCCACTCATGCTCCGTGTCTCTCTCTCTTTCCATTCATGCTCCATGTCTGTCTCTCTCTCGCCACTCATACCCCATGTCTGTCTCTCTCTCGCCACTCATGCTCCGTGTCTCTCTCTCTTTCCATTCATGCTCCATGTCTGTCTCTCTCTCGCCACTCATACCCCATGTCTGTCTCTCTCTCGCCACTCATACCCCATGTCTGTCTCTCTCTCGCCACTCATACCCCATGTCTGTCTCTCTCTCTCCCCATTCCCTCATGTCTGTCTCTCTCTCCACTCATGCTCCATGTCTCTCTCCACTCATGCTCCGTGTCTCTCTCTCTTTCCATTCATGCTCCATGTCTGTCTCTCTCTCGCCACTCATACCCCATGTCTGTCTCTCTCTCGCCACTCATACCCCATGTCTGTCTCTCTCTCGCCACTCATACCCCATGTCTGTCTCTCTCTCGCCACTCCTACCCCATGTCTGTCTCTCTCTCGCCACTCATACCCCATGTCTGTCTCTCTCGCCACTCATACCCCATGTCTGTCTCTCTCTCGCCACTCATACCCCATGTCTGTCTCTCCCCTCATCCCTTATATCTTTTTCCATCTCTATCTTTCTGTTCCCCATGCTGGCCTCTTGTACACACAGTCATACATAAACACACACAGTCACACAAACACAGTTACACACTTAGTCACCCTCACAGACATACATTTACACAAACACCCTTATACACACTGTCACACATACATAAATACACACAGTCATACATCAATACACACAGTCACACAAACACAATTACACACTTAGTCACCCTCACAGACATACATTTACACAAACACCCTTATACACACTGTCACACATACATAAATACACACACAGCCACACAGGATACACTTGCACAGACACTCATGTACATACACTTTCACAGACAGTAACACACATATAGTTATACACATTGACACACACATACACACTTATACACATTCACACACACTTCCACAGACACTTCCTTTCTTTTTTTATTTTAACCTCCCCCCCCCCCCCCCAAACTGTTATTACCTTATCCTCCTTGTTAATCCAAGCACAGCACAACGGGGGAAAGCTCCGCCCCCGTCGCGTTCTGTTATTGGCTGCAGGGAGGAGGACGTTCTCTATGGTGTCTTGGCAGATATCCTAGAGAACGTCCTCCTCCCTGAAGCAGCCAATCACAGAACGCGACGGGGGCGGAGCTTACACCCATCGCGCTGTGCTTGGATTAACAAGGAGGAGGATGGCAGGGAGAGAGCTCCCTGCTACAGCGCCTCGCCAGGATCGGCCCTGCCTCACGCGGGCTGGGGCCGGACAGGGACGCACAAAGGGCCGGATGTGGCCCGCGGGCCGTAAAATGCCCAGGTCTGTCCTAAGTGATAATTAACACTCTGAGATGACAAGTAAAATCTACTTCCTCGATAGATATGGCATTTGAACTAATTATTTCATAAAGTATATGGATTTAAGCTTGAAATTACATCTTAAGTTTTAAATAATCCTTTCAAATATTATAAAATTAAAACATGCACATTTTGATATGTAATTTTGACATGTAGGCCGGCCTCAATGCTGTAAAACTTCCAAATGTTATATTTATGTCGACAAACTTTTTTAACTAGTATGAAGAGAGATTAATACAATAGTGTCTTGCAAATAATTCACAGTTGAATTGATATCCCATTAACTCTTTGCAATATTAATTAAAAAAGTAAAGGAGGTATATTTCCTAAAAAAAACACAGCTCATGCAAAATTATTAGAACTAACAAACGTGCTAATGAATAAATACTATGCATTCAAGATTCTGATTGTGCTTCTTATTTATTGCGTACAGTGTTAGCTGACCTCTAGATTGTAAGCTTGCAAGCAGAGCTTTAAACCTCATGTATCAGTCTGTATCTGTTCACCTAACATAGTATGTGGTTGCCTTCTATGCTCTGTACCAAATGTTACATAAATTGTTGGCACTATATAAATAAATGTTAATGTAATGTAATCTCACCTGAGTTTCAAGCTCTTTAATGATCGTCTCATACTGACTTGAATTGTGAGCAGTCTTTGCTCGTTTCTCCAAGGTTTCCTTGATTTGTGCCTCTAATCGTCTATTGGATTCTTCTAACATGTGTACTTTTTCAAGGTAAACAGCCAGGCGGCCATTAAGATTAATCAGGATGTTCTTTTGAGTTGGACCGAAGAGATTGGCACTGGCAAACCTGCTGTCATGGGTCATCCTACTTCTTGAGTCATGGATCTTAGACATGTTGACATGCAGAACTGTTAAACGATTAAGTGACATAACGGAAGACAATTCATGTGAAGATCTTGAAGCGTATTCTCCTGCAGTCCTGCTGCTGTAGGGCATTATTGAATCTGAAATGTAATTACCCAGCTCCCATAGTAACACAACATAAGGAAGTCTTACTGCTTAACCTCATCTACATGTTATTGGCTTAGCAAGTGAACCATGTCAGGCAGCTCAAATTTCACTCACCTTGGGCTCAGTGTAATATTTTCTCTTTGGTATTTGTTTAAGTTGCTTTGCCTTATGGGATCAGCATGCCTGTTGTGGATGTTGATCCTGCTTTACTTTAGTTTGTCTGGAAATACTTGCTGGAGGTGTTACGCATTCTTAGCATGCCAAAAGCAATGGGAATGCTTTGTGTAAAGGATTGAAAAAAAAAAAGAAACAAGGGGTTAAACTGTAATTATTCTGTAGATGGAAGATAGTGAAACAAAGTGAGTTTTATTCTGCGTGCCCTAGGGTGCATGTTCTGTTGACTCTCGACCAAAAGGTACACAGTTAATAATAGTCTATTCTTATTATCCAGCTTACTTCTACTTTGTGTGTTACAGTCCCCCCCAAAAAAAAAATCACATCAATTTTTTGTTGAAATAATGCCATACGACATAGAGATTATAAATATCTGCGAAATAATAAAGTAAAGATTGCTGGACATATAGAAAATGCAGTTTAGCCGGCATTTCCTCTTAATTGAAAATATGTAATATGTACTTGTAAATTTACCTTCTTTGTATGTGTATTTTGATAATAATAAAGAATTAAAAAAAAAATGCAGTTTATTGTGTGTATTCCTATCAATGGTGTTTTTTTAAATGATTTGATTCCCTTTTCTGCAAATATATATTTAGGCTAAAAATATTTACTGCTATTTCCTCAAAGAATTACATACCTCCCAAATTCTTCCCCAGGGAGGTGGCGCTTGGGAAGGCTGAGTTTTAGCGCTACCGCACATGCATGGTGCATGCATTTGCATTATGCACGTGTCCCAGACACTTTTGACTTGGCTTACAATAGATGCTTGTTAATGATGCTTGCTGAAAACAAGATTGGATGAGAGTGATGAGAACTGCAAATCATCAGAAGCTGAAGTTGTACAAATTCCACAATGCCAAAAATGGCCCTGCATTCTAATGTGATTCTAAATCACAAAGTTTTGCTATTGTTTTGTTGCACATTAATAGATAACATGTCACATGGGGTTACACCCAAATTGCTACAGACTGTAATTGAATGATTGCTTGTGGGTCCTATATATACATGTCAATTAAGCACCTTTCTTAGGCTTGAAAAAAACCCTGAGCGGGTTGAAACGTCACCTTTGTCTTATTAAAACTCTCTTTGACACCGAGTGCTGGGTCTCATACTATTCTTTTATGAGTAAAGGACTTGGGAGAACTCCTGTGACTTCGGCACCAACGAATAAATAAAGTGCGGTCCGTATATATTACTTTTTACCTGCATTCTAATGGGACATTTCTAAAAAGAACTGAAATAACATTGTTGCATATATCTTTTTACTTACTAATAAATGTAAAGCAAAATATCCACTTTGAAGGATTTGTAACAGCTTACTAGCTATGATGTAGTTTATTAAATGGACAGACCGTGTTCAAATGCCAGAGCCAACAGAGAGGTGACCCAGGCACTACACATACATCTGAGGGGGTGCAGCGAAGATAGTATATATAATGAAATACATAATATAATGATGCACAATGATCCAATGGCTACATGTGACTGCAAGGACAGAAGCAGGTGTCTGGTAGAAACAAGCAGAGATGGGCAGCCACCATCAAAAACACACACTGAGTGCCTGTAGTAGATTTTTTTTAAATTAATTTCTGCTGCTGTTGACTACATTTCCCATGATGCTTTGCCAACATCATGGGAGCCTCATTGCAACAGCAAATGCAGATCTTAGCTGTCAACTTCAGTTCATATGATGCCCAGCAAGCCAAATGTCTGTATTCCTTCAAGAAGGCCTCTATCATCTTTGGATGCTCAGCTAATTTATGTATATTGATGAGTGCTACAGTGTACCAATAAAATATCATTGCTATCCAGATGACACACAACTCGACTTCTCCTTTGCTCCAGATACTATTAACAGTTACTTAGCAGATTGTATAGAGTGGATAGGGCTAGTTAGATAAAGTTAACCCAGAAAGCAGAGGATACAGACAAAGCCAGGATACAACAATTAATTCCACTGGATGATATGCCAACATTAATCCATGCATTTGTGCCCAGTCATCTAGATTACTGCAATTTACTTTAATTGGGCCTCCTAGAAAAATAACTCCATCGCCTAAAGACTGTACAAAATTTAGCAGACAAACGCATATCACATAACACCTGTTCTTCACACCCAGCTTTGCCTACCAATTTAATATTAAAATTGGTCTACTAACCTGCCTTAAACAATCAAGGCCCACAATATCTGAAAGATATCCTGACAGCCTACATTTCATCTCGCTCACTTTGGTCTTCAAATGAATCAGTCCTGTCAGTGTCCAGAATTAAGATAAGTTCAGCTTCCTGGGCATTCAGCCATGCTGCCCCCACATTCTGAAACTATTTATCGTGCTTAAGAGAGGACACTATAATTACAGACTTTTACAAAAAGGCTGAAGACCCACCTCTTTTTTTTTTTTTTTTATTATTATTATCAAAGTTCAAAAGTTCATCACAAAAATAGCAAAACTTTCAGCATCAAATTCTCATTTACAAATTTACAATATTTATAGACAGAAATACAGAAAACAAGAAACAAGACTATAACTCACCATTTAGCATCTTCTCTGATGGGGGAGGTGAGGGAGGGAAACTTGGGAAAAGAGGAGCTCCTGTTGGGGCTGCAGGAACCAAACAGACTCAAAAGGAAACGCTTCAGGGTCTACATAAGTTTCAACCAAGGTTCCCAAATTTTATTATATTGGTTTAAACCATTCTTCCCCATGTAAATTGCATATTCCATAATACATTGAAAATTCACTTGGTTCTTTATTTCTGTAATTGAGGATTTTGTATCTTTCATCCAGTATCTTGCAATACAGAGCTTCACTCCTATTAATATGTGGACTGCTAGGCTTTGGTGCCCTACCGCTATACGGGGAAAATTCATATGGAACAGAACAGAAATTGGAAACCATTCAGAATCCATACCATTGCCACAGACTTTCGCCTGTGGGTTGGAGTATAGAGACATGGTACAATCTTTAAAAGGACCCTTGATGCCAAAGATGGAGAGGGTCTCCGACAAGATTCCCGGAGAAAGACCCACCTTTTTTTTATCAGGCATTCAGTCAGCTCATCTGGCCATCAGAAACTCTTAATTTGTATTTTTTTTTATATATTTGCAAAGTGCTTTGAATCTCACAGGGAGAAAAGTGCTATGAAAACCGTTAATTATTATAAACAACCAGTTAATTTCTGGGAGCCACACTGTAATAACAGTAAAATGTACTGTTGGGAGTACATTGTACTATTTCTGCCTATTAATGCCTCTTAATACTGTACCTTCGTGTTTGTCAAGCTAACAATATAACTAACGGAGATATACTAGAAATTGTTGGAAGTTATATTGTAACTGTACACTGTATAATTATGGGATTGCTGTAGTGCTGTATGTGTCTGGCTAACTAGAAACTGATGGAAGTTACACCATTCCACTTTCAATGTCGGACTAGTAATATATTCACATAACAAAAACATTTTCTTGAAAGCTCAGTCCCTTTAGAGTTTCATCTAATCCCAGAAAACAATGCAAAAGATCGGTTTACATATCAGTAGGAATTGTCAAGGTTATATGTAACAGAAAGAACATCCAATAATGTGATACTATTTAAATTCGCTTGTAGCTGATATTGATTAAAATATAGTCACATCGGCATGTGTAAAAAAACGCAATATAGACCAATCTGGACTGAAATTAATTATGATTGGGCAAAGTGACCGAATTTCTAGAATTACCAAAATCCTACTTCTCAAGATAGTATCTGCTCGTTGAACCATATGTAAACCGAAACATCGGAAACAATTCAGATTGGACCAATTTTGCTATGATGGTTTTTAGGCTACCCAATTTAGCTTATCACCCCCAAACAAGCTCTGAAATCAGGAAACATACACATTTTAAATCACAGGCCTCAAAAATACAGTACAAAATATTTTAAAGGTTTTTTTCACATGGAACTGACTACATATATGCCCTAATATCATATCTGATACAAACATCCATCGTACATAAAATATGTTCAAAAGATAATAATATACATGTACAACTAGGTGATAAGAATGAAAAGTAACAATGGTTTCCATGGCTACTAACAAGATGCAACAGTGTGATTTATATATCAACATCAAATGAGGCATATGATGTACTAGGCAACAATCTAGTCAGTATCATCGTCCCCTTCACTAAACTGACTTTTGATCACCTGTGCTGATGGACTGATGTTCGGGATGAAAATATCCACAAAAGCGGAGGTGCACTCTAATCTAGCAAGCTGCAGGTTCAATTTAGCAACAATAACAGAACAGGGGCAGTGGTTTTCGTCTCTTTAATCCCTTTAAACTTCCAGCCAATAGGAAAGTGAGAGACGCTGCTTTCTGGACACTAGGGGAGCTCCAACCTAATTCGGCTGCAGCCAAATGTAGAGGCTCCAGGCGGCTGGGCTCACCACAAGTACCGGAGAAGCTTCGCTTTCTGGGGGGCTACATATTCAAAAAAGGGCTTTAATCACTGAAGGGGCCAGGGGGGGGGGGTTTGGGCAAGAGACACAATATGAGCCCTGTGATGGGGACATCAGGGGTATTTAACGGGGACACAGATGGGGATGCCTGGAATAACAACATTAGTTCATGGAGGGATCCGTGACCAATCCAAAGTAACCTGTGGGACATAAACATAGTCAAAATAATTAACTGGCCTGTCTCTGCTCAGCTCAATTAATGCTGCCACCTTCGTGGTGCTTTTCCGGGGTAAATGAAAGTAGAAATTCCCAATGTCTGGAATGGTGACCAATCAGAGGTCGAGCTACATTTTCCCCATGGGAGGGAAATCCAGGAGCAAGCTACTCTTGATCCAGGAGGTGGTTTATTTGAATAGACCAATAGAAACAGCACCTACTACTTGTCCATAGTCTTACAAAACTTCTTGTGGGGAGCGAAAAAAAGTGAAGCATCTGCTGGCTAACAAATTGCGACAATCCCCCAAAAGTGATATGTCCTTACTTCCAAGGTGGATGATCCGCACCCCCTGGTAGTTCTAGTAGAACACCAAGACTTCTGATCCAATACATAGTTTCACAGCTATAGAGTTTGAGGCAGGCTAGTGAACACCGTTCATTTCGGATCTCATTTTGTTTTAATTCAGTTGGCGCAGCCAATCAGGGACCGAGCTACCTTTTCCCTTTAAATGTACAGCCAATCAGACAAGAGCTTTCCCCTGGAAGTCTCCAGCGGGCAGCAACACAGAGGTAACACAGGGGGCTGGGGGTCAGGCCAGTTATATAGCTCCTTTGGGAAGGGGTTGTTCTTAACCCTCAAAGGGTCCATTGTCAACAGGGAGTCTTCTGGCCCCCAGAGCCCTCCAAGGGCTCCAGTCATGGTGAATCCCCAAAATCATTTTGTGACAATCTCCCTTGGTCAGGGGTGGACTGACAAGTCATGTGCCCCCCAGCAATAGATAAACAAGGGGCCCCCTTGTACCCACCCCATGTATTGCCCACATGCAATCCCCCCAAAATAAATGGTTCTATTTATTCACATTTGAATTCTACCATGCTGAAAAGGTAGATAAATAGAACCATATTTGAAATTTAGCCTGGCACCCACTAAGTAAGTGCATCCATAATTGTTCTATATCATGACAATGAGACATATATACATAATATGTGCTAATATGCCCCCTTCTTCCCAATCTTACTCATTCTTCGCAGTATGACCCTCAGATTTACCAATCTGACCCCCACTTGCCAATTTGACCCTTCCTCCCAAACTGACCCTCACACTTGCCAATCTGCCCTCCAAACATGCCAATCTGCCCTCCAAATGTGCCAATCTGCCCCCAAACATTCCAATCTGCCCCCTTCTTCCCAGTATGACCCCAAGGTTTGCCAATCTGCCCCCACTTCTCAATCTAACCCCCAAATGTGTCAATTTATCCCCTTCTTCCCAATGTAACCCCCACACTTCCCAATCACACCCCATGTTCACAATCAGGCACCCAAACATGTCAATCTGCCCCCCTACATTACCCAATCTCACCCCAGACTTTCCAATCTGCCCCTTCTTCCCAATCCCACCACCAGACTTGTCAATCTGACCCCCAAACTTGCCAAACTGACCCCCAAACGTGTCAATCTGCCTCCAAACATGCCATTCTGCCCCCAAACTTTCCAGTATGACCCCAAGACTTGCCAATATGACCTCTACTTCCCAGTCTTCCCCCAAATGTGCCAATCTGCCCCCCTACATTACCCAATCTCACCCCAGACTTTCCAATCTGCCCCTTCTTCCCAATCCCACCACCAGACTTGTCAATCTGACCCCCAAACTTGCCAAACTGACCCCCAAACTTGTCAATCTGCCTCCAAACATGCCATGCTGCCCCCAAACTTTCCAGTATGACCCCAAGACTTGCCAATATGACCTCTACTTCCCAGTCTTCCCCCAAATGTGCCAATCTGACCCCATATCCCCAACCAGACTTCCAAATCAGCCCCTTCATCCAAATCTGACCCACAATGTGCCAATATGCCCCCTTCTTCTAAATCTGCCCCACACTACACAATGTGACCCCCACACTACACATGGGACCCCCACACTTACCAATCTGCCCCCTTCTTCCCAATATGCCCCAAAAACATGCCAATCTTCCCCCTTCTTCCCAGTATGATCTTCAGATTTTTCAATCTAACCCCCAGACTTGCCAATCTGACCTCCACTTCCCAATCTTCCCACCAAATGTGCCAATCAATCCCTTTCTTCCCAATCTAACCCCCACACTTCCCAATCACACCACATCTTCCCAATCAGACCCCAAACCTGCCATTCTGCTCCCCAAACCTTCCAGTGTGATTCCCAGACTTGCCAATATGACCATTAATCTGATCCCAAAATGTGCCAACATGCCACCCTTCTTCCAAATCTGCCCCACACTACACAATGTGACCCCCACACTACCAAATCTGACCATCCCACTACCCAATCTGACCACCCCCCACTACCCAATCTACATTCAGGACTCACCACATCTTTGGACTGAAGACCTGGTACATCACCATGATTACGTGTGACAGCCTTGGAAATGCAGGCTGATGTGATCGGCAGCTCACACAGACCTGCGTGCTTCACGTGACATTGCGCGATGTCATCATGACAACCACGATTGCCCGAGTGCCCGTATGGTCAGTCCGCTGTTGCCCTTGGTCCTTATATACTTGCAGGACTCCTATGTACATGTTAATGATGCAATGTGCAGCTTGCCAGTGACATCCCAACGAGGGTGACATCTGTGCTGCTGGCATTCTCTTTGCAGTGCATAGCTCTGCTGATTTTTTTTGTTCGGAAGCTGCATCTGCTGGATTTGGCTGCCGAAAAAAAAAAGTTTGAAGAAAACGTCAAATCCGGTGGCCATATTTCCCTCCTCGGGACGTCTGGGGACACGGAGCAGCCAGGTTAGTACTGGGGTGGGGGGAGGGTAGCATATTAATGGTCAGAATAACACTACCATATTCATTGTGAAGCTGGCTGAATCATATTACTGGGAAACTTGGCTGTGACATACAAATGGGCAATATATCACTGGCATATCAATTTGTCAAGCTGGCTGTTGCATATTCAAGGGAAAACTCACAGTGGCATATTAATGTGTGAAATAATGCTGGTATATTAATTGGCAATCTGTCTGTAAGGTATTAATAGGCATAATAACACTGTGGCATGTTAATGGGCAAAACAACACTGGCAAATTAATGGACAAAATAACACTGGCAAATTAATGGACAAAATAACACTGGTATATTAATGGGCAAAATAACACTGGTATATTAATGGGCAAAATAACACTGGCATATGAATGGGAAACCTAACACTGGCATATTAATTGGCAAGCTGGATGTGGCATATTAATGTGCAAAATAACACTGGCATATTCATTGGCAACTGGCTGTGTCATATTAATGTGCAAAATAACACTGGCATATTAATGGGAAAAACAGCACTGGAATATTAATGGGAAAAACAGCACTGCATATTAATGGGCAAAATAGCACTGGCATATTAATTGCTAAGTTGGCTGTGGCATAATAATGGCTAAAATAACAATGCCATATTAATTGGCAAGCTGACTGTGACATATTAATGGGCAAAATAACGCTGGCTTATTAATTGGCAAGCTGGCTATGGGGTATTAATGGGCATAATAACAATGGCATATTAATGGGCAAAATAACATTGGTATATTAATGGGCATAATAACAATGGCATTTTAATGGGAAAAATAGCACTGACATATTACTAGGCAACATAACAATGGCATATTAATTGGCAAGCTGGCTGGGGCGTAATAACAGGTAAAATAACACTTGAATATTAATGGGAAAAATAACACTGGCATATTAATTGGCAAGCTGTCTGTAAGGTATTAATAGGCATAATAACACTTGCATATTAATGGGCAAAATAACACTGGCATATTAATTGGCAAGCTGGCTATGGGGTATTAATGGAAATAATGACAATGGCATATTAATGGACAAAATATCACTGGTATATTAATAGGCATAATAACAATGGCAAATTAATGGGCAAAATAACACTGGCATATTAATGGGCAAAATAATACTGGCATATTAATTGTAAACATAACACTGGCATATTAATTGGCAAGCTAGATGTGGCATATTAATGTGCAAAATAACACTGGCATATTAATGGGAAAAACAGCACTGGCATATTAATGGGAAAAATAGCACTGGCATATTAATTGGCAAGCTGGCTGTGGCATAATAATGGGTAAAATAACAATGGAATATTAATGGGCAAAATAACACTGGCATATTAATTGGCAAGCTGGCTGTGACATATTAATGGGCAAAATAAAGCTGGCTTATTAATTGGCAAGCTGGCTATGGGGTATTAATGGGCATAATAACAATGGCATATTAATGGGCAAAATAACACTGGTATATTAATGGGCATAATAATACTGGTATATTAATGGGAAAAATAGCACTAACATATTAATAGGCAACATAACAATGGCATATTAATTGTCAAGCTGGCTGTGGCATAATAACAGGCAAAATAACACTGGAATATTAATGGGAAAAATAACACTGGCATATTAATTGGCAAGCTGTCTGTAAGGTATTAATGGGAATAATAACACTTGCATGTTAATGGGCAAAATAACACTGGCATATTAATTGGCAAGCTGGCTGTGGGGTATTAATGGGCATAATGACAATGGCATATTAATGGGCAAAATAACACTGGCATATTAATGGGCAAAATAATACTGGTATATTAATGAGCAAAATAACACTGGCATATTAATTGTCAAGCTTGCTGTGGCATATTAATGGGCAAAATAACACTGGTATATTAATGGGCAAAATAACACTGGAATATTAATTGTCAAAATAACACTGGTATATTAATGAACAAAATAACACTGGCATATTAATGTAAAAAAACACTGGTATATTAATGGACAAAATAACACTGGCATATTAATTGGCGAGCTGACTTTGGCATATTCTTTGGAAAAATAACACTGCTATATTAATGGGAAAAAAACACTGGCATATTAATTGGCAAGCTGCAAGCTGGCTATGGCATTTTTTTTTTTTTAGCTTAAAAAATATTTTATTTTGGATCAAAGGCATAGAAAGGATATGAATATACAATTTACATAGAAAGTGGTAGCAGTATTAGTTACATATGAGATAACAATAGTGTGCTAGAGTTTATAGTTGTAGGATTACACAATATGTATAGTAACGGAAGGGATGAGTGCACTTCTGTAGGTATATGACAGAATGGACTCACTAACTCATTGCCTTTATCTAATAATCTAATAAACATATATCAAACAAACAGGCCCAGTCTCCTGATACAAGGGATCAAACCAATGTGTAGTAAAATAATGATACCAAGTCAGGGAAGTGGAACAACCAGGGTGCTACAGTGTCAGTACAGCGTGTCGCATTCATGATCAGAGCATTCCCACATGATTCTCAGTTAAACCGGAATATTAATCGGGTAAGAATTGGTAAGTAATTGAGACATGTAGCAGGGTGTGGAAAATCATTTTGGGTTTTCAGATCAATCGGTAAGGATTCGATGTATGGTTTCCAGAGGGTGAAAAATTGTTCTGCCCTGCTATTTGTATTTAGCTGGGCTGTGAGCCAGCACATGTGGAATAGGTACATATGTTTTTCTTTAAAAACTGTAAGTTTGGGTTATTCTCTCTTGATCCAATATTGGAGTATTGTTTTATTTGTTACTGCTAAAATGATGCGAATAAATTTGGCACAAGGGTTGGGTGAGTGGGAGTAGCCGAAGAGGGCAAGCTCCGGTTTGAGAGTGAATCTGATCCCGAATGCGGTTTTAACTTAATCATGTATGAGATTTTGGAAGCAGCAAATTATTCTACATCACCACATACAGTGAAAAAAATCAGCGCCTGGTATATTACATTTCAGACAGTGGTCATGTGGTTGTAAGTTAGCGGCATTGCCCCTGAATGGGGATACAAATGCCCTATGGAGAATTTTTATGAACATGTCCCTGTACATAGTGGACTTGATGGTTTGGCACATGGACCAGTACGCCTTTAGGATGTCCTCAAGGGTTAGGCCATGTAGGAGGGCAAGCCACTTTGTCAGCCCAGTAAATTAAATGAAAGGTAGAGAGGGACGGTCACCTGGTTGAACACAAGTGTAAAAAGCTAGGCAATAAAAGGGAGGGGGGGGTGACGTATCAATGATGGCCTAGTATTTGTTATTTGAGGGGTTAGCTATCCAGCTGATAATAGCAAATGGTGAGGTGGGGGATTAAGGTGTAGAACTGTCTAAGGATAATGACCCTTCACATAAACAGCAGTGACCTGCATGGGCGTCCGCAGGGGGGGGCAAGGGGGGGCGCTTGCCCCCCCCCTGGATTTTTGCAATTCCCCTTTAAAAAAAAAAAAAAAAATTACATTTTTTATTTTTTTTAATTATTATTTTTTTTTTTCTCAGTATGTAGCCTCTAGTTGTCCCTAGGGGACTGCACACCAGTTGCCGGGGTAGGAGGTGGCACCCAAAGCTGTTGCTCTCTGCAACTCTGCTTGCTGTAATACTGGTCTCCCATCCACATTAGTGCAGGTCTCTACAGCTGTCAGTGATGCTGCATGGAGAGCCAATGACAGGGGTGCCCGGGGATATGAAGTTATAGCCTGCAGTGCAACATCATGGAGGAAACAGGGGAAGATACTCAGAGACCATAGCTGAGCCTCTGTAACAGGTAGGAAGAGCTTATAATAGCTTTAAAAAACAAAACAGCCAAGGTACATGGAAGAGTGGGGTAAATCCAGGGAGGTCCCTCCCATTTCCCTGAGGTCTCCATTTGTCCAGTCTGAGCAGCTCCTCTGACCAGGCTCTGCTCACATCAACATGGTGACAAGTGGATGGGGCAGAAAAGATAATGGAGGATAAAATGATGTGATATATGGAAGCAGATTGCAAACAAAATGGGATGACATGGGGCAGAAAAGATAATAGAGGATGAAAAGAGGTGATTGATTGGAGCAGAATACAGACAAAATTGTGACATGGGGCAGAAAAGATAAAATGTAGGTGAAAAGAGGTCACTGTAAAACACATAAAATGATGGGGAAAGAGATGGCAAACATGGAGGAATAAAACATATAAAAAAGGGGGAAAGAGATAAAGAAATGTCATGGATTTAGGAATTTGGGTGTTTAGGGAATCTGTTGCTTTGTGTTTATATTGTGTGCTATAGTGTTGTATCTGGTGCTGTGGAGTTATATTGTGTGCTATAGTGTTGTATCTGGTGCTGTTGGGTTACATTGTGTGCTATAGTTAGGGTTGCTACCTGGCCGGTATTTTACCGGCAGGCCGGTAAAAAATTGCCATGAGGCCAATGTTAAGTCTATGGAGACAGTACCAAGGCCGGTATTTTTTTGAAGAAAAGGTGGCAACCCTAGCTATAGTGTTGTATCTGGTGCTGAGAGGTTATATTGTGTGCTATAGTGTTGTATCTGGTGCTGTGGGGTTATATTGTGTGCTATTGTATTGTATCTGGTGCTGAGAGGTTATATTGTGTGCTATAGTGTTGTATCTGGTGCTGTGGGGTTATATTGTGTGCTATTATATTGTATCTGGTGCTGAGAGGTTATATTGTGTGCTATAGTGTTGTGTCTGGTGCTGTGGGGTTATATTGTGTGCTATAGTGTTGTATCTGGTGCTGTGGGGTTATATTGTGTGCTATAGTGTTGTATCTGGTGCTGTGGGGTTATATTGTGTGCTATAGTGTTGTGTCTGGTGCTGTGGGGTTATATTGTGTGCTATAGTGTTGTGTCTGGTGCTGAGAGGTTATATTGTGTGCTATAGTATTGTGTCTGGTGCTGTTGGGTTATATTGTGTGCTATAGTGTTGTATCTGGTGCTGTTGGGTTATATTGTGTGCTATAGTGTTGTGTCTGGTGCTGTGGGGTTATATTGTGTGCTATAGTGTTGTGTCTGGTGCTGAGAGGTTATATTGTGTGCTATAGTGTTGTGTCTGGTGCTGTGGGGTTATATTGTGTGCTATAGTGTTGTGTCTGGTGCTAAGAGGTTATATTGTGTGCTATAGTATTGTGTCTGGTGCTGTGGGGTTATATTGTGTGCTATAGTCTTGTGTCTGGTGCTGTGGGGTTATATTGTGTGCTATAGTGTTGTGTCTGGTGCTGAGAGGTTATATTGTGTGCTATAGTGTTGTATCTGGTGCTATGGGGTTATATCTTTGCTATGTTGTTCTATCTGTTGCTGTGGAGTTTCAGCTAGAGCTCTGGATATTTATCTGGTGCTGTGGTTTATATCTTGTGTCATGGGTTTTTAGCTGGTACCGGGGGTTAATATCTGGTGTTGTGGGTCTATATCTGGCACAGTGGATCTATATTTGGTGCAGTGAGGCTATATAGTGTGGTTGGTTTATATCTGTATCTGGTGCAGGGTTTATCAACCCTTTGCATGCCTTCACTGATAATGACAAAGCTCCTCCACTTCATGATAACTTGTCAAAAAGAGGCGCGGCGCAGAAAGGATGACGGTAAAATCATGCCCCCCCCCTGAAAAAATTTCTGCGGATGCCCATGGTGACCTGTAAATCCGCACAGTAGACAAGGAAATAAACTATCAGTGATCCGGTCATGAATATGAAACACATGTAAAGCATATAACTGTAACCTGGTATAAATGTCATTCGGGCACCTTGGTCTGGAGCATGTAGGTACAAAATAGCATGGAGTGATGACCTCTAAGTCTGGAGCCGAATAACAGTTCCACTGAAAGAGTAGGTGAGAGGGAGAAGACATTGTACAATGTCAGATGGGACAAAGTGTTTCTGCAAAATCACTGGCTTCAAGAGTAGGAAGGAGCAGGACCACAAAGTATCAGGTATGCTGGATGAAAAAAATCCTGCCAAAAGAACATGGAGATACGTGCAGGGCCCAAGTGGATCGGCCTGCACAGTGAGGGTAACAGTACTTACAGGGATTCCGCAGTCTGTTTCCGGGTGCTACCTCAATATTGGAGGATATCACCTAATGCCGGTGCAGTCATTATGAAAACTGCTTCTCGGTCAGCCAATCGCCCGATGGGTAATGGCGGGAGCGTGAGGTGGCCATCGGATGAGATCTTTCAAGCAGCCAAACTCGTCTGGGAGAACGGGAGCATTGAGGTGATCCCCGTCATCGCCCGGTAAGGAGAAGGAGGCCGGAGAATGATCTCCAATGTTTCTGTGGCGGATGTGAGTGCCCAACTACCCAAGTGTAGCCCAAAGTGCTCCGGGGGGGGGGGGGGGGCGGGGGGTGTGTGTGTTAAGTCTTCATTGGGTGGGGGGGGGAGACGGCAGATGATGGTCATCCGGTATAGGAATAAAATTGCCTGTGTGGTTCTCAGGCACGGAGCTCAGCTCACAAACTTCCTACCATGATGGTGGTTGGCCATGCCCCCAGGCTATGGCATATTAATTGGCAAAATAACACTGGTATATTAGTGGGCAAAATAACACTGGCATCTTAATTGGCAAACTGGCTATGAGGTATTAATGGGCATAATACCACTGGCATATTAATGGACAAAATAACTCTGGCATATTAATGAGCTAATTGGCTGCGGCATATTTATGGGAAAACTAACACTGGCATATTAATGGGTAAATTGGCTGTGGCATATTGGCTGTGACATAAAACTACCACAACTAGAGGACATAGTCTTAAATAAGAGGGGCAAAGATTTAAAAGTAATATCAGGAAGTATTACTTTACTGAGAGGGAAGTGGATGTAGCCTACCAGCCGAAGTGGTAGAGGTAAGCACAGTGAAGGTGTTTAAGCATGGTAATTGGTATCTGACAGTAACTTATTTAAATTGGCAAAGTGATGCTGTGGCATGTTCTATGAGGCAAAAAAAACATGTAGTATGTGGGAAGTTACCCTGTGTCTTGTTCTACAGGGGCAGTTCTGTGGGAAAAAGTGACACTGTGGTAGGTTCTGTGGGGAAAATTGTGGCTTTCCAAAATCATGTGGGTGCAATATGAGTGCAAGCCAAGTGCAAGCTGAGAGAGAGTGTCTGTGTGTAAAGGCTTGTGATATGTGTGTGTGTATAAATATATATATATTTATTGTTTTATAATTGTACAATAGATGGATTTGGCCCTCCGTCACCTCGCGGGGCTCCCGTGTGTGGCATAATTAATGGGGGTCCCATGTGTGGCATATTTATTGAGCCTCCTTGTGTAGCATAATTAATAGGGGTCCAATGTGTGGCATAATTATGGGGCTCTAGTGTGTGGCATATATATGGGGCTCCTGTGTGTGGCATAACTAGTGGGGCTCCTGTGTGAGGCATCATTAATGGGGCTTTTGTGTGTGTGGCATATTTATGAAGCTCCTGTGTGTGGCATTATTTATGGGTCTCCTGTATGTGGCATAACTTGTGGGGCTTTTGTATGTGGCATAATTTATGTGGCTCCTGTATGGCATATTTAATGGCCCATCTGACTGGCATTATTAAGGAATCTGTTTGGCATGGTATTGACAGAAAATCAGGGGGTTGACACCATGAGTTACCACACAGGGTGATACCAACCCTAGTGATGCTTCTGCTACTTGCCTACCCCCATCCAACTAACATTCTCTGCACAGCTAAAATTCTCTACACCCAGCCTTGCAGCTTCTCCATGTGTGGTAACCATTTTAACACATGCTGATGGATACAATTTTGCGCTGGTGTTTTGGGGGACCTGGATCACCATTGGATAGGTTGGGACAAGGCAATCTCCTGGGTCAGACATTATGATCCATCCCTTTGCATGGATCTATTACTTTTGTGTCCACTTGAACCAAAATCTGTTTGGGGTAGGTTTCGGATAGAGAATTTTGGGGTAGGTTTCGGTTAGATAATTTTGGGCCAGGGGAGCTGTATGTGGAAGATGGTGTTTCTTTCTTTGCCCCTCTTTTGTCTTTCACCCTGTGCATATTTGCTATACAGGGTTTCCAGAAATACCAGCCAGAGTGGCACCTGGAAGACTTCCATGACTGAACCGGCATTGCTTGCTCCAACCTTCTTCCCACCCAGATTCAGAAACTTAGATGCTTTAAGAAGCCTGATTCTGTCCTATGTCCTATTGTGCTGATAGCTTTTCACTGGGAATTTCCTACTGCATTTGGAGAGGAAGGACATTATACTGTGTGCAGTGCTTGATTTAGTTATTGTATTTTATGTTACTTTTGGAATGCATACTTGTTTTATTCTGGGCTGAATTGTTCATTGTTTGTTCTACCCCCCTTGAAATTTGTATTGTATGTTATTAGAGTCTTGTGTCAACTTCCCATTGTAAAGTAACCATTGTCTGATGCTAACCCCATATTTATCCATATGGTGACTGGCCTTTTTATCTGAACTGTAAAAATGCTCTGTTAATTTCCAATACAGATCGTTCTGATCTACCCTGAACCACATCTCATCTGATTCTTTGGTAAAACTGCATTAACATACATCACGCTTCGGACTGAGGTATGTAGAATATACCAAGAGAGAGATTCAGTGATTGGAGTAGTGGAAGAAGCTGATTTTAGACGCAACTGAGATCTATTACATGCAGCCATGTGCAACATTCCAGTTACATTATTATTACATTACAATCCTAGTTATTCTTGACACAGCTAATACATGTGTTACATAAACTACAGGTGTGTGATTTAAGCAGTGCTGTATTTACCGCGAGGCATCCTAGGCGGATGCCTAGGGCGGCAAATTTTGGCCCCCAAGCACTGAAAAAAAAAATGTAAAAAAAAAAAAAATGTAAAAAAAAAACCGGGCCCTTTAAAAAAAAAAAAAAAGGCCGCGCTTGCAGGCAGAGACGGAGGTGAGAGGGGATCAGAAGATCCCACCTCACCATCGCTCTGCCTGCCAGGCTGCACGGGGAGCCGAACAGGCAGCACAGAGAAACCTCCGTGCTGCCTGTTCGGCTCCCCGTGCAGTGTGCCGACACGGAAGTGCCGACAGTCACGTGACGGGCGCGCTGACGTCATACGCTCGCCCGGTCACGTGATCTGTCGGCACAATCGCCGGGAAGCCGAACAGGCAGCATGGAGGGACCATGCTGCCTGCCTGCCAGGGAAAGGTAAGTGCTGATGGGAGACTGTGTGTGTGTGTGTGTGTGTGACTGTGACTGAGTGTGATGGAAGTCAGAGTGTGTGTGATGGGAGACAGTGTGTGTGTGTGTGATGGGAGACATTGTGTGTGACTGAGAGTGATGGGAGTCAGAGTGTGTGTGATGGGAGTCAGAGTGTGTGTGATGGGAGACTGTGTGACTGAGTGTGATGGGAGTCAGAGTGTGTGTGATGGGAGATTGTGTGAGTGTGTGTGTGTGTGTGTGACTGAGTGTGATGGGAGTCAGAGTGTGTGTGATGGGAGACAGTGTGTGTGACTGAGTGTGATGGGAGTCAGAGTGTGTGTGATGGGAGACAGTGTGTGTGACTGAGTGTGATGGGAGTCAGAGTGTGTGTGATGGGAGACTGTGTGTGTGTGTGTGTGTGTGTGTGTGTGTGTGTGTGTGTGACTGAGTGTGATGGGAGTCAGAGTGTGTGTGATGGGAGACAGTGTGTGTGACTGAGTGTGATGGGAGTCAGAGTGTGTGTGATGGGAGACAGTGTGTGTGTGATGGGAGACAGTGTGTGTGACTGAGTGTGATGGGAGTCAGAGTGTGTGTGATAGGAGACAGTGTGTGTGTGACTGAGTGTGATGGGAGTCAGAGTGTGTGTGATGGGAGACAGTGTGTGTGACTGAGTGTGATGGGAGTCAGAGTGTGTGTGATGGGAGACAGTGTGCGTGACTGAGTGTGATGGGAGTCAGAGTGTGTGTGATGGGAGTCGAAGTGTGTGACTGAGTGTGATGGGAGTAGGAGTGTGTGATGGGAGTAGGAGTGTGTGACTGAGTGTGATGGGAGTAGGAGTGTGTGACTGAGTGTGATGGGAGTGTGTGTGTGATGGGAGTATGAGCTTGATGTGAGTCTGAATGATGGGGCATGTCTTAGGTGTGTAACGTGGGTGTGCAGCTTGGGTAGGGGGGTGCCCGAATTTTGTCTGCCTAGGGCAGCACAAAATCAAGATACACCACTGGATTTAAGTGTGTGTTGCAATATAACATGCCCATGGTGTATAAGCATTGCAAATGAACTTACATTTTCTCCACCACCTCCTTGGTACTGTTATTCTGACCAACTGCATTAAATGCATTTAAAACAAACCATTGTCACTACTGCCAGTGATCATTCTTCCTCCTCTGGTTTGTATTTTTTGCTGCCTTTCCCTATCATCCAGTTGTAATTTGGTAGAGCTTTTGTACCAATGCCTAGTTCTTCTCTGCTGAAAAACTCTACTGATGCCACTTAGGCCATGACTTGCACAACATCTTTGCTTTTGCAGGATATGTGTGCATTTACTTTAAACCATTTTCCCCTTGGACCTTGGAATTCCAACTTCTTTTTAATGACCCCATAACACACCTTACAGGACCTACGGGAAAAGCAGTCACTCTCCTGTTTGTTGTATTCAGTGACAATCTCATGGTTTGTTTGCCCACCACTTCAGTCTTTTCCAAAAGGGAATCTCTATCACCTTTTATTTAGCTCTGATGAAACTGCCTCCAGATAGTGTTTATGGTAAATGTTTCCAAAAATCTTGTTCTGAGCACTCTTGCTTCCTTTCCAAGCAAAACTGTAGAGAAACAGTTACTGTGCATTTGCATAAACTGTCCCACTGTAATCGCATCAATTAGACTCCTAGGATGGTGGTTAGTTGCCAAAAGTAAATGATTGGTATATTGGTAAACATCAAAATGTATTCAACGCCAGACCCACTTTCTATATTATTTTAAAAAGTCACTTTACTGGTACTGTATGTATAGATGACATTTAGATTAAATTCACTGATATTCAAATGATACATGTACTGCTAGTCAATCCGAATACAATTGTATGTTGTCCTTCACTGCTGTTTGCATATGGAGTAATGTGCAGAGTTATGAGGTGATGGGATAAGGTACAATGAGAGATAATATACAAGATCTGTAGGAAGATATTAAGGCACAATAAGACAAATAAGAGGAAGAAGATTTGTGGAACAAAAGGTAGTGTGTATGGTGAGGCAGGGGCGGATCCAGAGTCTGATCTCGGGAGGGGCACATGTCCGTCTGTCTTTTCCCCTCTCCCATGTCCATCTATCTTATCCTCTCTCCCATGTCCGTCTGTCTTATCCTCTCTCCCTTGTCCGTCTGTCTTTTCCTCTCTCTCATGTCCTTCTGTCACGCTCCTCTCCCTTCCCATATCTGTCGCACTCCTCTCACTCCCCGTGTCCCTCTGTATCTCTTCCTTCCATGTCCGTTTCTCTCCTCTTCCTTCCCATGTTCGTCTATGTATCCTCTTCTTTCTCATGTCCGTCTGTCTCTCCTCTCATTTCCCATCTCTCTTTCTCCTCTCCCATCCCATGTCTGTCTGTCTCTCCTCTCCCATGTCTGTCTGTCTCTCCTCTCCCATGTCTGTCTGTCTCTCCTGCCATCCCATATCTGTCTGTCTCTCCTCTGCCATCCCATGTTTGTCTGTCTCTCCTCTGC
Source organism: Pelodytes ibericus (assembly GCA_036172795.1). Taxonomy (NCBI): domain Eukaryota; kingdom Metazoa; phylum Chordata; class Amphibia; order Anura; family Pelodytidae; genus Pelodytes; species Pelodytes ibericus. The sequence goes on along the minus strand of CM069862.1, from coordinate 154,393,434 downwards.
CAACCCATGTCTGTCTGTCTCTCCTCTACCATCCCATTTATGTCTCTCTCTTCTCCCTTCCCATTTATGTCTCTCTCCTCTCCCTTCCCATGTCTGTCTGTCTCCTCTCCCCTTCCCATATCTGTCTGTCTCTCCTCTGCCATCCCATATCTGTCTGTCTCTCCTCTGCCATCCCATGTTTGTCTGTCTATCCTCTGCCAACACATGTCTGTCTGTCTCTCCTCTACCATCCCATTTATGTCTCTCTCTTCTCCCTTCCCATTTATGTCTCTCTCCTCTCCCTTCCCATGTCTGTCTGTCTCCTCTCCCCTTACCATGTATCTCTCTATTCTCTACCTCCTATGACTGTCTCTTTGTCCCTCTAAACATGTATGTGTCTTTCCTCTTCCCAATAGCTATCTCTTTTCCTCCTCTCCCTCGTCTGTGTTCTCTCCTCTCTCCCCCACCCATCAGTGTTCTCTCTTCTCCTCCCTTCAGTGTTCTCTCCTCTCTCCCCTCCCATCAGTGTTCTTTCCTCTCTCTCCCCCGTCAGTGTTCTTTCCTCTCTCTCCCCCCATCAGTGTTCTCTCCTCTGCCCCCCATCAGTGTTCTCTACTCTCTCCCCCGTGTTCTCTCCTCTCTCTCCCCCCCAGTGGTGTATCTTGGGCACCCCCCCCCACCCATGATGCACACCCACGACATGACCCATAACCCACGTTGCACACCAAGGACATGCCCATCACCCCATTTACATGCCTCCATCAACCCATTACATACACATTGCCAATATTATTTGCCATTAATATTCCCCAGCCAATTTGCCCAATAATATGCCAGTATTATTTGCCATTAATATGCCCTAGCCAATTTGCCGAATAATATTCCAGTGTTATTTGTCATTTAATATGCCCCTGTTAATTTGCCCAATAATATGCCAGTGTAATTTGCTAGTTGCCATTTAATATGCCCCAGCCAATTTGCACAATAATATTCCAGTGTTATTTGCCATTTAATATGCTCCTGCCAATTTGCCGAATAATATTCCAGTGTTATTTGTCATTTAATATGCCCCTGTTAATTTGCCCAATAATATGCCAGTGTAATTTGCCATTTAATATGCCCCTGCCATTTTGCCCAATAATATGCCAGTGTTATTTGCCATTTAATATGCCCCTGTTAATTTGCCCAATAATATGTTAGTGTTATTTGCCATTTAATATGCCCCTGCTAATTTGCCCAATAATATGCCAGTGTTTTTTGCCATTTAATATGCCCCTGCCAATTTGCCCAATAATATGCCAGTGTTATTTGCCATTTAATATGCTCCTGCCAATTTGCCCAATAATATGCCAGTGTTATTTGCCATTTAATATGCTCCTGCTAATTTGCCCAATAATATGCCAGTGTTATTTGCCATTTAATATGCCCCATGCTAATTTGACCAATAATATGACAGTGTTAGTTGCCATTTAATATGCCCCAGCCAATTTGCCCAATAATATGCCAGTGTTATTTGCCATTTTATATCCCACAGCCAATTTGCCCAATAATATGCCAGTGTTATTTGTCATTAATAAGCCCCTGCCAATTTCCCCAGTACATCTCCCCATCACGTAGCTTTCCCTGGTGGTTAGTGGCAGGCAGCATGGTCTCCTCCATGCTGCCTGTTCGGCTCCCAGGAGGTTGTGCCGACAAGTCACGTGAACCGGCGTGCGTATGATGTCTGCGCGCCGGTCACGTGACTTGTCGGCACTTCTCTGTCACACTGCACGGGAAGCCGAACAGGCAGCACGGAGGTTTCTCTGTGCTGCCTGTTCGGCTCCCTGTGCAGCCTGGCAGGCAGAGCGATGGTGAGGGGGGATCTTCTGATCTCCTCTCACCTCCGTCTATGCCTGCAAGCGCGTTTTTTTTTTTAAAGCGACGTTTTTATGTTTTTTTCTTTTAAGCGTCTTTTTTTTCTCAGGGGGAGCAGCAGATGCTATTAGGAGAGTTTATAAAGCATTGCAAACAGAGCTCAGGTAAAACAGACATGTGAGAAAGGAGGCCACATGTGGGGTGGGTATGGTTTTGGATTGTGCGTGTTATTGAAAATGACATCTAGTCATGGTTCAACTACATTTCCCTGGCTCTATATTGCAGTATATTGCTGTATATTGCAGTCAGATTTTGTGGCTGTATCCTCTTTAGCCTCTTGTGGCTGCCATGTAGTGCTTTTTTTCTCCTCCTGTTATGTCAGCTGCCTCATTAACCTGCAGCTCAAAACTATTTGTACCTGCAGCCAATTTCAAAAACGGACCTTTTTCATTGCATTTATATAGCCGGTATTGTGCCTCTGTGCCTTTCTTGCTGTTCCTATTCTCTGTTCCTGATTTTTCCTGATAGTGTTGTTGATTTTTGCCTGTCTCTGATCCTGCCAGTTTGCTGCCAGCCTCGACCTTCTGCCCTTCTGACTACACCTTTTTCCTTTCCCTTCTGTTGTGCCGCCTTCGGTTATTTTTGTTATTTTAATATCCTGGTGTCCTGCCGTTTTCGCTGTGGTTCCATCTTTCAGTTTCTGTGGTCTCTGTCTGTAGGAGTGAAAAAGTCCTTAGAAGAAAAAGTCCTCAGGCTCAACCATAGGGTGGATTCCTTTCAGGTGAATAACTATTTCTATACCTTGATTCTGTTGTTTGGTTCCCAGCACTACCATCCTGCTACCAGCCCTGTTTCAGCTACCAGTCTTAGCTGTCAGTCTCAGTTGCCAGTCTCAGCTTTAGGTCCTGTCTCAGCTTCCAGTCCTTTCTTAGCTACTAATCTCAGCTACCAGATCATTCCCTGCAACTAGGCTCCTCCCTGGTCTGCTATTCCAGATTGTGACATATTTTTACAGAACACCAGAGAATGAAAAGTTAGACTGTAGGACAGCAGTCTCAAGTTGGGACTGTCTTGCATAGAGCTTAATGTGGGACAGTTGAAGTGCATGAGTACGAGAAAGGTTAGGTTGTGTAAAGGTTAGCTCAAGCTCTTAATTAGTGAGGTTATGGAGAGTTTTAGAGAGTTATTATTTGCAGTAATGTAAGGTGGTGACATCTCATTTATTGTAAACAACATAGATGAAAGGTGATATTATTGCCAATATTGGTGTGTACTATAAATTAGTATTATTGCTATTTGTGGGAAGTCCAGAGACGAGCACTATTCTTGTACATCCAGTTTGTCAAGTTCTTACTAAATAAACACCATGACTTCATCTTACTCTCATCCATGAATTATCATTTGTGCAATAAAGAGTTGTCAATCAAGAGAGTTTCCGCCCCATTAATGTGGGAGCTCAGGAATATTTAATGTAAACAAACTTGCAACATCCTTAATAATCTCTATGGGAAAGTTAAAATCCAAGCACGTTAAGCTGTATTTTTATAATGTGACTATGACTTCTGCCTCCTACTGTAATTTCATTAGTGATGTAATATTACAGTGAAATTTAAACTAGTTCCTAACATGTAATACCTTACAATGTTCTTGGTCATACCTAGGATTCCTTCGCTCAAAGTCAAACCCAAATGCTGCTGCCAATGGTTGCCACCTTGGCTGTTTTTTACATGTTATGTATTACCATTGAAGCATTGGAGTATATAGAGATTATAAGAATCCAGATGGAAATCAGTAAACTAATAAATGTGATTCTGAGGGATCTGAACCTTTAATTCTCTGATTTCCTTCTGAACACGTATGGTTTCTAAACAATACCCAAGGTGGCTACCCTAGGCTGCATCATTTTGGTATAATTGCAATGAAGGGAATCCAGTACATCTGTAAATTATTGCATAATGGACATAAGTCTAAATATCTCTGTAATAATATATACGTATATTTTAAAGTCAATAATATAATTAATTTCTGAGGTGGCAATCGCACTACTACTGCCATACTTCACTTCCTCATCATTTTTCTCAACTCTCAGGAGACTCGCACTGGTTCCCATTACATCAAAAATAAAATGTGAAATTCTTACTTTGACTTATAAAGTATTTAATGACTCTGCTCCCATTACAACTCAAATCTCATGAACATTTACTCACTAACACAACCTCTGTGCTTCTTCTATGGTGTTCCACCCTTGGTACCTATTTCCTTTCATATCTGCAAAGAAGCCTAAACCTTGCTAAATTATTATTTTTTTCTTCTTGATCATTAGTAATTTCACCTACCACATGCTTCCTATACTTTATCTTGTGGTTCATTGGTTTCACAATTCCTTTTAAATTCTAAGGTAGCAGGTAGAGTTCTCTCTTCATTGTGCAGCAGTTTATCACTGTTTTTCTATCACTTCCAATGCATTTTATACATTGTGCAAATTGTTGTTGCTTAGATAATACATGACAGTCAATGAACCTCAAGTTCATATTATCTTAACTCCATGCAATTAGACCCATGGTATCTGTATTAAAATGTATGTCTATATATCATTGTGTCTATATACTGTACATATCTGTGTCTATGAAAAAAACTTATGCCTAACACTGAAAATGCCATAAACATTCATAATGGATAGTGTGTATATATACACATAGTTATACATGATAAATAAATAAGCACAATATTTTATATTTCTCATAAAGTGCATTATCATTATATCCATACAAACAGATTATCGATAAAACATCAGGCTCGTAATCAAAGGTGCTTTTTAATGTGCAAATAAATCAGTGGGTATAGATAACATTCACCAACGAGACATCTTTTGTGAAGAGCAGCTTTACAAAGGGCCATGGATACACACATTGAGCATGTATTTAGCAAGGAAGTCCTGATGGTTAATGCAGAAAAGAATGGAGAAGGCTACTCACAAAGTCACAAAGGATTGGAGCAGAAGACACCAGAAATGTATTCAGGAAGCTGTGAGGAAAGACTTGCCTATGCCCCCTTTAACAATAAAGGTGGCATTTGAGTGAGCTAAAATGTTGATCCTATTCATTGCGTTCAGAATTGAACATATGCATACCCCATTTAATAAAATGTAAAAAAACAAAACATTCAGTTTTTGGAAATTGTTGACAAAAGTACCATTAGTGATGTCACTGATATTCAGAATCTATTGTATAATGCTGTCAAAAGGCATAATTAATCTTTCAACTCTTTTCCTATTTGTAAATTCAATTACGTTTCATATGTTAACAGATTTACAGTGCCCTATTAATTTCTTTAATGAGACTGTCATTTATACCTAGACAATTAATTATGCTGAAAGTGGGATTATTGTATACAAATTGTTATAGTATATAATCTTTTCACTTTCCAAGATGAGAAAGTACATTTTAAAATACATTTTATTGCATTTTACACATAGTACAAAAAAGAGAAGCAACATACAGAAAAAAGAATTATAATTATATATTTAATAATATTATATAATATTAGATTACCAATATATGAATTTTATACGTATGAGCAAAAACAAATATAACTTTCAGAGGCAAGGCAGAACAGACCACAACATTCTAACAAAACAAAACAATTTTTGTTTATATAATATATATACATATATATATATATATAATTGAAAATTGTTTCATACTTACCGTAATTTTCTTTTCCTGGTTATTATCCATGGCAGCAGTTACGTATGGGTTAGCTCCACCCTCAAGGTAGGTAGGACAGAAACTAAACTATAAGAGAGCCCCCGCCCCCTGTCTCCTCAGTCTAGTAACCAGCTCCTCATAAAAAAATAAACAAAGGGAGGGAACTCACTGCTGCCATGGATAATAACCAGGAAAAGAAAATTACGGTAAGTATGAAACAATTTTCAATTTTCCTGGCTAACCATGGCAGCAGTTACGTATGGGACATACCCAAGCCAGAAACTAATAGGGATGGGAGAACATACAACCAATAAACACAGATACAGAAGAAATACTGCAAAAATGAAAAAAAGGTTTAACGAGAGGAGACAGATGCCAAAACAGCGTGAGAGAAGGACGATTCACCAGTCCGTCGGACATCCAGACGGCAGTGTCGAAAGAAGGTGGAACCAGATGACCAGTTCCCAGCACTGCAGACAGTCGCCACTGAAGAACCAGCCTCAGCCGTCCATGAAGAGGAAACAGCCCGAGTGGAGTGAGCCTTGAGGCCCGAAGGAACCGGAACACCACTGGAGACATAGCACCTGGAAATAGCAGCCCCAAACCAGCGGCGTAGAGTGGACACCAAAGCCACCTCACCACGTCGAGAGCCCAAAGGAAGGACGAAGAGTCGGGAGGACTTCCGCAGGGAGGAAGAGGCGGCAATATAGAGGCGTAGGCAGCGAACCACATCCAAGGTATGCCACCGGCATTCACCAGGAGTAGAGGGGTTCGGAAAAAAATACTGGAAGAACTGTATCTTGATTCAGATGAAAGGCCGACACCACCTTAGGCAGGAATTCCGGAACAGGGCGAAGGAGGGCATGATCCGGAGAGAAGACCGTGTATGGAGGCACCTCCAACCTGTCCAATCCTGACCGGGAGACCGAGAGGTGAGGTAGAAGGAGGGACTGAAGAAAACGGGTGTGCCACTGAGACCAACGAACGAGGCCGATCGTGGAAACCAGGACCCCCAGGAGGGACATAAATTTTCTGATGGGTAACCACCCGGGGAGGACAACCTGCTGGATGGCCGAAATCAGACGCGACTGACGGTCCAATGACGGGGAAACGGTAGCCGTGATAGTGGTGAAGCATGCCCCCAAAAAGACCAGGGTCTGGGACGGTAGGAGTTGACTCTTCACGAAGTTGATGATCCAACCTGCGTCTTGGATAAAAACCAACGCCTCCTCCCATTGAGCGAGGACAAGGTCTCGTGAAGGAGCCACGACGAGAATATCGTCCAGGTAGTGAAAAATCGTCAGACCTCTCTTGCGCAGTTCTGCGATACAAACCACCAGAACCTTGGAGAAGGTACGAGGAGCCGTACTGAGGCCGAATGGGAGGGCCCGGAATTGGAAGTGATGTACTCCAATGACGAATCGTAGAAATCTCTGGTGCCGGATACTGATGGGAACGTGGAAATAGGCGTTCTGGAGATCGATGGAAACCATCCAGTCGCCGGGGGAGACAAAAGGAGTAATCAATCGGAGAGACTCCATCCTGAACTTTCTGACTTTCAAAGAACGATTCAGAACAGACAGATCGAGGACCGGTCTCAGGTCACCGGAGGCTTTGGTGACGAAGAATAACGGGGAGTAGTTTCCTTGGAACCGCTCGAGGCCAGGAACAGGAACAACAACTGACCGCAGAAAAAAGCCTCAGGATGCCCAACCGATGTGGGTCCATGGGAAACTTGGTGCGGATAAAAACAGGAGACGGGAGGGAATCCGAGGAAAAACCCTACCCAGACCTTGAAAAAGTCAGAAGGCGAGCACCGACTGGAGGGGGCTGGGCAGGATAACTTCATGACTGAAACTTCCCACGAAAGGAAGAGGTCGGGCGGGAGCGGGAACCTTTTGGAGGTCCGCGGAAACCGCCCCTCCATGCAGACGTACGAGCCACTTCCCTGTGGTATTGTCTGGAGTCCCGAAAGGAGGAACGAAAATTCCGGCGATTGTTCCAAACGCTCTTGGGAAGACGCCTGCGTTCCTGTGGCAAAAAAACTTTCTCACCTTCAGCGGTCTAACGGATGGCATCTTCCAGGACTTTACCAAACAACAACGAGCCATCAAACGGAATGGACACCAGGGAGTTCTTGGAGGCATTGTCGGCATGCCAGTGTTCCAACCACAGGGCCCGCCTGGCCGATACCGACAAGCCCATGCACCTGGCCGCCAACTTCAAAATATCCGAAAAAACTCAGCCGCCAGCTAGATGTTGGACAGGGAGTTTAGAAGCTGTTCCCTGGGGATCCCACCCCCGATATCATCCTTGAGGTCAAGGATCCAACACTTCAGGGCACGAGAGACAGATGTCATGGCAACCGTAGGCTGACAGATAGAACCTGTCGCAACATAAGCTCTTGACAGAGAGGCCTCAATTTGACGTTCCATGGGATCGTTCAGTAGAGCCGGACCATCCAGAGGGAGGGACGACCGCCGAACAACCCTAATGACTGGAGCATCCACCACGGGGGGAGAGGACCAGGGGGAGGCATCCTCGGCAGCAACCGGATATAATCTAGAAATCCTCCTGCCTGACGAAACTTTGCGATCAGGGTTCTTCCATTCAGTCGAGATCAATTCCTCAATGGAGCTATGGACTGAGAAAGAAGGTTTCTTCTTACGTAGACTGGCAAAGTATTTGTCGGATGCACCCATTGTGGGTAAAGATTCGGTAATACCCAAAGTGGATTTAACTACCCCAATGAGGTGGTCAATAAGAGCCGGGTCCAGGAGAACGCCGGAATCCCCATCTTCCTCAGCTGAAGAGCAATGCCCCGCATCCAAAGGATCTTCAGATTCGGGCTGATCAGAAAACAAACACTCCTCAGGTAGGGGCGAGTGGTGGGCCGGAATGAGATTCCCCAAATGCTCTTTCAGGCTCCTCTCAACTGCCTGATTGACTAGGTGCATGAGGTCTGGAGAGGGCTCAGAGGGGCCAGCAGCTTGAGCCAAGCAATCCCCGCAGAGACGTTTGCCCTCCAAGGGGGTGGCATCACAGGCCAAACAGCGAGGACGCTATTCCGTTTTCTTCCTTGGATGATCCGATTCCGGTCTAGGGCTGGAAGAAGATACCAGGGTAAGCAAGTAAATGGCACTCTTAAAAACACAAAAGAAAAGCAAAAAATCAAAAAATAAAGAATTACTCACCTAGAATGATGAGAACGAGACCTCTAGATGAGGTGGACATGATAACGAAAAAACAGAAAAAGGGGAGGCTGGGAAAAAAGAAGATTGCATGAAACAAAAATGCACTGAAAACAAAAAAGACAAAGGCAGACCCAACAAAATATTACCTGAGGCTGGAATGGAGTTCAGACACAGGGAACAAGAACTGGTGGGACCTGGAACAAAATGAAGACTGCAGGGTCCACCTAACACGCAAAGGAGCCCTAAAATAAGAAAAAATAAGTGGTGGAACGCATATGCATATAACAAACGGGAAAGGGGAAAAAATGAAGAAAAAAGAAGACAGGTGTGGACATAGACAGCCCAACACCTCCAACATACCTCCAGGATGATGCAGGAAATGAGACCTCTGCACAGTCACCAACCCATCTCCAGTACCACTTGCAGTAAGCTTACGGAGGAACATGGCATATAACTTCATAATTCAGAATCATCTCCAGTACCACTAGCAGTAAGGGTACGGAGGAATAAACATCCCAAGGAACCGGTATCAGGAAACTGGGCTTCGGAAAGAAAGAGGCTGAACTTTCCGGAAGGTGAGTAAAAAAGAAAAAAGAAAAGAAAAAATCAAAAAACAGGCCCGAAACGGGCCCCGTCCTAATACCAATGAGGACAGAAAAAAGACTGAGGAGACAGGGGGCGGGGGCTCTCTTATAGTTTTGTTTCTGTCCTACCTACCTTGAGGGTGGAGCTAACCCATACGTAACTGCTGCCATGGTTAGCCAGGAAATATATATATATATATATATATATATATATATATATATATATATATGGTATTCATGGGTCTTTAGGAGACAAAGGTGGTTGGTCTTGATAATGGTTCCCAGGGGAACAAAACGTTGAGGATGCTATATTGCACTTTAATTTGAATATATTGACTACTTTTCTAATTGTAAATCCTGTGAGTCCCAAAAGCTGAGTGCACTTGTCTTGGATTATATATATATATATATATATATATATATATATATATATATATATACCGTATTTGCTTGAATATAAGACAAGGTTTTTTTCAGCAAATGCTCTTACATTCAAGGTCGTCTTATAATCTGCAGAGCTGCAGGGGACCTGGATCCCCCTCTCTAACAGCCGGGGGATGTCTGCGCGATGAACCGGTCCTTCCGGCTTCATCATAAAAGTCCCGGCCGAAGTGCCGAGCAGCAGCGGAGGATGTCTGCGCGTATCGTGCAGATATCCTCCGGCTGCCCCACTAGCCACCAGGGAGATATGGGCAGCTGGGGGATGTCTACACGATACGTACAGACATCCTCCATGCTGCCTGACACTTCCATCTAATATGACAGACCAGCTGTCCGTCATAATAGATGGAGGTGTCGGCAGTATGGAGGATGTCTGCACGTATCGTGCAGACATCCCCCAGCTGCCCCCACTAGCCACCAGGGAAAGAATCAAGGTGAGGGGGAGGGGGGGAGGTGACACAGACAAGGGGAGGGAGGGGGGTGAAGACACAGACAAGGGGAGGGGGTACAGAGAGACAAGGGGAGGGGGATAGAGAGAGACAAGGGGAGGGGGGATAGAGAGAGACAAGGGGAGGGGGGATAGAGAGAGACAAGGGGAGGGGGATAGAGACAACGGGGAGGGAGGTGGAGAGAGAGAGAAGTTTGGGGGGGAGGGAGAGAGAGACAACGCTGGGGGGGGAGAGAGACAGCTGGGGGAGGGGAAGAGAGGCCGCTTTGGCATATAAAAGGAAATAAAAACAAGAAATGTATTTGTTTAATATCAATTTTTTATTAAATATTAAAAAGCAATTTACATATATACAAGTTAAACTTTTTTTTCCCCTATAGGGTAGTCTTATATTATATACATATACAAATAAACATATATAAATATACCGGGGAAAAAAACCTGAAACCTATATAGTGCCAGATGCCGTGAAGAAGAGATTTTGTAAATCCCATACTCTTTTCTAAAAATTCAAGTGAATTTATAATACCTGTTTTTATTCAATCTTTTTCAAATTTTCTAGATATTTTTTTTTTTACTTATATACATTATTTTCTGTCATCAATAGGCACCCCACTTCTTTTTCCATTTGAATATGATTTCATTTCACAGCTGTTCCAATGAGAAGTTGTGCTAATAGTAATTTAGTGGCTACAAAGAAGTGAGTTGTTAGATTTGCAAACTAAATCAATTAAGGTGAAGTAGTGCAATTTCTGGTTTTCTATCTATGAAGAAACAACCTGTCTTATTCAAATAAATAACAATATTTAATCCCAAAGACTTTTAATTTCTTCACTGGTCCTACTTAGGGATTTTTTGTCCAATCCTCTAATGACATTTTTCAATCAAGTACTTCCCTTCTCTTTCTCTAATTAATGACATTTAGACAGTATCTTAGTTTTTTAAATATTCTTAAAATAACTTTTCTATTGCAAAGGATATTCTGTGTTCCTCTCTGCATACATATTTCTCTAAGAAGTGTTTAAACCTTAAATAATTAAAATCTCCCTATCCATTATTTGGAATTCTTGGACCAGTTGTACAAAAGGTTACCTATATTCTTCCAAGTGGCTAAATTTTAATGAAACATATTATTTTACAGTGTATCTTATCCTATAAAACTGCCAACTATATTCTGAAAACCAAAATCTTTTCTGAGTTTATTCTAAACCATTAAAAGACGATCTGATAAATAATATTATTTCTGTAATATTTCTAATATATCCCGGTTAATTACAGAGTCCAAATGACAGTAATTAGTTTCTTAATGACTGCTGCCTTACATTCTATTTTATATCATCCTTCTAGTTTTGAGAAATCTAATTCCATCATAATTAAATATAGAATCAGATTGGCTTTGTAGTATTATTTGATATCTCGGAAACATAAACTTCCCATGTTGGTCTTATAAAAGAGACACTTGATCTCTATTTTCTTGGCATATAAAATTCACAAAACTCTGTATTAATGTTAACTAACTTTCTGGGACTTTCAAAGGAAGATGTTGAAAAAGGTAAATCGATTTTGATAAAAATGTATGATTTTATAACATTTATTCCACCTATTAACCCCTTTGTGAGACATTGTAACATAGTAACATAGTAATTTAGATTGAAAAAAGACACAAGTCCATCAAGTTCAACCCTTCTACCTATCATTCCAGCTTTTGATCCAAAACAAGGCAAAAACCCCGAAGGAAGCTATTTAGAATTTTGCCTCCCAGGGGGAAAAATTCCTTCTTGACTCCAAGGGTCAATCAGATTTCTCCTTGGATCAATAAGCTCTATTATTCATGCTTATTCTATTATTAAAAGCCCTGTATGTTCTGCTTTTCTAAAAAAAACCCACTATTTTTAAATGCATCTATTGTGGTTGATAGCACTACCTCTCTTGGAAGTGAGTTCCATAACTTTATTGTCCTTACCATAAATAATCCCTTCCTTTGATGTCTATGAAATCCTTGCTCTGCCAGTCTCAGAGAGTGACCTCTTGTTCTTTGTACATTTCTGTTAATGAACAGGTCACTGGAGAGCTCTTTATATTGGCCCTGCACAAATTTATGTAACGTTATTATATCCCCTCTGAGACGCCTTTTATCTAACGTATATAAATGCAATTTTTTTAAGTCTCTGTTCATAACTAAGATCCTCCAATCCCCTTATTAATTGTGTAGCTCTCCTTTGCACTTTTTCTAGTTCCTTAATATCCTTTTTAAGGACCTAGAATTGTACTGCATATTCAAGGTGAGGTCTTACCATTGATTTGTAAAGAGGCAAGATGATATCCTCTTCCCGTGAATCTATACCTCGTTTTATACATGCTAATATCTTATTGGCCCTTGTAGCTGCTGACTGGCATTGGGCACTGTTGCCAAGTTTGTTATCTACAGTTACTCCTAAATCCTTTTCATTAGTAGTTTTTCCCAGGGAAATACCATTTAAAGTATATGTTGCTTTGTTATTATTTTTCCCATAATGCATAACTTTACATTTGTCTATATTGAACCTCCTTTGCCACGTTACTGCTCAGCAGGGGCGTCACTAGGGTTGGTGTCACCCGGTGCGGAAACTCATGGTGTCACCCCCCTGGATTTCCTCCATACAATGCCAAACAGATTCCTTAGTAATGCCAGTTAGATGGCCTATTAACTATGCCACACACAGGAGCCCCATAACTATGCCACACACATGAGCCCAATAACTTATGCAACACCAGAGCCCCATAACTTATGCAGCACCAGAGCCCCATAAATTATGCCACACCAGAGCCCCACTATTTATGCCTCACCTCTGCCAAATTAATTATGCCACACACACAGGTGCCCCATAATTATGCCACACACACACAGGTGCCCCTTAATTACGCCACACAAAAGAGTCCCTTAATTATGCCACTCATGGGGTCCAATAAATATGCCACACACAAGTGCCCCATAATTATGCACACATGGGACCGCCATTAATTATGCAACACACAGGAGCCCCACGAGGTGACAATCTTACAATTATAGATACGAGTAATATTGTACCATTCAGATCCCAGTAGTATTGTCCCACTCAGAGGCCAGTAATATTGTGCCACTCAGAGCCCAGTAATAGTGTGCCAGTCAGATAGCAGGAATATTGTGCCATTCAGAGCCCAGTAGTATTGTGCCATTCAGAGCCCAGTAATATTGTGCGAGTCAGATACCAGGAATATTGTGCCATTCAGAGCCCAGTAATATTGTGCGAGTCAGATGCCAGTAATATTGTGCCAGTCAGAGCCCAAAAATATTGTGCCACTCAGAGCCCAGTAATTTTATGCCAGTCAGATACCAGGAATATAGTGCCAGTCAGAGCCCAGTAAAAGTGTGCCAGTCAGAGCCCAGTAATATCGTGCCAGTAAGAGCCCAGGAATATTGTGCCAGTCAGATACCAGTAATATAGTGCCAGTCAGATACCAGGAATATTGTGCCAGTCAGATACCAGGAATATAGTGCCAGTCAGATACCAGTAATATTATGCCAGTCAGAGACCAGTAATATAGTGCCAGTCAGATACCAGGAATATTGTGCCAGACAGATACTAGTAATATAGTGCCAGTCAGATACCAGGAATATTATGCCAGTCAGAGCCCAGGAATATTATGCCAGTCAGAGCCCAGGAATAGTGTGCCAGTCAGATACCAGAAATATTGTGCCAGTCAGATACCAGTAATATGGTGCCAGTCAGAGACCAGGAATAGTGTGCCAGTCAGAGCCCAGGAATATTATGCCAGTCAGAGCCCATGAATATTATGCCAGCCAGAGCCCAGTAATATAGTGCCAGCCAGAGCCCAGTAATATAGTGCCAGCCAGATCCCCAGTAATATAGTGCCACTCAGAGCCCAGGAATATTATGCCAGTCAGAGCCCAGTAATATAGTGTCAGCCAGAGCCCAGTAATATAGTGCCAGCCAGAGCCCAGTAATATAGTGCCAGCCAGATCCCCAGTAATATAGTGCCACTCAGAGCCCAGGAATATTATGCCAGTCAGAGCCCAGTAATATAGTGCCAGCCAGAGCCCAGAAATATAGTGCCAGCCAGATGCCCAGTAATATAGTGCCAGCCAGAGCCCAGTAATATAGTGCCAGCCAGATGCCCAGTAATATAGTGCCAGCCAGATACCCAGTAATATAGTGCCAGCCAGAGCCCAGTAATATAGTGCCAGCCAGATGCCCAGTAATATAGTGCCAGCCAGAGCCCAGTAATATAGTGCCAGCCAGATGCCCAGTAATATAGTGCCAGCCAGAGCCCAGTAATATAGTGCCAGCCAGATGCCCAGTAATATAGTGCCAGCCAGAGCCCAGTAATATAGTGCCAGCCAGATGCCCAGTAATATAGTGCCAGCCAGGAGCCCAGTAATATAGTGCCAGCCAGATGCCCAGTAATATAGTGCCAGCCAGAGCCCAGTAATATAGTGCCAGCCAGATGCCCAGTAATATAGTGCCAGCCAGGAGCCCAGTAATATAGTGCCAGCCAGATGCCCAGTAATATAGTGCCAGCCAGATGCCCAGTAATATAGTGCCATACAGAGCCCAGTAACAGTGTGCCAGCCAGAGCCCAGTAATATAGTGCCAGCCAGAGCCCAGTAACAGTGTGACAGCCAGAGCCCAGTAATATAGTGCCAGCCAGATGCCCAGTAATATAGTGCCAGCCAGATGCCCAGTAATATAGTGCCAGCCAGAGCCCAGTAACAGTGTGCCAGCCAGATGCCCAGTAATATAGTGCCAGCCAGAGCCCAGTAACAGTGCGCAAGCCAGATACCCAGTAATATAGTGACAGCCAGAGCACAGTAATAAACTGCTCGTTGTAAACCCCCCTCCTCCCCCCCTTCCCCATTACTTCGCTGCTTCTCTCTGCTCCCGGACGGACGCCTCCTCCGTGCAGTCTTCCCTCCTGAAAACGTGGTCACCGGATGTGTGTTTTTTTTTTTTTTCTTTTTTCCGGCGGCCGCGTCGAGCGGATGCGGCTGCCAGAAAAAGGAAGAAAACGTAAGCAGCGCAATGCAAGGGGGGTGGGGGGATTGCCGGCAGCACGGGTGTCACCCCCCTGGAGGTGACCCCCGGTGCGGTCCGCGTCCCCCGCCCCCCCCCCTTAGGACGCCACTGCGGCCCAGTCCCCCACTCTGTCCAAATCTTCCTGCAAAGAAAAAACATTAAGATCAGTCTGTATTACCTTATCTAATTTAGTGTCATCAGCATCAGCAAACACAGAGACATGGCTCTCAGCACAAAGTGGGAGATCATTAATAAACAAATGAAAAAGAAGAGTGCCCAAAACAGACCCCTGAGGTACTCCGCTCAACACCCTGGTCCAATTTGAGGCTTTTCCATTTACAGCAACCCTTTGCATTCTATCTTTTATCCAATTTTCAATCCAAATACATACATTTGCCCCCAAACCTATTTCTCTCAATTTGTAGAGTAACCTTTTGTATGAAACTGTATCACCCTAGATGACGCAAGCACCAAAAATTTTTGTTCCTGGCCACCAATCACAAGGTGATCAGTAGCAAGGAACACAATGGCAGAGACCCGATCAGGATCTTAACAGACCATGTGGGTCACTGCCAAAAGGTCACGAGAACTCTGGAAGTCACATGTGACATTACGGAGGCGTGCCTGAACCTGGAAGTTTGTGCACCGTGTGATTCGGTAAAATGTAGCCGGTGCATGCTTTGAGCATCAGCTACATTTCCCTGTCAGACTGAGACTACTCAAACTCACCTCATCTGACAGGTGGGATCCCGTTGCAAGTCCCTGCAGCGGGATCCGAGGAAAGCTCATCGCGGGGAGGCATGATGATCTGTTAAATGCTGGACGTTCTATCTAGTGTTTTTTAGGACCAGTAAAATTAGGATGACATAGCATGTCCTAGCATTACAAAGGGGTTAAGGAGATCTCCAAACATTTAAAGTCCTTTAACATGTTTGTTTGTTTAATTCACAATTAAAAGTTACCTTCTAATAAACCTAAGTAATTTTTCTCATTATCATCCCAAATGAAGTTGAACAGTGATTTCAAATTTTCTCTACATTCTTAGACAATACAATAGTCAAATATTAAATTTATAATTGTAATGCATACTATAATCCTCAATAACATTTATAGGTTCAGAAAGATAATTTTTAGGCTCTGTTATCATTATTAGTGTATTATCTGCATACAGATTTATTTTTTATTCTTCTTGCCCAATGGAAACTTATTTTATGTTATTATATATTCTGCTGCCAGAGATTCAACAGTAACGATGTATTGCAATTGGTAAACCCTGTCTTGTCCCATTATACAGGTTAAACCAATCTTTTGTGGATTTTCATTGGCTAACCAATGTGGACCATTTTTTAATGTTGTATTTAGTGGTAGTGCAGGATAGCCAGATCCTCTTTGATGAATGAAGAGTCCCAAGTGCGTGCTTCTGAGCATGAGCAGTATTGGTTTTTTTAGAAAAGGTTTCCACCCTAAAAGTAACTAAGCCTCAATATAATTTTTGTCTCCAGATTGTTTCTTTTACCAGTCTACCACTCAACACATTTTCCATTGTTGTCTGTTAATTTTTTGAGGGGCATTAATACAAATGAACACAGGTTTTACTCTTGCTTTTAGGGAAGCAATAGGTTGCATAATAGGTATCATGTATGACTGCACCAAATCATGTACCTCTAATGGATAGTAGAGGTTGCTTTCTAAGTAATATTGGTCTTGTTCATCTTGCTAAACTACATTTGAGGCCACACCCTGGCACATTCATTGGTGTGTAAAGAAGCATAAAATAAGCTATGGGTACAATATCTGAGCTAATGTGATATGTTAACCTCAGTGTAAAAAATAAGGTACTTTGTGCAGATAAACACAGTGCAGAATTGGTACAATTAGAATACTTGCAGTACCACACAAAAAAAATGTAGCCCTCTGGAGCACTCCCCGGAATTCTTATAGATAATATACAGAACAAGCAGAATGGCGCGAGATAGTGAGTACCTTTAATTAAAACAACATACAATAATAGTGCAATATTGTAAATGACCATTTATATGAAGTGAATAACTGGTGATAAATGCACTCAGAAACATACGTGAGAAACGATCATCTCAAACATAACGTGATATCTTCACAAATATTTTAATCAGGTCTGAAATATATAAAAATAGCAGAACATGTGCAGCACCAAAGTGACAGATGCTAAAAACAGGTAAGTAACAAGGAAATCCACCGAATTGGAGCTAGTCGGAAGATGGAAAACCAAAGGTGGCAGATGGCAGTGCAGAAAAACAGACTCTCAGAGACGATATGTAGTTGCCGGTGTCTCTACGCGTTTCACCAGAGCTTCTTTCTTGGCTTCCTCAGGAAAAGACTGATACCCGGCATTTAAAAATCGCTGTATTTGTATACGTCTTCGAAAGATGCCCACTTCTATTTCAATGATGTACTTCAGCTGTTACATAAGGGAAAGCGTTTGTTGCCATAGTGACACCGCTAACGTCCTTACTTTGATGATGACACTGATTATTGTAGACAGAGATATAATGCTGTACAAGGCCAGAGTTTAAGATTGATTGTCACTGATCACCTCCAAGTGCAGACATTTTGTTTGTATAAGAATATATTTACTAATAATCATAAACTGAAATGCTGACACTAGAAATAAAAAATCTACATTCTTGCCATATTTTATAATGAAGAGTTTAGATTGTGACCTCTCATGACAAAGCTTTTCAGAGTCTAGTCTTTAGAGGTCACCTTACAAAGTCATGTAATGTTTGCTTAGAACTTTATGTAAGGTTCCTGCTGACAGGTGATCAGTCTTAGCCTTAAGAGCATGATTATCTCTAAGTGGTTGATGTTAACCCTACAGGAAAGAAGATTTCAAATAAGGCAGAAGGGAGGATCCCTTTTTGAATTTATACATGGGCTGCAACGCAGATGCCAACTTGGCAAAGGTTTGGCTGTTATAACCCAGCAGGCAGATGACACCACCCATGCATTTCCTAAAATGATCTCATTCTCATACTTTGATGAGTTCTCTAATAAAAGGATAAGCTAAAAATGGCAGTCTGCCATTCAAGTGTCAGATATGGTGAAATAAAAAGCTAGGAAACGTGTACAACTCCCTTTTGTTATCTTATACCGTACATGTCTTAGTTTCCATTGGACCTCGATTAGAATCTAGAAAGGTGGGTCAAAATACATTGGATGAAAGGTGCTAATTAGACATGTGCAAAACTAAAATTTTCGTTTCGTTTTCGTCCATTCGGACGAAAATGTTATTTATTTCGTCTAAAACGAATTTCGTTCATTAGTGCATTCGTTTCAGACGAAATTCGTTCATTATTTTCGTTTCGTTAATTTTTTTCGTTCGTTTTATAGAATACAATGTAATACTATTGGCTTTCTATAAACCGAACGAGAGCCCCATTCATAAGAAATTCTTATGAATGGGGATCTCGTTCGGTTCATAGAAAGGCAATAGTATTACTTGTATTCTATAAGCCGAAAGTCTATAAACCGAACGACTTTCGGTTTATAGACTTTCGGCTTATGGAATACATGTAATCCTATTGCTATTCTATAAACCGAACGACTTTCGGTTTATAGAATAGCCATAGGTTTACATGTATTCCATAAGCCGAAAGTCTATAAACCGAAAGTCGTTCGGTTTATAGGCTGTCGGCATTTAACTATACAGAGACAGAGTCTCCATTCATAAAATTATGAATGGAGACTTTGTCTCCGTGTAGTAAAATGCCGACAGCCTATAAACCGAACGTTCGGTTTATAGGCTGTGGGCATTTTACTACACGGAGACAAAGTCTCCATTCATAATTTTATGAATGGAGACTCTGTCTCCGTGTAGTAAAATGCCGACAGCCTATAAACCGAACGTTCGGTTTATAGGCTGTCGGCTTATGGAATACATGTATTCCTATTGCTATTCTATAAACCGAAAGTCGTTCGGTTTATAGAATAGCAATAGGAATACATGTATTCCATAAGCCGACAGCCTATAAACCGAACGTTCGGTTTATAGGCTGTCGGCATTTTACTACACGGAGACAGAGTCTCCATTCATAAAATTATGAATGGAGACTTTGTCTCCGTGTAGTAAAATGCCGACAGCCTATAAACCGAACGTTCGGTTTATAGGCTGTCGGCTTATGGAATACATGTATATAATAAATAATATGTTATAATGTATATAATAAATAATAAAATTATGAATGGAGACTTTGTCTCCGTGTAGTAAAATGCCGAAAGCCTATAAACCGAACGATCCGTTTATAGACTTTCGGCTTATATAATACATGTAATCCTATGGCTATTCTATAAACCGAACGTTCGGTTTATAGAATAGCAATAGGAATACATGTATTCCATAAGCCGACAGCCTATAAACCGAACGTTCGGTTTATAGGCTGTGGGCATTTTACTACACGGAGACAAAGTCTCCATTCATAATTTTATGAATGGAGACTCTGTCTCCGTATAGTTAAATGCCGGCTTTTAACTATACGGAGACAAAGTCTCCATTTATAATTTTATGAATGGAGACTCTGTCTCCGTATAGTTAAATGCCCACAGCCTATAAACCGAACGTTCGGTTTATAGGCTGTGGGCATTTAACTATACGGAGACAAAGTCTCCATTCATAATTTTATGAATGGAGACTCTGTCTCTGTATAGTTAAATGCCGGCTTTTAACTATACGGAGACAAAGTCTCCATTTATAATTTTATGAATGGAGACTCTGTCTCCGTATAGTTAAATGCCCACAGCCTATAAACCGAACGTTCGGTTTATAGGCTGTGGGCATTTAACTATACGGAGACAAAGTCTCCATTCATAATTTTATGAATGGAGACTCTGTCTCCGTATAGTTAAATGCTATTGTATTCTATAAACCGACTCTATTTCGGCTTATAGAATGCAATAGTACTACGAATGAACGAATGATTTTCCTTTATTAACCATTCGTTCATCCGGCTTTAGTTAGCTTAGCATTTTCGTTCTTCGTTTTTCGGGCGAATGGACGAAAATGCAATTTTCGGACGAAAATGCATTCGTCCGAAAACGAATGCACATGTCTAGTATATATTCACATGTAAATTGCTTTTTAAATAAAAAATTATGATATAAAAAAATCTTGTTTTTATTTCCTTTTATGTGACAATGCTGCCTCTCTCTTTCCCTTGCCCCCAGATTTGTCGCTCTCCCCCCCTTAGTGTTGTCTCTCTCTCACCCTCCCTTTGGCTCCCCCCTCGCTCCCCTTGTGTCTGTCTCTTCCCCCCTTCCCTCCCCTTGTTTCTCTCTGCCCCCCCCCCCCTTGTTATTCTGTCCCCCCCTCACCTGTTTCTTGCTCCCTGGTGGCTAGTGGGGGCAGCCGGGGGATGTATGCACTATACATAATAGACGGAAGTGTCGGGCAACTTTCGGTTTATAGAATAGCCATAGGATTACATGTATTACATAAGCCGAAAGTCTATAAACCGATCGTTCGGTTTATAGACTTTCGGCATTTTACTACACGGAGACAAAGTCTCCATTCATAATTTTATGAATGGAGACTCTGTCTCTGTATAGTTAAATGCCGACAGCCTATAAACCGAACGACTTTCGGTTTATAGACTTTCGGCTTATGTACTACATGTAATCCTATGGCTATTCTATAAACCGAAAGTCGTTCGGTTTATAGTTTAGCAATAGCATTACATGTATTCTATAAACCGAACGTCGTTCGTTTTAAAGACTTTCGGCTTATAGAATACTATTGGCTTTCTATAAACCGAACTAGAGTCGAGTCCCCATTCATAAGAAATTCTTATGAATGAGGAGGGACTCTAGTTAGGTTTATAGAATGCCAATAGTATTCTATAAGCCGAAAGTCTTTAAAACGAACGACGTTCGGTTTATAGAATGCATGTAATGCTATTGCTGTTCTATAAGCCGAATGTCTTTCGGCTTATAGAACAGCAATAGCATTACATGTATTCTATAAACCGAACGTCGTTTGTTTTAAAGACTTTCGGCTTATAGAATACATGCTGCTATTGGCTTTCTATAAACCGAAAGAGTCCCCATTCATACGAATAGGTCAATTGACCTATTCGTATGAATGGGAACTCAATTTCGGTTTATAGGAAGCTAATAGCATTACATGCATTCCATAAACCGAAAGTCATTCATGTCGGTTTATGGAATGTAGTACAATGCTATTGGTATTGTAAACCGACTCTATTTCGGTTTAGAATGCCAATAGCACGAATGGACGAATGGACGAATGAACGAATGTTTTTCGTTTATTAACCATTCGTTCATTCGGATTTTGTTAGTTAAAATTTTCGTTATTCGTTTTTCGGACGAATGGACGAAAATGCTATTTTCGTCCGAAAATGCATTCGTCCGAAAACGAATGCACATGTCTAGTGCTAATGCATGTGAGTGAAGAAAGAGCTCACTTGAACCAACATGCCATGTTATTGTTTCAGCTCACCGCATGTGTACACTGTTTGTGTTAGTAGCTCAAGGTTTAAATTGAATTTGAATGTGTAGAAAATGACATTCCAACAGAAGAAGCAGAGCTATTACTTGTCCTTGCTATAATTATACTATGATTATACAATATTAAACAGGAACATTACAACCAAGGTGCAAAAAGAAAATCCAAGTTGGCCTTGGTGTCCAAGTGCAGCCCTCCAGATGTTTCAACTACCACAATTCTCTGCCATTGTAAAAAGTTTGCTGGGGGAATATGGGATTTGTAGTTCAACTAGTTGGATGCCTAGGCAAGTTGGTATAATTAGCCAAGTCAGAGAATGTTTCTAAATTTTCTATCTTGGCTATAAAGTCAATTCAATTTTCTTTTACCACAATCAACTGACTTCATCCGTTGATAAACAATATTCCAGGGCTTTTCTAATATATAATTTTTTACAGTGTGTACCTATCACTTCCATAATGACATGAAGTAGTGACATTATTTAAATAACAATGGGTGATATTACTCTCAGAAGTTACACAGCACTCTAAGATGGAATCAGCAGGATGTAATTATGAGACAGGTCATAATGTAAGTTTGGATCCCTTTTACGCAAGTCAATATACAGCAAGCTGATGTCTCCCAATATTAAGGAGATAGGTATAAAACAGTATTTACTAAACAGTGAATTGTGGTGAACTGACTAGGCAGTTGGAATGAAAAACAATCTGGTTAGTCGAAATCAAAAATATCTCCAACTTGCCTATAATACTATTACTGCCATTATGACCTTACTTTATCAATTAATTTGCCATCCACCACATTTCACTGTTTATTGGATTGACTGTAGTGTGTTAAAAGGATACAAGATTTACAACTAATATGCATTGAGTATCCTACATCTGCAAGTATTATAGAGGAGATTAATGATATGGTGTTTGTAAAGCTATCAGATGAGTAGCAGAACTATAGTAAGAAAATTAGTAATATATTAAGAGGTTTGTGATTTAATAGCAGGTGATGCAAGTATGTGAACAAGAAGCAACAGATTTGAAGGAGTGTCCTAATTACAAATATTAATTGCAAGAGGGGCTGTTAGGTATAAACCACTCAGCAATGTTTAGTAATTGCATTGCATGTTTACAGAAAACACAATGGCTAACAACAGTTAAGGAAAAACCACATGATCCACCCATTCTGCCTTCTTTGCTCAGACATGAACCAGGGACCGTTTGGAGCAAAACGTCTATTTTCATTAATCATCTTGAATTATTCTGGTTTGCTTGCTTTTTTTAGAGTTCTGAATGGGATACGCCACATCTGTGGTTTCCAATATGGGCAACATACATATTTTTTAAAAAATTTGGACTGCAATAAACATTATTACAAGTGAGAACCTGACAAATGTTATTCTTGAAGATGGCAAGTTTAGTTGAATTTAGTCTAGGTATTTTCTAGACCTCAACTAAGATGTCCATCCAATCCACCAATATCGCCACCAGAATGGATACATGTGCATTCCCCACCACTGAATACACATGAATCCTAATTAATGGAAATCTTATACTTTGTATCAACAAAACTTTGGTATAAAAGGTAAAACTTTTAAACCCAAATTCTTTACATATAGTAGTAACTTTCTTAGCAAAATGTGTATACATTTTTAAATATCTATAAAGTAGGTATGTGACTGACCAGAGCTTATTAACGGTTTTTACCCAGGAAATAATACCTGATGCATTGCTTCTTTTCATTCTCTTCCACACTGGGATCATGTAAAAGTCCACCTAATTGGAGCAGAATTAGTAGGTAGATGTATAGAATAAAAATGAGAGAGAGAGATAGTACAGGGAGTGCAGAATTATTAGGCAAGTTGTATTTTTGAGGATTCATTTTATTATTGAACAACAACCATGTTCTCAATGAACCCAAAAAAATCATTAATATCAAAGCTGAATATTTTTGGAAGTAGTTTTTAGTTTGTTTTTAGTTTTAGCTATTTTAGGGGGATATCTGTGTGTGCAGGTGACTATTACTGTGCATAATTATTAGGCAACTTAACAAAAAACAAATATATACCCATTTCAATTATTTATTTTTACCAGTGAAACCAATATAACATCTCAACATTCACAAATATACATTTCTGACATTCAAAAACAAAAAAAAAAACAAATCAGTGACCAATATAGCCACCTTTCTTTGCAAGGACACTCAAAAGCCTGCCATCCATGGATTCTGTCAGTGTTTTGATCTGTTCACCATCAACATTGCGTGCAGCAGCAACCACAGCCTCCCAGACACTGTTCAGAGAGGTGTACTGTTTTCCCTCCTTGTAAATCTCACATTTGATGATGGACCACAGGTTCTTAATGGGGTTCAGATCAGGTAAACAAGGAGGCCATGTCATTAGATTTTCTTCTTTTATACCCTTTCTTGCCAGCCACGCTGTGGAGTACTTGGACGCGTGTGATGGAGCATTGTCCTGCATGAAAATCATGTTTTTCTTGAAGGATGCAGACTTCTTCCTGTACCACTGCTTGAAGAAGGTGTCTTCCAGGAACTGGCAGTAGGACTGGGAGTTGAGCTTGACTCCATCCTCAACCCGAAAAGGCCCCACAAGCTCATCTTTGATGATACCAGCCCAAACCAGTACTCCACCTCCACCTTGCTGGCATCTGAGTCGGACTGGAGCTCTCTGCCCTTTACCAATCCAGCCACGGGCCCATCCATCTGGCCCATCAAGACTCACTCTCATTTCATCAGTCCATAAAACCTTAGAAAAATCAGTCTTGAGATTTTTCTTGGCCCAGTCTTGACGTTTCAGCTTGTGTGACTTGTTCAGTGGTGGTCGTCTTTCAGCCTTTCTTACCTTGGCCATGTCTCTGAGTATTGCACACCTTGTGCTTTTGGGCACTCCAGTGATGTTGCAGCTCTGAAATATGGCCAAACTGGTGGCAAGTGGCATCGTGGCAGCTGCACGCTTGACTTTTCTCAGTTCATGGGCAGTTATTTTGCTCCTTGGTTTTTCCACACGCTTCTTGCGACCCTGTTGACTATTTTGAATGAAACGCTTGATTGTTCGATAACAACGCTTCAGAAGCTTTGCAATTTTAAGAGTGCTGCATCCCTCTGCAAGATATCTCACAATTTTTGACTTTTCTGAGCCTGTCAAGTCCTTCTTTTGACCCATTTTGCCAAAGGAAAGGAAGTTGCCTAATAATAATGCACACCTGATATAGGGTGTTGATGTCATTAGACCACACCCCTTCTCATTACAGAGATGCACATCACCTAATATGCTTAATTGGTAGTAGACTTTCGAGCCTATACAGCTTGGAGTAAGTCAACATGCATAAAGAGGATGATGTGGTCAAAATACTCATTTGCCTAATAATTCTTCACTCCCTGTATAGTCACCTCCTGGTGACCCGTTTGTAAAGCACACATATTTACAAAACACACTTACTTTTTGTATTGTAAATTCATGAATTTTCTTGTTGATATATTATGTGAATCACTGGAAATGATTTGTTGATAACATAATTTTACACAGGGCTATTGTTGATGCAGCTACTTATTCCATTTTGAATACTTTTTTTTTTAGGTAGTCCCTTTAACACTTCCATACATAACTATTCCATTTCATTTTTAATTATACTGTGAATGTAGATAACAAAACATATCTGTGTTATCAGAATTACAACCAAACACAAAAAATAGGAGATAAATATATTTTAAAATGAATCAGTGTCATCATATTCTTTTTATCACATTACTGGTTTACAATGGGAAATGTGTAATTTGCATATCTAACCACAAGGTAATGTCATAAATAGTAGACAGCACAGACATATTTAAAAAGTGAATTACACATTTGCTTTCAATTCTGATAAAAAATGTATAGATAATCATGTTTTATTCTCTGCATCACAGTATAAACAATATGTAGATGTCAGAGTCCATTTAAGGAAATTTGTAATTCAAGGGCTAAAAAGGGGATTTTGATAAGTACAGAATGGAGGGATATGTTAAGAAACCTTTTAAGAATGAAACTGACTTTTCCATCACCTAAACATTGTCTGTACTGTGAATGTAGAACCATTATCTATTTCTCTTGTTTCTGGCATCAATTTCAATGTGTAATTTGCATATCAAGCCCAAGGCATCCACAGTGGAGTTTAAAATATATACATTTTTTAATCAATATTTTGCTTCCAGTTCTGCTTAACACAATTTTAAGATAGATGAATGATTTTTTAAAATCTCTAAATGCAAACAATGTCTGGGTGAGAGAGTCCATTTAATAAGATTGATCAATAGGCATAGTTCCTATGGTTGCATCAAACGAAGAAAAAAATGGCACTCACGGAGGCGGGTAAGTGAAAAAAAATGTTATTTAATCCAATAACATATTAGAGGTAGTCACAGCAATCGGTGGGAGAAATAACATTAACATCATGCTTCACCATAGTTAGTGTCTTTTCTCCCACCAATTGCTGTGACTACCGCTAATATGTTATTGGATTAAATACCATTTTTTTTCACTTACCCGCCTCTGTGAGTGCCATTTTTTTCTGCAATATTTTCTTCGTTTGATGCAACTTCTAATCGGTGTTGGCCACGCCGGCAGAGGCACCCGGATAGAACACAAGGGGATTACTTCATTTCATTTGTGGACTGACCAGCTGTGTGAGAGCCTGCATTTCTTCTTGTGTTGTGGATAGTTCCTATGGTCCATCTTTGCTTGTGGAGCTTAATGGGTATTAACCCATGGTTTTAATATGGGTATTCAGATGATGTGAAGAGACTGTTGCCGTCGAAGCATGTTTTGTTTATTTTGTTATTGCATCTCTTCTCCTAAAGTTATGCAACTGGATCAGGTTCCATATTATGATTTTCTAACTGCAAACAATAATTTAATCGGTAGTATATTACAATACATGCATTTATTATTTATGATATGGTGCATAATGTTTCAATAACAGACAAGAGGAGCAATGAATTTGGTTAACAGATACGGACAGAGCTGTTTTGGGGTTAAAAACAAAACAAAACAAAAACTAAACAAACTTTAGCTTTGACAGTCATTCACAAAATAAACAAAACATTGGCCTATTTATAATACATTGACTTAACATAAAAGCATACTACACTTTCAAAATAGAAATTTAGTAGTAGTGTTTACACCTCATACATCTTACAGGTAACCTTTTGACGTGGAATAGTGGCTTTGTCCTTAAGGACAAAAGCACAAAAAATGGTGATCTTGTGTTCCTGCACCAGAGACTATTCACTAAATGGTGAGTTGAAGGGAGATGAATATTTCATCTAATTAATTTAGCTATACATTGTGCAGGGAGGAACGTGGTTAGTTTCTACCACTAAGTGAACTCATCAGGTTTGTCCCTGCATCAAGTATAACTAAACTGGTGAGATGAAACATTGTCACTCATAACATTTAAAGCATGTTATATTTTCCCTGACAGACTGAGGCCACATGAAGGTGGAATTCTGCTGCAGGGGTCTGCGGGGGGCCCGCAATGAGATAATAAAAAGAGATTGATCTATGCTGTCCTAACAGCACTTGAGCCCTGTATTTTAGGATGGCATAGAAGGTGGGAAGGGATTAGCACCCATCGAATTACAGCAAATGTATCCCTTAAAGTTGAGGAATACAATTAAAGGGTTATATATGACTCTACTTTGGATATTACCTAAACTCACATTACCTCAAATCATTTATTATAGTAAACTCTATCTTTCTCTTAAAGTCACTTCCACTCTCCTATAATAATCACCTGAACTCACCAACAGAAACACCATGGCTAAGCTTTTTAATCTTAAAACTTCCTTCAAACAATACTAAAAATTAAAACTTCAAATACTAAAAATTAATAAATAAGTTGTGTTCTCATTGGAAAATGTACCATAAAAAAATCAGGAAGGTTCACCTTGCTTAAATTAAGATGACGTTTCTGATGCTTAAAACATTGCTTTTTTGTTCTAGGGCAGTGCTTCTCAAACCTGTCCTCAGGACCCCCCGACGGTCCAGGATTTAGGGGTTACCCAGTTGTATTTAAATAAGAATATGCACACCTGGTGTGGTTCCCTAACCATTAAGCAACCATACCAGGTGTTCTACATATTATTATTTAAATAGGACTGGGTAATCCCTAAATCCTGGACCGTTGGGGGGTCCTGAGGACAGGTTTGAGAAACACTGTTCTAGGGACTCCCGATTTGGTAGGTGAAGCCTGAACCTCAGTTACAGTGCTTTTTTCCTCCATTGAGGGTGTCAGAAGGTTTTTTTTACCTTAGTTGTACTGCCAAAATCCCCCCTACCTCACTGAGAAGAACATCAACAGAAGATGATGTAAACATTAAGGCAAAAAAAAGTAAAGATTATCCTGGATTCTAGCACTATATGGACATTACATAGGTGTAGCTTATTGCACTCGTAGTTGTTTTTTTAACACTAATCAATCTTTAAACAAAAAAGTATAGAACTACATGTTCTTACAAACTGGCATATGTGGGGATAGTCTGTGATATTTCTCAGTGGGTATAATTCATTTTGTTTGTAATTTCTCTATGATTTCCTTTTTGTGTATTAATGTTAAAATTCTCATTCTGACATATTTTGGTATATAGTTATACTGAAAGATATTTGTTAGTAAGAAACCATATATATTTATCTTAAACATCTCATGCAGCATTTTAAAATAGTACTGGGATTTTTTTATTTAAAAAAAAAATACTAATAGGGATGTGTTCTTTTTCAGTGCAAATACCTGCAGCAAGATGGTAAATGTTGACAAAAAAATCCAAGGGCAGCTTGGAAATGGAAGCCTCTAGGTAAAAAAAAAAAAAAAAAAAAAAAAAACAATATGGATACCATCTTTTTAGGGTACAGTTTCCATTTAGAATCCACAAATTCCCAGTTCTTACTTCTCTTCAATAATCAGTTATCTGCTAAAGATCATTATGAATGTTGCCATATTAAATATTTAACACTTAAACCACACCTACCTATCTACCTTTGTTTAATCTCACTTAGTTCTCTCGCTTTTATTTATCCTTGTACTACCTTCTGTGCCTGTCTAACCGACTGATTGTGTACATTGGTAAAATAATATATATTGTGCCCTATTGTATAAATGATCTGAGTATGTAATTAGCTGACCTTTTTTAGCCGTTGCAATACCTCATGCTCTGGTATTAGAATTTGAATAATGTATGAATAAATAAAAACATATTTTGGATTTTTTTTTTCAGGAGTTCTGAAAATAAATAATATCTACGTGTTCCTGTGTGAGTAATAAATTAAGGAATACTTAGACACATTGTGGTCTGTCTGCTTATGCTAGTTTCAACGGGACAGATCTTGTGATATGGTAAAGTTATATTGGTTAACCTCAAAACTGTTCAGAAAGTGCTTAAGTTTTTCTATCATTTTCTAATTTGTGCCCAAAAATAGTCTGTTACATATAAGTGTAATTCTATGAATCAAAAGTGATCATTTTATTTCAGTTTAGCTTGCCCTTGTGTGTACCAGATCTCACCATGTTCTGTACATGGTTTTGGTGGTTTTTGAATTATAATATAGAAGATAATTTTGTTATGAAAATTACTCAAAATCTGGTGAAAGAGTAAGTGTCTTGTGGTCAGTAAATATTAATGTCTGTTATTATGAACATTGGTATAGGATTAGGAGCTTTCCCAACAGTAGAATCAATGACCCATGTCCATGAATGTTAACTAAAATGCAAGAATTTAGCTGGTTTATAGGTAGAAAAGAACCAAACCTTTTCACAAAGGTTTATAAGCCTAGAGCTAACTAAGTCAGTAGCAGTTGGAAATTGTTATTGTACACGAACTGTAATTATATGTATTATATTGTTTGTATGGTGATGATCTTCTCCACTTAGTGTCAGTTACCAAGTCAAGAAGTGGCTTAAGAAGGGCTGCAATCTGTCTGACTTCACAGTAATACTTTCAAATACATGTTTATGTTTTTTTTTTTTGTTTTTTTATATATATTCAAATAGTCTATTACTAGACTAATTCTAATTTCATAGGTAACCCTTTGGCTTTAGTAACTGCACTGACTTAGTTTTACGTTAACTCTCCTTAATAAATATGCAGTAAGAAAGGTGGAAACAAAAATCGTCCATCTGTACAATAATGATAAATATTGGCACATGTAAACGATATTTATCGCCTGTTTGCGATATGAGGCATGCCATGTCTTCAGTTTTTCAATTTTTCCCTGAATCTTCACCATCACAGCTTCTTAGTAATCTCAGAGATTTTGGTAGAAACAACTCTTCCGTTCACAACATCTTGAACTATTGTCTTAACCTTCCGGCCTGAGTCTGAAAGAACCAAAATAAAGAACTATATTAAGATTCAGTCATTTTTCACAAATGTCTGTACTAAAAACAGTCTATAACAGACCTAAGATCAGAAAGTCTACAATATTCTAAAATGATGAACTTAGTTTGTTGACTATTCATGTGAATTAGTGCTTATAGATATCAGCATACTGTGCTTTTGCTACTGTTAAACCCCTTATGGCTCATGTTACTGTTGTCCTTAAAGACAAAAGCACCAAAATGTTCATTTTCATGCATATAATCCTGATCATAAGGTGATTGGGAGACATGGATGCCATGGCAGATGTTTGGGCGCACTGTAATTTAGTAGAATGTAACCAGTGCACACTCAAAGTAGCCTTATCTGTGTTGTTATCATTCCTTTTGGAGACAATTCCTCTGTTAATGGGCGTGGTGAAATATACCTGTTTAGTTTCAATCAGAAAGGAAGCTACTGAAAGGACACTTCTATCAACATGCAAGAAGCAAAATTTGACCACCTTTTCACCAAGTACAAAATTACACAAACTAAAAATTTATGGTAGGCATGGTATGTTTTTAAAGAACTCCAGAGGTACAGTTTGCCTCTCATAATGTCGGCAGGAGGTTATCACTAATGGTGTAAGAGATTCCTCATGCGTATAGATCAACCATAGATATTCATGAATCTGAGCTTACCACCACCCAGACTCTGTTATAGGGGAACAGAAGTAATTAATTCTAAAATATGCATAATATTACCTTCTGAATATGAAGACTTTCCGCTGAAAGAAATTATACATAAAATAGTATTAGTACACACTTTCTATCTTTCTCCTGATAACATGAAAAAATTTTTATTTATGCACCATAAAGGTTACACATAGACAAATGCTTAAAATTACTATACATTTTTTTATGATTATATTAAAATAAAAGAAACAATACAAACCCACCTCCAGCATAATATACTGTGCATATTACAATGAATCTTAATTAAATGCTAACACCATCAATGTTCCACACGGGCATGTATCGACATGTCTTTAGTAAAACCACAGGTTAGCGTAAACGAAAAAGTCTAATTTAAGAATACTGTTGCCTTTTGTTCTCTGTGAAGTGTTACATTTCAACCCATGCTGGGAAGGTATGGTGCCAATCTGAGAGCTGAAGTAAAAATCTATAATTCTTGTGTTAACTATCCAGTTGATAATGCTAGCATTTGCTCAGGGCCCTCAATCAAAAGAACTAAGTTAATTTTTCCAAACTCGAATCTATACAGTCATTACTGTTTTATCAGTACTTTAATAAGTAAGTGCACTTTGGGTTTTATAGCACTAAGAGGTGATTGAGGTTGACCTTGCATGGTGTTTTTTCTGTCTTGTCTCCATGCTTTTCCAATAGTTTGTGTACTGTTGTTATTCTGTGCTGCACTGTGCTCTCCCTCATTTGTCAACCCCTTACTCTCTTATTTGATGGTGCTAGGTAGGCAGAAGAGAGAAATTGCCCAAGAATTGTGTGGAAAATTAGGGAAAGTATGAGAACAGGTAATATTTTGTTGATTTGCTATTTTAGTAAATGTAGGTGGGTTTAAGAAGAGAGTGTGTCCACTACTGAAAGCATGCACAGGGACAACAATTAGCAAATTTTCCAGAATTCTAAAACAATGAAAAACCCATAGGACACTTGACTAACTCTACCTTGTTGGCAATAGGGGTTAAAGCAATCATCAGTATATACAGCACAGTGATCTATACTTGAGATTAGTTTACAGGCCCTCTCACAATACTTGCATCATGTTTCCACACATGTGATATGCAATTTAGATGGCAAAGCGAGGAAATAGAAGCTAAGAGACATTTGGTATAGCAAATATCCCTATTCACTGTTACTGGGAGAAAATCTATAGAGATCTGTGTTATTGGAGATATAGCCCCCGAGCTGACTGAAGAGACATTACGTTATTTTGAATTCATAATGAAATCCTAATGTACCAACGTAGCTGCTGTATAGCACTGAGAACTCTGATTTCAAGGGTAACCTTTTTAACTGGCTTTTACTGAACATCTACCTTCTGTCCATTTTAGAGTACACATATACCTGTTGTTGCCTTCCAGGAGTCTTCTATATGTAGTTATCTCATTCTCTAAGCGACTCTTGATGTCAAGAAGAATTTTGTAGTCAGCGTTCTGTTGTTCTAGATCCCTTCTGACTTTGGTCAACTCATCTTCAAGCTGGCAGATCATTGTCTGGATAGTTTGGAGCTGATCTGAGCAATGTGTCTCAGTCTCGCATAAAGTGTTCTCCAGTGCAGTTTTCTGAGAAAAAAAAACGTAGTTAAAGGGACTCTAATGAAAATAGTGTGCATTGCAAAACATGGTAGGCCTCCATGGCAGTGCACTCATGATATAAGACAAAGAAAAGCAAATGTCTGCCTCTCTGCAGGTTTTTTTAAATGTGCAGTGAAACAATCTGTATTGTGCAGGATTAGGCAACGTATCCAAGGGAAATATCTGTGGCAAGGTCAGTGAAGGTCCATAGAACATAAATAAATTGTCCATCATAAAATTAACTAAATTGCACACCGTGTTCTAGCCCTGGTAAAGAGAAATTGTTTCATTCTCATCATGATAATTGGAGTGTAGATTTTTCAGCACCATGAACCTGAAATTCACAAAAGTACTTTGGATTGCACCAAAATAATAACACACACAAAAATACCCAAAGGTATATTTTTATATGAATTTAGCAAAATACACCTAAATTGGAAACAATTGAACGGAGACATGTTTTAGACACTACTGATGGCACATTATCGAGTCCTGTGCATTCTCGTTGAGAGTGTATCACACATTTTGTCTTGTAATTTGTAAATTTCTCTTTAGTAACCTCCATTGTATATTATTTTGTCAAAGTTTAGCTTCAAATATTATTTTTAATTTACATCTTTTGAAAAAGTCAATTTTCTTGTGAAATAATTCAGATTTTTCTGCATTTGTGTTCCAAAAAATAACACTGGGGGAGACTTGTTTCACACCTCTAATATCTTAGCGGGTTGTGATTGGCTCAGAAGATCGACATTAGGCATCAACTATAGTTTGCATCCACTATACTTGAAATGCTTGATTGGTCCTGGCAAACAACAAGACTTAAGCTACTCACAGAACCATATAGATAGAGAAATTAGGAGTTTACTTTCCATTCTTGGTACTTTAAAGTTAGACCCAATCTCACCTTGCTGATTTCTGCTTGCAATTCTATCTCCAAGGTTTGTAGTGTACGTTTCAACTCCTTAATTTGATTCCTGCTGCTCTGCAATGCCTCAGTATTTGTACTGACCTCTTGTTGTACAGTTGACGACTATAAAAAGGAATAATGTTACACATCTGGTGAAATGTAGACATGAATTTAAATTTTACAACATATTATATACACTCACACCTTCTTTGCACCATGTCATTGGAGAGTTCTCTCATGCTTCTTTCTTCTAGTCAACACACCCTAGCTAATTATTTGTCATGAGTCCCTGTACACAGTATATACCAGGCCATGTAGCAGGAAAGACCAGCAAGATCTTTAACTCTGTAACTCATTGTGTATACATGAGTCCGCTGAAAAAGATGGGTCCAAAAGAAGATAGGAACAGGAGGTAGTGTGACGCTATCTTGGCCATTCTAAAAATTTGAGCAACAGGCACAAACTCTAATTTAGTTTGAGATGGAAAAGTTATTCCTAAACATTTTGCTAATTTTTAATGGATTTCTTTCCTCTTTCCTCTGCTGCTTTGGTTATATATAAAATCAGTGAGCACTTCCCTAACATTTATGGAGTAAAGCGGTGCCGGTGAATTATACTAAATAAAATTTATAAATTTTTTTATCAATCCTACAATCTTCAAAAGATTTTTATTAAATGTTACTTAAAAGGGACAATGACAATGGTTTATTTTATTTTTTTTGTTTTCTATTGTTGATCTCAGATATGTCTTTTACATAGAAACATAGAAACATAGAATGTGTCGGCAGATAAGAACCATTCGGTCCATCTAGTCTGCCCAATTTTCTAAATACTTTTATTAGTCCCCCGTTCCCGGTCTTATAGCTAGGATAGCCTTGTGTCTATCCCACGCATGCTTAAAATCCTTGACTGTGTTTACCTCTACCACTTCTGCTGGAAGGCTATTCCATACATCCACTACCCTCTCAGTAAAGTAATACTTCCTGATTTTACTTTTAAATCGTTGCCCCTCTAATTTAAGACTATGTCCTCTAGTTGTGGTAGTTTTTCTTCTTTTAAATATACTCTCTTCCTTTACTGTGTTGATTCCCTTTATGTATTTAAATGTTTCTATCATATCCCCCCTGTTAAGTCTTTCCTCCAAGCTATACATGCTATACTTTTGTTTTTGTTATGTGAGTTTATTTTATGAAATATTTTACTAAACAAATGCGACCTGGTGCCGCCATTTTGTGAAATATAGTGTTTTTGGGTGCAACCCCTCAGAGACTTTACAGCACTAGTATCACACTTTGGGGCTGGGGACACAGAATGCAGTCTAAAAGTCATTGAATAGGAGGGTAATGTAACTATTGCATCACAAAGGGGCGGAGTTATAAGTGTTCCTTTAAAACATTAGCCAAGAATGGTCAGTTCAGTGAGTGCTACTTTTTACCCAAGTGGAGTATCCATTGGCTTTCAAAAAATGTTAACATTTTATAAACCCAAGTTAGACCCGAGTATAAGGAACTAACAGAATGGTCTTGCGCAAATTGCTTTGAAGTTGACATGTTACAAGGTTTCAAGGAATCCCACAGGATTTTATGTTGTAACAAGTTGGACCTTGGCGCAACCAGACACTTGGTAAATAACCTCCTCAGTTTTACCACAACCCTTTCTCTGCATTTACCCTGAGATTACTGCAATACAGTTTATACATGGGAATTATCTCAACTAGAATGCCACCAGTAACACCTACAACTCCATGGCTCACTCTACTCGCCAATATTTTGATTTCCTCAGTTATTACATAGAATGTTAAGAATCTTTTGTCCTATTTAGTCAGCCATATTACATATTTTTAACGTTCATTGTTTACCTGCTGATTAAACCAATTTGCAGCTTCCTGGCGGTACTTTTCAATGATAGTTTCATATTTTTTCCTCATATCAGAAATAATTTTTCCTAGATCAGCTGCTGGGGCAGCATCAACTTCCACGTTTACCGAAGAACCCTTCTTTTGACCTTCAGCTATCCTCATGTCCTATTGGCAAAAAAATATGTATAATTAAAACACCCAAAAATTATATGATGAATCTATGCATGAAGAGTGATTCCATACAGAGATCATGAGGCTCTGAATAAACATACATTAATTAACATCTATATTTCAAGAAAACATTTTTAATAAAGATCTTACTGACAAATATGCTGTGTCTAGTGTTTGGTACTATACTAGTTATACTAATACTCAATGTAGTACTTTATTTAGAATCAGCTTCACTTATCGAAATTTCAAAAAGACAAAACTCTACAACTGAATTCTACAACTAATTTTGTAAATACATATGTTCTGTTAAAAAACATCAATGGCATTTGAAAGTATCTGAAAAACTTCTTTGGTTTACCATATCTCTAAAAAAGGGAATCATCCTTTATAACTAATAATTATTGTATCTATGGTAGACTCAAGTTTGAATATAACTTTATATATGATTGTTTGCTGTATTATAGATCCTCGTCCTCGTTAACTCGTAACTTTCTGAGTTAAACTATCTCTGTCATTCACCTGGGGATCATTATTTATTTGGCACAGTTAAGTGTTACAGTTAAAGTTACAAATAAGAGAGGGAAAAAAAAGAAAAACTTTATTTAGTTACATCTCTTTATAAACAATATTCCGATTTTCACAACTTTCTTAAAGAATGTAATAAATTAATCTTATAATATATTTACATTTAGCAATGTAAATATATTAGCAAGGTTGCACTTTCTCAAGTGATTTTTAGATTATATATAATGTCACTTATGTGCCTTTTCAAATTACATGGTATCTGATGTTTTGCCTCTTCTAATCTGTAGCCTGAAACAAATGGTTGTGAATAATATGTTGTTGCATTATCATCTACTAGCAGTGCTGGCACATTTTCTGCACAAGAGGAAGAATTTGCTAGGAGAGAGCTAGGATTGCTATCATTTGTCTTTTATGCTAATGTATGTTGGCAGGCTCCAAGGATGAAAAGGGGGCAGAGATAAAAGTGGGTGGAGAGACGGGAAGGTTAGTGTACCCTGGAGTTTTCACTGAAGCCGCACCGGTACAGATACTGGGTGTCTGGAACTACTTTCTCCTTATTCAGACTGTGAAGCAGTATTAATGCTGGGACAGACCCAGATATGATGGGAACTTACTAACCCAGTTACGATATTTAAGAGAGAGAGTCCCCATTTTGGCCCAAATTCCTCTGTCCCTATTCCTTACTCGTGTGCCTATTTTCTACGAGCTCAGCATTTTAGCTGTGTATTATAGAGCTCTAAAGCCACAAACCCATCATATAGTGCATTTTTCATATTCTAAAAGGTTTACAACATTTTATAAACAGCTCTCAATTGGCCTAAAAGTCACGTATTTATGACATAGACAAACCTTCAGTAACTGCTGCCAAAAAAATATATATATACTTTGGTGATTTGAAATGTTGGGAGTTATAGGGACAACAAATTGGACTGTCCTAGTAAATTTGGAACTGTTGGTATCTATACTTTTCTTCCAAAAATTAGCAGCTAGGATATTACTTCAATAGACTTAGTATTGT
This sequence comes from Pelodytes ibericus, assembly GCA_036172795.1. Classification (NCBI taxonomy): domain Eukaryota; kingdom Metazoa; phylum Chordata; class Amphibia; order Anura; family Pelodytidae; genus Pelodytes; species Pelodytes ibericus. Next base: position 154,356,532 of record CM069862.1, on the reverse strand, counting down.
CCTTAAGTAAAACATTTTACCGGTCTACCAATAATATGGGCAAGGTGGCACCCCCTAGATCCAAAGCTTGAGCTTGAAAATTATCTTAGAACAGCGTACAGTGCCAACACAACACCTATGAATCCATAGCTGGCAGTTCCAATCAAAGTCCTGATTCATTAGTTGATATTTTTTTTTTTTTTTACTTTACATAGAAGCAACTACCTACGTAGAGGTGAAATGGGATTTCGATGATTGAGTGCATGATTTACATTATCTTGACAAGGGTGATCACAATTAATAATTACATTTAATAAAAAAAACATAATAAAACAAGATTTACATGACTTTCCATAATGCCTTCAATTAAAGAGGGTATCAGGAAAACCTTATTTGAATTTGTACTTTCCAGTTTTTCAGCAATGGAAAGAAATGCAGTAACAAATGGGTTAATTCAAACTTGAGTGAAATCAGCAGCTCTAATGAGGCCGAGCTGATCAGACATGTATTATGCCAAACTGAGAAAGAGAAAGGGTGTGCCATTCAGGTTTGTCCTAAGCCTGCACCTCTTTTTTTACATTCAGGCCTGGTGACAGTGAAAGACTCATGAGAACTATGCTAACACTACACTAAAAGATAACTTTGGGAAACTTGCATCCTGGTTCTGAGATGAGGGTCTGCTCAGGAAAAATCATTTTGTGTATGCTGCCTTTACTCCCAAGAGGGAGTACTTTCAAAAAATGTATCTAAGAATATACCCTCCAACTGTCTCCATTTGGAACCACTATCCCAAGGCACACTAACTTCATCTTGTTGTGTACTGATTCTCTGGGAGACCAGGGAGAGTCAATTTTGTTCAGAGTTATGGGCAGTTAGTGTGTCACCGTGAGCTGTTACATTGACACTCACACTACCAGGTCACATCCCTGGCATCCTGCACTACAGAGTGGGCATGTTAGGAGGTATGTTACCTGGTTGCATTGACCTAACTCTAATTCTTTAGAATTGACAATATGTAGCCCTGTATCATAGCCCTGTATAATGAAAGTCTTCCTTACTATTAAATTTAAATCCATCTCAGATAATATACATTTTTACTATGTAAATATATATTCTTCAAAACCAGTGATTTGGATGGAAATAAAATATTCTTTACAACTCAATGTCACAAAATACTCTTTCATATTGGGGAAACATATATCTTAGCCATTGTTTGTGTTTATAAAAGACCATTCTTATTGCATGTAACATGAGGACAGTTTATGGGTTCATACCTCGTCATGTTTTTTTCTCATATAAATAAGCTGTTTCCTCATTCCTTCGATTTCCATCTCCAGATCCGTCCTCACAATGGTGAGATTATCCATTACTTTACGGAGGCCCTCCAAATCTCTCTCCAGAGTGGAACGGGTGGCTTTCTCTGTTTCATACCTGGGGAAACCAAATCATTTTTTGAACAGCAGTGGAAGATACAATTTACTTGATCATTTTGATTCCATATGTTCTAGCATTTCATTGAAAAGATCATTATAATATTTTCCTCTCCTTTTAGGTTATCTGCTACATTTAAATTTTCCTAAATTAGCCCATTATTTTCCTTTTTGTTTTGTATATTTGACATAAGGGTGTCTATTCACTATACAGTGAGCTGTGGTGAATTGAGAAGGGTGATAGCCAAGTAGTAGATTTTGTTCAGTCAGAAATGTGTGCCTGATTTTTTTTAAATCCCCTTATTGTTTAGCAAAGATCTCTCAGTTGGTAAATGCCCTCACCATAGAACCTGTTCAAACCTCATGTTCACAGTTTCAAATCCTGGCAGGTCACTTTAGCCTTTCATCCTTCTGAGGTTGATTTATTGATCTCAGCTGCCAGCTTGGTTTCTTTCAAGAACTTGTGCTAACAAGCACATTGAGTGCCACTGGGAGAAAGGCGTTATATATATTACTTATTATTATTATATTATTATCTTGAGACATTGCCACCCCAGCTCATTAATACTGTAAGTTGTCTCTTCTAGACTACAATCTAGTGTTATATCTAGAAGTATTTAAATGTGTAATCTCTTACCAAAAGCTCAAACACAAAGCCACTTAGAATAAAGGTATGACAGCATGACAGTGACATTTTTCACTGTTTTTATTACCATGTTTTTGTGTTTAATACTAGTATGTTAGAAAATTTGGTAGCATGGGGGTCTAATGGTGATAAGTGTGGAACTAATACACGAGGAGGAGGTTGATTTTGGAGATCGACTTTCATTTTGAGACTAAGGCAAATTCGGCACCCAAGTTTGGTTGAGGCTAATGGGCCTATTCACTAAAATTTGAGAATTGACGCTGGAGGTCGACTTTCAATTTGAGTGCTTAATTTGACTTAGAAAAAAAAAAAACCCAGGTTCGAATATTCCCCATTGAAAGTAATGGGAGATGAAATGATCAAATTTATTTTTGAGACTAGGGTGCCAAAAATAGCTTATTGGAACACATATTGAGATCTTATAAACTATTTTATAACTCTCATGTCGTTGAATCCCATTGACTGCAATAGAAAGATTTAAGGTAAAAAATGATTTAGTGATGTTTTGTGTCACTGATTTGGGCCCATTCTGTGAGTCCTTGACTCAAGAATTGTAATAGCAGCTTAAATTAAATTAAATTTAAATAAATTAAATTGCACCAACTAAACATGATGAAGAAATCCCTTTTGTGTATTACTGAACAATGTGAGAAAGGTGTCACATAGGGGGTCATGTACTAAACAAGTGCAGTGAGAAAAAAGTAGGTAAAACATGAGGAAGGAGCAATTTGCATTTTGCAACATTTTTTCCGATTTGTGCCTCTTCCATTTATTTTTATTTAGTGTGCATTTTTCCGATTGTGCTAATAAATTACGATTATATGTGCTCATGAAAAAGTTTTGCACATAAAATATATTTGCGTTTGTCTAGTACATGCCCCTCATAATCTCTTTGGATACTAAATGCTAGTGAAACCTAGCATTCAGTTGTCTTTCTAATTAATAAAATAACTTTGTTTTCAGTAACATATGAGTGTTTCCTTTGACCCTGTTGATTAGATGTCAAAACGTGTACACATCATAATGGGTTTCCAGTTCTTGGAAAGTATTAGTCATATCTGTATATAGATCCTTCCATCACTGTCCTCCTCTTGTTTAAATCATGTCAAACCCCAATGCCACATTTTAGATCTGCATGTAACATTCTTCATAAAAGTTAACATAGTGCTTGACCTTGGTACTTTGTATTTACATTACAACACTACATTAATCTCCATGGAGTGCTACTGAACAACAATATGTATTAGTCTCAATTGGACAGAGTTAATTTAGTAGCAAACAGAATACATACTTGCCTAAACATGTTCTCATGTCTCTCAAAGTCTGAGAGCTGTAAGTGCAAATAGATACTATAGGGAGAGTTATGAAAGTGGAATAATAATAAATAGTGTGTAATTAGAGCTGCTGTGTGTGGCAGTGTACAACAGAGCCTTATGTAGATACTGCAGAATTTTAAACTTCTGTAAAGAATGAAACCGCACCTTTTTCTGTTAATGAGGTAGAAGACCATTTATGCCACCTTAAAAGTCTAATTTGAATGGTGCATTAGTTATGCATTCTAAAGATATTCTCTATGCAAAAGCATAGGTCCATGACTGCAGAGACAACCATCGCTCTCTGTGATTGTTGTGCACGTAAATAAATCATGTGTGACCAGGGCCACCCTCAGAAATTGTGGGGCCCCTTACTGATCAAATGGTCTGGCCCCCACGCTCCTCCCACCTCATTACTGCTTTCGTTATTGTCCCCATATCTCTTGCCATAGTCCCACCTTGCAGAAGTCAAAGTCACTTCTGAACAATGCATTTACAAGATTCTCTCTGTGTGATAAAAAGGACAACATTGCATGGAAAGGCATTAAAAAAACATATGTTTTAAACATATCTGTGGTGTCTCTCCTTATGACATCACCCACTGGAAATTTGTTCATTTGTACATCAAGTCACAGGTGATGTCATATGCAGGAGACACCACAGACGCATTGAAAACACATTTCCTCTTAGTTTATGCCATTGCTTCAATTCTGTTTACACAATAGGTAGATAAGTGTCATAATTTGTTTACCCTCACAGTATAAGCACTGTTTTGGTTCACAAAGTCGCTTTTAACCCCTTAGTGACATGACCTTTTGACCTTGTCTTTCCCTTGGTGACAAGGGTTGTGTTGACATTTCTGGGGTATTTTTCTTCTTTCTCACATACTGTATCCACAAAAATTATATGTTGTTTTTATCGTTATAAGAAGGGCTTTCATTATATACCATTATGTTCATCATATCTTATAATTTACTACAAAAAAATATATATAATATGATGAAAAAAAACACTTTTTCTAACTTTGACCTAAAAAATTCTTTACACAAATACAATCATTAAAAAAGACTCTGTCTAAATAATTTCTAAATTTTGTCCTGAGTTCAGAAATATGCTTGTTTCTAATATGGCAACCACGATCGTGAGTGCCCCATATTAAAAATTTCAGTGCTGCCTAATGCCTCAACAAAGCACCATCAGGGCGGTTTTCACTATAGTTCCATTGTCGGGAACAGATTTGCCAGCCGGACTTGCTTGACACTTCCATTGTCGCAAAGGGGTTAAACAATCATATTGCTCACTTATTGCCTCTTTAAGATAACTGCACATACATTTGATAAGGCAAGTGTGTTTTATTTATTTACTAAGCAGTGTAAACATTATACAGTTTAAGTGTACACAATTAAACATTGTGTTTTGCTTAGGTAAAATGTGGTCAGCATATACATATATAAGAATTAGGGCAATGTATAATATGCAATATGCTGATTTTAAAAAGCAACAATGCTAGCGACAGCATAACATGGGAGTTAATTGTTGTTTACTTGATGTTACAGTATTGCATAATGGTCTACTGACAGTGGAAAAGACAGAAACAAGTAGGACATAACTTGATCTGCTCTGTACTGCAGTTAGCAGAGGCCACTAGTTCTTTGAGTGTCAGAGACATGATTATACTAAACTAAGGATCATACTTTTTTCTGCAGTGCAGGTAACCATGATTATGGAACTTCTTGCAAACTTTAATGGACAAGAGAGGGCATTAAAATATATTTTATACATCATTTGAATTTATTTATGAAACTGATGTTGCACAATATCTTAAAAAAGGGTATTTATAGGTAATTGTGTACACTAAATATGACATATAATACAAATCAAATAATTACTGAATCTCAAGTTATAAATAGGATGCTATTAGAATAACTATACAATTATGTAACATTTTACATTTGGGTATACAATTCTTAAGAAGAAAGAGTACCTATATTTAACGGAGTGACTCAAAAATAGATGGGTTTCAAAATTAAATAGAAAAATGGAGAAAATCAGAGTTATTAAACATCCCACACTGATCAATTACATTTATATTTTTTAATGAATGTCCTCACTGTGTGGAACCACAGTATCAGTCAATCTGAAGATCCACTTAGTAGCTTTGGGCACAACCGTAACTATAGCATATATATTAGGCATGATGTGTATGTTCCCTCCTAAGTGATTAAAACACCTATAGTGACACGCTACACATATCTAGTTGAGAGCTAGTATTAATACAATGCTATGGGTGAAACGTATACTATATGGACAAAAGTATTGAAAAGTCAACTGTAAGTGGTATTACTGGAAAGTGGAAGCATTTAGGAACAGCAGCAACTGAAAGACCACGTAAAGTCACAAAGTGGGGACACCAGTTGCTGAGGCACATGGTGCATAAAAGTCATCAATGCTGTTGCTGATGGGAGAACATAACCTGCTTGACGGAATTGTGTCAACTGTAAAGTTTAGTGGAGGAGGGATGATGGTATGGGGCTTTTCAGGGTTTTCAGGGGTTGGGCTAGGTCCCTTGCTTCTAGTGAAGGGAAATCTTAATGCTGCAGCATACCAAGATATTTGTATAATGCTATCCTTTAAACTGTGTGGTAACAGTTTGGGCAAGGCCCCTTTCTATTCCAGCATGACTGTGACCCAGTACACACAGCAAAAAGAAATGAAAAATAAAGACATGATGAGTATCATGTGGAAGCACTCCCACACAGAGGCCTGACCTCAATCCCATCAAACACCTTTAGGATGAACTGGAACAGAGATTGTGAGTCAGGCTTCCTCATTCAACATCAGTGCCTGACCTCACAAATGCTCTACTTGATAAGGGGGCAAAAATTCGAGCAAAAACCCTCCAAAATCTTGTGAAAATCCTTTCCAGCTGAGTGGAAACTGTTATAGCTGCAAAGGAGGGACTAACTACATATTAATGTCCATGTATTTAGAATGCAATGTCATAATAGTCCCTGATAGTGTAATGGTCATGTGTCCCAATACTGTTTCAATATAGTGTTTGTTGACTTTATCTAATTTTGTGATGTGCTAAGAGCACCCTATGGGGAGGACCCTGCTGTGTGAAAACTTTATCTACCTGGACCTGTGAGGCTGTTCTGAATACTTCTGCAATGAGAAAATTGAGCAGTTAGAAATAACACTGTCTTCCAGTATGTTATAACTTTACTAGAGCCTCTATTGGGACAGCAGCTCCTTTCTCTTTTGTTTGTGTCTGCATTCACACTTCACAGCCTGCTGTTGTGCAACTTTATTATTATTGGCTCTCAACTGGATATGTGTGCAGTGTCTTCATGCCTTATTGACTGTGACACTTTAATCTGGCACTGGAGGTGATTTACTCTGGTTCCGCTCTTGTTTACTATTTGGAGATTTCACCTCTCATTATTCTGACTATCATCTCATATATCCAGGGAACAGCCTGGCTATTCAAGGACACATTTAAACTACAATGCAAAACAGGAGCAGGACCATTTCACCTCTGGAATTTACGGCGCTGCCCTGAATGGTGGAGCGATGTATCCTGTGTCCGGTAATTTTGGAGGACCTCTATGTTGGTGGTGTTCCATATTGGCTATTAGACCTGTGTAACCCTGATACCATGACTCTCATTTGGTCAAAGTCAGTTGGGACAGCGCTACATTTGAAAGGAGTATTTTTTTGCAATCTGGGTCCTTTCTCTTCATTCACTATAAGGTGTGGGACTTAGTTATCCTCGTAATTTTTTTAGCCCTGTGCTTTCTTGTAAACAGTGTTAGGACTTAGTGCTATAATGAGGCTGTGTAATGTTAAATGTTTTTATTTATGTATTGCATTGCTGTCACCAGGGGTGTAAAAATCATGATCGCAGGGGTCTCCACTGCGACCGGGCCCTCCACTCTAGGGGGCCCCAGCGACCGCTCCTTTAAATACTGCTGGCTGAAGATAATATTGCAGCTAAAGACACAGAAAGTGTAGAAATCATTTACTTGGATGATTTTTCATACTCTCTTTGTAGCTGTCTCAGGTAAGCTGGGGCTCAGGTAAGGTAAGCTCTGGAGAGAGAGGATGCTTGGTGGGCTAGGGTGGCAGAGAAAGATTGCTTGGGGATGCCAGGGTAGCAGAGAATCTGGGAACCTAGAGTGGCAGAAAGGGGCTATCTGGGAGGCTAGGATGGCAGAGAGAGGCTGTTTGGGGTCTAAGGTGGCAAAGAGATTCTGTTTTGAGACATATTGGGTGTGGTTCCTAGTTAAGCCTCTGGCTGTCACTGTGCATATTTACATGTATTTGGAAAATTCATTAAAGGCTACATATTTAATTGATCAGTTCTGGCTTGTTTATTTCCCCCCTTTTGGATTTGGACGATAGACTAATAATAAATATATTGGTAGTGTCCAAATGTTGTGCGCCTCTGGAAAACCTCTAGTTTGTTTTCTGTGTCTGCAGTCTTAGTGGTCTTCATTCCTCTGGGGACTGCCAAAATATAGTGGACCAAATTTTAATACTTTTATTTATTTATTTATTCATTCAGTTTTTGGGAGCTAAAGTTTTGTTGCTCATCCCTGCCCCCCCTTTTTTTCGTGTTCCTCGGTAGACTAGTAGGCCTGCATGGTGTCTGGTTTACTGACATGTAGTGAGAACCAGAAAGGCAATAAACTATAGAAAATATATTGCATACTTGCGTTTGAAGTCATCAGAAGCGAGCTTCGCATTCTCCATCTGTAGTGTTAACTTTGCGCCGTGCACATGGCCGTCAATAAGCTGTGATATAAGAAAGTGGCTTTAGTTGGCATATAAACAATTTCTCTAAATGATAATAGATAGAATACCACTTACATATTGAATCATTAATATTAGTCAATAATTACAGTGAGCATAACTTGTTGTGCTTTTTACTATGTGTGCTATCATATTATCAACAATTGGTCATAGTCTTAAATGAGAGGGGCAAAGGTTTAAAAGTAATATCAGGAAGTATTACATTACTGAGAGGTTAGTAAATGCATGGAATGCCGTTCCAGCAGAATTGTAGCGGTTAATACAGTGAAGGTGTTTAAGCATGCATGGGATAGGCATATGGCTATCCGAGATATAATGTAAGGCCAGGGACTAATGAAGTATTCAGATTATTTTTAGTCAGAAATTGGGCAGACTAAAAGGGCCAAATGGTTCTTATCTGCCGACACATTTTATGTTTCTATATTACAAGGACAGTGCTTACAAGTAAATCATATATAATTTATTTAGGTATACATCCTTCTCTTATCTATACATTTAACAGCATAACTCTTTGGACTATACCTTAGAAACAATATACCTATAGGGGTGTTCAACAATCCCAAGTCAAGATGAGATAATTCTCAGGTGAAATACAAATATCTGACACAATTTGGATGAATAAACTCATTATATAAATTCAGTATTATTCCGTTTTTGTTTTTCTTCTCCCTGATGTGTATGAACCTACTATGGAATCAAATCCTCCAAGATTAGTAAATAATCTTCATGCATATGTCGTCTGTGGAGGGACTGTGTCACAAAGCAAAGAATATTATAATGTAGTCAACACGTTATTTTTTGATAAGGCTTTATTGACCACCGGTAACAGGAATCCTTAGTTTCAGGTTGACCAGTTTATGTTCCTGAGCATTTAATTAAACAGTTTCTTGTGAAGAACAATCCGTTTTAGTGAATTAGTGGTACTGAAGAGATAGTCGATAATGCAATGAAAAGCAGTTTAGGGGTCTTTATATTAAAAGGCAATTAGGCATCCCTTACCTGTTCAACCTGCCTGATATATATCATTGTATCTTTGCTCCCTTGTATTCTCTGACTTGTATTGGAATTTCTGACACACCATATAATGATGGTCTATGGACCTTCACAGCCCTGTCCGTGGACATTAGTATTCTTGCCTATTCCTGCATGTTAACATTCTTATTTTCCTAACAAGTGATAACTTTAAACTCCATAACCTTTGTGTCACTGGAGTAGACCTGTAATGTGTTAATCCACCTTTGTAATGATAATCCCCCACTGATACAGGGAGTAACCCAATACCACTCCAATGCTAACTACATGCAAACAAAACATCAATTTAAATGAATTCAAATTACACATTATGCCCAACCTAGCTAAGTACTGTACTACTTGAATGGGATGCCTACCTGTGTTACTACAACAGACAAAGCTCTATTATTCTTAAACAGGGGATTACAAAGTAAATGAGACACACGAAAATGATCTTTGATAAATGTAACAATACATTTGTCTGCAGTGTAATGTCCTGTTGTTATCATATTGCTGGCCATTTGTAAATCTGTGGACTTTCTACACATCCCTTAGTTAGCCCAATCCTACCTAAAAAGCACATTGGTTATATTATATAATTAGTCTAAAACCATGCATCAACATAGTGCGTGGACCTTCAGATCAAAAAAAATCTCTGATATAGAGTAAAAATTCAGGATGGAAAATAATATGTTATGTAGGGATGGTCAGCATCAAAAGCATAAGCAAATGTGTCTGAATAATTTCCACATTGCCTCTAATGTTCTATGATGAGGCATATTCATTGGGCTGATTTTATTTTGTACCATTTCTAGTAGCTGACCCAGATTCAAAAGTATGTGTCTCACCAAAATCTCACACTGTACTCAGTATAGTAAATGTAAACTTTTAGGACAAGGCAAATTCCTAAAGAGAGGCAGAGCAATACTTCTGGAACCAGAATACCTTATGGTATTAAGCTAATTAAGATGCATGGTAGTTTGCAAAAACCTGTACAATGTGCAGGTTAGACAGTATGAAATGCAGCAAACAGGGATTCAGTATACTTCAAGACACAAACAAAGTTTTGTTGTTCGTTGTTGCTGACATAATCATGGAGTTACAGAAAAGTTGTGGATGAAAGAATAAAGACATAATTGTAGAATTCATATCACCTGTATCATGAAACGTATCATGAAGTTTACAGGCTCTGTAAATCTGATGCATCAATATACTTGTTACTTGACTTTTATGTATAAAACTATTGAGACACCAAAAAGGCTTATCACAAAAATATATGCGGATGAAGAAAAGGCTTGTCCGTTTATTTAAGTACCAGACCATGTTTAAGCTGGATTTAAGTTGAGATAATGCAATATTTTGAGACCATTATTTTGTTTGTTTTTAAATAAAAAGGGTCAGTCTAAGTGTCCTGGATAGTCCACGTACCTTATAACTCATCGGTTTAGCTGTCTGATAATCAAATACCCATCCACCTTACTGTCATTTATTAATAAACAAGTTGACCCAATGCACTTTAATTTAGTAAATAGACTCATAAGCACATATGCTTTGTTGCTGCCCCATCTATGTAGGCAAATCAGACATTTGTTTGTAGGCAAACCATGCATCAGATTGCATTTGTTATTTTAGTCAATGAGATAATGATTGAAGGAAGGAGAGGGATAGAGTAAATTGGACTACTTGATATCCATTACATACACATTAAATGGGTGGTGAAATGTACAGATACCTTTATGTGAGTTACATGAAATCAAGAAGTCACAATGAATGGCTGGCTACCTATATGTCCTTAAGATGTGGGTAATGGCTACTTTGCTCTGAAGGTGTTTATGCTATTAGACACCACTTCAGTATTGATTATGTATTGTATATTTGCTTATTATTAAATGTAATGTTTCAAATCATAATGGTAAGCAGTGCTGATCATGTGGTACTCCAATTCACATCAGGTTATAGCTGATGTGAATCAGGTTACAGCTGTAGGGTTAATCAGTTTGAACGTAAGGAAGGTAAAACCACACATTTTATAGCTCATAAAAATATAATTATGAGTAATCTCCTCTTCTGGCCTTTTAGAACTCTATACAATTAGTATAATTACAAGGCACTGTCACAATGTATCTAAGTGGTAATGTATAGTGAATTCATATTGTTCAGCAGCATTCCATGCATTATGTAGACATACCTTTTGTATGTTTCATATACACAGCTTATTATAAGGCTTCATACAGATTTTTACTACCTAATTAGGAATTCTTTCGGCACTGTCTGACTCACCTAGAAGAATTTTTCCCTGAAGCATGATGCAATAAAAGCTATTCAGAACTATTCAGATATTTGTGTTTGTATTCACTGTTAATTTCTAATTAAAGTCTAACCTGTTGTTTCACAAAAAATTCCTTCGAACCTCAGTCCTCCCCAATAGTAGAGGGATTGAAAATAAGATCTGGAGTACAGAAGGCTGCATAGGGCTGTTCTATTATGGAATAAGCACAAAGGATTCTGGGAATGAGCAGTCAAATTGAAGTAGTTATGAGATTAGCTAAATTATAGGTCAATGGGGAGTGATAGGAACAGGATTCGAATATGGCCTGCCTCATAATAGGACATTCAAACATGAACATTGTAATAGATTACTCTCCTTGAATCCTACACACAAATAAATATGATGTAAATTGATAATCCCTATTGATAAGGCTACTCACGGCCCCTCATCTGACATGACTCAGGCACTTCTGCTAAAAAAGAAACAAACACTGAGCTCCATTAAATGCATCCATTTTATCAGCAAATGTCCTGGCATAATCAATCTGAAACCTTAGAAAACTTCAGTGGATTGATTGACAGTTTATCTATGAAGCTGATGTCCTTCACACTACTACTCTGTTAAAGTCATATGAATGTTGAGATTTTTCCACCAAATACAGAAAAATTGCACCGAATAAAGATTGCAGGCATTCGAGACAGAAATTTCAAACTTAAGGTCAAAGTTGATGAGCTGGAAATATTCTCCCATTCAGCTGTCTTGGAGAATTGTTCCAACTCGGCTGCATTGGCCTACAGTTCAAGATGGATTGGCAATTGGCTGAATGATAAAATGCAAAGAGAGATGGTGAATGGGAAGTTCTCAAATTGGACAAATGTTATAACTGTTATAATAATGGTCTCCCAGTGGATGTAGGGAGCTATTTCTCAGTGGTTGCTGATGACACAAAATTAAGTAGGGTAATACAGTCTGAACTAGATGTGTTTAACTGCAAGATGATTTGGACAAATTGAGTAACTAGACAGATATATGGCAAATGAGATTCAATGTATACAAATATAAAATTATGCATTTTAGGGTATAATAATAAAAATGCAACATATAGTTTAAATGGTGTTTCCTTGGGGGAAATCTACTGAGGAAAAAGATTTTGGAGTAATTATAGAAAATAGACTTAGCAGTAGTGCACAGTGTCAGTTGGCATCTGCATAGGCCAATAAGATATTGGCATGTATTAAAAGGGTTATTGACTCATGGGAGGAATTTATTATTCTGTCTCTTTATAGGTCCATGGTAAGATGCTGCCCCTTGTATATGTAGTTCAATTTTGTACACCTTTTCTAAAAAAAGACATTATCGAACTAGAAAAAGTGCAGAAGAGAGCTAGAAAAATAATAAGGAGAATGGAATGATTTAGTTATGTTAGTTAGAGAAACAGCTTCTTAGAGGGTATAGGATATAAAGGGCTCTCTAAAGACCTGATCATTAATGGAACAGTACAAAGGACAAGAGGTCACCCGCTAAGACTTGACAAAAGGAGATTTAGCTTACGACAGCAAATTAATTTTTTACCGTAAGGACAATAAAAGTATAACATTCACTGCCTTAAGAAGTTGTGCTAGCAAATACCAACTTTAAAATTGGTGGGTCATCTTATACATGGTAAGTTGCAATTTCGGCCGCGGCCGCTTTTAGAGGTTCGGCTGAGGCCGAAATTCCAAAGTCAGCACTACTTTTAAAAGGCAAATAAAGAGTTTGCCTAAAGTGCTGGCTGCTGCTGCAATAGGAAACCTTGTTTTTTTTCTTTTCGCCAGGGCACTGGAACCAACATGGAGCCTCCTCAGCCAGAGCATTTGGCTGGGCAGATCTAGCAGGGAGTTTCTCAGCAAAAGGAATCTATAGTACTGTGGGGAAGGCAAATATTAACTAGCACAATATGGGCACTGGGACAAGTTTATTTTATATTAATTGTGTGTAAGTGTGTTAATATAGTCATTAATATTTAGCTAGTGCTAGTTGATCCAAAGAGAAATCTATTTTCCATTTTTTTCCCCCTTCTTTTGAATCAACACTGGTAAACAAGGAATAGGAAAAGGGTTGAACTTGATGTACCTAAATGAATACGTGACATCTGTATTGAACTGTTAATGTTTTTCCTGTAATATCTGTGCTCTAAAGGCAGTCAGACCTTTAAAAGAACATCTGCGTGGGAAGTAATAGACAATCTCATCTGGCTTAGACATATCTATGTTGTGAAGGTCAAATAGTTGTTAAATTGGATGCAATTCATGGAATTGTTCATCCCCACCAAGAATGTGGCAGTTGTTCTCAATACTTTTGCGTGTCCAGTCACCTTTTCTATATAGCTAGTTTATCTTGCTATTTCTGAAGAACATCTCTTTAAGCAAAGTTAATGCTGGGATTGTAAATTGAATTTCAACTCAAAATTCCATGTAAAACAATGATTCTGCTATTTGGATCTTTTGACAGAATAATCATAAATGTAAATTAACATTGTCTGTAACATTGCATGGAACCACTTCTAAACTATTTTGATGAGGCCTACATATTGTGGCCGAGAAGACAATTAAAACGTATTTTATTTTCTTAATTTTAGAAACAGGATCCAAGTATAAGTATGCACTGACATTTCAGTCTTTGCTATCTGTAGTGTTTTATAACAAACCTCTTTACTCATCAGTCTTTACTCATCAGTGCTCTTGTACATGTTTGAGTCAATCTAGCATAGTTTACTTGACCCATTTTGAATGGTTATTACATACACACTCGAAATAGGCTTATGTGTGTTTATGTATATATATTACCAAAATTCTTGTTTGTGTGTAAAAGTAAGGTTCTAATTTTTTTCCCACCACATACACCACATATTGCCTAGAGGTGAAAGTGTTGTGTGTTTCTTTATATCAAAACAATAGCTGCTTGTGTCAGTAGGATACTTTTTTATGAAATCATTTGCCATGAATTTATTTAGTCTGTACATGTGAAATATAATCTTTCTTAGAAATTCTACAACACAATGGACCATAGTGATTTCTGAGAGGCAACATTTCATCTCTATTTTGGATGGGGTTACTAGACTGCATTCCTATAGTGTTGGGTATAGTCTTGAATGTAGACTGCAAACAAGAATATATATGGTCTTCATGAGATTTTCAGCTGGGATCTAATGTATTAATGAGTGTAAAGTAAATGTTACTCTTGTTCTGATTACTGTAATACATACTCTTGTATGACGCCTGTCTACCCTGCAGTTGAGCACTACAAAAGACTATCTAAAGACCTGTTCATTAACAGAACAGTACCCGCTTAGGTCACCTGCTACGACTTGAGGAAAGGATATTTAGTCTACAACAGCGGAAGGGATTCTTTACAGTATGGGCAATAAAGTTAATTAATTCACTGCCTGATTAGGTGGTGCTACCAAATATATTAGATGCATTTACAAGGGGCCTGGATACATTTTTATGCCATCGTATGCCATCCTGATTTTCAGTGCCTAAAAGACGCTAGAACGGCATAGTACATCCAGAGTTAAACAGCTCATCACGGCTCACAGCGGGATCCTACCTGTCAGATGAGGCCACTTTGACTGGCCTCAGTCTGACAGGGAAAATGTAGCCAGTGCTCAAAGCAAGCACCAGCTACATCTATCTTAATCGCATGGGCACTCCTCCGAGACATCACACGTCTGGAGGTCTCGCGATCTTTTGGCATGGACCAACAGGGTCAATTAACACCCT
Source organism: Pelodytes ibericus (assembly GCA_036172795.1). Lineage (NCBI taxonomy): Eukaryota > Metazoa > Chordata > Amphibia > Anura > Pelodytidae > Pelodytes > Pelodytes ibericus. Next base: position 154,341,308 of record CM069862.1, on the reverse strand, counting down.
GATCGGATCTTTGCCATAGTGTTCCTGTCTACCAATCACCTTGTGATCGGTGGCCAGAAACAAAGCGTGACGTCTTGGTGGTTGCGTCGTCTGGGACGCAAGCACCATGCGTCACAAAGGGGTTAATGAGTCAGAACTTAGAGGGCTTTGTTTGTGAGTATAAGCATTAATATTTATCTAGCACTTTTTGATCCAAGTAAAAATCTGATTGCCTTTTGAATTCAAGAAGGATTTCTTTCCCTGCTGAACGCAGAATTCGAAATTGATGGAATATGTTGTTTTTTTTGCCTTCTTTTGGATCAACAGTGGTAAACAAGAATAAGAAAATGGTTGAACTTGTTTTTTTCAACCTAAAATACTTTTTAACTATGTAAATGATATTACACATGTAAACATATTATTAAACAAAAGGAGACATAGTTTCTGATTCATGCTATAGTCCCAAAAATATTTCTAAACCCTTCTGTTTTTGACTAAACTAGCTTATAAATATTTTGACTTTTGAGCTCATATGTGATACCAGTTGCCAGTGGGGTTTGATAGGATCTCCAGAATTGTTTTCCCATCACTTTCCTTTGAAGTTCTTGTTGAATTCAATATGTTGTCAGTTTGTTTGGAGCTTGTGACCTACAATTGGTAGATGGAGAGGCAAGCCACAAGAAGTTGTGGTACTTGGCGTGGATGCAGCACACATACATTAAAATATCAAATATATAATTAAGTAGAACATTAAAAGGGGCAGACAATACACATATGTTGTCATTATTAATAATAATTTAAGTGACAACCTACAAGTAGTTAGTGAGATGACATTGAAAAGTCTAGACATGCTGAAGAGTCATTTAGATATTGAAAGGTTAATATTAGTGTAACTGCTTCAGTCCCATTTTGTTATTTGACTATGAATCATGGATTGTGCTAATACAAGGCCCAGATACCACACATGCTTTGATGATGATGTTACCTCATGTTCCCTTATGTTAGGCTATATTTGTGTACAAAGCTGCCAGATGACAGCTCAGCCAGTTTTATCTTTAGGCTGTTTTATGATGCTTGCTGTGCAGATGTTCACAGTTGAAGGTCATGTTATTACTAGTAGTAGTAGGAGTGAAATGTGATCATATTATGTACAGTCTCCCAACTACTGTGCACATGGCTTGTTTTCTGAGCCTCAGGATCCAGGCTTTCACTTTTTGGGAACTTACCTTTACTATGTATATATTGAAAATGATCTTTACATTGTGTGGAAAACTGCAAGTCTATGCCTAAATTAGGAGCAAAATGCAAAATGCTAACACAACATATAGATCTGTTTCAATCTTTTTTTCTTCTCTACATTCACAATATAAGCAATGTTTAGGTGATACAGTCCGTTTAAGGATAAGAACCATTTCTTTCATAGATTGTTTCCTATCTGCAATATACATTTCCAAATGTGTCACTTGTCATGTTTATTACAATGTTTTATCAAGTAGCCAGTAGCAAAATTATCAATAATGCCTTCTAACAATCTCCTGGAAATCCAGTTACCATGGCCCATAGTTTTTATGACTCTAATGACCATCAAATCTATTGACTGTGTGTACATTATTTTTTCCTTGTTGTCTTATGTCACATTCTGTTTGATTCCACACTAGGATCACTACAGTTATTAACATACCATGCCCAAATATTCAAGCAATACAAAAAGTTTGGGTTTGCCCTCCTCACAGTGTTTACACTGGAGGCTGCACCAATGATTTGTAATGCACTGTGCATGGTTGGAAGTTATGATGCTCGAAATAAACTGGACTGTCTTGTATAATCCGGGGCTATCGGCATTAATCCAATAAATATGCACATTTAGCATGAAAATAATTTAGTTACAAATTGGAGGAGTAAATCAAGGTACAATAACACAAAATCTTCATGGTAACAAGGTACAGAGATGGAAACAACAGATTAGTAAATGGGCCTCTGTCAAATAATTTAATGATTATCCTTTTTTAATGAGACCATGCATGCAATCACGAACACATGAACAATGGCCAAGAATGACATAAATATTTCCCAGCAGCATGCTGAAGTGCATTGTGTGATGTCATAAAGGGGGGTGACCATTTTATTGGTTAAAAATGGCACACTATTTATCACTTACTCATATGTGTAAGCAAGGGAAATATTTAATATTAATTGTATAAATTTAAAGGCCCTCTACTAAATAGAAATAGGCCAATTCCACTGCTCCAGAATTGTATGACACAAAAACTAAACAGGCCTTAAGGGTTTGAAACATCAACTACACACCGACCTTTAAGAAGCTTTCCCTGTTGTTATGGCAACAAAGACCACAAGCTACAATTAGAGAATATGAATGGACAGCATTCTATCCTTTTTTTCTGGATAAGGTAAGGGGTGCATTTTTAGTTTTATATTAACTAGTGCAATTGGAATTGCACCATTTTTTGGTCCTGATTCAACTGTATTTTCCATTACAGTTTGTTGCCTTTCGAAATAAACTGGACTGTCTTGCCTAATCCGGGGCTATCGGCATCAATGCATTAAATGTGCACATTTAGCATGAAAATAATTTAGTTACAAATCGGAGGAGTAAATCAAGGTACAATAACACAAAATCTTCATGGTAACAAGGTACAGAGATGGAAACAACAGATTAGTAAATGGGCCTCTGTCAAATAATTTAATGATTTTCCTTTTTTAATGAGACAATGCATGCGATCACGTACACATGAACAATGGCCAAGAATGACATAAATATTTCCCAGCAGCATGCTGAAGTGCATTGTGTGATGTCATAAAGGGGGGTGACCATTTTATTGGTTAAAAATGGCACACTATTTATCACTTACTCATATGTGTAAGCAAGGGAAATATTTAATATTAATTGTATGAATTTAAAGGCCCTCTACTGAATAGAAATAGGCCAATTCCACTGCTCCAGAATTGTATGACACAAAAACTAAACAGGCCTTAAGGGTTTGAAACATCAACTACACACAGACCTTCAAGAAGCTTTTCCTGTTGTTATGCAACAAAGACTACAAGCTACAATTAGAGAATATGAATGGACAGCATTCTATCCTTTTTTTCTGGATAAGGTAAGGGGTGCATTTTTAGTTTTATATTACCTAGTGCAATTGGAATTGCACCATTATTTTGGTCCTGATGCAACTGTACTGTCCATTACAGTTTGTTGCCTTTCATCAGCACAAGTAATAGTTACAAACTGTTTCACACTGACTTACAACATACTGTATAGCAAAACGATGTTAAATCCTACTGAGAGTGCAACTTAATGGATGTCATGAAGCGGTCTTAAGTGATCTTGAAGGGTCTTTATTCTCTTTAGCACAATGTAATATTCCCTTTCACAGTGGCCAAAATAGGCAGACATTGTACCTAGTGGTGAATACTGATGTCATATATGCCATTATAAATATAATTTATAAGACATTTTTTCCGTAATAAGACGTAAACAATGAGAGATCTAGAATTCACTCTTAGATCAATAAGAAAATAATTGGTAGTAATGCATAGCTTTCAGGAAACTGAGTGTCTTCCTATACTGCCCTACTACTTTGGGACATTAGAATAAATGGACACCCTTAATCTACATGCAGGAGGCAATATGAACAATATATATCAAGACCTTTCATAGGGATGCACACATTACTCTATCAAAAGAGTGGTTAGTACATTACATGATCTCCCGGCATTGGTGTTAAAGTCTAAAATAATAAACATACTACAAACTGACAAGGGGATGTAATATAAAACAAGGTGGAGATTTAAACTGGCTTTACAGCAGGTTGTGAGAGAAGCCAATGCATTATCTGACATACAATGCTATATTTATGTGCTTGGCTGTACAGAGTTTAAAGACATCACCTGCAACCAATATAAGTTAGTGACAGTAAAATGTTAGTATATGCACACACATATATCCACTTTAAATTTCAGTGCCATATGTTACAGCATCGTACCTGTGATTGCAGTTCGCTGATGGCCTTCTCATATTTACTGTAGTCCTTCTTATTGTTGGTTACCCTGTTTTTGTGCCAGTTTTGGATCTTATTCTCCAGCTCATTATTGGTCGCCTCCAAAGAGCGAACTTTCTCCAAGTAACTTGCCAGACGGTCATTTAAGTTCTGCATAGTTCCCTTGCCATTGTGGGATAACACACTTTCACTATAATCCTTTGTATAGTCATGTCCCCCTAAATTAGAGGAGGAAAATGACTTGGTCTTTGAACCAGAGGTCCAGTTTTCACCACCCGAGCCATGTGTATTTGTTGAGTTGTAAGACACTCCATTGAATGAGCTGGATGAGTAGAGAAAATTGCTAGCACTAAAACTCATGTTTTTTCATTAGCTGAAAATCTAGCACAAACATCAGCTCCTAGCACGTCTGCTCTGAAGGAGAAGTGTATCTTTGCTAGTCTTCTTTATGTCTTTCAGAATGGGAGTTGCCGAGGAAGGCGTTGTGTCATCTCTTTAAGTACGTTTCCTATTGCTCAATCCTGCACCTTGGTGTTATTATTTTGAATAACAACTAAGCCTCTCTCTCTCTCTCTCTCTCTCTCTCTCTTTCTCTCTCGCTCTATACATGTGTCTTTTTTTTTCTTTTTCATCCTAGTTATTATTATACCAACAAGGTGTGTCTGAGGAGGAGGCAAACCAGCTCAAATTTTAAACTTCATTGTAATAATACACATGCATAACAAGAGTTTGTTTTCAAGAATTGCTAAAACCAATTGTAATATCAGGTCACCAGACAGCAGCAGAAAAAAATAATTTAATTTTAATTTCATTAATAATCCTTTCTTTACCTATGCAAATAGAAACACATAGTTTATGAATGTATAAATGTGTGTTTCTGTAAGTTTGCACACACAGGGAGGGCTGGCAAGGGGGGTAGAGGGCCAAGTGCCCCAGGCTCGCTAACCTGACTCAATGCACTCAGTCTGCACCACTTTTCCCATCTAAATGCCCAAGTGCATAGTCTTTCTATAAAATGATCTTGTATATCTATAAATCTATCAGTATTTCTATTTTTAAGTTATATTTGTGTTGATGATAATGGCAGGTTGGTAAAATTGTACTAAGGGCCACTAAATATTTTTTGCACACACATGCAGATTTGTTGCCACTGCACCAATTAAAGGATGTGTGTTTCTCTGTTTATATATATATGGTTAGGATTCACAATTCCAACGGATTGTGGATAAGCCTGACATATCGATATGGATGTAAAAATATTTTTATAAATTACAATAAGTCCCATGCCTTTTTACTTATGGACTGTATATTGATTGGTAACACTGCACCTGAGTAAGCAATTTTGAGCTTTTTGAAAATATTAGGCTGACTGCTGAATCCATCTCTCTCTCTCTCTCTCTCTCTCTCTCTCTCTCTCTCTCTCTCTCTCTCTCTCTCTCTCTCTCTCTCTTTATCTCTTGGGCTCTCTTTATCTCTTGGGCTCTCTTTATCTCTTGCTCTCTTTATCTCTTGCTCTCTCTCTTTAGCTCTCTCTCTCATTCTTTCTCACAATTACAAGTAAATTACTGAGGTTAACTTTTTGCTTTAATTAGAGAGAATGTAACAAATTGTTCCCTTTAGTTCTAAAGATTGACAAATACTAATGTTTCACAAGATATTGCCATTTGTTTGGTATTTTCAAGTGGAGAAAGATGACAGCATGTACTATTCTCAGGTATGTTATTGTCTAATTTTCAAATGTAATACATGAATGCTACAAAGTACATCCAAAACCCCAGAGGATTCTCATGCCTGGCAACAAAACCATGTTATGACTAAAGATAACAAAAAGGCCATGATTATTGCTCAAGGAAATATGAACAAAGCACCACAAGCATTTTCCTATTTCACTGTGAAATTATAATCCACCCTCCCAAAATACATTTTCTACATTTGAATAATGTAAGAAGTGTGCTTGTTTCTAATAAAATGTGTTAGGTACAAATTAGGTGTGTGTGTATATGTATAATTAAAAACATTGTATGGTTTTACATATCAGGACATAATAATAATCATCTGTTCCTTAGCAGATTTTAAAACTATGTAAATACAGCCTCAGATGAACAACACATTATAAATTACACTGTGCCATGATTTATTTAACCCCTTGCCGACAGTGGACATGCTAGGTCCGTCCTGTGTTGCGAGGCGTTAAGGACACAGGACGGATCTAGTCCGTCCTGCACCAAAATGAGCATTGAAAGAGGTGCAATACTGAAAAAAATGCCCGTTGGCATTTCTATCGCTCCGGAGAACGATTGAAATGCCGGTTTTAAAGGCACAGTGCCTTTAAAATGACGGGCATGTAAAAAAAAAGCATAGGAAGCGAATTTAATCACTTCCTATGTCTCTGTAAGTGTTGCTGACTTGCCTCACAAGTCGAGGCAATCAGCAACACTAAAAAAAATGCACGATCTTGGTCACTGTGGCTGTCACACGATTGCCTCATCACAGAGGCAATCTGTTACTGCGGGCACACTGACAGGCAGTGGGGATGCTCAGATGAGCATCCCCACTGCCTGGTCAGATCAATATTAAACCAATATTGATCTGACCACTAAGGATCTGCCTCCCTCTCTTCATATTTTTTTTAGCAAGGGATAGAGAAAGATAAAAGTAGTAAAAGTAAGTACAAGTACAATAAAATAATAAAAATACAATAATAAAAATACAATAAAACAAGACAAACTTTTTTTTTTAATAAAACCTGGTTAGATTAATATTTGGATCTGCCTCCCTCTCCTCACTTACATTTTTGTGAGGGAAAGAGACAGATCAGTATTAGTGTTAAAATAACATTTGATAAAATTGTCAGGTTTTATGAAAGCCATTTCCTGTGTATTAAGCCCTTCCCTGCCATTCATCACTGAAGAAGCAGTAATCTTGCACAGCAACAGTATTTTTTGCTGTCTGCTCTTTTTTATGAATTCATTTCTTTGTACTGTAATGTATTAGAGTACTAGATAGGCTCTTATAAGAGATGTTAACCTCTTCTTAGATCACTGCTTAGGCACTGATTCTGAGGTTGCTGACTCGGGGTACGATTTTGACCCTGGTCAGCTTTCTGATACATCATCTAGTGATGTATCAGTGGCTGCTGAGCCCTTGCTACAAGGAGTCATGGGTGTCTACTTTTAAAAAATATATGGTTTGGTGGGGATAAATTACATTGGCTGGCTTCAAAGATATATCACATATAGGACATGGACGCAGGTTGACTACATGTCAAAATTCCAAGTTGGAACACTGAGATGCACACCTCACAAATGTTACCTTTTACCGCCCCAAACAACCCAACAAACCTATACATGGATGGTATCACTGTACTTGGGAGATGCTGCCGAACACATATTGAGGTGTTGTTTGGCAGTGACATATCTCAGAATCTGTGAATTCATGCCTGAACTACAATGTGAATGAAAAAAATATGACATCCCAACCCTTTGACATAGGATAGTGTATGTGGAAACAAAACTCAAAAAATTTACTACCACAAACTTTGACAAAGGCTGGTGGTAGAATTAGTACATATACAGTCTTAAAATACCACCATTTGAAATAACTTAGGATGTCTATTTTCAAAAAATATATGATTTGGTGGGGTAAAATACATTAGCCGGCTTAAAAAATGTTCCACACTGTCATGAAAATAAAAAATCAATAAAAATATAATTAAAAAAAAAAAAAAAAATGTTCCAAATGGAACATGGGCGCAGGCTGACTACATGTCAAAATTCCAAGTTGGAAATGTGCCTATGCGTGGGTGGTATCCCTGTACTCAGGAGATGTTGCTGAACACATATTGAGGTGTTGGTTGGCAGTGGCAAATACCAGAATCTGAAAATTCATGCCTGAACTACAATGTGTGTGAAAAAATACGACATCCTAACCCTTTGAAATAGGTTGGTGGTAGAATTAGTACATGGAAAGTGTTAACATACCACAATTTTAAATACCCTAGGTCCTATGTCTAGTTTTCCAAAATATATGGTTTTAGGGGGTAAAATACTTTGACAGGCTTCAAAAATGTCCAAATAGGACATGGGCGCAGGACTGACTACATGTCAAAATTCCAAGTTGGAAATGCACCAGTAGCCCCCCCCCCCAAATGTGGCCTTTTAGTCCCCAAACAACCCGACAAACCTATGCATGGGTGATATGTCTGTACTTAGGAGATGTTGCTGAACACATATTGAGGTGTTGTTTGGCACTGACACATAACAGGATCTTTAAATTCATGCCAGAAGTACAATGTATGTGGAAACAAAACATAAAAAAATGACTTACCAAAAATTTGACTAAGGCTGGTGGTAGAATCAGTACATGTAAAGCATTTAAATACCACCATTTGAAATACCTTAGGAAGTCTAGTTTTCAAAAATATATGGTTTTGTGGGGTAAAATACACCTTCTGGCTTCAAAAATGTCCCAAATGGGACATGGGCGCAGGTTTTCTGCATGTCAAAATTCCAAGTTGGAAAACCAGAAAGTGCACCTCTCAAATGTTGCATTTTAACCCCCAAATGACCAACCTATACATGGGTGGTATCCCTGTACTCAGGAGATGTTGCTGAACACATATTAAGGTGTTATTTCGCAATACCCTTTCACATTTTCACGTAATGCTTATCTAAATTGCAATCTATTTTGAAAAATTTTGTTTTGCAGGTTGGTAATAAAAAGGCTCCATGAAAACTGTCAAAATACCCCAAATTAAATGCCCTGAGTTGTCTATTTTTCAAAAATATGTACATGTGGGGTGTGTGTGTGTGGGGGGGGGGGGTGTCATTCATGGATTTAGTATTGATATCAGTGTTACAATGTCACTATCTATAGTGCTGGCCCTGTAACATGAATAAAAACACACAAAAACATAAAACATGGGCTATTTATGAACTCAGGACAAATATTAGAAACTATTTAGCAGTGTTTTTTTGTTGTCTCTTGTAGATGAGTATACAATTTTTAAAATAAAAGTCATACTTTTTTTTCTTTTTTTTTCATATATATATTTTTTTTTATATCAAATTATATGCTATTATCAATATAATAGTATCAAAAGAAAGCCTTTTTTATGACCAGAAAAACAAAATAGTTTGTGTGGGTACACTAAATGAGAAATACATAAATTACAGCAAAACACAAACACCTCAGAAATGTGAAAACAGCCCATGTCACCAAGAGTCGGACAAGCCAAAAAAGTCATGTCACTAAAAATAAAGCCAAAATGGAGAATCCGTGTGTGAAAAACTAAGAACACCCTTACTGCTTCCATAGTAATTAAGAGTCTAAGTAGCAGACAGGTGCTTTTCATCAAATACCCTTGATTAATTGATCATCAACAAGTGTGACCACCTCAATAAAAGCTGAAGTTTTCGAGTTTGCTGGTCTAGAGCATTCAGGTATGTATTGACACAATGCCAATGAGGACAGCCATCAGCAATGATCTTAGAGAAGCAACTATTTTTGGCTATCAATCTGGGAAAGGGTGTAAGGCCATTTCCAAGCAATTTAAATTTCATCATTCTACTGTGAGAAAACATTCAAGGCATTTGACAGTCATACCATGAGTGGACTTCCCAGCAGATTCACCAAAGGTCAGACCTGCAATGCTCAGAGAAATGAACTTTTAACATGCTAACTAAGGCTGTGTCTGAGTTTGTTTGCAAAGTTCATGAAAGTACAATTAGAAAAAGACTGAACAAGTATGGTTTGTTTCGAAGGGTTGACAGAAAGAAAGACAACTCGGCTTAGGTTTCAAAGTTGCATCTGAGCAAACCATAAGACTTCTGGAACAATGTCCTTTGAACACACAAGACACAGCATATCAGCACACACACCTTGTACCAACTGGTGGTGGAGGGGTGATGGTTAGGGCTTGTTTTGCAGCCACAGGACCTGGGAACCTTGCAGTCATTGAGTTGACCATGAACGCCTCTATATACCAAAGTATTCTAGAGTCAAATGTAAGGCCATTTCTCTGACAGCTAAAACTTGGCTGAAATGTTGTCATACAACACAATCCAAGTGTTTTGTATAAGGGATACTCAACCTATATATCTTGATATGTAAAAAAAAAAATATATATATATATAGCTTGTTTCATTAAGAACCTACTACTATTTTAATCATAATGTCTGCCCCCCATGTTGTTATGGGCATCTGGAGGTCAGAGCACCAGGTTATACATGATATCTACATGCTCTGACATACTCTGAGTCAGATGTATTGGATCAACTCAGGGCAGTGAAGGTGGTATTTTCCATTGCTGAAGGCAAGGCGCATTGGACTGCAGGGGCAGTTGGAAGGGGGGGTAAACATGAACTGTCTATGGGGAATAAACAATATTCTTCCCATTTCAGACACCCAGTAATTAGTATTAAATAAATGCCAAATAGCTGGGATAAGTGTAGGAATGTATTATTTATCTATATAGCTCCAACACTTGCCAAAGCACTTTAAAAATGGCAAATAAAGGGGAATTATAGATGTGACTATTGCTGCCTGTCTTTTGTTGTTCTCTTGTAGGATCACAACAAATAATTGTTTAATTAATAGATCCATATGTGCTAAAATCATGTACTAAAAATATGTGCTAGATGGCCTGAATGGTCCTTATCTGCTGACACATTCTATGATTATATATAATCTTCTTAAATTCATTATTCCTCATGTAATTTTAATCAAATGCAAAAAATGTTGCTGGACAGCACCCAATCCTCTCATGCATGGGGCCTGAGCTGGACACCACCCAATCCTCAAGTCACAAGTAAAAATAATTTAACCCAGCACTCTTTCACAAGCCAAGGTCCTTGTAGGGACCAAAATGGCATCTTTGGTGTGGTATTAAAGATGCTCAGTTATATTGATTTTCATGGGCTTTAATTTTGTTCATCATTATCATTGCCTTTTTTGTAGCATTATTATTTAGAAATTTGGAACAAAACTATATAATCCAATATTGTTCAACGGTAAGCATGGCAAAAGCACTTGCCTGTAAAATGTTTATACAATGTGTGCGTATTTAAACATTGTCTTTTCTTATCCATCTTCCTAGTAAACTACTAAATTAAGATGACTCCTTCACAAAAATATTGCATTATTAATATAGAGATTAAAGTGGAATTGTTCATCTGGACATCCCCATGCATCTCTGATTGGCTTCTAAGAGTTATCAGGAATGTATATATGTAAACAACTACAGATGGGAGAATTGAAGCTCGGAAGAAACTCTACACAGATCTACTGTGATGCACAGATCTATTGTTGCAGGATAAAACCTACCAGGATGGTAATTATAATGTATTCCTCCCCATCAGCTAGGATTGTTGGCACAGATCTCTGCTCTAATTGGTTTTCTCTAGCAAATGGAACCAGACAATGGTGCCCCCTGTTACCCCTGCTCTATATTCTTACCCTGGAACCACTTGCATTTAGGATTAGAAGCAATATGCTTATAAGGGGATTCCCAGCAAAAATAGGGGAGTCTAAGCTGATTTTATATGCAGATGGCATTTTGGCATTCTTATCAGATCCTCAAACTTCTCTCCTGACCTTCATGGCGGAGATTAATAATTATAATAAAGTATCAAACTATAAGTTAAATATAAATAAAATGGTTGTTCAAGTTAAGAATATAGATAAAAACATGGTGGATCAACTTTAAACACAATTCCATTTTTAATGTTCGTATAATAAATTTAATAAAGGATCTTTACATTTTAACATGTATAGCTTGGATGAAATATGAGACAGAGGGGATATGATTGAAGCATTAAATACAGGAATCCACACATTAAAGGGGGAGAGTAAATTAAAAATAAAAACAACTACCACAACAAGAGGGCATATTCTTACATTAGAGGGGTAAAGGTTTAAAAGTAATATAAGGAAGGGTAGGGGAAGCACAGTATAGCCTTCCAGCAGGTGTGGTAGATATTATAGGCCAGGGGTGTCCAAGTTTATCCTGCAAAGGGCCACTTCGCTAGAAACGTATGCGTGCGTGGGCCGCATTCATTTTTCATTCATTCAGAGAATAATATATATAATTATATACATGTGTGTGTATGTATATATATATATATATATATATATATATATATATATATATATATATATATTTCACACTAATGTGCAGTGGTCACATTAACTACAAACACACACATGCATACACAGTCACACTTACCCCCCCCCCCTTCCCACACACACAGTCACACTCACTTACCCCACACACACATATACATTTATACACACATACTCACATACATACACTTACCCCACACACATACACATTTATAAACACACTCACATACATACATACATACACTTACCCCACACCCACTTAACATGCACTCACATAGATACACATTTATACACACACTTGCATACATACACCTACCCCCCCACACACACATACACATTTATACACACATACTCACATACATACATACATACATACAGTTACCCCACACACACACTCACATACATACACTTACCCCACACACACACTCACATACACTTACCCCACACACACATACACATTTATACACACACACACACACACGCACACTCTAATACATGCATACATACATACACTTACCCCACACACACATTGATACACACACACTCACATACATACATACACTTACCCCACACACATACACATTTATACACACACTCACATACATACATACATACATACATACATACATACATACACTTACCCCACACCCACTTAACATGCACTCACATAGATACACATTTATGCACACACTTGCATACATACACTTACCCCCCCACACACACATACACATTTATACACACACACTCACATAAATGCATACAGTTACCCCACACACACACTCACATACATACACTTACCCCACACACACACTCACATACACTTACCCCACACACACATACACATTTATACACACCCCCCCACACACACACACTCTAATACATACATACATACATACATACATACATACACTTACCCCACACACACATTGATACACACACACTCACAACATACATACATACATACACTTACCCCCACACACATACACATTTATACAGACACTCACAAACATACATACACTTAACCCCCACACACATCCACATTTATACACACACTCACATACATACACTTACCCCACACACACATTTATACACACACACTCACATACATACACTTACCCCACACACACATTTATACACACACACTCACATACATACACTTACCCCACACACACATTTATACACACACACTCGCATACATGCACTTACCCCCCCCCCCACACACACACATACACACACGCTCACATGCATACACTTACCCCCCCCACATACACACACACTCACATACACTTACCCCACAAACACATTTATACACACACACACACTCACATATATACACTTACCCCACACACACACACATACACACTTACCAAGCAGTTTTCTTTTTTTTTTTACATGTGGCTGTGGAGGTTTTTCTTCATGCTGCTGGTGCGCTTCTTCCCTCCCTCTGACCCTTGCGCATGACCTCACGTGCAGGGTAGAGGAGGGGATATGCGCACGAGAGCAGCACCTTCGTTCCCCGACACAGCTTCTTGTGCGGTGTGCAGTTCGAGGTGCGGCTACCGGAGCAGAGCTCAAGCGGGCCGCACCTCGAAGCCCGGAGGGCCGCACTTTGGACGCCTCTGTTATAGGCTATCCTAGATCTAATGTAAGGCCAGGAACTAATGAACATATCTAGATTTTCTATTTATTTAGTTATTTTAAATTGAGCAGACTTAATAGGCTGCATGGTTCTAATCGGCAGACACATTTTATCTACATACTTCTAGTAGAGAGTTTTAGTCATTTTTAATAAATATGTTTACAAACAAAATACATCTTGTTATGTACAGTTTGTCCTTGAAAAATCATGTTATGAGAGCTTTGTGTGAGAAAGGAGGATATATAAAAAATCTGGCAGAGGATTTTACTAACATAGTATGTTTTGCTACTTGATAAAATTTGATAAGAAAACAGATTGTTTATTCATAATCTGGTGCATCAACCAGTCTGTATATTGAAAGGCTGTAATTATTTTTCTTTTAACGCCTTCGAGCAAACAGGCTTACATATATGTTAAACAAAATGGTCCTTATGGGCTGATTACATGCACAAATATATCCAATCAAAATGAGTAGCGTGTGTGCTTGCACCAGCCATCACCCAGAACTCCTCTGGGGGCCTGCTCATTCCTCTTCCACAGCATATGATTGCAGTGATAACTAATCACAGCGATCATCAAACAATCTGGTCCCCTTTTAACATATTTAACTTGGTTTAAGCAACTATACTATTCACCAATATACACAGGTTTTGTGAACAGGTCCACAAAATAACCTGTGTAATCGAAAAGCAGCAGGCTACTTTCAATTAAACCCGCTAGGCATCATCCACTGTGGTGTGGCCAATACCAAATACCCTTAAAGTGGCAGCTTGGAGTAGGCGGGCATTCTAACCCTGCACTGAAATGTGGATGGTAAAGCCAGCTTGAGAGTGACTGTTCTCTATATTAAAGATTTTTTCCACAGACTGCTCCACAGTATAAGAACAGAGACGCTAATTGCTGTAAGGAAAGATCATCTGCCCTAATTAACTATGCAAGATAGCGGTTCCATCTTGAATCACTATAAACAAGGTGCAAGTTAAGGTACAGGTACTTATTTATAAGGGCTATTTAATATTTGAAGAGGAAGGTCAGACTAGCAATTTATTATACAGCTGAGCTCTTTAATGAGTCAAAGTCTGTGTGAAATAAAAAACTAACATTGTCTTTCCCACTTATACCGGCAAACCAGTCCATAATGTATCTAATAATGTGAGACTATTCACAAGCGCTATGGATACAAATGGTGACAACCTTATTTTTGAATTAGTTTGTATACTTTTTTGTTTTTTAGTTTAATAAACTCCTATTCCTACAGAAAAGTTCTATTTTTATGGTACAGATCCACTACTCTTGCTTTAAAAGTCCTAAACATGCATTATGGACCTTGGCCCTCCCTTAAATCTTTATAGTTTACTAAATTACATAACATAATATTAACTTTCGAAACTTATAATCATTCCTCCACCCTTGGGTTCCCCTATTATATTATTATATCAATACCCCCTTATCCTTACCCATTCCCGTTAATACTTTTCTGATTCACCTTCCTTTTTATCTTCCTTTCCCAGGGTAATATATGTCTTTTTTTTTTTTCCTCTCCCTTTTTGTTATTTTTATTTTACTAGTTTTTGTTTTTTACCCTAAGTGTTGTATGTTCTCTCTTATCTACTTTCCTATCATATTTCCCATAACCTTTTCTGTCCTGGTTGATTTAACAAATTGATGAGTAGCAGACAACGAGCTTATGTTATTTTTATTTTTTCTTAATTAATTATAAAAATATTGATTGAAGAACTATTTCTACTGTCCTATTAATGTTTTTGTATTTATGTTACCATTTGTTGATGGTGTACTATTGTTGTCTTGAACTTATGTACTGTCCTTTTAATATTTTCTGTATGTGTTCTTGTATTGTCATGTAATGGTATCATTTGTATATTGTATACTATTGAAATCTTGGACTTATGTATTAATGGTTTCTTCAAATAAAGAATGTTAAAAAAAAAAAAAGTCCTAAACATGGAGCAAACAGCAGAGATTTTGCATTGGTTTCCATGGTGTTTACTTTTCTTGTGGAACTTTTTGCTGAATTTCCCTGATATGCTTCTTTCAGCCCTGATAATTAGCTGACTATGAGACTTGTCTAGTCAGTTCTACAGCATCCCATCTATCTAATGTTCTAACGCTTTCTGATGTGCCAAAGTGAGGGCTGACCCGAAAACATTACGCTGCCTTGGTCAAGACTTGAAATACTGTAGTTATATTTCTAGTAGTGGAATGTGTTATACTGTGAGTGATGTGGATAGTTCCTTGCAATGAAAATGTGTTTTCTGTTACCTATTTTAACAAGTATTTTATATTGATAGACCTCTAGTTTTGGTGTATGTCCTGTAGAGCAATGTTCAAAAAATAGAAAAAATTCCATGGAATCCAGTGCTTTTTTTAAATTTTAAACTACTCAATTTATTTTAAATGTAATTCACGAGAGAGTATCATTCTTGACAGCCTGCAGCGTATTATTCTCAATCTTATAGAGTGTTGAGGAAAATACTGAAGCTTTGTAATTAACTTTGTAATTAACGAATAATAATAATGAGGCTAATACAGGGGAGGAATGAGAAGGGGGCAGTGGGTAATTGCTCCTTGGTCTGCCCTCTAACATGGCCAAATGGGCTGGGCCCGTTTTCACTAGATGCCCTATGCATAGCAATTTCTACCGTTGAATAACTTATATATTGACATATTTGTCTATCTGTGTCTATCGCTCATGGTTACCGGTGAACTGATGAAGTTGCCACTAGATTGGTTTGCCACCCTGGCCAAAAGATGCCAGCACTCCCCTGACTGAATGACAGAAAGGACCAACTGCTCAGTGTACTAGACTCCTATTATCAGCCTATGTCTGCAAAATAACATGTAAGGATGCACAGATTATGCATTGGCCGCCTAGTGTTTTAATATGGATTACCATCTGCTGAGTAGACAAATAATTCAAGGATCTCTCATCCCTGTGTTTTTATGTTTTGGATTACTCATAACATAAAATAGTTGTTTTGTGAGAGAAGACTTAATAATTAAAATACACAGTCATTTTATATGTATATGTGGAGCATACTAATAATAATTGTAGCCTTGCAGATGATAGAGTAGCATTAAAAATGATGTATTATTAATATTGCCATATATCCTAAACACTCCCACAAACATTTTTGTTCAATACCATCTTTTTGACCACAGGTCACACTGACTAACAACCTGCACAGGTGATTGTTAGCACCATGAGGCAGCCACAGTGACACTGGTCTCTTTTTATCCACTCACTCTCTAGTCTGCACTGTCAGTAACATAGGACATTAGGTTATATTTGTTCCTGCTGTAGTAGTCAGTAGAAATAGCTCCCATTTTTATCACCATTGCTCAGATTTCAATAAAGTATTCTACCTATTGCAAATATTCATTGATCTGTCCAACTCCCTATAGATTCCTTCACTATGTTGTGATCAGGGTTCTCCATCATTATTTGGTCTATTCACAAAATCAACTCTGGAGGTTGGCTTTCATTTTTCAGTCTCAAAATGAAAGTCAATTCTCACTAATGGCTTTGATCATTTCAACTCCCATTATTTTCAATGGGGAAAATTCAAACCTGGGTTCATTTCTTCTTGAATGACGAATTTGACTTAGTGTCAAAATGAAAGTTGACCTCGAATTTGAGTAAATATACCCATATGAATCTGTTTATGCCTCTGTTTCTCTGATGAAGTCTGTAATTTTCAGGGTTGTCAAATATCATAAATATTACAAGACCTTAAAAGCATGGGGAAACAATGCACATCTTCAGATGCTTTGGAATTCAGTTTGCATTTATCTTTTTGTGACTTAATATGTAAGTAGCCCTTCAATGTAGAAAAATACAGCTGAACATATTGTGTGCTTTTGCTAACACCATGGCTCTGTTTTGTATTGCCTTTACACTGCCATGACAAATCACTGCTCTACAATGTAATAGAGTATTTGTATCATGAAGATCTGGATAGTACTTTCAAATAGGGGTGTATCCTGCCCCTGAATGACAGGTGTGCTCCGGACTGGCAGCATACCTGCATGAAATACATCCAAGGGGCTGACGGCAGCAGAGAATTCAGCATCAGAGTCACTTACTCTGTTGCCAAATCGACCAGCAAGAAAATTTTTTAGTGACTCTGATGCCGAATTCACTGCTGCCGTTGGACTCCCTGATGTATTTAGTGTATTTCCAAGGTTTGTGTGCTGTCTTTTCGGAGCACACAACTACCCGTAATTATACAGCGCGGCTTTGTTCTAGGTGTGTGGCGCACACCTAGCACACACAGAGCATCCACTCCTGCTTCCAACTAATTAAAATTAACATGTATTTATTTGAAAAAGGAAGGATGTTTGGATAAAGCACTCCAATTTTAGATCGGTGCAATAACTAATAATGACATTTAGGTTGCTTGCTCACTAGGTGTTTAACCATGGAACTGTTTGGGGAAATTAGCCATTGTAGACTTGGGCATTCATTTTCAGATGAAAATCATCTCTTTCGTACATTCATCCGAATTCGAATGCAAAACTAATATAAAGAAAAGATGGACAAATGTTCAAAGAATGAAAATGCCATTTGCAGTTCACATAAAACTCACTAATACACGCTCAAACACACTCACTAAGACATGCTCAAACCAATGCAATCAAACACACATGCACAGAAACAAACTCTCACACATGGCACTCACTAATCCACCTAACACCCAACTAGACTTGGGCATTCCTTTTCGAATTAATTAATTTAAGTAAATGTTTTATTCTTAAGCTTTTTATATTCTAAGACGTTTTGCTATGGAAATAGTATTGAGTTGATAATATAACCCAAATTAGTGTGACTCAGTATAATCCTCAAAAACAAGCATTTGCTTGATTTCCCCTTATTTAGTCATAAAAAAAAACAAAGCCACTATGCTAAGATATGCATATTGGAACTGTAAACATAATACATGGAAGAATGAGCAGAGATAGCGTATATTCGAACACTCAGATGACAAACTCTCCATTTCAGTAATATGGGGTTATATATGGTTATACTGAAGACTTTGTAAATCATACAGAATTGAGTACCAAAGTGAATACCAGTCAGCTATTGCCTTTTAATTTATCCCTGGTGTGCACACACGATTGTACCCCATGGAATCCAGTTTTATTTCCTGTCAACACTTTTGATGGGCTTTGCTAGCTTGACAATGTCTTTGGCTTGACTCATTTCTTCTAAAATGCCAGTTGATATGATATAATGGACATGGCATGAATACACTGTAAAAGTTTCTGAGCAAATAGTGTGTCATACTGGAAAGGTCATATAGCTGATGCAACAGTATATGTAACATGTAGTGCCATAAAAGAAAACAAACAAAAGCACCAATTTGTGCTTACTCAGTATTTTATTTCCCTCAATAACCTGATCATTAATATCACCTGCTTTTTATTCCTCTGCATTCTTTACATTAAAGGATATCAGTTACTCGACTTCACCTTAGACCCCGCTTGACTTTGTCCCTTGGATTATCCTGTAGCAATTTCCAATCATTTCTAGGCCATGACTCACTGTGTCAATTATCTAGGCCTCATCCTAGGGTCTTGGTCAGTGTGGCACTGGTAGACATTATCTTGCATTGTTTGCTCCAGGCATGCAAGCCTTCAGCACAGACTTATACCTTTGGATCTTTACAGGACGATTGTATAGTCTGTCACATTATCAGCATTTGTATTAGTGTAATACAGCATGAGGATTATATTATTATTTTCCTTTATTAGTGGCTTTAGTGATAAAGCAGCCTTGTTACTGTACTCAGTTTCCACAGACAACAAGGAAACTTGCAAGTTACCACTCATCACATTTCAAAGTCAACAACAACACTTATTCATGCTCAGCATCTTTATTAAGCTATTAACATGAAGACCTCTCTCGTGACAACCTTTTTTATATTTGCCTTGTAAAACACTCCCCATATTAAGCCCTTTTGTAGTCTTCAGAAGAAGAGATTATATCCTGATAACGTAGACACCTGACATCACGCCATGAAAAGTACGGCAATCCTGTTATGGTAAAATGTTAGTCTTGTGTCTGCCTGGTTCATTATAGACATTACTGCCTCTAAGATTATTATTGAAATGTATGAAATCTCATTGACTAGAAAAACAGGATTGGGCAATGATGACTAATTCATCCTGTACTCTGTAAAATAATGATCAGTTATATTTATAAATCTTACCTCATGTACAGAGACATTCCAAGTATTAATTTAGATCTTTAAAAGCCGGAATGGTCATTTTGTAATCTCACAGTATAAATGACCTTATTTGCGTTTCCTGTTTTGAGTATGTCTAGTTGAAATAGGAAAACAGTCCAAGGTACATGAATAATCATTATATTTTCAGATTTTTTTTCTGTCTGTTATACATTGTATGTACTTGTACAGGGGCAGAACAATAGGGGGGCATCTAGTCCAATGCTTATCCCTTTAAGGGCATCCATGGGAGTCACTCTGTCCTGTACATCAGTCACAGCTAGCCATATTTGCCTAGTGTGTGTGGGAGTCCATAACAGATTTATTCCACCATTTTTCTGTTTGTTCATTGATGGTCTAATTATCTATTAGGAACTCATTAAGTGTCTAACTAATCTTTGAGTTTAGTTGAGTATGGCTTCAAAATTAATTTCCGCTACTTAGAACATCTAACCATGAGTAGGCATGTTTACCTGTTCATTACCTGGGAACCAAGCTAAGTTTGAAAGCATTTCAATGCATTGACAGAAAGCTTTGGATATTATTTGTGGAGATCTTAACTCAACTCATACTACCTATATAGGAATAAACATAATTTAAGCAAGTCTCTTGCTTAAAGGTGCACTAAACCTTTTCTGTTGTTTTTTTTTTAAGCTTTTGTTTCTTAAAGTTCAAAAATTAAGATAATACTGGCCCTCCTCTCATATGACTCAGACATGTATCTTTACAGTATCTCTCTCTCTCTCTCTCTCTCTCTCTCTCTCTCTCTCATGGCTGAATATATTTATAGTCTTGACATATTGTCTTGAGGACTAGAAAGGAAAAGCTAACAAGACAGGAAGAAAGACACATAACTGAAAATTGTTTAAGGTTTTATATAAAAATGGATGTTGCAGATAGTTAATACCTGGTTGACCAATCTACATGTATACATGAGATCAAAATAATAGTCAGGATAAGTAAGACTCCCTTAGTGTATAAAAAAAAACCTCTGTATCACTTAGCTGTAGTCTGTGTGTTGTGGTTTCATAGGAATTATTGCTAATGTCAACATAACATAAGAATGGGAGCTTAGTCGGCATGGAATCTCTATTTCAAATGACTTCTGTGTAAGCTTTTTTCAATGTAACCAATTGTCCACCCTCTATGGTGAATCTAAGGTTTGATGTTAACCTACTTCATATTTGACATTTCAGATACTCTGTCTAAAGACTACTCTGTTCAGGGACATATGGCATGGTATGCCGTATAGATGCATATATCGTTTATGTTTACTCTAAACTTTATCAATATACATTTTATAAAAGGTATAGACCTTTGAGAAATGACAATGTGATCTCACATTTATCTGACAAGACTATTTCTTTCAGAATAAACAGAATCAACCCAACTTACATAATAAGATGGAATACTCATTAAAGGTGCATGAATGCTGCAGCAGATGTATATATCATCCTTAGGGTAGCTGTAATAACACAGAAAAGACCAGTATGTTGAGGGTAAACTATAAAATTACATAGATGTTAATTTAATATTCAACTTCATAATCAGTAGGAAATGCAGTCTTGCTAAACAATGACCAATCATGGGGCACGAACAACAGTCATGTGTAAAAATCAGTCGATATAAGCAGCTGAAGACAGTGGCATACCCTTTAACTGTCCCACTTTCAGTGACATGGTCATTGATGCCGGACCACTATAATGTGGTCTGGATTTTTATTCCCTGTGTCTGTAGATTTTCATTCCCTGTGTCTGGGACACCAGAAAATGAATACTGCGCATCTGCTGTATTGCTGACATTCCAAAGCCACATACCCCATTATGTTGGGAGGTATGTAATGAAGGTGGAAACCAAGGGTGCACAACTGGAATTATGTTAAACATCTGGAGCCCATTTGTGTGGCATAGAAACATAGTGAACAGAACCCATAATCTTGTTTGTCCATATTACAACCAGCTTTAAGTTGCTCATACCTTTGGTTCTTATTCGGCCTTATCTTGTGGTCAGAATAGTCTTATGCCTGTCCCATGGATGATAATCAAAGGTGTGTCAAAATGGAATGTTGATCTATACTCTTGTTGAACACTGTCTTTTTAACAACTACTAAGTCTGAGAATTTATTTATTTAAAGATTACATTTTATGTACATTTTGAGCTACATACAGTAAATGAAAAAAAAAAAAAAAAACAATTCACCATACAAAGAGATTTTTAACAATGATGCTACAATGTAATTACTTTGTTCATTATGTCATTTGTTGTGGACATTCTAAAGCTGCCTTTGTTCATTACTCAGTAACAATTGTATGATTTTGGCTTGTTTGCTGGGTGTTAAACACAATAATATATAACCACCCTGATTCATGGTCCATTGGTACTGTGTAAATACACGGTGAGAGGCTAATTATGGGATTCACAAAAGCATTTGATTTACCACATCCCATCCCTAATGACTCAAATTGGTATTCACAATTCAAGCACTTATGGTTACAACCTTTTATGGAAGTACAGCTAGCAAATTTAAAGATGCCAATCACATCATTAAGGTCAGGTCACTCTGACCTTAAAACTATAGTTTACATCTGTGACTATCCTCGCTGGAACTATTACATGTAATTATTGTTTATCATAAAAAAAACATAAAATTAAAAGGTTACTAATAACATTCCAAAGTGATACTTCCAGTTAGGAAACCATTATGGTGTTTCCCATGGAAAATACAATACCATTCAGATTGAGTATAGGATATGGTTTTGAAGGCATATTGGGCTCTATTTAATGATGCCCGCTAGTAATAAAAATAAATCACTATGTATGCTATGAGTTAAAGCATTACTATGGCATTAAATAATAATTGTATTTTATTTTGAATCCCCCCAACCACCCAAAAATTGAATGCTAGGGTATTGTGGTGTAGCAGACACCCCAGGGTACAGGGGTGTAGCAGACATCCCTGGTCCACAGCCTTCACCTCATACCATATTGTGGCAGAGGGATAAAAAAATTCCCCAACTCTTGGACCAGATCACATTTAGTGTACCAGGGGCCATTTCATCAGCTTCTGGCCCTGCGATTTACATATGGGGGGAGAGGTGTAGAGTGATATCCCCAGTCAGCGACCCCAGCTGATATATGGGTCCTCCTGGTGTCTGGGGGACACTCGCACTGCTACAATGAACAGTGTATCCTTGTTTAGTACCAGGTAGTTAATCATGTTACACAAAAAAAAAAAACAGACAATCACATAAGTGAAAATTTCCTCATCCGACATTTCATGACTGTCTAATCCTCTCTCTGCCCAACTAACGCACAACCAATTACTCCACCTAAGTGAAAGACAGGATGTATAATTAATTAAAGGCCCAGATCCACAACTTCATTCAGTTAACTTATTACCATATAAACATATAATGCTACTGGTGTAACGACACCTTTCATTCAGAAAAATACCAGTCATGCTATTACCTACATTGTCTCAACATTGGTCCCAAGCCAATTTTTTTACCTACTGGTAAAATACTCTCTGGGTGGTAACTCTATCTACTGGATAGCGCAATTACTACTAGTAATACCTAATATTTATGAAATCTGTTGACTTGAAACATTTGGGTTGCCTGCATTAGCTACAGAAAATGGCTCCAGTTAGAAAACTTCAGAAACCCACCCATCCAGCAAATAAATATGACTTACCAGGTTAAGGATACAAAAGAACCTGGTACCCATTTATTACAGTTTTCCATGAGGCATCTCAGTCATCTAAAGAACCTACCAGCATGAGTGACTGGGTATGACTTGCTGAAGCAAGATCCTTGAGGTGGCAGGGGCTACGGGGTCAATCGGACCAGCACCCAAAAATCATTTACATCAATATAATTTCATCTCATGCATGATGCATGTACACAAATTGTGGTTGTTAAATAAACAACATTTACATGAATATGTCCATGTGTATACTTGTAACAAATGTTTTTCAGAACCACAGAACATATTAAAAGTATTCATACTGTAGTTAATGTGTATCCTCCAATGTTATACTGCAGCATTACAGAAGGTAACAAGCATTGAAACCAAATAATATTGAAGAGTATATAAAGTATGCAATCTATATATGTGTCAGTTTAAAGGAGGGGGCCACAAGATATTTTCCCTCAGTCGGACTATTAAGCCCCCTCCCTCACATGCTACAATAGGTATATTCTCACATAATAGGTCATTAATCATGGAGGACTACTTAAAAGGGCGTGGGGGATTTGTTTGTGAAAATTATCCTGCAGAAGAGCAAGAGTCATTCTAAACTTACAACTCATAATATATTTTGTGTTCTTATTAGGCATATTTTGATATACAGACAAAAATGCATTAATTATTGGGGAGCAGCTATATGACCTGCATGATTATTATTTTCCATTACCTTCTTCTGTGCCATATGTGGAAGCTACAGCTGTTCCAGAGGAAGGTAGTTCAGTTAAGAACAAATACGTTAATAATTCAGCTCTCAAGGTATAAGAAGGCATAAGACAAATGTTTGCCAATATCTATTTTTTAATAATGCAAAACATCTTACAAAAAAAGGTACATTGAAGGTGAAGAAATAGTGGTGATGGTGCATAAAAAGTACTTATGTATATAGTGAGTAACACATGGGGACTTAATGGACCAAGAGAGAACGTTTGTCATGATAGGCATTTCTAGAGCCTTAGTTAGTTTTGTACAGTGGAGATACAATTAAAGGACAACTACCAAGTCTTAAATGACATTGTTTGAAATAAATGAGGAAATTGGAATACATGGGGTTGGGGGGCAGGGTCAAATGGAGTTTGGAGGCAGGACCCTTGGCCAATACGACCCGCGCAAGAGAGAAGATGACAGCACTTGCAAGTGCTGCTAAACAATAAAATAAGTGACCCATTTGTATTTTACTACATTCCTCAGAATTGCTCAGATTATGTATCCAGGTTTCCTCATTTATTTAAAACAAAGTTATTTAAGGCTTGACTGTCACTTTAACTAAATTAATAATGCTCCTGTTTTCAAACATATTACACTGTCCAGAAAATTAAGCCAAGAATGTAAAGTTTTTTTCAGTTAAATCCAATGATACCCAACTTATATACCTTACTGAGCCACTTCAGTCAGAAAGAATGCTTGCATGATTTGATTCAGTACCAAGGGATTATTTGTTGCATGTCTTCTTTCTAATTACAATGAGGGGAGTGACATCTAGTATACAGAAAATCACCGGACCTGACTGAGAGCATTACAAATACTTCAGTACAATGGGATGTGCATATTTAAAAGAGTATACATTATAATTGGTATGAAGGTATGAAACTTTGTCAATGTAAAATGTGTATTAGACGTTTGGATCAGGATCACACAGTTTCAGCTACACCCTAGGGATCCCTTCCTATTTTTTATTGGCCCACCCAGATAGTTTCTTTAGAGGGCATAGCCAAATTAAGCAATATTTCATGTGAATGTACCCTGGGAAAACTGGTACTGTGGAAATGAATCAGAGAAGTACCAGATAGTTTATCATATTACACATACAACCAGCAATACCACAATAACACAAGCAATAAATATTCCCTCATTTAGCTTTTCATGACTGCCTAATTCTCTTTCTGCCCAACCAACTTACAAACAAACATCTCACCTTAGCAATAGACAGGATGTATAATTAATTGGAGGCCAAATCCACAGCTTTATTCAATTAGGCAATTACCATATAACTGTGTAATGCTGGTCAAACTATTACCGCCATTATGTCAACATTGGCATCAAGCCAAGTTTTATGCCTGCTGGTAATCTCGGTGCTAGCTCCAATTACTGGTTTTTATAATTACTAGTTTAATCCATACTATTAACTTGTTTGTTGTTGCATAGGCAGAATAGAAAGTTAGGGTCCATTTAACAATGTTAATTGGTGCAACCGTCCAAATGCAATACTATGGGCCATCCATGGAAATGTAGCCAGGAGATTTAACAATTAAAAATTTTGTGAAGTAAATTTACCTCCATGGTTTACATATGTAACTATCATTGTTATTGACGTTACATATATTTATTGGATACCATAAAAAAGGTTATAAAATCAAAAAGGCTATTATTAACATGCCAGGTGATTCTTCCGTTTTGGGACTGTACCAATTGTTCAGTTGAGAAAATACAATAAAACTGAGATTGTGTTTTGGATATAATTTTTATAGCAAACATTCCCACATCATGGAATGCAAATTACAGATGATCAGTGAAGCAGATTGGCGCTTTTGTCACTGCTTAGGCTTTAAGTTCTAGGTGGAATAGGAGGTGAAGAGGATGGTACTGGACATACTAATAAATATTATAACAACATAATGACATTTTGGAGATCTCAGTTTACCAGATAATTGGACAATGTTACCAGAATGAATATCTCTTGGCCATATATATAGTTTTATTAGCTACTCTTGTTAATATTTGGGGCTCTAATAAAAGGTAATAAAAGTCAAATTACTGATCACCAACTTAATTTATTGAACTGAAGATTAGAAAATTGTGTCCCCCCAAAACTTAGCAGCAGCATAGTTTTATAGTAGCTATTAGCTGAAAAATTAAAACGTATACAGAAACAATATCATTAATAGCACTTGCAAGTAAATAATTTCCAATTTGGTAGTACTGTAAAGGTTCTAAACACATAAAGTTAGCTAGACATTGACAGTGGTATAACATCACCCTCATAAGTACATAGATAGCCAGACACTGACAGTGGTATAACATCACTCTCATAAGTACATAGACAGCCAGACATTGACAGTGGTATAACATCACTATCATAAGTACATAGATAGCCAGACATTGACAGTGGTATAACATCACTCTCATAAGTACATAGATAGCCAGTCGTTGACAGTGGTATAACATCACTATCATAAGTGCATAGATAGCCAGACATTGACAGTGGTATAGTTAGTAAAAAGCTAGCTAGTGGATGATGATAATGCAATAATAAAGGTAAGAACAATTAACAAAG
Organism: Pelodytes ibericus; assembly: GCA_036172795.1. Lineage (NCBI taxonomy): Eukaryota > Metazoa > Chordata > Amphibia > Anura > Pelodytidae > Pelodytes > Pelodytes ibericus. The sequence goes on along the minus strand of CM069862.1, from coordinate 154,314,287 downwards.
TTAATTGGTCCAACTGTCCAAATGCAATACCATGGGCCATCCATGGAAATGTAGCCAGGAAATGTAACAATTAAAACTTTTGTAAAAGGACTTTACCTCCATGGTTTACATATGTAACTATCATTGTTATTAACATTACATATATTTATTGCATACCATAAAAAAAGGTTATAAAATCAAAAAGGCTATTATTAACATGCCAGGTGATTCTTCTGTTTTGGGATTGTACCAATTGTTCAGTTGAGAAAATACAATAAAACTGAGATTGTGTTTTGGATATAATTTTTATAGCAAACATTCCCACATCATGGAATGAAAATTACAGATGATCAGTGAAGCAGATTGGCGCTTTTGTCACTGCTTAGGCTTTAAGTTCTAGGTGGAATAAGAGGTGAAGAGGATGGTACTGTGCATGCACACAAAATGTTGTATGAATAACCATAATTAATGGAAAGGAATAAGTGAAAGAATAAAAGTGTTGCACAAATTCTATAAACAAGTAAAACAATACTTATCAGCAGAACGAGGGAGCTTTCTTCTGAGTGAAAATAAATCACAAAACCACTTCTTCTCAGAGATATTATATAAGAAACAAAAGAAAAAAATATATACAATGTGTGATATATGTGCAAAAAAAGGAATGGAAATATATAATTCCCCCACAAGAAATGAACTCACACAATATAGAGACCTGTGCACTGGCTCTGAGTGTGTAGCACGTTTGGACTTAAAGTCTCATTATTATCGAATGTGGCTTTCGAAGAGACACAAGTAATCGGGTAAAGTGAAATGTATTCACAGAAAGTAAATTTATTTGCCTCCAAACAATCTGAGGCTAATTTAAAAACAAAACAAATCAGCATGTGTAACCAGAATATCACCAGTCCTTCCGTTACGGCGTTCGAAGTTGCAGGCAAGACGATGTGCACTCTTTCGTCTGTCGGCTGGCCGTGAAGGAGGAGAGGAACACTTGTGTAGTTTACTTCCGCATTCCCACAGGTCGCTTGGATGAACGTCACTAGACTGTGACGCGTTTCGCCCTATCAGGCTTCTTCAAAACAGTGACCTGAGAAGAAGTGGTTTTGTGATCTATTTTCACTCAGAAGAAAGTACCCTCCTTCTGCTGAAAAGTATTGTTTTACTGGTTTAGAGAATTTGCACAACACTTTTATTCGTCACTTCTTTTTTTGTGCCCTTTGGGGGATTTGCACTAGTGTTGCTGCACATATATATATATATATATATATATATATATATATATATATATATTATATCTGTCACTTATATAGCGTTTGTCACTTTATATAATGGAAAGGAATAGTTTAGTCATTCCAGTGGATTCCCAATAACATGCATTTTCTTGCAAGTTTGATTGTTTTTATAAACTGTTGTCAGGTTTTAAACCACAACTCAACAGTCCATATGGTTTTGGTTATCCAACCTCATAATTTCTCTTTGATGTCAATTAAATATTATAACAACATAATGTACTTCAGTAGTGGGGAAAATAATGGAAACCTTGTTAAAGAATAGGATTGTTGAACATCTAAAGTCGCTTGGATTTCAAGATCAGAGACAGCATGGGATTACTTCAGGGAGATCATGCCAAACTAATCTTATTGATTTTTTTTGATTGGGTAACTAAAATAATAGATCAGGGTGGTGCAGTAGACATTGCTTACCTAGATTTCAGTAAGGCTTTTGACACTGTCGCATATGGAAGGCTTATCAATAAACTGAAATCTTTGAGTTTGGATTTCAATATTGTTGAATGGATTAGACAATGGCTGAGTGACAGGCAACAGAGGGTTGTAGTCAATGGGGTATATTCGATGCAAGGTCTTGTTACTAGTGGGGTACCTCAGGGATCTGTTCTTGGACCCATATCTCTTTAATATTTTTATTAGCTATATTGCAGAAGGTCTTGTTGGCAAAGTATGTCTTTCTGCTGATGATACAAAGATTTGCAGCAGGGTTGATATTCATGGAGGGATAAGCCAAATGGCAAATGATTTAGCTAAACTAGAAAAATGGTCAGAGCAGTGGCAACTGGCATTTAATGTGGACAAGTGCAAGATTATGCACCTTGGGCGTAAAAACCCAAAAACAGAATATAGACTATTTGGTACAGTCCTAACCTCAACATCTGAGGAAAGGGATTTAGGAGTAATAATTTCAGAGGACTTGAAGGTAGGTAGGCAATGCAATAGAGCAGCAGGAAATGCTAGCAGAATGCTTGGTTGCATAGGGAGAGGTATTAGCAGTAGGAAGAGGGAAGTGCTCATGCCATTGTTCAGAGCACTGGTGAGACCTCACTTGGAGTATTGTACGCAGTACTGGAGACCGTATCTCCAGAAGGATATTGATACTTTGGAGAGAGTTCAGAGAAGGGCTACTAAACTGGTTCATGGGTTGAAGGATAAAACTTACCAGGTTAAAGCATCTTAACATGTATAGCTTGGAGGAAAGACGTAACAGGGGGGATATGATAGAAACATTTAAATACATAAAGGGAATCAACACAGTAAAGGAAGAGAGTATATTTAAAAGAAGAAAAACTACCACAACTAGAGGACATAGTCTTAAATTAGAGGGGCAACGATTTAAAAGTAATATCAGGAAGTATTACTTTACTGAGAGGGTAGTGGATGTACGGAATAGCCTGCCAGCAGAAGTGGTAGAGGTAAACACAGTCAAGGATTTTAAGCATGCGTGGGATAGACACAAGGCTATCCTAGCTATAAGACCGGGAACGGGGGACTTATAAAAGTACTCAAAAAAAAAAAATTGGGCAGACTAGATGGACCGAATGGTTCTTATCTGCCGACACATTCTATGTTTCTATGTTTCTATGTTTCTATGACATTTTGGAGATCTCAGTTTACCAGAGAATTTAACAATGTTACCAGAATTAATATCTCTTGGCCATATATATAGTTTTATTAGCTACTTTTGTTAATATTTGGGGCTCTAATAAAGGTAATAAAAGTCAAATTACTGATCAACAACCTAATTTATTGAACTGAAGATTAGAAAATTGTGCCCCCCAAAACTTAGCAGCAGCATAATTTGTTAGTAGTTATTTGCTGAAAAATTAAAACGCATACAGAAACAATATCATTAATAGCTCATGCTAATAAATAATTTCCAATTTGGTAGTACTGTAGAGGCTCTAAACAGATAAAGTTAGCTAGACATTGACAGTGGAATAACATCACTTTCATAAGTACAAAGATAGCCAGACATTGACAGTGGTATAGCTAGTAAAAAGATAGCCAGTGGATGATGGTAATGCAATAATAAAGGTAAGAAAAGGTTGAGTCAAAGTATTTAATATGTTTTGGCCCTAATTGTGCAATTTATGATTTTCGGCAATATTTGGTTTGGTTATTCTGGCCTTACATTTCATGGGGTTTCATTCTACTCGATATGGCCAACATCCCCAGAAAAGAACCCCGAAATCAGCAAAAGCAGATGAGTTTCAGGGATTTCAATTCTCCAGTTGGAAATTGGTCTGGTAATTTGGAACATTAAAAGGTTTAATGTTGAAGGTAAGGAGACATATAAAATGAATGAAGTGATTACTTGTTATAGCAAACATATAATTTATCTTCTGATGTGCTCATGCAGGAAGAATTTTTGGGTAAAAGCACAAGACCACCCCACATCTGCAAAGAATAACACATCAGAAATATTTTAAAAAATAATATTTGTTAAGTGCAGAAACTTTTTTGCATAACTCAAGCCTCCACTTCTCTTTTTCCTTAACTGTATTTTGTAACATACTGTATTTGCTCGAATATAAGATGACCCTGATTAAAAAAACGACCCCCAAAACTATGGATATTCCTTTAGGAAAAAAACTAAAAGCCTGAATATAAGACTACCCTATAGGAAAAAAGTTTAACATGTATATATTCACATGTAAATTGCTTTTTCATATTTAATAAAAACTTATGATATAGAAAAGAAATGCATTTCTTGTTTTTATTTACCTTCTATGTGCCAATGCTCCCCCCAATGGTGTCTGTCTCTCTCCCCCACCCTCCCCCCAACGTTGTCGGTCTCTCTCCCCCCAAGTTGTCTGTCTCTCTTCCCTCCCCTCCCCCCAATGTTGTCTGACTCCCCCCCACCCTCCCCCAATGTTGTCTGTCTTCCCCCCCACCCTCCCCCCAATGTTGTCTATCTTCCCCCCACCCTCCCCCCAACGTAGCCTCCCTGGTGGCTAGTGGGGGCACCTGGGGGATGTCTGCACGACATTTCTGTCTATTATGACGGACAGCCGGCTGCCCAAATATCATTGGTGGCCAGTGGGGCCCAGGCGGAGCATCTCTGCCCGGCACTTCCGCAAGGACTTTTATGATGAAGCCGGAGGACCAGCATTGCACAGACATCCACCAGCTGTTAGCAAGAGGGATCCAGGTCCTCTGCAGCTCTGCGGGGGACCTGGATCCATGTTTTATAATCTGACCTCAATTTGAGGTCAGATTATAAGATGATTTCGAATATAAGACGAGGGGTCTTTTTCAGAGCATTTGCTCTGAAAAGAACCTGGTCTTATATTCAAGCAAATACGGTATTTCTCCTCCCCTTCTGGGTACAGATGATAGTAAGGATACTGTAAAGTACAGAATATTTTGAATTTCCATGAGAAGTGTGGGATCAGAATCATTTTGTCATAAAAAAAACACATTACTTCATAAAAGCTTTAAGAGTGGCTGATATGGTTTGTAACGAGAGAGCAAGGTGGCTCAGATGTTCAGAATCTCTCTTTAGTCTTTTTGTCCTCCCAAGCCCTTTTGCTTTAAGCCCTACTGCTCGTCCAGCACTCCATAGATTTCTGTGTAGGCATGGCTACCAAGATCAATACAACAGATGTGAACACTTTATTACAGAACAGCAGCATTCAACATCTTGATAATAATTATTATGTAATGGGGTAAACAGAATTAACTGGTGCAGACAATACTTCAGAAAATTTGGTGCCAACATGATGAGAACCAATCAGAAAGGAGTAGAGACAATGGCAACCAATGCCCAAAGAAGTTGAGTGGTTGCAGGTTTGAATTCAGGCCTTTAAACCAGCAGCCAATAGAAAGACAAGGGATGCAGCTGGCTAGGCAATGCGGTGTTGCGTTACCTGTCTTTGTATATATGGATCTCATAGGTGGCTAATGTCGTGACCACTGAGGTTAGGAGCTAAGTTCCAAATACATACATGGAGTGGTCACCTGATTGGGAGCAACTAATCAGCAAGCCACCTACCTTTTCCTGCATCCTCCCAGCAGAGAGTCCCAAGCAGCTATGTTTACCCTTTATTTGATTAGCCTCTCCAGTTACTCCTTGTCTCTGGTGAGAGTTGTTTGGCTGAAAAGGGGGAGCTGACAGTCGAATGAGCCAGAGGGGGAAAACTGTATGGTCGTGAGGCCTGAACAATAAGGAGAGTAGGTAACATGTCACATAACCCAGCTCTCCCCCATGAGAGCAGACTCACTCATTGTCCCTCAGTGGAAAGGCCTTTACAAATCCAGGCTGGTCTCCAATTCTCCCTGCTATCTTTCTGGTGCCGCTCCTAAGTAAGGAAAATAATAGAGTCCTGGCTAGTCAGCAACCAATAAGAAAGTGAGCTACTCACAATCAAAGCAACATTCTGGCTAGCAGGTGTTAGTTTCAAATCAGCCAATGGTTGTGCCGCCTACCCATGAATTGGTGTTCATGACCCCTGAGGTAGGTAGAGGTCTATGGAGAGGTTGGAGTAGGGGGTGATGATAGCTCTTTTGGGGGTGAGTATTTAAAGTAATGAGAATAGATGGTTGTGAAATTATTTTGACAATAATTTGTGACATAGTTATTCTTTTTTTAAAAATTACTTTTTGCTGCATTTATTGATTTCCTCCTTCCATCATCATTTTAATGTGTACATTTTGTAGCTATAGTGCTATATTGATTTCTCTGCAATATTAGTGTTACAACTATTTGTGCTGTTTATATTTGCATATCCTGTTTTGGTTTTGGTGCTATCCTTTGTTCTTTTTTCTGTTATTATTAATGTCTAGTTCATCTTTAGTCATTTACTCTTTTGAACCCTTTGCTTCCTTACATTCTGTGTTTCAGTTAAGCTCCCATTCTCTTTAAATGCATTGAACTTGTTTCTTGCCCTGTAAGTGATTCAGGTAGTTATGTTTTTGTTTGTGGTGAGAACATGCCAATCCCATTTGTCAGGATTATTGACTTTGGGTTGCAATTATGTCATTTAAAAACAGGCCACATTTATTATTAAGACTAGGCACCCTAATGGTGGGTATCATAGGCCTATAATTTAACACTGATCATATCATTACTACCCTTCATTTGATGTGTATGCCTGTGCATCATAGGCATTGGAGTAAGAAAAAGAACTTTGAACTGTTCATTACTGCCATTTGTAACTGGCAGAGCATAAATTGGAATAGGGTTCCCTCATCTGCAGTTGGCATAACATAGGCTTCATACCACAATTTTTGGTTGACAATAACTATACTATACTACCCTCTGTGTCTAGCAGACTATAGGCTAAGAAAAACTATACTACACCACCATCTTGGACTGGCAGATTATAGGCTAAGAAAAACTATAATATACCACCATCTGTGTCTGGCAGAATATAGGCTAAGAAAAACTATACTATACCACCATCTGTGTCTGGCAAATTATAGATTACCAATAAATATGCTATACCACCATCTGTGTCTGGCGGATTATAGAATTACAGTAACTATGCTATTCCACTGTCTGTGGTTGGCAGGCTATAGACTAACAATAAATTTAATCAGGGCCGCCATTAGTGGGGCACATATAGTACCCCATTAAGGGGCCCAGCTGTCCTGGAGGGCCTGCAGCTGGAAAAATTTATGTGTGCTGCGCAATTATAATAAAAAAATATAGTTATTAATAAAATGTATTTTTCCTATAGGATTGCCTTATATTAAGGTCTTTTTTTTTTATAAATTAAGTGTTTGGGTGTGGGGGTGGCGGTCATTTTATGTTCATGTAAATACGGTATGTTTCGGAGTTTTTTTCATTATGTGGTGTAAGTCTATGCTTTCAGGACATACCGGTGCCTGTCTGTATCTGGGCTGGGCATAGCAATATCTCTTTGTCCGTTTTGCATGTGGAAAGCAGCAGCTGTCAAGACTTCTGTCCTCGTTCGGCACTGCAGTTTTTGATGGCGGTCCTGAATATATTATACCATCACTGACATATAGGTTGACAGTAATTATACTATATAGCTCAATAAAATATTGAGCTGGTTAAAATAATTTCCAGGGCAAATTTTTATTCTCATTCCAGCTCTGACAATGTCACAAGTGACCTTATGAGGTCCCGTGGAGGTTTTGGAAGGGACCCACAGGGTCTGCTAAAACCTAATAGGCTGTCCCTGGCCCCAGAACACTTTGTAATGGATGCCAGGAAAACAAAAAGTGCTATTTTGGTGCTTTTGTTTGCATGAAAGGGGTTAAAGTGCCAAAATTGGCATACTGCTCAGGTATTGTGGGAGTGTAAAAAACAACAACATTTTTATGAACTAGAAATGGAACATAATGGGTGAATCTGTTAAGTATTTACATGTTTAGTTTCTGTTTCTACACACAATGATGGGTATTGTAATTACGTAGCAGAACAAAGAGACTATTTTGGAATACACGTTAAATGACAGTGTAACAATATGGAGATCAAATTAGAGGTTTTAGTAATCACATATCCCTATATTTTCAAGCACTTATAAAGTTCAAGTTTTAATTATCCATTGAAGTTTAACATAATTAGGAATTGATTTATTCTGAGAATTATATCTGTTACACATAGTGTTGGAATCAAATAACATTTCTACAAAATAACACAGTGAAAGCAATGCAAAGAGAATTCTTCTTGAGAATAGATTCTTGTCGTGTTCATCAATAGTAAATGGCTGAAAGCTCACACTTTTAATATTTGAACTACATAATATATTTCAGCTGAACTTGGCAGAAACTTACCAGTGATAAGTTGTTGCGAAGTTAATTGTAACATTTGTTCCTTATCTGGACCTCAGGTACAGTCAAAGACTTATGTGAAAATCATAAACACATGTACATTGTGAACATTATAACATGGACCATGACAACCATAGGTAAATCAAATACAACCAGTTTGCTCCCAGTGATCCCCCAATTATTGGCCATAACCAACTGATAGAACATATCCCTACCACCATTCTTTATTTAAGTCCTACCATCCTTGCTAAAAAATTCAGGCTAGCCTTCTTTAGGCTACCACCATATCCAGTATGCCTTAACACCATTCTCCAGTGAAGTGCTAAGATCCTAGCCCAAAACTTCTCACTAGCTTACCACCATATTCAATTTATATATCATAAACCACGTCCCTGGTAGCAAGCTACCACCATGACTGTGACAATTGACAAGGCCTCAAAACTGCTGCTCCGGGATCCTTCCTGGGTTCCACCTGAAAAGAAAGATATTGAACAGCAGAAACCAAAGAAGAGGAAACCAAAACAACTCACCCACTCAACAAACAAGCAGAAACAATTCAAAGGAAGGCCAAATTATGAATCAAGGGGCTGCAATGTCACTTATTAGGCCACTATGCTGCACACCACTTCCCTCAAAAAGAATGTCTCAAAACCCACACTGCCTGAACAATTCCAAAATATCCACCTCCACCAGCAAGAAAAATCCAGCCATTCTGTCAATGATTGGAGCTGCCTTAATGTAACCTTTTTAGCTTTCCTTACCTCTGTCAGTCACCCTTAATTTAGCCAACTTAACCTCCGGCAACCTGCAAACACCCTGCACCACGTCTAACTCTAAATACAAGAAACAGAGACATGAGAAATGACCCTAAATACTGCAAAAAAAATAATGCATGACCATTTACAATGACTGCAAGATGTTCAAGCAGTCCTCTGATGATCCAGTGACATAAAAGGGAGTAGATGCACATACTCACCTTAACACATCATAGATGCACATTTCGGCCCACGTTGGCCTAGTCAGTGTGGTATGGCAAATGATCCTCTAGGTGCAGAAAACCAGGGACCCTGTTACTTAAAAAAAGGGGTGGGAGCACAACTGTGACTATCCAGAACCCACACAAAGCTATCGTCCAGATAATGGACCCAAAAAGTCACCCAATATAGGGTCAAATCTTGAAATGACACTTATTACAAATCGTATCATATATCTGTTTGGAGTATTTGTCTTTTTTTTTTTTTTAAATTGCAGAGGTAGCTTGTAGTTGAATTTGGGCTAGAACCTCGTTCCATGAGGGGACTTCAGTTTTCGCCCAATGCTGAGCAAGGCTGATCTTACATGCTAAAACAACATTAATAAATAGATCATTATTATATTTATTTGTAAATGGTAAATCTAGTTGAAAATTCAGAAGGTTTGGTGTGAGAGGGAGATCAAAACTGCTTGTCAATAGGTCCTTGATTTTCTTTTTCATATCCACAAGGAGATGTCAATCCCACCAGATGTGCTTATGAAAGCCTCTCTTCTTGGGACATCTCCAACCAAGAACGTTTGAACATGGATGGAATAAAAAAAAAACCCGGTGGTGCAAGATACCAGCTCTATGATAGCTTATAATAAGGCTTCTGCAGGTTAATTTAATGTACAGCCATGCTGAGACCCAACCCTGAAGGGGGAATTTGATCCCTAAATCGTCCTCCCATTTAATCATAGATTTAGTTTTGGACTGCACACTAAGGCTTCCAAAAAGGGTTAATAAGTTTGAAACAAGATTTTCTGAAGGAGAAAATACTGTAAGCTCTTCCCACAAATCTGGTAATTCTGGACTTATCACATCAAGCAAATATGTCAATCTGAAATCGGTAAATAGTTCAGATGGTGGTAGTCCAAACTTTAATTGTAGCTCAGTAAAAGGTATTAATTGGAAGTCCTTAAACAGGCTGCAACTACCTATGTCTTGTGTTTCTTCCACTGAAAAAGTTCAAGTCTTGCACTTAGATAGCGACAAAGGAGATGGCTCCCAATTAATTCCTTAATTTATGTACATTCTTAACAAGTGCGGTAGAGCTATCAATTCAAAGTTTATTTAAAAAATCCCAGAAAGAGACTGCAACAGAAATTGATTTAGGCCCCGCATTTCTCAATATTATACCAACCCATTTGAGAATTTTTATCCAAACCCCATGCAAAAAAATGTGCAAGTTAAGTAGCTCTATGAAGAATTTTGGGTAGCCCAGACCCCACAGTTCAGATTATTTATTAGAACATGCCCGGAATTCTGTTTTTCCTTGCAGCCCAAACATATCTCCATAGCAATTGCTCAAAATCTGTTAGTATCCCCATTGGGATTGGGAAGGGTATAGCCCTAAATAAATACATTTTTGGGGGGATTTAAAATACTTTCACAACATTAATGAGCCCCATCCAGGAGAGTTCTAAGCCCTTCCAATTATGTCCACAATCATATCCTGTATCTCAGATAATAAGTCCCCATAATTGATGGAGATCATGTTTTCTAGCCTAGAAATAAATCACTCCTACATAGTCAGTATGCTTAGCAGACAATGTCTTTTTTTCCAGAATTTAGAAAAATGCCAGCTTTTTTTTATTCAATTCAATTTATTCAATTTGTAGTTAAAAAAATATCCAAACTACTCTACTCCTCCAATCGGAGCAGGAATTGAAGATTATGGAGAGGACAAAGACAGCAAGACATTCTTCTGCATAAAGCATACTAGTATTGTTAAGATGTCCAATCCTTATTACAGTTATATTTATGGTATTTCCAATCAGGGCATGTATGGTAATACAAATTCCCTAAGCGTCTAACGAACACAAACAAGTTATCACTTTACATTGTGCAATTTTGAATAACAAAAAAGGTGGAGTAAAAGAAAAAAATCCAGACATCAGGATGATATATATATCAGTGCTTAAAAATAAAACACTACTGTATTGGGTTCACCACGGCAGCATCACATCTCTGTTAACCAATGTTCTCTACTATTGTCCCTATCCCTCCTGGAGGAATTTAAAGCATGATGTCCATTTGGTCCTACCTCATTCTCAGATTGGCTTCCAGACCCTGATGAAACTGCTTATGGCAGTGCCACCACGTCTGGAAACTTTCCCCCCAACAAGTAATTTGTGTCCGTCACTCTTCCACCTTCCACATTGCTCACCTCTGACACTTTAGCCCCCTCACTTTCCACGGCCAGGGTGATAACACTCACCACCAACAATGCCACACATGTACCTGCCCTTTTTTCACTTGTTTCACAGGAGGAGGAGCTTTCCAACCCTTGATGCCCCTCCTCCATGACTGCAAACAGCCTGCAAGCCTGCCAGCAAACTACATTCCTCCCCTGGAATGACACCTGGGGAGACATTACCCTTTCCTGACTAGCTAGCATGCTTTCAGGACTACCTGCCTCCCTAGGAATGCACTCCCCTGATGATTACTTGACTGACTCCTGTGGAAAGAAAAGCACTGCCCCCTGAGGTGGCTGCACTCCCGGTAGTGGACTGACACCTCCCTCCATGGTCTAACAGCTCCATCAGAATTACTGAAGATATCAGAGACCCCAGGACCCCACCACTGCCTGTCTCCAGAAGAGCCTATATGATACTGAACTCCTCCACTGGTAATTTGTCCATTAATAGCCACTGATAATTTGTCCATTAATAGCCACTGATAATTTGTCCATTAATATGCCACTGAAAATTTGTCCATTAATATGCCACTGATAGTTTGTCTATTAATATGCCATTGATAATTTGTCCATTAATAGCCACCGATAATTTGTCCATTAATAGCCCACTGATAATTTGCTCATTAATAGCCCACTGATAATGTGTCCATTAAAAGACACTGATAATTTGTCCATGAATAGCCCACTGATAATTTGTCCATTAAAAACCCACTGATAATTGGTCCATTAATATGCCACTGATAATTTGACCATTAATATGCCACTGTTAATTTGTCCTTTTATATGCCACTGATAGTTTGTCCATTAATATGCCACTGATAATTTGTCCATTAATAACCACTGATAATTTGTCCATTAATAGTCCACTGACAAGTTGTCCATCAATATGCCACTGATAGTTTGTCCATTAATATGCCACTGATAATTTGTCCATTTACATGCCACTGATAATTTGTCCATTAATATGCCACTGAAAATGTGTCAATTAATAGCCCACTGATAATGTGTCCATTAATAGCCACTGATAATTTGTCCATTAATAGACCACTGATAATTTGTCCATTAATAGACCACTGATAATTTGTCCATTAATAGCCCACTCATAAATTGTCCATTAATAGCCCACTCATTATTTGTCCATTAATAGCACACTCATTATTTGTCCATTAACCCTTTAGTGACTTTTTTGGCTTGTCTGACGCTTGGTGACATGGGCCGTTTTAACATTTCTTCTGTGTGTTTTGTTTTTTTTTTTGCTATAATGTATTTCTTTCTCATTTAGTGTACCCACACAAACTATAAATCGTTTTTATCATCATAAGAAGGGATTTCTTTTGATACCATTGTTTTGATAATAGCATATAATTTGATATAAAATAAATAATAAAATATGGCAAAATAATTAAAAGACATTTTTTTTCTGACTTTTATTTGAAAATTTGTATACTCATCTACAAGAGACAACAAAACAGCACAACAACACTGCTAAATAGCTTCAAATATTTGTCCTGAGTTCAGAAATCAGCAAGATCACTTCTTACACATGATCAATGGCAGGGAAGTGGTTAAACGCAGGGAATGGCTTTTATATTTTTTTTTATTGTTTTATTGTATTTTTATTATTTTATTGTACTTTTACTGACTTTTACTAGGTTGATCTCTCTCTCTCTCACTAAAAAAAAATGTGAGGAGAGGGAGGCATATCCAAAGTGATTCAAAGTGGTCAGATCAATATTGGTTTTATATTGATCTGCCCAGGCAGTGGGGATGCTCATCTGAGCATCCCCACTGCCTGGCAGTCACTGATTGCCTCTGATTTCCCTACAGACCCCCTGCCCCTATGGCATGACAGGTAGGCGGCAGCCCCATAACCGCAGCCCCTATGCACTTGCCAGATATCTGCTGATCCTTGGGATATCTGGGCCTTTTTAGACTGCCTGGCAGCTGCTCACTTCGCTCTCGGCTGCCCAGCTGAATTGCCATTGCCATCCGCACTTGAAACCCAGCATCCCCGATCTGGTGGTTTGGAAAGTGAAAAACAAAAGAAACTGGGTGAGCATCCATACACAACCTCGAAAAGTGACAATCCTCTGCTTCAGCCACCCAGTCATTTCTCGTGAGAAAGCAGGGGCAGCACCTGAAATATTCTTTATCCTGCTTTTGCTCCATAGACTTTTTATTTTTTTTTGCTGTTCAGTGTACATTGTGGGCCAATACATATTATAAGTTGGTCCAAATTAAGGGTCCATTCTTTTATATACATTACACCCTTATGTGGTTTATTTGATTTCTACACAGAACATTAAAATCCTGCTTGTGAAGATTTAGAGCCTTGATTCAAGAATATTTGCACAAATGTTTTTCTATCAATCTTCAATATTTATATATTTATGTATTTTTATTCGTTATATTATGATATGTTTTTTTACATTTATTTTCCACATATGACTCTGTGCTTCTCCACCAGTATATACAAACTTAAGTACTGAGGAGCAGCTTTGTGTACATGTGTGGGAACAATATTACAATTATTTAAGTGTCACATTTCTCTCACTTTTCCACTCATCCTCTGCTTCATCCCCCTCACCATCATTGTTGGATGCATTCCATCCTCTGCATCTATCCCAGTTAACCATGCTGTCCCCCCAACCTTGACTGCCTCATCTTTACTTTCTGCCAAAAGTGTGCCATGACAGTATGAAACTCCACCCACAAAACTCCATTGAGTTCATAGCCTTCCACTTGTGGCCAAGTCCCTTCAAGCCTCCTCTCTGCTCCCCCACACAGTTTCTTCTGGTGCTCCCTGCACTATGCACCCACTCTTTGCACTCCTCTTCAAAACCAGTAAGTTGGTTCCATCATGGTCTTCCCAACTTGCGATCTCCTCTCCCTCAGCCTCCTATGGTCTATTTTTTACTGCTCATCATGTTTATTGTTCTTCCTAACAGCCAAATTGCTTCTCTGCTTCCACTTGCCCCTTTACCACTCTGCTGAGACTCAGCTGTTGAGGCATCTGCAATATAATTGCAAGACAGGCAGATGACACAATTGGTAATCCTGCCTCCAATACCGAGTGTCTTAGTTGTTACTGAGCCCACTCAACTCAATGCCACCAAGCCACCTCGCTGATCCCCACCACCAAGTTTTCTGGCTCCATCAGCAAAAAATTTAAGCATGCAGCACACAAGGATAATAAACTTGTTGGGACAAAACTAAAGTCTGAGAACTGACTCAAAGTCTCCTCTATCTAACTTTTCCCTGGTCCCTTCTCACAAATCACCCTAGCAAATCAGCCTGCAGTCCTCTTTGTCACTCCATGGGTTGCAGTCCCGTAACATAGATTATCCCAGTGGAAACATCATTAAAGCAGTTAGAGAAGGGAGAGAAAGTGCAGGCACAGAGGAGTACTGCAGGACTGAAGAAGACTGCAGGCCAGGTAACAGGATGGATACAAAGATGAAACAACTGCACAGAAACTAAGAGCCTTTAAACAATGTAATTGAATTCCTAAATAATCAGTAAGGAAACAAACCGGTTTTATTAATGATACAAGTACAATATTTTGACCCTGCTTATGTGTAAGTGACATTAATTGTGACATTACCAATTCAAATAGATGTAGATAAATATCAGATAAATTAACCGACACCCTAATTCACTCAACACTTTATGAAATTCTCAGAGATTAGGGTGAGACTGTTCTGGGCATCTAATTTAATAAATTGGGCAATTTGTTTTCCTATTATATTCCCACACCCTGTTTTAGATTCCCAAAGCTAAAAAAAAGCATGGTATAATGTTTTTATAAAGATGAGTAATTCTTGGTTAATTATATGTATATCGAGGCCTTGTTGAATGGAACACTCACTAATGTATCTATAAGTAAAGATAAGCAAACTGTATTATGCACATTTTGGTTTTGATATAAATGTTAATTTCTGTAACATCCTGGTTTGAGGATTTGATATGCCATCCAATAAATAAGACTTGGAAATTTGCTTTTGGTCAAATGCGATTCAGATCAAAATCTGTATTTTCATCCAAAACGAATACAGAAGTATGAATGAGGAATGAACAATAATCAGTGGTCAGATTTAAGTAGAAAGACAGAAGGCACTCAAGACTGATGGGATGGAATAGGTGAAGAAATGAATCCAAGGAGAGAAACAAGCGAAAAAGAACCTGGCCAGGCTCTTTTTCGCTTCTTTCTCTCCTTGGATTCATTGATCCTTTCTTTGAGTTCAGTGGTGTCTCGGGTGGATCACCAGGTGTGTACCAATTTACATACTTTATATTTCCCCCAATTGATTCTTATGGTTTTATTTTTTGATTTATATACCTGATATTGTGTCCATTTTTATTATATTCAGTGTGTGTGTGATTTGTATCCCCACCATTCGTATAGGGTGGGTCTATTTTTATATGTTTGTATTATCTATTAAATTTATATTATTTTATATACTCTGTATCACTCTTTTGTGGTTTATTCATTCAATTATTTTTTGACTATATTTTGTGCCTATACAGCGCTGTCTTCCCCTTTCTTCATCTATTTCCTCCTGTTTCTCTTGCAGTGTGTGGTTCACTGTGAGGTATATAAGACCAGCGGCTACCCAATTATTCAATATATCTTTTATTAGTTTATAGTAGTGCACTCCCCGGCTCACGCCAGAAGACCTGTTACGGGAATATTCCAAGCTCCGTTTCAGTAGTTATCTACGTTTGGGTTTGTATATTATTTAATTCTACACATTTCTATCCTAGGTGTTTTGTTCTCATACTTCCTTTGGGTTGTATATATTTTCTTACTGATGGGATGGAACTGCCAGCAGGGCAGCTACAAGTACCTTTTTATCCCATGATCACATGGGAACCACGATAAGGAGGACAGTAAGACAGTAACATCCAAGAACCACCAAAGGATAAGTCAGATCCTAAAGAGCCAGCTCAATGGGATGAACAAGACCTACACCCTGCCATTCATCAGATATCTTGATGGCCAATGGAGGACCTAGAAGCTGCCGAAGTGAAGACCAGAATGTTTCTCATAATGTACAAGGGTTTCCAACTCCTGAAATGGACCTGAAATAAGCATTGGTCCTTCCAATTGGCTTCTATGGGGAGGACTTCAGCTTATTTCAGGGCTTCTTATGCAGCCCTGCCTGCTGTTTGTCTGGTCAGTGTTAATGCAGACAGACAGCAGCAGGGCCCTGAAATAAGCTGAAGTCCTCACCATAAAAGTTCAAAAAAATTTGGGAACAATTTCAGGAAGTCCATTTGTATGAATGGAATTCCCAAAATGAAAATAATGGATGATTTTTGTCCGAAACAAATGTGTCAATGGACAAAATTCATTTTGGACTAATCAAATTTTATTGTTGACCGAAAGAATGAAAATGAAATTAAAAAGTGCTGGTGGCCAGGTCTACAATCAATAGTACCATAGAATTCAACATTCATTTGAACTAACACATAATGCTTGGAATGTGTATTGAGCTACTCTGAAGAACAATTAAAGTTCATCTCATGTTAATTAGTGGCTTTATACTTAACTCTCTCACTGAGAAGAGCCAGAGATCATGTGGCTACAGGCATATGCTGTTTGATGTTACAGAGATACTCATTTTTACATGTATTCACCTAAGAGGACCTAGTTAGCTTCACCTGTCAGGCTTGTCGATAATACCAGCCAAGGTTCAAGAGTAAAGCAAGTAGGAGAGTCCAGTAAGGAAAAACCAAGGGTCAAAAGCCAGTAATCCAGTAATAAATCACAATATCAAATTGGACTGCAACTAGTATCACTAGTATAAGTTAACTAGTGGAGAGGAAATGAACTAAGTGATAGCCAACCAGAGCTAAAACAGAAAAGGAACTGAGTTATAGCAGAACTGAAATACAGAGTGCAGGGCTACAGAACAGAGGGATAACAAAGCAATATAAAGCAGAAACCAAACTAAGGGTAAGCAATACAAAGCATGGGGTTAAGGAACACAAAAGGCACATACAAAGAAACAAACATAAATACAGGAACTAGCCTAACACTAAGGATGATAAAGGTGGGGGTTTGGTTCAACAAATTGGCTAATTTAGATATTAGCTTGCCAACCACGTCAAGGTACCCCACATTAGGCAAGTCCCTAACTAAGACATACTATGAGCAAAGCAAAAACAAATAAAATCTAAAAGACATACATGGAATAGACACTTAGACACAGAGGAAATACCTGTAGACTACACTACTAAGGACTGAACAGAAACGGTGTGGTTTAAATAGAAGTAAACTAACAAGGTAGATGGATTGAGAGAAAACCTGGAATGAAACATAAGGACTGGACTACAGGGCGAGGACAGGGCTACAGGACAGGACAAGGAAAGGACTACAGGGCAAGGACAGGACTACAGGACTTGGCGAAGACAGGAATAAGCATAAATAATGAACAAGAAAGCAAAGCAAGTGTGTTGCATTCCAGAGGGCACCCAATGTCTACAACCCTCTAGGCACCATCACGTTAGCTACCCGGAGTTGGCCTGTTACTCCAGGGCGGGGATGCAGCCTACCTCACCTGAGCATGCTACCACACAAAGCTGAAAACAGGAGACTGAAGGAGCGCTAATAAGTGGGGACCTCTTGGATAAGGTAGGACAGGGTACCTGTACCTGACATCACCTCTATCGATTACATATAAAAATAAATGTTTCCACCATTTTTCCATGTTAGCAAGTTGCAGTAGTAGTGAGTTACAATTGGTGGATAAGACAACCAAGTGGACATGATGGAACGGCCATCATAGCAGACCAAAGGGCCTCCTGTAGAGTTTCTTAGAAGAAAGAGGTATATGCTCACACATAAGCAGCATACACATAGCAGCAGGCCAATGCCTACTACAGGACAGACATACAGTAATAGATGAGGACCAATCATGGCTGCTGCCACACGGTCTCTTTTGCAATTCCAACAGAGACACATTTATCACAGTCAGAGCAGAAAAGCATCATACTTCAATATCTTGAGCATGGTTCACAAAATTGCCTTAGGGTCTACTCAATATGTGCTGATCTTTGGCCCATATTGTACAAAAGTCCGGAATGATTTGAGGCACATCGGGGACATATCGAGAACAGAAGTACAAGCTACCCAATATGAACTGATGTGCTGCTGAATAGTGTCGCCATTCGGACATCATAGCCAATTACACACAGAGACCAGACAAATCCAAATTCATCCCGAAACACACTGAACCAAAGAGGTAGACTCTAAATCACCATCATAGCCTATGGAAGATTTTATACACAAAAAAAGCTGAAAATAAGCCTCAAACCTTCCAATAAAACCCATTAGAAATAGGCCCAGGATCAAAAAATGAATACAAAATATTGGACTTACAGCTAATGAATGTTGAGGAATCTGTATATTTTTCCTCATCAACAGCTGTTATGCAATTAAAATCACACATGCAGCGGTAAAGAGAGGTATAGTTGAGCTTTTGTTATATAGTAGTAAGAAAGGGAATGGTTCAGTTAGGGGTAATTACACAATTAGCACTGAAGAGTGAAAACGTGAATTGGAGAAGAGTGAAGACACACAACTAACAGGGAAGCAGTGAATCCAGCTTTAATCTGTAGGATTTATGCCCATGTAGTTGCAGCTAAATGCAATGGGCCTTGACAGGGCTAGGAAGTGGGCCAAGAAAAGGGTTAAGTTAGTATGATGTAACTTAGGGGGAGGGGTTATTTAAATAGGCCTGCCATTTTAGGAGCTCAGATTTTAATTAACAGCCAAGGTGACAGTTGTCCCACCCGCCCTCCCTGTGGTTAGTCGGAGGTTTTTTACATTTTTGTCACAGCAGGGGTTAGGAGGTAATGGGGGGGGGGGGGTGGTGGAGGATCATCTTTAGGTTCTAGGAAGGATGTGATCAGGAACCTAGGCTGGTGGCCGTGTCATGGTTGGTGGGTTAGTGCTGGCCTGTGGCTCATAACCCGGGGTTATAAGGGCATCTACACGTGTTTATTCAGGTATTGCACTTAATGTTATGTGAGTATGCAAATTGTATATGTTCATTTTTAAATGTGGGTCATTGCCTTAAAGTACATAGTATAAACGGGGGAAGGATTGTGTTACGGGTGGGCAATGACTTTATATGTGTTACAATTTATCATTAAACAAGCTGTGGCCTTTTATTTCCACTTACAACTGTTTCTGTGTTTATTTGTGGGATAACGGAAGGCCTTTTATAGTTTTCAGAATCTGACAATGCCTTTGTCATTGAATTGTGTCCCAGTAGTATGTGTGCACAACATGGCATGGATGAGTACTGAGGATGTCTACTTGCATCAATGTGCTTGTCTATCAGCAGTGTTGTGATCTCAAGACCCCTCTGATCTACATCAGCACACATACACATATATATATATTCCTTGTTATTCCACAGGTGATTGTGAATAACAGTGACTATTTTCACAAATTTGGGAAAATTAGTAACCAGTTCTGACTTTCAAGCATGGTGGAATATATTTTTGTCTTATGTTAAACAAAATAAAATAATGGGTTTTTTAGTCCCTTAGTGACATGGATTTTTTGGCTTGTCCGACGCTTGGTGACATGGGCTGTTTTAACATTTCTGAGGTGTTTGTGTTTTGCTGTAATTTATTTCTGTCTCATTTAGTGTACCCACACTAACTATATATCGTTTTTATCGTCATAAGAAGGGCTTTCTTTAGATACCATTATTTTGATAATAGCATATAATTTGATATAAAAAAATAATAAAATGTGGCAAAAAAATGAAAAAAAGGACTAGGTCCGTCCTGTGTCACTAATGCCTTGCCACACAGGACGGACCTAGCATATCCTGTGTCGGCAAGGAGTTAATGTGAATTTCAAAGTTAAGGCCAAAGTAGACAAGCTGGGAGAATTCTCTAAGCGAACTATATTTTCAGCTTGGATACTCTGGTCTTAAATTCCAGTTCACGAAAGAGACACACTTACACACACCCACAGCCTCACACTTATACACACCCACAGCCTCACACTTACACACACACACACACACACTCTCCCACTTAGACACACCCACACAGACACTCCCACTTAGACACACACACACATTCCCCCTAAGATACACACACACTCCCACTTAGATACACACACACACTCCCACTTAGACACACTCCCACTTAGACACACACACACACCCACTTAGATACACACACTGTCCCACTTAGAGACACACACACTGACTCACATGTATACAGAGTCACACTTACACACACTCACATGTACACACACACACAGTAAGACTTACACACAGACACTTACAGAGACTCCCACTTACACACACACAGACTCCCACTTACAAACACACAGGCTCACATTTACACACAGAGATTTAAAAAAAAAAGTTTTAACGGTCTGCGGCTTCATGCTGTCACATGGTCCAGTTTATCCGCCCTCTGACCATAGCGCATGATGTCACGTGCAGGGTCGAGGAGGGAAGGACTATGCAGCGACTTGGAAACGTCGTTTCCTGACACTATTACAGGTGCGGAGTGGGGAGTTTCGGGGGAGCTGTTACAGAAGCAGGCGGGCCAGACCTCTATATCCAGCGGGCTGCATAAGAGGGGTGACATTGGCACCAATGCCCAGGGTCTAAAACAGTTTATTAGACCCTGGGCACCCAAGCCATGTCCAGCAGGCTGAATTAGAGGGGTGCCATTGGCTGGGGTAATAAACTGTTTTAAACCCTGGGCACCCAGCCAGTACGACCCCTATAAAGAGTGGCACCTGAGGCGCCCCCCCCCCCCCCCCCCCCGGTCCGCCACTGGTCTACGCAGGGCCATCAGAAATTTCAGGGCCCCTTACTGAAAAAAATTCTGCCCCCCTCTGCATAGTTTATCCTTTAATATGTCACTGATAATTAGATGCTCAATTTGCCACTGATAATTTGCTCCTTAATATTCCCCTGATAATTAGATCATTAATATGCCACTGATAATTAGATTAATATGCCACTGATAATTAGATTAATATGCCCCTGATTAGATTAATATGCCACTGATTAGATTTATATGACAATGATAATTAGATTAATATGTCCCTGATTAGATTAATATGCCACTGATAATTAGATTATTATGTCCCTGATTAGAGTAATTTGCCACTGATTAGATTAATATGCCCTTGATAATTAAATCATTAATATGCCACTTATTAGATTAATATGCCACTGATAATTAATTAACAATAGGGGGTAGAGGCAGCAGTGGGCAAGTCTTGGGGAGGGGGGAGAGGCAGCCTTGGGAAAGTGTGGGTAAGGGGAGGAGGAAATAGGCAGCATTGGGCAAGTCTGGGGGAGGGGGGAGAGGCAGCATTGGGAAAGTGTGGGGAAGTGCAGAGGCAGCATTGGGCACATTTGGGGAAGGGGGAGAACAAGCATTTTGCAATTCTGGGGAAGGGGGAGAGGCAGCATTGGGCACATCAAGGGGAGGGGGAGAGGCAGCATTGGGCAAGTCTGGGGGAGGGGGAGGGAGGGGGTAGAGGCAGCAGTGGGCAAGTCTGGTTGAGGGGGGAGAGGAAGCCTTGGGAAAGTGTGGGTAAGGGGAGGAGGAAAAAGGCAGCATTGGGCAAGTCTGGGGGATGGGGAGAGGCAGCATTGGGCATGTCTGGTGGAGGGATGAGGGTAGAGGCCGCATTGGGAAAGTCTTGGGAAGGTGGTAGAGGCAGCATTGGGCACATCTGGGGAAGGGGGAGAGGCAGCATTGGGCAAGACTGGGGGAGGGGGAGAGGCAGCATTGGGCAAGTCTGGGGGAGGGGGGAAAGGCAGCATTGGGTGGCAGCACCTGTCATAGTAACAGACTGGTTCGATTTTCTGACAGGTTATCCTGAAGTGTTTTGCTTCTTTTTAACATTTAAAAAAAAACATGGTTTTCTTTCATACAGTGACCAACCTACTTGTTTGCTATTAAGCTGGGGGCGGAGGCTGGAGTGGGTAGAGCAGCATTGGGCAAGTCTGGTGGAGGGGTGAGGGTAAAGGCAGCATTGGGTAAGTCTGAGGGAGGGGGAGGCATAATTGGGTCAGTCTGGGGGAGGGGGAGGAAGCATTAGGCAAGTCTGGTGGAGGGGTGAGGGTGGAGGCAGTATTGGGAAAATCTGATGGAGGGGGAGACATCATTGGGTAAGTCTGGGGGAGGGGGAGGCAGCATTGGGTAAGTCTGGGGGAGAGGGGAGGCAGCATTGGGTAAGAGGTAGCATTGGGTAAGTCTGGGGGAGGCAGCATTGGCTAAGGCTGGGTAGAGAGAGAGGGAGGCAGCGCTGGTTAAGTCTGGGGGGTAGGGGCAGCATTGGCTAAGGCTGGTGGGAAGATGGCTGTGGGGGTGACGCATTGGCTATGTCTGGGGGGCAGATGGCTGTAGGGAAGATGCATTAAGGACACTTTTTTCCTATACGGTAGTCTAATACTCCAAAGTTAGCAGGGTCGTCTTGTATTCAAGCAAATATGGTGTGCCTGACCCACATCCAATTTGTAAAAAATCAGCGCACATTTAGTAGACCCTCTTGTTTCTAGTCTATGAGGTTCCATCTAAACCATTCACTGATTTATAGCAAAACATTGCAGAGACAAGCATTTACTAACTAGGACTGGTTAACATAATTTCAGTTACAAATTCCTTTTCTAAAAAGCACTGCCTAACAAAGAAATACATGCTAGACAAATATATATTGCAGTAATTATTGGCAATGCATCATGAGACTTTGTATAAGAGCCACTAAACTTAAATAAAAAACTTTTAATTAAAGTAAAAAGTATGTTTACAATGCTCCCACTGCAAGGGAAAAGTGGTGTTGTAGGAGATGTGGGACACTCCTCCCTCAGCACCTGTCATAGTTACAGACAGGTTAGATTTTCTGGCAGGTTATCGTGAAGTATTCTGCTTATTTTTAACAATTTAAAAAAACATGGCTTTCTTTCATACAGTGACCAACCTACTTGTTTGCTATTAAGCTGCAATATTTATATTTTTTGGGATTGGCACCTTTTCTGTCTTGTCTATGTTGTTTGTGTTTAAATGTCCTAGTGTATTTAGTCATGAGCTGGGTTACCCCCATCCCTCTCCTTGGTTATTTAGCATCTCCGTGTGTTACTAACCTGTCATAGTTAACATCACCTTCAAGATATGTCTGTTTCTATCAATGCTAGAGTGATAGTGGGAGATGGAGGGAGCTTACTTATCTTTAAACATCATTAGAGGGTCTCTTATTTAGGTGTTCTTGATCCACAGTCAGCAACTAAATCAGCCTGTGTGTTAATAACTACTAATATTTTGAACCCTTTTTTTCAGCACAAAGAAATGAAGGGGTTAAACTCATAGACGGTTTTAGTAAACAGGTATGTCTTAAATCAGAGGCGGGTGTGGTGTGGGCATAGTCTGTGATCAGCACAAACATTTCTAGCGTGCTTTGTACAAGTGTCAGTTCGTCAGACTGTCTCTGAGGGTTTAGTAGCTCAGTATTATTAATATGTACCAAATGTACGTACGCTTTATTTTTTTGCTTTGCACACCTTGCATTTTATGGGTGTGTAATTATGTCATTTCTACTTCCTTTTAAAACATGTTTATGGGTAGGGAAGGAAGAAGTATATCACGGACTTGGATCTTCATCTCCGTTAGATATTCTAAAGATAAGTATAGGCTGAGGTGGATGGCTTATAAGGGACAGGAGGTTGTTTACTGTTTAATTAAGATGTAATACTGCCAGACTCACCCTTACTTACATGCTGATTTCCCACAACCTACAACATGATATATGATTAGTATCACAAGCACATGAGACTGTAGAGGTTTCCTGTAATTCCTTCCAGACTTTAGACTTCTGGTTATTTACGCAATGTGACCCAGCAGGCCTTACAACTATGAGATCCCATTATTTTTTGTGTATTCCAGTGGAAAGTCTTGCATATGAACAACAGACCTCCCAACTGTCCCACTTTAGGCAGTCCCTATTTTGGGACACCAGAAAGCAGAAAAGAGGTGAAGCTCTGTGGTAGACATGTGCATTCGTTTTCGTCCGAATGCATTTTCGGACGAAAATAGCATTTTCGTCCATTCGTCCGAAAAACGAATAACGAAAATGTTAACAAAATCCAAATGAACGAATGGTTAATAAACGAAAATCATTCGTTCATTCGTCCATTCGTCCATTCGTGCTATTGGCATTCTAAACCGAAATAGAGTCGGTTTATAGAATACCAATAGCATTACATTACATTCCATAAACCGACATGAATGATTTCGGTTTATGGAATGCATGTAATGCTATTGGCTTTCTATAAACCGAAATTGAGTTCCCATTCATACGAATAGGTCAATTGACCTATTCGTATGAATGGGGACTCTTTCGGTTTATAGAAAGCCAATAGCATTGCATGTATTCTATAAGCCGAAAGTCTTTAAACCGAACAACGTTCAGTTTATAGAATACACATGTAATGCTATTGCTGTTCTATAAGCCGAAAGTCTATAAACCGAACATCGTTCGGTTTATAGACTTTCGGCTTATTGAACAGCAATAGCATTACATGTATTCTATAAACCGAACGTCATTCGTTTTAAAGACTTTCGGCTTATAGAATACTATTGGCTTTCTATAAACCTAGCTAGAGTCCCTCCTCATTCATAAGAATTTCTTATGAATGGGGACTCGACTCTAGTTCGGTTTATAGAAAGCCAATAGTATTCTATAAGCCGAAAGTCTTTAAAACGAACGACGTTCGGATTATAGAATACATGTAATGCTATTGCTGTTCTATAAGCCGAAAGTCTATAAACCGAACGACGTTCGGTTTATAGACTTTCGGTTTATGGAATGTATAATGTAATGCTATTTGCAATGGCATTACTATAAACGGAAATAGAGTCTGTTTATAGAATGCCATTGCCAATAGCATTACATTCCATAAACCGAAATTCGTTCATTATGTCGGTTTATGTAATGTATGTGTATTGGCTATTTTGCTATTGGTATTCCATAAACCGACTCTATTTCAGTTTATAGAATGCATTGCCAATAGCATGAAATGATTTGAATTTAGTATTAAAAAATACATTGAAAAAAGTGGAGAGGTTTAACCCCTTTGTGACGCATGGTGCTTGCGTCCCAAATGACGTAAGCACCAAAACGTCACGATTTATTCCTGGCCACTGATCACAAGGTGATCGTTAGCCAGGAACACTATGGCAAAGACCCAATCAGGGTCTTAATAGACCCTGTGGGTCCCTGCCCAAAAATTGCAAGCCCTTCTGACGTCACGCACGATTTAGAGAAATGTAGCTGGTGCTCGTTTTGAGCACCAGCTAAATTTCCCCTGTCAGACTGAGGCCACTTAAAGTGGCCTCATCTGACAGGTGGGATCCCGCTGCAAGTGCCTGCAGCATGATCCGAGCCGCGATATGAGCTGTTTAACACAGGACGTACTATGCCGTCCTAACGACTTTAAGGGACTTAAAATCAGGACGGCATAGAACGTCCCAACGTCACGAATGGGTTAACGTTTGCTCTGGTCATAATCACAGCACAGGCTTGTAGGAGTTAACTGTAATTACATTAATACATGAAAAGAATATAAGTAATATAGTAAAAATTTACAAAATAAAATTTATTTTGAAAAAACTAAATGAGGTCCATAAACTTGGAAGGAAACGGATCACAGTAAAAAGAAACTGTGATCAGCAAGGGAAGTGTTAATACCCCTTTTATAATCGAGGTCGTCTTATATTCTGACCTCAAATTGAGGTCAGACTATAAGACTGGGATCCAGGTCCCCAGCAGAGCTGCAGGGGACCTGGATCCCCCTCTCTAACAGCAGGGGATGTCTGCGCAATGAGCACAGATCTCCCCTGCTGCCGCCCGGCATGACCGCCGGGTCTTCTATGATGAAGCTGGGTACTTCCGGCTTCCTCATAAAAGTCCTGGCGGTCGCTCCGGGCGGCAGCAGGGGAGATCTGCGCTCATCGCACAGACATCCTTCGCTGCCCCGCTACCCACCAGGGAGAATCGGGCAGCTGGGGGATGTCTGCACGAATCGTGCAGACATCTTCCATGCTGCCCGACACTTCCGTCTATTATGTATAGTGCATACATCCCCCGGCTGCCCCCACAAGCCACCAGGGAGCAAGAAACAGGTGAGGGGGGGGCAGAGTAACGAGGGGGGGGGGAGAAACAAGGGGAGGGAGGGGGGAAGAGACAGAAACAAGGGGAGGGGGGCAGAGAGAAACAAGGGGAGGGAAGGGGGAAGAGACAGACACAAGGGGAGCGAGGGGGGAGACAAAAAGAGGGTGAGAGAGAGACAACACTAAGGGGGGGAGAGCGACAATTCTGGGGGCAAGGGAAAGAGAGAGGCAGCATTGTCACATAAAAGGAAATAAAAACAAGAAATTAATTTTTTTATATCATAATTTTTTATTAAAGCAATTTACATGTAAATATATACTAGACATGTGCATTCGTTTTCGGACGAATGCATTTTCGTCCGAAAATAGCATTTTCGTCCATTCGCCCGAAAAACGAAGAACGAAAATGCTAAGCTAATGAAAGCCGAATGAACGAATGGTTAATAAACGAAAATCATTCGTCCATTCGTAGTACTATTGCATTCTATAAGCCGAAATAGAGTCGGTTTATAGAATACAATAGCATTTAACATAAAATTATGAATGGAGACTTTGTCTCCGTATAGTTAAAAGCCGACAGCCTATAAACCCTCAGATAGCGATCCAGGCAGGCCACTGGGCAAACCACCGAACCCGCAAACCTCCTGCAAAGTTACCCATGAGCCCTTGCCCAATATGTCAGTCTTTGACCTCTGTATTTTAAAACGCAACGACCCAGGTTCGCGCAACACATCCCGCAGTTGAAGCCTGCCCCATGCCTGCTTTTGGACGGGCTAACCAGCTCGCCAATCCGTAGGGCCTCAAAAAACGCTAGCAAGAATGCTAGCTGAAATAGAGAAACTTCCCCTGATGACTTACAAATGGAGGGTAAAGAGTGAAAAATCCCCAATAATAGCGCTCCTGAGACAGGTTTACGGGAATCACTGCACACCCTAGCCCTGCGCCATCCCTACATAGCCTGGCTGACCACAAACTCCTTTGTAACATCAGGAATCCTTAGCAGCTTAAAACCTAAGGCCAGACCCAACAGTTTACCAGAAACCGCCCCCAGAGACAGACCCGGCGCCTCCAAGTGCCATAACAGCCACAGTAAGACCTGAAGCCGGTCATCAGAATCCCTGAAACCCCCACGGCTCATTCCAAATTCTCCTATTCAGTCCAAGCCTTACCATACCAATCCCAAGTTGCCTTACACATCAACCCCCGAACCAAATCGGCTACTCAGCCAGCCCAAGGTCCTATAGATCCAGGGGGCAGAGTGGTCCCCCAAAGTTCCAGCGACACCAAGATGTGGAAAAACTCCAAAAAGGCCAAGTTTTTTGTCAACCCAGCAACCCGCCATTCTGACGGCCAAACTCCCAAACTCCATTGGGCCCCCAGGATAGCCCCAAACCCCACCGATAATTATGCATCGGTGTAGAGATGGAGATCCTGATTAGACACTTCCGGAGCCTGCCACAAGGACTTCCCATTGAAATGCTCCAAAAAACATTCCCAGACCACCAAGTCATCCCTCAATGGCCGGGTAAGCCAAATAAAGTGGTTCGCATGTACTACCCCCGCCGTAGCTGCTGAAAGACGCCTATTAAAAACCCAGCCCATTGGGATAATGCGGCAGGCAAAGTTCAATTTACCCAACAAGGACTGCAAGTGGCGGAGCTGTATCTTTCACGCCCCCCCCTTGCCCTAGTCATCACTACCCGCAGCCCCTCCAGTTTATCCTTAGGAAGCCTGCATTCCCCCACCACCGAGTCAATCTCAATGCCGAGAAAGCTGAGGCATGCCATCTGGCCCTTCGTTTCCAACGGCACCCCGAAAGTACTAGCCACCAATTCTACCGACCGCAACAAGTGCACACAGACATTGGACCATGCGGAACCCACGCACAAAAAATCATCAAGATAGTGCAGCACAGAGTCGCAACCCGACTCCATCCGCACAACCCATTCCATAAAGGGGCTAAAGCAAATAGAGCAACCCATCGGGAGGCTCAAATCCACATAATACTTTCCCTCGAAAAAGCACCCCAGGAGATGATGACACTCCGGGTGCACCGGTAGCAAATGAAACGCGGCCTCCACATCTGCTTTTGCCATAAGGGCTCCCGGGCCCGCGGCCCTGACCATCCGGACCGCCGCATCGAATGACACATACGACAAGTGGCACAATTCTGCGTCACTCACCTCCTTATATGCGACGTGCCCACAAGGTGGAACTCCACCTTGCACATGCTGCAGCAGGCGATAGTGGAGCACGCACGGGTCAGTCGCTCTGCGGAACAGCACCACTTCATCACCAATGAGTGGGCCTCCATGCGAGACCTGTTTCATTTTGCACTGTTTCGAGTACTCCACCAACTTGGCCAGTGCCAATGACGCTATTCTCAGCCTTACTGTCCCGCTTGTCTCCTTGAAAAAACGCTTGGGGTGATGATGGAAGACGATGTGGCACAGGAGGAAGAGGAGGAGGAAAAAGAGGGGTAATTTCCACGGTTATCAGGCCAGTCATTCACAAGTGGCTTGGAGGGTGGGTTCCTGCACCAGCATAGGCCAGGTACACAACTGTCAAGCCAGGGCACAGTTTTGGAGGAGGATGATGATGATGATGAGGAGGAACCGTGTTCACAGCAGGGTGGCACCCAACGCAGCTCGTAGGCATCACTGGAGCGTGGCTGGGGGATACGGAGGACACAGATGATACACCTCCCACACATGAGCGACTACATGCTGAAGTGCCTGCGCAACGACTGCTGAGTTGCAAACTTTTGGCCACCTGGATGTTCGGGTTCGGCAGGTTCGGCCGACCTTCGAAAAAATGTCCGGGTCTGTGCTCGAACTTGACCCCGAACTTGACCCCGAACCCCATTGAAGTCAATGGGGACACAAACGTTTGGCCACTAAAATGCCTCTAAAAAAGTCCTGGAAAGGGCTAGAGGGCTGCAAAATGAATTAAAATGTGGATGAGAGTAGGACAAGTACCATGCAAGCAAATGTGGATAGGGAAATAACTGAAAATAACATACAATACATACAAATTACAAATACAGCTGAGCCATAAAATAGCACTAGATGGAATCTTTGATTTTAGCTTTGGAAGAACATAAATCTAAATCTAAAGCATGGCTGCCAGGAGGATTAACAGAATTATCCATTTGAGAGATCGTTGGAGTGCAGGGTATTCTCTTTCAGTTTATACTAAGTGACCCATAGGTTGAGGAGGCGGTGACCTTGGCGGTGTAGGTGGAAGCGGCGCTGGAGGAGGTAGCCAGAATTTTTCAAAGTGCGCTGTAAGCACAGTATTGGACTGTTCTATTTGACTCTCAGATATGAAGTGCACCGCAAGACGCAAATGTACTATTTAGCACCCAAAACAATTAGAATTTTTAAAAGTGCTCTGTAAGCACAGTATTTGACGGTACTATTTGACTCTCAGATATGAAGTGCAGGACGCAAATGTAATATTTAACACCAACAAATTGCAGTATTTAAAAATGCCTAGATGTTACTCACTGAGCTAACAGAACAGTTTAAAGTCATGTGCCTGGCAAACATGCAGTTGCAAGTGCACTGCACTCTCTGTGGCACTGGGCTCAGTGCAGTGTACAAATATGTAGCATAGCACCCACTAAAATAATCAATGTAATTTGAATAATCGCTGTAGGATTATGCCCCTCAATATGCCAGGATTATGCCCCTCAATATGCCAGTATTATGCCTCTCAATGTGCCAGGACTTAGCCACCCAAAATGCCAGGATTATTATGTCACTCAATATGCCAGGATTTTCCACAAAATATGCCAGGAATATGCCCCTCAATATGCCAGGATTATGCCTCTCAATATGCCAGGACTTAGCCACCAAATATGCCAGGATTCTTATGCAACTCAATATGCCAGGATTTTCCCACCCAATATGCCAGGATTATTATGCCCCTCAATATGCCAGGATTATTATGCCCCTCAATATGCCAGGTTTTAGCCACCCAATATGCCAGGATTATTATGTCTCTCAATGTGCCAGGATTTAGCCACCCTCTTCCTCCCCCCTTCCCCCTTACTTACCTCCTCGCTGCTGCTCTGTCTCCCGGTGCTGCAGGTCCGTGGCTGTGAGGGAAGCGTTGTGCGTTCCCGTCCAGCCAATGTGCATTCAATAAAGTTTGTTTAAAAACATTTTTTGAACAAACTTTATTGAATCCGCATCTGCTGGAGGGGAGCGCACAACGCTTCCCTCACAGCCATGGACCTGCACCAGGAGACAGAGCAGCAGCGAGGAAGTAAGTAAGGGGGAGGATTTTTTTTTTCACGGTTCCGGTGTTCCCTGCTAAGTTGCGCCCTAGGCGGCTGCCTAGGTCACCTTACAGGTGGCGCCGGCCCTGCCAAACCCCGAAATCCAACACGAACATACAGTGGAATGTCCGTGTTCGGGTCCGTGGTCCAAAAACCGTAATGTTCGGTTCGAACCCGAACACTGTGGTTCGGGTTTGCTCAACACTAATTAATATGATAATAGGCTGTGCAATTCCCATTCCCAAAACATAATGTGACCAGTGACCTAGAACAAAATCCAGATAGATATAGTCAGTGTCAGAGGAGTTAACCCCTGGATGGCTAGACAGATATAGGCAGTGTCAGAGGAGTTAACCCTTTGGTGGCTAGACAAATATAGGCAGTGTCAGATGAGTTAACCCCTTGGTGGCTAGACAGATATATGCAGTATCAGAGGAGTTAACCCCTTTCTCCACACACATACACAGACAGTGTCTCACTTACTCTGACATACACACACTCACTCACACTGACATACACACTCTTACTCACACACTCACTCACACTAACATACACACACACTCACACGGACATACACAATCTCACACACTGTCCATTTTTACCTCCTCAGTGCTGCAAGCATCTTTTTTTGCTTTGAGCTCTGTGAGGCTCTGTTAGGTCTCAGCCAATCATGGGAGGTTTCTGAACTCTCAGCCAATCAGGAGAGTTCAGAAGTCTCACCTGATTGGCTGAGAACTCCTTTAATCAAGGAACACAGGCGGGGGAGGGGGGAATAAAAAGACTGCTGCACGGAGCAGCAAAGTGCCACCTCTTCCCCATTACAGGGCCGGCCCTGGTTGACAGATAAGAACTATTCGGCCTACCTAACTTGGGTAATGTCTGCCTAAAAAAATTATATCATTAAAAAAATAAATGTGAATATTTTAACTAGGTCCTGTTACTATCTTATATATAGTAAAGGCCTTTTACTATCCAATGCATGCTTAAATTCCTTCACTGTTTAAGTCAGTACCACTTGTGTTGGAAGGTTATTTCATGCATCCACTTCCCTCTTAGAAATATTCATCAAACAGTCATACAAAACATGTTTCATAAGTCCTGTACATATTACATAAATAAAGGGGTTGGTTAATATTGGGTACTACTTTACCATAAACTAGTGATAGAGATCGCCCAAACCAACATACCATGTAGGATGGGGTCCCTGAGAATTTGGAGCAGGTGTAATCCATATCTTGCTAGTACCCATGCAGTAGCTAACTGATACCACCAAACGGACATAAAACTATACTCTGTAAGTCCCGGTTTAATAGACTGAGCAGCTCCCCAACATTTAATGCTCCAAATGACACTCAACGAAAAGTGAATTGGGATAGAGATAATGTGGAAAACAGCAAAAAGGTAACTGGCTACCTAGGGCCAACTTGTATTTAACCCATTCAAAAACCTCAAAGGGCCCTAGGGATAGGAAGTCTTTAGTAAAGTCTGAAAAACCCAAAATTGGAAGTAGGCTGATCAGGCAGGATATCTTACATTTAACCACTGTAATGCTGATGGCAAACCTCCATTAGCCTGCCATTACAAAAAAAATCCTGCTTTTGATTCCATGCATTGACATTCCAGGACCATGTTGCAGGAGCCATGGAAGTTGTTCCTTCTGTTCAAATTTCATCAGTAAGTGGAGATGCCTCCCTGTCTGCCTCTTGGGACAAAATCCAGAAGCAGTCCCACTTTTGACAAGATAGAGAACCGGCAATGGTTGAGCACCCCTGGCAAATTCACCACCTGTGCAGATTGAGCTGCAAACAGTTGAGGACCAGGTGGTGGAGCAAGTCAATCACCAGCAATGAGGGGGATGAAATATTATTGATAGGCTGAACTACACCCGGGTTATAAATCTGGGAGGTTATGTTGCATGAAATGGGAGAGTCAGAACTGGGGACAGAATTGAATAAGTAATCTACTCTCCTGTCTCTGGCATGGATCAGTGATGTGTCCTGGAGCTGAGAGAATAATGCCTCAATGATTAGCTGCAGGAATGATGAAGTAACTTCACTGTGTAGCAGTAGAAGATGATGTGCTGAGGTAGAATAGAGATATAAATAGTATCTCAGTAACCTAGCCCACCATCCTGTAACCGACATGCCCAAAGAGACATAATTGGGTGCCCCCTCACAGAGTAACATCATGAAGGTGGCATCCTAGCTAACTCAGTCATGAAGGCCTTACACAAATACTTAATGGGACTGAACATTACTTATACTGTGAATGAAGAGAATTACAATTAATTAAAATGTATCCAATCATTATTGGCAAGATTGCATGCAACTGTATAACATTCAAGAAAAATGTGTGTTAAATGTGTGTGGAGTTTCGTGCTTATGGCATCACCTGTGGCTTGGCATGGCATGTAAACCACACATTTCCCATTGGTAATGCTTTCATTTACATATAAAGCCATGCTAGGCCAAAGTAACTGATTTGGAAAATGTTTCCAATGTAGCTAAATGGGAGAATTTTTTTTCAACCAATCTACTTTTGCCTTAAGTTTGACATTTCTGTCTCAATTCCTTCCAATTCCTTGCAATACTCTATTAAGTATGCTAGTTTTTTATCCCCTTCATTCAGAGTATAAACATTGTTCAGGTTAACAGTCTCTTTAATTACCCAGCTGTAAGTAAGAGGGAGTAATGGAAGAGAAGTTATCCTTGGCTTGTAGTACCACTTGTCTGTCATTGGCATTTGAAAAAGCAGTGGCTCTTGGTTTACAAGCATTGTTGTTATATTTTTTTATTTACAACATATTTGAAATGACACTCACATTCTAAATTACTATGCAGACTGTCATGTGTAATGTACTCAATATTTTTATTGCTGTAATTTAAATCACTATAACTTATTTATGATGATTTATCATTTATGCTGAATAATATGGTGTAATAGAAACACTGTCACTTTAATGAGATTAAGTTCTTACATCATGACATGCAGACCTACGTGTAGACCCAGCTCCCGGAGCAGGTAGCCACCAGTGGCGGATGCTCAACATGTGCTAGGTGTGCGCCGCTGTGTATTTCTGCGGGTTTGTGTGCTCCGAGCAGAGTCCCCAGAAATACATCCGAAAGACGACGCTGCATTTAATTCGGCAACGGAGTCACTCACTCTGTTGCCAATTCAACAAGCACGAAAAGTATACAAACTCTGTTGCTGAATTCAACGCATGTATGATAGAGTGTGAATAGTGCAGGTGAGGGAATAAAGACACAACACACAATATATGGTGAAAACAAGGCCACAGTGATTTTATTAAACATAAATAAAAAAAATTACGTTAGAACTGTATCGGCCAATCACCTTCAACTCCATTTCAGATAAATACAGCCTAACAACCAAAACAATATAAAAAAACGGTATCCTTGCCAGCCTACCTTAAATTAATTTAAACTATACATAGTGCAACTAGCAAACATTAAACCAACCTGAAGAGAGTACTCCCCTCCCCCCTCGTCCGAGGGTCTTACCCCCTTTACCTTACCAATGCTGACCACCAACCGACTCCTCGCTCGGTGGGCACGTAAAATTGGTGACTGATCACCTTAAAATAGAGGTTAGGGGAGGGCTGATCCCAACACTCCAACCAATGGGTTGGACTCCTCCTTTCCCATTAACCAAAACCTGCCTGGCAAGGACATGCCCCCCTGCTGCGACAAGAAAAACAGATTAACAACATAGAAAACATAACACTGTAAACAAAGGGATGGCCGGGCATGAAACATTGAGAGTGAATGATGGATTTTTAAAATGGCTGCTGGAAGGGGGAGGATATTCCAGCGATATATACCACTACCTCCCAGATCCTCCCCCTGCCCCAGCCATGACCTGATTCACTCCCCCACCCTCATACATGTCCTGTCCGCTAAGCTGCGCATCACTGCCAGGATTCTGTGTCGTCTTTCAGATGTAACAACGTCTTTTGGGTATTTCCTGGGGTTTTTGTGCTTGCTGTTCTCAGCACACAAACTCCCGGAAATACCCGAGATTCGTTGTGCCTCTGAGTGACAGGCATACTCCGGGCTGGCAGCACGCCTGTCACTCAGGGGCACAATATGCCCCTGGTAGCCACGTCATAATCTCCACGTCATCCCATGCTTGTAGTTTGCCTGTTTTGTTAGTGGGCATGGTCAATAGTACTGCCAGTTTTAAGGTCCGATCATGTACAGAAGTGCCTTGGCGTTCCAATTTCCTGTGGGCAGTAGTTGGCAGATATGATCATGTGATGTCAGGCTATGCTAGTGTGTTCCGGAATGCACGGGTCAGGCAGGAGTCTAAACTTAGGGGACACACAATTAATCTTCTTAGTCTTAATGACCCTAAAGAAACTTTTTTTTTTCAAATCAAGCCGCTTAGCACGTTGCTATAACAGGAACTGCGTTATAACTCATAGCATATAACAGTTTTAAATTAAATAATAGGGGGCCTGGCCACATGCCACTTTGATGGGAGGGGTTGGGGGGAATTCAGGGTGTCCCTGTGGCCATTTTTCTTTTAGATAGAATTAACCCTTTAAGTTCTCTATGAAGCACTGTTTGTGTTCCCTACAGCACTGAACAGGTTAATGTGCAGCATGCAGCAAAACTCTCCTGTTTTTGCATTTTACAAGTAATTTATATTTGTCCACAGTTTATTTGTATAACCTAGAAGAACAGTAGCCAAAGGACATGTCTTATCTTCACGTAAGGCTGACCCAATTATTAAAAATTCAAGGGCAGAGCTGCACTCTCCCCCACACGTACACACAATGACACACCTTTTGTTTATGTACAGAACGGGTATGGTTTGGGCAGTGCTGCCATCACCCACTCTTGCACACATTAACCTGTACAAATGTGCCAAGTCCTTTCCAACTCTGCCCCAGAAACAAATCATTTGACATAAAGCTTTTTTTATTGCTCTTGCCATGGGAATTAGGCAGACGGTGACAAGCCTCATTAATTTAAAAAAAAAAAAAAGAACAAAAACAACAACAATGTTTGTTATACAGCAGTCTGACAATTACATATTCAGGTTTTAGTAAAGCAGTTTAATCTTCTCAGACTCTGGTGCTGTCTCTGCCAACTTTTCATAGTCTGTGTGTAGCATTCCCAGTTTCACTGGTGATTCATGTATAGTATCTTGTGGTAAAAGGCTTTACACTTAATGCTTTTACCTGTTGCTAAATACTATTGTGTCCTCTCAGAGTGAATATGTTTTAGGGGCCCTTGAGTGCACAATGAGTGATCAGCATTTTGTTTGGCTGACATTCACTTCTGTTCATCCATTTTGGGTTTATTCTCTGCATTAATTACATTATAAGTAGTATGAACATGAAGTCAGGCAAATGTAACAATGGCAAACAGGAACAAATAATGAACTGATGTGGTTGCACTTGAGCCCACCCTTGATTTGCTCAGGACCCTAGTGGGAAATGGGCAAAGTCTTTGGAAGTGGGCTTTATTAAACCTGGTGAAAAAGTAGTTTTCTTTATGACAAAACATCTTTTCAGTGCCATATATGTCCCCATCCAGCTTTTCAGTGATATCTCTGTCCCTCAGCAGCTTTCCAGTGTGGCCTCTGCCCCAAGTTTGTCAGTGTCCTCTCTGCACCCAAACAGCTTGCCAGTGCTATATCCGCCCCAGCTTGTCAGTGCCATCTCTGTCCCAATACAGCTTGTCAGTGCCATCTCTGTCCCAATACAGCTTGTCAGTGCCATATCCATCACCAAATAGTGTCAGTGCCATCTATGTCCACACACAGCTTGTTAGTGCCATCTTTGTCCCCAGCTTGACAGTGCCACCCAGACATGGCTCGATTCTCAGCTTGCCAGTGTCAGCTCTATCCCACGTGTGCTAATGTCATCTATGCCCCCTAAGAGCCTGGCAGTGCTACATCTGTCCCCAAACAGCTTACCAGTGCCACCTATCACCAAACAGCTTGCCCGTGCCATATTTGCCCCAACATCTTGCCAGTGCCATCTTTGAGTCTCAACAACTTGCCAGTGCCGGATGAGTCCCCCAACAGCTTGTCACTGCCATTTTTGCACACCAAAAAGCAGATGAGTGACCTCACTGACATCCAGTGCTCCAACTTTAAGGCACAAAACAAGAGTGGGCGGATTATGAATTCTGTCCTGATTCAGTCATATTTAATCCATTCCAAAATATGTACTGTACAAATACACACATGTATGTCTATTTGTACACATTAAATTCATGCCAAAAATGAGTGGGCGGATTATGAATTCTGTCCTGATTCAGTCATTTTCAATATATTCCAATATATATACCGTACAAATACACACATGTGTGTGTCTATTTGAACAAATTAAATTGATTTGATCTGAAAACAGCACCAGCACAATCGATTTTTCATTGCTTTGTTTGTTTTGTGAATGGCCAAATGTTGGACAAGTGCCACTGCATCGGTTCTTCTGTTTTCTCCTTCTCCAGGGAAGTGTTAAAAAATATAGGGACAGGGAATATTAGGTAAAATAAAGTAATGGGTTCATGTTTAGCAGCAGAAATAACTTTTATATTGTTCATATCATCCTAATTATGTAATATAGGGAGCATCAGTCTCCTCTTATGCTTTAGGTTGGGCACTCACACTCACATTGGATACACTTGTAGAGATGTTTGAAACCCTTTGCTTGCTCTGATCTTGTTGTCCAACCAGAGGCACAAGGAGCTGGATCTAGACATTAAAAGATGTTCTGTGGCACATGAAACAGTCATAGGTTTTATTATCCTAACTTTTATTAGAAAGACCTTGTTGCTTGTTTGCAGTTTTGTTATTCTTTGATATAGAGTTAAATAAATAGGACACTAGCTCCAATAAATAATATATAGCGTGAATACATAGCCATGATTAAATAGTTGAGCATATTTTAAGACTGACTTCACAAGACCTTGAGATGTCAGCATTAATATATGATGTTGGATTAGTAAGAGGTTAGGTATTACCTTGTAAGTCTTGTGGTAGTGATGAAAACAATTAGCAGACCACAAACTCACACCTTTGTCTTTTACACACTTGTACAAATAAATGTTTTAAATATATGACTCAGTTGAGTCTAAATAATTAACAGAATTTTGAAGAGCCATTTAGAGATCATTTTATAGATATGTAAAAGATCACAACAGATATCACCTGCTGCTTTACTGTATATTATTGTGTAGAAATTAACACAGCTTCTATTCTGTGGCCTGTAAAGGAAATATTTCTACTGCTTAAGGCTCGATTGGCAATGGATTTATCATTTTAGTAAAGAGCATTGTTGGTCTCTTTCTAGATTGGCAATAGAAATCTAGTCCTTGACACCATGTCTACAAAGGAAGCTGGCCACTCGGCATGCAAAAGTAATGGGAAGTGAAATGATCATAGCTATTTTTGAGACAAATGGGGAATCTTCAATGGGAAAGATTCAAACATGAGTTTTTTATAAGTCAAATTTGGCACCTGAGTTTGTCTCTAAATTAAAGTTGACCTCCAAAGTAAAATTTTAGTGAATAGACCCACCTGTTTCAGATGCAATGTGTGAAATATCTAAATAAGCAGTCTCCAGAAAATAGGGTAATAAAAAATATCAATATTTCATTATTTCCATTATAATGTAATAAAAATAATACAAAAATAAAAATAAAATTTAAATTGTTAGCATTTCCGTGTTGTGATATTTACTTTCCGACTAGTTTTGTTGTCCTCAACACCATTGTCAAGGTAAATGAAAAATGTACTGATCACATGAAAAATTAAATGGACCAAATTCACCTATTCCCACTATATCATAAGTACACAGGTTATACACATTAGTTTATGAAAAACACACCAATTGTAATCCCTATTGAGATCTACAGAATGGAGGACATTTAATTCCAGTATCCAAAACGCCTCATGTTTCAATATCCATACAGAATCTTGTATCCAGGCTGATACTCGTTCTTATCATATGTGTATAAATGATTACTTGTACCTTGTATATTTATCATAGTTTTGTTTCTATCTTTTCTATTCCACTTTCTAAAATGGCTTAGTATGGTATACTCAACTTTATTCACATTGAACTGACACAAGCAATATTGTTAAAGTATAGCTGGTTATCAAGGAGTAGTGTTGAGCGAACCCGAACCGCACTGTTCGGGTTCGTAACGAACTTTAAGGTTTTTTAAACCGGACACGAACACGGACATTCTTATGAATGGGGACTCTATTTCGGTTTATAGAAAGCCAATAGTATTACATGTATTCCATAAGCCGAAAATCTATAAACCGAACGACATTCGGTTTATAGACTTTTGGTTTATAGAATACATGTAATGCTATTGCTATTCTTATGAATAGAATTACATGGCTATTGGCTTTCTATAAACCAAAATAGGTCACATTTTACTTTATTTTGTAGCCCTCTAGCCCTTTCCAGGACTTTTTTAGATGCATTTTAGAGGCCAAAAGTTTGGTTCCCATTGACTTCAATGGGGTTCGGGGTCAAGTTCGGGGTCAAGTTCGACCCCGAACCTGGACTTTTTTCCGAAGTTCGGCCAAATCCGCCGAACCCGAACATCCAGGTGTCCGCTCAACTCTATCAAGGAGCAATCAAAATTACTCCACATAAATATCCACAGAATATTGTCATATATGGTTTAGTTGCAGAATACACCATACAAATGAAGATTTTTTCTGGTAGAGTCCATAAAACTTAAGGCACATATGATATATGTAGAAGAATTATCATTTTAAAAAAACATTAAATTACAAAATGTTTTAACAAGAAATATCCAACTATGATCCAGTCTACAGGACCCACAAAAAGAGCAGGAGCACCATACTTAACAGGCAATTAGTTGGAGTAACTGAAAACAATCTGAAAGTAGATTCAAAAGGAAGATATTGTACAATTAATAAACCATTTATAACATATGAAAGGGTCTACAGAGTACAGACCTAACTGTTCAGAAATGGGTCCAGATCGGTGTTTCCAAAATCAGCTACTCAATTTACCCATGGCCATAATCAGTTCTAGGAAATCAGTAAGAGCTGAAATCCCCATGAAATTGACCTGAAATCGTCTAAAACAGACAAATTTTGGGCATTCCAAATTGCCAGTTATTAACTGCTACAATTTTGAAAACAAAAAGGAAGCTTCTGTTTGGCTGACAAAGTCAAGGCTTTGAAATCCCAGGACACCCAGGCTGACACTTTATTAGGAATCCACTGTGGATGGATGCTTTTAGAGCAGCTTCATTGCAATTTATAAATACACGGATGCTCCTATTGTGCATTAACTCTTTCTTTATTCCCTCATCAGAAAGGAAATATCAACATAGAATGAATATGAATTGTATTTTAAAATATCAGATACAGCCCAGTAATAATCACTCCCTCTCCCTCTATACAAAACTAAGTGCACAATAAAAGCTCCTCCTTTTCTTTGCTGCTTCCCTCAGATAAGTAAAAACATTTTGTTTATCATTGCGGTATTATACATATATTTGTAATGTTTGCGAGTCTCTGCCTTTCTCTTTGAGTCAGAGACTTTCTCTTTGCACCCTAGTTAGGGTTTTTTCTTCTAGTGTTAGCCCTTCATCCCCCTTTACCTTGTTGGGAGCGGTAGTGTCCCCTCTCCTTCCCTTGCATTTTACCCCTCTTTTTCTCCTGGCTTACTGTGCCGGGTCGCCATACCTATGGCCTGTTTCGGTGCCTATTGGGTGCTCTGGTTGTTTTTCTCCCATTTTTGGCAATCACTTATCCGCAATACGTGCAGAGCCATATTTGTGGAGCCCGTGTATTGGCAAAACACACAGCTACACTTACTCCCCATTTTCTTCTCTCTCAGTTTAGGCCATCATGCATACACAGTATGCTTGGTGGCCATCTTTCCAGACCCTATGCGCGCCCATTAGACCAGGTTGTGTCTATTTTGCTTATCCATTGCGCATTTGCAATACGCGGCCATTTTTGCGTGTACTCATAGACATAGCCTGTGTACTCATAGACATAGCTATGCATTGGGCACCTGTGTAGCCATAGTATAGTTCTTGCTCTTACAGGTCCCATAACGCCATTTTCAGCGTGAAAAAAACTGGCTGGGGTTTAGGAATGGCGGAATACCTCAGGCCCACGGTACCAACTTAGCTTGCAAAATCCGTGATGTCGACCCCAAAGTGGCCCAATTTCTCACCAAAACAGGATGGAAATCAAGGAAAGGTCTGAATTATTCCATCTGGAATTGCCAAGTCAGGGTCTTGTATGTTATGGGGCCCCTTACCAAAATGTTTGAGTCAGCAATTGAGCAGGGCACAGCCGTGGATCTGGAGACCTTAAGAGGTTGGGTCCAAAGGGTGATTTGTTTCTTAGGCAACACCAATCCGGCCTTGGCAAGTGAGCGTAGAAAAGTTGTCCGACT
Source organism: Pelodytes ibericus (assembly GCA_036172795.1). Classification (NCBI taxonomy): domain Eukaryota; kingdom Metazoa; phylum Chordata; class Amphibia; order Anura; family Pelodytidae; genus Pelodytes; species Pelodytes ibericus. Next base: position 154,273,175 of record CM069862.1, on the reverse strand, counting down.
CAAAATAGAACCTAAATTGATTAATATGGCCTCCGAACCTGGACCTAAGGCTAATGGCATGCTATTTGGTGATACATTCATCAAGGACCTAGGATCCATTGTTCAGACTTTCACCACCCTAGATAAGGCCCAAGTTAATGTGCATCCCAAGGTTTTTCAAGAAGCCAGCAGACAAAGATGATGTCTGGCCAGCCGCATATTCAGCCCCCCCACCCACCCCCCAGCCTAAAACCCCAGAGGCCTCTCACAACTGAGACCAGCAGTCTTTAAGGGAGTTTAGGATACCAGTCCCTCCCTTTTTTCCCCAGGGCAATACTACATAGACCATTGGTGTTCAATCATGGTAGATCCTTGGGTCTTGCAGACTGGAAGGGGCTAACTAATAGATTTTGTCGCACTTCCCTGTCAAACCGTGCACCCAGGGGGATGATGTTCTCAGACCAGGACCATCAGTTAATAGACGTGGAGGTCCGGGCTCTACAGTCCAAAGGGGTCATTGTACCGGCTGAACCTGGAGTGACTGGTTTTCTCAGCAATTTGTTATTGGTACCTAAAAAAGGCGGAGGTTCCAGACCAGTCATCAACCTTCGCCCGCTAAACGAGTTTGTGAGATATCATCACTTCAAAATGAAGGGAATTCAGTGCCTCAGGGACCTTCTTTGCTTCAAGGACTGGATGGTCAAACTGGACTTTCATAATGCCTACCCGACTGTCCCAGTCGCACAGGTACACCAAGAGTTTCTAGAATTCTATGTCAAGTCAGTGTTTGTATGTTTGTATGCCTTCCGTTTGGTCTCTCCTCCGCACCCTGGTGTTTCACCAAGTTGTTAAGGCCAGTGGTGGGCCACCTGTGCAAAAATGGCACCAGGCAGGAATATCTGGGCTTCATGATTGACTCTGTGCATGGATTGTTACACCTACCAAAAGAGAAAATCAAACTGATCAGGAAGGAAATCAAACAAGCTCTGTCAAAACCCCCACTTTCTGTTCAACAACTGGCCCGAGTGATAAAACTATTTTCTGCTTCCATTCAAGCGATCTTCCAAGGCCCACTACATTACCATGCTGTCCAATGGCTCAAATACCACTCGCTACACCAGGGCTGGTCCTATGACTATGCGCTTCCTCTGGACTGTGAAGCAACAGAAGAACTGATGTGGTGGTTACATCACATGGAAGCCTGGAATGGTAGAGAAATCTTCAGCTCATCCCTGGATCTGGTGATCACTTCAGATGCCAGCCTACAGGGATGGGGAGCCCTCTGTGGAACCTCTTTCACCGGAGGGCAGTGGTCTTTTCCAGAACAGATTTCACACATCAGCTGTTTGCAAACTCTTAGCAGGTTCGTTCACAGCCATAAGTTCCACATGCGACTTGTCGAACTCTTCAGTCTTACTCTGTATGGACAATGTGTCAGTGTATCAATCACCTAGGTGGCGCAAATTCTCCGGCTCTCTCTCATCTGTTGACAGATTTTTTGGCAATTTTGCCTGGAACACAATGTATCCGTTCAAGCGTCACATATTCCGTGCCTGGTGAACTCAGGAGCAGATTGAAGTTCACTTCACCTTAATGATACGAGCGATCGGCACTTACTTTCATCGATTTTTCAGTGTCTACAAACGTTAGACGCTGGAGATAGACCTGTTCACTTCATGACTAAACAGGCATCTGCCGAGATTCTGCAGTCGGAGACTGGATCCCAAGGCAATAGCTACAGATGCATTCCTTCAGACTTGGCCGAAGAGTAGGCATTACGCTTTCACTCCGTTCTGTCTCATTGACAGGATACTGATACATTTGTGACGATTCAAAACATCAGTTGTACTTATCACACCTGGTGGGAAGCACAGCCATGGTTCCTGTTGGAATTATTGATAGATTGACCTCTCTTACTTCCGGTAGTACCGCACGTACTGTTGGACCCGGAGGGAAATCATCATCGGTTGGTCTTATAGGGAAACCTACTATTGATAGCATGGCTGCTTTCAGGGGACCCTGGAGCATATCGGACGTTTCACAGTCCTTGAAGGAGCTTGGGCACCGGGTACCCAAAGATCCTACAGTAATGCCTTGAAGTCATGGGCTTATTGGTGCATGGTACAGGGTATAGATCATGTATCAGCAATTGCAACATGTATTCTGAACTTTCAATGTTCGACAGTGGTCTAGCATATAAGTCACTTAATTTTTTACATTTAGCCATATCTATCGGTACGAGAGTTTCGGTGCATCTCCGTCAGGTAAACATAGTCTAGTATTCCGTCTACTCAAGGTTATGAGATTGTCAAAACCACCACTACTGAGATACTCTAATATTTGGGATGTTAATTTACCATAACGGTTATTGGAGGATAGGCCATCTAATGGAGATTTATCGTCAAAACCGCTATCAGCGAAGCTGGTCCATCTTTGTTGCCTGAATTTGTGTAAACACATGTCGGATGTGAGGGCATTTGAAATAAGTCCTCTGTCTTTCTTCCCACTAGGGGTGTTGTTCAATTTCTTCAAGAGGATTAAAACTTCAATTAAGTCGTTTTTTCCATCAAACCCTCAGTTATGTCTGGTTTTGTGCCTCAAATGGTCTGAGGACAGAACTACTCAATGGCGTCACCCAACTTATCCAGAAATGTTTCTTGCTTTACGTAGACCTAATGCTACGGTATCTACAGGGTCTCTACCCAGATGGGTCAAATGGATTTTGGGTGAATTACCGTATTTGCTCGATTATAAGACGACCCTGATTATAAGACGACCCCCCCAAATTTGTAAATTCCTTTAGGAAAAAAACTAAAAGCCTGATTATAAGACTACCCTATAGGAAAAAAGTTTAACTTGTATATATGTAAATTGATTTTTAATATTTAATAAAAACTTTATATAATACAAATGCATTTCTTGTTTTTATTTCCTTTTATGTGCCAATGTGGCCTCTCTCCCCCTCCCCCAGCTGTCTCTTTCCCCCCCAGCGTTGTCTCTCTCTCCCCCCAAAACTTCTCTCTCTTCCCCCTTCCCCTGGTCTCTATCTATCCCCCCCTCCCATTGTCTGTGTCTACCCCCTCCCTCCCCTTGTCTGTCTGTGTCCTTCCCCCTCCCTTTGTCTCTCTCTATCCCCCTCTCCCCTTTTCTCTCTCCCCCCCTCCCCTTGTCTGTCTGTTTCCTCCCCCATCCCTTTGTCTCTCTCTACCCCCCCCCTTGTCTGTCTGTGTCCTCTGCCCCCCCCCCCCCTCTTACCTGGTTTCGTTCCCTGGTGGCTAGTGGGGGCAGCCAGGGGATGTCTGCACGATACGTGCCCGACACGGCAGCTGGTCCGTCATAATAGACTGCCGTGTCGGGCAGCATGGAGGATGTCTACACGTATCGTGCAGACATCCCCCAGGTGCCCGATTAACCCTGGTGCCTAGTGGGGCAGCAGAGGATGTCTGCGCGATGAGCGTAGACCTCCCCTGCTGCCGCCCGGCACACTCGCCGGAACTTCTGTGACGAAGCCGGAAGTACCCGGCTTCATCATAGAAGCCCCTGCGGTTGTGCCGGGCGGAAGCAGGGGAGTCTGCACTCTTCGCGCAGACATCCCCTGCTGTTAGAGAGGGGGATCCAGGTCCCCTGCAGCTCTGCTGGGGACCTGGATCCATGTCTTATAGTCTGACCTGAATTTGAGGTCAGATTATAAGACGACCTCGAATGTAAGACGAGGGGGATTTTTCAGAGCATTTGCTCTGAAAAAAACCTCGTCTTATATTTGAGCAAATACGGTAGGTGTTGATACTACTATTTTTGGACCTCATTCGGTCAGAGGGGCAATGACCTCAAGAGATTTCACCTTAGGTTGTAGATTAGAAGATGTTATGAAGGCAGCAGATTCGTCCAGGGAGGCCACGTTTAGAGAGTTTTATTTTAGACCATGTACTTATTTTGCATCTACTCTTGTAAATCAGCTTTAAACTTGCATAATAGTAGCCTCCATGTATTTATAAATTTTAGGAAAAGTCATGATTTTTTAAATACACGGAGGAGAGTATTTTACCCACTCGGTATGTTTTTTGTTATTTACCCTACCCTGATATTATGTCATGTTGATTATTTTATTCTCAATTTGGAGTATTTATATGATAACACTATTATTATTTAATATGAGACTTACACCCTTTGCTCTTTTCCAGTTTGAAGACTTTCAAGAGTCCTGTTACATCTCATCAAGTTGTCTCCCCATTCCGGTGATTTATAAGTTAGTTACTTCAGTTGGACTAAGAAGTTTGAGCTCAAGTTTTTAAGTTTTGTTTGGAAGATCTGAGTTTAATTTTCATCAAAGAAAGGGGAGGGGCTTTTATTGTGCACTTGGTTTTGTATCGAGGGAGAGGGAGGGGTTATTATTGGGCTATATCTGACTGGTTAAAACAATTTTTCATATTCATTCTATGTTAATATTTCCTTGCTGCTGAGGCAATAAAGAAAGAGTTAATGCATAATACTCTCCTTGCTGAGGATTGAGGGTATTGTGGACATTGTGGGACATATTTTTAAGAGGTTTTTGGTTTTTTTGCAGTGCATACTTTGGGTGCCAGGGGTGTGGCCAATGGTTTTCACTGCCCAATGTTTATGGCACTCCAAGGGTGTGTTTTTTACATTAAGTTAACTGATTTGCAACCCTCCCCCCCAACACACACCTGACTAAGGCAGCAGTTGGGGACTGGGTAGGTAGGGATTCAATAATTTTTATTACTTTTTTTGTGCCGGGGGCATTTAGCAGCCCTGAATGTGGTGTAGCACCAAACTAATTATGAGGGAGAGGAATTAACAGGGCTAGGCCCATTGCAAGAGTACTCCAGACATGGGTCTATAGCCTCCCCATAGAAGTCTGTGGCCGATTTTTGTGCCTATCCAGGACCACATTGGTGTTCTTTGAGTAGCCCAAATCGAAGGGCTATTTGGATCACAGGTGTGATCGATGAGAAACTTTCGATGAGAAAATAGGAACTACCTGAAAAGACCCGGAAGCAAGCAAAAGCCCTCTCAGTTTTTTTAGATAAGACTAAGCACATTAAAACATCACATGAAGGTAGATAGATAGGCTTTAATTCCTTAGCTAACCCATCACAAGATTCCACAGCTATTACTATAAAAAAATTTACATTATAAAAAGCTGACAAACATTTCAACATATTCTAACAAATGTCTCACTTTTTGATGCATGGAAATGAACTAACCCTACAATCTGAGAGTATTCATCTTTCTGTCAGGTTCATAACATGTATAGTAGACTGCATTATTTCCTACTAGATAAGTATACATTACAAGGGATTAGCTACTGCTCATTCGTCATTATTGGCTGGTCTGATCAATTATCAATTAGCGTGGAGTTAAAAGAACCTTACACTTTTAATGGAAAGGGGAAATGGCGGATTAATGAAAATGTATTGTTTAGAGAAAACATTCAAGCCAGCATTATGGAGAAGGGAAAATTATATTTCCAAATAACCCAAAGCCAGTTGCTGACGGTTAACATTATCCAGTTATGTGATGCCTACCTATCACCAGTATTGTTATACCACAACAGCTGTTTTGGCAATGTAGTAAATCATATATTTTAATGTATGTTTATTTGAATACATGGCCATTCCCTAACTTGTATTGGTGTTGCTAAGTGATGTATGTGATATGTGTGAAACGATAATGGTCCAAGCGCTTGACGAAAAAGTAATACAAAGTACAAGGCAGGTACAAGTCATAAATGTAAAATTTAAAAAAAAAAACATACACAGACAATATATAAAATGTAGTACATAAGAAGTAATAAATAAAAAAATGGAATCAACACCAAAGGAATGGTGTTGTGAACATGGTGCAGGGGCCCAGGTGTGTTTTTCGCTATCAGTCTTCCACAGAGAGTTCCTGCTCTCTATGGACTAGCTACTACTACTACTACTTGAATGGGTGAATGAATAAAAGTTGTCTTTTCATTTATAGGAATAGAAATGAGCAATGGATATTGGATTACAAATAAACATTCGTGATAGTACAGTCAAGAATACCCTCTTTATTGTGCTAAAGGCAGCTCTCACTTGTTGAGAAGGATTTTTGAGAGTTTAAGTCTGAAAATGACCCAAACCAACTGTGGACAAAATTTGGCATGAAATCTGCGGAAATTGTCGATTTTGTAGCCAACTTCAGATTTCTCCTAAATTCGGATTTTAGTTTCAATGTGGTTAGACTTGAGGCCAGATCCAAAAGTAATTGTAGAAAATGTCCGGCTCACAGCGCTGGAGAGTGTAAATGGAGTATGAATCCCACTAGTCGGCTCCAGTGCCTCTACAGGTGCCTGGCTCGCACCTCACGATCTGAAGTCAGGGAGAAATGAAGAGTAGAGCAATGGCACTCCCGGAGTTGGTTTGGTGAAGTAAGTGATGTTTATTCAATCCAAAAACAAGTAAATAGTTGCACAGCAAAAAAAGATGGATAAAAGTGAAAAACCGCAGTCACTAAGCTTGACGCGTTTCACGCATATAGCGCTTACTCATAAGCTAAGATCCAAAAGTACTATCTATAAAGAGTTTAAAACTACTCAACCAACGCTGGATGACATAAATAATTATTTACAGAAAATAAATATCCTTACATTTTCAGAAAACCACAAGTTAAATATGTCCAAACCATATACTGAACTGGAAATATCCCAAGCAATTAATTTACCACGGACCAAATCTTGGCCTCAGATAGGTACAGGAACTTTATTATAAAAAAAAAAAAACTATTCTTTTGACCCCACAATTAACAAATATTTAACTCCTGCATGCAGAAATGATAATTCTCCAAAAATAAATGCTTTAAGTCACTAATAATGTCTCCAAATCCTGGAATGAAGACAGATAGCAGAGCTAACCTTTGGCCAATCTCACAGACTTGAACATGTATGCAAAGATTCTAGCAAATAATGAAACTGGATTTGTTCTGGGTAGATAAAAATACTAGGAAATGTATCAATGTATTAATGCATTTCTCCATCAATGGTTGGTGTTGCTAATGGTATCCGGTCAGCAGATCTGAAGAATCCTTAAGGTCTAGACCTTAATTATTGTTGTTTTAATAGTCCTCCAGGTTTCAGCTCCATACAGTAAGACTGACTTCATGTTGAAGTTGAACAGTCATGACTGCCTGCCATCCGATTGCTCCCTCCCTCCACACAAAGAGAGATGATGAGGGGAAATATTTTTTTCTCCCCATCCAACACTTTTGGCACCCCCAGGGTTTTGTGCCTTGTGCGATTGCCGGCCATGTTGAGAAATATTTTCTTTGTATATACATTTTAAGCTCTGATTGTATGGAACTGAACTCTCTTTCCTTTTCTTCTTTTTGTACTTCATTATGCTACAAACTAATATGGGAAAAATAATAATATATATTTACAAGACTTAAGTGCATAGAGTAGGTGTTATCTAAGTTGAATTTTTATTTCCAATTTGGTGTTCTTGCCAGTTCTTTGGAAACATACAAACTGTATTTCATGGGTCATAAAATGTGGTACTATTAGCATCTATTATATAATTCATAATTTATTCAAGTCACTCACTCTGTTGCAAATTCGACAAGCACTAAAAGTATACAAATTTTTGTATACTTTCAGTGCTTGTTGAATTGGCAACAGAGCGAGTGACTCTGTTGCCGAATTTGCAGCTGCCGTCGGCCCTTTGGCCGTATCTCGTATATTTCCGGGTGTTTGGGTGCTGGCTGTTTGCAGCACAAGAGATACGTTGTGCCCCTGAGTGACAGGTGTGCTCCGGCCAGGCAGCATGCCTGTCGCACAGGGGCGCGATACGCCCCTGGTAGTTGCAATCATCACCTCTGACCTTTTCTGTTTAGTGGTTTTTGTAAATCCTATAACACATTTCTAGTTTTAGTACTTTTTTTGTAGAGGGTGCATTTCAGAAGTCCTGCCATTAAAAAAATATTACGGAAATAATGACTGAACATTGTAGGTTACTACACTACTTCCTTCTTGCTCTTCCCAGAATCCCCCTGTCCTCCATATTTTCTCCATAGTCCTACCAATACCCTCTTCCTTCATCCTCTCCTCGTTTAGTTTCTCCCTTGTGGGCATTAGTCTCACCTACATGTTTTCCGTACTTAGTTGGTATTAGTATTCCATCCATCATTGCAACCCATTAATTTCCTCTCCATTTCACACCTCATCAGCCTCCATTCAAAACATCATCTCCATCATCCCACTCCTTCCTCCATCAATGCTCACCTCGTATATTCCTCCCTCTCTAGACATGGCGTACATTAAATACAATATTATGGTTAATTAGTTGTCTTCTATTTAAAATTCCATTGTAAAAACCGATTTCATTGAGTACAACAGTAAATTCATTGACTGTCTTCTAAATCAATTGGCAAGTATGCTGCAGTTCATGTTTTAACTGGTGTGCAATTATACAGTCAGTCGGTTTTAGGACTATTTGAATAGCTGTAGAAACTTTCAGCAACATGAAGGGAGTAATGTAAGAGTTAAATTCTGACAGCACTGCAATGTCTGGGCCTTTGGAATGTAGCACTTCCCTCGCACTAGAAGTACTTCTGCACTGACATAAGACTAGGGTGTTGCGGCTTCATCAATATATAGAAATTCCAGGCACCAGTTTCGGGGAGAGAAAGAGGAGATCCCTGGGGCCTGGGCGAAGGTTAGGAATCAACGAGCTAGTGGCAAAAACAACAAGGGAATGGAGGAACCTGCCCTAATTTCATGAGGGTGTGCCAAGTCTTCTACTATTGTGTGTGAAGAACAACGTGCAGTGACATCACAACAAGAGAAACAGGACACTAATTATTTATTTATAACAGCCAGTTAAGGTGCGGAAATAGTGTTCAACTCCTGGATTTGCATCCATGTGGTTTTATTGTTAACCCTCTGAGATATTCCAGAGAGGGTTGCATGTCACTGAAAGAAAACAAGGTAAAGTACATCAACTGTCAGAATAAGGCATCTCACATTGTGAGAGGCAGAGCTTTCACACTAAAGGGCTTCAGTAAGGTTATATTGCTTCTCTGAAAGAGTAGTGGATTAACACATTAGTAACCCTAAAGTATAACATAATGGAGTGATGCATAAAACAGGCACACAGATACATAGGACTATAGTGGCACTATCAAGTGCTCCTGTGTCTAATGTTAACAATAAGTCACGGTTTGAATGATGTGCAAGGAGATGCAGTTCTGAGTTGCACTTAGCTCCAGTGCTGCTCAAGTACAAAAAACAAGTGTAGAAATTCTCTTAAAAAGTAGAGGAGACAAAACGTTACAAAGCCATCCTTTAAAGCAGAGGCTTTAGTTACAGAAAATGAATGTTATAAATATGAGTATTTTATTGTCTCTCTCTCAACAGCCCTCCCAAAATGCACAAGCCAGGGCTTCACAACCCCCAAAAGCAGAAATAAACAGACACAATGCTTAGCACTTGAGTGAGGTAAAGTTTAATCCAAGATGCTGTTTATTTAGTCTTAAAAATAGCTCTGATCATTTATCCTCCCATTACTTTCAAAGGGGAGAATTCAAACTAGGGTGCTGAATGTGAATGAAGGCGAATACCTCGAGCAAGTCTTGAAATCTAGTGAATAGATCCAAATGAGGACCTTTATGTGTACTGTTTCATTTTTCTTCCTGGGCTCTAGCCAAATTCTGGAGAGCTGAATAGGAGAATTAGTAGAAACTGCAAATATGATACAATAGATTTACAATATAGATTCAAATCTTAATAAATACATACTTTATAATGAGTGAACTTTTGTATACATAAACATAACACATGGCTGCCCATATCAATAAATATGAATTTCCTGGAACCCCTGCTTCAAGTTTCAAAACACTACAACAATCCAGGTTTCAGGATGTTTGTCTACTCTGTCAATCACTCAATCATTTGAGCCACTTATGCTAATTATTCATCAACCTGGACATGCTACCTGAGCTATTGGAAACCCAATGATGACTGATTTTGGGGACCATTCATCTATTTAGGTACAGGTAAAATGGCATGTTATACTACACACGCTCAGTCACTTTCCAAATACTAAACTCTATTTTTGTTTACTGTCCAAACCAGTCTTTCCTGAGTTCAAATTGGTTCCCACACTCAATTACATTTAATCTTCGGCTGAAACATGATGGTAGAGGACTAGACATATATTAATGTTCCAATGTGTGGAAAACACTATGTCCCTTCTCCTCTAGAACTTCAAGCAGAGTTGTTCAACTTTTTAATGTGGAAAGTCGTATACAGTGCAGAAACGTAGGATGGGAGGCTGAACATTACCATATTTGCTCGAATATAAGACAATGTTATTATTTTTGTGTCTTATATTTGAGATCATCCTTTAGTCTGACCTCAAATCGAGGTCTGACTTTAAGACTTGGACCCAGGTCCCCCGCAGAGCGGCAGTGGACCTGTATCCTCCTCACAAGCAGCTGGTGGATGTCTGCGCAATGCACGCAGACATCCTCTGCTGCTGCCCGGCACGTCCATCAGGACTTCTATGACGGACGTAATCAGACCTGCTGCCCCTACTACCCACCAGGGAGATTGGCACAGCTGGTGTTTGTCTGCACATACGTGTAGACATCCTATGCTGCTGCTCGGCACTTCCGTTGGATCACATGACCTTCCGGCTGTCCCTCATGATACTTGTGCGGAAGTGTCGGTCAACATGGAAGTGTCGGGCAACATCCCCAGGCTGCCCCCACTAGCCACCAGGTAGAAGGGAAAGAGAGAGGCAATGTTGGGGGGGGGAGGGAGGAAGGGGTCAGAGAGGCAAGGTTGTGGGAGGGAGGGGGGGAAGAGAGGCAGCGTTGGTGGGAGGGGGGAGAGAGCCAGCATTGGGGGAGGGAGGGGGAGAGCCAGCATTGGGCAAGTCTGGGGGGGGGGGGGGGGAGCCAGCATTGGGCAAGTCTGGGGGGTAGCATTGGCACATAAAAGGAAATAAAACCAAGAAATGCATTTGTTTAAATCAATTTTTCTTTTCCTAAGGTAATTTCCAAAGTTTGGGAGGTCGTCTTATAATCAGGGTTGTCTTATATTCGAGCTAATACTGTATTTACTTTATTAGGTAATATTATATAGTTATAAGATTTTAAAATATAGAGACTGCACAAAGACCCTTGAGAACCACATCCTGCCCATGAGTCACCAGTATATCAATGTCTTAAAGTGTTTGGTCCTATGTGCATTTTATTGCAACCTATCACCAGCATAGAAATGACAATATTTTCTTTACATTACGTGTTTTGGACTCAAAACATTCAATAATTCTGTTGAAATTTGTTTCGTATTATCCCCACTATAAGTGATTTAAGGTTTAGACCTGTAGCACTAAATAGTACGCAAATAGTTACTTCATCTTAGTGGAATTCATTATCCATTATCAAGAAAACCCTCTGAACACAATAGTATTGCTGCACGAATTCTGAGGAAGACAAAAATACATAGTTTCCATATTTGCTTCTGACAGTATGGCTGTGTGTCAACCAGGTGTGCTGATTTACAGGTAATGGAGAAGGTGCAGCGTTATTACATTATGACAACATACGGCCCAGACCTACAGGCACCATAAACTGTTCTGTACATTCATCCCTTCAGTCCTGGAAATATGTTTGCCTTGTTTGTTTGCATGCTTTTGGTTAGCATCATTATAATGTGTTTACTGCCTACTGTAGTCACACATCTGGGACTATACAGTGCCTCTAAATTACATTTTGTAGCTCTGTATACATGTTATGTGGGGCCAACCTATTGGAAGAAGAGACAATATTGCCCCAATTCATGAAACCATGGTTCTACTCAGAAGCAGGAATAGTTTGAGGTCATTTTGAGGCTAATTCAAATTCGGCACCCGAGTGTGACTTTATAAGTCAAACTCAGGTGCTGAATTTGGCTTAGTATCAAATAACAGTCAACCTCAAAAGTCAACCTCCTTGAGCTATTCTCAAATTTTAGTGAATAGATTCAGCAAACTCCCTCCTTCACACAATGCTCAGGGCCAGATGGCATGCACCCAAGGATACTTAGAAGCTATGCCTTATTCTGACCCGACCATTATTTTTGATATTTACGGATTCTTTAAGTCCAAGTACAGTGTCAATAGACAGGCATGTAGTGACCATATTGAAAAAGAGATCAAAATCTCAGCCAGGGAATTAGAGGCCAGCAATCTGGACATCTGTAGTGGGGAAATTATTTTAAGGATTGCTAAAGCTATCCATTCAAGAATACACCTTAAATCAGAATATAATTAGTAGAAGTCAACATGGTTTTATAAAAGACAGGTCTTGTCAAACCTTCTATGATGGTCAGGAAAAATAATATATATATATATGATGTGATCTATTTAATTTTTTATTATTGAGCATACATATATTATACAGTGCAAATCAGGGGAAATATACCATATTTAAAAAATTAATTTTATAAAAATTATTAATAACACGTATATCAGCTTTTGAGTTTAAAAAACTTAGCATAAATTAAACAGTAGACTGATGAGCACACCTTATCCATATGTATATGCAAACAGACTATCAGTCGATGGGTTTAATTGTAGAAACTGAAAGGATAAAAAATAATGGGTGTCAGAGAAATAGGTTAGTATAACTGTTTTATGAACAGGATATAAAAATTATGAATAAGGTTTCAGTTGCCCGGTTGGGATCAAGTAGAACAACAAAGGCGGTGCCCAAATCAAACAAAAACATTAAACTATATATAGGGTAGAGTGTCGACCAATGGACAAACAGGCAGAAAAAAATTGCATTGTATTAGCAGAGACCCCAAACTAATACGGTGTCATGAGTGAGTGATACAACATCCATTAGAACACTATAGCATAGTGTAGGATTCGGTTGACAGAGAGATGTGAATTGGAGGAAAAAGAGTTAGAAAAGTGAGAAAGTTGAAAAGAAAGACATAGAAAAGCTAAAGGAGGCTGCGTGAGAGGGAAAACAGCCGACCATTACCAGAGAGCATGGCCCAAAAAAAAATGGGCCTTGTGTCCCAAGAAATTACTGCCAAATCCAATTTGGGTGGTGGCGATGCCATGGGGGGGAGAACACCATCATTGTTGTAGAGCAGGGTAAACATATTCAGCTTCGCAAATCCAATAAAAAAGTCTCTTGGCACAATTTGTCAGCCCCTAAACTTCGGGTATGACTAGATCCACTACACCAGACTCCTGAGGCAGGATTGAAGGGAGTTCTAGATCCTTAAGAAAAACATCCCCGTCAGCAGGATCCTCAATGGTCAGTTGTTTGTTCTCTGTGTTAACTGTAAGAGAAGTAGGCAAACTCCAGCGGTATTTAATATCTTGGCTTCATATGTGGGTAGTTAAACCCATCATAGTTCGCCTCAGAGCGATCACCTCAGGGGGTAAATCATCAAATACTTGCAGGGAGCTTCCAGCGTATAAAATGTTTTGTAGGTTTTTTGAGGCAGCGGAGTATTGAAATTGTACAATAATTTTGCGTGGTGCAGCTTTCTGGTCTCATCTTGTCTTACGGACTCAGTAGCAGTTTGAAATATGGCCAGTCCCAAGATCAGAATCCGGCCACAGCTGTTTGATTAGACCATCCAAATAGGTACAGAGTGTGGTGGGCCCAATGGCTTCCGGTACCCCTTGGAGTCGGTTGTTTGATCACCATGATTTCATATCAAGTGATTACACTTGTCGTTGGAGCTTTTGTGAGGGAACCGATAATTGGCATACCTGCTGCTTCGACTCTTCGGGTGAAAGAGTCAGTTTCAAGAGTGGCCACTTTGAAATTAAGTGAGTGAATTCCGTTCACATGGCCGCCATTTCAGCTTTCATAACTCCTTGCAAATCAAGGAACAGTTTATTAATATTGCCTTTAGTCGATGGTGTTTTGTTGATAGTAGGTTCAGGTTAATGTGTAAGAGGCTTTCTATTCCACGGTGAGGTCGAATCTGAGCCAACGTTGTCATGTGTAATAGCAGGTGCGGTTGGAGGGGGCATGTAAGGCCTAAATAGCAAAGAGCCAATATTGTTGGAAATATGATGAGTATCTTGTTTGGATTTTTTCTCCGTGAGCCCCATGGTAAGAGGTATGTGTAAGAGGCTTTCTATTCCACGGTGAGGACGTATTGTCGAATCTGAGCCAACGTTGTCATGTGTAATAGCAGGTGCGGTTGGAGGGGGCATGTAAGGCCTAAATAGCAAAGAGCCAATATTGTTGGAAATATGATGAGTATCTTGTTTGGATTTTTTCTCTGTAAGCCCCATGTTACCAGAAAGATGTAGGGAGGATTTTTTTAGAGGTTTTGGCTGACCATGCCACATACACTACCTGTCCCAAAAAAAAGTTGCCACAAAAATAAGGTCACACACTCTAATATTTCATTGGACCGCCTTTATCTGTGATTACGGCATTCATTCGCTGTGGTATTGTTTTGATAAGCTTCTGCAATGTCACAAGATTTATTTATGAAGAAAAAAGGAAAAAGGCCTTAGTATCTGCAATACTTAAGGGCAATGGGAAATCTATATACAAATATCTTTCTATAAATAAAGTAATCATATTTGTTTATTTATAGAAAGATATTTGTACATTTGAAGGCACAGGCTTCTTATTTCTTTTTGTATGCTGTTTATATATTGATTTTATCTTGGGTGTTCACGGATGTTCCAGAAAAACATGTATCTTAAAACTGACTGCTGATTTCAATCATTTTGCAGCAAACTTATCATTTCTACTTCATCATTCAGCACATTGCCATTCTGTGGGGGACCGTGCACACCTGAGCATTTTCTGCAAGAGAGCTGGCCTCTCTTGCAGTACTGTGATGTGAGTCTAAAAAAACATTTCTGGACCATGTATATTGTCTTGTAATGTGCTGTATCCAGATGGATGAAGCATTCACAAAGCACTGCAAGTGGGAGTCCTAAGCTGCTGCCTAATTTGTTCATATAGGTCCACCACCACTGATCCGCTACATAGGATGTTGTTTTATGAATGTTGGGTTCTGTAAGCCTCTTGCACCTTTCAGTTGCTCCTAGAGCTTAAGACTTACTTAATCTATTTTGTACACATTCTGGGTTTAAATCATATATATCCCCCATGCCTTAGATGAGAGACCCAGCGTGTCTTCCTCCTGGCTAGATTGGAGCAATATTTCATAAAAAGAGGGTAGGCTAATTTGAGCAGGTCCTTCCGCACAACTTGTATTACTATATCTGAAATTGTGGAAATTGTGGATGTTACCAAATATTCATATGTTTTGTTTGTCCATTGTACAAAGATGTGGATTATAAATAAACTAATGATAATCATTTATACATAACCTCAACACTAGGTCAACAAAACAAATAGCTTTTTTGATAAACAGGAAGGATTGTATTAACAACAATACAACACAGCAGTGCTTAAAGCCAAAAATAGTGCAAAATATAATCCCCCTATGCTGTAATCCTTGCATTTAGACATTTCTGATGCATGTTTAATTCTACATGTTAGACATTAACAATCCCATGTTTAATTATTGGGTCCAGGACCTATGCCAAACAAAAAAAACACTGTCCAACTGGCTCTTAGAGTAATATAGTGTTGCTTTTTATACGATCCTGATATATATTAATTATTATTAACTATCTCTGTGTGTATATATATATATATATATATATATATATATATATATATATAACAGAGTGGGAATACATAGGCCGAGGGAAAGATATTTAAAAGACAACTGTAGTGAATAAAATGCTTCTTTAAATAGCTTTAGCATAACATATTATAACAACAGTCCAAAAACGAATGAAAGGATAGAGTAAATTCCTTTTTTGCTCAGATAAATGACAAAATAGGTAAAATACCTTTTTTTATTGCTCTCATTCTCCCCCTACAGGATGCTGGGCACATCCATAATGCAAAAAATATTGGTCGGATCCAACCTAAAATGAAAATCCCCGTTTCTGATGGATCGCGCATGCGCAGCACCATTTTAGTGACTGGGGGTGGTCATCACGCATACGCAAAATGGATATCGTGATCCGTCAGAAATGGGGATGGGCATTATCAGTCAGATCTTTTAAAGAAAGAAGAAAACAAATTCACCCACATCGGCCCCCTCTCCTCTGCCCTGCATTACCCCAGACATCCTCTCTTTTGTCTATATAGTTCATGTCACTGCAAAAAGAGCGGGTGTCTGGGGTTAGTTTATGCTGCCTGCGTTAGTTCATGCAGGCAGACATCTTCCCTGTACCGCCCCCTCCATATACAGTGCCATTTCACCCCCCTCCCCTCAGATGCAGTGCCCTGTCACATTGCATCTGAGGGGGCATCTGCTGGCTGAGAGTGTCAGTGTGTGTGTGTGTGTTGGCTGAGAGTTTCAGTGTGTGTGTGTGTCTGTGTGTTGGCTGAGAGTGCCAGTGTTTGTCTGTGCTGGCTGGGTGTGTCAGGGTGTGTGTCGGTGCTGGCTGGGCGTGTCAGTGTGTGTGTGCTCTGGCTGAGAGTGTCAGTGAGTGTGTGTCTGTACTGGTTGAGTGTGTCAGTTTGTGTCTGTTCTGCTAATAGTGTACTGGCTGAGTTAGTGTTTGCTTATTGTGCCTGTGAGTGTTTGCTGATAGTGCCTGTGAATGAGTGTGTGCTTGCTAATTTTGCCTGTCAGTGAGTGTTTGCTGAATGTGCCTGTGAGTGTTTGCCGATTGTTGATGTGAGTATTTGCTGATTGTGTCTGTGAGTTAGTGTCTGCTGATTGTGCCTGTGAGTGAGTGTTTGATGATTGTGCCTGTGAATGAGTGTTTGCTGATTGTGCCCATGAGTTAGTGTTTGCTGATTGTGCCTGTGAGTGAGTGTTTGCTGGTTGTGCCTGTCAGTTAATGAGTGTTTGTTGATTGTGAGTGAGTGTTTGATAAGTGTGCATGTAAGTAAGTGAGTTTTTGAAGATTGTGTCTGTGAGTGAGTGTTTGCTGGTTGTGCCTGTGAGTGAGCGTTTGCTGGTTGTGCCTGTCAGTTAGTGAGTGTTTGTTGATTGTGAGTGAGTGTTTGATAAGTGTGCCTGTAAGTAAGTGAGTGTTTGATGATTGTGCCTGTGAGTGAGTGTTTGCTGATTGTGCCTGTCAATGAGTGAATGTTTGCTGATTGTGCCTGTCAATGAGTGAATGTTTGCTGATTGTGCCCATGAGTGAGTGTTTGCTGATTGTGCCTGTCAGTTAGTGAGTGAGTGTTGATTGTGAGTGAGTGTTTGATAAGTGCGCCTGTCACTAAGTGAATGTTTGCTGATCATGCCTGTCAATGAGTGAATGTTTGCTGATTGTGCCTGTCAGTGAGTGAGTGTTGGCTGATTTTGCCTGTCAATGAGTGAGTGAGTGTTGACTGATTGTGCCTGTCACTGAGTGAGTGAGTGTTGGCTGATTGTGCCTATCAGTGAGTGAGTGTTGGCTGATTGTGCCTATCAGTGAGTGAGTGCTGTCTGATTGTGCCTATCAGTGAGTGAGTGTTGGCATATTGTGCCTGTGAGTAAGTGTTTGCTGATTGTGCCTGTGAGTGAGTGTTAGCTGATTGTGCCTGTGAATGAGTATGTGCTGGCTAATTTTGCCTGTCAGTGAGTGTTAGCTGATTGTGCCTGTGAGTGTTTGCTGATTGTTCCTGTGAGTATTTGCTGATTGTGTCTGTGAGTGAGTGTTTGCTGATTGTGCCTGTGAGTGAGTGTTTGCTGATTGTGCCTGTGGGTGTGTTCTGATTGTGTCAATGAGTGAGTTAGTGTCTGCTGATTGTGCCTGTGAGTGACTGTTTTCTTATTGTGCCTGTGAGTGAGTTAGTGTCTGCTGGTTGTGCCTGCGAGTGAATGTTTGCTGATTGTGCCTATGAGTGAGTGTTTGCTGATTGTGCCTGTTAGTGAGTGAGTGTTTGTTGATTGTGAGTGAGCGTTTGCTGATTGTGCCTGTCAGTGAGTGAGTGTTTGTTGATTTGGAGTGAGTGTTGGATGATTGTGCCTGTCACTGAGTGAGTGAGTGTTGGCTGATTATGCCTGTCACTGAGTGAGTGAGTGCTGCCTGATTATGCATATCAGTGAGTGAGTGCTGGCTTATTATGCATATATTAGTGAGTGAGTGCTGGCTGATTGTGCATATCAGTGAGTGAGTGCTGGCTGATTGTGCATATCAGTGAGTGAGTGCTGGCTGATTGTGCATATCAGTGAGTGTGTGCTGGCTGATTGTGAATATCAGTGAGTGAGTTGTTGCTGATAGTGCCTGTGAGTGAGTGTGTGCTGGCTAATTGTGCCTGTCAGTGAGTGAGTGAGTGCTGGCTGATTGTGCCTATCAGTGTGTGAGTGTTTGCTGATTGTGCCGTCAGTGAATTTGTGATTGTGCCAGTCAGTGAATGTGTTCAGAGTGTGTGTGTATGTGAGTGAGTGATCCAGTGCAGCATCTCACCCTCTTGTGTAGCATATCTCTCCCTCCCTGACATGCCCACCTTCAGCATGAGTCCCCTCTCCCTCTCCTACATGCCCCCATCCCCTGGCAACATCAAACCCCTCTCACACCTTCCCTGACATGCCTGCCTACAGCATTAGCTCTCCCACCCTGACATACCCTCCCTTCCCCTACCATCAATCCCCTTTTCTCTCTTTCCTAACATGCCCCCTCAGCATCAGTCCCCCCAGCCTCCCTCCTCATCAATAAAACTCTCAGTAATGTGCAGTGTGTGAATGTATCACAGAGCTCGACAGCAATAAAGCTCACAGTAATGTGCAGTGTTTGAGTGTATCGCAGAGCTCCACTGCAATAAAAGACACAATGCACTTATAAATTATGGAATAGCTCTGTGAGTCCTGGTCACCTTTTCAGAATCTTGTTGTCTGTGGTTGAAGGCAAGCAAAAAAACAAACAAAAAAAAATCATACTGTTTAGACACACCTATTCCTGTCCCACTGATAAGCAGGAGCCAGTAGGGCTGCAGGGGGTGTATCTTAAACTGTAAGACTATTCCATGCATCCACTACCCTCTTAGTAAATTAATACTTTCATTAGTTACTGGCTTTATCTTATAACTAGGATAGCCTTATACCTATCCCATGCATTGTTAAACTACTTCACTGTATTATCCTTAAGCTCTACCACTTCTACTGGAAGACAATTCCATGCATCTACTACCCTCTCAGTAAAGTAATACTTTCATTAGTTACTGGCCTTATCTTATATCTAGGATAACCTTATACCTATTGCATGCATGCTTAAACTCCTTCACTGTATTACCCTCTACCACTTCTACTGGAAGACTATTCCATGCATCCACTACCCTCTCTGTAAAGTAATACTTTCATTAATCCACGGCATTATCTTACATCTAGGATAGCCTTATTCATATACCATGTATGATTAAACTCCTTCATGTATTAACCTTTACCACCTCTACTGAAAGACTGTTCCATACATCCACTATCCTCTCAGTAAAGTAATACTTTCATTAGTCCCTGGCCCTATCTTATATCTAGGATAACCTTATACCTATCCCATTACTGCTTAAACTCCTCCTCTACCACTTATGCTGGAAGACTATTCCATGCACCCACCACCCTCTCAGCAAAGTAATATTATGTTTCTGACCACAAAAACACATTAAAATCTTAAATATTTTCAGCCTTTTGAAAAGCTTGAGGTGGACCCCAAATATATGTATATAACAAGTTGCATTTATACTTATATGAACTTTTTAATATTGTTTTCAACTATTTTTATATGTAATAAAACTGTTATTGAAAAATTGTTAATTTCTTATTTTTATCCCTTCCTCTGCACCCGCGCTGCACCTAAAGAACTTAACACAGCACCATACAGCACCCACAGCACTTTGCACCCACGTTTTGATATGCCACAATGTCAATTTGCCCCCCAGAACATACCACAATGTAACTTTGCCCCTGCAGAATACACCACAGTGACACTTTGCCTCATAGTATAGCATCACCATGGCTAGAGTCAATATTAGCCTGACCATCAATATGGCACTATTAGCCTGGCCATTAATATGCCACAGCCTGATTGCCTAGTAATATGCCACAGCCAAATCCCCCAGTAATATGCCACAGTTTAATTTCCCAGTAATAGGCCCAGCCTAATTGCCCAGTAATTTGCCACCGTCAAATTGCCCAGTAATATTCCCAGCCTAATTGCCCAGTAATCTGCCACAGTCTAATTGCCCAGTAATATGCCCAGCCTAATTGCCCAGTATTATGCCAGTTTAATTGCCCAGTAATATTCCCAGCCTAATTGCCCAGTCATATGCCACAGTTTAATTGCCTAGTAATATGCCCAGCCTGATCACCCAGTAATATGCCACAGTTTATTTGCCCAGTAATATGCCCAGCCTGATCACCCAGTAATATGCCAAAGTTAAATTGCCCAGTATTATGCCCAGCCTGACACCCCAGTAATATGCCACAGTTTAATTGCCCAGTAATATGCCAGTTTAATTGCCCAGTAATATGCCCAGCATAATTGCCCAGCAATATGCCAAAGTTTAATTGACCAGTTATATGCCCAGCATAATTGCCCAGTAATATGCCACAGTTTAATTGCCCAGTAATATGCCACAGTTTAATTGGCCAGTAATATGCCCAGCCTGATCACCCAGTAATATGCCACAGTTTAATTGCCCAGTAATATGCCCAGCCTGATCACCCAGTAATATGCCACAGTTATACTGCCCAGTAATATACCCAGCCTGACACCCCAGTAATATGCCACAGTTTAATTGCCCCGTAATATGCCAGTTTAATTGCCCAGTAATATGCCCAGCATAATTGCCCCGTAATATGCCACAGTTTAATTGCCCAGTAATATGCCCAGCCTGATCCCCCAGTAATATGCCACAGTTTAATTGCCCAGTAATATTCCCAGCCTAATTGCCCAGTAATCTGCCACAGTCTAATTGCCCAGTAATATGCCCAGCCTGATCCCCCAGTAATATGCCACAGTTTAATTGCCCGGTAATAAGCCCAGCATAATTTCCCAGTAATGTGCTACAGTTTAATTGCCCAGTAATATGCCCAGCCTGATCACCCAGTAATATGCTACAGTTTAAATGCCCAGTAATATGCCACAGTTTAATTGGCCAGTAATATGCCACAGTTTAAATGCACAGTAACATGCCACAGTGTAATTGCCCAGTAGTATGCCCAGCCTGATCCCCCAGTAATATGCCACAGTTTAATTGACCAGTAATATGCCCAGCATAATTGCCCAGTAATATGCCACAGTTTAATTGCCCAGTAATATGCCACAGTTTAATTGGCCAGTAATATGCCCAGCCTGATCACCCAGTAATCTGCTACAGTTTAAATGCCCAGTAATATGCCACAGTTTAATTGCCCAGTAATATGCCACAGTTTAAATGCACAGTAACATGCCACAGTTTAATTGCCCAGTAATATGCCCAGCCTGATCCCCCAGTAATATGCCACAGTTTAATTGACCAGTAATATGCCCAGCATAATTGCCCAGTAATATGCCACAGTTTAATTGCCCAGTAATATGCCACAGTTTAATTGGCCAGTAATATGCCCAGCCTGATCACCCAGTAATATACCCAGCCTAATTGCCCAGTATTATGCCAGTTTAATTGCCCAGTAATATTCCCAGCCTAATTGCCCAGTCATATGCCACAGTTTAATTGCCCAGTAATATGCCCAGCCTGATCACCCAGTAATATGCCACAGTTTAATTGCCCAGTAATATGCCCAGCCTGATCACCCAGTAATATGCCATAGTTATATTGCCCAGTAATATGCCCAGCCTGACACCCCAGTAATATGCCACAGTTTAATTGACCAGTTATATGCCCAGCATAATTGCCCAGTAATATGCCACAGTTTAATTGCCCAGTAATATGCCACAGTTTAATTGGCCAGTAATATGCCCAGCCTGATCACCCAGTAATATTCCACAGTTTAATTGCCCAGTAATATGCCCAGCCTGATCACCCAGTAATATGCCACAGTTATACTGCCCAGTATTATACCCAGCCTGACACCCCAGTAATATGCCACAGTTTAATTGCCCCGTAATATGCCAGTTTAATTGCCCAGTAATATGCCCAGCATAATTGCCCCGTAATATGCCACAGTTTAATTGCCCAGTAATATGCCCAGCCTGATCACCCAGTAATATGCCACAGTTTAATTGCCCAGTAATATGCCCAGCCTGATCACCCAGTAATATGCCACAGTTATATTGCCCAGTAATATGCCCAGCCTGACACCCCAGTAATATGCCACAGTTTAATTGACCAGTTATATGCCCAGCATAATTGCCCAGTAATATGCCACAGTTTAATTGCCCAGTAATATGCCACAGTTTAATTGGCCAGTAATATGCCCAGCCTGATCACCCAGTAATATGCCACAGTTTAATTGCCCAGTAACATGCCCAGCCTGATCACCCAGTAATATGCCACAGTTATACTGCCCAGTATTATACCCAGCCTGACACCCCAGTAATATGCCACAGTTTAATTGCCCCGTAATATGCCAGTTTAATTGCCCAGTAATATGCCCAGCATAATTGCCCCGTAATATGCCACAGTTTAATTGCCCAGTAATATGCCCAGCCTGATCCCCCAGTAATATGCCACAGTTTAATTGCCCAGTAATATTCCCAGCCTAATTGCCCAGTAATCTGCCACAGTCTAATTGTCCGGTAATATGCCCAGCCTAATTGCCCAGTATTATGCCAGTTTAATTTCCAAGTAATATTCCCAGCCTAATTGCCCAGTCATATGCCACAGTTTAATTGCCCAGTAATATGCCCAGCCTGATCACCCAGTAATATGCCACAGTTTAATTGCCCAGTAATATGCCCAGCCTGATCACTCAGTAATATGCCACAGTTATATTGCCCAGTAATATGCCCAGCCTGACACCCCAGTAATATGCCACAGTTTAATTGACCAGTTATATGCCCAGCATAATTGCCCAGTAATATGCCACAGTTTAATTGCCCAGTAATATGCCACAGTTTAATTGGCCAGTAATATGCCCAGCCTGATCACCCAGTAATATGCCACAGTTTAATTGCCCAGTAATATGCCCAGCCTGATCACCCAGTAATATGCCACAGTTATATTGCCCAGTAATATACCCAGCCTGACACCCCAGTAATATGCCACAGTTTAATTGCCCCGTAATATGCCCAGCCTGATCCCCCAGTAATATGCCACAGTTTAATTGCCCAGTAATATGCCCAGCATAATTTCCCAGTAATGTGCTACAGTTTAATTGCCCAGTAATATGCCCAGCCTGATCACCCAGTAATATGCTACAGTTTAATTGCCCAGTAATATGCCCAGCCTGATCACCCAGTAATATGCTACAGTTTAAATGCCCAGTAATATGCCACAGTTTAATTGCCCAGTAGTAGGCCACAGTTTAAATGCACAGTAACATGCCACAGTGTAATTGCCCAGTAGTATGCCCAGCCTGATCCCCCAGTAATATGCCACAGTTTAATTGACCAGTAATATGCCCAGCATAATTGCCCCGTAATATGCCACAGTTTAATTGCCAAGTAATATGCCCAGCCTGATCCCCCAGTAATATGCCACAGTTTAATTGCCCAGTAATATGCCCAGCATAATTTCCCAGTAATGTGCTACAGTTTAATTGCCCAGTAATATGCCCAGCCTGATCACCCAGTAATATGCTACAGTTTAATTGCCCAGTAATATGCCCAGCCTGATCACCCAGTAATCTGCTACAGTTTAAATGCCCAGTAATATGCCACAGTTTAATTGCCCAGTAATATGCCACAGTTTAAATGCACAGTAACATGCCACAGTGTAATTGCCCAGTAGTATGCCCAGCCTGATCCCCCAGTAATATGCCACAGTTTAATTGACCAGTAATATGCCCAGCTTAATTGCCCAGTAATATGCCACAGTTTAATTGCCCAGTAATATGCCACAGTTTAGCCAGTAATATTCCCAGCCTGATCACCCAGTAATATGCCCAGCCTAATTGCCCAGTAATATGCCACAGTTTCATTGCCCAGTAATATGCCACAGTTTAAATGCCCAGCATAATTTCCCAGTAATATGCCACAGTTTAATTGCACAGTAATATGCCACAGTGTAATTTCCCAGTAATATGCCCAGCCTAATTGCACAGTAATATGCCCCAGCATAATTGCCCATTAATATGCCACAGTTTATATGCCCAGTAATATGCTACAGTTTAATTGCCTAGTAATATGCCACAGTCGAAATGCCCAGCATAATTACCCAGTAATATGCCACAGTTTCATTGCCCAGTAATATGCCACAGTTTAAATACCCAGTAATATGCCACAGTTTAAATGCCCAGTAATATGCCACAGTTTAAATGCCCAGTAAAATGCCACAGTTTAATTGCCCAGAAATATATGCCACAGCTTAAATGCCCAGTAATATGCCACAGTTCAATTGCCCAGTAATATGCCACCACCCTCCTCCCCCCTTCCTCCCTGCCCCAGTACTCACCTGCTCCATGTCTCCTCTGTGCACCGGCAGAAGGTTTGTTTGTTTTGATTAAAGTTTTTTTTTTTTTAAAAACCTCACCCGCCCAGTCATATGCCACAGTTTCATTGCCCAGCCTGACACCTCAGTAATATGCCACAGTTTAATTGCCCAGTAATATGCCAGTTTAATTGTCCAGTAATATGCCCAGAATAATTGCCCAGTAATATGCCACAGTTTAATTGCCCAGTAATATGCCCAGCCTGATCCCCCAGTAATATGCCACAGTTTAATTGCCCAGTAATAAGCCCAGCATAATTTCCCAGTAATGTGCTACAGTTTAATTGCCCAGTAATATGCCCAGCCTGATCACCCAGTAATATGCTACAGTTTAAATGCCCAGTAATATGCCACAGTTTAATTGGCCAGTAATATGCCACAGTTTAAATGCACAGTAACATGCCACAGTGTAATTGCCCAGTAGTATGCCCAGCCTGATCCCCCAGTAATATGCCACAGTTTAATTAACCAGTAATATGCCCAGCATAATTGCCCAGTAATATGCCACAGTTTAATTGCCCAGTAATATGCCACAGTTTAATTGGCCAGTAATATGCCCAGCCTGATCACCCAGTAATATGCCCAGCCTAATTGCCCAGTAATATGCCACAGTTTCATTGCCCAGTAATATGCCACAGTTTAAATGCCCAGTAATATGCCACAGTTTAATTGCACAGTAATGTGCCACAGTGTAATTTCCCAGTAATATGCCCAGCCTGATCCCCCAGTAATATTCCACAGTTTAATTGCCCAGTAATATGCCCAGCATATTTGCCCAGCAATATGCCACAGTTTAATTTCCCAGTAATATGCCACAGTTAAATTGCCCAGTAATATGCCCAGCCTAATTGCCCAGTAATATGCCCAGCCTAATTGCCCAGTAATATTCCCCAGCATAATTGCCCAGTAATATGCCACAGTTTATATGCCCAGTAATATGTTACAGTTTAATTGCCCAGTAATATGCCACAGTCTAAATGCCCAGCATAATTACCCAGTAATATGCCACAGTTTAAATGCCCAGTAATATGCCACAATTTAAATGCCCATTAATATACCACCGTTTAAATTCCCAGCATAATTGCCCAGTAATATGCCACAGTTTAAATGCCCAGCATAATTGCCCAGTAATATGCCACAGTTTAAATACCCAGTAATATGCCACAGTTTAAATGCCCAGTAATATGCCACAGTTTAAATGCCCAGTAAAATGCCACAGTTTAATTGCCCAGAAATATGCCACAGCTTAAATGCCCAGTAATATGCCACAGTTTAATTGCCCAGTAATATGCCACCACCCTCCTCCCCCCTTCCTCCCTGCCCCAGTACTCACCTGCTCCATGTCTCCTCTGTGCACCGGCAGAAGGTTTGTTTGTTTGTTTGTTTTGATTAAAGTTTTTTTGAAAAAAAAACCTCACCCGCCCAGTCATATGCCACAGTTTAATTGCCCATTAATATGCCCAGCCTGATCACCCAGTAATATGCCACAGTTTAATTGCCCAGTAATATGCCCAGCCTGATCACCCAGTAATATGCCACAGTTATATTGCCCAGTAATATGCCCAGCCTGACACCCCAGTAATATGCCACAGTTTAATTGCCCAGTAATATGCCAGTTTAATTGCCCAGTAATATGCCCAGCATAATTGCCTAGTAATATGCCACAGTTTAATTGCCCAGTAATATGCCCAGCCTGATCCCCCAGTAATATACCACAGTTTAATTGCCCAGTAATATGCCCAGCATAATTTCCCAGTAATGTGCTACAGTTTAATTGCCCAGTAATATGCCCAGCCTGATCACCCAGTAATATGCTACAGTTTAAATGCCCAGTAATATGCCACAGTTTAATTGCCCAGTAATATGCCACAGTTTAATTGCCTGATCCCCCAGTAATATTCCACAGTTTAATTGCCCAGTAATATGCCCAGCATATTTGCCCAGCAATATGCCACAGTTTAATTTCCCAGTAATATGCCACAGTTAAATTGCCCAGTAATATGCCCAGCCTAATTGCACAGTAATATGCCCAGCCTAATTGCACAGTAATATGCCCCAGCATAATTGCCCAGTAATATGCCACAGTTTATATGCCCAGTAATATGCTACAGTTTAATTGCCCAGTAATATGCCACAGTCTAAATGCCCAGCATAATTACCCAGTAATATGCCACAGTTTAAATGCCCAGTAATATGCCACAATTTAAATGCCCATTAATATGCCACAGTTTAAATGCCCAGCATAATTGCCCAGTAATATGCCACAGTTTAAATACCCAGTAATATGCCACAGTTTAAATACCCAGTAATATTCCACAGTTTAAATGCCCAGAAATATGCCACAGCTTAAATGCCCAGTATTATGCCACAGTTTAATTGCCCAGTAATATGCCACCACCCTCCTCCCCCCTTCCTCCCTTCCCCAGTACTCACCTGCTCCATGTCTCCTCTGTGCACCGGCAGAAGGTTTTGTTTGTTTTGATTAAAATTTTTTGGAAAAAAAAAACTCACCCGCGCAATTCAGTCTGTGAGCTGGGCTCATATCAGCCTGTTACTAGCTCAGCTCACACACTGAACTGCTCGGGTCACGTGAAGTCGCGCTATGACGTCATGTGATCCGCGATCTAGCTAAAACAGCGCAAATTGCCGATATTGTCCCAGGGATGAGACTGTCACACTGTCCTGGCAAATCCGGGACAGTTGGCAACTATGCATGTGTAGGATTTGCCACCAGCTGTAAAGTGAGCCCTAATCTAAGATTTTTGAGGCTGTTGCATCATGGGAACATTTCACAAAATATCTCCAGGCAATAAACACATAACATTATTTTTTCCTTTTACTTAAATATATTGAAACAAACACAAAAAACATCTTGCATCTATTCTACACATATTTTTTACGTGTGTATTTGTGCCCCCTTCCCCACTTTTTTTTGTATAAGACCTGGCTGGTAGGAGGGGATCAGGCTCGGGGATGGGACACTTCATCGCGGCTGCTTCCGCGCAGCCGCTTCACTGCCGACTCTGCAGCACAAGACAGCTCGTCGCTGGAGATTTCATCGTGGGACATTTCATCGATAAAGGTAAGTATTTTAACTATTTTAGTTTAATTTAGTAAGGGTGGTTACAATTAGGGTTTAGGGGGTTTAGAATTAGGGTTTAGGGGGTTAATTTTAGTATTAGGGTTTGGGGTTAATTTTAGTATTAGGGTTTAAGGGGTTAATTTTAGTATTAGGGTTCGGGGGTTAGTATTAGGGTTTAGACGGTTAGTATTAGGGTTTAGACGGTTAGTATTAGGGGTCGGGGGTTAGTATTAGGGTTTAGGGGGTTAGTATTAGGGTCGGGGGTGAGTATTAGGGTTTAGGGGGTTAGTATTAGAGTTTAAGGGGTTAGTATTAGGGTTCGGGTGTTAATATTAGGGTTTAGGGGGTTAGTATTAGGGTTCGGGGGTTAGTATTAGGGTTTAGAGGGTTAATTTTAGTATTAGGGTTCGGGGGTTAGTATAAGGGTTTAGGGGGTTAGTATTAGAGGTCGGGGGTTAGTATTAGGGTTTAGGGGGATAGTATTAGGGGTCGGGGGTTAGTACTAGGGTTCGGGGGTTAGTATTAGGGTTCGGGGGTTAATTTTAGTATTGGGGTTAATTTTAGTATTGGGGTCTGGGAATCATTTATTAGGGGGGTTATTTTCTTTTTACTTTTACATTTGTAAGTGCTGACAGTTGAGCGCTGATCTGTCAGCTCTTACATAGCCGCGGCCGCGATTAAACCTCAGCGTTATTCTTCATTGCTGACAGTTCAGCGTTCCAACTGCCGCGCTGAACTGTCAGCGATGAAGATGCGGCGAAGAAGTGTCCTAGACCCATCAGGCTCACCTGTGGCTGTTAGAGAGCACTATTTACCAGGAAGACAAACAGTGTTTTGGGCCTAGTGTGCATCTGAATTGCAAATGAGAGGCTGTCAATCTGTTTAGAGAGTTTGTTCTGAAGAACTTTGTGATCTGTGATTTGATGAAATCTGTAATAAAAAGGTCTTGTGCATTTGGAAAACTCATTGAGATTGCTTTGTATTACACTGAAAGACTGTGTGGTGCCAAAACTCCCAGATACACCTACACCAGCATAGTTGCCAACATCGCCCATGTTTCCATGGACACACATTTGTTCCACATGCTGCAGAAACACCATGCAAAGTACAGCTTGGCAGTATGTACAGACGCACAGACAAAATCCAATTAATTAATTATGGTAGGTCCTTTGAGATCTCCACCCTGACTAATTAATTAGATTCTGTCTGTGCGTATGTCCATCCTACATACTCCCAGGCTACAACTTTGCATGGTGTTTCTGCAGCATGTGGAACAAATATGTGTCCCTGGAAACATGGCTGATGTTGGCAACTATGCACCAGGCAGTGGCGAAACTAACGTTGTCGCAGGGGTCGCAGCTGCGACAGGGCCCGTCACTCTAGGGGCCCGGCCACCCTGCAACCCCTGCGAACGGGGTACCCACCTGCATTTTGGTGCTGCCTCGCTGCATTGAAGGGGCATATCGGGTGGCCCATACTCTTTGGGCCACCTGGTGGCCATGGTTGTCCCGAGGCCCGGTCAGCGTTGTGGCGCTTTAAGAGCCGACCGGGCCCCAGTGATGTTGTCAGTGCTGGGAGGAAGCTGTCACTTCCTCTTCCTCTCAGCTAAAAGAACGCCACATGAGTAGAGACTGTAGGAGGGAGTCAGAGTGGGAGATCTGACTCCTATCATCATGAGGCAGCCACTGGACCCCAGGGAAGTCATCCTCCTGCACCTAAAAGGTAGGAAACAGGAGGGTGACTAATTTTTTTTTTAAAGTTTGTGTGTAAGAGAATGTGTGTATGTCTGTGTGTGGGTCTGTATGTGTATTTCTTTGTCGGCATGGGTATCTGTATGTGTATCTGAATGTTTGTCATTAAGTGTGTCTGTGTATTTGCATGCATGTCTATAGTTGTATGTGTTGTGTGTGTCTGCATGTGTATCTGTGTGTGTATCTGTGTGTCTGTATGTGTATCTGCGTGCCTGCATGTGTATCTGCGTGTCTGCATGTGTGTCTGTACGTGTATCTGTGTATCTGTATCTGCGTGCCTACATGTGTATCTGGTGTCTGTATGTGTGTCTGTACGTGTATCTGTGTGTCTGTACGTGTATCTGTGTATCTGTTTGTCTACATGTGTATCTGTTTGCTTGCATGTGTCGGTGTGTGCCCCTATGTACCTGAATGTGTGGCACTGTTTATATCTGTATGAGTGTCTGTCTGTATGTGTGCATGTGTATCCGCATGTGTGTCAGTGTTTGTGTCTGTAGAAGTGTCATTCTGTTTTACTGAATCTGTGTCTGTGTATTAGCATGTGTGTCGGTGTATGTGTATGTGTTATACAAATGGAGGGGCGGGGGAAGATGCATGGGGGGCCCCAGGTATATCCTGTGGTTTCTAGTTAAGCCTCTGGCACCAGGTATACCTATATAAATAAAGTCCGTAAGGAATGCACTCACCTAAACTAGCATTTATTATAAAGGAGTGCTGCTGGAAAATTGTTCCAAATAGTTAGCAAAGCCCAAAGAGATACACACAAACCCAATGTCTTGTTCCTTGGTAAGCAATACAATTTAAGAGATTAAGCACCATATAAGAAAAATTATGTAGTGTTCAGAGCCAGCAGCCAAAAATCTTGGAGCACTTTGACATAGTGGTGGGCTACGCATAATATGGAAAACTACCCAAAAAGAGTCCTGTGCAGAAATGTAAAAATTAAATGGATACTTATCCTAACAGACTGGAATATTTTTTAATTATGCCTCTCTGTGTATGTACACAGGAATCCGTCACTATGACAACTCAAAACGTCCGCGATTGGAGGAGAAAGGTGGGAGGTCTCGACATGCTCCCAGAGACTTTAACATGGAAATCAGAAAAAGCGCGACCAGCGTGTGATGTCATAGAACGCGACACCCGGAAGTCAAACAAGCAGGAATTTTAAACTATTTAAAGGAGAATCAGAAAGACAGGGATACACTTGAAAAAGCCTGAACTGAAAGGCTTAACTCGTTGTTTGTGGGAGGTGAGCACCTTATAAGAACACTGTTCAAGAACACTGAAACATATATTTCCTTCCTTCCCTGTTTTATTGGTTTCACATCTATACTGGAGATCTCCTCGAAACATCATTTAATTCCAGACCCCACGAGGGGCTCCCAGATGCCTATTATACTGAGCAGAGTACTTTAGTACTCCAGTGTAATCTAGTGTGTAGTGTTTGGAAGCGCACTGATTCAAGTTTTTTATTGAATGTTATGGGAATATAGTCCCACCATCCACACTTTAGCTCCCAATATATTCAGCTCCAAGATGTGGGTGTAACTCTTCAGATGGTCACATAAACAGGTCTAGCGATTGTAGATAATGCAAGACGACAAATCACATCATCCTCATACAGACAATCAAACAGATAAAGATTTATTGGCCCCCTACTGCTTAAGCTTACATTAAAAAAAAAAAAAAAAACTATTCAAAATGTTGATGGCCACTTGAGTGGCTATGAGTGGCTGTACTCCATCGATAACTGATTCTTCTGGATTTTCTATATATATATATATATATATATATATATATATATATATATATATATATATATACACAAATGCAAACAAAAAAACAAGACAAGGCACACCAGCATACCAGTTTAACAGTCTTGACAGAAACACCATCCATGCAGTAAATTATAAGAAGGGAAATGCATGAATTATTAATGAGTGTATTCATTCAAAAGTGTCTGAAAACTTCTGCCTTTTAAGAGGCACCCAAAGCAAATGCTGTGCAGGTGTTAACACCCCCTCTACTGGACATGAAGTGTTAAAACATCTTTCCTGTGTTGTTGCTTTATATGCTTGGTTGGGAAATAGTTATTAGACATGTGCATTCATTTTCGGACGAATGCATTTTCGGACGGAAATAGCATTTTCGGACGGAAATAGCATTTTCGGACGGAAATAGCATTTTCGTCCATTCGTCCGAAAAACGAAAATGTTAACTAACAAAATCCGAATGAACGAATGGTTAATAAACGAAAATCATTTGTTCATTCGTCCATTCGTGCTATTGGCTATTCTAAACCGAAATAGAGTCGGTTTATAGAATACCAATAGCATTACATTACATTCCATAAACCGACATGAATGACTTTCGGTTTATGGAATGCATGTAATGCTATTGGCTTTCTATAAACCGAAATTGAGTTCCCATTCATACGAATAGGTCAATCGGTTTATAGAAAGCCAATAGCATTGCATGTATTCTATAAGCCGAAAGTCTTTAAACCGAACGACGTTCAGTTTATAGAATACACATGTAATGCTATTGCTGTTCTATAAGCCGAAAGTCTATAAACCGAACGTCGTTCGGTTTATAGACTTTCGGCTTATAGAACAGCAATAGCATTACATGTATTCTATAAACCGAACGTTGCTCGTTTTAAAGACTTTCGGCTTATAGAATACTATTGGCTTTCTATAAACCGAACTAGAGTACCTCCCCATTCATAAGAATTTCTTATTTAATGGGGACTCTAGTTCGGTTTATAGAAAGCCAATAGTATTCTATAAGCCGAAAGTCTATAAACCGAACGACGTTCGGATTATAGAATACATGTAATGCTATTGCTGTTCTATAAGCCGAAAGTCTATAAACCGAACGACGTTCGGTTTATAGACTTTCGGTTTATGGAATGTATAATGTAATGCTATTTACAATGGCATTACTATAAACCGAAATAGAGTCGGTTTATAGAATGCCATTGTCAATAGCATTACATTCCATAAACCGAAATTCGTTAATTATGTCGGTTTCTGTAATGTATGTGTATTGGCTATTTTGCTATTGGTATTCCATAAACCGACTCTATTTCGGTTTATAGAATGCATTGCCAATAGCATGAAATGATTTGAATTTAGTATTAAAAAATACATTGAAAAAAGTGGAGAGGTTTAACCCCTTTGTGACGCATGGTGCTTGCGCCCCAAATCACGTAAGCACCAAAACGTCACGATTTGTTCCTGGCCACTGATCACAAGGTGATGAATAGCCAGGAACACTATGGCAGAGACCCAATCAGGGTCCATGCCCAAAAATTGCAAGCCCTTCGGACGTCATGTACGATTTAGAGAAATGTAGCTGGTGCTCGTTTTGAGCACCAGCTAAATTTTCCCTGTCAGACTGAGGCCACTTAAAGTGGCCTCATCTGACAGGTGGGATCCCGCTGCAAGTGCCTGCAGCATGATCCTCTGCTCCGAGCCGTGATATGAGCTATTTAACACAGGACGTACTATGCCGTCCTAACGACTTTAAGGGACTTAAAATCAGGACGGCATAGAACACCCAAATTGAGGTCAGACTATAAGACTGGGATCCAGGTCCCCAGCAGAGCTGCAGGGGACCTGGTTCCCCCTCTCTAACAGCAGGGGATGTCTGCGCGATGAGCGCAGATCTCCCCTGCTGCCTCCAGGCATGACCGCCGGGACTTCTATGATGAAGCTGGGTACTTCCGGCTTCCTCATAAAAGTCCTGGCGGTCATTCCGGGCGGCAGCAGGGGAGGTCTGCGCTCATCGCGCAGACATCCTGCGTTGCCCCGCTAGCCACCAGGGAGAATCGGGCAGCTGGGGGATGTCTGCACGAATTGTGCAGACATCCTCCATGCTTCCCGACACTTCTGTCTATTATGTATAGTGCATACATCCCCTGGCTGCCCCCAATAGCCACCAGGGAGCAAGAAACAGGTGAGGGGGGGACAGAATAACAAGGGAGGGGGGCAGAGTAACGAGGGGGGGGGGAGAGAAACAAGGGGAGGGAGGGGGGAAGAGACAGAAACAAGGGGAGGTGGCAGAGAGAAACAAGGGGAGGGAAGGGGGGAAGAGACAGACACAAGGGGAGTGAGGGGGGAGAAAAGGGGAGGGTGAGAGAGAGACAACACTAAGGGGGGGAGAGCGACAAATCTGGGGGCAAGGGAAAGAGAGAGGCAGCATTGTCACATAAAAGGAAATAAAAACAAGAAATGAATTTTTTTATATCATAATTTTTTATTAAAAAAGCTATTTACATGTGAATATATACTAGACATGTGCATTCGTTTTCGGACTAATGCATTTTCGTCCGAAAATAGCATTTTCGTCCATTCGCCCGAAAAACGAAGAACGAAAATGCTAAGCTAACGAAAGCCGAATGAACGAATGGTAAATAAACGAAAATCATTCGTTCATTCGTCCATTCGTAGTACTATTGCATTCTATAAGCCGAAATAAAATTATGAATGGAGACTTTGTCTCAGTATAGTTAAAAGCCGACAGCCTATAAACCGAACGTTCGGTTTATAGGCTGTCGGCTACTCTGTCTCCGTATAGTTAAATGCCCACAGACTATAAACCGAACGTTCGGTTTATAGGCTGTGGGCTTTTAACTATACGGAGACAAAGTCTCCATTCATATGAATGGAGACTCTGTCTCCGTATAGTTAAATGCCCACAGCCTATAAACCGAACGTTCGGTTTATAGACTTTCGGCTTCTGTAATACATGTAATCCTATGGCTATTCTATAAACCGAACGTTCGGTTTATAGAATAGCATTAGGATTACATGTATTCCATAAACCGAAAGTCTATAAACCGAGTGTTCGGTTTATAGACTTTCGGCTTATAGAACACATGTAGTACTATTGCCTTTCTATGAACCGAACGAGAGCCCCATTCATAAGAATTTCTTATGAATGGGGCTCTCGTTCGGTTTATAGAAAGCCAATAGTATTACATTGTATTCTATAAAACGAACGAATTAAAATTAACGAAACGAAAATAATGAACGAATTTCGTCTGAAACGAATGTAGTAATGAACTAAATTCGTTTTAGACGAAATAAATAACATTTTCGTCTGAATGGACGAAAACTAAACGAAAATTTTAGTTTTGCACATGTCTAATAGTTATTTTGTATTCATTTGCTTGTTGCAAATATATATATATATATATATATATTATACCATTACCTTTTCACTGTTTGCTTAAAGCCTATCATAAACCTTTATCTCTATGATGTAGAATTTTTCATTTTTGAGTATTCTAACTTCCTCCTTTATATCTTGGTTGTACTTTTCCAATTTATCAGAGTTTGCCATGACCTGTTGTTTTAGTGCTGAGAAATTCTCTTTAAATTCGATCTTGATTGTATCCAGCCATTCATCTAACGCCTGTGTTAATATCTCTTGTGTCACCATTGCTGGAGAAGCTCAAGGTTCAGACCTGTATGTTTCACTCTCAGACCTGAGGAGTCATCTGGAGACATCTGTGGCAACCGCTTCAACTTCCTGGAATTGGCATTTGACTTTGAAAAAATTAAAATGTATTTATTGATTTCAAGATTTTATCATTTTCTTTCTCCCTTTTAGGTGCCATATTTTTGATGTAAGGTGAAGATTATGCAGGCTCTGTTTGGTGCTTAAGAGGTCATCGATTAAGGCGTTGAATTACACAGGCTCAAATTGGTACCTATTGCACAGCCTATGTAAATTAGAATTTAAACCAATATAGTAGGGAACTGCAATCTGCTTTTCAATTTCAAGTTTATCAGCGGTTCTGGTTTCCCAGATCACTGCTTTCCTGCTTATGTATGCAAACTGTTGTCCCCCTCTGCTGTGCCACAAACCACTATAGAGGTTAGGAAGGATGTCACAGAGGGACTAAAATATATAGTGCAATGAAGTTTTAAACCCCCTCTGTGTTGAATAATATATATGTGAAGCGTACTCACAAACATCCACAATAACAAGCCTTAAGACTGATGAGGTTCCAAGAAAAAGATCTGTTTATTCTATAAAGGTGGGATAAAACACACAACATACATAGAGCAGTAAAATCACTTAAAAAGCTGGTCTGCGCATGAAAATACACTTACAGACTCCACAGGTAAAAAGGTCCAACAACAGTCCACAGTAGGGTTAGTTGACAGAGTTCCAATCTGGCATGTGATAGTAGCCCAAACTCAACACATTTCTCTGGAGTATCCTGAAGTCCTGGCTTCCTCAGGAGTTGCAGCAGTGAATGGTCACAAATAATCCATCCGTTTATATGCAAGGTGGATCACACTGACGAAAAACTTGAAACTAAGGTATTGTGTTTTACAGTACGTTCCACTGTGAGTTCCATCATCGGATCATGCGTTCCAAGTAATCTTGGTACAGTATAACGGAGTCCCAAAGTGAAGTATAGATGCTCCGCATGCAAAATACATAAAGATAAGAAATATATATGTTTATTAATAATAAAGAAAAAGGATGGAAAAGTGACTTAAGAACAAAATTTAAAAAACATTTCATTATATAAATACATTTAATTGTATAAAAAAATATAATATAATATAAAAACAGGGCTCTCCATTGCACTTGGGTAAAAAAGGGGAAGAATAAATTCCCCCCCCCCCAAAAAAAAAAAAAAAAAAAAAAAAAAATATATATATATATATATATAGCAGGTCATTTTCAATTTTCAATAGGACAAGTCTCTAATATTCCTTTAATAATCCACTTTCTAAAAATGTTGTCCATATCTTTGACGGTTTTACCAAAAATGATATTTAAAAAAGTGTATGTCAGAGAATACTACATATACAGAGAAAATATTTTACCATTTATAGTGCATAAGAGGTCTCCGTGGGAATAAGAGGCCAACAGACAAAAATATGTATTTAGTATGTAGCATACATAGAAAGGTCCTATATATGAATATATATATTGAGAGAGACCATTCAAATATCATAGAAGGACATTAAAGTTTGTATTTCATATATCCATTTAGTTTCCCTTTGTGACAATCTCTGTGTGAGATTGCCGACCCCTCCTAATGGGACTTATTTTCTATAGCTACGAGTAAAAGTTTGTGCAGAGAGAAGAAAGGGCATTTGTTACAGTGTTTAGGCACAGTGTATTTAGTTTTTTCATCACCAATACCTCCCATATGTCCCAGAATCCTTTCTTTTAGGGGTCTAATTGTTCTACCAATATACTGGATCCTGCAAGGGCACTGAATGAGATAAACAACATTACTGGTATTACAGTTTTTTTTTTTTTAAATTTACTTATTTTTAAATATAAAAAGTGCAGACATATAAACATAAATATACATAGGTATACAAAACATAAAGACATTAGATATTGTAAAGTTAGAACGTTTAAAAAAATGTTGCTTTAGTAAGTATTATATATGTTATAGTGATAATTACAGTATTTGCTCGATTATAAGACGACCCTGATTATAAGACGACCCCCCAAACTTTGTATATTCCTTTAGGAAAAAAACTCAAAGCCGGAATATAAGACTACCCTATAGGAAAAAAAAATTAAGTTGTATATATGTAAATTGCTTTTTAATATTTAATAAAAAAATGATATTATACAAATGCATTTCTTGTTTTTATTTCCTTTTGTGCCAATGCGGCCTCTCTCCCCCTCCCCCAGCTGTCTCCCCCCCCCCAAACTTCTCTCTCTATCCCCCCTCCCCTTTTCTCTCTTCCCCCTCCCTCCTCTTGTCTGTCTGTGTCTCCCCCACTCCTCCCCCTTGCCACAGCCATTATGCCCATTAATGTCTACCCCCCTCCCCTTGTCTGTGTCCCCCCCCCTTGCCACAGCCATTATGCGCATTAATGTCTCCCCCCCCCTCCCCTTGTCTCCTCCCCTCCCCCCCTCACCTGGTTTCTTTCCCTGGTGGCATTTACTCTGAAAAAAACCTTATTCTTATATTCGAGCAAATACGGTATAACAAATTTGTCAAAAGGTCTATGTCGGTTATATTCCGGATATTAGTTTTGTCTTAGACCTTAGTGGAGATGAGAGCCGCTCTCCCTCTAGAATTATAAACTACTATCAACAATATTAAAAAGAAGATGTTAATAACCATGTGATTATTAATTTATGCCACTATTCTATGACCTATCATTGTTCCTTATAATTTCAGAGCCGTCAACTTCACCATATTGGTGACTAATAGTTTAAATTCAATCTATACTACTGTACTGAGAAATATTTCATTATGTCTTGTAACTTCGAAACCCTCAACTTCACAATATCACACATTCAAACAAACGCATACAAAACATCATTCAAAACTTCACTCTTCTTGGTGTGGGACTTAATTGGGGGAATGAAAAGTAGGGAGGGGTAAGGGGGAGGGAAGAAAAAGGGGTCCAATCTGTCTATTTGTCTGGTTAGCCAAGGGGAACACGACTAAAGTGTACCAATATATAGAGAAAAGTAAATTTCCAAGTTTGTCCATGGTAACCAGATTTTTGTGTGTAAGTCTCGTTGTCCCGAACGGATGTAAAAACCTAATTTCATAGATTTTTGATATTCTATTTGAGCTATAATTGTTGGCCAACTTGGTGTTATAGAGTTTCTCCAGTTTCTATCAATACATATCTTAGCTGCCATCAGGATGTGTATGGTAAGTTTTTTTTTTAATTGAATCAAGGTTATCCAGAGCTATATTAAACAGAAAATTGACAGGAGAAATTTCACCAAACATGGGGAAAAGTCAGGCAAGTATTGTTTTAAGTTTAAACTTCAGGGTCTGCAGACCACTACATTCCACACGTGGTACATGGTACCAGGCCGATCCATGCACCGCCAACACGTATTTGAATTTACCGAGGCTATTTTATGTAATCGGACTGGCGCCATGTTCCAGCGATACATAATCTTAAAATGAGTCTCTACCAGGGAGACACTATGAACCGTTCTCTGGACCAATTTAAATGCCAGGTTCCAATCTTCCACTGAGATTATTGTCTCAATATCTTCTTCCCATTTCGATCACCACATTGGTTTAGTACTATGATCTTGATGTTTAAGTAATCTATTTATCCTTGTAATTTGTTTATTTTTTGTTAAGTTTAATATATAGTCAACTATGTTATGATCTAGAGGCAGCATTATTTTTTTTGATGGAAAATGTTTAATTCTTAAAAATGGATATAAATACCATGAAGGTAAATTGAATTTTTGTTGGAGGGAGGTGAATGAGACTAATTCTTCTCCCTCATAAAGATCGTCCAATGTCAAGATATCCCTTTGTGTCCATCCCAATATATCAATATCGGGGATCAAATATGAAATAACCCCAAGAGGAGCACAAAGGGATAGGCACCTAGAGATCTTAATTCTTTTTTTAAATTAGGTTAGTTGTTTGGTGCTTAAGAGGTCATCGATTAAGCACCAAAGCATTGTTTTAGATAGACTAGGCTGTAGTGGGAACAGGTCGAGTCTCTCCAATTTGTACCAATCAACTTTTGTTACCCTAGCAGTGGCCCACTCCATTGCGTGCGAGATCATACAGGTCTCATGAAGCTTTCCAATATTGGGAAAGGCTACGCCACCCGATCTACAATCATGCCGCAGTACCTGATTCAAAATTCAGTTTTTTTTATTCTGCCAAATATAATTTGACATAACTACCTGAAATTGATTTAATATATCAGGGTGGATTCTTCTTGGAATAGTTCTTAATATATAGAGTAATTTAGTTATTATGTATGCATTAACAGGGTTAAGTCTGCCAAACCAGAAAATCTAAAGTCCCATTCACCTGAATAATTTGTTCTTAAGAGCCATTGAGGTTAAATCCTAATTGAATTCCAAGATGTGTTATTTAGTATTTATTCCAGTCAAAATGATGGTGTAATTTAAGAGACTCCACCTGTTCCCTAGAGATATTAGTTAAAAATATTTGAGTTTTGTTCAAATTTATTTTATAATTTGAAAATTTTGAATAGATTGCTATTGTCTTCAAGACCGCAGGTATTGAAAGGTCTGAGTTTGACAGGGACAATAGGACATCATCTGCATATAAAGTTATTTTATAATCTGAATTGTTGATATTAATTCCGTGTATCTCTGGGTTGTCTCTTATTATTATAGCTAGAGTTTCTATGGAAAGTATACACAAGAGAGGGGCCAAAGGACACCCCTGCCTTGTTCCGTTGTTGATGGTAAATAGTTTTGACTGTAATAGAGGACCTGTTACTCTGGCCGTAGGATGTGAGTATAATATCATGGTGCTATCCTTAAAGTATCCAGTACCTCCAAAGGCCTCTAACACTGAATCAAGAAAATTCCAGCTGACCCTATCGAAGGCCTTCTCGGCATCAATTGCTAATAGGGCAGCTGGAATATGCTGTAGCTTTATTTTATTGATTATATTATGAAGTTTCCTAATATTGTCTGATGGTCTCCTATTATGAATAAATCCTGACTGGTCTGTATGAATGATAGTAGGTAAAATGAATGCAGATAAAGTGATAAGCGCTATATATAATGTGCAGACAAAGAACTTATGCAGCAAACACTAGTGCATTTTCCTCCAATTAGCACAAAATAGTGAATATCGTGTAATAAAGTGTTGTGCAGGATATAATAAAATAAATACTTATCAGAGATATATAGGCGATAATCCAGCCTTTTTTAGATGTATATAAAAGAAAAGAAAAAAATATATACAAAATTGTGCAGTATTGTGAATATAATACTTATATTTGCAATACTGCACAATTTTGTATATATTTTTTTCTTTTCTTTTATATACATCTAAAAAAGGCTGGATTATCACATATATATCTCTGATAAGTAGGTAAAATGAACTTGAGTCTCTCTGCCAATATCTCTGAGTAGATCTTAAGATCCACATTCATCAGAGATATTGCTATATCGGTATATATAGTAGTTCGCTATATGAACGGGGTCCTTCCCAGGTTTCAAAATAGGGAAAATTTAGGCATGTAGTAATTCTTTTGGAATTGAATGAGTAGCCGAAATATCTAAAAACAGTCTCAGTAAAAGAGGAGCTACAGTATGAGTGAGTTTCCGATAGAAGGGTGCTTAAAATCCATCGGGGCCAGGAGCCTTTGATGGTTTTAGATTTGTTATAGCTTCTGTTATTTCGAGTATTGTAGAAGGTTTATTTAGCTTTTCCAAATTTTCTTGTGATATTTTAGGAATATTGATTTTACTTAAAAATTACTTTATTTGTGGTTTTGTTAATTTGTTTCTAGGCAGATTATATAGCGAGGTGTAATACTCAGCGAATGCATTAGCTATCGATCGGGGAGATAGGTAGGTTTTATCGCCTACATTGATCTACTTTATTAGGTGTTTAGCAGTGTTGTATTGTAATTTTTTAGTTAAAATCTTCCCCGTTCTGTTACTATCATAATACCATTTTTGCTTTAGAAAAGTCAAGAACTTGATATTCTCTGATAATTTTTAAAAAATGTCTGTTCTAATATTAGATAACTCAACAACAATACTCGAATTTGGAAATTGTTGATTTGTAGACTCTAGTTTGGCGAGAATAATATACAGTTCCGACAGGCCCCTACCTGTCATTCTCTTCCTGTCTGAACCCAACTTCATCAAGAGACCTCTCATATAACATTTAAAGGTAGACCATAGGGTGGATTGGGAAATCCCATCTGTGACGAAGTGCCCTTCTCCACTTGGTCCTGGAGAGGCCTGCTTGCCAGCCTCCTCCCCTGTGACTATGACCCTGGGGTGTATGGCCCTTTAAGAAGCTGTATTGGGGCTTATGGACTTTTATGGGACTGGTGCTGGACCTTTAAGCAAATTTTTGGGGCATGGTGAAAATCGGAACAATGCCCCTTTAAGACGGTGTCCCCAGAGTCCCCATACTAGGAAAATGTGCTTACGGTGGGTCATAAAGGACTTCCAGCTAACTTTTGAACTACTGGGTGGAATTGTCTGATTTTTAGTTATGTTCATATTTAAAGTATGCTGATTCTGAAAATGTATGTTTTATGTGAATGTGAAAGTTATTAATATTGTGTAAAAACTGTATATTTTCTGCCTGTGATAATTAAGTTAGTCTATCGTGTGGAGATAATTGTATCACAGGCAGAGGGGGGATTTTGCTGTAATTGCTGGGAGTGTCTGAGTGTATTGTACGTATTGATTGGTTGTTCTTCAAAACCCTGTGGGTGGTCCTATGTGTGGAAAATGGGCATAAACGCAGAGTGTTTGATTAAAATCCAGAGATCTTCTTGACCCTCAACATGTAGTACTATCTCATGATTGGAGGGGACAGCCATAATCACACTGGGGATTGCTATGTTCTACATACTCCCTTGAGCTTTAATCACTTAGCTCTTTTAAGAGCTTGTTTCTCTCCTAGAGGAGAGGTCTTCACCACACGGTCCTGGAGGACAGAAGCTGATCCAGGGTGGATAGAAGACTGCGAGACTCCAGTTAAGCTACGGTGGTTGTGGAGTCTGCGGTGGTTGTGGTGTCCGGTGCGGAGCTTGTGGTCCTCGGTGCAAGCTAGGAAGCGTCCATCAACGGAAGGTACTCAGTCGGAGTACGGGGAGTTCCGTTACACCATCCTTGTTGTTTAGTTCAATAAACGTTCCTGCTTCCTTAATTAGATATTCTATATTTGATGTAGTATTCAACAGACTTTCGTTCAGCCGCCAGTTTGGTTTGATTTTATACTCTGGATTTATTTTAATCTCTAAGTATACTGGGGCATGATCGGACCAAGAGATGGGTCCTATTTGTGTTCTTATTATTTGTGTGTCGTATAGTGCGTGTTGGTATAAAATATTTTGGTAGATTGATTTTATTGATTCTTTCTTATTTGACTTCCCGTTCCTATCTAATTTAGGGTTTATTGAGGAATTAAAATCTCTGCCTTATATTAATTGTCCAATTTTCATTTTTTCTATTTTTTCCAATGTTGTTTTCAGAATTTTTAAAGGAGATTGGTTTGGTGCATATATGTTAGCTAATGTATTTGGTTGATCATTAAGATTGACAATTAGTATAATATATCTTCCGTTCGGGTCTATATTGGTGTGTATTAAATCGAGCTTGATATGGTCTGTAAAAATAATAGCTACTCCCCCTTTTTTTTTGTTCCGAGTTGTTAGCTGAAAATATTAGTGGTTATTTGGTGAATTTCCATAATTTTTTGGTGGGAGTGTCTAGTAGGTCTCCTGTAGCATCATAATATCTACATGGTTGTTTTTCATGGTATCATATAAATATCCTCTTTTTTGAGGAGAGTTTAACCCCTTAGCGTTTAGGGTACCTAATTTAAGGAACATCTAACTTCCCTGGTACCCCCTCCTCCCCCATCCACCCCCACACTCCCAGCCCCACCGAGCCCCCCACCACCAACATTCACTACCCAGCCATACCAAACATTCACAACAATAGGTGAAAAGTTAGACAACTCCAAGTTTGCCTAATATTCTGGTCCTGCCATAGGCGCAGGTATTAGAGCTTAGGGTGGTGAGCCATGGTCTCCTTGATATTTCCCCTTGACGGTAACTATCTATCATCAGGGGAATTGTATGGCTCTATTTAAGAATAGTGTGTATAGCAACATAACTCTTTACTTATTTTTTCTGCCATGCTTTATCTCACCATATCTCCCAGATTAAAAAGGGAGAATGGAAGAAAAGCCTCCCTACCCCTCATTCCCTCCTCTCTCTCATCCCTTCTCTCACTCCCCCTCCCGATTTAACTTTACCTTATAATATAATTCTATCCCTTTGGATATCCACCAAATTTCTTTCCCATTACTCCCTATCTAGTCCCTGTTAATTCTCCACAGTATGGACATAGCTTGGTATCGAATACATACAAGGGAAATGTAATTGCTAAAAAAAAAACACTTAAAAATATGCAGAAAATTATTTCCGTGAGTATTATAGATTTCCTTTATATATTAGTGCTATAGAGACTTAATCTGTAGATATACAGAATCTCAAAGTATATTCATTTCTTATTTAGTGTTGTGGTGTGAGTAAAAAAACATCAGTGTTAACATACTTATCATACAATCTGTGGGGAAAAAAAGTGCTTGATTATAATTATTATTGTCTAATATATCTTAGTTCTATGGGAATATGATCAGTTTTTGTTATTCAGAAAAATCATTAAATAGTGCAATCTTCAATCAATATTATACAATCTATAAGACGAGCCAATATGAGAGAAAAAAAGAGAAAAAAATGTATATACTAGTTATAATTATAAACGTGAATTTCTAAGGAAGAAAGGTGCTTAATTATTATTATTATTATTATTGTCTATTATATCTTCATCCGATGGAAATATAGTCAATTTTCATTAATCGAAATCATTAAGTAGTGCATTCTTCAATCAGTGTTATAAAATCTATAAAAATTACCAAGCTATAAAACCTGGTGGCTTTACTTGTAATGCAAAGTCAACTTCAGATGAGTGATTTCTTTGTATTCTAGTTAACTGGCCCTTCAAGATATTGTTGAGCCATTTTGTATGGTGTCTACTTTGATAATAGATAAAAGTTTGTGTCTGTTGGTTTAAAAAAGGTTTTTGTGCTGATTGTATCTGTTTCTGCTGATAAGTTAAATCCAAAAAATCAATTTGAGTTTTATGTATAGTAGAAGTGAATCTTGTGAAATGGCGGTGTAGAAGGAGGTGACATCTCTTTCTATAGTGTTAAGCAGATGGCCAGTATCTCGTAAATATGAAGGAGCCTGGAGGACATATTTTTGTAGAAATGTATTATCTATATAGTCTGATATGTGTGTATGTATGAATATCATTGACCTGTCTCTTAGCTTCCTGGTTGTAGTCTTTTCTTTTTAAAATCAATATTCCTCCTCCCTTATCTGCCTGCTTTATTACTATGTCATGTCTGTTTTATAGATTTTTTTT
Source organism: Pelodytes ibericus (assembly GCA_036172795.1). Lineage (NCBI taxonomy): Eukaryota > Metazoa > Chordata > Amphibia > Anura > Pelodytidae > Pelodytes > Pelodytes ibericus. Next base: position 154,228,859 of record CM069862.1, on the reverse strand, counting down.
AGAGCCATCTGTTCCTTTTTAGCTAGGTTATGTTTGAAATAATCCTCTTTACACATTTTTTCAAGTTTTGTTGTGAAGAGATCTCCAAAGATTCACCTTTGTCCCAGGCAGGGTAAAACTTAGAATTTTTTTTAAGGTTTTAAACCTGAATGGATATATAGGTTAGTGAGAGTCATTATTATCTTTGGAGGGCATGGGTGTAGTGATTATTTTGTCTATATTTTAAACAAAATATCTCTGTAATGTTTTTTTTGTTTTGTTTTTTGTTTTTAATTTTTATTGAGAAAGTACAAATTACATCATAAAAAACTTTAAATACACATATATATACATCAAGTACATTATATATAAATAAATGCTAGTTAATCCTCTCTCCTTCCCCTATAAATAAAAGGAAGAAAAAGAAAGGGGGGAGAAAAAAACAACAAATATACATATAAATATAAACAAGTTAATAGATTCCCCTTCCTCTATCCATATTTATTCATTGAATTATATTAACCAAGTAAGGATAGAGAGGGTTACCTACAGATATATATCCATATCCTAACTCAAGCTGTACTCCTTTTTTAACTTTAGCATTTGCACTATCCTATCTACTTCCACGTTACATCTCCCCCAAAATAGCAGGGGAGTTTACGCCACTCACACACATTCATCCTTTCACTCCTGTTAATTTTGACTGAAAATCGCTTCGCGTCTTATATTTATCTCTTCATTTTCAATTTTACTCCTCCCTTTTCACCTCCACTCTTACTCCCCCTCTTCTCGTCTCACCCTTTACCTATTATGTTTTTATCTTGTTTTTATCTTTATTGTTTTTCTTGGGAGCAACTTGAGATATAGTTAGCCTCAAGGGCTATCTACGTTGCTTCGCAATACTGATTCCATGGGATCCAGACTGACATATCTACATGGGTCACTTCTTCTATTTTCTTTATCTTTTCTATTTCCTTTAACCAAGCTTTCTATGTCCTATGTTGCTTCCAGTATTGTGGAATCACACTTTTAGCTGCATTTATAAGTCTTATAGTTAACGAGTTCCTATATTTCTTGACTGACAGATCGGTGTGATTTATTTTTATTTTTTATTTTTTTTTAGTTTTAAATTAATTTTATTTTCAAAAAAAATCTGCATACACAAACACCTTAGTATTTCACTATTAAAGTACAAAACATTTTACATAAGTGCATGTAGCAGTCTTTACCACTCTTAAGATAACATTATGGGGTCCCACCCCCTCTACTCTTCGGGGGGCCGGTGAACCCAAACATATACATATACAACAAGAAAACATAACTACATAAATAGACCCATAGAACACTAAGAAAAAAAAAAAAAAACACAACAACGAAGAGAGTGGTCCTGTCATCCTGTCATTATTACTCTTTGGTGTCGGGGGGGGGGGGGGGGGGGGATAAATATTCTCTCAGTTATTTCTCCCTTTCCCTCCACCCATCCATCCTATCCTATTAAGACATCTTGTCCAACCATTTTGACCACATATCAGCTCCTGTCGGCCTTTTCTTATATTGTTTTAGAATTCCTCGTTCCATGTTTCCTTGGAAAATTACTTGTGGTTTAACCATTTCCCAATTTAGTATTTTTTGAGATTTCCAATTTCTGGTAATTATTAATTTTGCGGCCATCAAAATCTGACATGCGATCTGCCTATTTTCTTTATTTAAGTCGCCCAAATTCAAATGTAGGAGGGCTATATCCGGGCTACCAATTAACTTAGTCCCACATATATTATTTATTTGCTCAAATATCTCCTTCCAAAAACCTGCTAAGCCAAAACAGCTCCAGAACACATGGATTAGGTTCCCTCTTGCCCCCCCACAGCGCCAACATAAGTCACTTTGGCCTTTATACATTTTTGCTAATTGAGTTGGGACATAATACCACCTATTTAATAATTTGAAAAACATTTCTCTAATATTCAGGCAATGGGTACCCCTATAGAGTTGTCTAAATAACTCATTCCACTCTTCTCTTGTTATGTTTCTATTGAGGTCTATTTCCCATTTTCTTATGATTCCCAACTCAGGGATCTGGTCTATTGCCTTAATTACTCTATTACATTTGGCCAATAAATGTTTCATATTCCCGCTTTGTAGTAGTGGGGTCAGCGATTTTACAGCATCCTGCTCTTCTGGAGCAATTCTACCGGTCAAATAGTGTTTAATTCTTAAATATGGGAAGATATCTTTATTATCCAGTAGGAACTTTGTCTTTAATTCCTGAAATGGAAGTACTTTTCCCCCTGTTGTTATATCTCCTATAGTTGTAACCCCTTGCCTTATCCACCTTTTTAGATTCATGTCTTCCATATTATATTCAATGATTTGTATTGGTAGGTCCTTCATAACTTTATTCTGTAATTTAATTTTCTTTTTAAATTTTACCCAAAAGCTCAGAATATGATCTAAAATCAATGAGTTTGTACACTTTTTACGGTCTGCCAATCCTTTTCTCCCTGTACCCCAGAATACTGGGAAAATATCTTCTCAATCGCACAGAGTCCTTTCTATATTGTGCCATTCTTCTGCTCTAGCATTTTTTTGTTGAGTCACTAATGAATGAGCTAATATGCTAGCCTCCATATACTTTTGAATACTGGGAGCCCCCAGACCTCCTTGACTGGGTGGGAGTGCAATGACTTTCCTATTTACCCTAGGCTTTTTACCCATCCAAATATATCTAGAGAAGGAGTCCTGCACCATTCTCATCCACACATTAGGGACGTTCAGTGGTATCATCCTAAAGAGGTATGTCCATCTAGGGATGACATACGCCTTCAATACATTTATCCTCCCCCACCATGATATTTCCAGATTCTTCCAATCACACAAGTTTTTATTTGTTTGTTTCAGTAATGGTAAGAAGTTAGATTCTACCATTTTGGTCGGATCAGGTGTTATCTTTATACCCAGGTATTCAAAGTTGATAGTCGACCACTTAAAGCCATACTTCTGCGTTATCCTAATTTTTTCCTCTTTTCCTATATACCTAGCCATTGCTATAGATTTTCCTAGATTTAATTTATAATTTGATACCCCGCTATATCTTTTAATTTCCTCCACCACTTGATCTATCGAATTTATTGGGTCCTCCATTGTTATCAGTATGTCATCAGCATACATGTTAAGTTTAACACATCCCTTCCCTGTATTTATCCCCTTGATATTTTTATTACTTCTAATTGAAATTGCCAGTGGTTCTATCGTCAATAGGTATAACAGGGGTGACAGGGGGCAGCCCTGTCGAGTCCCATTCGATATCTTGAATTCATTAGACTTGATTCCTGCTCCTATCACTCTTGCTGTTGGACAAGAATATAACGCCATTATCGCATCTATAATTAGGCCCTTAAAGCCAAAGGCCTTCAGGGTATGCTCCATAAAAGACCAATCTACGCGATCGTAGGCCTTTTCTGCGTCTAAAGCAAGAGTCATAAAAGGGCACTTTTTCTTTTTACACATATCCAGGATATCGATTACCCTTCTAATATTATTAGATGATAACCTCCCCGGGATAAACCCTACTTGATCTGGGTGGATTAATGATGCTATTATTTGCTTCAGTCTATTGGCCAGTACCCCTGCATATATTTTAATGTCGACGTTTAATAAAGAAATTGGTCTATAGTTACCAACCTCTAGTGGGTCCTTGCCTGGTTTTCCAATTGGTATTATATTTACCTTCAGCATCTCTTCTGGCGCCCTGACTTCCTGTGCTATTAAATTAAATGCTTCCGCTAGGTGATTGCCTAATTGTTTTTTGAAGAGCTTGTAAAATGTATTACTAAACCCATCTGGGCCTGGTGACTTACTATTTTCCAAATTATTTATTACTGCTAGGACTTCTTCCGTGGTGATAGTTTTATTCAGGGCTTCTACTTGATCTTCCGATAGTCTTGGGAGATCTAATGTGTCTAGGTATTTTTTTATCTTATAATTTAACGGTTTGTCTGCTAAGTTATATAGGCCAGCATAAAATACCTTAAAGGTTTCGCTGATTTGTTCAGGGACTTGTATTAACTCTCCTTCTTTACGTATTTTCACTATCGTTTTCCTTATTTTTTCCTTTTTTAATTTACATGTGAGTAATTTATCTGCTCTGTTCCCCTTATAATAATATTTGATATTCAAATATTCTAGGTTTTTATTTATTTTATCAGTCATAATCTTTTTTATCTCTTTTTCTATTTTATCTATTTCCAATATGTTCTCTTTGGTTGGGTTTTCTTTATTTTGTTTATTCAATAAATCTAACTTTATATTCAGCTCTGAAATGTTTAAAGTTCTGTTCCTATTTTCCTGGGATGCAATTTTAATCAGTTGGCCCCTAATCACGCTTTTATAAAAAAAAACACAGGATTTGGAGCTTAAAATAAGTGATCTTGAGGACAGGTCTAGGAGAAATAATCTAAGGCTCCGAGGAATCTCGGAAGATATTACAGATAATCTTCTGGAGGATTACATAGAGGGCATGATGAATTTCCTGGAGATTCAAGGGGATAGAAGAGAACCAGCCTTAGAAAGATTTCATAGAACGCCTAGAGCTCAGAATGTTCCAAAACATCTCCCTAGGGATGTGATGATCTGCTGCAGATCCTATAGACTAAGATGCGCAATGATAAAAAATATGAATACCAAGGAAGTTAAGGATACGGCATATGAAGGAGTGAAAATTTTTCCGGATCTGTCCTTTAACACAAGGAAATGGAGGAGATCGTTTGCGCAATTTACAGCAATTCTGAGAGCAAAGGATATAAGATACTCGTGGGGCTACCCCTGTAAAATCATCTTGTCCTACGAGGGACAGAGGGAATCGTTTGAATCACCAGACACTCTAAGTTTATGGATGTCCCAAAAAGACATTAATTAAGGAAGGGAACAAGACTAGGGACTAGTACTTTCATTATGAGGGGAAGAGTACAGGTTGGAGGGAGGGGTTATTGTGTGGAGAATAATTTTTTTTTTTTCCTTCTATATTATCGTATATGTCCCACTGATATTTGCCACGCATTGCACTTACCACTTATTTTTCAACAGGGCTTACATACACTGGTACCCAGCATATATATATATATATATATATATATATATTTTTTTTTTCTCTTTTCTTTATATTTTCGTATATGTATCACTGATTTTTGCCACGCAGTGCACCTACCACTTTCCTCCATAGGGCTTACATATATTTGTACTTAGCATATTTATATATATTTATTTATTTATTTATTTTTTGATATTTTTCTAGGCACGTTACCCAACATTTCACTTAGCACTTATTGTTCTTCCACAAGCCCTAAAGATATTTACACCTAGTGTGTATGTTTTTTTTTTTTTTTGTTTTTTTTTCCTCCTCTTTCTTTATTTTCGCATATGCATCACTGATTTTTGCCACATAGTGCACTTACCACTTTCCTCCACAGGGCTTACATATATTTGTACCCATTATATATATATATATATATATATATATTTTTTTTTTCCCTCCGATATTTTTCTAGGCACTTTGCCTAACATTGCACTTAGCACTTAGTGTTCTTTCACAAGCCCTAAAGATATTTACACCTAGTGTACATTTTTTTTTCTTTCTTCCTCCTTTCCCCTCCCTATCTTACCTACTTATTTGTTTTTGTTTTTTCATTTAATATTTAGTACTAAGTAGTCTTTTATGTTTTAATACTTATATATTTTTCTTTTTTTTTTGATAGCCCCTCACTTTATACAGTTGACTTGCCTAAATGGCTGTTTTTTTCTCTCGGCCTGACATATAACTTTATGAGGCTACTATAGGACAGCATGTCACACCCTCTTTAAACTTAGAGTGTCTTTCCACTTTCTGATACGTAGGCTTGGAACTACACTGCACCCAGAAAGGTTTCCGGAAAGTACGGAGACCTTTTCTTTTCTATTTCTTTTTAGATCAATAGGACCCTCAAATTTTGGGACCCGCTTTTGATCTTTCCCCAGCTGATTTTTTCCAGCTGTGGAATATATATTGTAGTATTTGTGTTGTTTTTTATTTATTTTTTTTCCCCCTCTCTATACTTACCCTGGTATAGTCTCCTCATTGAATCTGCTGAGTGGATTTAAACATTGTAAGCATGAATACAATTAACGAGGGGAAGAGGGGAATTCTATGTTGTGTACTATCTGTATTATATGTATTGTTAACGAAGAGAGTGCATCCTGCCGCAAAGGGTACTAAATTTAGAAAGGGTTAAGTTTGCCACAATAAATTTGCAAGGGCTGAATTCCCCGCAGAAGCGCAATGTATTATATGGGTTCTTAAGAAAAGAACAAATACAGGTCTGTGCATTGCAAGAAACGCATTGGAGGCTGGAAGACAGACAATATTTCAAATCTAAATGCTTTCCAACAGTTATAAGGGCCTCACTACAGTATCAAAAAAAGAGAGGAGTGGCACTGGTGTTTGCAAGTGATATAGTGATTGATATCAAGTACCAGGAACTGGATACTGAAGCTAGATATATAATCCTGATAGCGGAAATTAATAATACATTGTATACAATTGTAAATGTTTATGCACCTAATGACAACCCTACTAAATTCCTTGCTAGAACTTTAAAGAAAGTGGAGAGAGTTAAGCAAGGCTCCTTGATATTAATGGGGGATTGCAATTGCGTTTTAGACCCACAGAGTGATAAGTCTGTTGCTGGAAGTGGAGCTTATGGGAAAAAAGTGAGAAATGCCTCAGCAAGGTTCTATCAACTAATACGGGGATATGATTTAGCAGACACATGGAGAGTGTTCCATCCGGAGGAGAGAGATTTTACCTTTCTATCTCGAACCCATGCTACCTATTCCAGATTAGACTATATATTTATAGGCAGGGGTCTTCTGGGCAAAGTCGATAAAACAGAAATTAAAGACTATATTTGGTCTGATCACAGTGCAGTCTGCATGGAGCTGAGCGATGCTTTTCGCGCAGTAAGACCAGATTGGAGACTTAATGAATCCCTGCTAATTAAAAAAGTAAACTATGACTGTATTGAGGAAGCCACGCAGTGGTATTTCAGGGAAAACGCAGGGCAAGTGAATGCAATAACAGATCGGTGTGATTTAAAAGGATTAGCTCTGGTGTAACTTTTATTTTCAATATATCTACTTGGTGAATCACTTGTTTTATTTTTTCCCAGTATTTCTTTACCTTTCTACATCGCCACCATATATGAAAAAGATCTCCTGTCTCTAAGTTACACCTCCAACAAAGTTTACTAACCGATGGGAAAAATGTATTTATACTTTCTGGTACTCTATACCACCTGATTATCAATTTGTATGCCAATTCCTGGTGCTTACTGGATATTGAGCATTTTTGTGTCATGTAAAAGCACTTTAACCAATCCTTTTCTGAGAATTGCCTATTTAGGTCTTTTTCCCAGGCCAGGGTAAAATGGGAGGGCACCACTTCTCCCACATTTAACCATCTTTTATTCACGAGATAGAGATCTCCTGTCATTTTCATCTTTTTTACACCAGCCTTCAAACTCTGTTTCCTTCTGGGGTATAGTTTTACCTTTCCCTATTGTCTCTATATAGTGTTTTAATTGTAGATATGTAAATATTTCTATGTTGCTAAACGTATCTTTCTTTATTAATTGTTGTATTTTTCGGCATATGCCTTTCTCCACTATATCTCCCAGTGTTAAATGATTTTGTCTTTCGCTCACAAATTTTTCAAATGTTTTTGAGATTAAGCCAGGGGGGAATTCGTGGTTACCACATATTGGCATCAATAAACTTGGGTAGGTCGTAATTATTCCCCTTCTACGACATTTCATCCATATTTCAATTGTAGGGGAGATTGTGGGATGTGTCTGTTTCCCCAGCCTCTTTATTGGGTCGGCTACCCATGGTACCACCTGGATAGGAGAGTCAAAGAATTCTCCCTCCATAGCTACCCATTCCCTAGGGTTTCTACTGTTCCCTTCCTTTATTCTCACCAGGTGTATGGCCAAATAGTAACTATACGGATCTGGTACGCCTAGTCCCCCCCGTCTTCTATCTTTTATCATATATTTATAAGCTATTCTTTTAGGTTTATTGGCCCAAATATACTTTGTGAAGATCTGTCGAATTTAAAAAAAAAAATACTGATGGTATATGGATTGGGAGCATTTGCATCAGATACAGGATCCTAGGCATGATGTGCCTTACGTAATGTAAGATTGTTGATGCATTTTTGTGCATCAATAAAAGTGGAAAAAGTGTCAGGCCTTTTATTGGGGCCAAACTTTAGGCCCTCTGAGAGTAGAGTAAGTTCTTCTTTTGCTGGGGTTATTCCTGAAAGCTTAAAAATGCCCTTATCCGGAGGGGGAGGGAGGGGGGGTAATCTGACTCTATCTCCCCCTCCTCTACAGCCTCTATTCCTGTTCTTCTTCTTTTCATGAGTGTTAGGAATAGTGGTGCATATCTGTTGGTGAGGTCCCACCTGACTGTTTCCCGTCCTCTCTGGTGATCTTCTTTTTGGTATGCACCCTTCCCTAAAAACCCCTCCATTTCTCTGGTGGTGTATCTTGGTTTAGGGGATCCCTCTGTGTATCTCAAATTGGGCGAAGTAAGAGGAAATCCAGTGTCATTGCTGGAAGTCTGTCTCTTTATATAATGAGCAGGTGCTCTATATTAAAAATATTTAGGTGCTCTACCATGGGGGGCGCCCATGGTAGCTGTCTTTTGTCTCTTCTAATAGAGGGATCTCTATATAATGGTTTGTGACTAGTTGGCTGCCATCCAGAATTATAATATCCTTTTTTGGTATATTGGGGTCTATATCTCTCCCTGGTAGTACCCTTCTCATTTGTTTTTTTTAAGAGGGAACCATCTTCCCTCTTATTCCACTGGTATTGTCTCCGTGTTCTGTAATCCTCTTAGTCTGTTTTAAATTTATCATAATCTTCTGGTCTAAAGCATGGCTTTTCTCCTGCATTCTCTTATTTTTGTTTTTTAACTCGATGGCATCAACATTCTTTAAATGTTTTTCCTCAATCTCTTTACTTTCTAATTCTATATGAACTAGTTCATCTTGTTGAAATGTAATCAGGATTTTCATTAAACTTGATAAATAGATAAATATGCACATGAAAGTTCACCTCTTAATGGATCCATTTGTCTGAGCTCTGTGCTTGACAGCGCCACCTTGGGTTCAATGATTTTGTAACAAACAGCAGGTTATCATCTTCGCTTCGGGATTGAGACCTGCAGTGACTTTACCCTTTCTGCAATGTGATAAGAATAAATGGGCACTCTGAAGTTCCTCTTCAAAGGTTTAAGGGCCGATTCCTACAACGCCCTCTCCCCACTTTCTCTCACCGAAGCTCATCTGCTGTAGCGTTTGCTATTGTTGGTGTGGCTGGAGCCCTGTTGGTATCACCTCAGCGTCACTTCCGTGACTCAGTCTGTGTTTGCCCTGGAATTGGAAGTACAGTGCAGCGTTATTTCCTTCTTCTGCTCAGATCATTCGGGTTTCCACAGACCAACCTTACTTGGACACGACACTTGATGCATGCATTCCACGTCACAACCACACCCCACATGTCAATCTCTGTAGCTAATATGATTTTTTTCTATAATTAATGTAAATATAGTAATGGATACCCATGACTGACCTTATTGGCACTTGGTCTTATCCTTGACTTACATCCACAGTGAATTGTGACTAGTATCACTGATTTGATAGGATGTATGTGTGTTGGTCTATATGTTTGAAACTTGGGAATGGAAGAGTCTGGATGAGGCTTGGGCATTTACCTGTCAAGGTGGAACGGAGGGCAAAATATACTAAATGACAAAAAATGTAATGTATCGCTAAAGGTTTCACAAAATATAATATTTGTACCTTTAGTCACCACAGGCCATGCCCTATGCATTTCGTAGACCTCAGCTACTTTGTTGTTTTTTATATAATCACCTGTAGTTGGCAGTTTGTATGCCTATGAACCCATTTATCCATTATTAAGGTTTTATACACCACTGTCCTTGTGGAAATGTTTTTATTTATATCTTCTATATATCTCTGTCCAGGAAAATTTTATATATTTTTCTTCATGTTTTAGATGTTGATCTTTACCTATGTAATTCCATTATAAGGTGTATTAACGAGCATGCCATATTAGAGAAGACATGCACTGCCACTTTAATCATTTGGCTCTATAAAACACTCCCAGTAGTCCTTGTCTAGTATCCCCATACAAAGTAGCTGATGTGTATGAAACGCGTAGTGTGTGGACTGTGGTGACTCACATTTACTCTGTTGGTTTATTAGGAGAAGGGGCACTCCTTCTACTTGGCTGTTCAGCAGATCTATCATCGTTATATTCACTTTACAACGCAAGTTTTTAAGTTTTTATTTTGTCTTTGCTGATAAAGTTTTGTTACGTTATTGTGCAATCTTCATTCTCTTCCTCCTTCACACCAGTAGGCGGACAGCCCATCATCCACCGGAGCAGAAGAGACCAAGCGGTTTATATTTTGTGAATGGTCTGCATACTTTGTCAACGGACACGTTACAGATAGATTTAAGGATTGGATTTTGGCATTTTTTGTTTATACTAGCAGCCTACTCTCTACCACCACTAGAACTGGGACTACAAGCTGTATGTGACTACTACCTATTTATGCTTATGTCAATGTGAATAGGTTATACGTATAACCAAAAAGCTAAATCACTGCACTTTACAGTGCTGATTGTATTGTGTGTATTTGACTTTACTGTTGCTAATAGTGTATTTGATTTAATTGAATGTATCATGAATGCTTATAGGCACTTCTTTTCATCTTGGATGCTACTTCTTTTGAAGCAATTTCTTTACACTGCAGTCTCCTCTCCTATTCATATCTGTCTAGCAGTTTTTTACTACTATATATAATATTTTGTGTTACTTTACACTTTTAGTGTATTTCTACACTATCACTCTTAATAGTTCTAGAGCACCTCCCTGCACATAAGTTTATTGTGTGATTTTTCTTTTTTCGTGGAGATATGAATTGCATATGTGATCCCAAATTGAACAATTCCCTACAAAAGGGCAGAGAGATTGATTAAAATATTATCTCATGCATGGGCATCCGCAGGGAGGGGCAAGAGGGGGTGCTTGCCTCCCCCTGGATATTTTCACGTGCCCTTTAAAAAAAAAAAACTCCTGCCGGTGTTGATGACATCAATACTCGACATCAGAATCGCGCAGTGGCAGTTCATCAACACTACAGCCCCACTGTCACCGCTTCACGTGCTGAGAAGACAGGCATCAATGCTGAGGCACTGCCCTTCCTTCCCAACAAAAATTAAGTATAATAGTAATTGAAAAGAGGTGACACACAGATTAATGGCTGGGGTAATACAAACCAAAATGGAAATGAAAATAAAATAAATAAACGGGTAAAGGAGAAAATAATCAATGGAAAGTAAAAGAGAGTAAAGGCAAGGCATATGGGAGAAAGTACAACAAATAGAATGGAGTGACAGCTTACTGTGGGGGGAGAAAATACATACATACAATGAAATGGAAATGTGATGAAGGGGGTGGGGGGTAGAAAACATACAAGGGGAAAGAGGTTATAGGGTGGTAAAATTTAAGACATATAAGAAGGAAAGAGTTTGCAGGGTTGGGAAATACAAGACATGCACGGGGGAAATAAATGGTAGGGGTGAGGGAATATAACACAGAAGGGGAAAGAGATGGCAGGAGTGGGGAAATGTAACACAAAAGAGGAAAGATGGCAGGGGTGGAGTATATAACACATAAAGGGGGAAAGAAATGGTGGGGGGATATAGAAGGGACTACTAAGCTACTAGAACAAACATTAGTGACAGACAACCAATAATCATTTATATTTACTGGCTTGTCCTTAGTGCACTGAAACTATTGGGGAATGCTGTCCATCATTAAATCTGCATAGTTGTATAGCTGTCAAGTGTTCATATTTAGGAGAGGCAGTCCCTATTTTACCTCCAAAACCCACTGTTCTTCTTTTCTCCTCTATTGTCCCTCTTAAAACTTCTGGTCTATACATGTATCAATGAGTTCAAGAGCAATAACACTCACTTTTTATTTAAATGTGTTTTTAAACTGCAGTAAATGTGTGTACATATTAATTTACATAAGTAAATAAATAATCTTTAGAACTAACCAAACTGCATTAACCCCTTAAGGACAGAGCCTTTGAAACATTTTTGTCCATTCTGGACAATGGCTATTTTAACATTTCTGTGCTGCTTGTGTTTAGCTGTAATTTTCTTCTTTGTCATTTGCTGTACCCACACATATTATATATTGTTTTTATCGGGACAAGAAGGGCTTTCTTTGGATGCCATCATTTTGATCATATCTTATAATATTATATAAAAAAAATATGGTAAAAAAAAACCACACACATTTCCTGACTTTTATTTGAAACATCTTCTCCTCATCAACAAAAGCGAACGAAAAAATTGCTAAATAGATTCTACTATTTCTTCAGAGTACAGGGACACCACCCATGCATAGGTTTGTTGGGTTGTTTGGGAGGTGCAGTTTTTGGTTTTCCAACTTGAAATTTTTACATGCAGACAGCCTGCACCGATGTCCCATTTGGGACATATTTGAAGCCAGCCAGTGTATTTTACCCCATCAACTCATATATTTTTTAAAAGTAGACACCCAAGGCTATTTAAAATGGTGGTATTTTAACACTTTCCATGCACTAATTCTACCACCAGCCTTTTTTTTTTTATGTGGTAGTAATTTTTTTGTGTTTTGTTTTTCACAAACATTGTACTTCATACAAGAATTCACAGATGTTGGTATGTGTCACTGCAAAATAACACCCCAATATGTGTTCAGCAACATTTCATGAGTGTATGGATACCACCCATGCATAGGTTTGTCTGCTTGTTTAGGGGTTAAAGGGCCACATTTGAGAGGTGCGCTTTTTGGTTTTCCAACTTGAAATTTTGACATAAAGACAACCTGCGCCCATGTCCCATTAACCCCTTAAGGACAGATGACGTGCCAGGCACGTCACGGCAAATCGTGGACTTGCCGACAGCTGACGTGCCTGGCACGTCATGCACTAAATTGAGTAAAGAAAGCGACCTATCAGTGTTGCTACAATGCCTCTATGTAGAGGCATTGTGCAACACCCCCCAAATGTGCAGGGGCGCGCTACGATCACTCCACGGAGTGATCGTAGCAGCCATTTAAAAATGATCGTTCGCTTTCTAAGCATCTCCGGTGTTGTTAAAGTGCCTCGCCAGCGAGGCACTTAACAACACCATGATGCTCCCCAGAACCGATGGTGGTCGCTCTCCTGAGCGACCCCATCGGCTCAGTAGAAGGGAACGCTGCCTGTACAGGCAGCGCTTCCCTTCTAATGGCAAGAGCATCGGAAGTGAAAGTATTTCACTTCCGATGCTCTAGGGGGAGCCAATCGATGCCGGCACAACAGATCTATGTGATCTGTGTGCAGGCATGTATGGTAAGTGCTCTGATGAGCACTTACCATACAGTCAAAGGCAATATTAGCAAATATTGCCTTTGACAAGTATTGATCTGCCTCCCTCACCTTACTAGTTTTAGTAAGGGAGAGAGACAGATCAGATAAAGTAAAAAAATAAAATAAAATAATAAAAAAAATATTTAATAAAATTTTAAACACCAAGGGCTTTTATAAAAGCCATTTAACCCCTTCCCTGCCATTGATCGCTGTGTACGCAGTGATCATACACAGCAGCACATTTTTTGCTGTCTGTGCATTTTTTTAGGGGTTAATTTTTTTTACTGTAATTCATTACAGTATAAAAAAAGCTCTTTTAAGAGAGATTAACCCCTTTCTTGCTGTAGATCACTGCCTAAGCAGTGATCTGACGCAATTGCAACAATCTTGCTGCAGGAGCATTTTTAATTTTTTAAAAACTTTCTTATTACACCCGTCACGTGTTAATTATACTCGCTGGGGGACTATGTTTAACGAATTTTTTTTTTAAATAAGAGCTATTAACCCCTTCCTTGCCGTATATCATATCCTAAGCAGCACATATGGTCACTGCCTAAGCAGTGCATATGGTCACTGCCTAAGCAGCGCATATGGAGCAATCTAGTCGCAGAAGGATTTTTTTTTGCTATCAGCATTTTTTTTGTCAGACTCGCTAGGGGTTAATTATACCCACTAGGGGATTACGTGTATTCCTTTTGAAGCTGTCTGAATGCGTGTATAGCGATCAGTAACAGCCGATCAGTGGCAAAGGTGGTTTGGTGATTTCTCAGATGAGCATCACCATTCGTCTGGTTCGATCATTATTGGTAAATATTGTTCTGACCCATATGGATCTGCCTCCCTCTCCTCACTTGAGTTTTAGTGAGGGAAAGAGACAGATCTGTATAACATAATTTTTTAATTGTAATAAATTAAATAAAATGTTAAAAAATTGTGAGTCCCAAGGGCTTTTATAAAAGCCATACCCTTTGTATAGTGTAGTGTATTAACCCCTTCCCTGCCACTGATCACTGCACAGCAGAACATTTTTTCTTGTCTGTGCATTTTTAGGGGTTAGTTTTTTTGTACAGTACTACAAAGGCTCTTATAAGAGCTATTAACCCCTTCCTTGCTCTACATGTTCAAATTCCAAGTTTGAAAATCAAAAAGCGCACCTCTCAAATGTAGCCTTTCAACACCCAACAAAGCTGACAAAGCTATGCATGGGTGGTATCCCTGTGCTCGGGAGATGTTGCTGAACATATATTGTGGTATTGTTTGTCAGTGACACATACCGAAATATGTGAATTTGTGTCTAAAGTACAATGTATGTTGGAAAAAATACACAATAAAATCACTACCACAAACTTTGACAAAGGCTGGTGGTAGAATTGGTGCATGGAAAGTGTTAAAATAACACCATTTAAAATAGCCTAGGGTGTCTACTTTTACAAAATATATACTTTTTGGGGTAAAATACACTGTCCTACTTTAAAAAAAAGTCCCAAATGAAAGTTGGGCTCAGGCTGACTATACGTCAATATTCCAAGTTGAAAATGCGCACCTTCACAATGTGGCCCTTTAGCCCCCAAACAACCCAACAAACCTATGCATGGGTGGTATCCCTGTAGTCAGGAGATGTTGTTGAACACATATTGGGTTATTGTTTGGCAGTGACAAATACCAAAATCTGTGAATTTATGTCTAAAATACAATATTTGTGAAAAAAAAAAACACAAAAATTACTACCACAAACTTTGACAAAGGCTGGTGGTAGAATTAGTGCATGGAAAGTGTTAAAATACCACCATTTGAAATAGCGTAGGGTGTCTACTTTTAAAAAATATATGGGTTGATGGGGTAAAATACACTGGCTGGTTTCAAATATGTCCCAAATGGGACATGGGTGCAGGCTGTCTGCATGTCAAAATTTCAAATTGGAAAACCAAAAACTTCACCTCCCAAATTTGGCCTTTTACTCCCCAAACAATCCAACAAACATATGCATGGGGGGTATCCCTGTACTCAAGAGATGTTGCTGAACACTTTTTGGGGTGTTATTTGGCAGTGACACATACCAAAATCTGTAAATTCATGTCTGAAGTACAAGGTTTGTGAAAAAAAACACAAAAAAATTACTACCACAAACTTTGACAAAGGCTGGTGGTAGAATTAGTGCATGGAAAGTGTTAAAATACCACCATTTGAGATAGCCTAAGGTGTCTACTTTAAAAAAATATATGGGTTGATGGGGTAAAATACACTGGCTGGTTTCAAATATGTCCCAAATGGGACATGGGTGCAGGCTGTCTGCATGTAAACATTTCAAGTTGGAAAACAAAAAACTGCACCTCACAAATTTGGCATTTTAGCCCCCAAACAACCCAACAAACCTATGCATGGGTGGTATCCCTGTACTCAGGAGAAATAGTATAATCTATTTAGCATGTTTTTTTGTTCGCTATTGTCGATGAGGAGAAGTTGTTTCAAATAAAAGTCAGGAAATTTGTGTATTTTAAAAAAAAAAAAAACGGGAAACGGCTTTTATAAAAGCCTTTGGGTCTCAATTTTATTAAATATATTATAATTAAAAACTTACATTATACAGCTCTGTCTGTCTCCCTCACTAAAGCTCAAGTGAGAGGAAGGCAGGTCTACACGGGTCAGATCAAATATTTTTTACCATGGCCACATGGTAAAAGCTTGTAATTTCTCCTGCAGAAAGGCTTGTTCGTTCCTTTCTGCCTGGGTGTTTGGAAGATTGAATCTACCGAACCAACTCACAAATGAACGGACCACCTGGGTAATGGATGTGCCATAGCACTATACGTTAATATTGTTAGTTAGTTATATTCTGTTAGTATATTGGTTATGTGTAATGTTTAATTCTGTGAGTAGACCACTCTGAAGGTTTATAATGTGACAGTGACTCCAATAGTTTACTCCAACATCCATTGTTCTGTATTAACTGGATTAACTGGTAAACTGATTATGTTGTGTACATTACTGTGTGTATTGTAATTAGGTCTCCTCACTCTGTGTTAATTCCTATTTGGTATGCAGTCTGAATGTCTAATGTTTTACTAGCCCCAGTTAGTTGGAGAACTATGTTTAGTTCCATCCCCCCCCCCCCCCATTGTATACTAATGTCTGTGATGTCATGTGTATGTCTTTTTATAAGTCTGTGTTGTTACACAAAAAAAGGAGTTGTTCAATCTTGCTGTACCTAACTGCTAGATGTCCTGTCTATTTGGGTACAATGAGCAAGGGTCCAGGAAAGACTTGCTGGGTGAATGCTGAGCTGTAAGTGGGGGCTAAGGAGGTGATTTCCCACAAAGGACAGAGAGTCTACTTCGTCCGGTAGATGGTCCGTTACAGCTACTTTTGGTTATTGCCCTATAACTTGAAGATACATAATTCTAAACTCAGGACAAATATTAGCAACTATATAGATGGGGTCTTATTTCTTGCAGTTTGTAAATGGATAAAAAAATGATATAGTTTTTTTTGCATTTTTTTCTGGTGTTGTATCCATTGCTGTGGCGTTATATCTGATGCTGTGGTGTTATAGCAAGTGCTTTAGGATCTTTTTTGGTGCATTGGGTTATTATCTTGTGCCGTGGGGTTGTACCTGGTGTTGTGGGGTTATATCTGGTGATGTGGGTGCCATCCAGAGCCATGGCAAGATCTGTGGGTATATAGTTGGTGCTGTGACAAATGCTGTGAGCGCAATCTGATGCTGAGGGTGCAGTCTGGTGCTGTAGCTGGAGCTGTGCGTGCAGTCTATTTTGATATATTTAAGTTAATACATTTTCAAAATAAATATATTTCTCATATATTTTTATTGTCATTCGTTTGTGCATGGTAACACCTAATGCAGATGCTACATGTTTTTTTTTTTTCAGTTATAGTGCCTTGATCACTTGTGTATGATTAATGTGTTGCCTTCAGTAGTGTTAACATAAAAAACAGATTAATGTTAATCAGACAGCTAGCAAACAACAGCTACCAACATGGACATAGATAAGATAATAGATGAGAAAATTCTTAGATATGACCCCGATGTGTGCTGATACCAAGATAAGGAAATAATGGTGGATGACAACATACTGCATAAATCAGTTATGTTGTTTCTATAAAGAAGAAAAGAAAAGAGAAGTAAAAGAAAAAAATTCCAATAGAGATGTATATATTTAATTAAGAATGCTGCTATTAACATAGTGAAAACTGTAATATTGCACTTTAATACACTGAGTACCTATAAATGTTAAATGTATTGTAATGTTTGTCTTTTTGCTAATTGCTAATCAGACAATGGCAGCTTGATCCTTCGATTAAGCCTTTGCATCAGCTTTCTCAACCCTTTGCATGTCCTGCCCTTTGACAATAATGGCTGGAAGATGGATGACATTAAAATTATGCCCCGCCCCCTGAAAATATTTCTGTGGACGCCCATGATCTCAGGCAAACAAAAATTACTTTTATGATATTTGTAGATGGAATCATCCTAATGATAGAGATTACTCTTATTATTCAAACATACATAATTCATATTCTAGGATAGCTATGTTTCTGATTAAAGCCCCCAATATTAAGAGCTCAGTCAAGCATTGGAAGAATTGCATGGTCTGACCACACTCCATTGTATCGGACGATGGATGAGTCTGGGGTGCTCCCTGAGCAAGTTGGAGGATAAATGAATTTAACATCAGAACTGAGGCCGCTAGGGCAGATTTGGTAAGGGAGTTTCAGCAGTTTATGAGGTTAAATGATAACGGATTAGTCCTGGACCCTACATTATGGTAGTCTCTGAAGTGTACACTCAGGGGCTACCTGATTGGTAGGTACATTATTGTGAGAAAACAAATGGGTAAAACATACATGATCTATACTTGCAGCATGCTCAAAAAGGGAGGACGAATAAGATCGCTCCAACAATTGTTTTGTCTCAAAAGATTGCTGACATCCACAATCAAATAAAACTAAAAATTAAATATAAAAATGATTAGGGACAATATCATTTTAGGCAGAAATGGTATTATAGTAATGCACTTAAAACCCAGACAAAAAAATAAGGGAATATTTAAATAGGTTTGATCTGCTTAAGGTTTCGGAGGACACGTTTGATTTATTAAACTCCCTCTTTATACTAACAGAGGTAGTGGATACAATAAGAGATCTTAAAACCGCAAAGTCCCTTGGCCCTGATAGTTATACAGCTCAGATTTTAAATCCAGAAATTGCATCTATGCTGTTAAGGCTGTACAACCATGTGGGGGAGAACAACGTATTCCCAAAATAAATGCTTTTGTCCAATTTTAAAACTCAGTAAGGAGCCAGCTTCAGTTAACAATTATAGGCCAATATCCTTGATTAATACTAATATAAAGATAAATTCAAAGATATTGGCAGAACGTCTTAAAAAAATATGTCAAATCTAATTCACACAGACCAAACAGGATTTATACCCGGAACATCAGGTGAAGATAATAGAATTATTCTTCGTGGTATATGACTCCAGCTCGATGAACGAAACTCCAGAATTCAACTTTGGAGTTATGTTGGAGGTGCAGGGTGAACATTGGAACTCTCCTCCATATCTGGTGGGATGGATCCCTTTTAATGGGAATAAAAAATTAGATGCAAGATCTTCTTGAAACATTGTTGGATTATAGTAACCCCTTCACTCCTCAAGCTTTCCTGTTTTCAATCGATTTACCTGTAGTCAGGAACTCTCAAAAACTATTGTAACTAATGTCATAACAAAAATAAAAATCAATCTAGAAAGATACTGGAGGAGGGTTGATACCCCAAGCTGGAAAGAGGTTTTGGAACAGATCCCCTACCAATGCTTGATGGAGAGAGGGATTCATGGTACGCAAGCTTCTCTATGCAAATTCAAGGAAACCTGGAAAAGATGCATTGAGTATTATACAGCACTCTCTCCCAGTTAAGAATAAAGTATTTCATATACCTTACATTCCTATGGTCTAACCCATGTCACTTATAGGTGCATATCTCCATGTTTGATAGTTGTCTTTTAATGTAGCTTGGGGTCATATGGAATATATTATCGGTACCACTCAGATTCAATGCTTGTATTTATGTATTTTGTATTTATTTATGTTTGGAAATTCCATAAAATATATATTTGTAAAAAATAAATGATTTCAGGGCACTAGGTAATAAACTTGAGGAAAGGACCTCCAATATTCTCTGAAATATTACCAGTACCATGCGCTACATCAGGTAGACAGCAGGAACTATGGGTGATTAAGAGAAGGTTGTGTATGAAAGAGGGATTTGGGTTCTTAAAGTACTGGACAGATGGCTGCAGACTCTACGGACAGGATGGACTGCACCTCAATGATGGGGCTGCAGTACTAAGGGAGAGGATGGCAAGATAATTGGAGGAACTTTTAAACTAGGTTCTGGGGGGTGAAGATCAAATAGGAGTAATGGTAGCTAGAGTAGATTGGAAGGTGGGTCTAGCTATGAGAAATGAGGAGGAGAGCAGTGATGGGGTTAGCATAGATTATAGGGAAGTCCATACAATTAAACCTGCTATCATGAAGTGTTTGTTAACTAATAAACAGAAAATTAGTAGTAATCTTAAATGTATTTTAGCAAATGCATGACGCTTGACAAACAAAATGGGTTAGCTGGAGATACTGGTAAGTGATGAGTGAACAGTATGATGTAATCAATATTACAGAAATGTGGTGTGATGAAACTCAAGACTGGTCAGTTAATTTACAAGGCTACTCACTTTTTTTTTGTTAGAAAGGACAGAGTAAATAGAAAAGGGGGAGGGATATGTCTATATGTGAATCCTAAATTAAAGCTCACTATTAAAGAAGTTGTGGATGATGACACTGGTACTGATGTGGAGATTAGCATAGACACTAAAAAGAGTTACCCACTACTTGTAGGTGTATGCAACAAGCCACCAAACATTAGCATTGATGAAGAAGATCAGCTTTTTTTTCAAATTGAAAAGAAAAATAAGTTTTTATCATGGGAAATTTTAATTACCCAGATATATATTGGAACTGGGGGACAACTAGTTCTGCTAAGGGCAGCCAGTTTCTGAACCTGCTTAATAACAAATTTATGGCACAATTAGTAGATACGCCAACTATAATGGATGCCTGTCTGTCTGTCAAATAGGGACCATAACATGGTTTCAAGTGGAGACAAGTGGAATTCCTTTAAGCACACATCCCAATCTAAACCTTTAGGAAACATACAAAAGGCCCACATCAAAAACAATGTGGCTTACAATTACGTAAGACAGGGAATACAGAACAAGAAAATGGCATTCAAACATTATAAAAGCAAGGGATCAGCATTATAATTTACAGAGTACAAATACGCCAACAAAGCCTGTAAAAAGGCAGTTAAAATGGCTAAATTTTAAAATGAAAAGGATTGTTATGCAGAGTAAAACTAAACCCCAAATTGTCTAAAGTATATAAATGGAAAACATCTTAAAACAGAAAATGTTGGGCCCTTGTTCTCCCAAATGGGAACTTTGGTTAGTGAGAGCAAGCAGACTGTAAGGTCGGTATTTCTGTCCCGCGACGGGCCCCTCACAGCATGGTTCTCAACTCTTCTCACCACCGGAGATCCTCTTCAGCACGCACCCGTCACTGGAGACAGGCGCGTGCACTAAGAAATACCCGTTCGCTGCTATCCCAGTCATCACTATGGCGACGGGCAGAGAGACGCGCGTCGCGTACGTCAAGGGGGCGGAGCGAAGCCCTTTAAATACATAGCGCGCGCAATTCAAACTTATCCCTCTGCTTTTGCCCTTATACTTTGGCTTTCATCTGGACTCTGCTGCCCTCTGGAATCCCTGACCCGGCTACCATTTTCTGACTATCCTGAACTCTGGAAACCCTGACCCCGGCTTGTACTTCTGACACTGCTCCACTTCTGGCTCCCCGACTCGGCTTATACCACGACTATTCTATACGGCTTCAGCCCATTTATACCTGGTCCGCGGACGTTCGTGCCTGCTGCCATCTATTGAAGTCTGCTTGCCCTGTAGTCCTCGGTATCGGTGGTGTCAGGCAAGAACAGTCTAATCTGCTATTGGGGTCCCTACCTCTCCGTACGAACCACGGTACGTTTACCTCTATTATTGTTACAATTCATCAAGCCACTCTCATGGACCCCGCAGAAGTCATGGATGCGGTAACTGCCCTATCCCGGCAACTAACGGCCCTGACCCAATCAATGCAAGACCTGCAAGCGGGACATTCTCACGTCCAACATCAGCTACATGAATTACAAACTCACCGCCAATACTCCCAGTCGGAAGGGGCATCACCGATACCTGCCCTTCATCTTTTGGATTCAGCATCTGCCGCTACTCCAGAACCCAGAGTACCCCTGCCGGAACGTTTCTCGGGAGACAGGAAGAAATACAGGCCTTCATGACTTCCTGTCAACTTCTATTCTCATTGCAACCCAGGACGTATGCTTCGGATTTTGTGAAAGTACGAACTGTCATTTCCCTATTACAGGGGGAACCCCAAACATGGGCGCACCATCTTTTACATTCTCAACATCCGTCCCTGGATTCGTGGGCGTCATTCTGTCAAGAGATGGATACTCTGTTTGAAGACCCCCTTAGAACTGCTACCGCTCAGTCCTCCCTCCGATGGCTCAGACAAGGCAAAAGACCCGTGGAAGAGTATGTCACGGAGTTCCGAAACCTGGCAATCGATAGCACTTGGAACGAACCAGCGCTTTTAGACCAGTTTCACCAAGGGCTATCAGAAACCCTCAAGGATGAGCTTGCCCGCATAGGTATGCCATCCTCTCTTGACAACCTTATCCATATGGTTGTACAATTAGACAGAAGGTTAAGGGAGAGAAGAATGGTGCGTTCCTCGTCTCTCACCCCCACTTTTAGACGCCCTGCATCCTTTCCGGAGCCTTCTAGCCCTTCTCCGACCACCAGCACATCTGAAGAACCGATGCAGCTAGGACTTACACGAGGACCCCTTACCAAAGAGGAGAAGAAACAACGCCGGCTCAATAACCTATGCCTCTACTGCGGCAAGCCAGGCCATCTTATTCGTTCCTGTCCTCGGCTACCCCGATCTTCTGGAGGTAAGAGTGTCCAATCTGATATATGTCGCAGTCCTGTCTTGTCATCTGGATCCCCTCATTTGTCCATCTCTCTGTTCCTACAGTGGACCAGTAACTCCGCCACAGTTCGAGCGATTGTTGATTCCGGGGCAAGCCGTTTCTTTATAGACAATTCTACGGCAGAACTTCTTCATATCCCAACCCGCAAGAAAGAGAAGCCACTACACATCCAGGTGATAGATGGTACTCCCATCAGCTCAGGACCTGTTGCTCTAGAAACACTTCCGCTACAAGTCTATATTGGCCCGAGCACGTGGAAGTCCTTAAATTCGATGTGGTGACCTCTCCTCTATTCCCAGTTATACTGGGAATGCCTTGGTTGTGTCTACACAACCCTCTAATAGACAGGGCAAAAGGCTCTCTATCCTTTCCTTCTGAGTTCTGCCAACACCATTGTCAGAACACCCCCTCCACATTACTGACAGCTACTGACCCCGTTTCCAGTGAAGCAACCATCACCATTCCTGCGCATTATTCTGACTACGCCGATGTATTTGACAAGAAGGGGGCTGATAAACTACCCCCAGAACGACCTTACGATTGTCCTATACATTTATTGCCAGGCTCTTCTATTCCGTTCGGTAGAATCTACTCGCTATCAGAACCAGAACTGCTTCATTTAAAGGACTATATCACCGAGAACCTCTCGAAAGGATTTATTCGACCCTCAACCTCCCCTGCCGGAGCTGCTCTATTTTTTATCGGAAAGAAAGATGGTGGTCTCCGACCATGTATCGATTATAGAGAAATCAATGACATCACCATCAAAAATCGGTATCCACTTCCCTTAATTCCTGAACTATTGGATCGGGTCAGAGGGGCCACCATATTCACCAAGATAGATTTACGTGGGGCATACAACTTGGTCAGAATTCGCAAAGGTGATGAGTGGAAGACGGCGTTCCGGACTCGGTATGGGCATTTTGAATATTTGGTAATGCCTTTTGGACTCTGCAATGCCCCAGCAGCTTTTCAGCATTTTTTGAATGATGTGTTCAGAGACATATTAGATATATTCCTTGTGGTATATTTGGATGACCTACTCATCTTTTCCAAGAATCTCCATGAACATCATATTCACGTCCGCAAGGTACTGGACCGTTTACGTACACATCAGCTATACGCTAAACTTGAGAAATGTGCTTTTGACTGTTTCAAGATTGAATTCCTTGGATACATCCTAACACCAGGGAGTATTCAGATGGACCCACGAAAAGTCCACACGGTCTTGAATAGGCTAACACCTACGTGCAAAAAGGCGGTTCAACGTTTTATTGGTTTTGCCAATTATTATCGTAAATTCATCAGAGGATTCTCGCAGATCGTTGCTCCCATCACTAAACTGACTAAATTACATATCCCCTTTGTTTGGACCTCTGCAGGTCAAGACGCCTTCAATTCGCTCAAACAATGTTTTACTTCAGCTCCTATATTGGTACAGCCTGAGTCCTCCTCACCGTTTTTTCTGGAAGTGGACGCCTCCGAGGTAGCGGTAGGAGCTGTCTTATCCCAGAGACAAGGGGAAAAAGCTCTCCTCCACCCAGTGGCCTTCTATTCCCCTCGTCTCACACCTCCAGAGTCCAATTACGATGTAGGAGACAGAGAATTGCTAGCCATTAAGTATGCATTAGAGGAATGGAGACATCTGTTGGAAGGAGCGTTGCATCCTATTACCATTTATACTGACCACCGCAATCTCGAATACTTAAAGAAAGCCAAACGTCTTCGCCCCAAACAGGCTCGATGGTCCCTATTTTTTACTAGGTTTAACCTTCACATCACGTTTAGACCTGGGACTCGAAACACTAAGGCTGACGCCTTATCCCGCCTTTATGATATACAGCCTGCGGAGAACCTCACACCAGACACGATACTTCCTTCTCACGTATTCCTAACAACTCAGAGTTCTCTGATTAACAAGATACAAACTCATTCACGGTCTACCTTACCTCCTTGTACTATACCTCCTCTCACATTCCAAGGAGGATGCTACAAATACCAAGACAAAATCTACGTACCCAAACCTGTTCGTTTAACAGTTATGCAGCTACAGCATGATTCTCTCCTGGCAGGACATGGTGGAATCACGAAGACCGCAGAACTTGTGAAACGCCACTTCTGTTGGCCTAAGTTAATGAAGGACGTCACAACTTATGTTCGTTCTTGTGATGTGTGTGCACGGAACAAGATCAACAGAACAAAACCTGCGGGCTTGCTACAACCACTCCCTGTGCCATCTAGACCATGGTCAGATATTTCCATGGACTTCATCGTGGACCTACCTCCTTCTCAGAAACACAATACCATCATGGTATCCAAGATGGTACCAAGATGGCCCATTTTATCCCGATCATTGGGGTTCCCACAGCTGCTACTACCGCTTCCTTGTTTATCACCTCTATCTTTCGCCTCCACGGGCTGCCACAGTCCATCACCTCGGATCGTGGAGTTCAATTTATTTCCCGTTTTTTGAGATCCTTTTGTCATAACCTTCGAATCCAGGTTGCTCTTTCCACAGCATTCCACCCTCAGACCAACGGTCAAACCGAACGGTTGAATCAAATATTGGAACAGTATATACGTTGTTACACCACCTATTTACAGGATGATTGGTTCCAACTGCTCCCAACAGCAGAATTCGCCTACAATAATCATCAACAATCTTCCACTAAGATGTCCCCGTTTTTCGCTAACTACGGATACCACCCTATCTCGATTCCAGGACTGGTTACGGACACTTCAGTACCTGAGGTCAAGGACAGACTCTTGCACATCTCCCATCATTTGGTAACCCTACGTAAAAACTTTGAGGCCGCTCAAGACACCCAAAATCATTACGCTAACCTGAAACGTTCACCCCCGCCAAGGTACCAAATAGGAGATAAGGTGTGGCTCTCTGCTGCTCATATTCGGTTAACATTCCCATCCAGAAAATTGGGTCCCAGATTCCTGGGTCCTTAACCCCCGGTTACGGTGCGTCTAAAACGCCCCTCCTCGCTTCATGTTCACCCAGTGTTTCATGTGGCTCTCCTTAAACCTTAGATTGCCAACCGCTTTACCGGTCAGGTTCCTACGCCCCCTGCTCCGGTCATCGTGGAAGACCATGAGGAATACGTGGTACAACGAGTATTGGACTCCCGATGGCGGAGAGGACGCATCGAGTATCTGATCCATTGGCGCGGGTACGGTCCAGAGGAACGTTCGTGGGAACCTTTGTCTCACATTCATGCTCCTGCTTGTTTACGTGCATACCATCTTCAGTACCCGTCGCGCCTGGCACCGAATCGCGCCCGGAGTCCGCGCCTGGGGAGGGGGCTCTGTAAGGTCCGTTTTTCTGTCCCGCAACGGGCCCCTCACAGCATGGGTCTCAACTCTTCTCACCACCGGAGATCCTCTTCAGCACGCACCCGTCACTGGAGACAGGCGCGTGCACTAAGAAATACCCGTTCGCTGCTATCCCGGTCATCACTATGGCGACGGGCAGAGAAACGCGCGTCGCGTACGGCAAGGGGGCGGAGCTAAGCCCTTTAAATACATAGCGCGCGCAATTCAAACTTGCTTGATGAATATGCAAGCTATCTCTGCATGGATTGCTTCTAGCTGTTCCGTAGTTGACCATCCTGTGACTCTATGTTATCTTGCTCTACTGGACTTTTGACCTGGCGTGTTTTTTGGATTATCCCTCTGCTTTTGCCCTTATACTTTGGCTTTCATTTGGACTCTGCTGCCCTCTTGAATCCCTGACCCGGCTACCATTTTCTGACTATCCTGAACTCTGGAAACCCTGACCCCGGCTTGTACTTCTGACACTGCTCCACTTCTGGCTCCCCGACTCGGCTTATACCTCGACTATTCTATACTGCTGCAGCCCATCTATACCTGGTCCGCGGACGTTCGTGCCTGCTGCCATCTATTGAAGTCTGCTTGCCCTGTAGTCCTCGGTATCGGTGGTGTCAGGCAAGAACAGTCTAATCTGCTATTGGGGTCCCTACCTCTCCGTACGAACCACGGTACGTTTACCTCTATAATTGTTACACAGACATTTTTGATACTTTTTTTCCCTTCTGTTTATACTAAGGAAGAACCAATGGATGAGCCTGCTGATTGAATTTACAGAACCAACATGGCTAACATGGGATTGGCTGACACACGAAAAAGTGTTTAGGCAATTAAACACGGTTAAGATAGACAAGGCCCCAGAGCCAGATGGTATACACCCAAGGGTGCTTAGATACCTAAGCCTAATTCTGTCCAGACCATTATTTTTAATCTTTTGGCATTCTTTAAGTTCAGTTATAGTGCCTACAGACGGGTGCAAGGTGGATGTCATGTCAATAATTAAACTTGAATAAAAAATCTCAGCTGTGCAATTATAGGCCAGTGAGCTTGCATCTGAAAAGGATTGCTAATGGTATACACTCAATACATTGTGAATCACAATATAATTAGTAAAAGTCAGCATGGCTTTGTGAAAGGAAAAGATAGAGTCTGATATTAGGGAAGGAAGGAAAAGAGAGACAGACTGATATGAGGGAGGAGAAGGAAAAGGAGACAGACTGACATGAGGGAGGAGAGAAAAAAGAGAGACAGACATGAGGGAGGAGATGAAAAGAGAAAGAGACAGACAGACGAGGACAGTGCCCCTCCCAAGATCAGATTCTGGACCCTCCCCTGCAGGGCAAGTCCTGTGGTGCAATTTCAGTGCTGGGGCAAGTCCAGTGGGGCAAACTCAGTTCTGGGGCAAGTCCTGTGAGTGGAATCTGTGGCTGGGATATATCATGTGAATGCAATATGTTTGCTGGGGTGTATCCTCTGAGTTCAATCTGCATGCTGGGGCATATCCTGTTACTGCAATCTGCATGCTTGGGTAAGTCCTGGGTGCTGGGGAAAATCCTGTCAATGCAATCTGGGTGCTGGGCTAAATCCTGTAAGTGCAATTCTGGGGTAAGTCCTGGGTGCAATGTGGGTGCAGGCAAGGTAAATAAAAACAAGAAATGGATTCTTTCAATAACTTTTTTATTACATATGTAAAAAGTTGAATTATAATAATGTATTTTTCTTTGGCCAGCGAAAATGTGTAAAATTTACACTGTGGCCCTCATAGTAAAAAGTTTGGAGACCCCTGATTTACTTGATACCATACTGGAATTTCCCGTGTCTTCCATCCTCTGTCTAGACTACACTTCGTCACCATTAAAATATGTATGGCCAGATATTATTCAACTTTAGATATTTTTGGCCATCCCAAATGGAGCAGCAAAGCCACTGAATTCCTAAGAAATATTTTCTATAATATGCCTGAAATCGATTAATTTATCATATCCCATAAACTCTCAAACTCAGGAAATTCCCACCAAAAGTGTATGTACATACCTTAATTTCGATTGTATCTAGCACTCAGGGGATGTGTCTGGGAACATTTTACTTATTCTGGTTGTGACAAGATACCATTTTTGTACTTATACTGGCATTCTATTACGTTAAAACAAGGTACTGCTGCTTTTAGCTTGGGCATGACCTTAATCCAGTTTGTGTATTCAATATCCCATCCCAGATCTCTGTCCCATTTCTTCATATTATTGTAATATCTGTCATCTTTTTTACTAAGCCACTGCTCATTAATTTGTTTATTTTAATTATTTTTTTTCCATCATAAATCTATTCCCAGTGATGTTTCCATATCTTTATCATTTAGACTTTTGGGTATGCAGCTTTTGATTTTAAGATAAATAAATACTTCCCTGACTGGTATATCATATTCTTCTTTCAGACTGACCAAGGGGTTTACTGGAATCTGCCTATACGAGATCCTCCATAGAATTTATTTTTCTTTCATGCTCAACTTGCTATCTTAAATTTTCTCTGAAAATTGCTCAATTCCTCATATATTGGCTTATCTGGGGTCCTTTTCCTTCTGGTAATAATTCAAACCCTTATCTTTCAAAGAGTCTAGCCTTAGGTCCTACAGATTTGTCTCAAAACATCTAGGGATGGAATGAGTAAGTACTTTTGAAGCACGAAACGTGTAAGGCGTCTTTATCACTGTGTGGTTCATTTCCTTTTTTGTACTAGCCTGTTTTACTTAAGCATTAAACTCTGGCTTATTTTCACATACCTGCTTTGATTGTGAGCTCCTTCCGCAAACCGTTTTTGCTTCTTTTTTTTTTCTCCTATTGTACGGCCTGGATAGCCTGGCGTTGAGGGAAGCTCCACTTTGTTATTTCAACAGGCTGAAATCGGAGGGATTACTTATGTTTGGTTTATCTGACCAGGAGGTCCTCCAGTGCTCTTTTACTGAAATGAGTAAAGTCACCCTTAAACTTCATTCTTCTCCAGAACATAAGTAGTCCTCCAATCACAATACATTCATTTTCTATGCTAATCAATGTATCTGGTGGGTTCTCTGAGTGTTCTGTTTCATCGGCTCAGTCTGTCCGTGCGCTGGTACGAGCAAATCACCACTTGCCATCCTGAATGATTAAACCCTGATTATATGCCGCACCCATAATTTAATGATTTCAATTAGTGGAAAAAAATCCATACAATGCGTTAATAATATTGGGAACATTGCTAAAGTATGTAGGTAAGTATTTTGTATGGTGTTTCAAGGTATTGGTTCCTCCACCAGAAGGATACCCTACCTAAATGTAGGAGTTGCAAAACTTAAGTGATGTCTGTAGCATAAAATACTTTAATCTACTCTCAGAGACTGTCTGGTCTTTGTTATACTCCACCGGACAGTGACATTAAACACTTTGGCTGCAAAAGAAAGTTTGTGTATGCCGTTTACTACAAGTTACCAGAAGAGGAGTGCTGCTTATATATAATTTTGATAGGAGTTTCAAAGCACCCTAGCTGTTGAAGGTCCACACATCTTCTTTTGTATCTTCTTGACAAAAAATGTCTATACAGAAGACTGATGATCCCAACAGCCTTCAATAAACTCGGCATTTGCCTGATGCAGAGCTCTGTTGGGGTTTTAATCATGAAGCTGTGAATTTTTAAGGGAAACTCGGTTACCCGAATTTCCCTTCTATTCGGATAATTTCCATGATGAGAATTGCTCTTTGAAAAGAACCAATTCGTGTACCACCGAAATGCACTCAGGTTCACCTAAATTTCAGCTGAAATTCCCCAAATGGCAAAAAATTGCTTCTGATTCACAAGTATATGTATGAATATACATTAACCTCAATTTTATGGTTTGTGCTGCCCTAGTCTGCCCTCGGCCTTACTAAACTCACGCACCCCCCTCAATCTTCATTTGCCTCATTCCTTGTCCAGGCCATGGCCCTTCCTATTTAGAATTCACCCCTGCCTATTAGGGAATTACATATTCCTCTTCAGACTCCACTTTTTCATTTTTGAGCTCCACCTCTGTCTACAAATAGCTTGTCATTGCCTTCTCTGCCCACATATAGCTTGTCAGTGCCATCTTTGCCCTGAACAGCTTGTCAGTACCATATTTGTCCCCATACAGCTTGGCACTGCTATATTTGCCCACAAAAGCTCGTCAGTGCTATATTTAGCCACCAAACAGCTTGTCAGTACCATATTTGTCCCCAAATAGCCTGCCAGTGCCATATTTTTCCCCATGCACTTGTGGATTAACAATACCGATCATGTCATGTAAGCTATAGAGTGGCATCACATCACAGCTTATTGATCATCATTAATGGCTGTTAGGAAATTTATACATGCTAACCATCAAATATCATATATATCAGTGGTCGACATTCTGACCTCACGGACCGCTAAACTCAAAATTTTAATTCCTTTGGACCACTAACATGATTTTTTTTTTTAAAGGTACAAACATCTATAAAATAATGATCATAAAAGTTTAATTTTATAAATGTGAAATGCACTTGTTTAATTAGAACACAATTATTAGTGTGATATTTGTTGCTGCTTGTTTTAAATAAGTTTATGGCTTCTTGGCTCCAATGACGTCATTGCAACACATGACAGTTATCCAACTCAAGCTCTTCGATGCCATTAAATATCACACTGTCCGCAGTTAAAATACAAATTTCACTGGTCATTTACCTAAGAAGAGTATTGAGAGGAATAAACACCAATGTAGTGTTGACAGATGACATTTCGCTTCAACAAAACAATCAGATGAGAAATCAACAAAAAAAGCGGTCTAGGGGCCTAGACGAAAACAACAATAAATAATGTTGTTGGTGAGATTGTCGTTGTTCGTGGAACGTGAATTTTATGCAACGTAATAAGGTGAAAATTGACAGCAATCCTGTGTCGGTGACACAAAGACGAATCAGAATATAATAAAACAGCATAATAGACATACAAATTGCAAATAATGTCCAAATTTCTCCACAGACCACCAACATTTTCTTGCAGACCGCTGTTTGCTGACCACTTATATACATATAACTACTAGCTTTGTCCCCACATTACTTGCCACACTACTAGTTTTCCCCAATCTTTTCATTAAGTCCCTTTGCCCTCATCTCTTGATTGTTTCTCTACCACATTGTTGCCTCTCTCTCTCTCTCTCTCTCTCTCTCTCTCTTTCTCTCTCTCTCTCTTTTTCTCTCCCCATGCCACTTTTCTGTATCTCTCTCTTCCACTTGTTTATCTCTCTCCTCATACCCTCATTGTCTGTCTCTCACCCCATATCATCCTTGTCTGTCTCTCTTTCTACCTTGTCTCTATCCTCATGTAGTCCTTGTCTGTCTCTCTCCCTCCTTGCATCTCTATTCCTCAAACAATATGTGTTTGTCTCTCTATCCCATCCCCCTTGAAAGTCTCTCTCCACCTCTCCATTCCTGTTGTGTCTCTCTCACCTCTTCCCTCCTGATCTCCTTGTCTGTCTCATCCCCCATGCCTCATTTACCATTGAAAACCACAGGTCTGGCTGTTTAAAGGTTTCAAGCCTCAGTCAGCTGACACTTTTTTTTGTTCAGTAATGACTCAGAGCATCATGTTCTGATGACTCGGTGCGGACACCACTAGATCCTTGACTTCAAAACCATACAGACCTTCAGCAGCCCATGTGGTACCCATTGATTGTTCTTTTAAGGAGATCTTTTTAAAAAAAAATATTTATTATTTTTCCATATAAACATCAAAAAACACATAAAAAATATGCAAGATATAAAGTTTAAGTATACTAAAAAAGACAAATGATAAAGATACAAATATAAAAACATTCTTCATCTGGACATACTACTTTCCTATTAGGTTTATCACTCTTTTAGGGATGCTCTGTCATCCTTAATGTAAATGGGAGCCAATACAATTGTTTAGATTCTTAGGACTGGAGTAAACCATCTTAGGCGTATTCTTAGGACTGGAGAAAACCATCTTGGGCTTATTGGATAGTATCAAATGCAGGTACGAGTCAGCTGACAAAATATTGCAGTATTTGGAAAGGATTTTGTTAATGTCCCTGTATTTTAGGCAGAAAAAGGGAAAGCAAGTTATTAGAGCTTCCAAAGATACATAAATGAAAAAAAAAACAAAGTCAAAAAAGGATTAATTATATTACAAATGAAAGAAGGAAGAAAGGTCTAGCTGACTGCCTCAGTTAATATTTTTGTTCAGTTTTTAAAGATGTATATGAAGGAAATGGGAACAAAGAAAGAAGCTTGAAGAAGCCGATAGAGGCGAAATGCGTCGCAGGAGTGACGCCACATGAGACTACCTCACTTCACAGCTGCTATCTACTGTCCTGCTGCTTTCCTGCTGCTGTTCTGCAGATTTTATCCACATGGATTTCCCATTTCTTTGTTCCCAAGCGGACCTACTATCTTGTACTTCAAGACTGGTGATTTTATATACCCTTGTTCTATTGTTTTAATGTAAGCCTCAAGATTACAGGGGGCCAATACATTTTTCCCTATTGCTATATACTTCACTATGTTTGGTTTCTATTTGTCTTCCCTTCTGAGATAAACTCCACATCTAAGATTCTACTGCTTATGGGAGAGTGATTTTTTGTCGCTGTGGATTATAGGACTTTTAGTCCTTCTGCTGATTTTACCTAGAGCCGGTTCTGAGGCTCTAGACCACGTGAGTTTAATACCATTGGGGGTCACGGCTACAGATACATACGTTATTGTCTTTTATACTACATCATTGTTTTTCTTTTGTCTTTTTTTCTTTTGCATATATCCTGTCTATGAGTCTGTCTGCTATTTAGGATAAGTATAATCTTTATTGTTTTCCACTTTCACTATTACCTAGTTTAATTTTGCGCAACACTTCACCACTTTACTATTGTATATACTGTGTTGTTTTGGGGAAGTCACACTAGTGTTTGCTGCATTTATCCACATATTATACTGTTAAGCGCCTGTTCCTGACACACCCATCTCCTTCTCCATTGGTCTATGCTAATTACTTCCTATATTTATTTACCTGTTCAATCGTTTTCTAGTTGCCTGTGCAAAGAGTTCTCTCTATTTTTGGGCTATTGTTATATTTTGTCTGACTTCTGATATTGACCCTTGGCTTGTTTTTTGACTCTGTTTTTGATCTCCCCCTGCATCGACCCCTGATAGTACCTTGACTTCGTTTGATCTCTGCCTGCCTCGAATCCTCAGCCTGTTTTTTACTTTGCTTGACTTCTGCCTGCCTCGACCCCCTGGCTTGTTCCTGGACTCCGCTTGTTCTCAGCCTATTTATATCATCAACCTGTTCCAGTCTATCTTGTCTCCTGTGCTGCTTAGAGTACTCCAGCAACCCATTCCTGGTTACCTCTAGGTTGTACTTGTGCCGCACAAGTCCCTGTCAAAACATTACCCTGGGCTCAACCATCGGGTACATATTTGTCAGGGTGAACACCACAAAGTACTTCCCAAGAGGTGATCTTGCAACAAGGGTTCCTCCTCCTGGGGGTCACTGGTACACCATAACAGTTTGCACAGGCCAGCATGGATCCTGCAGATCTAACCAGGATGTCCCAGAGACAAGACCACCAAGACCAGATTCTTACTACCCACTCTGTTCATCTTCAATCCCTGGATCAGAAACTTGATGTCATGACGGAGCTACTTCGATCTTTAACTGCCTCCGGTGGCCCAGCTCTCTTTAGTGCCCCCTCCGTTCCAGTCTCTACATCTGTTGCTTTTTCTCAAAATAAACCCCCCAAGTTGCCACTTCCAGACAAATACTCTGTAAATCCATAAGAATATAGGGGTTTTCTTAACCAGTGTTTACTTGTGCCACACAAGCCCCTGGCAAAACATTACCCTGGGCTCAACCTTCGGGTACATATTTGTCAGGGTGAACACCACAAAGTACTTCCCAAGAGGTGATCTTGCAACAAGGGTTCCTCCTCCTGGATGTCACTGGTACACCATAACACCGAATGTCTTTGTTTGTTAACGAATTGTTATTAAACGAAAATCATTTGTCCATTCATGCTATTGGCTTTCTATAAACCGAAATAGAGTCGGTTTATAGAATACCAATAGCATTACATGCATTCCTGCACTTCATATCTGAGAGTCAAATAGAACCGTCAAATACTGTGCTTACAGTGCACTTTGAAAAATTCTAATAGTTTTGGGTGGTAAATAGTACATTTGCGTCTTGCGATGCACTTCATATCTGAGAGTCAAATAGAACAGTCCAATACTGTGCTTACAGCTCACTTTGAAAAATTCTGGCTAACTCTACTCTCTAATTATCAGTTAAACATAAAGAAGACTCAGATTATCCATACCAATGTCAAACCTTATCAGTTGTTACTTCTTAGCTCTAGGTAAGACAAATTGGGCCAAGAACAAATTTAACTATCTTGGGATATAATTGAGCTATGTATTTACAAACAAAAGAATGGAAATTAATAACAAAATTATACAGGAACTCTACTTGACCCAATGCGAGATCATTAAAAAATAGAAGGACACCTTA
Organism: Pelodytes ibericus; assembly: GCA_036172795.1. Lineage (NCBI taxonomy): Eukaryota > Metazoa > Chordata > Amphibia > Anura > Pelodytidae > Pelodytes > Pelodytes ibericus. Next base: position 154,194,317 of record CM069862.1, on the reverse strand, counting down.
GATTTAAACCACTAACTGAAATATTAGTTATTTTTTTAGAAGATGGGAATTTTACCTTTTGGGAAAGAGCAGCCATTATAAAACTGTGAGATTTGTTTGAAAATAACCTTTTATGAATATTTTGAAAAGTTAATAAACAATTTAAGGGAGAGAGAATTTCTATTGTATATAAAGATTTAAAAGTTCTTAGAAAAATGTCAATTAACAGATGATAATATCTTGAAAAAGGTCTTTAATATAGAGAGCAAGCACACAATGATCTCAAGAATGAATACAATTTGGAATGTAGGAAGTGACAGAGGAAAATTAGGCGGATTAGTTAAATGGGAAAAAGTATTAAATATGGAGTACTTGATGCTCAAGCATTTAGTTTGATGAGGAAAGTACACGGGATTACAATCTTTGAGACGTATTTAATGATGTTACATAGATGGTACCTGGTCCCTGAAAGCTTGTTTAAGTTCCAGGACTCTGTGAATGATCTCTGCTAGAGATGCAGAAAAGAATTAGGTTTGCCGTCTCACATTTGGTGGCATTGCCATAACTTCTCCCTTTAAAGAAAAAACTTCTCTAAATGAAGCTTGCCCACACTCAAGTGCAGTTACTTCCGCAGGGTTTGCTTTTTTATCTGGACCTTCAAAAAGTTAAAAACACAAATACGTTATTAATTATGCATATTTTAATGGCTGCAAAACTGTGAGTTGCAAGTTCTTGGAAATTATCCCAACCTCCTGCATGGATAGAGATAATTACCCAAATTTTCCCATGCTGCCTCTCGTGCTTCCCGCGATTGTCTGACATAAGACCGACTGGGTCACATAACCTTTAGTGTGTGTGTGATGGGGGTATGTCCTGGGGTGCTGGGGAAAGTCCTGGGTGTGCAGTGTGGGTGATGGGGCATGTCCTGGGGTGTTTGGGTAAGTCCTGGTTCTCCAATGTGGCATGTACTGGGGTATGTCATGGGTCAGCAATTCATGTGATGGTGAAATTCCTGGCTGTGCAATTCATGGGTCTGCAATGTGGATGATGGGGCATGTCCTGGGTGTGCAATATGGCTGATGGGGCATGTCCTGAGTATGCAATGTGGGTGGCAGGTCATCTCCTAGGTGTGCAGTGTGGGTGATGGAGCACATCCTGAAGTTCTGAGATATGTTATGGTTCTGCAATGTGGTCAGGGGGTGCCCAAATTTAGCTTGCCTAGGCAGCACATAACCAAAATACACCAGTGGGCTAGAGCTTTCCGTGCAATCTAGTGCAGTGTGGGTGCTGTGGTGAGTCCTGTGGGTGAAATCTGTTGGAATTTTGGGTGCTGCAGGGTGGTGATACAGCAAGTTATGTGAGTAAACTCAGGTGCATAAATCCAAAAGTAAGTTGCTGGGCTTCTGCTTCAGCTGGAAGGCAATGCTGTACTTTCTTTCAGGGACTTCCCTACTGGCAAAAGATGCGCAGGTGCTGCTGTATCAATGAGTCAGCTACTGTCAAATACTCCAAATAAAAAAATTTAAATAATCAAACTTGACACTCTGATGCTCATGAAGCCTTCCACCTTTTTGTACAATATATTTTGGAGGTGTGGTTATGTTTAATCACTGAAGCTATTTCACTTACCACAATAAAGAAAAACAAGAGCATCAGTGGCAAGTCCAATTTCTTTATTTTGTGCATTCAGGTGTTGTGAAAACAATGGCAAGGGATTTGGGGCCAATAAAGATAGTTGGTGTCACCCTCCTACTTTCTGCCACCTCCGTGTCCACCCGGCCTGTTCTCACGCCACTGCTGCCTCCATGTTTTCATATAATACTCTCATTTGTCATTCCTCCTAGCCAGTGTTCTTCTCCCAGCTCCACGTCCCTGGCTAATATTTTGACACGTTTGTCAGGCTTTCATTTTTACTTTTGTATTTTTTTACTCGCGATCGCGTCATTAGGCCACGCCCCTTTCAATGACGCGATCTTCCCGTGACTATAAACAACAGTCTGCAACAGACACAAATCGCTGATTATTGTCTTTAGCAGCTGTTGTTCCTGACTCCTTAGCTCCAAGCTACCTTAGAGTATCTTGCTACTTTCATTTTTGATTACCTGTTGCTGACCCGGATATCCTCGACCATTCTGATTTATCCAATCCTGACTTTTGGCTTCCTCACTCGAATTGTGTACTTCTCCAGTCCTCTGAATACCGACCGTCCCTGTTATCCTGCATTTTTCTCTATCACCTAATCGCAAGTACCTTCCATATCTTCAATCAAGTATTCCATCATATTTTTTACTTTATACTTCAATGAAGTTACATATATTTTTCCATATTACTTCAAGCCATTTATTTTTTCTCTGCAATCAATATCAGTCAGTTTTTCTTCTTTTTGCTGCTAAACTTTAATACAAGAATTGCTTAAACGATATACCTTGTGTGGATTGTCATTTATTTCTGCAGTTGAGTTTCCAAATATTCTTAAAGTCACAGCTACCCTGACAACGTTACGATACGTTTGATACATTTCTGATCATCCCTGTGTGCAGCCTTTACATGTAACTCATCCTCGAATAACAGGCTAAATCCCATCTTGTTATCCTGAGAATGGTAGGGGTGCAGCTAACCTTTCCTTTGTTTCTGCAGCTCAACCAAATGTATCTCTGGTTTCGACAGAAGACCTTTTCTTGTCACTCAAAGACCCAGGTTACGGGTTGTATCTGGCACTTCTCAGTCATTTCTTCGAGTTTCTTCTGCATGGTTGCATCCACAGTGGTTACAGTAAGACAGGAGAAATATAGTGAAGGGAGCAGAGGAAACAAATAAAAACAAGGAATTCATTTTTTTTCAAAAACAGTTTTATTACTTGACAACTATGATACATTTTACCACCGCCTGGAATGTGTTGAGTTTTTTCAATAAGGGTTACGCATAAGGAGCAAATATAAAGCCCTATGTCCTCTCACATGTTTCCTATCTATAAGCAGTGACTTTTTCAAATGTGATTTACAAATTCAATTTCTCAATTCTGAGATAATAATAGTGTGATACTATTGGTGTCTCATAATACTGATTTAATGTGTAGTGAGAATTTTTAGTTGACATAGGTCCTGGGGAAGTTGGTTAAATGTAATTTCTTTCTACTGTTCACACTTCTGCATTCTGCAGGGAATCATACAAAAGTTATATGTCCTACAAAAACTGACATTTATGAATAAGTTAAACATATTTAGAATAAAAATATTCAAATTATAATTATTTAACCTTATTATGCATGAAATAAAAGGTCGATTTCCATTTGGAGTGGTCCTTTAAACTATCTATCTTTAGTGAGTATGATGATGAGTACAAAAGAGCTGATATTCAATCTAGCGAAAGAGGTTGTTGGACACAGAGTATAAACAAAATGTTAGGACATACTGCCATCTGGTGGTTGGGAACTGAATTATACAGTATGATTGTCAGACTTAACTAACTGATGTTTTACAAGAGCTCCAATAAACTAAGACAGAAGGACCAGAGGTGGAAAAACATTTGCTACTACCATGAGATGTTATAATAATCCATGAAATACTGAATAAAATGCCAGATTTAATTTTTTGCATAGAAGAATATAGGAAAGGTATGTTTGACAGAATGACAGTACTGCCATCTGCTGGTTGACATCTAGAACAGTATCCTCAGTTAAGCAAAAAGTTTTAATCCTCTTGTATCTGTTAGCATAACATAATACCATCTAGACAACCTATGCCATAGTCTGAGCTATAATACAATCTACAGGACAGCTAGTTTAGTTATCATATTATACTGTGATATGTACTACCACCAAAGGAATTGCTTTAACCTAGTTGTGACAATTTCTTCTGTACAGTTAATCACTTTAAGTGAGTCCAAAACCTGGTAAATTCAAAGTTATAACAAAAACATTTTCAATACCCTTGATATGTAGCTATTTCTCAAAAAAGTCATAAAAACTGAAACAATATATGAACAATTCTGATTTTTTTTCTGCACCTTTGGCTCCAACCCCTGAAAGGCCAAATTATACACCACATGAGCTAAATATTATTATTTTTTTAAATGTCCAATGTTTCCTTTCATATTTATTATTGGGAATTTGGTAGAGTTTTTGTGACTGGACTTTTTGAAAATGTTTGGTTGTTCTGGACAATGAGTGTTTTAATATGAAGTGTTTGTGTATTCTTTAGATACCATTATTTTGATAATATTATAGAATTTACTACAAGAAAAATATGATGGAAAATTAAAAAAAAAATAACTTTTTTTCTAACTTTTCATGGAATTTGTTTTTACTACAAAGTCTAATGAAAACAGCTGCTTAATAGATTCTAATAGGAAATACCTCCTATTATCAAGTTTCTTTGTAAGGCAATAAGTACACATAGCACACTACTTTTTCCTAACCATCTTTCCCAATATTTGAATACATCATCCAACTAACAATTCATTTTATGGTCATTTTGTGTAGCTTTAAGTAAACTATAGCTTTAAGAGAGTTTGTAACAAGTTTATAGAGTGTGCTGTGTATTGCTGGAATAATCTTAGGGTCAGTTATCTTGAATTGGGGATTCAGAATAGTTATACAAATATAAAGAATGAAAACACCATTATCTGTTAAAAATAAACTTCTTAAAATGATGCAGTAGTTAATTTATCAATTCATTGCAATGGACAGCAGGGGGCAGAACTATGCTGTGCAATACATTTCACATGACAAACTCAATACGAAATGGATTTTTAAAAGAAAAAAGACTGATTTGCATTAAATAATTATTTTATTGTTGATATTCTGAATTGTATTGAAAGCATTTTTAAGTTGGTTGTTCTTTTTAACTTTGATTTATTTGTTATTACATCATGGTTTATAACTGAAAATCATTAACCCCTTTGTGACGCATGGTGCTTGCGTACCAGACTACCAACGTCACAATTTTTTTTCTGGGCACCTATCATAAGGTGATTGGTAGCCAGGAACACTATGGCAGAGACCAGATCATATTCTTAATGGACCCTGTGGGTCCCTGCACAAAAGATCGAGAGACCTCCGGATGTCACGTGTGGAACCCTGGAAGTTCGGGCACAGCGCGATTTTCCCTGTCAGACTGAGGCCACTAACAGTGGACTCATCTGAGAGATGGGATCCTGCTGCAAGTCCCTGTTTAACACTGTTTAACACTGTTTAACACTGGTCATACTATTCCGTCCTAGCGTTTTTTAGGCACTGTAAAATCAGTACGGAACAGTACGTCTTAGCGTCGGAAAGGGGTTAATGTCTTCTCAACACAGATTTTGTAATCTTATTAAATATACTCTATTGTTCATGTAAGTTCATGTCCCATAGCTGTTTATGTGATTAGTAACACATCTACTGTCATTTAAACACATTGCTGTGGAGCACCTGTGAAACACCAATGTAGTCCCTACATTCAGCTACCAACGAAAACCGTGTGATTTGGGTTCAAAGAAAGCATGGTAGTCCTTCTCAAAGAGCAGCACTTGGCGGAAATGAGAGTTGACAACTGAGTTTGGTTAGAGTGTCATTAGATAGATTAAAATACAGAACTACTAAACAATCATTGACAGGGCACAGCAGATAACAATGAATATAAATTTATATTCAAGACAGCAGATGGCGATAGAGAATAAACAACCAACGTATGGGCAAGAGATAAAGAAAAGTATAATTTGTAAAAGGTGTTAAAGAGGGAGGAAAATTAGCAGGATCAAAAAGTTTAAGAATGGTGCTACTGAAACAATTCTATTGATGTCATTTTAAACTATGTAAAAAAAATTTAACTGGTAATGTCTATGGGATAATACTTTTGGTTTAGTTCAAAATATTAAAACCTGGTGGTCACTATTCTAGTTTAAATAAACTGTATATATAAAACAGACACAATAAGGGTTTAGTCATTAAAAATGTGAAAGGAAGAGAATAACAATGAAAATAGCATAACTGTGAACAGGAGCTTCCCACCCAATTGGCTGGGGGTCCAGAAACATGCCTGACTACTGTCTCTTTTGGTGGGACAAGCCCAATCACTGGTGGCCTTCCAGCTGTCGCTTTTCGGGACAGATGTAGAGTTCAGCAGGACAGCGAGACTTTGGAGATCAATCCTTAAGTAAAAATGTAATTCTCTGGTGTTTGGGTCACTGGAGACTAGCTACTGTGCATGTGCAGCAGTGCTGACAGTTGTCCTTCAAAGCTCCACCCCGCACCCTTATTTGTCAGGGGGCAAGAGTTGGAAGGTAGATTAATTTTTCACCTCCAAACTCCCTGCACATGGGAAGGGGGTTAGAGATCTGAGCCAGCTCTACCTGGATACTGCAGAGTTAATTTCTTAAAGGTGCAATTCCTTCTACACATTCTTTTTAGATAAGCTGCATTATTTAAAGTAAATAAAAAGAAAGAGATCTATCAATAGATTTTACTAATTTCTTTCTATCTCCTAAAACCTGTAAATAAAGTGTGATTTATTTATTGTTGTTGCTGTATAGACATTTTATTTCCTTCTCTTTATTCTGTAACTGAAAATATCTTGCCAGTTTACAACACTCATTCATCATTCTTCTAATCAGTCTCCGGTTACTGTAGCTAGGAGACAGGTAGGGAAATATTTGGGGATCCAGACCTCAGCCAAATGTAATTAAACACTGGCAGATATAGTCTTTTGTTTGCCGGAAGCAGCCGGTGAGTCACCGTTGAACAAAGATAGGTTTTTATATACAGGTTTTTTTCAAACATCCTATTTACCACAGATATCTTTCACATATTACAGCAATTATCTTACGTTCTTAACACATTAATATAACTTTGAATATGTTAACCAAATCAGCTCTTGTTATTGATTCATTAGCTGCTTAAATGGACTGTATCACTTGAACATTGTTTATACTGTGCATGTAGAGAATAAAAAAATTATTGAAAATTATCTGTACATTGTATTAGCAAAACTCAAGGCAAATTTCTAAGTTAGGTGAAAAATGTGTTTGTGACATCACCTGTGGCACGGCATGCAAATTAACTTGTTTTTTAAATGCAAAATGTGTAATTTGCATATCAAGCCACAGGTGATGCCATAAACTTGAGACTCCACAGGCACATTTAAAACACATTTTTCTTCTAATTTACGCACTAGCTTTCACTTTTGCTATTACTATGTATAGATCATTTTCAATAATTTGTTATTCTCTAGATTCACAGTAACAACAATGTTTGGGTGATCCAGTGCCTTAAAAGGCCTTCTTACTCAATTATTTTAATACCTAAATCTTTTTTTGTGTAACATACAACTAAAGGTTGTTTTTAATAAATGTTTTCTTTTTTCCTTTTAGTGATAGAATACGGATGTTAACACATTGAAGTGTATGTGTAAATAGATGGGTATGTGCTGGTATTCTTTTATCAACAATTGCCCTAGATCAACACTGACTTGTTTGTTAATGTTGATTTAAAGTCACAGTATCAGCCAGTCCCCCCTTTGTTTACCTTGTCCCCTGTTTCTGAATTCCACACTGTTCTTTTTTTATCCATTCACCATGTGTCCCTGTTTCATTCAGTTTGTGCTTATGAGGCGTGTCCAAAAGTAACTGCCTAATGTAGTTGACTCCTGTAGGACTGATTATGGACAATGTTATATGCCCCTAGAACTATGATTCTGGCCTAATGTGCAACTCCAGCATGTGCTTAATTTCCCTCTACCTGGTCATTTGTTAGGCTACCTCTACTACAATCATTAGTGGAGGGTTTAATATAAGTGAGATGGTTGACATATTATAAAACTAATGTTTGTTTAGGAGGGGGACATAATTATCTGGAGCATGCAAAACAGTAATACCATATTGGCTCGTATATAAGATGACCACCCTGATTATAAGACGACATCCCAAACTTTTGATATTCCTTTAGGAAAAAACTAAAAGCCTAAATATAAGACTACCCTATAGGAAAAAGGTTTAACTTGTATATATTCACATTTAAATTGATTTTTCATATTTAATAATAATAATTATGATATAAAAAAAATACATTTCTTGTTTTTATTTACTTTATGTGCCAATGCTGCCTCTACCCACAGACTTGCTCAATGCTCCACCCCCCCCCCCCCCCCAAACTTGCCCAATGCTGCCTCTCTCCCCCTCCCTCTCCCCAATGTTGTCTCTCAGGGGACCTGGATCCGAGTCTTATAGCCAGACCTCAATTTGAGGTCAGACTATAAGACAACCTCAATTTTTCTGAAAAAAAACTTGTCTTATAATCAAGCAAATACAGTAATGCTTTTGACTATAATACTGGGTTATCACATGTTACATTAGAGCAATAATTTTAGTAACTCATATTACTCATGTCAATACCCTGTACTCCTTTTTACCCACTTGTACAATGATATCATACTCTTCTCAGTATATTTACATCTATTATTATGTCAGTTCATAAGGGTATACAATATTTGGTCATCTACTGTCTTTAATACACTAGATTTGCATATTATTTATATTATATTATTTATACCCTAAATGATGCTAACATATATTTAATAAAATAATTAATAACCATAATCTAGACAATCTAGACTAATAGTACAACAATAAATTCATTTGATTTGAGAATACAGTTAAATTATATACTTTATTAACACCTCCAATATATCAACAAATTACATTACACTAAAGTTACAGATAGACAAAAATTATGTTATACATAACATTTGATTTAATTAGATGGTTCTTGATGCCAGGTTGCAGGAGAATAGTTAAAACAAGTTAAAACAAGTGCAACAGTTGTTACTTTCAAATTGTAGTTATAGTATAGGCACTATATCCTAACTATCCCTAATTCTTGCCTCTTAAAGAGCAACTGTAATGTAAAAAGGAAAAAGCTTTTTTTGAAAGAGCACACTTGATTTAGTCATACATAATGTAATTCTCTAATGATGCCAATGAAATATAACCACTTTTGAGGAACTTTTCCATCCGCTATTGGCAGGTTTCATATTGTCCTCTTTCAGTGGTCTGATCTGACTGAAGATGTATCAGTTTGTGCAGGAGCAGGAGGCATTTTGTTGGAGCCTGAGCGTCACATAGATTACAGATGTATGGCATTTTGAGTCATTGAGTCAGAGACTCACTAGCGGGCACCATTTTTGGTAACATCAGAATGGCATCATTAGAGAGTTACATTAGAGAGTCTGGACTAAATAAAATATTCTGTATCTAAAAAACAGGTTTAATTTTTTAACAAGCACAAGTTAAAAGCACAGCTTCCTAGTTCATCCATAGAAATATAGGATTAGAGTAACGGTTGCTACAGTTAGGGTTATCCAAAGGGGGATATTTCAGATGATTGATATGCATCTATAAAGTTGTGTTTGTAATGTGAATTGCTAGCAATGGACGACACACACCATGTTCACTACAGTGGTGCATGGGGGTCCATCTTCCTGGTGGTCTGTGGTTTAAAGGGAGCTGCGTGGTCTTTTCTCCATCCTTGTCGGCTCACTCTGCAGCATGCAGGGCTGGTGAAAGTGCCTATAAATATCCCCATAATCACTTCTGATTGACTCCGAAGACCTCGAATTGACAGCATCAGATCTCTGCCAGAAAATGAATGCGGACAATATAGTGGCAGGCATAGAGTGGGCTGCCCCCTGTTACTTGTGGACTGGTTTGATGACCAGCAACTTGAATATAAGTCAGAGCCTTATTCCAAACCTACCTTATAGTTATAGATTAAGTAAATTGTCTCTGACATGTTTTATTTCCCCCCAGTGTGCTTTTTTTTCTACTTGTTTTAAAGCTATTCGTTACCCATAATTATTCTGGGTTGAACTTGGTGTTTATCCAGGAATGTTTTGGACTACATCATTACATTTATGCTTAGACAGTAGTACTTTAAATATGATTTAACAGTTGCCTACAGGGATTTTCTTCATATTACACCCTCCAATTAGTCTGCAATTGTTAAAACAAACTTCCTGGTATCACATGTGCTGATACCTCCATAATGCACCTCAGCAGCTCCAGTATAGTTGCTAAAATGAAAACATTAAATGGCAGATATTCTGTAACATAATTACATACAGTAGTTTAAGATAAAAAAAAGTATTGCGTCCATTAAGTTCAACCCTTTTCCTAATCCTTGTTTAACACTGTTTAGAATTCTGCTTTTAATGCAGGTGTTGTATTAGCTCCAGTACAACAGCTTAAGGGCCTGCAAACAACACATTTCAATGTACACTATTCATTTATCCCAAGAGTTGACATTCTTTTTTAATTGTTTATTATAAAGTAAGTGTATTAATAAAGAGTTTTCTATTTGTACTATGTCATTATATATTAGTAGAGAGTGCTAACTGTGATTTAGGGGGTCAGTCTACAGCGTGTCTCTCATACGTACTAACTAATTTGTACCTACTACACTAAATTTGATGTTGAGTGGTAGTAATCATAACATTACTGCAGTGGGGATGCATATATCAATTACAAATAAATGGTCTTACAGGGGCCCTACTCTGCACAACAATTTTCCTGTACCCACCTGCTTTGTCCCTGCTGCCATTTTGCCCAGTAAAAGTAATGTATCTGGGGCTTGGGATTCCTGCAAATCTATATGTGTTATTACTAAACCCCATTTCACTGACCATGTGTTCAGCAATAAGGAAATTAACCCCACCATTGCAATTACCCTCCAATCCCAATAGGGTGTTACCGAATTACATTAGACAGTTTGTAAGTTGTTAAAAGACAAATGTCACCCTAATTAATTTACCCACAGATTTATTTAAACAATTCATTTATTTAAATAAATATGCCAACACTTAGTCATTTATTTGTCAGTGTTTAATTCATATGTAAAATTTTGTGGCATTTATTGCCTTTTAGCAGTGATGGTCTCTCTTGCCAGTGCTGCCCTGATGTGCCGTCACTCGGGTCAGATAACTGATAATCCGACGCAAACCTTTTGAAATCCTGCCCACTTGCACCTGATCTTAAATGACGTTGCACACATCACGGAGCTATAATACAAGAAACTGGACGTCAGGGAGAGATTGTGCCTTTGCAGCCTTGTGTGAGTAAACGGAGAAGATTCCTTTAACATAGCATTGTTTACTCAGGGGAGCGCTGGCAGGAAAGGGAATACAACTATATATTTTACTTAGACATGCATTAATTTTTCAGACAGAACTTAATAAACAAGTGTTACCAGATGTCTTTACACAACACAACTTTATTAATGGGGCTACAGTTACTATTGCCTGCATTAAATGTTAGTAAAAGGTAAAGTAAAAGTTATCCAAGTACTCTTTACATTAATCACACCCAAATCATGTTCCAACAGACAAAAGTGTCCCTCCTTAGCAAATAAAATGTTTTCAGGTACACTGGTGAACTAAAGATACACTATGCAGACAAAAGTATTGGGACACCTGACCTTTACAGCAACAAGGACTTTTATGACATTGCATTTGAAATACATAGACATTAATGTGTAGTTGGTCCCATTTTTTGTAGCTATACCAGCTACCACTCTTACGAGAAGACTTTTCACAAGTTTTTACAGTGTTTCTGTGGTACTTTTTGTCCTTTCATTCAGTAGAGCATTTGTGAGGTCAGACACTGATGTTGCACTAGGAGGCCTGGCTTGACATCTCTGCTCCATTTCATCACAAAGGTATTTGATGGGGTTGATGTCAGGGCTTTGTGTGGACCAGTCAAGTTCTTCAACACCAAACTCGTCCAACCATTTTTTTATGGTTGCTTTGTGCACTGTGAACAGTCATACTCAAATAGACAATTGTCTTACCCAAACTGTTCACACAAAGTTGGCAGTATAGCACTGTCCAAAATGTTTTAGTATGCTAAAACATGAAGGTTTCACTTCATGGGGTACTGGAAGTACCCCTGAAAAACAGCCCAATACCATTATTACTCCTCCACCAAACTTTACACAGTGCAGTGAGACAGGTACCTTTCTCCTGGAATCCATCAAACCTAAACTTGTCTATCAAACTCTCAAACATTGAAGCCTCCACAGAAAATGTTTTCCACTGCTCCAGAGTCCATTGGCGGCATGCTTGATCTGATGCTTTGCCTTATACTTGGTAATGTGAGGCTTGCATGCAGCTACTTGGCCATGAAAACCCTTGCCATGAAGCTCCCACGGCACAGTTATCATGCTGATATTAATGCTAGTGGAAGTGTGGATCTCTTCAACTATGGAATCAGCAAAGCATTGGTGACTTTTATCCACCATGCACCTCAGCACTCGGTGGCCGTGCGCTGTGACTTTACGTGGTCTTCTGAGTTGCTCCTGTTGCTAAATACTTTCACTTTTCAATAATACCACTTACAGTTGACCATGGAATATCCAGCAAGGATGACATTTCACATACTGACTTATTACAAGGGTAGCATCCTATCACAGTGCCATGCTTTAATTCACTGAGCTCTTCAGAGCGACCCATTTTTTTCCACAAATTTTTGTAAATGCAGATTGCATGTCTAGGTGCTTGGTTTTATACACCTGTGGCAATGGGTCTGATTAAAACATCTGAATTCAATAACTAAGTTTTGAGTTGCATCATTTTTTTTCTATATGGTGAAATGTATGCTAATTAGCATGGTCCATTGCTCAACACCATAGCCATCCAACTAGCAGTATGTGGAACAGATGTTGACCTATACATTTTTTGTGCAACCCCGTATCCATGCTAATAAGCCTCAAGGTTTTTATTATATTACCTCCTGAAAAAACTAATCTCTCTTCCCCAATCTAAGCATTTGCTAAGTGCGTGACGTTGTTTCTGATGTTGAGTCAACTGTACAGCTTGAAGGTGGAAGCTTAGCTTTTTAAATTACCTTTAAAGTCATACAGTCCTCATAATGGTGGAGAGTTGGGGAACAAATTTTTATAGTTTTACACTTGAAAGATGCACAATTTCACTTCACCAAGAGTTGTGTGTTGGAAGCAACAATTTATTTCCAGTAGTGTAGTAAGCTATAATTGTATTAGTCCAAAACTAACATCTAGAGAAACAGTTTTGTTGGTGATACTCCATGAGCTCCTTTTGAAATAACTAGTCATATTTGAAGTTAATCCATTGTTATCTATGAAGATGACATCGCTGGTCCATTTTGGCATTTAAATACATACAGAGAGGACTATCAGGTCAATGTTTTCAAATCTCCAGTGGAAATATGTTTTAAAATTCCCACCCTGTGTCTTTTTATTTTGCTAGTTGGGAAAAATGGTTACAGGGAAATATGATATTTAGAAAAACCATCAATCACTGCTTGTTTAAATGCCAACTTATTGTCAAGTTCTGTCATGTTCAACAGGTATGATTATATTGTTTTATAATCTCAGTGTTTTTCTTAACCTCAGGGAAAACCAGTAAACAGATATTTGAATAAATAACCATACTTGAGGGAAGGAGAAAACAAGCACACAAAAGAGAGTTTGCATCAGACAGTTTTAATAACATATTTAGCATATTGTAGTTTTTGCAGTATGAAAACAATTCAGATCACAGAACACCCAGAAAGCTACAACAAGCCACCATTTAGAAAGGGTCTTGGGATACTGTTATTCATGTTTACAGGGCTCACTTGCTGTGTAGATGGGGAAATCCTGTAGGCTTAAGTTGTTGAAAACATATCAGTGTCGACCAGGTTCTGGAGATGGTGAAATAAGTTTTCTGTTTCCCTCCAAAATGAGTCAGTTATGTTTGGTGAATACAAATGAAAGGTTTTACATTTTTATCACAGAAATATTGTCAACTCAATTGGTGTTTTTTGCAAATAACCCTCAGAGGTATCCGAAAGCAGAGTTAAAAGAAAAGTTAGCTAGAAGTTTAAGAGCTAAATTGAAAGTTTTGCAGTGTTTGTTCTTTTTTAATCAAAGCAGCAGTACTATTGTAATTGTTCTTAAAGGTAATGTATAATCTAGTTTGTGTGTAAGGCAGAAAATATCTTTATTGTGCTCACATGCAGATTAATTGATCTAATGGAGGATAATTGATTTAATGCTCCGGACACCTGCAACAAATGCTTTTTCGGACATAGGCTTCATTTATGCTCCATTTATACTAGAGCTTGGATGAATATGATTGAACAAGTGTTGTTGTTCTTGTAATATGTCCGTCATTGAGATTGAATGCAGCATAAGAGTATATGAGCACTTGGCGAATTTTGAACACTTTATATGTTCCCTGGTCAGGTGTTGGTTTAGCTATATTTATAATTGAAATAGATGTGTCATTTCCATTACCATGTGAGTAAAATACATAAACATTTTGTAAAGGGGTCTAAATTATAGACTTATCCACTATATGTACCATAGCACCTCAAATACAACTGGGACCAACTATTCTTAAAATAGCGTTCTCATCAGCATCTGTAAACTTAACCAAAGAGCTAAAAGACACAGCAAAATGTGAGTTTAACAATGATCACTACTTTGCTCAGCATGGAAATGGATCTTAGCTTAGATTACTATCCATCTACCTTACCACACGCGCAATCACAATCAAATCATGAAAAGGTGACATTAGCCTAGAAGTGAAAATACTGCATTTTTTACCCTAGTACTGCTGCTTTAATTGAGTGTGGTTACGATAATGTAGTTCACACAGATCTAGTCTAGTTTTTTGACTGGTGATAGCCCTCTTTCACATCTTCCACTGTTGTCCTCACATTGCTTGAGCTTATGTTCCAGGAACCCTTTCTGCAAAGAAGAAGTGTATTATTCATGAAATATAAAATAACTGTATGTACATTGTAAGAACAATAGCTTAAAATATCTAATGAGGCCCTGAAATGTGTATACATGTGACATATGCTAAAGGCAACATGGTAGTAATAATAATGTCATTGTTTTTAGCTTTTTCTCCAGTAGTTATTCTATGATGTTGAAGCTGGTGAATAGAATAATTATCTTCAACTTTTAGACTTAGACTTAGATATATCGTCCTCTTAGAATACAATGCAGAGACGTGGATGCTAATGATTGTATTGCTTATTTATAAGTAATGGACTGGAATATTAATCTGGTCAGAATATGTTTGATGGTAGGAAAATAAGATTTCAGGGTTACATTTAGAATTTTAATGGTCAACTACCCATTGTTAGTATATTACACATATAAGTAAAGGAAACATACTTGAGATCCTAAGTTCTGTGTATCTTAGTATTAGGCACTCTATAAAGGCACATTTCATCCTTACATCCAAGCATAAAGTAAATCTATAGTTATTCTCTATGGAAAATCATTCTTTATCATCCAATTTGTGAGTTAGACTTATAAAAGAAGACTAGCTTCATAGATATCCATGTGTAAAAGTATACAAATTCAAACTATGCAAAACAAAACATGTCAAATGACTTACTGAATGTCTTCTCCATCCAGCAGACGTTTATAAGTTGCAATCTCCAGTTCCAGTCGTGTTTTCACATCCAAGAGAATTTTGTATTCATAATTTTGTCGTTCTTGGTCAGACCTGAGATCTGCCAGCTGCGCCTCTACGTTGTTGATCATACTCTGTAATTGGGCCAGCTGGGCGCAATAGCGAGCTTCTGTCTCTGCCAAGGTATTCTCTAAAGCTGTTTTCTAGAAGACAACATAGAGAAATCCAATCATATATTGGTAAATTAGCTTTTGTGCAGAGCTGGGTTGAGGATTTGATTAAAAATAATGATCTTTTCATTACATTTAGTTCAGATAACCAGTATAAATACAATCTGGATACTGATTTTCAATTCAATGTTTAGATGATTACCATGCTATTATGAGTTTGTAGGTCAATCTCCAGGTTCTGAACTGTATGTCTTAATTCAATGACTTCAGTATGGACCGTCTGAAGTTGCTGAGAAGAGCTGGTCACCTGCTGATTCAGCTCCTCACTCTGTAAACAAATACATTTAAATGTTATCTTTAATCTTGGTGGTCACTACATGCATTACACACATTCTTACATCTTGGTCACCTTATTGACGAACCAGGTCTCGGCATCTTTTCTGTTTTTCTCCACCATGACCTCATATTGATCTCTCATCTCAGACAAAATCCTGTTCAGGTCCACTGGAGGAGCAGCATTCACTTCTACGTTAACCCGGGCTCCGAGCTGACTACGGAGGCTGGTCACCTCCTGAATGAACAGAGTTGGGATTTAAATCAATATATGTATATTTTTTTTAATTGTACTATGCCAAGATATTATTTTTCATTCAGAAAAAAATAAACCAAATCTTCTGTACAACTGTTGCCATTTGTACATTACAGATATGTCTCTAATAATCTAAATCAGTATTGTCCAATGTTTTAATGTGGATGGACACATGAAGTGATTTCTATAATTATATACAGATGTATATTTAGAAAGAGAGATGGGGAGAAAGATTTGTATAATGTCTGCAAGTTTTACAGTTCTCTTATTCCATTGCATTCAACCTTAGTAGCCCCATGGACACTACCAAGTCAATACAATTCATAAAAAATAAGAGTGAACTGCTTTGCATATTTCAAGTAAATTATATGTCTTGTAGAGAGATAGTCTTCAAGCCAGTGATGGCTCTTTAGTATTTCTTACTATCTCCTGGATGATGACTATAACATTAATAGCATTCCATACTAAACAGCTCCTTGCACTAGAACATACCATTCAAGTCTCACTATCTGCCATTCACCATTTTCCTTTTACCTCCTGATGGGTCTTCTTAAGATAGTTCAATTCTTCTCTCAGAGTCTGTAGCTGCATGTCCAAATCATTCTTGTTGAGATTGAGCTCATCTAGGACACGACGTAACCCATTAATGTCTGATTCAACTCCCATGCGTATAGTGGCCTCATTTTCATATCTAGACGAATGTAACAGTATTATTTAATTAATTTGCAAATAAAAGAAAGCTGAAAGGCAGACACATACGACACAAGTGTTGGAACATTTAAAAAAGTTGATCTCATAGTATGTATAATAAGGGGAGGTCTGGCAACAATTTAGTTGCTTGGTGCTACTTCGTCAGCCCACCTGATATCATCAGATATAGACACACATAGACATGCAAGAGAGATTTACTGACACATAATGTACAGAGATTAATAGTGTTATTGATTGGGACAATTCAAACTGAAAAGTGGTGCAGCTCCAGCCTATTGAGAGAGGTTAGAAAGCAGTCTTGGGGCAATTACCCTCTTGACCGCCTTACCAGCCTTACCCTGTGGCAACAACCATTGCACCTATTTATACGTTTAGACAATAAAGTTTAGCAATTATAGTTCCACTTATTGATATACATTAGCACTACTTATAGGTGCTAGTTCTGTGTGTACCACTTTTTCCCCATATGAAACATATAGTTTTTCTCTAGCTGTCTGTACATAAACGCACCAAAAATGGCATGATTTACATGTAGCAAATTACCTTATTATCCATTTATCAAATGTTTGACACGTAAGCAAATATGTTTAGCTGCAGACCCTTAATAGATTCTTACTTGGTTCTGAAATCATCAGCTGCCAGTTTAGCATTATCCATCTGCAGAAGGATGTTGGCATTTCCTGTACTTGCTTGAAGAATCTGAAATGTGATATTGACATATAAAAAGAGGTTCAGGTTTGTATTTGCGATTTGACTTATGGCACAAGTGCATTGTAAAAGAGAGACAAAATGTTAAATATAAGAGACAATAAGAGAACGAGAAAAAAAAGACAGCAGGCACAGCTATAAAAACAACATATTATATTTGTGTATGGTGACGTGTATTTTAAAATGTTCAACTAAATGATTATTATTCAGTTAGATATCATTCAGAATGCATTGATGATAATAACATATCTTTAAAAAGTACCTTACTCTGGAGATCTTCAATGGTCCTGAAGTAAGGGTTGAAATCAGGTGAAGTGTATGGCACCTGTTTGTCGTAATATTCTCTAATTCTCTTCTCCAGCTGAGTGTTCTCCTGCTCCAGGGAGTGGACTTTGTTTAGATAGGATGCCAGTCGGTCGTTTAGTAACTGCATGGTTTCCTTGTCACTGATATTGAACATGCCTTCATCAACCCCTCCATAGAAGGCACCACCAATGCCACCTCCAAACCCTAAACCAGCGCCAAAACCTCCAACATGGCCACCACCAAAGCTTGAACCTATGCTGATGGATCCAGCAGATGCACCTCCATGGCCGATTGAGGTGCTTACATTCCTTCCACCAAAACCACCATGGACACTTGGAGATAAGCAAGACCCACTGGAACGTACATGAGAAACACGGGTAATGCCAGAACTTCCACCTCCTAATCCTTTCATGGATCCAGATGAGGATCTATGGCTCTGCCTGACACTCATGATGATTCAGTCGACTAGTCAAGTGGACGAGGAATGGTTCTTAAAATTCTTGAGCAAAATGTGTCGCTTTTTTATACCACCATACCACTCTGGGTGTTGCCCATTCATGTTCTACTTTCCCATGAGAACATGTACTATCAAGTTAAAAAAAAAACCTATATCAAAATATATTTGCCCATAAAACTCATCATTTAGGGTTCTGAGTTGTGTTGCCCTGGATACCATTTTATTTTTCCAATAAAACAGTTCTATGTCACACCCTACCAAGAAATAACATTTTAAAATAAATTACCTTTGCAGACTGTGCCCACAAAGAACATTTCTTGAGAGACGATGCTTAAAATAATTACAATGGGATGTTACCCTTTCATTATTTGTCTGTTGTTGAAGTAATGATGCATCACGGATTCTTGGTACATACACTTTTGCCAGTGACTAGAAGCTTTTTTTATTGTACAAAATAGCAATAAACCTTACTCACCTAAATATTTTAAGATTCACATGTTTTTAGTTAATGACTAAAAATAATTATATTCTTGTTTGGAAAAATGGGACTAAAGTAAAAGGCAGTTGGTATTAATGTGCATTCAGTACACTGGTAGTCCGTCCATGTACAAGTCGTAGCTACACAATGTAGAAAACACACTTCTATAATCAAACTTCTACAGTTGACGTTACAGCAGAAGTGTACACATACACTGAGTTTGTTTTGCAGATATTGGATTGTCTAGTTATTCTATTCTAAACATAAGTATGCACAATTTCTTATTGGGAAATAAAATCACGATACACATTTCATTTCGAATTGAATGCAACATCTGCACACCCTTGCCATCATATCGTAGAACCAACACATAGCAAAACTGAGAATGTATACCCACCCCATTTAAAATATGAGAAAAGATAACATAAACAATGGTCTAATGATGCTATCAAATTCAATTATGCCTTAAACCATGTATGTGTTAATTTAATTGTAAAAATAATATTTGTTTGGACCATCAACGATGTGCTTTGCAGACGTATGTTAGTGTGTTGACACTATATCCTGGTATTCTGGGTTCTATTAAAATGTGTAATTCAATAAAAATGTATCATGTAGAGCCAGGGTGTCAGGTCTTTGTAGCCCAGATGAGACTCAATGATTTACAATTAGTAAAATCTGGGAGGTTTAATTCTACATCATCTCTTATTTTGATGTCTAAGACTTCAAGGCTGGTTACAGTGCTGTTCAACATCTTGGATATATAGGATAAGGGAAAGCCCTCACTGTGGTTCCAGGCTTACCTAGGGCTCATGAACTACTCAATTATACTACAGAATGTAGCAAAATTACTGTTACTTAAAGGTATACTCAATAGAGAGTGAATTTCAGGGAATTAAGATGGGAATTCCAAACTTTAGGCCAATGTAACCAAGTAGGATAAATTCTCCAATGCAACTGAATGGCTACTCGGCTACTTTCGCCTTAAGTTTGAAATTCCCATCTCAATTCTCTCTTTATTGCATAATCCCTTTATTGTCTCACACTGAAGTCTAGACTTATTTTATGTAGATGGTATGACTTATGCTGCAAACATAGGTTTATTAGAAGAAAATGATTCTTACTATGTGCAATAAATTAGTAGGCAAATTTATAAGAGTTACTTGGTGTCTCACACTGTAGTCTAAACTTATTTTTTAAACTTTATTACTTATGCAGCAAAAAAAGTTTATTAGAAGGGGATGCGTCTTCCTACCTCAAATAAATTATTGGGCAAGATTGTTTTATTTCAAGCAAATTTATTTTATGAAAATTATGTGTTAGCAGAATTTTGGTATTTTTATGAGCTCTGACAGCTGTTACCACTAGCTTTCTTCATTTTATAAGCTTCATTCTAAAATTACACCATGTATTATTACAATGGAAGGTGCCAAGTCGAGGAACCAATGGTAGCACTGATAAAAGCAGAATGCTATATTTACTGCATGAAATGATAAAACATAATATTTCTGAATATTCTCCCTGTAAAATGTTACTTATGCTATGATAGTCTCTCTATTATATGTAGGCAACGGATAAGGAAACATATAACTTCTCATTACTAGACAAATTATTTCTATATTTTTTATTTTCAAAGGCAGGACTTCTTGTGCTTTAAAAAATGGAATAATGTTCATCGATAGACACGTTCTCATGGCAAATTATTTGAAGATCCACAGAGGCAGAAAATAACAGTACTGAACAAGCATTTACTTTTTTAACCCCTTGTGTAAACCATTCATGACCAGACTTTATGAAAATATTGTCTGGCTGGCGTACTACGATCAGAGCTGCAGGATATGCCAGGCACATACAATGTTGGTAAACAGAAGAAAAAATAAGTGGGTGGAAAGCCAGAAAGCCAAGGTAGAAATCTTGGGTGTATCTCCCTTTTACTGTGAGACTGACCATTTTCATATTTTCCATATCCATCTTGAATTGTGTCTTTAACAGCCAATGTTGTAGAGATATTGGTTTGGTTCTACATAGTTGTGAAAGAGCATTGGATCATTAAGCATATGTGAGCATGTCATTTGTTTTGTGCCTTGGTTAAGGTTTACAAATGTTTTTCAAAAAGAGTAGGGACTGTGGTCCAGGTGTGAGGGGAGTTTCCAAGTAGAAGAGAGTGTTGTTGCCAAAATGGACAGATGTTTGGTCAGGTCCACCATACATCTGTGTAGGAAACAGGATGCCCTCAACCTGCTATTGTGTTACTGTTATTGAAATAAGAAATTGGATCATTTACCTAAAAACTGCACTTGAAAATTAGGCATTAATAGCTGAGATTAAAAGATTCTCCATGTCTATCTCACCAACTCAGATATTAATGCCTGGTTCTGACAGTTCACTTGTCAGCTTACCACAGTTCCATTTTTAGTCAATGGACCCCAATGTTGCTTGTTTTAATTGTGAATAGTCTTTTTATATCATTTGTAAAAATAAATGTGCTCTATTTTCTGCATATTTTGTAGTTTAGTCTTTTCATTCCTTTTTTTCATGTATTCAAATGACATTTACCCTTGTTTTAAAATACTGAAGGACAATTGACATATTTAATTTTAATGTTCAACACAATTGTTTTAGAATATTTTGGGCAGCAATTTGGTATACTGTATTTATTTCTTAGCTATCTTTCCTTGATCTGCGCAGAGGTCAGAGAAGTCTGCAAGCAGTGAACATTTCCATCATGCAAGGTACACTTTCCTTCGCAGGCTAACTCAGTATGCATTTTTATCCAGATGTGTCAAAAAAGACAAACAATTCTTTGCATGAAGAAGTTTTTAATGAAATACAAGCATCAAGACAGAAAAAAAAAGAATGAAACATGAATATTTACTGCAGTTATCCACTAGTTAGAGAACATGGATACACCCAAAACATTTTATATCATGGTGCTGTGAACTATTTTAACACTATAGAGTAATGGTTCCCAAACTAGTTATCCGAAAATATAGATATCCATATTTAAAAACAGTGGGGTGTTTAAAAAAAACTTGAGAACCACTGTTGTTTAGAGACCACTGCTACAGAGGCAGAAGAAAGGTAGGATCAAACCCTGTTAAACTGATGTCATTGGCTTCTTACATATTTATGGATAATTTATAGATACCGCTTCTATATATCTATGTATACCATCTTCAGCCAGTATACACCAAAAGCACTATAGTCAGTGTAAGAACTGCATTTCCTCTAACAACAGCTACTAAACATAGATGATATATGACATTGGACTAAAATTCTTTAGATTGCCTATTGCTATTGCAAAGATCAAAACAAGATTTTTTGAAAGACTTGATTGGCTATGATAGAAATAAGAGTTACATGGTAAACCGCTGATCATTTAGGGAATATGAGAGAACATTTAAAAGTTTCCTCTATTCTATATATCTGTCTGTTCCCATAGACTTCAGCTGGTCCTTAGCACTTGCTGTGGTGCACATGGCCTGTGACAGGGTGGACTGTCAGTTTGTGCTGGTATTCTGAAAAATAATTATAGAAATAATTAATTGTATAGCAAACAATTATAGAAATAATTGCTTTTTACATACATGCCATTTTAGCCTCTAACTGCAGGTCACAGTGGTTCCGTGTGAAGCATGGAGTCTGATCAGGTCTCTAACTTTCAGTCACTACTTACACAGTGAGAGGCTCTTGGCCTTACAGGTGACCTTATGAGTGAAGCTTATACAACTAATTAAAGTGAAGCCTGTAAAATTCAGAGAGCTAGTGTTCACAGCTGCCAAAACTCATTAAAATATAAAAATTCTGCAAACACATTATTTTCATTAAAATACATTTGCTTCTTGGAATAAAACAAGTTTGTCTAATAATTTATTAATAGCAGTCCTTTCAGACAACAGTGAGATGCCATCAGTGGTTGATTGCTCCAATTGGCTTAGCTGAGACAAATGGCATTAGGTTTTTAGTTATCGCTTCTATTAATAAAAAAGTCTTGACAGCAAACTCCTGATTGGGCAGAGTGAGAGATCAATAGCAACATATAACAGTAACATTCCCTGTATATGCCTGAAGACAGAATATTTATACATATCTTTGCTAGATAAAGACTTTGTAATGATTTTGATGTAGCTAATTACATAAAGTTTTACTTACTGTCTTTGCTTCCTGAGGAATGATGTCCTGAAGCACTAGAAAAAAAAAAGGATTTTTCAGTATAACAGTCTTGATCAACTAATGAATGTTATTCTAACTTTTTACACCATTTTCATGTTTACTAATGTTAAAACATTTAATTTCAAGATACACACAGATATGGTTGAATACTATTACTTGTGAAAAGCCAAAGCAATATATAGCTTCATATAATTGTTTCCATTTTTACTATTGTGCTGTAAAGTATTTGATATTTTGTGGATGATTATACAGCTTTGTTACATCTATATACTTCTACCATCTTCGTTGATGGCTTTTTAGCTATATTATAAAATGATAAAATATTGATCTCTGTGCTCTGGGGTGTGCTTAATTACAAATTAATATTTGTTACAAGAGCTGTCTGGCTGTATCATTATTTGAGTGACTAAAAGATTTGTCATAAAAGTAGTGATCATTGCCTAAACCCAACCAGTTTTCAGTGTTTGCATGATTATATACATACTTGATGTCATGTCCTTCCAGTAGGTGTTTATAGGTAGAAATCTCCATCTCCAGGTGGGTCTTCTGGTCCATGAGAATCTTATATTCATGGTTCTGGCGTTCTAGGTCAGATCTGATGTGTTCCAATTGGGATTCCACATTGTTGATTAGGCCTTGTAACTGGGAGAGCTGAGAACTGTAACCAGCTTGTGTTTCTGACAAGGTACCTTCCAGAGCTGATTTCTAAAATTAAAAAAGAAAGTATTTAGATAAATAATCCATATATTGGGACTTCTTAAATATTCCTGGTGTAAACATTGTAACATTTTGTTGTAACATCAGTAATAGAATGAAAAACACATTCTTTGTCATCCTGCACTGAATTGCAGGAAAATCACGCATAATACAAATTTTGGCTACACAATAGTTTTTATATACCTCACAAAAACATACCATGCTCAACTGGCTCTGTAGCTCAATCTCCAAAGTTTGGACATTACGTCTCAGATCAATAACCTCAGTTTGCACAGATTGCAGCTGCTCGGACCCTGATGCCACCTGTTGATTTAGTTCCTCAGTCTGCACAAATTAGAGATAACAATCGGTTTACCAGATTTTGAAGCAAATGCCTCTACTGCATTTACATTACAGAACTTTTTCACGACAAACTCATGGTCCTCATTAAGTTAGAAACAATTATGGCACTAAATTGGAAAGTTCAACAGTGAGAGAATCCATTTGTTTTGTCATATATTAATTATTAGGACCCAATATCTCTCTATTACGTTAGTGAAATATCATCTCAGTCATCTCAGAGATTCAGTGATAGAAATTAATCGAGGCCTAAAAAGCCTATAATAATGATGTATGGTAGTGAATATGATATTTGTATTTACATACTTGAGTAGTTCAATTACGTTTTTGAATTAAATAAATGCTTAACGTTACCCTTCGCAGAAATATGCTTTCAACCTCCCTCATGTTCCGCTCCATTAGGTTTTCATATTGCTGTCGGATCTCTGACAAAGTTTGGTTAAGGTCTACAGAAGGAGCGGTGTCCAATTCCACACTGACTCTTTGTCCCAACTGAGCTCGTAGAGAGATTACTTCCTGTAGAAGAAAGCTATTGATAAGTAATGCCACAAAAATGTAATGTTCACATAAGGCTAAAGAATATTCCATATGCACAACACTTTGAAAGGATTTACTTCATCCAGCATGATTTATGTACAGCAGAATATTTTTTGACTTAGAAATGTAAAAACAAAAATCCATAAAATTGGATTGACTGGTTACCTCCTCATGGTTCCTCTTCATTTGCTGCAACTCTTCTTGAAGATTCCGAACCTGCATCTCAAGGTCACATATTTCTCTATTCAGTCCTTCTAGGACCCTGCGCAGACCATTCACATCTGACTCAATAGTGTTAATTAGCTGGAGTTCCATTTCATACCTTGGAAAGCAGGAAAACACAGTCACCATGTTTGTGTATTCTTAATTAATCTAAATACGACTTTTAAAAGCAGTGGTATTCCCTGTGCTGTGAGAGTGGGCCCACAATGAGACCTTTTAAAAGGACTAGTTAATAAAACAAAATGCTACAATTTGCACTCATCTGGTTATGAACACTGTCTATCAGAATATCTAGATCTCCAGAAAGTTTGGGATGTCAGTGAATATTAAAATAGGAAACTTAATATTGTGGTTTGGGCTTTTGTATTAATGAGAATGAAAAAAAAAAAAAAAAAATTTTACCCAATATTTAAGGTATTAATTACTAAAAAAAAAATCTATGTTGTTTACCTTAGATAAACATAAAATGGCCATCTTTTGACATAATACTTACTTGTTCCTAAAGTCATCTGCTGCCAAGCGAGAGTTGTCTATCTGCAGAACAATTCTGGCATTTTCCACTGTAGCAGAGGAGACCTAAAAAAAGATTCCTCACTGTTACAAATCATGAATAGATACATGTATGTCTAACTAACAATTCTGTTTTCCAAATTCTTTAACAAGGCTCCTTAAATTTATATGAGATCTAAGAGAGTGCTATAGAATGACATTAAGAGTAAATTGGGATTCCAGTCAAGTTAATTAATAGGTTATGTTTTTTTACCTATACATAATAATTATTTTTGCTGTAAGCCTAAACTATCATGTGAAATGCCCTTATTTTTTATATTACTCTTACCTGACCCTGGAGCTCTTGAATTGTCCTGAAATAGTTGCTGAAATCAGGGAAAGTGCTGGGTTGATTTCTGTCGTACCACTCTCCGATATTCTTCTCAAGTACGGCATTTTCATTCTCCAGTGAGTGGACTTTCTCCAGGTACGAAGCCAGACGGTTATTCAGATGTTGCATAGTTTCCTTCTCATTGACACTAAACATGCCATCTTTCTTCCAGCCACTAAAGTGACTGCCTTGACTATGACCAGCCCACTTGCTACCATGCCTACATCCATGACTGAAAGAAGAAGGTTTGGATATTGAGATTCCTTTGCCTCCTGATCCTCCATGCATGCTTGGGGCTCTGTAGTGGCTTTCCTGGTGTACTTTATGGGATCCATGAATGGAAACATTAGAGCCTCCATGATGGAACTTGTCAGATACTCTATAACTGGATCCGTTTGAAGAATGATCAACCGCATAGCAGGTTCCTTTGTAAGATCCAGTGGAAGAATGAGACTGCTGAACACTGTGGCTCATGGTGATGTAGGAATCTGAGCAAAGGATATTGTAGCTGATCTTCAAGACGTTCTACTACTTATGAATTCTCCATTCATTGTGTTTCTTTTTATAAGAAGTAGAAGGTGTGTCGCAGAGAGTTGGGTCTTATTTTTGGCATTTCATAGGCATCTTTGGTAATTGTACTTTTTCTTCATATGCCTCATAAAAGAATACTATATAAAACATTTTCTGAGGAACCCTGAAAACATCACAAGCCAAGTATAATGGTTCTTCAGAAAGTGTATGGACTGTTGAGTGTAGTCACTCCACCCTTACAGTATAATTCAGGTTGTCAAATATTACTTAAACACAGCTCCTATAAAGCTTTCAAAAAAGTCATAGCATAGTTATACAATTAAGGAATCTTGTAAAGACCATTCTTTAGAAGAAGAATTTGACTGGTGCTGTTGGTCATCTAAAGAGTTTTTCTTATAAATACCTATGTTGTTTTTCCAATCCCAAAGTGAATTTGGTTGTTCTGAATTTTGGACACCCCAACTGTACTTATTTTGGACCACTGTGCAGTAGCACTGTCATCTTGATTGGTATTGCTACCATGCATGAGCAGTAGCACGGATGCCACCTCCCAAATCATGGTCTCACATCACAGGGGATGAATGTTAGGAGGTAGGATCTGGATATAATTGAAACTACAGGATATGCAAATTCAGTTCAAAACACTTTACCTGAAGGCTCATTAAATGTCCCCCATGAAGATTTTCTAATGTGCAAATAAGGAGCAAATTGATCCATCCTTGATATTTCCTTATACAGCAAACTGTTTTGTTGGCACATTCCCATTTATGTCAAACTACTTTATCCCTATGATTATGCTAAGATGATTGTTATGTAGGTTTTCAAAACTGAGTTCAAGTCGTGATGTATGTGATATATCTATGTTTATTACATATACAGTAGATTTTCTTTCTACCGAAACATTTAAACATAACCTTAGATATATGAAATATAGTTAAACCTATCTTTGTGACAGATACCCAAAAACAGTTTAGTGTGCTCAAACCCATGTAAAATGGACGTCAGTATGTAATAAATAAAAAATAGTGACCAGAGTATCTCTCTAAAATTCCATAACTAATAAATAAAAAAAATATCAGCATAGATTGATTTTATGTGCAGGAGAATATACCGTATATGTGAGCGGATCAAATCAGAATTATATTTTTAACATCTTAGTTAAATCAACTTTACTAATAATACAATTACACATTTCTTGTTGCAATTGTTTCTAAATACAATTACTGCTCCTCATATTAGATTTAGTAGTTTCTAACGGAGATGTGGTGTCTAATATTAGAATAGGTCAGATTTTGGGACCACCAGTGGTTTGATATAAAGATAGTGACTGAACTAAACAACAATAAAATAACTCTTCCAAGTTAATGAATTACATTCTTGTATACTACTTATACCAACTGCTTTTTCTTAGGTTTCAAGACTTGCTGATACTTGCGTATGCCTGTCAGCTAAACAAAAATGGTTTATTTTTACTAGACTGCAGATGGCTGTGTCAGGAAAGTCTTTGCAGGAAAATATGTTTCTGTAATTTAATCTAAAATAGTTCTAGCATATATCAAGCTATTTGCAAGTCTCTATCTGGACAAATGCAGGGTCAACTTTACAAAACCAAAAAATGTTTTTATGACTTTACCTCAGTCCTAGTCTGCTGTAAAAAAAACAAAATATCCATTTGTAAATTATGAGGTCTTACTTATGATGCTCCAAACATCCAGCCATAAAAATGTGTGAAAATCAGCTTTTTTTTGCCTGCTGCAGGAATTCCTGCAAAACATGAATACAGGTTGAGTATTCATTAGCCAAACTTTGCCTATGCATTTCACACCTACACTTGGTGCATCATCAAGGGTTCAAGGAGCAGGCGAACCTCTCCACCTGGTGACGGACCTGTGACATAGGCCGACTTTAATTTTTTGGATTGAAGCATTATTATTTTATTCATTACAGGGGTCATAAGACTTATTTCATCCCAAAGTCACTTTGTGTTCAGCTATAATAAAAGTAATGTGTTTATTTACATCAAATATGTTGATGGTATATAAATACACATATGCATAGTGATTTTTCTACAGAGTGTTTGGCAGTGACAATATGATGTCACCAATGAAAAAAATAAAACATCTAAACGCACTTTCTACTTTCTTCTTACATCACAAAGACTAAAGGTACAAAGACTAAATGCAGTTATACTTATTACATTGTTTTCTTTCATGAGTCACAAACATTTAACCATCATTAATGACATGTAGTTTCTTTCATCCCTTACTTAAAAAGTGTTGAGCACACTTATCTATGGATGCATCCCTTCAATTCCTGTGATTTTGGTAATTTGAAATGCTCTACAAGCTATTCTTGTGCTATCGCAATGCACCTAACCTGCACTGAATTGACAAGAATTGAACCAATATGCACCAAAACAGACACAAATAGTCCTGAATGTCCCTTTTTATATTGTGGAATTGACTGAAATTGTTTAGCCAAATGTACCAAAAAGCTCAAATTAGCCACAATAGTCAAAGCAGGGCAAAGCTAAATAAATGAATAATAAATAATATATTAATTTATATAGTCATTAAAATATTTATTATTTTATATGTATGTTATAAATTATAATTGTGTATTCTAATAAAAAGTATGAAATACAATATTAAATATAATTAAATAAAAGTATATAGCAATACGTATTATTATTACAAATATATAACAATCTTATTACATATAAATAAAATAATATAAAAATACATAAAACATATATAGATAGATATTAATATACATAGAAACTGTGTGTCGGCAGATAAGAACCATTTGGCCTTTCTAGTCTGCCAAATTTTCTAAATACTTTTCTTAGTCCCTGGCCTTATCTTATATCTAGGATAGCCTTGTGACTATCCTTCACTGTGTTTAGCTCTACCACTACCGCTTGAAGGCTATTCCATACTTCCACTACCCTCTCAGTAAAGTAATACTTCCTGATATTACTTTTAAATCTTTTTCCCTCTAATTTAATACTATGTCCTTTTTTAATGGTAGACTTTCTTCTTTGAAATATACTCTCCTCCTTTACTGTGTTGATTCCTAGGATATGCATACATATAATTGTGTGTGTGTATATATATATATATTGTAACAAACCACCTCTTTTACAGGTAGGATTTTGCCACAGATCTTACAATAAACCACAGCCTTCTAGGGTATACAAAGTCCAGGACACATTCAGTTCGGTTTTCCTTTCTTATTTGATAGGAAAACAGCTGCTTTAAATAATAATAAACAAAACAAAATTCCTTGCTCTTACTTGAGCTCTTACTAGACAGAAATCATTATCTGTAATTGGGTGGCTTTCCCACTTACCAATTTTTAAAAAAAAAAAAAAAAATAGCTTTGCAATAAACACAAGTGTTGTTATCTCTCCTTCAGCTCTCCTAGCTGGCCTTTTTTCTTCCCCTGCAGCAGGCTGATATCTTCTTTTAAAGGCCTGGCTGCTAATTGACTAGCTACAGGTGAGTGCCAATTAGGAAACTCTTAAGTCAAATCCAGATCCTGGTCTGTTACACAGCAACTAGTGCTGTTGGAGCATTGGCCCACCCTGCTCTCCAAATACTCCGCCCCAGGGACCCATACCGTGGTTTGCAGAGCATCAGCAATGTATATTGCAAACCTTAACATCTCTCCCTGGGGCATTTAACTGAAAATTCAAAGTTTGCTGTTTAGCAAATTAGGCCTGATGTGTCTTCCATCAACCACTATTCCACTTTTTTTTTCGCTCACAGTATATATATATATATTAGACATATGCATTCGTTTTCGGACGAATGCATTTTCGTCCGAAAATAGCATTTTCGTCCATTCGTCCGAAAAACGAATAACGAAAATGCTATGCTAACGAAAGCCGAATGAACGAATGGTTAATAAACTAAAATCATTCGTTCATTCGTCCATTCATATTACTATTGGCATTCTATAAGCCGAAATAGAGTCGGTTTATAGAATACAATAGCATAGTACACTGCATTCCATAAACCGACATAATGAACGACTTTCGGTTTATGGAATGCATGTAAGTCTATTGGCATTCTATAAACCGACTCTATTTCGGTTTATAGTACTATAGCACGAATGGACGAATGATTTTCGTTTATATTAAACCATTCGTTCATTCGTTCATAAATTTGAATGGGAACTCTAGTTCGGTTTATAGAAAGCCCATAGTATTACATGTAATCCATAAGCCGAAAGTCTATTAACCGAACGTTCGGTTTATAGACTTTCGGCTTATGGAATACATATAATCCTATTGCTATTCTATAAACCGAACGTTCGTTTTATAGAATAGCAATAGGATTACATGTATTTCATAAGCCGAAAGTCTATAAACCGAACGTTCAGTTTATAGACTTTCGGCTTATAGAAAACGAACAGTAGTAGTGCCTTTCTATGAACCCATTCATAAGAATTATGAATGGGTTCATAGAAAGGCACTACTACTATACGTTTTCTATAAGCCGAAAGTCTATAAACCGAAGGTCGTTTGGTTTATAGACTTTCGGTTTATAGAATACATAGAATTACATGTAATTCTATGTATTCTATAAACTGAAAATCTATAAACCGAACGACCTGCGTTTTATAGACTTTCGGCTTATAGAAAACATGCAGTACTATTGCCTTTCTATGAACCGAACGAGAGCCCCATTCATAAGATTTTCTTATGAATGGGGCTCTCGTTCGGTTTATAGAAAGCCAATAGTATTACACGTATTCTATAAAACGAAACGAATAAAACGAAACAAAACGAAAATATGTATTCTATAAACTGAAAATCTATAAACCGAACGACCTGCGTTTTATAGACTTTCGGCTTATAGAAAACATGCAGTACTATTGCCTTTATATGAACCGAACGAGAGCCCCATTCATAAGATTTTCTTATGAATGGGGCTCTCGTTCGGTTTATAGAAAGCCAATAGTATTACACGTATTCTATAAAACGAAACGAATAAAACGAAACAAAACGAAAATAACAACGAATTTCGTCTAAAACGAATGCAGTAATGAACGATATTCGTTTTAGACGAAATAAATAACATTTTCATGTATATATACACACAAATCCAAACATAGATGACACGCACTCTCGGGTTTTAGTAAAGTGAAAAAAATGTATAACTTATACGGTATTTGCCATACACATCAACGTTTCGGCTCCTCCTGAAGCCGTTTTCAAGATCTTGAAAACGGCTTCAGGAGGAGCCAAAACGTTGATGTGTATTGCAAATACCATATAATATATACATTTTTTTTCACTTTACTAAAACCCCAGAGCGCGTGTCATCTCTGTTTGGATTTGTATGTGACTAAAACGACTCTGCACCTGGATATGTCAAGATTTGTTGTGTTTTTATACAAAGCTGAGTGCATATACGTTTGGATTTATTATATATATATGTGTGTGTGTGTTTGTAAATACATAAATTACTTACATACAAACTATGAAATAAGTAATTAAAGTTAAAAATACACAAATACATTCTGTATATACCAATATATAAAAAAATCACCTAAAAAAAAACCTATAACAAGTGCTAATAATGTGCAATCAGGGCCGGCCTTAAGTGTTCCGGCGCCCTGTGCGGGCTTCCCCCGTGGCCCCCCCCCCGTCTCTTTCGCCCCCCTATGTTTGTGTCTCTCTCCCTTCCCATGTTTGTCCCTTTCCTCTTCCTTGCCATGTCTGTCTCTCCCCCGTCCCCTGTTCTGTCTCTCTCCCCCCGTCCCCTGTTCTGTCTCTCTCCCCCCGTCCCCTGTTCTGTCTCTCTCCCCCCGTCCCCTGTTCTGTCTCTCTCCCCCCGTCCCCTGTTCTGTCTCTCTCCCCCCCGTCCCCTGTTCTGTCTCTCTCCCCCCCGTCCCCTGTTCTGTCTCTCTCCCCCGTCCCCTGTTCTGTCTCTACCCCCTGCCCCTTTTCTGTCTGTCTCTATCCCACCCCTCCCCTGTTCTGTCTCTCTCCCCCCGTCCCCTGTTCTGTCTCTCTCCCCCCCGTCCCCTGTTCTGTCTCTCTCCCCCCCGTCCCCTGTTCTGTCTCTCTCCCCCCCGTCCCCTGTTCTGTCTCTCCCCCCTCCCCCTGTTCTCTCTCTCTAGCCCTGTTCTCTCTCTCTCCCCCCCTCCCCCTGTTCTCTCTCTCTCCCCCCTCCCCCTGTTCTGTCTCTCTCCCCCTCCCCCGTTCTGTCTCTCCCCCCTGCCCCTGTTCTGTCTCTCCCCCCTGCCCCTGTTCTGTCTCTCTCCCCTGCCCCTGTTCTGTCTCTCTCCCCTGCCCCTGTTCTGTCGCTCTCCCCTCCCCCTGTTCTGTCTCTCTCCCCTCCCCCTGTTCTGTCTGTCTCTCTCCCCCCTAACCCCTGTTCTGTCTCTCTCCCCCCCCTCCCTTACCTTTGCCTGAAAAGGTGGATCCAGGGAGGGGGCGGAGCTAACCGGCACAGCGGTGTAGCTCCGCCCCCACCCCGGGAAGCAGAGCACAGTCTGCATTACAGGGAGCCATGGGCAGCAAGAGAAGGTGCTATCTCATGCTGCCCGGGGCTCCCCGTGAAGCAGACGCTGCTCTGCTTCCCGGGGTGGGGGCGGAGCTACACCGCTGTGCCGGTTAGCTCCGCCCCCTCCCCGGACCAAGCAGAGAATGCCGAGCAGAGGGCTGGTGAGGGGGGATCTTTTGATCTCCCCCAGCCAGTGCCTCTACCGGCTTTTTTTTTTTTTTTTACTTTTTTTTTTCTATCTACCGGCCGGGTGGGCGCCCCCTGGGGTGTTGCGCCCTGTGCGCTCGTACAGGTCGCACACCCCTAAGGCCGGCCCTGTGTGCAATGTTAAATAAGTGTTAATAATGTGCAATGTGCAATAAGTGTTAATAATGTAGAATAGGCGTTAATAATCTACTTTAAGGTTCAGATGCAGGAACAGAATCCACTATGCAGAATGAGTAACCATCTGCGGATCAGAGATTCAGTGGATTCCAGCCTTGGTTGGGCATAAGGCTTCTCCCTCCCAGGACTTTGGACTCCAGTACACCAGTACTGAAGTGACACCCACAATGCAACAGGAGGGATTGAAGAAGGAACAGATGGCATGGCACAAAGAGTTCAGGCAACAGAATAGTCAGGCAGACAAAAAAGTCAAGACATGCAAAGGGTTAAGGCAGATAATTCAACGAGTTAACTTGTCATAAGGTTGCGAAGGGGTTAATATAAGAAGAGATACACTACACAAAACTAAAAGTTTTATGTTTTGAGAAAAAAACACCTTTCTAAAATTAGAATATGCGTAAAGCAGTTATTATCAGACTGGAGCAGTTGAAATGAGAACTGGAATTATTTAAAAGTTGCACTACCATAGGTAACAGAAAATTGCATTAGGCTTGTCAGTAAGAGCGAGACAATTAGGAAACCATTGTGATTTGGCAGAGGTGGCCAGAATAGTAAAAAAAAAAAAAAAAGTTTGCATTTAGCAATAAAAAAACAAAACACAGTGAGGAAGATAGAGGGATCAGAAAGAGGCAAAGCAAGTTATCAGAGCTTTCAAAGAATAAGCAGAAGATAAAATAGCCCAGTTAAAAAATAATGGGGATAACACATTTTTTAGATACATAATTGAGAAAAGGAAAGTAAAACAAGGATTAGTTAAACAAAATAAGGAGTGCATGTAGAAGGAGATAAAGGTCTAGCAGACTGCCTCTATTAATATTTTTGTTTAGTGTTTACAGCATGTACTTGGTGTGCAAGGAGGTGCTGAGGCAAGGGATGTGGTGGTAATAACCAAAAGAAAAATGGAATGGGGAAGGAAATGGAAGGGGCAGACCTTTGTAAGATCTGTAAGGGTCCCCACAATTTCTGATTGCGGCCCAGTAAACATCAATTTAGAATGTTTACACTTGAGGCACATTTTCAATTAGTCCTAACTTAATTTGATGCCAACAGTTGCTTAAAGCCATATGGCAGGCTCCCAGCCTTGGTATTATAACAGGGTGGACTGTGAGCTTGCTTATTGGCTTCCAACCCTGTTAATGAGGGGCAAAAAAGGTGGGTGGGTGCACGATCTCCCGATAACAGACAGCGCTATAAAAGTCTGTCGTGTAGGATAATACCTACTTGGGAGGGCAACTTTTGCTTGCTTACACCATTACAGAGGAACCACTCCATTAGCATGTCAGACTAATACCACCCATGAGGGCAGTCCAGACCTGAAATGCATGGATAGTACCCTCTGCACGAGGAACACAGCAAACCACAGATGTATGTTTCACCCTACAATGACCTCGTCAGTGTGGTATGGATGATGATCCTCTAGGTGCAAGCAAGCCAGTGACCCACGGCCATGGGCATACCCTGAAACCTAAGGTGAGCAAAAAAGGGGGGTGGGTGCACGATCTCCCGAGAACAGACAACACAGTCCAGACCCCACTCCCTTTTTTGCTCACCTTAGGTTTCAGGGTATGCCCACAGGTCTGGGTCCCTGGCTTGCTTGCACCTAGAGGATCATTAGCCATAGCACACTGACGAGGCCATTGTAGGCGGAAATGTACGTCTGTGGTTTGCTGTGTTCCTCGTGCAGAGGGTAGTTGCCATGCCATGTAAGAAAGCAAAAATGGAGTTGCCCTCCCGAGTAGGTACTATCCTACTGGACAGACTATTGTAGTGCTGTCTGTTTTCGGGAGCTCGTTCACCCACCCCATTTTTGCTGTTATTAATTGGAGGTCAACTTTTAAAGTGAAAGTCGACCTCCCGAGTTGACCTCCTCGCACCATACTCGACTTTTAATGAATAGACCCCATAGTCTTTCAGGAATAAAAAAAAAACAATGTGAAATGGTGGCAGGGTACAACACGACTCTTCAGTCTGACTCCATTTATATTTTAATGCACATACTATACTATCTTAGCAAGCATCATGCAAGTTGTAAAATTAAAATTAAAATTTTGTTTATTTTTTATCCTTTCAAGATTTTAACTAAATGCAGTACCAGTCCAGTGTATTTTTGGGAACTTATACGATCTTAATGATTATTGTAATAAAAACAATATTCTGCACATTGATATATAATCTGGGAGACCCAGGTGTTAAGATGAAAACTTCATTTCCTATGATTGTTTCCATTTTGTAAGATGTTTTTAGTTTTTCTATACTATTTATATGAAAGGATTTCAATTTTTGAGAGTCACAAGTCATTACGCAGTTCGCCTTTGTACTCTAGTGATTAGAATAATTAGGGTGTGGTAAATTTTCACTATTTTAGCTATATCATTAAAATAAATGTTTTACATGTGATTACAGAGGCAAACCATGCCCAATGTCTGTGATGTTTTCATAATCAGAGAAAATGACTCTTTTAAGCCATTTTTTGGTTTGAAATTACTCTAGCAACTGATTGAACACCTGCATAATATTGAATACGGTTATGTCATCTTCAACACCCACTCCATGTCCATGACTTATATAAAGGGACCTTGGAATAGGGATCATTTGTACTTCACTTGCTGGACAAGTTACATTCCAACTCTTCGATCTCAAATCAACTATTACTTCATCATGGCTCAAAGTCATCAAAAGCATTCTCAGTCTTCCTCTGGGCTATTCAAGTTAAGCAGCCATGGCAATAGTCATTCCCCTAAGATCTCCACCCATTCCTCATCTATCCATCATGGAGGCTCCCATAGTATGTATCATGGAGGATTCCAGAAGTTCCACCACAGTGTTCCCATTGCTCATGGAGGGTCAGCTAAATTAAGTGTTTTTTCTAAGCTCTCATCTTATGGCCATGGGTATGATTTTGGAAACGTACATGTAAGTCATGGTCACGAAGGAAACTTCAGTGGTCACAGTGGTCATAATGGTCACAGCGGCCATGGTAGTTGGAAGAATGATGGTCTGCTCAATGTCAATGGGAAGGAAACCATGCAGCTGCTTAATGAGAGGCTAGCGACATACCTGGAGAAGGTCCATTCATTGGAGCAAGAGAATGCTAACCTGGAGAAGAAGATCTGTGAGTGGTATGAAAAATATTCCCATGAAGCCTTGCCTGACTTCCAACATTATTATAATATTATTGAAGAGCTTCAGAATAAGGTAAATATGGAAAATGTATGGTGCACAGTGATCTTGCCGACATTATAACTTAAGGACGATGCTTTGATGTAGTAATGTTTCTTACAGATCTTGACAGCTACTGTGGAAAATTCCAGGATTGTCCTACAAATAGACAATGCAAGGTTGGCTGCTGATGACTTTAAAAACAAGTAAGTAAAACTAAAAAACTTAAATAGTTCATAAAAACATAATTTAAAATCTGGGTTATAGAAGGTAGATTAATACAAGTTATTATGCATTAGAGGAAATTTGGAAATGCTAGAGTAAACAAACTGCTGTCTTCAAAAGTAATAAAATGTTCCTCTACAACATACTTATTGTCATGATACGAATATGCCCATCATTCATATGGGCCCAAAATATATGTAATGCATGTATAGTTGTTTACCCCGTCTTTATTTTCAGAGGATCAGTATGAAAGAGTATACAATGTTCTAGCTTGGTGTCCTATTTTCTCTTGGTGGGTCTGATTAGTTTGATTTAGAAAACTTGTTTAAATTTATGATTTAATTTATGTGGTCTTTTTTATTTAGGGTAAATAACCAATGTTCACCCAAATTTTGAGTAGTTGGTGTGCACATAAATCGTATGTTGTACCATTTTATTCCTTTTACAAAAGTATGTTTGCACTGAATGCTTGTGCAAATGTAAACCGAAAAATTGCTTCAAGATAATTTTCGCACAGCCTCTCTTTCATGGCTAATAAAACCGTATTACCGTGATTTAATATATATTAATATGGATGCCTAATGGGACACCCAAAACAGATTTTTCAGCTCAGTTGTTAAGCCTCAAGGGGCTCAAGGGTCAGCAACCTTTTGTATGAAACTACATTTATTTTGTGCACTGGTTGAAAACTGTGTGTGCATGCGCACACACAGCTAAGAGGGAACACTGTATATAACAACAGTGTCAGCTGTGAATTCATATTTTGTAATTAATGCTTGCTAGGAATTGACTGCTAGTGACAGTCTTTCTACTTGTTCTGACAGTAGGATAAACTGTGTTGTGTTGATGTATCTTTATGTATTTTATATTGTGTCATCTCAATGACCTATGTTTAAAGTTGCTTTTGATTTAAAATAAACAGTTGTGCTATAAATTATTCATTTTCATCTTTCAAGGTATGAGATGGAGCTCAGACTGAGGACCAATGTTGAATCAGATGTGAATGGTCTGCGTAGAATTCTGGAAGGGCTAAACCATGAAAGATGTGACCTTGAGGTGGAAGTCCAGAACATGCAGGAGGAGATTCAGCAGATGAAGAAGTCTCATGAAGAGGTCATTTGTAGGATATATGGATTAAATAGTTTATCTTGTGAAGTAAGCATGGGTTTCTCATACTTGTTCTGTTACAATGCAGGAAGTGAGTTGTCTACGCACTCAGCTGGGAGCCAGGATTAATGTCCAAGTGGAGGCTGCTCCATCTACAGATCTGAACAGGGTATTGTCTGAGCTTCGAGAACAATATGAAAATCTGATGGACAGGAACCTGAAGGAGGTTGAAAGCATGTTCCTTGCCAGGGTACTGTTTACTTCATATTGTACTTTTCAAAAATAGTGCAGTACATTTTTATGAATGGCAATTTAACTAATAACATCTCATGTATGTGTTACTTATCCAACTATGTGTTTCCTCTGATAGAGTGAAGAACTGAATAATCAGGTGGCATCTGGTTCGGAACAGCTGCAGTCAGTACAGACTGATCTCATTGACCTAAAACGCTGCATACAAACCCTTGAAATTGAACTGCAGAGCCAACTAAGCATGGTATGTGCTAGTCTCCTTCCTTTGTATGTCAGAATCAGAATATACATACATTTTGGTAAAAACTTGTTTGGTGGGATATAGGCCCAAAAAAGAAAAAGTAAGCATTCTACCATGAAAGATGTAGAAATAAAGTATGATAATATTACTGTTACTCTTCATCATCTTGTTTCGTAATTTTAATTGTGTTAGAATATTTGAATAACATTTCCCTTCACGCATTGATTACAGAGATCAGCTCTTGAGTGCACCCTGGCAGAGACAGAGGGAAGTTTTAGATCTCAGCTGGATCAATTACAGGGCATGATTGACAATGTGGAAGAACAACTAGCACAGATCCGTTCTGATCTGGAACGTCAAATTCACGAATATAAGATTTTAATGGACCACAAGACACATTTGGAGATGGAGATAGCCACTTATAAATCCCTGATGGACAGCCATGACATACAGTAAGTAGAATATAAAAATGTAATTTATATCCATCATTCTGAGGTTGATAAGTTGAGTGCCATTAAGTTGAATAAAAGCAATATTTAGTATCACATTCCGATTCAGTGAAGACCAAGATGTATCGCCTTCCAATTAGTTGAAGTCCAAGATGTGTGCCTCGAGTTAACTTGGGGATAAAAATGGTAGATTAAATATAGTTAGCACTATACATTTTGTATAAATCATGGTCATGCCATGGGCATATTATTGATGTAGCAAGGTACAAGGGATTTAAAGTAACATCCTACAAGGCTTAGCTTATAAAATACTTTTACATTTTAGAGACTTTGAGGGGATCCAAAACACTCAAACATTTCCCAATACTGACCAGTACCCACTCTAGCCTCAGCTTTAACACAGTATAATATTGGAGCTATCATATATATTCAGATGGCAAGTTTATTTTTTTTAAACTTCTATAAATATCTATGCAAACTGTTGAGTGTATTTTTCTTTGTAATTTTCTACTGAGTAGTTGAGCTGCATTTATTTTATTATATCAGAATTATAGTAGCGCCTAAACACTACCGTTTTTCGATATTTTTCTTTGTAGTGTCCCTGAACACAAGTTCAAAGTTGTGAAGGAAGGTAAGTGCACTGAATATACAATAAATGATTAGCTTTATTATTAAGCTGCTAGATTTAATAACTGCCAGAAAGGTTACTCATGATCCATTATTCAGTTTCAACGGTATTGCTGTCATAAAGTTATTACAATATTAACAGTGTACTTGACATTTTTCAAGTCTGGCACCTTTGCATTGCCTCAATTTAGTAATTGCAATGCGTTTCTCTAGAATGAATAGGTTCATTTAGTACATAGCTTACTGGTGGATCATGCATAGAATGTGTTTCTCAAATATGTTTATATGGCCTTTCTGTCCATTTATTGCAATATATATTTTAATTAGTGTCTGCTCCTTTAACACAGTATTGTGTAAGTGTTTTAGAGCTGATTATACAATTCCAGTTTTTTTTCTCTTAAGGGAGATACATAATACATTGAGACCAAGTAAGAAATTGTAGTACTCTGGATTGCTAATCAAATTGATTTGGGAGATGCTTTGTCTGGATGAGATTTAATTTACTGCTGCAATATAGAATTTAAAGGGGAAGAGTGATTAATCTTTTTCCCCTTGGCTTTATATTGTGTCTGTTGCCAGTTTAATAGAAGAACCTGGAATGGGCATTCTTCTCTATCTGGTTTTAATTGGTCCGCCAATTTAGTGCTCCATTGTTCTAATTCACAACATTGAGTGTGGTACTCAACACTGGAGACCGGATCTCCAGAAGGATATATACATATTTTGGAGAATGTTCAGTGAAGGGCTACTAAACTGGTTCATGTATTGCAGAATAAAACTTACCAGGAAAGTTTAAATGATCTTAACATGTACAGCTTGGAAAATAGTAGAGACAGAGGAGATATGAAACATTTAAATAAATAAGGGGAATCGGCACAGGAAGAAAGTATATTTAAAAGAAGAAAAACTACCACAACAAGAGGACACAGCCTTTTATTAGAGGGGCAAATGTTTAAAAGTAATCAAGAAGTATTACTTTACTGAGAGGGTAGTGATGCATGCAATAGCCTTTCAGCAGAGGTGGTAGAGGTTAATGCAATTAATGAGTTTAAGCATGCATGAGATAGGCATAACTAATGAAAGTATTGTTATCCAAGTATAATTTGGCAAACTATATGGGCCAAATGGTTCCTATCGGCCAACACATTCTATGTTTCAATGTCTCGTATTCCTAAGGCGCACCATTTTTTTTAGGATATGTCCATAAAGTGAAGTCTAAACCATAATCTAGCCCAAATGTGTGCAGCCTGTCCAGTGTTTGGATACTAATGTTGAGCATCACTGTTCAATACATTTCACTGGGACAGTAAGATAAAGGTAACACAATCCTAAGAAATGCCCAGGTAGAACATTCATTTTTTATAACTCTGCCATAGGGTCTTACTTTTATTAACAAAAGGAAATTGAAAATGTTAGGAGACATCAGTCTTCAATTCAAAATGCATAATATTCTATCTTTGCAGTATCGATCAGTACCTTGAAGCACCATGTGACCACCCACCATGAGCCAGATCACGGAAAACCTTCATCCATTCCAGAACCTGAAAAACATGCCAAGTGATACAGAGATGGAAATAATACCATCAAACCAGCTTCAAATAACACTGCATACAACATCCAAATATAATGGATCCAGCATTGCTTATAGGTGTATTTAGTATATTAATGTCGATTCTTGTTTAGCACCCCAACTCACCTTTAATTATTTAGTAGACACTCTGAAATATGCAATACGTTAGGATGCAATATGTTAAGTATAGACATGAATACAATGAACCCCCTTTGATGTTTTTTATTTGTTATTAAATGAGTGATGTTCTATGTATACTATACTTGACTGGATCTACAAATACTATTTTTTGTATGATATAAAGTTTCGACCATTGGATTTATACTGAAGACCCGTGAGTGCGTGTTTTTTTCGATTTTGGATATCGCTATATGTTCAGAGCTACACGGCACCCGGGCATAGTGTATCATTGTTTGGCTGAGTGCACCCGCCCTTGGATTTATATATATATATATATATATATATATATATATATATATATATATATATATATATATATCATAGTGCATTGACCATCAGGGCCACTTACGTCTTTAAGAATTCTAATAACAAAGAAACATTGGTTTAGATGCTTTGTGTCACTTCTTTAATATCTGCTCAGTTTAGCTACTTCATATGTGCATATATTTTGTTTAATACTCTTCTGTCCTCCTCATGTCAACCAATGCTGACATGAGGAAATCATGATTATTGACACTGTTGATATAGTCGTATTGCTGTGTTTGAAGTTTTATGCTGCTTCCATTTTTGGAATTTCAAGAATCTGTCGCTCCTTCTGTTTATATAATATCGAATATGCTGCTTTTTAGTATTACCCAAATAAAGTCTTCTTGTTGTGCACATGTTGTTGTAGTTTTTTTTTTTTCCAAGGAATTTAATTCTACATGGTTTATCCATATTGACATCATTTTATTTGAAGTCGGCTAAGAAAGATGATGTCAGTAGGACCTCTATGCAAATAATTTCTCACATGGAAAGAAAATACCTATATCTCAACAAATGTATTTACAAACTGGAATTAATGATTATAAATGTCATTACATTCATTACATTATTTTTCAGAATGGACATTATTATATGTTTAATCTCTTTTGTTTTATCTCAAGGGTAGAATTAATGTTACACATATTATTATTTGAGAATATTTAGTTCAATCTGACTTTGTTTTACACTGTATATATTCTGTCAACCATAGTTTGTATATATGGGAATGTCTGGGTTATAAAACACATTTTTGTTAAATGTATGAGAAATAATAGAATCTGGAATTACAATATTTAACACAGTCATGGTCCTTAACAGAAAGGGCTGCACAATGTTAATATTATAAAATAAACTTCTAGATTGTATATTTGCACTTACATAAGTTGCATGTACTCATAAAATACCCCTTATTTTAACCATCAGCCCCCAAGATCGCTGTTATTTAGTGTAAACACTGGCTATTGACAACTGCTGTTGTTAACCATTATGCAATAGGCTATTATCCTCATATCACATGCTTGTAAAACTAAAAAGATTAATTTGTAAAAAAAATATATTTAAAGTCGTTATTACTGCTCTAATTAATGTTTCCTTTAGCTCAGGGCTCATCCTAAAACCAGTAATTTACCAATCATATATCTAAACCAGTTATACACCCCAAGTTACATATCCTCTGGCCTAAACTGGTACTTGCTCACAAATTCTGAAACTGCACTCACTTTTTGTATATTCATGGTGCAAAGAGTATGCCAGTTCCACTATCTTAGTAATGCAGTGAAATAAGGACAACGATACCCAGGACTCCTTTATTAAGTGACCTATTTATTCTACCAAACAATGTATCAAAGGAGTACCGAGTATTTTCGTCTTTATTTCATTTGAATCTATTACTAAGACCTGCCTTTTTGGAGGCCACTGCTTCTGAAATAAAGAAAATAGCTTCAGATCTGTTGTTCTCAGGAACTAGATGGGGAGATTTATTGAAGTATTACTTAGTTACACAAACCTTTCGTAATAATGAACATTACATAATAACAGTCCATCAACACGTATCAAATCAATCACCTGAATGTCC
This sequence comes from Pelodytes ibericus, assembly GCA_036172795.1. Taxonomy (NCBI): domain Eukaryota; kingdom Metazoa; phylum Chordata; class Amphibia; order Anura; family Pelodytidae; genus Pelodytes; species Pelodytes ibericus. Next base: position 154,151,513 of record CM069862.1, on the reverse strand, counting down.
TAGGCAGCTGTAAAATTGGAAGCCATCTATGTTCTAATTCATTATTACATTACAAATATGTAAAAATTGTGTATATCTGAAACAGTTCACAGACAACATAGTTGGTACAGCAAATCCATAGATTTTAGCATGTCACCTAATTTCCAGAAACAATTAGCTGTGTGTAATGAAACCTATACATGTTTGTCAATACATTTTGCTATTCTATAATATTTTGTTTCATATTAGTTTCAATATGTTTCGTAGGCTGATATTCCTATTTTAACATAAAAATAAAATTTTAAAACAAAAATGAACATTTATAATCCAGTTTTAATTATTTAGTATTGAAAGCAGTCCCAATCCCCTTTTAATTAAATATAATCATCTCATGAAAATATTGAGGTAGGTATTCTAATAATGAGAATGAATCTGATGGGCTTATTTCCACTAAAAGTTTCCCAGAATTGTGGAATATTGTTTGAGAAAGGAAAATGAGACAGCTTTCAAATAGCTAAATTAAAAATCACTTCTCTTTCATGCTTGTTTGATGCTGGATTTCAATGTTGTTAAGGTGTGGTAAGTATTAGTCTATGGATGCAGCATCCCAATAAACCTATGACCTATAACAGCTCCCACCCCCTGTGTGATCTTTCCTAAACCAACAAATGTTGGGTGCATCAGCAACAAAATGAAAAGAAATAAGATGACTTTGAATACCCAATAAAATAATTCATTTCTGCAACACCCCCTGAAGTTTGTATAAAAGAGGACGATTTGTACTGAAAACTACATTACAACCTTCTTCACTATGAGCCACTGCATCAAATCAACAGCTGGATCCCACAAGGGAAGCAGCCATTCTTCCAAGATCTCAAGCCATGTGTCTCATAAAATCAGTGGAGGTTCCCATAAAGCTCATGGTGGGGGATCTCATGTGTCTCTTCTTGGAGGATTACATTTAGGAGGACATCATGGTGGCTCTCATATTTCTCACCATGTAGGTCATGTTAGAGCCCCAAGTGTCCATGGTGGGTCAGGAGGTAAAGGAATCTCCATATCAAAACATTCATCACATGGTCATGGATGCAGCTCTGGAAGTCTACATGGGGGTCATTTAAGCAGTTTTGGAAGCCATAGTGGTTGGAAGAATGAAGGTATGTTCAGTGTTAATGAGAAGGAAACAATGCAGCTTTTGAATGACCGACTGGCATCTTACCTGGAGAAGGTCCGCTCCCTCGAGCAAGAAAATACCCAGTTAGAGAGGAATATTCGAGATTGGTATGAACGAAATCAACCCAGCACTTTCCCAGACTTTAGCAACTACTTCAGGACTATTCAGGAGCTCCAAACTCAGGTTAGTAGGAGTCTAGTGGGAATAGTTGCATGCAGATAATTTAGTTTAATATCATAATCTGGACCCAATCTAGCCTCAAACAGTATGATTTTGTATAGCTTGAAGGACTCTACAGATTTGCTGGTGGTAAACAATAGGAGAAAAGTCAGATTGTGAAAGTGACAACATAGTGATGTCTCTAGGCAAATTTTTACCTCAATTTAAGGGAATGCTTTACAGTCATGCTCTCATTTGTGATGCTTTCTGAACAGAATGAAGGTACTGAGTAGATAAAGAACATATGAATTAAGAATAGGAATCGTTCTTGAAACAACTTAAAATAACCATATGGAGTCCTTCAAGCTGTACAAATCATAATATTTGATGCTAGATTGGGAATGTGGAGGTATGTGTAGATTGGGAATGTGGAGATGTGTGTGTATGTATGTATGTATATGTTTGTGTATATATATATGTATAGTTGAATTAAATAGTGAATCTTATAGTTGCCGCATGAATAATGGGATTCATGATTCCATGCCCACCACTAACACCATTTACAGGTCCGTTAAAATCATTACTGCACAAATTAAAATATAGCCCTTAAGCATACATTTTTGCCTGTTAATATACCCCTCAAAAAAGGCAACTTTAATTAGTATTTCCTACAAATATGGTTACTGTGATTATTTTTCTGAATTTTTTTAATTTTGTTGATCTCTACCGCCACTGTGGAAAATGCCAGAATTGTTTACTGTGAATACATGTCTGTGTTTTATTAATTTTGTAGATCTCTACCACCACTGTGGAAAATGCCAGAATTGTTTTGCAGATAGACAATGCCAGATTGGCTGCTGATGACTTCAGAAACAAGTAAGGAAACTAAAAGCAAATTGATTATTAAAAAAGAAATAGCAAACCATATATTAATCATTGAATATTTGACAATACCGTTGCAATAGGTATTAAATGCTTTTCAAAAAAACTCTGCTAATATTTTTATGGCAAACACTGTTTTGCTCTTTCCTTGGCTATAGATATGAGATGGAACTCAGACTGAGGAACAATGTTGAGGCAGATGTGAATGGTCTACGTAGAGTGTTGGAGGGACTGAATATGGAGAGATGTGACCTGGAAATGCAGGTTCAGAACCTTCAGGAAGAGTTGCAGCAAATGAAGAGGAACCATGAAGAGGTAATTCAATTAGAGGAACCATAGACAGAAACAAATGTTAGAGAAAATTAATGTGCTTGAAGAAACCACTAGTTTTAACAAGATTGAGAGAGAGAAAGGATAAGATAGGAAGATAGGGGGGAAGGAAAGAGGGGAAGGAAGGAAGGAAGGTAGGAAGAAAGATGGAAGGGAAAGAAAGTGAAGGAAGGGGTCGAGAAATTATCTTCCATCCTCTCTCCATATAATAAGACCACTTAGATTCAAACACTGAGGATCCAACCCCGTGAATTAATATTTGTATTTGTACGTATACTGTATGTGTTTTTGATTTTTAATATTTGTATATTTGATAAAATCTGAAAGAAAGAGAATATATTTAAAAAAAATAAGATTGTCACGCGGTGAAAAAAAATGATTTGAATTAAGTGATGTAATAACTTCTTGAAGTAATGCACATGATATGTCATGTACAGATAAAAATACGTAAAAAATATGCTGAGAAATTACAATGATTTAAAGAGCCAGAGTAAATTAGGTGGACAAACTGTCAAGAGTTACAAATACTGAAATCTATATATTGTTTTACTGTTTGTAACTTTAAACATAAATACTTCCTGACACTACCACTTTGTTAAGTACTTACATTAAGAAAATATAAGCTTATTATATCTTTGATCTTATTATATCTTTGATCTTCGTTTGGCATTTCAGGAAGTGACCTCTCTGCGTGCTCAGTTGGGACAAAGAGTCAGTGTAGAAGTGGACGCAGCACCATCTGTAGACCTGAACAGATCCTTGGCAGAGATCCGAGAACAATATGAAAACCTTATGGAGAGAAACCTAAGGGAGGTTGAGAACATGTTCTTGCAAAGGGTATTAAACACATTTTACTTTTGAGAACCATGATTTGCCTACTAAAAGATATGTGCTTTAACTGTGATATGAACAATGCAAATTGGGCTTTCCTAGTTCTACAAGAAATAATAGTAGTTGTTTATTGTGAAAGAAAGTCTGCCACCAGGCCCGCCATCAGGGGGTGAAGGGTGATACTGCCGATGGGCCCAGGTCATGCCAGAAGAAAGAAAAATGTCTTCCCTCCTGCAAGGAGGAGGGAACCTCTGGTTGCTTTTTTTTTAAAAACTTTATTGAAGCCACGCGGCCAGAGGGGGGGGGGGGGGGACTGCAGGGAGGAGACGAACGGAGAGCAACAAGGAGGTTAGTACAGGGAAAGGCGGATGAGGGTGGCATAAAATTACCAAAATACTGGCATATTGAGTGGCAAAATCCTGGCATACTGAGCAGCAAAATCCTGGCATATTGAGTGGCTAAATACTAGCATATTGACCAACTGCTCCTAACCACCCTCTATATTATACTGGACCTGGATAACATGCTTGTGAGGGTAGTTGGGGTGAGTGGGAGATATTGTAGGGGGGGGGGGTAATGGGCCAGAAAATTTGTTCAGTAAGGTGCCCTGAAATTCCAGGTGGCTGCCCTGTCTGCCACTGTGACATAAAAATGTTATTCCAATGACACTAACTAGGAGTTCGAAAGAAGACATTCACAATACCAATTTGAAGCCCAGTAGAAGACTGGATAAAGTAAAAAACTATTTAAAGTAAAAAACTATTTATTGTATGGGGGAAATACCATTCTCTTTTGACAATGATAAATCTTATATTACGTTATAATGGGAATTTAGGCCTATGTCATATTTTCTTGAAAACAAATACATTTTTGACATTTCTATGAATTACTGATGTACTTATGTCACTGTTGTTACAGACTGAGGAGTTGAACCGTGAAGTACTTTCAGGATCTGAACAGCTACAAACAGTTCAAACTGAAGTGATTGAGCTGAAACGTAATGTCCAGGCTCTGGAAATTGAGCTGCAGAGCCAGAAAAGCATGGTAAAAATAATAAAATAAAGTATAATTGACACTATCATACCAGAATATCATTTTAAAAACAATACCAAGCCAATTTCATCAATCCTTATATATCTTTCAATATTTTATTTAAGACATCAGCTCTGGAAGGCACCTTGGCAGAAACTGAAGCCAGTTACGGTTCCCAGCTCTCCCAGTTGCAAGGCCTTATCAACAACATAGAGTCTCAGCTGTCACAGATCCGAGCTGATCTGGAACATCAGAACCATGAGTACAAGATCCTCATGGACCAGAAGACCCACCTTGAAATTGAGATTGCAACCTACAAACGACTTCTAGATGGACACGACATTCAGTATGTAGAACTGTTTGGCCTTCACCACATAATAAATTACTGTGCCAGTAAGATGTATAGTGGAAGTATATGGCATGTATTGATCACTAGAAAGCTTATAATGGTTACAACCTTTTTGAGTTGTTGGCATTCCTGAAAATAGCTATGAAAATCAGTGAAGAGGATTTTTAAATAAAAACCCAATAATAGTGTGTTTTGAGTGTAATTCTCAATACTTGTGTCTCTTTAGATTTTCCGGACATCACTTTTCAAGCAGTAAAGAAGGTAAGTGCAAACATGAAATAATAATTAAAAAAATTCTGTGTTTGTGGGTCAAATGCATCTATCTAGCATAATTTTTTACAGGCGTCTAAGATTTTTAGATAAAACTGGTTGCGTTCCTTAATGGGACTTATCAACATGAGGTTGGTTTACTAGCTTTCTGCTTGAGGCTTGGAGCAGAACAAACCATTAAAGTAAGGGTAAGATGCTATTACATGGATACTCCTACCATGATGTCTTTATCATGCAATGTTGTGTTCAATTTTATCAAACATTCTTTTTATCTGAAATATGTATGTATATGTTTGCATAGAATTTGGTAATAAACCCTTCAAGAAATCTGGTGTGATGAAGCTACAACTAAGTGCATTGGTAACCTTTTCTATTACATTTCTGTGATGGTTTTAATTCTACTTTCTCAGGATCTCACCACCACTCCGTGAAGGTCCATCATACCTCAGAACATTCCCACCACACCAAATGTTAGAAACATGGAGTAAAGCAGAAGGTCTTCACCCCACTGCTAAAAAAATTGTCTTTTTTGTCTAAAAACTTCTGCAGAATCTTTTCTGCCATCATTCTTTAGTCAAACTAAACTTATGTGGATTTGTTTTCTGGGCCTTTATCTTCAATAAATTCTTTGTCTCATGCAACCACTTGTCCTGATTATTCAATTCAATTAGCATGACTGTTATCAATAAATCTCTTTTTATCATAGTTGAATAAGCTTAGTAAGTGTAATTAAAAAATCCATTGTTGGCTAATTCACAAACAAGCCAAGGCTGGCCGCAAAAATAGTGAACAATAGCTGGTAATGGCCGGTAAAAATATTAATGCCAAAGTTTCTATATCCATTAGGATATATGGTCTCCAGTACTGCTTACAATACTCCAAGTGAGGTCTCACCAGTGCTATGTACCATGGTATGAGCACTTCCCTATTTCTACTGTGGGGCAAGTTGTGCCTCAGCTGAGAGGGGGAGCTCACAGTAAACCCGCGTGTATCTGTAAAGCTACATGTCGGGTTTACTTGAAGAAGGAATACACTATTTTTCAACTCGTGCTTCCCCTAAGGAAATAATAATGAATATTAGTCTAATATTAAAAAAAAAACATAATTTTGTTTTTTGCTGGTTGCTTCATTTAGACTTGTCTTAAATCAACATTTTTGTCAGGGTAATATCAAACAATAGTTTTTCAATTTTTAGCACTCTGGGGTGGCAGCTTTTTGTTCTTTTACCTAGGAGTTTTGGGGGTGACCAGTGGGGGGTTCATGGTGGTTGCTTTGTGCCCTGTGGGGAAAGTGACATTTAGCCCCTTTCACACCCACAGCCCTGTCCATGACAGGGCCCTTTACATGGGCTATCTGACATCCTATATACCGTATTTGCTCAAATATAAGACAACCCTGATTATAAGACAACCCGCCAAACTTTGGATATTCCTTTAAGAAAAAAACTAAAAGCCTGAATATAAGACTACCCTATAGGAAAAATCTTAACTTAATTAGTTTTAATTATTTCAATTATATATTCACATGTAAATTGCTTTTTAATATTTAATAAAAATGATGATATTAAACAAATGCATTTCTTGTTTTTATTTCTTTTTATGTGCCAATGCTGTCTCTCTCTCCCTCCCCCTGCGTTGTCTCACTCCCCCTCCCACGTTGTCTATCCCTCCCCCCAAAACTTTTCTCTCTCTCTTCCCCCTTCCTCCCCTTTTTCTCTCCCCTCCCTCCCCTTTTATTTCTCTGCCCCCTCCCCTTGTCTTTCTCTGCCCCCTCCCCTTGTCTTTCTCTGCCCCCCTCCCTCCCCTTGTCTTTCACTCCCCCCTCCGATTGTCTTTCTTTCCCCCCTCCCTCCGTTCCCTTGTCTTTTTCTTCCCCCTCCTTCCCTCCCCCTCCCCATGTCTTTCTATTCCCCCTCCCCTTGTCTTTCTCTTCCCCTCCCTCCCCCTCACCTGTCTCTCGCTCCCTGGTGGCTAGTGGGAGCAGCCGGGAGATGTCTGCACAATATGTGCAGACATCCTCCATGCTGCCCGATACTTCCATCTATTATGACGGACAGCAGTCATAATAGACAGCAGTGTCAGGCAGCATGGAGGATATCTGCACTATCATGCAGACATCCCCCGGCTGCCAAATGTCCCTGGTGGCTAGTGGAGGCAGCCGGAGGATGTCTTCCCCGGCTTCATCATAGAAGTCCCGGCGGTCGTGCCGGGCGGCAGGGGAGGATGTCTGTGCGCATCATGCTGTTAGCGAGGGGGGGGACCTGGATTTCAGGCTTATAACCTGACCTCGATTTGAGGTCAGATTATAAGACGACCTCGAATATAAGACAAGGGGTCTTTTTCAGAGCATTTGACAATATAGTATTTTAGTTCACAAACACATTTTGAACACTTTTTTCACACTAAGCATGTTCACTTCTTTTAATTAATGTTAAATGTTACTAATAAAGGTAATGTTTTATGAGTATATTGTATCTTATCAGTCCTCTAATAATTTGTTTTATTGATCATCAGGGTTAACCCCTATCAAGTTCTGCTTTATTAAGCTCAGTTCTGTCTAAGTGTAAAATTAGATGATAATAATAATAAGCCAAACATAAAAGATAGTAGGCTACAGAGCAAATTTACCCAAAACCACATTTACGGTTGCATTTCTATCAATTTAATGAAAAGGGTCCTGATATAAACCATGGAACATTGGTTCTGGAATATGACTAGGTCATATATCTCATGTCTTTTGTATCTGGTTGTGTATACACATAGACATTGATAAATGAGAGTAAATAACACCTCCATGTCTAATGTATATATGCAAACATGACAACTACAAGGTGATATCACCTACAGATCCCTTGTGTTCCTTCTTTATTTGCTTAAGGTCCCAACTCCCAACTTTCTGCCATTATTTATTTACACATTCTCTAACGTCTAATCATGATCTGATGGACAAATTGAAATCCTTTCCCTATAGATGTTCATTACAACCTTGCATATTTGTGTTTTAAACTGTCTGTGAATGTAGAGCATAACAAATGATTTAACGTGATCTACCGGCAAGCAAATGCCTCAATTAGGAGAAAAATGTGTTTTAAATGTGTCTGGGGTGTCTCCTGTTTATGACATCACCTGTGGCATGGAATGCAAATAAGATGCTTTTCAATGGGAAATGTGTAATTTGCATTCCGTGCCACAGGGGGTGTCATAAGCAGAAGACTCCACAGACACATTTAAAACACATGTTCTCCTAATTTAGGCATTTTCTTGCAGTTTTTATGATGTATAGGTCATTTTCAATCATTTTTTATGCTCGATGTGCACAATAAGAACAACGTTCAGGTGATACTGTCCCTTTAATAACTAGCCAGACAGGAAGATCAGAGTCCATATGAAATTTTAATGCATATTGGTGAAATTAGTAGGATTACATTTATGAAAAAACAATGAATCAGCTACACAGTGAATTAGATCATGTTTTAAACAACCTGATTTATTACATAAACATTGTAAATCATCACAATGTAGAAAGAATTAATAGTATAACATAGAGGATAATTTTTGATACAACCTGCAAATGTTTATGTGCTTGCAATATAGTGCAATCAGGCACTGGGAAGAGAGTTTGTCATCCAGGCAACTCCAATCACAGGTAGAGTCTGAAATGAGCCTGGTTGATTTCATGGTCTGTGGTGTAAAACATACAAGGGTCAATTCAATTGTCCCGAATTGGATCTGGGTCAGCACAATAGCCGAATTTCACAAATCACCAAAATTCTGCTACTCAATATAGCTCAATTGGGATGCGAATCAGCAGTTTGGATCAATCTGAAGCATTGGAGGCGTTCAGATCTGAACATTTTCTCCATAAAAATCATAGATTTTTGGGATTATGCAATATGTGCCGATCACATCCAAACACGATCAGACTTCAGGCAAAATAGCCAAAATTCTAAATTAAAAGCTGGAGAATTTAAATTAAAATGATTAAAACATTTTCAAAAATGGCCCTTACCCATGAATAAAAAAATGTCCCTGGCCCCAAATTAAAATAATGACGAGCCAGGGCTAGAAACTCTGGTCCCCTCAATAATAAACAAAGCTGGGAGCTGACCAAATTGACAGAGCGGGTGGGAGGACAGGAAAAGTAACCATGGCTCTCCACCTATTATGGGATTCATTGGTAGAGCTCTGATAGGAAGGTTCTGGATTGGCTGACACTGTCAGCCAATTAGATGCCTTCTTTGTTTAAAATGAAAGAGCCAAAGGCCAACAGACACATTTTGGGCGGACACTCTCCCTGAACTAAATATAAGGACTCAATGGTATGAAAGATCATTAATGGACATTAGGAACACGTATAATTTTATTCATAGTGCACCATAGTGCATTCATAGTAGGGGGAGCTACTAGCCCTGGTTCCCTAATGTATTATATAGTGGTTGGGGGCCATATAGGTGGCTCCCAGTCTTGGTCATCATAGTGGCCATAGTGGCCAAATAGGTAGCTTCTAGCCTTGGTCATCATAGTGGGAGGGCAGGGCACCTCTTGATAAAGGTTTTTTTGCGGAAACATCAAGAGTTCCACTCCTTACCTCTGTGTTCAGACTTCCTGCATCTTTTGTTGCATTTTTGTGGTAATTTGTTTATATATTTCATCTTACTATCTTATTGTCCCATGATATTGCTCACTTATTGTTTAGTAAGTGTTTTTCGTATAGTATTTGCTTCTCATCATGTTTTGATATGTATTTATGTGCATTAAAACTGTAATTCGTGACATACATTTTAATATTATTTGCGTATATCTATTAAATAATCGTTATATTGATTCCCATATTATTTATTTATACATTTATTTTAGTTCCTTTTGCACAAAGATGGGGTCATCTTTGAGAATTGTATATTTTTCTAGCATATAAATTGGTTTTGGTCATATTGTTTGTTAACACAAGTATCTCTGCTCCCCCAGAGTTGTTGTAGGGAGCAATTTCCTAGCTCTCATTCTCATGTATTATATGGGTTGGGTAAAGGGCTATATGTATAAGCAGCTATACCGGCTCCAAACACTTATGACAAATATGCTTGAGGTGGTGGGTGCTCCACAGCACTGATCAGGTGCTAAAATCAGACATGAAATGAGAAAACAACTGTGCACTCCACTCACCGGGTAGATATAAAATGAAATGCTTTAATAGTGAAAACAGTGTTCCAGAACAGACAAAAAAGGATAAATCCACGGATGATAGAGTCCACAGGAAGGCAGCCTGTTCTGGAACACTGTTTTCACTATTAAAGCATCTCATTTTACATCTACCCGGTGAGTGGAGTGCACAGTTGTTTTCTCATTTCATAAAGGGCTATATGCCCTGACCTACCATGTGTATAACGGGGAAGGCTGGGAGCAATTTGGTCAGCTCCCAGACCCATTCAACATAGGTTGGGCTATGTGCACTGGGCCCCCATGATTGTAATAGTGCCCATGGAAATTTTTAACATTTATGGGGCTACCGGCAGTCCGCTATCAACAAAGAGGCTTTTTTTATCTCGCAATAGTCAAAATACTCAAGACACGAGTCTCTATCATCCCCATCGAAATCTACATGGAGGATAGAAACTTCAGCTGTTTTAGATTTCGGCAGGTATCAGTGCGGAAACGACTATGATGTCCAAATTGTGGACGTATTGGGAAGCTCAACATTTGGATCCCAATGTACCACTAATGTGCCCTGAATCCGTCCTCAAATTGAAGGCACCTTTTGGGGCAACCCTCCAGGCTTTTAGGCATGGTTTGTAACTAACAAATTTCCATGAGGCAGACTATACAGGAAAACTGTTGTGCAGCTCAAATGAATATAGCCACAAACTTTTATTTGTTAGTATTAGTATTATTAGTATTTATAATATTTTAATAATAGTAATAGTATTAATAGTATTAGTATTAATTAGTATTAATAGTATTAGTATTAGGGTTTTGGGGGCAGTGTTAGTATTAGGGTTCAGAGGTAGTGTTAGTATTAGGGTTCAGGAGTAGTGTTAGTATTTTAGTTTGGGGGTAGTGTTAATATTAGGGTTCGGGGGCAGTATCAGTATTAGGGGTATTAGTGTTTGGGTTGGGGGGTTAGTATGGGGTTCAAGGTCACTTTTGGGGGTGCATGTTTGTAAGAGCTGACAGTTCAGCACTGAACTGTCAACGCTTACATTGCTGTGATGAGCATCTGCGTTGCCTTTCACCACTGACAATTCAGCTTTCAAACTGCAGCGCTGAACTGTCAGTGCTAAAGCAGCAGCGATCAACTGTCCTAGACGCCTTCTGCGGGCAGAATGACAGTTAGCTACCCCAAGGAGTTTTTATACATCTTTGCTATTTGCTGTGAGGAAATGGAGATATGTTTTTTTATGTGTTCTATTCGTATTAGAGAATTCTGACAGACACAAAATAAGAATTTACATAGCTTGGATGTGGTACATCCTATAAGTATAGTATATGCAGATAACAAAAGTTTGCTACAATAATGAAATTAAATATTGTATTACCATATTTAATATGCATAAAAAAGAGGTTGGCTTGGTGATCATTCCATCCCTTTGATACATCACTTGAACTGGTTCCTTCATGCTGCCATTAAACAATGTCTGTTCTGTAACACTCTTAAAACATAAGCCATTGTACTATAACTTAATTTAAAAAAAAAGAATTAAAACATAATAAATGTCTATGAGATCCTCAACGGAAAGTGACCCGTTTAATTCAAATGTCGTAGGATAGTACTTATTCGGGAGTATCTCAAATAAGGTTTATCTCATTTATTACAACACAGACGGCTCATTTCTATGAGTACTTTAGATTGGTCCCATTCATCATTCTAGGTGCCTGACCAGTTTCCTCTGTAGTAACAAATATATGAACTTATTTCATAAGCTAGATACAATGAACCAGTTTTAAAATGGTAAAACTAGAACCATATGCAAAGAGTAATAATTTGTGACTTAATATGTATCACCCCTGCAGCATATGTGGCCGCTAATAATAATATTACTAATAATTTACTATCTAGGAAAACTAGAGCTGCAACAAAATGTAATTAAACAAACCTATGGATAAACTTCTATAAAATGAAGTCTGTTGCTATGAGAGTATATAGTTACTAACATATCTTGGCTGGGGTTACAAGATTATTAACCTTACATAACCACAGGCCTTTTATGCACAGCTGAAAACATATTTCTGGAGAGCTGAGATCAAAATCCCTGGTTAGTAGAACGTGTGATAATTTACACCCACAATTAATTCTCACAAGAGCTGTTGATCTCAACATTTGTCTCTTGGTGACAGTATTTTCCTGCTTTCCGACTCTTCAGTGATTGAGAGCACTTTTACTCCTTTTGAATACGCTGAAAAGAGAGATCATATTTGTCATTTATTTTCTTAAAATTGAAATACTACGTCATGTACATTTTAGATAAAAAGGTTTTCAGAAAAAAAAAAGTACTTTATGGAGCCCCTTTGCTCTCTACAGCTCACTCAGGGAGCAGACATGTTCAGGATCTTGGGTCAAATCTTGCCTATAGTTGTCTTTTAAGGGGTTCCTTCATAGATAGTTAAATATATAGATAAATAGATAGATTTTGTAAACTTACCATCTACACCATGTAGCAAAGGTCTGGTAACACTGTAGAAAATACAAAGATATTAACAATGTTAAATGTTTAACTTAATTATGTGAATTCAGTATTTAAAAATAGATTACATAGAGATATTTAAAAGAGCCACATTTTGGTATTTTTAATAAACAGTGAACTGAGGTGAAATAAAACCAAAGTTCTCCAACAAGCCTGTTTTTCCAACTAAGCTATTTTGATCAGATTAACCACAGTTCAGTGTTTAGTAAATAGGCTCCATATGTTTTATTGGACATTGTTAACCAAATGAACAATTGCTGGCCTTTTGGGTAATGAGGTTATACTTCACTTAAATTCATATGTTTAAGTGTAGATTCTATTAAAGGGCAACCATTATAGGTCTCAAGTAAGATGGAGGCCATCTTCCACAGTAAAGCATTGCATTCCTGTTGTAATATCTGTCATAAAAGGTGCATTATTGATATTATACACAGGAGAAAAATAAAACCCTACTTACTATTACATTAGAACTCTAACACAATAAACCACAAGTCATTGTTGGCCTACATCTACCATCCTTGAATCATTAAAAAAAATATGTGAGTTCCCACAACTGTAAAATGAACTCTAACAAACACGACCACTGTTTACATACTGAATTTCCTGTTCATCAAGCAGACGTCTGTAGGTGGTAATTTCTCTTTCCAAATGCATTGTCACATCCATTAGAACTTCATAGTCATAACCCTGTTGCTTCTGCTTGTCCCGTATCTGTGTTAGTTTAGCCTCCAGGTCATGAATCATTCCTTGTAACTGTGATAACTGGGAACTGTAACTGCCTTCTTTATCTGTCAAATTAGCTTCCAGTGCCGAATTCTGCAAAGGTGAATTTAGAAATGATGCAATGGTCAGGCAGGCAAACACACTGGCAAATTTTAAGGCATCAATAGCTGATACGAAAAAATTCTCCAACTTGCCTACCTTTCCAAATGAGCCATTCATGTCTTATTTGTGCAATTGATGCAGTTCATGTTTAGTGACTACTAACTCACTATTTCTACGAACTGTGTAATTCATTTACAGCATACTACATGTATTTTGCAGCATTGGGAACATTTTTTTCATTATTAGTGTTAAATAAATATATTCAATAATATACTTTTAAGATCATTTTATAAATATTCCAAAATGATAGCATTTCAAAATCTAACAATCAGAGAGATAGGGTAATAAAGATATATTGATAAGTTTGAGTCATGAAATAAAAAATATAAAACCTAGATCGCTTCTGTTACCCCTAAAGCAAGTATAATGTTCACCAGTACCTTTTGTTAGCTTCTCCTGGAAGAAGTTTGAAGGTATGAGTCAACCTTAGTAAATGCTGTCTGTGTGATGTGGAGCACTGAGCACTGCAAAACGAATGCTCAGCAGCACACAGAGGACGCACACCTTCAACCATATCTGAGAAACACACCATGCTATGGGGGAAGCAGGATCATGCCTCTTATACTATACGACTAAGGCCGATATCACTTGCACTACGCACTTGATGTTGATGTTTCTTTGTAACAAACAAAAGCTACAATGTTCCTAAAAAGGTATCTGTTTGCTATTTTGCAAGCTTTTTTATCAGGTTATTATACTCAATATTAGTGGTTTAACATAATCCCCTTAAGCACCGATGGATGTTATACATGTTCTGAATTTTGGGTTAAACAAGATTGATTATATAGTCCAGAACTATGTCCTTAAGGGAAGGACTGACACCCTTAGCATAAGGCAAGTCTAGCAAACAGTTTGCTAGAAACCAACCTTATGCTGACGACGTCCATAAAGAACAAAACAGCTATGCATAGGAATAGGGAAAGGTCACCAGTGACAAGGTCTGTGAAGGTCCAAAGAACATCATTAAAATTTCTGTCACAAATGGCTACTATGAACAATTTTGGTGCCTTCGCCTGGCTATACATGTATGGATGTTCTTGCTCTGCAACCCTATCTTGGGCAATGCTTGCCAGACAGTAGTCATTGCACATACTAATTGGACAATGTTATTCTATACACTGCTGATTTGCTACTTTGTCTGGGATGTAAAAGTCTTTAGTGATGTTCTACTGATTGTATATATTTTACAGTGGACTGTAAGCCCTTACCCCACCATAACTGATGCTGAATGCTCTTTGTCTCCTTCAAACTTATTAGGTCTGTATCTGTGTTTGCCATGAAGTGTATGTAGGGTGTTTTAACTTAAAATATGCCCTTTTCACCATCATTGTGTTTTATAAACATACATACCATGTTTAGTTGGCTTTGCCTGTCTATTTCTAATGTCTGAAAAGTCCTCCTCAATTCAATCATCTCACTTTGCAATGCTGAAAGCTGTTCCGATGAACCATCATCTTCCTCACTTTTAAGTTCTGAGCTCTGGCGAAAAAAATGGCAAAGATTGTAAATGGCGTCACATACATGCTCTAATATGCTAGACCCAACTAGTACAGCTAAACCCTATTATAGAGCTACCCACTATCACTCTATACCGATTACAACGTGCTCTGATGACTTCTGCATTAAAATGGAAGTATCATGAGATCTCAGGATCTCACATCACAATCCCTCTTAGATCGCCATGAATCAAAAGCAGGAATGAGAAGTAGAAGGGATTGACTTAGGTCTTTTTTCAACCTAAATTACTATTTTACTCTGTTACCTTTGCTATGAACCATTTTTCAGCCTCTATCTTATTGTTCTCCATTAGCTCTTCATACTGTTCTCGGATCTCAGACAGGATTTTGTTCAAGTCCACAGATGGCTTACTTTCAACTTCCACAGTGACTCTGGCACCCAAATGGCTATAAAGTTTCTTCACAATCTGCAAGGGTATATGAACATTCAAGAATAATAGAAAAGTCTTAGGCATAACATTTTGGTAAATACGGTTCAAGGGTTAGAAAATAAATAATTAATTGTTCTTTTATGTAAACTTATATGTAGTAAAAAGTGTTAATTATTATATAATAAATGTTATTTTAATATATGAAATGCTCCATTTTTTGCTATAAGAATCTTGTCAGATTGCCTGATTAAATGTTCTTCCCGTCTCCCTACGACCTGTACAAATGTCATCTTGTGTATAACATAATGCAATATGAGAGGCTCATGATTAGCAGCTGTCTCTACATATATATTTTTAATGGAGGCCTGGCATTTTATGGGCACAGTTGTCTTTTAATCACTGTATACGCAAGACTTAATAAGGGTATTTGCAATCCCAACCTAACACATGCATATACTTATTCTGGGGAAAGCATTAAGTACCAGACACTGGGAACTTCCCAACTCTTAATTAAACAAACTGAAATGCTTTGTGGGCAGGGCATAGTCGTAAAACTGATCATTGTTTTACTGTAAGAGGAGATATAATATGAGTGCCTATGTCATCTCAATAAATCAGTAATGCCTATAATATATTTTGAATGCTTTGTTACTATTACTATTAAACTAGCAGTAAAGGTCAAATATAAAGTGGATTATCACAGGTACAGCTTTGTATTATTTATTTTTCTTTCTGTAGTGGATTTTTGGTTATTCCTTTGCTGTTCCACACAGCTTTATACCGTGCCCAGCTCAACGCAGTATAACTGTTGTAGCTGTTAATCTTTCTTGAGCGCCACTAAGCTGTAATGTATAAAGGATTACTGGCTGCCTCTATAGACCTTGCATTGGCCTCAAGTCAAAATATTTGCTGGATGGTATTTCAGGACTGGGCATTTGACATGATAAGCTATAGTACAGAGATATCTCTATAGCTGGATAAACAAAAAAAATCTCTCTACTTTCCAAAAAGTATTAATTAATTTAAAAAAAGTCTAGCCTATAAATGTGAGAGGCCAAGTCTGGCAGGTTAGAAAGTGGTCTATGAACATTTTCCACTTTATATTTACACGTCACTGCCCTTTCCAAAACAATATTAGGTTGATCACTATCAGACATCTTGACTCTATACATTACATCCTCATTATTTTTCTTCAAGCAAAGCATATCTTGCTGATGATCCTGATACTCGACATCCGAGTTTTGAATGTCATGTTGGAGATCGCTTAATTCGTTGCGCAAATTCTTCACATCCAGCTCAACATCGCTCCTCAGCCTCTGTTCCATCTCATACCTTTGTATAGAAATAGAAAATACAGTTGGGCCCTTAGAAATCATCCAATAACTGATGAAACTCATGCATCCATGTGAGAAATTCCTAATCCGCAGTTATAATTTTGAGGCCTGTGAATCTAGGCTTTACAGACAGTGACCAGATGTCTCTTTATTCATAGAAGTTCATAGAAAATGTCCAATGCATGGATGCATTATATAAAAAAGTAACTTCTCTGCAGAATGTATCTTTTGTAAGCATTCCTAGTAAAATCTGGTCATTTGTTCCACCAGCTCTTGAATCCTGCGAGTGTCTCTAATTTATTTATTTTAAGGAACTGTAACGATATTTGGTCCACCTCATAAAACAAAATTGACTTCACTGTATTAATTAGGGTACACTGATATTTCCCTTGTTTCATGTAAGAGCATGTATATGAAAGATGTCTAAATCTTTATTTGTAAGTAATGTATTCAGAAACTACAGTCATCTAATTTACTTATATTGTCAGCTAGATAGTCAGCAAATGTATAAATTGCATAATCTAATTTAATTATTTTGCCTAATACCTGTCTGGAGCCACAGAAGTTATGAATCATGCCTTGTAAACTCTCACTTTGAAAGGACAGTTAATTATTTATGTATTATTTATATTAGGGAGCTCACAGCCAGCCAGAGAGAAGGCTTACACACACCCGCTAGCCTGATCACGGTCTATATTCAGAAGTCGTATTTTAATGCTAGAGAGACATTGTGTTGACTAGGTCGGATAAATTATATGCTGCTCCCCCCACATCCTTCCACACACCTACAGACAGAGTTACATATATACACACAGTCACACATACACAGACACACACATATGTATACACACAGTCACCACACTCCTGCACACACAAAGTCACATAAATACAAAATCAGTAACTCACACACACAAAAACTGTAACTCACACAAAGACACACACTGTCACTCACACACACAGTCATTCACTCATTAACACACAGACACTATCATTATCCCACTTCCCCTCCTGCTGTACTACCACTTATAGCAGGAGGGAGATCTCCAGCGCTGCCTGAGGCCAAATTCCAGAAGCTACAGTCCCGCTCTCTGGGTCTTTTATAAGCATGAGGAGGGGACTTTATCCTCTTGTGCTGTGCTACAAAGGGGTCCAGGACAAGAGATGCCACTTAGTGCCACCTGGGTCCTTGGACCCGCCAGACCCATTATATGGTCGGTTCTCGAAGAGAGAGAGGCCCTTATTTTTATACAGGATCAGCAGAGAGGATCTAGGCCACCTCTGCTGATTCCATGTAAAAATTAGGGTCAATCTCTGCACTGCAAGACAAAATAATGCTACAGTTTAGTGGTACAAACAATGGGGGTAACCAGTGATTATAACTTAGGGCAAAGAGGAGAGGTTATTCTGTACCCAGACTCACAGTGCTATGTTTAAAAGATAGCTTATACTAATGACTGCTGAATAAAAAATTGATTAACAAAACCAAACCTGAAGGCTTAGACAGTGAATGAACACCATGCTGATGATCACTGCTGAGATTAATTAGCCAGCCAGACTGTTGTCTGAATCAAAATGTTGCCAAAAGTGAATATATTAGCACTCAAATAGGGCTGCCACCACTATTTGTAAATAATTCACCATATTGTGGTCTATTGAAATTATATTCTGCATATATATTTTTAGGGAAAGGAAGGTAATGTAGTAGTTTATTTGTCACTTAAAGTTGAAATACTTACTTATTTCGGAAATCACCTGCAGCCAGACGAGCGTTATCAACTCTGCGAGCAGTCTTTGTATTCTCTATCGTTCCCATCAAGATCTACATAGAAATACATGGTTGTTTTTTTTAAAAAACAAATTGTGTCATTTTTAACTCTAATGTGGCTTTAGAATTGCAGGAACTGTAGGGAATTGAGAAGGAAATTTCAAACTTAAGTAACTGAGAATAAAATCTCCAACTTGGCTAGTTTGACCTGACATTCTCTATCTCATGGTTTATATATTGCAAAATTGCAAGCAAAGGCTTACATTAGGAGACAGATATGTTTTTAATCTGTCTGTGGTGTACAGAGCCGGTGCTACCGGCATTTCTCTAAAGAGCCACCTTTGTCTGTTTTTTCTTTGGGGGGGGGGGGGGGCAGCTTCCTACCTTAAGGAATACATGTATCCTGGACGCAGGCACCACAGCTTTGGGCAGCCCCATTCTGAGGACAGAAACCACAGCCATGGGAAGCCCCATTCAGGGGCAGACAGCTAGATATCTGTGTTGCCTCTCACACTCCTGGCATGTCTGTAGAAGGTAGAGCATCAAGGTTCACATGACGCCCCACCCGCCCAACAGTCATGCTCCAGAAAAGTGCGAGGAATCTGAGAGGCAGCCTGGGAGAATGTCTGTGCACAGACATTGATCTTCCCACCACTAGACACCAGGGAATTCCTGCAAGAGTAAGGGTTTAGGGGCATGTCCTGTGTGTGCAGTCTGGGTGCTGGAGCAAGTCCAATGTGTGCAGTCAGGTTGCTGGGCAAGTCTTGTTGATGCAATCTGGGTGCTGGGGCAAGCCCTATGAATGCAACATATGTACTGAGTAACATTATAAATAATGCTGTCCTGCTTCACCTCTGAACAATAAATTCCTAAAATGCACACCTACCCATATTATCATAGAAAAATTAGTGACAGGAGGTGGGTGCTTACAGGCCCAACTCTGACATAAAAAAGGAAAGACAGCAATTCCTAAAGAAGGTCTGTTTAAACAGCACTCATGCACATATCACAAATATACAGCAATTTAGAAATATAGAAAAATTGATTAATTTCAAAAGTACCCTATATAGGGATCGTGTGAGACATAACATATATACATAACCTAAATACACGGTAAATAAATGAAACAAAACAAAGAATCAAAACAAAACAATTCCTGTGGGGCTAACAGATAAAATAAGCAAACAAGCAAAAAAGAGGGGCTTACTCCCGCTGCGCGTCCACAGCAAAGAGAGTTAAGCAGCAAGCACTAATAATAAATAGCAAAATCCTGAAAGCAAAAAATAATCATTAGCAGCAAGGAATTGCTCCAAGGAAATAAAGTTCCCAAAGGCTCTGTAGCAAGCAGAAATAGCAGGGAAACACAGCTTCCAATAGAGTATAGAGTATAGACATCAATCAATAAAGCTTATCAGGAACTTACAAATAAACAGTGCAAAAAATCAGAATCACCATATTGTCCAGGACAATTAATAAATCAGATGGTAGCAAACACTGTCTTTGAAGCGAGGGCAAGCTGACATAATATTGTGCCCAAAATAAATATCTGTACATTTAAACAGACAGTCCCTGGAGCCAGATGGAGATAAGCACAGTCATTAAAACGAGGATTTGCTGATGATAATAGTGTGCCCAAAGTGGATACTGGCACGTTTATCTGCAGACAAACTCTGGGGAGTAGTTCACACACGAACCGCCTTCAAACCTTAACCGCGACTCTCCAGTCACGGAACATCAGGGAAACAGGTAAGTGAAGAGTATTCCCAGTCTGCGCTGTCCTCGTTATGAACTTGCTCCAAAAGAACTTGATGTTGAAGCAGTAGTCGCTTCAGTGTTTGAAAAATCACCAGCTGTTCCTGTATACATGCGAGCCCCACGGGTTTCAAGAGGCGTGTAACCAAACACGGTGTTTTGTTTCATTTATTTACCATGTATTTAGGTTATGTATATATGTTATGTCTCACACGATCCCTATATAGGGTACTTTTTTGCAAATTAATACATTTTTCTATATTTCTAAAATGCTGTATATTTTTGATATGTCCATGAGTGCTGTTTAAACAGACCTTCTTTAGGAATTGCTGTCTTTCAGCTTTCCTTTAGTTTAATATGTACTGAGTAAGTCCTGTTGATGCAATTTGGGTGCTGGAGCAAGTCCTGTGTGTGCAATCTGGATGTTGAGGCATTCCATGGAGATGCATTCAGCATGCTGGGGAAAGTCATAGGAATGCAATCTGGTTGCTGGGACATGTCCTGTGTGTGTGCAATCTGCGTGTTGGGCATCTCCTGTTGGGTAGTCTGGGTGCTGTGGAATGTTCTGCCTGAAAATTATACGTTTTGCCTAGGGCAAACAAGTCTTGCACCAGTGGCGTCATGCTAATTAGCCTCTACTAATGTTATGCAGGGTAAACAGAACAGGAGAGCATGAATATTTTGACCATGTTAGGGTGATACAAGTGATACTAACCTTTCCCATTATAAGAGTAGAGGAAGGCATCTTGAGATACAAAGGAGGAGGAGCAAAATGTATAGATAAATTCATAGATCCTTCTCCCTTCTCCCTCATTTGTGTGGTTTGCTCTCATACATACAGAACCACGAGAGATATGAGGTATCATATATTAACACCCTCTGTCTGTAGTATAGAACACATGTGAGGGTTCAGAGTGCAGATGTGTGCATTTCTGGAGAAAATATCTTCTGGTCCCCACACTGGGTTGCAATATTTCCTGGAGTTGCCAGAGGGTACTATGCTGTGCTAATATTTATATAACATATGGATATTCTGTAACAAAACAAATACATAGTTCTCCAAATGTCATAAATCTAATTATTGAGGCACTTTAATAAAGCATATTTTTGAGTGTATCTGTACACTTACATTATATTCCCTTGTCATCTCTGTTTATAGCATGCCTCCTTATGCATAGAGACCAACATAATTTAAATCAGTTAATTGTCTTTACAATGTTAATTATATATATAGCAGGAATACAGCAATCATAAATATATTCAAATCGTTATTTGCAGATATTTAAGGAGGACACCCCCAAATAGAATTTTAAAACTCATACATAGAGAAGTGTACATTTTTTAATAAAAGAAAGTACAAATGTTCTAATAAAACCAATTTAAATACACAACCCATTTTAATACTCTCTTCTTTAGTATACATTTTTAAGGGAACATTTGGACTTTGAATATAAAAGTATATTTACATTGAAATGTATTATATTCAAAAGCAATAAGTATAATTATTTAAAAATATGATATGCTGGACTGATAAGTAGTATTAATCTATTTTCAAATGATTGATTATAGTAATATTTATCTTGATATTCTAGAAATGTCAGGTCTCATTATTTTTTTTCAACATGTAGGAACATATAAAAGATCACATTTTAATAATGTTTACTCTTGTCTTGGTAGAATGATAGTTTAACAGTTTTATCTGCAAATTTCTATTATATGTTTACCTTCCTCTGGAGTTCCTCAATTGATGCAAAATAGTGATTGAAGTCAGGCAACATCTGGGGGTGATGTGACTCATACCACTCTCTGATCTTCTTCTCCAGTTGAGCATTCTCCTGCTCTAGTGAGCGGACCTTTTCCAGATATGACGCCAGTCGATCATTCAGTAGTTTCATGGTTTCCTTTTCATTGGCAGATAGCAACCCCTGCTTATTTTGACTGCCATATTTACCAAAGTTAACATGAACATGTCCATAGGATGACACATTAGTAAAGGAATGGTGCTTGGTAACAGGGGTGCTTTTGGTCTCTTTTCGCAGCTGGACACTGGTGGTTTTGGGGGGCACTCCATGGTTGACTTTTTTAAAACCTTGAGGTTGAATTGCAGAAATAAGACTGGCAATCCTAGGAGAAAGATTGGCAACATGGCAGTTTCCTTTAAAGCTTCCCGAGGAAGAATGAGTCTGCTTGATGCTATGGCTCATGATGACAGAACAGTATAAACTATATGCAGCACGTTTGTCAGCAAGAAGAGTAAATGTTTTCTTCACTTTAAGACCTCCTTTAAAAGCAAGGTAATGGGCGTCAAAAAACAAACATTTTATTCTTTATGAGCCACATCCACCACCATATAAGCATCTATGCATTTTTTTTTCATCAAGTAATAGGGTTTGTGAGGCATCTTAATATGGAGTGGGCGGTTGATGATCTAAACACATTTAGAGATTTGTTAAAATGTTAAATATAATGCTTCACCACACCCAGAGGAAATCAGCATCAAAGGACCAAATAGGACAGAATAGTATCACACACCTGCAATAAAGTTGTTGTCTCTTGCAGTACAGGTTATGATTTTACTCATGACCAACAACAACATCTTTAAAAATCTGTGCTGACACAATTTCCGGAAACAGAATATCCTACTAGTTTAGTGTCAGAAAAATTATGAGTTTGACATAATTTATTATATAAGAGATTATAGGACCATATTGTGATGACAGCATGGGACTTCATCTCGTTCTAATTATTTTTATTATAAATTGAATTACCAAATTCTTGAGTAACTCAGGTTCCTATGCTATAGAACCCGAACTCTATAACATTGCAGCCCTTTATATTTCCTCTTTTGTTTACAAATACTCTCAAAAACACCCTCTTTGTTCTACCAGTAACTTATAGCATATGCCCTACCATAACTTCCGAGGGACGACTGGCAAGTGAGGTAAGAATGCAATTGCCCCCTGTGCCATTCACTTACCTAACTTACTGATCTAGTAACCATTCCAGCATTTTTCACTTCTAAATGCACCCTGCCAAAGAATCATAGGTCAGATAGCTATTAACATGTGAATTACATCATGAAATAGAGTTTTTGTAATGTCAGATATTCTAATTTCACATTATTTTTCCATTGATGATCATGCCATGCCTTCCAACTGTTCTGCTTTGCATGGGAAAGTTTGATTTCTGGAGGCTGTGCCTCCAACCTCTACCGCTGTGCTGAGGAAGAGCTAAGTTGCACAGTGGCACTTTGGTTTGCAATCCTGCCTTAAAAAATGGAAGTCTTCAGTTGCTGGGACACCATAGACTGCTCACCCCGCATGCGCAGTAGCTCTGTTAGTTGGAGTGACAGCGCTTACTGCGTATGAGCGTTTGTGCTTACAATCGACCTTCCAAGCTCCCCTCCCAGGCGTCTCAAGTTGGGTAGGTATGTTATTCTCTTATAATAATTATAACAACACCTATTTTCTAATTTGACATTAAAAAATATACTTTTTCACAAAAAACATGCTGTTGTAATGTGTAATACCTTGACTCGTGAGACAAGTCACCAATATGAAATGAGCATCTGTACCCAATGCAAAGGTAAATACTGCATTATTTAATTTTATTATGTCGTTTTACAAAAAAAAGAACATAATAAAGGGGAATTCAAGTATGCCTGGGATGTGAATAATGATATTGAAGAACAGTTCTTTTTAAAGATGCAGTTCCACCTGGCTTATGTACATGTGTTTAAAACATGTAAAATGTACTGGTTTTGCTTCAAAACAATTTACAGTACTCCTGTAGTTTTACATCAGACATAATTTCATTGGGGCCTCTAAATTCAGTGGAATCCAAGAAAGAGGGGTTGAAAAGACAGCCGGGACTATTTGCTAGTTGCCGTTTTTAGGAAGTGTAGAAATAAAACTGTTAAGGCAGATTTGTTTATTTGTTTATTTTATTTTATTTTACATGATGCAGTATCTAAAAATAGATTTTCAGACACTGCAGGTTGGACTGCAAGTAAAAGGCCAGTGGCTTCTTATGTGTCATCACATTTCTATATACCCTAAGCTGACCTGCAATATTATCTTATCAGCACCCTGTTAACTATATATATTTTAATTTGTGACTCTTCCTTATCCTGTGACTATGAAATGGTAGTAAGTCACTTTGGTAAATACTGACTCATCTGACAGGTCAGTCGTAAGTAATTATTTTAGATTCCGGATAGTTTTCTTGGGATTTAATTTAATGCGTAAATACAGGATGCATAATTGGGAGACAAGGAGTGGTAGTTTATAGCACCCTTTAAATATTCTAAACCTGTTTCTCATATAAATAACTATTTCCATAATGTTTCTGGAAACATTTGGAAAATATTTATATATGTATTATTACCGAAGGAGAGATGTGTAAGCAGAAGTCATGTGATTTAATGTTTTGTAGTGGATTATAGACCATTGTTAAAATACATTTTTATAGAATATAAGTTGTTTATTTGTAACATAGTAAACCAACAGAGAACCAACACTGATGAGGAACCAAATTAACATAAAGCCAACAATTAAAATGTCATTGTGCGGTGTTTATGTTACACCTTAGTGCTTAGGTTTGCGTGTGTGCATTGAATATTCTTAATCACACTGATTCACGTCATGTTTGGATCCTGAGTATGTATGCCAACTGACAATCCACCTGAAGTGGTAGAGGTTAATAATGGAAGTTGAAGCATGACTGGGACTAAGGTTATCATGCACACAAGATAAGGCCAGAGACTAATGAAAGTACAAAACAAACCAGATGATGGTGAAAATAAACCAGGATCAACTCAAATAAGAAAAGAAAACACAAAATAGAGTGATATAGTGCATTGAGAAGATTGACCACTCACGAGCATAAGTGTATAACGATCAGGGCCGGACTGGCCCACCGGGATACCGGGAAAAATCCCGGTGGGCCGCCTGCCCCGGGGCCGCCTCGGCCACTAAAATTGAAGAATTCGGCTGCTGCAGCATCCGGCGGCAGCAGGCGAATTTCTTAAAGCGGCGACGGCCGCCGAATTGCTTAAAGTGGCGGTGGGCCACTTTAAGCAATTCGGCGGCCGTCGCCGCTTTAAGAAGTTCGCCTGCTGCCGCCGGATGCTGCAGCAGCAGTTCCGGCGGCGGGATGGGAAGTAGAAACCAAGGTGAGTGAGACATACAGGGGGAAGGGGGTGAAAGACACTACAGGGGGGGGGGGGGTGAAAGACACTACAGGGGGGGGGTGAAAGACACTACAGGGGGGGGGGGTGAAAGACACTACAGGGGGGGGGGTGAAAGACACTACAGGGGGGGTGAGAAAGACACTACAGGGGGGGGGTGAAAGACACTACAGGGGGGGTGAAAGACACTACATGGGGGGGTGAAAGACACTACAGGGGGGGGTGAAAGACACTACAGGGGGGGTGAAAGACACTACAGGCGGGGTGAAAGACACTACAGGGGGGGGTGAAAGACACTACAGGGGGGGGTGAAAGACACTACAGGGGGGGTGAAAGACACTACAGGGGGGGTGAAAGACACTACAGGGGGGGGTGAAAGACACTATAGGGAGAAGGGGGGTAAAAGACACTACAGGGGGTGAAAGACACTACAGGGGGAAGGGGGGGTGAAAGACTCTACAGGGGGAGAGGAGGGTGTGAAAGACTACAGGGAGAAGGGGTGAAAGACACTACAGGGGGAGGGGAGGGGGTGAAAGACACTAAGGGGGAAGGGGGGAAGAGAGATGCCACAGAAAGGACACACTGAGAGAGAGAGACGCCACAGAAAGGACAGAGAGAGACGCCACAGAAAGGACAGAGAGAGAGACGCCACAGAAAGGACAGAGAGAGAGACGCCACAGAAAGGACAGAGAGAGAGACGCCACAGAAAGGACAGAGAGAGAGAGAGACGCCACAGAAAGGACAGAGAGAGAGAGAGACGCCACAGAAAGGACAGAGAGAGAGAGAGACGCCACAGAAAGGACAGAGAGAGAGAGAGACGCCACAGAAAGGACAGAGAGAGAGAGACGCCACAGAAAGGACAGAGAGAGAGAGAGACGCCACAGAAAGGACAGAGAGAGAGAGAGAGACGCCACAGAAAGGAGAGAGAGAGAGAGAGACGCCACAGAAAGGACAGAGAGAGAGAGAGAGAGAGACGCCACAGAAAGGACAGAGAGAGAGAGAGACGCCACAGAAAGGACAGAGAGAGAGAGAGACGCCACAGAAAGGACAGAGAGAGAGAGACGCCACAGAAAGGACAGAGAGAGAGAGAGACGCCACAGAAAGGACAGAGAGAGAGAGAGACGCCACAGAAAGGACAGAGAGAGAGAGACGCCACAGAAAGGACAGAGAGAGAGAGACGCCACAGAAAGGAGAGAGAGAGAGACGCCACAGAAAGGAGAGAGAGAGAGAGAGACGCCACAGAAAGGACAGAGAGAGAGAGAGAGACGCCACAGAAAGGACAGAGAGAGAGAGAGACGCCACAGAAAGGACAGAGAGAGAGAGAGACGCCACAGAAAGGACAGAGAGAGACAGGATACAGGATATGTCTCACACACTGCCCTGATATATACCTCTGCACAGGGCAATTCATATAACTCTGTGTACATACTGGAGGTATATATATTGCCCTAGACAGGCTTTTATTTCAGTCTTATCTATAAATAATACACTGTTCAGATGTGCTTTTTAAAATGCATGATTTTCCCTTCTATGAACAAAAATATTATATTATGCGATGGGGCTGGTATATATATTTTTGTTCCCAGTCCGGCCCTGATAACGATGCTTGATTATCACAATAATTGTGAGTCAGACCCCTTCAAGGCCTCTTAGAAATATCAGTTTTAACAGTTGTAAAAATGAGAAACATAGAAGGGACCCAATTTTACACTAATGATAGTATTCTGAAAAGTGGGCAAACTATACAGGGAAAATGGTTCTTATCTGCCCCAACATTTTATATTTCTATGTTCTGAAAACATTTTATATATTTCCCCCCATTATATATTATAAATATAATGGGGGGAAATATATAAAATGTACTAAGCAAAGTCATGGATGAATGGATTATTGAGTTAGTGATTAAATGGATAAATGAAGGATGGCAGATGGAAGGAGGGATTCGTCATTCTCCTTCATGTTGTCAGTCTTTTTAAATCACAACAGAGTGCACGACTCAAGATATCAAACAAATTAGGAAGCAATTAAATACAGGAATTGGGTAAGTATCCACAGCAAAAGACTCTTTCACAAATGCCTGCACAATCATTCTCTTAGATTAGATATACAGTTCATGCCGCAATAGTAGATGTATAATAAATGCTGCCAATCCTCTTTTTGAGCAAGTGGGAAGCACAAATAGATGAGAAGATGTACACCAATAACTTGTCTGCATTTTAGAGGCAATAGCCATCAAAAAAAGTATTTAAATAATAGGTTGATGTTGAAGATGCCCTCTAAATTACCAAATGTGTCTCTAAATTTCAGTTGTAAGAGGAGGTGAGAAGGATGTTAGATGAAAATTATGAAAGGAGAGTAGCTCTCTGGGCATGTTCTGCAAATGCTGTTCGGCTCCTATAGTAGTTGCTGATGTAGATATATTCCTTGCTTTTAATAGAGTATCAATCTGGACCGCTTTAACCAATGAGCAAAGTGGGCACTTGCCCAGGGCCACCTGTCTAAAGAGGCCCTAAAGAACCTACCCCGTGCTCACACGGAGACAGTCATGCTAGGGCAGCAGCTGGAAGTCCTCATTCATTGGCTTACCACTTCCCACTTGCTGTAATATCCAGCTGCTGTATGTTCCTTCTTCACACACACAGTGTGCATGGAGGGAAGACTCTGGAGGAGACGGCCAGGGACACAGAGAGCTGCAGCAAGATGTGTATTGGGGAGGGAGTAATAGCTTTTATTAGGTGGACTGTTGGTAGCATATTAATGGGCAAACTAAAAGTGTAATATTAATGGGCATATTGGCTGTGGAATAGTAATAGGCATTCTAACAGTGTCCTATTCCAGCGGAAGTGGTAAGCACAGTGAAGGAGTTTAAGCATTCGTGCGATAGGCACATGGTTATCCTAGGTATAAAATAGGGAACTGGGGACTAATAAAAGTATTTCGAAAATTGGGAAGACTAGATGGACCGAATGGTTCTTGTCTGCTGACACTATTTTTCTATTAATAAGTAGGCTAACAGTGGAATTTAATGGGCAAATGGGTGACATATTAATGGGCAAATTGGCACTGGCATATTATTGGACAGACAAACAGTGGCATATTAATGGGCATATTAACATGGGCATATTAATGGCCAAATTGGCTGTGACAAATTATTAGGCAGACTGACAGTGGAATATTTATTGGCATACAAAAAGTGGAAAATTAATGGTTAGACAAATAATGGCATATTAATGGGCAAATTTGATGTGGCATATTAATGGGCAAACTACCTATGACATATTAATAGGCAAATTGGCTGTGGCATATGAATGGACAAACTAACAGTGACATATTAATGGGGAAACTAACAGTGGCATACTTACGGGCACACTAACCATGGCATATTAATGGGCAAACTGTCAGTGGCATATTAACATGCAAACTGGCTGTGGCAAAAAATGGGCAGACTAACAGTGGCATATTAATGAGCAAATTGTGGCAAGATTAATGGGCAACCTGGCTGTGGCATATTCACTTACAAACAGTGGCACATTGTAATGGGCAACCTGTTGCATGTATTAACGTGAACCTGGATGGGGAAAGTTTTAATGGGCAAACTGGCATTTTAAATGGACAAACTGAGACATATTTTAATGTACACGCTGGCTGTTGCATATGTTAAAGTGACTGTGGCGTGTTAATTGGTACCTTACTGTGGCTCATTTTAATTAGCAAAGTGGCATCTGTGGCATCTTCTGTGTGAAAAAGTGGCATATTCTGTGGGGCAAAGTGGCATCTTCTGTGTGGCATCTGTGGGGCAAAATAACATGTACTACAGGGCAAAGTGACACTTTGGTATGTTCTGTGGGCAAAATTATGTAGCTGCACTATAATTGCAATCAAAGTGCTGTGGATGCAATATAAGTGCATAGCAAGTTCTGTGGGTACTGTATGGTACTGTGTTAAGTCCTTTAGGTGAAACGTGGGTGCAGCAGAAGTGAATAAAAACAAGAAATGAAATTTTTCAATAAGATTTTATTACATATAAAAATACTTGAACATAAAATGGAAATTGTTGCATATAATATTATAAAGTAGACATTGACATACAATTTTACATTGCTGCTTAAGAACAATTTGGTCGAGGGGGATCAACATCCAAATCATGTACAAGTAGAAAAAGTAGGAAACAAATATATATATTAGTGATTTGGGCCATGCACGATTGTATCTCATGAGTTGCACAAGGGTGTTATGCTACTATTAATTTGTACTGAAGCTATATGGACTATACTGTAGCCCCCAGACAAGGTCGGGGAGGGGCAATCATGACAGGGTGCTGAGAGGATATGTCAGCCTATAGTGGGAATTAGTGGGAGGAGTTGGGATAGTATAAAAGATAGGAACAGGAAGTTTGGGGGCCATTTTGGGAAAGTTTTTTCCCCCTTACCTGTTGTGTGTCTGGTCTGTCTCCCTTCTTCTTTTCCAGGATCATGGAGGCTGAGATTGACAGGATTCTCGCTGAGATGAAGGCTGCTGCGCTGCTGAAGGGACCTGGCTGGCTGAAGGGACGTCTGGAGGGACCTGGAGCTGCAGCAGGGCCTGCTGCCACCGCATCTGGGAGGCCTTCTCGTTCGGTGAGGCCTCCCCGCCGCCTGAGCCCCGGAGATGACATCTTCCCTGGGCCCAGTGGAGTTCCAGGAGCTGTGGGCCGTGCTGCTCTTCCCCCCAGGACCGGGACTCGAGCTGCCCGAACAGCGAGGACACCCACCCACCATGCGGCCGCAACGGGAGGAACTCTAGGCCGCAACCGGAAGTCGACGGCCGGGAGGAAGGCCGCACCGGAAGTGGGGCCTGTGAGGGATGCAATCGCGCATCCGGAGGCTCCGGTGAGCGGGCCCAGCGGCCAGAAGACCAGGAGGCCGGGGATCGTTGGCCACAGCACCTCCTCGATGGTGGGGGGCCTGGACATACGGGAAGGCCGGATCCGGAGCTCAGGAGGAGGATCAAGAGCGGTGGCTGCAGCGGGAGTGCATCAGGTGAGCGGGTCTGCTGGGGGGGGGGGGGAAGGCCCCTGGTTGTCCCCCCTACACTGGTGTGGTCCCTCATGCCCCACTTACCTCCTCTAGGCGCTCCAGAGGCCGGCCAAGGCCTCCACAGGCTTCTCCCAGGTTTTCATCCCCAGAATCATCGGTGTCCCCTATTAATCCAGGGGGTAGGGTGGCAGTAGATCCCCTTCCACGCCGATTAAGCACTAGGGCGGGTCAGGGTAAGGCCCCGGCTAAACGTTGCCAGTCGGCGCCGGGTACCGGCACAAGTAGGTCCCTCTCGCCGGGCGAGCGTTCCCCCCTGGAGGATAGGTACGGGGCGGGCTCCCCAGAGCTATTTTCCCCTCCCGGTTCCCCAACCTGGTCGGCGTCCCCAGTGATCCGGGGAGATTCGCCTATAGAAATTGACGGGGAAGAAGATAGTGAGGAGGACGGGATGAGGGGTGGCGATTTCGGCATGGTTAGGTCTGGCGGACACGTCGGGGGTAGGGACAGGAATGCCAGGGTTCCCCCCAGATCTCCGGGATCGGGTAGGAGCGGGGGGGTTCAGACAAGGCGTCGAGAGGTTCTCAGTCGCTGCAGGTCTCGGCGGGGGGTTCGGTCTCCGGATAGTAGATCCCCGTCACCCATGGACCGGGATTGGCAATCAGGCAGAGGGTTAGGGCGTACTGCTGAGAGGGCGTCGCAGGGTCAGGGGTTACTTCCCCCGTCTATGGAAGGGCTACGTTGTTCGCCGATACGTTCCCAGTGTTCCTTTTCTTCCAGACGCCAACGGACGGGAGCAGATCTTCGGCCGGGCGTCCATCATGGCAGTGAGAAACCAAGGGACCCGAGGAGGACGAGTGTCAGCGGAAAACGTACGGCTGGAGAGGCTCGGCAGCCGGAGCCGGACAACGGGGCGGCCGGAGGGCCGACCGGTGAGTTTACTGTAACACCTGCTAACGTTAGCTGTGGCGATTCGGAGTTACTAGGGGGCTTGCGGGCATTTTTAGATTCATGGGTGGGTAGAACACACACAATAGTAGCCAACACGGTAGCGTCGGCATGGGTCCCTCCCGTGTTCCCTTCCGCAACGGGCGGCGGTTTTGGTTGTGCTGCAGGGTCTGCAGCGGAATAGTCGGGTGATCCTCCCCACTCCCTGGGGGCAAATTCTCATGAGGCTGCGCAGGCGGGAGGTTCCGGGGGGAACGATACGGGGGGAACTGAGACAGGGGCACTTAATGTAGCTGAGGCGTCGCGGTATTCTTCGTATGCGTCCTTTTCTGGCCCGCTAGGGGTACATTTGAAAGCTGAGGTCAGGGAAAAAATTTGGAAAGGGGAGTACGTAGAACTTCTTTCCTTGCTTCCTTTGGAGGAACCTATCGACCTCAAGGAGGACGAGAAAAAGGAGGATAGGAAGAAGAAGGAGGATGAGGAAAGGAAAAAACGGTATAGGAAGCTCCCGAAAACATTCGGGTACTGGTTGCGCTCCTTTTGCATCCTGGCTAGTGTACTGGGTGAAAAGCACCCAGGAAAGTGCTCCTCCCTATTCTGTTACGTGGATGGGATATGGGAGGCGTACCGACTTTATGGGGGTTTAGCATGGTGGAGGTATGACGAACAATTTCGTCAACGCCTAGCCGCTAACCCAGGCATGAGCTTTGACCAGATCGACATTACGCTCTGGGTAAAGACCATGATGGCTCAAAAGGCGTCGCCCTTTCCCGGGGGGGCCGGTGGTGGAGCCCAAGGCTCCACGCCGGCCACCGGAAAACGCGGGACGTGCTGGCTGTTCAACGACAGCCAGTGCAAGTGGGGCGCCTCCTGCAAATTCCGGCACGAGTGCTCGGTCTGCGGAGGCACCCATAGCGCAGCCAGATGCTTTAAGCGCGGCAAGTCTGGTAGCTCAGCCGGGCAGTCTGGGGCTAAAGGGGAGAACTCGGGTGAGCAGCGACGCGATGCGGCCGTGGCTAAGGCGCTACGGTAGGCGAGAGGATGCAAGTTTCTTGGAGGACGGGTTTAGGTGGGGGTTTCGCATCCCGTTCGTCCCAGGCCCAGGTCGTATCTCCCGCCGGAACTTGAAGTCGGTACTTCAGTTTCCGGAGGTAGTGAGGGACAAATTACGGAAGGAACTGGAAGCGGGCAGGATGGCCGGCCCGTTTCCAGAACCACCCAAATTTGCGGGTTTCTCCTTTGGGGGTGGTCCCCAAGAAGGAGCCCGGTAAATTCCGGTTAATACATCATTTGTCCTATCCTAAGGGAGGGTCGGTTAATGATGACATCGATAGGGAGCTTTGCTCTGTATCGTACGCATCATTTGACAGAGCAGTGGAGCTGGTCAGAGACGCAGGGGCAGGGGCATTGATGGCTAAAGCAGATATAGAATCGGCTTTTCGTCTTCTCCCTATCCACCCGGAGTGTCACCACCTATTGGGCTGCTGGTTTGATCAGGGGTTCTATGTGGACCTCTGTCTGCCTATGGGGTGTTCAGTTTCTTGTGCCTACTTCGAGAAATTTAGCACATTTCTCGAATGAGTGGTTAAGAAAGTTGCAAAGGATCGTTCGATGGTGCACTACTTGGACGATTTTTTGTGCGTGGGCCCCATGGGCTCCAGATCCTGCTTGGTGCTGCTGCGCTCGCTGGAACAGGTTGCGCATAGCTTCGGGGTTCCCTTGGCGGCGGATAAGACAGAGGGTCCTACTACGTGCTTAAGCTTTCTGGGGTTGGAGATAGATTCGGTAGCAGGGGTTTGCAGGCTCCCCGGGGATAAGCTAGTGGTACTACGGACTGCTGTTCAGATGGTTGGTAGGGCCAAAAAAGGTTACCCTGCGTCAGTTACAGTCATTGATAGGGCGCCTAAACTTCGCCTGTCGGATAATTCCGGTGGGCCGGGTGTTTATTAGGTCACTGTCGCGGGCTACGGCGGGTATCACGGCGGGACACCATTTTATCCGGGTGACTAGGAAGATACGTGCAGACCTGGCTGTGTGGCTGGTCTTCCTTGAGCGGTTTAACGGAAAGGTGGTATTCCAGCGCGCAGTGGTACAGGCGGATGAGCTGGAGCTTTACACAGATGCGTCGGGTAGCGTGGGTTTTGGCGCATACTTCGCGGGTAAGTGGTGCGCGGAGTGTTGGCCGGAGGCGTGGGCGAGCAGCAAGCTCCTGAAGAACCTGGCGTTTTTGGAACTGTTTCCCCTGTTAGTGGCCCTAACGTTATGGGGGAGGTGCATGCGAGACCGGCGGGTTGTCTTTTTCTCTGACAACTTGGCGGTCGTGCATTCAGTGAACAACCTATCCGCAGCGTCGGCCCCGGTGGTGCGGCTTTTATGGCGTTTTGTGCTGCTTTGCATGGAACTGAACATCTCGTTCCGTGCAAAACATGTACCAGGGCACTTAAACGTTATAGCGGATGCTCTTTCTCGATTCCAGTGGGAGCGGTTTCGAGCAGAAGCTCCGGGAGCAGACAGGACTGGGCAGGAGTGCCCGTTGGTACTGTGGAAGATCGGAATGGAGTGCTTGCGGGATGGGTAAAAAGTTCGCTTGCTCCTTCCTCATGGTCGGTATATGCGAGGGTCTGGCGGGACTGGGATTCACTGGTGGCTACGGGGGGTAGACACCGCCCCGAGGCATCCCTGCTGGATGCCTTGCTTTGGTTTTTGGTGCAGCTTTCGGCTGAAGGGGCGTCCCCTTCCAAATTGGACAAAGCAGTGGCAGCTTTGTCCTTTTTGTTTAAATTGCGCGGGGAGGTGGACGTGTGTAAGAATTTTTTGGTAAAGCAAGCGCTAAAAGGTTTTCGGAGGGGAAAAAAGCAGGCTGACGCACGGCGCCCGGTGTCGATGGCGTTGCTGCGTAGAATGGTGGAGGTGTTGCGAGCTATTTGCACATCGGATTACGAGCGTTTGTTGTTTACTGCGGCTTTTTCCCTGGCCTTTTTCGGAGCATTCCGGATATCGGAGTTGGTAAGTCCTGCCAGGGCCCGGTTGGGCGGCATCTGGGCGACGGATGTGGTGTGTGAACCTGGGAAGCTACTGGTGTGGCTCAGGTCCTCAAAAATGGATACGGCTAGGCGGGGCCGTATGGTGGAATTGTTTAAGGTACCGGGCGAACGGGTGTGCCCGGTACGCTGCATCAGGGAGTTTTTGGTAGTGCGGGCGCAGGGGTCTCAGTCCCTCCTGGTCCACGCAGACTCCTCTGGTTTATCGAGGTTTCAGTTCCTGAGGGTAATGAGGATGGCGTTGGAGCGGCTGGGTGTGCCGGCGCACGAGTACGGCACCCATTCCTTTCGGATTGGAGCGGCCACGGAGGCTTCACGGCTAGGCCTGGGGGAGGCTTTAGTCAAGAGGATTGGTCGCTGGGAGTCGGGACGGTACAGATCGTATGTTCGTCCTCACAGATTACTGTTATAAAAAAAAAAAAAGAATCTATGTTTAAAAAAAAATTAATTAAATAAAAAAAAAAAAAAGATTTGGTGTTTTGGTTTAAAAAAATAAAATAAAAATTGTGTTTGATGGAATTTTGTTTCCGCGTGAGCGGTGTACATAGTGCAATGTTGTTCACGATGTTCTCTGTTACAGGTTCCAGTTTGGAGGTGTGGATCATCGGCCATTCATACGTATACTGGACTGAGAGGAGAGCTGCAGTTCGCAGGAATGGAATCCAGCTGGGCTTTCCTCCGGATCGGGTTCGTCTGAAGTGGTTTGGAGTAAGGGGCATGTTGTGGAATGCTGTAGTGACTAATGTTGAGCAAAGAGTGTGGCGGGGCGGCCGCCCTGACATACTCCTTATTCATGCCGGGGGGAATGATTTGGGGTTGGTGCCGCAGAGGGAGCTGGTGAAGAACATGCAGCGGGACGTGTCCCGCTTGCATGCTCTTCTACCAGGGATTAAGATCATTTGGTCAGAGATGGTTCCCCGGTCGGTTTTGAGGCACGCCAGGGATTCGGCGGCCATGAACCGTTGCCGGGGAAAGATAAACAAGCTAATGGCGAGTTTCATGAGAAAGAACGGCGGGGTGGTGGTGCGGCACTTTAACCTGGAAGGTAAATTGGGGGGTCTGTTTCGGTCTGATGGGGTACATCCGAACGAGCTGGGGTTGGATTTCTTCAACCTGGCTCTGCAGGAAGGAATAGAGATGGCCACAGTTTTGTTTGGGGGGGGAGCCCATCCAGGGTGATGGGCTTGTGGCGGCAGCTTGCAGGGTATCCAGGAGGGTTAATGGAAGATTTGGATTGGGGAGAGTCAATCGGGACTCTGGTGGGAGGTTCGAGGGGAAAGTGGTACCTCGAACCTCAGGTATTGGGGGCATTGGGATATGCCCAGAACATGGACTTCGGCAGCCACCTGGATACTCTTGCAAGCTTTGGTTGGTTTTCTTGTATATGGAATGTTTAATGTTTATGTTCTGTTCCCACATAAAGGCGAATGAAGGTATAACTGATAATAGCTGTGTGACTTCTTACCTTCGTATCCAAGCAGTGGGGCAGACAGGACCGGCAGATGTTCAGGTTAGATGGATCCAGACTCAGACATGAAGATGAAATCAGCGTGGGTTTATTCAATCCAGATAAGACAACAAACGGTGATACAATACTGTTCTGTAGTAGTGGTAACAATGCTGACTTGTTAGAATGTGTCCTGAGGCTAGCTGCTGTGGCTGCAGAGCTGCAGCTGAGCTGCTGCTAACTACTGCTGACTTCTGCTTACTTCTGCTGACTTCTGCATGCTTCTGCTGACTTCCGCATGGTCAAAAACTGATGCCTTCACTCGAGCCCAAAAATGTGGAGTGTCTAGTCACACAGCCATGAGGAGAAAAAGAAAATGGCTGCTCCCAGTGAAGAGACCTGCCCAGCAAGAGCCCACGCCTCCGAATAGAAAAAACTTTACTAACAAGAACAGGGACGTGTGGCATGCAAATTCTGGCCAGCAGATGGCAGCAGTGAAAGAAATGCACGGAAACAAACATGTAGAAATAAAGATTAATAATGTAATGTACAAATAACTATAAGGAGAACAGCATAGTTTAAGTTTTGATGTTTATGTTTAGTCATTGTATTAATTATGGATATACATATATGTGGAATGTAGATATATATATATATATGTGTATATGGTTGTAAATGCAATGGCTATTTAAATAAAGTGCTGTGGCCGTTGTTTTACCCCACAGTCTGGTTTTAAGTTTGAGTTATTTCTAGGCAAATACATATCCTCAATGATAGAAAGCTACCAGGTCATGCTTCCACTAGCAAGCATGCTATGATACAACGGGGCATCACTATATTTTTACTAACATTTAGTGTTACATGATTTTGAACAAGACATGATGGCATAACTGCCACAATGCCTCCACCTGGAAGCATTGTGCAATACAAAAAAAATCCGGAGAGTGATTTAAATGCCAGTTTTAAAGGCACAGTGCCTTTAAAACGGGTGGTGGTTAAAAGAGCACTGAAAGTGACTTTTTTTTTGTCACTTTCAGTGCTTCAGTGTATTGCTACAATGCCTCCGGTAGAGTGGCATTGTGCAATACTGAAATCACCGCCCGATCGCTCCGGAGACCGATTAAAAATTGCATATTTAAAGGCCACAGCCTTTAAAACTGTCAGTGGTGTGAAAGAGAATAGGATGCAAATTTAATCGCTATAGGCCAACTATCCCTCATTTCTCTGCAGTTCCTGGAATCAATATTTATGTCACAGGAGTTACCCCCCTACAGTTTGTGCAGATTTTTCTGGGGGATGATGTTTTGGGGGACATTGTCTCCCAAACAAATATTTTGCCCAGCAGTACCGTGCTGCTAACCCACAGTCTTTTTTGGGAAATCTGCACTGGGCCCCCACTGATGTGTCAGAATTTCTGAAATTCTGGGCACTCAGTTAATTGATGGGCATCATCATGAAGCCCTCACTCTGCTCCTACTGGAACACTAGTGCTATATGCAGTACCCCAATTTTTCAACCAAACACTCCTGCGTTTCATGCACTTTAGTAATAGGTATAAAGGTGTATAAACTTTGCAATAGCGAGAATGGGTACACTCATGCCCAGGTATATGAGGGAAAAGATTGCCACCTTGACTCTCCAGTTTGCCAAGAATATCTGGGAGCCAGTGCCAAGATCGTTTGGGACCTAAGTTCCCTTATGAACAAAGGGTACCACCTATATGTAGATAATGTCTACACTAGTGTACCTTTGTTCAAGCTACTGTACTGCTTTAATACAGTAGCATGCGGTACTGTACGCCAGAACTGCATAGGTTTCCCCAAATATAAGAAAGGGGGAGACCGCAGCTCTTGGCTGTAAAGTACAGAGACAAGAAGGATGTGTGTCTTCTCAGCACCATCCATACTGAGAGGACTGTGGAGGTCTCTGTATGTGGCAGAGCTGAGGTCACCAGAAAGCCAGTGTGCATCATGTCCTACAATAAGCATATGGGTGGGGTTGATCTCTCAGATCAGCTGCTACAGCCCTACCTCATCATGAGGTAATCAAAAGCATGGTACAAGAAGGTGGAAATTTACCTTTATGCAGATGGCAACCCACAATGCCTTTTTGCTTTGCAAAAAAGCAAATCCCCGGAATGAGACTGACATTTTTTGCAGTTCCAGCCCCACGTCATTTCGGGGTCTTGTACCACGATGCACATGGTCCCAGGGTGGTGATGGGGGAGAGTAGGGTTGGGACTACTTATTGTATTTTTAAAATCCCCCCTACTCTAAAATAGTGCAGAGTGTACTACAGCAAGGGGCAGAGAAAGGACACCACTTTTTACTGTTCTGATTGTCCTGGACAACTGGGACTCTGCATTGGAACATGTTTTAAAGTGTATCACACAGTAGCACATTTTTTACTGTTATTTTGTTTACGGTTCCTGTATCAGCTTTTTTATTCTTTTACTTCACGTTCTCCTACATCACAATAAATAAAAGTGTGTGTAAAAAGCAAGATTGAAAAATTACACACACTTACTCCATTATTTTTTTTTTGATACAATAGTTGCATCAAAGACATCAATACACCCTGTATGCAATACCTTGGGGAGCAAACTTTTTCATGGCAAAAAAACTCAAATGAGGTATCCAAAAGTCCCAGAGAAAGATAGGCCTATTCGAACAAATAACTAAAATTCAATCCAAAGGACCAAGTTCTTCAATTGTGCCTCAACCTTCCCAAATATCCTGGCAAACCTATGCATGGGGGGCACTGACACTGACACATACACAAATCTGTAAATTCATGTTTGAAGTACAATGTATGTAAAAAAAACACAAAAAATGATTACCCAAAGGCTGGTGGTAGAATTAGTGCATGGAAAGTGTTAAAAAAACTTCCATTTGAAATACAATAGGGTGTCTAGTTTTCAAAAATATATGGTTTAATGGGGGCATAATACATTGGCCATCTTCCAACTTGTCCCAAATGGAACATGGATGCAGGTTATCGGCAAGTCAAAATTCCAAGTCTAAATTCAAAATGCGCACCTTTCAGTTGTGGCCTTTCAGCCCCCAAATAACCTAACAAACATATGCATGGGTGGTATCCCTGTACTCAAGAGATGTTGCTGAACACATATTGAGGTGTTGTTTGACTGTAACACATAACAGAATCTGTGATTTTATGCCTAAAGTGCATTGAATGTGAAAAAAAAAAAAACACAAAATTATTACCCAAAGGCTGGTGGTGGAATTAGTGCAAGAAAAGTGTTAAAGAAAAACATTTGAAATAACCTAGGGTGTCTAGTTTTTAAAAGAATATGGTTTGATGGGGTAAAATATATTGGCCAGCATCCAAAATGTCCCGAATGGGACATGGACACAGGTTGTCTGCATGTAAAAATTCTGATTTTCAAAATCCCAAATGTGTCTTTTAGCCCCCAAACCTATGCATGGGTGGTATCCCTGTACTCAGTAGATGTTGCTGAACACATATTGGGGTTTTGTTTGGCAGTACCCCTTTAGATTTTCAGGAAATGTTTCAATAAATTTCACTCTGCGTGAAAAATCAACATTTATTTTTAATCTCTGCAAACTTTGGCAAATGTTAGTCGTAAAGTGGCTATATGAAAAGTGTCAAAATACCACAAATTAAATATCCTAAAATGTCTAGTTTTGAAAAATATGTACATGTGGAGAGTAGTTCAGGGATTCATGACCAATCTCAGTGTTACAATGTCACTACTGCTAATTTTGGAACAAATGGTTTTGAAATAGTATTGCACTGCTTATATAAGTGTTTGATCATTTTTGATTATGCCTACTTGTCTTTTGTTATATCTGCTTATGCTGCACTGATTAAAATGCTAATTAATAAATATATATTCACTTACATACACTATTGGGGGCATTCACTAAAAGGTGAGTCGCACGTGAGTTTAGGTGAGATTAACAGTTCATTTCACCAATTTAACTACACATTGTGCAAGAAAAACATGATGAGTTTCCCTTACTAAGCAAACTTACCAGGGTTGTCCCTGCCCAATGTATAGATAAAATGGTGAGAAGAAATGTTCATATCACCTCAACTCAGGGGAGGGCTGGCAGCCTTAGTCCTGGGGGGCAAATCCAGTCAAGTGGCCCATTGCACCATCGAATCGCCTCCCCATCCACGGCCATCTTTTCCTTGTTTTATAACGAATATTGCCAGGATTTTCCCCCACAATATGCCAGGATTTGCCATTTAATATGCTAGAATTTTCCCTTACAAAATGCCAGGATTATGCCCCTCAGTATGCCAGGATTATGCCCCTCAGTATGCCAGGATTATGCCCCTCAATATGCCAGGATTTAGACACCCAATATGCCAGGATTTTCCCCTCAATATGCCACGATGATGACCCCTCAATATGCCAGGATTATGCCCCTCAATATGCCAGGATTTAGACACCCAATATCCCAAAATTTGGGCACCCCACCCTACCCACGTTGCACACCTACGACATGACCCATAACCCACGTTGCACACCAGGACATGCCCCATCACCACATTTACATGCCTCCATCACCCCATTACATACACAGTTCCAATATTATATGCCATTAATATTCCCCAGCCAATTTGTCCCATAATATGCCAGTGTTATTCTGCAATTTAATATGACTCAGTAAATTTGCCCAA
This sequence comes from Pelodytes ibericus, assembly GCA_036172795.1. Lineage (NCBI taxonomy): Eukaryota > Metazoa > Chordata > Amphibia > Anura > Pelodytidae > Pelodytes > Pelodytes ibericus. Next base: position 154,110,901 of record CM069862.1, on the reverse strand, counting down.
TAATATTCCAAGGTTATCTGCCATTTAATATGCCCCTGCTAATTTGCCCAATATGCCAGTGTTAATTGCCATTTAATATTCCCCAGCCATTTTGCCCAATAATATGCCAGTCTTATTCTGCCATTTAATATTCCCCAGACGATTTTTCCAATAATATGCCAGTGTTATTCTGCCATTTAATATGCCCCAGTAAATTTGCCCAATAATATTCCAGCGTTATTAGCCATGTAATATTCCCCAGCCAATTTGCCCAATAATATGCCAGTGTTATTTGCCATGTAATATTCCCCAGCCAATTTGCCCAATAATATGCCAGTGTTATTAGCCATGTAATATTCCCCAGCCAATTTGCCCAATAATATGCCAGTCTTATTTGCCATGTAATATTCCCCAGCCAATTTGCCCAATAATATGCCAGTCTTATTTGCCATGTAATATTCCCCAGCCAATTTGCCCAATAATATGCCAGTGTTATTTGCCATGTAATATTCCCCAGCCAATTTGCCCAACAATATGCCAGTGTTATTAGCCATGTAATATTCCCCAGCCAATTTGCCCAATAATATGCCAGTCTTATTTGCCATGTAATATGCCCCAGCAATTTTGCACAATAATATGCCAGTCTTATTTGCCATGTAATATTCCCCAGCCAATTTGCCCAATAATATGCCAGTGTTATTTGCCATGTAATATTCCCCAGCCAATTTGTCCCATAATATGCCAGTGTTATTCTGCAATTTAATATGACTCAGTAAATTTGCCCAATAATATTCCAAGGTTATCTGCCATTTAATATGCCCCTGCTAATTTGCCCAATATGCCAGTGTTAATTGCCATTTAATATTCCCCAGCCATTTTGCCCAATAATATGCCAGTCTTATTCTGCCATTTAATATTCCCCAGACGATTTGTCCAATAATATGCCAGTGTTATTCTGCCATTTAATATGCCCCAGTAAATTTGCCCAATAATATTCCAGCGTTATTAGCCATGTAATATTCCCCAGCCAATTTGCCCAATAATATGCCAGTGTTATTTGCCATGTAATATTCCCCAGCCAATTTGCCCAATAATATGCCAGTGTTATTAGCCATGTAATATTCCCCAGCCAATTTGCCCAATAATATGCCAGTCTTATTTGCCATGTAATATTCCCCAGCCAATTTGCCCAATAATATGCCAGTCTTATTTGCCATGTAATATTCCCCAGCCAATTTGCCCAATAATATGCCAGTGTTATTTGCCATGTAATATTCCCCAGCCAATTTGCCCAACAATATGCCAGTGTTATTAGCCATGTAATATTCCCCAGCCAATTTGCCCAATAATATGCCAGTCTTATTTGCCATGTAATATGCCCCAGCAATTTTGCACAATAATATGCCAGTCTTATTTGCCATGTAATATTCCCCAGCCAATTTGCCCAATAATATGCCAGTGTTATTTGCCATGTAATATTCCCCAGCCAATTTGCCCAATAATATGCCAGTGTTATTAGCCATGTAATATTCCCCAGCCAATTTGCCCAATAATATGCCAGTCTTATTTGCCATGTAATATTCCCCAGCCAATTTGCCCAATAATATGCCAGTGTTATTTGCCATGTAATATTCCCCAGCCAATTTGCCCAATAATATGCCAGTGTTATTAGCCATGTAATATTCCCCAGCCAATTTGCCCAATAATATGCCAGTCTTATTTGCCATGTAATATTCCCCAGCCAATTTGCCCAATAATATGCCAGTCTTATTTGCCATGTAATATGCCCCAGCCAATTTGCCCAATAATATGCCAGTGTTATTTGCCATGTAATATTCCCCAGCCAATTTGCCCAATAATATGCCAATGTTATTTGCCATGTAATATTCCCCAGCCAATTTGCCCAATAATATGCCAGTGTTATTTGCCATGTAATATTCCCCAGCCAATTTGCCCAATAATATGCCAGTGTTATTAGCCATGTAATATTCCCCAGCCAATTTGCCCAATAATATGCCAGTGTTTTTTGCCCCCCCCCCCCCCCCCCATCTCTTACCTTTTTCCCTGGTGGCTAGTGGCAGGACTTCCCTGGTGGCTAGTGGCAGGAGGACTTCCCTGGTGGCTAGTGGCAGGCAGCATGGTCCCTCCATTCTGCCTGTTCGGCCTTCCGGCGGTTGTGCCGACAGGTCACGTGATCGGCGCGCGTCTGACGTCAGAGCGCCGATCACGTGACTGTCGGCACTTCCCTGTCACACTGCACGGGGAGCCGAACTGGCAGCACGGAGGTTTCTCTGTACTGCCTGTTCGGCTCCCCGTGCAGTTTTGCAGGCAGAGCGGAGGTGAGAGGGGATCTTCCGATCCCTTCTCACCTCCGTCTTTGCCTGTAAGCGCGTTTTTTTTTTTTTTTAACACTGGCCCAGCGGCCGTGTTTTACAAACCTTAGGGTGGCCTGGGGGGCAATTGCCTCCCTGCCCCCCGGCCCAGCCCGCCCCTGCCTCAATTCACCAGCAACTTACCTTTTAGTGAAAAGCACCCAGTGTGTTGAGAACAATGTCTCAATGATTGCTGATCACACAAAATTAGATAAGGTAATATATACAGTCTAACCTTGATATTTCTTCTTTGCAGGAAGATTTGCGCAATGTGGGGTGCTGGGCATGCAAGTGGCAAGTGAGGTTCAATTCAGACAAATGTAAAGTTATGACAAAAATAATAACAATGAAACCTGTAAATTGTTTCTCTTTGGGAAAAGTTACTAATGAAAATTACTTTGTAATAATTGTAGATAACAGACTTGGCAAACATGCTCAATGCCAGCAGCTGCAAAGGCCAATAAGATATTGGCATGTATAAAACAGGGTATTGATTCACAGGAGGAAGATATTATCTTGCCTCTTTACAAGTCAATGAAAAGACCTCACCCTGAAAACGGTGCAGTTCTGGCCATCAGTCCTTAAAAAATATGTTATGGAACTAGAGACAAACAATCAAAATAGCTTAACCCCTTAGTGACATGACTTTTTTGGCTTGTCCGACGCTTGGTCACATGGGCTGTTTTAACATTTCTGAGGTGTTTTTGTTTTGCTGTAATTTATTTCTGCCTCATTTAGTGTACCCGCACAAACTATATATCGTTTTTATCGTTATAAGAAGGGCTTGCTTTTGATACCATTATTTTGATAATAGCATATAATTTGATGTAAAAAAAATAATAAAATATGGCAAAAAAATTGAAAAAATAATTTTTTTATGACTTTTATTTGAAAAATCGTATACTCATGTACAAGAGACAACAAAAAAACACTGCTAAAAAGTTTCTAATATATGTCCTGAGTTCAGAAATAGCCCATGTTTTTATGTTTTTGTGCTTTTTTATTCATGTTCACAGGGCCAGAACTATAAGTGGTGCAAAGCTATTTTAAAATCCTTTCTTTCAAAATTAGCGATAGTGACATTGTAACACTGATTTCTGTACTAAATCCATGAATGACCCCCAACATGTACATATTTTTGAAAACAAGACAACTCAGGGCATTTAACTTGGGGTATTTTGACACATTTCATGTAGCCATTTTACCACCAATCTATGCCAAAGTTTGCAGCAAAAAATCTTTTTTTTACATTTTTCACATATATTGCAATTTAGGTAAACATTACCTTAAAATGTGAAGGGGTATTTCCAAATAACACCTCAATATGTGTTCAGCAACATCTCCTGAGTACAGGGATACCACCCATGCATAGGTTTGTTGGTTTATTTTGGGGCTAAAAGGCCACATTTAGGGGGTGCGCATTTTGGTTTTCCAACTTGGAATTCTGACATGCAGAAAACTTGTGCCCATGTCCCATTTGGGACATTTTTGAAGCCAGAAAGTGTATTCTATCCCACAAAACCATATATTTTTGAAAACAAGACACCCTAGGGTATTTCAAATGGTAGTATTTTAACACTTTCCATGCACTAATTATACTACCAGCCTATGTCAATGTTTTGGGTAGTAATTTTTTTTCACATACATTGTACTTTGGGCATGAATTCACAGATCCTGTTATATGTCAGTGCCAAACAACACCTCAATATGTGTTCAGCAACATCTCCTGAGTACAGGGATAGGTTGGTTAGGTTATTTGGGGGTTAAAAGGCCACATTTGAGAGGTGTGCTTTTTGGTTTTCCAACTTGGAATTCTGACGTGCAGAAAACCTGCGCCCATGTCCCATTTGGGACATTTTTGAAGCCAAAAAGTGTATTCTATCCCACAAAACCATATATTTTTGAAAACTAGACACCCTAGGGTATTTCAAATGGTAGTATTTTAACACTTTTCATGCACTAATTATACTACCAGCCTATGTCAATGTTCTGGATAGTAATTTTTTTTCACATTCATTGGACATCGGGCATGAATTCACAGATCCTATTATGTGTCAGTGCCAAACAACACCTTAATATGTGTTCAGCAACATCTCCTGAGTACAGGGATACCACCCATGTGTAGGTTAGTTAGATTATTTGGGGGCTAAAAGGCCACGTTTAGGGGGGGTGCATTTCCAACTTGGAATTTTGACATGTAGTCAGCCTGCGCCCATGTTCCATTTGGGACACTTTTGAAGCCTGTCAAAGTATTTTACCCCATAAAACCATATATTTTGGAAAACTAGACATCCTAGGGTATTTAAAATTGTGGTATTTTAACACTTTCCAAGTGCTAATTCTACCACCAACCTATGTCAAAGGGTTGGGATGTCATTTTTTCCCCACACACATTTTAGTTCAGGCAGGAATTTTCAGATTCTGTTATTTGCCACTGCCAACCAACACCTCAATATGTGTTCAGCAACATCTCCTGAGTACGGGGATACCCCCCATGCACAGGTTTGTTGGTTTGTATTGGGTCTAAAATTCCACATTTAGGGGGTGCGCAATTCCAACCTGGAATTTTGACATGTAGTCAGCCTGCGCCCATGTTCCATTTGGAACATTTTTAAAGCCGTCCAATGAATTTTACCCCATCAAACCATATATTTTTGGAAAATAGACATCCTAAGGTATTTCAAATGGTGGTATTTTAATACTGTATAGGTACTAATTCTACCACCAGCCTTTGTAAAAGTTTGTGGTAGTACTTTTTTGGGAGTTTTTTTTCCACATGCATTGTACTTCAGGCATGAATTCACAGATTCTGGTATATGTCACTGCCAAACAACAACCCAATATGTGTTCAGCAACATCTCCCGAGTAAAGGGATAGCACCCATGCATAGGTTTGTTGGTTTGTTTTTGGCTAGAAGGCAACATTTGTGAGATGCGCATCTCAAAATTCCAACTTGGAATTTTGACATGTAGTCAACCTGCGTCCGTGTCCTTTATGGGATATATCTTTGAAGCCAACCAATGTAATTTACCCCCACCAAACCATATATTTTTTTATCGGTAGACCCCCATCACTACTTGTGGCAAGGGCTCAGCAGCCACCGATACATCGCTAGATGATGTATCAGAAAGCTGAATAGGGTCAAAATCGAACCCTGAGTCCGCGGCCTCAAAATCAGTGCGTAAGCAGTGATCTCGAGCAAAGAAGGGGTTAATAGCTCTTAGAAGAGCCTATCTAGTACTGTAATACATTACAGTACAAAGAAATTAATCCATAAAACAGTGCAGACAGCAAAACATACTGTTGCTGTGCAAGATTACTGCTTACACAGTGATGAATGGCAGGGAAGGGGTTAATACACAGTGAAAGACTTTCATAAAACCTGCCAATTTTATAAAATGTTATTTTATATCTCTAATACTGATCTGTCTCTTTCCGTCACAAAAATGTAAGTGAGGAGAGGGAGGCAGATCAATATTTGTGAATATTGATCCGACTAATTTTGATCTGACCAGGGCGAATGGTGAGCTTAATTGAGAAAATCACCAAACCGCCTTTGCCACTAATTCGCTGTTACTGATCGCTATGCGCTCAGGCAGCTTAAAAAAAAAAAAAATCAAATATTTTTACTTTACATGTAATCCCCTAGCGGGTATGTGTAAAAAAATAAAATAAAAATATGCAGACAGATAAAAATTGCTTTGGCGTCAATATCATTGCGTAAGCAGTGATCGACGGCAAAGAAGGGGTTAATAACTCTTAGAAGAGCCTTTTTAGTACTGTAATAAATTACAGTACAAAAAAAATTAACCCCTAAAAAATGCACAAACAGCAAAAATAAATGCGCTGATGTGCACGATCACTGCTTATGCAAGATCACTGGCAGGGAAGGGGTTAAACGCAGGGAATTGCTTTAATAATTTTTTTTTTATTGTTTTATTATTTGTGTGTTGTGTATTTATTGTTTTTTTTAACTTTTACTTACTTTTAGAACTTTGATCTGTCTCTCTCCCTCACTAAAAAAAATGTGAGGAGAGGGAGACAGATCATAACTGGTCAGATCAATATAGAGTTAATATTGATCTGACCAGTCAGTGGGGATGTTCAGCAGAGCATCCCCACTGCCTGTCAGTGTGCCTGGCAGTCACTGATTGCCTCTGTGAAGAGGCAATCATGTGACAGCCAGAGAGCACAGGAAGCAGGTACTTCCTGCCTCCTGTGCTCTTGCCCTTAGAAGGGCAGCGCCATCTTGGTCACTCAGTGACACACACCATCAGAGCACTGAAAGCGGAAAAACTCCGCTTTCAGTGCTCGTTTTGACACAGGACGGACTAGGTCCGTCCTGTGTCACTAACGCCTCGGCACACAGGACGGACCTAGTCCGTCCTGTGTCGCCAAGGGGTTACTTAGCAGATCTGTTTGCCTTTTTATTTGGATCAAAAGCAGGAATGATAGGTGGAAAGACTATGGTCTTTTTTCAATTTAAATTACTATGTTACTATGTCACTATAAATAATATTTGATAAGTTACAATTAATAAAGAAAACCTCAGTATGCTTTAGCCCAGATAATTTATTAAAAGGAACCATTAATACCATAACCAAAAGGCAAAGTTTTGACAAAACAGTCCAAAAGCCATCACAGTTTATAATACATGGATACATGGAATCATTTATAACATTATTCATGATCATCTTCATATCCCAATGGATTTTCATAGTGGGTCACATTGTCACTTCTAAATATTGGTTCTCTCAGTGTCCTCTAAACATCTGTGAATTTATACTAAGCAGAAAAGTGGAGCTAAAATATTAAATGTCCATTGTATTTCAACATAACTTAAAATTATGTCTGGTGTTGCTGCATATAATGTAAAATTAATTTATTATATTAATTCAGTTTATTTGGTAGCTGACTTTAATTGTGTTTGTTACTCAAACTAGATTGTGGAAGAATTTCTAGCTTCTTGCACTGAATATAATAACTTCCTGTTCCACAACCTTTTCTTGTATTTTTGTCATAGATAATGATGTTTTTTTTTTTTGTCTATTTCATAATTTATTTTGTCTTTTAGTGTTGCACCATGCTTAGTATGCACTGGTTGTTTTAAAGCCCGCTTCAAAAAATGCACAATCATAAAACTCCACACCATATTCCTATTGTCATAGAGTTTAAAGGCAGACCTGAAGAAATACAGTTTTGCGCCTGATCTATAATGACTCTTCCTTAAGGAAGAGTTGTTTACTTCCCTGGACACACAAGTAAGCTGAGACCACTTTACTTAAGAAGAAATATGTGTTCCCTCCATACCATTGAATTTATCACATGCAATTTACCATTTTCAGGGCAGGTTTTGAAAGAGAATAACAATTAAAATTGCTCATTACAAATGGAACTTTGAAAATATTTTTTGGGAATTAGTTAATAGATTTTTAATTTCTTGGTGTTTTCTGTGTTCGTGTGTTTCTTTTTTCTTGTTTGTTATTTACATCCAACTTCAGGTGCTGTTTCTGGAGTATGTTTGCCATCAATGGGTTGACAGTCTGGAAAGTCAAAATATAAGTTATTTTTGCAAGTGCAGTTAGTGATTAAGATTATAATCTAATTGTTAGATTTGTTTGTTTCATAAGGCCGTGTGCACTCCACAAAGATTCCCATAACTTGAAAACTATTTTCAGACAATGTGATTTCCTGCCCAGACAATATGTAATTGCGCTACACAAATATTTGGGGATTTTTTCCCCACTTATGAGACATAAATAAATATTTGTTCGCTGGAATATTTCCATTTGACTTTAAGCTGCAAGGTCAGAGAGGAGTCCTTCATACTTACATTTGTGGGGCTCATCTCTTCTTACAAATGGTCTGTGTGAACTATGCACTTTTACTCAGCCAATAACACAAACTATACTATAAAACCAAATCTATCACAACTTGAGAATGCGCTACATGACCAATTATTTAAAGACCAATCATTGATTGCTAAAATCAAACTATTCTGACTCAATGTCTCATTGATGTTTGAACTAATGCCTAAATTACTTAAATTAAACAATCCACAACCAAGTATTAATAAAAAAGACAAATATAATAGAATAATAGGTATGACTTACCAGTTCTTCCCTCTGCACTTCCCATCTCCATCTTATTAAATAGTCCTGTATCTTGTTTATCTTCAGCTGGGACACTTGTTGTGCAGTGTTCTGTATCACTACAAAAATAGAAACAGCAAATATCTCTTTTAAAGTAAAAATTTTTTCGTAAGACTAAAATGTTTAAAAAAAATACATAAAAAATGGCATGTTCACAGAATGGAAAATATAAGCATACCTCAAACAAGAAGCATGAAATGTAAACAGTTGTTACTGGTATAGTTTTCTATGTGTCATTTTGCATCATCCGGGTGGAGATCTTGCTACCTTTCTCTTTCTACCAGATAACATATAAAGTATCTTTTGAGATGCCCTCTACAACTCATAATGTAATACTCTCCTAAGTTCTGTCAGCTGAAAACAAGTTGTATGCCCATGTTGCAGGAAGAAGCACAAAACAGATTTTATCTGTAGAACTACAGCAATAAGATCTAACAGAACATGTATATGACATGGCTGTGTGCTCTATTATACTCACACTCTATTATTTTTTAATGTGTATAGCTGCAAAATATACATATAATCTTTGTTGCTAAATGAAATAACATATAACTATGCATACTTGATGTCATGTCCTTCCAGAAGACGCTTGTAGGTTGCAATCTCCATCTCTATATAGGTCTTTTGGTCCATAAGTAGTCGATATTCAGCATTTTGGTACTCCAGGGCAGATCGAATCTCTGTCAGTTCAGCTTCCACATGATCTATCATTTGCTGTAGTTGGTTGAGCTGGGAGCTGTACGTGGCTTCTGTCTCTGCCAATGAGGCTTCAAGAGCTGATTTCTATTAATAAATATTGACACTATTTATTAAAACAAACTATTATAAATAAAATATTATTGCATCAACGACTGTATCAATTGTATATGTTTTAAACAGAAATCCTAAAATCAAATAATACAGATAAATTGAGCCCTCTTTGCTTTTATAGCTCTGCCAGGAGCAGACATGTTGTTTAGAATCTTGGCTAATCTTCCTTCATCTGACTCAACATGTCACCCCCTTGAAAGACCTAAACAAGCTCAGTATGATGCTTTACACGTCTACACTTGATGCACTTTTTCAATTAAACATAAATTGTTTTTTGTTGACAGTTGTTACATAGTTACATAGTAGTTTAGGTTGAAAAAAGACTTGCGTCCATCAAGTTCCACCCTTTTCTTAAACAAAGGCAAATAAAAAACCCTTTCAGCAATTTCAAATTCTGCTTTCAGTGGGGTAAAAAATTCCTTTTTGACTCAAAATAGCAATCAGATTTCTTCTTGCATCAACAAGCACTAAATGAATGTTAATGCTTATACAAACATGAATAACCCTCTATGCTCCGGTCAATTAAAAAAGTATCCAGGCATTTTTAACATATTTATATAACATTGTCATATCCCCTCTAAGCCAACGTTTCTCTAGCGTGTACAAATATAACTTTTCCAGCCTTTCTTCATAACTTTCCATTCCCCTTAATAGTTGTGTAGCCCTCCTCTACACTTTGTCTAGCTCCATAATGTATTTTTTTAAGAAGCTGCTGAGAATTGAACTGTATATTAAGGGTGAGTTCTTACCATGGACCTTTAAAGAGGCAGAATAATATCTTCCTCCTGTGAGTTGAGTCAGCTGACACTGTGCACTATTGCTAAGTCTATTGTCTACAATTAATCTTTGTATTTAAAGAACAGTCAAAAAAAAGTCATAAAAGTTTAAAATTTCTTAAAAATGAATCTAATACAGCCACTCGTTCTGCTATGGTTGAATCATGAATCTTTGAACTCACTCGCTCATGTGTTTTTTGTCTTCTTGTATATTTCATATAGATTAAACACACATTTTACATTTGACTACTGTGTCAAGATCTAATAAGTATACCATGCTCAGCTGACTCTGGAGCTCAATCTCGAGAGTTTGTATACGACGCTTCAGGTCAATGAGGTCAATTTGCACTGACTGGAGCTGCTCACATCCAGAGAGCACCTGACGATTCAGTTCTTCACACTATAACAAAATAGGAATAATGGTAAAGGAACTCTGAATTACAGATATGTGTCATAAGAACAGGTTGGCACCTTGGCCGCTCCTTTTCTGAAGAAATTGCATCATATATTGCTATTTTGCTTTTGCTACATTTCCAATAAGGTACATGAGATGATATGATGTGATAGTATCAAAGACTCTAAATTCTTTGCTTCTTCTGTATATCCTTTTAATTGAATCTATCATTCTATGTCAACTTTAGATGGAGATGAACATTTAATCTATACATTTGCTGGAGATTTTAACAGAAAATGTATGGATTAAACAAAATACATAACTGAATTTGTTTCTGCTTCCTCCTGGATGGCCGCTGAATCCTCCAGTATGGCAGATGAATTGGATACAAGTACAAACCCCCAAATGGTGACCATTTCATAATGTCGAGCTTAAAAACAAAAATCTATTAATAGAAAAAGTCTACTAATGTGATAGCAATTTATCTAGCACAATGCATAGCTTTTTTTATTATATCTTGAGTAATACTTTAATGCATGCTAGTAGCCAATGTGTATTACGTTAGACAGACTATGTTATGGTTGTCTGTAGATTTACTATGCAGAACATCTAAGTTTTATACATGACATACCACAACCCAATCAATTTGTACTATAATAAAAAACAAGAGAAAACATTAAAAATAATCACCCGGGCAAGAAACATGCTCTCAACTTCCCGTAAGTTCCTCTCCATTAAGTTTTCATATTGCTGCCGGATCTCCGTCAAGGCTTTGTTCAGATCTACTGATGGAGCAGCGTTCACCTCCACATTCACTCTCTGTCCCAGCTGGGCTTTAAGCGCATTCACCTCCTTAAATTCCCAAAAGAACAATGCAATTTAAGAAGTTCTAAGTCACAGAACATCCACATCAATTTCCCAAAACATTTACCTATGCATTACCTCTTCATGGTTCTTTCTCATTTCCTGAAGTTCTTCTTGAACATTTTGAACTTGTATCTCTAGGTCACTTGCCTCCATCTTCAAACATCCCAAGGCTCTACGTAGGCCATTCACATCTCCTTCAACGTTGTTCTTTAGCATTAACTCTATCTCATATCTTTGGAAACAAGAAGACTAAATAAGGATGGATGCATCAATCAAATTGGGGCAACAACTATTTTCACATTAAGTAATTATAAATAGCACTTAATGTGCACTTACCTTTTCTAATAGTTCTTGCTGCTGTTGGAGCTCTCACTGGAGTCTTTCTATTTTTTTTCTGTGCCCAACAGAAAACAACATAGAGTAACCACAGGGCAGGCCCTATAAAACATCATGCAATGCCATCAATCTTCTCTATGGTGTTTTATGTCAGTTACAGCAGGACCAGTAAGACCTCCAACATGTCTTTTTGTGATACTGTTAGTAGCAGCACAGAACAGACTTTTCAAAGTATATCAGCAATACCTATCAGGAACTGTAAGTGCAAATACAAAAGTATGGCTAGTTAAAAGGAGAAAAAAGAGGAGCTACTCACCTTTGGTAATGAAGTTACATGTGATGTAACACATATTTTTGTTTAATTTCAAATTGTAAATACTTACTTGTTCTTAAAGTCATCAGCAGCCCATTTGGCGTTATCTATCTGAAGTGCAATATTGCCATTTTCAGCAGTAGATGCTGCAATCTGTAAAACAGTTATGAAATATAGTTTTTTTTGCTTTTTAACTCATTACCCTAGTCTATCATTATATTGTGCATTATCCAATTTATTTGCATTTCATTTTGCGCTGTTCCTTGCTGTGCCCATCACTTCTGGATTATTTATTTGTCCCCCTATTATTAAATTATTAATACATTTTTCGCTACCCTTTTTTTCTTTCTGCATCCTGCTACTGCAACAAATATATTTTCCTTATTCGATTTTACAAGTGTTTTTCTGTTTAACGAGCATCATCTCAGTATACACATTTGTGCCAGTCTTAATATTTAAACATAGAAGAAAAAATACAAACACAATACTGATACCTACAGGATAACAATAAAGGAATCTAATTGTGTTTCTTTAATATTTTACCTGCATCTGAAGCTCCTTTATGTTCAGAAAGTACTGACTGGGGTCAGGAAGTGAGCTGGGGACATTGTTTGCATACCAATCACAGATCTTCTTTTCTAACTGGGCATTCTTCTGCTCCAATGAACGAACCTTCTCCATGTAGGATGCCAGTCTCTCATTCAAAAACTGCATGGTTTCCTTTTCATTGATACTTAGAAGGCCATCATTCATCCATCCACGTTGACCCATGGAGCTTTTAAGATGGTTTGTCTGTTTCTGAGTACTGTGTATATTTCCCACTCCATGTATATGTCTCAAAGAACTGTGTCTTTCTTCAGTATGTGCTGATCCTACACAGGCACTGGAAGAATGTTCTCTGTAATGAGAAGTATGTGGAGCCATATGGTAGGAAGCAAGGGAGTCACTATTATAGGAGTTGGTTAATTCACTATATCGAGGAATGTGACAGCGGCCATGACGTCGTTTATGGGACCATCCATGAGAACTTTGGTTTCCTTCGGGATGGAAGCTATGGTACGGTGCTGCATGCACTTTTTTGCAGGATCCACCATGGTGGGAAATATTAATGTCACCATGATTGAAGCCACCTTGATTTTGCATGTGAGGTGCAAATGAAGAAACAGCGTGGTTGAGGTTATATTTCATGTTAGCAAAGCTGGTTGGAGAAGAAACCTTGAGAATGTGTTCTGGAGTACGATGTTCCTCCTCTATGTTCTCCTTTTATATAAACTCCAGAGGTTTTGCAAGAAGCCAAATAATGTTTAAAACATTTTACAGGCATTACCACAATCTATTACTTGCCAACTGTCTTTAAAATTCATCTAAAACTGTAAGTAGTTTGTCATGATGTTTGAAATATAGCTAATGGAAAGGTGGAGAAGGCTATATTAAAATTTTACAACACTGACAATGTTATAGGTTTATGGGTTGTGACAACATCAAAAGACAATGACTTTAAGACTATTTTAGCAGATTCTTCATAACAGTGGCCCTCATCATTTCGCCCCGAATTTCCTGTGTTGTTATTCTTATTTGTTTGTGTTTATTGAGGATAAAGCTACATATATTGTCTCACATGTTGGCGGTTCTGCTAATGTGAATGATTTATTATCCCCTGGGTCATCTGAGTGCCTTTTTTGAGGGATCTGAGTTCCCAGTTTTTTAGCCTTATTATAAATAAAAAAACATTTGGGTTGTTACAATTCTGAAGTGTTTAATACTCATCTTTTTTGCCGAGGATACTTGAGTGATTTGGTTTGTGTCCATTCGTCTCCAAGGTGATTAAAGGACATTGTTTTATACTTTTGGTTGGATGTTTAATGGTATGCTCTGTGTTGTTTATTTCATTTTCTTTTGAAAAAGTTGCTTTATTTACATAGTAACATAGTAACATAGTAATTTAGGTTGAAAAAAGACACAAGTCCATCAAGTTCAACCCTTCTACCTATCATTACAGCTTTTGATCCAAAAGAAGGCAAAAAACCCCTAAGGAAGCTATTTCGAATTTTGCCTCCTGGGGGAAAAAATTCCTTCTTGACTCCAAGAGGCAATCAGATTTCTCCTTGGATCAATAAGCTCTTTTATTAATGCTTATTCTATTATTAATAGCCCTGTATGTTCTGCTTTGCTAAAAAAAACATCCAAACCATTTTTAAATGCATCTATTGTGGTTGCTAGCACTACCTCTCTTGGCAGTGAGTTCCATAACTTTATTGTCCTAACCGTAAAGAATCCCTTCCTTTGCTGTCTATGAAATCTTTGCTCTTCCAGTCTGAGGGGGTGACCTCTTGTTCTTTGTACCTTTCTGTTAATGAACAGGTCACTGGAGAGCTCTTTATATTGGCCCTGCAAATATTTATATAATGTTATCATATCCCCTCTGAGACGCCTTTTTTCTAACGTATATAAATTCAATTTTTTAAGTCTCTCTTCATAACTAAGATCCTCCAAACCCCTTATTAATTTTGTAGCTCTCCTTTGCACTTTTTCTAGTTCCTTAATATCCTTTTTAAGGACTGGTGCCCAGAACTGTACTGCATATTCAAGGTGAGGTCTTACCATTGATTTGTAAAGAGGCAAGATGATATCCTCCTCCCGTGAATCTATACCTCGTTTTATACATGCCAATATCTTATTGGCCCTTGCAGCTGCTGACTGGCATTGGGCACTGTTGCCAAGTTTGTTGTCTATAATTATTCCTAAATCCTTTTCATTAGTAGTTTTTCCCAGGGAAAAACCATTTAACGTATATGTTGCTTTGTTATTATTTTTCCCATAATGCATAACTTTACATTTGTCTATATTGAACCTCATTTGCCACTTTACTGCCCAGTCCCCCACTCTGTCCAAATCTTCCTGTAAAGAAAAAACATCAAGATTAGTCTTTATTGCCTTACCTAATTTAGTGTCGTCCGCAAACACGGAGACATGGCTCTCAGCACAATGTGGCAGATCATTAATAAACAAATTAAAAAGAAGAGGGCCCAAAACAGACCCCTGAGGTACTCCGCTTAATACCCTTGTCCAATTTGAGAATTTTCCATTTACAACAACCCTTTGTGTTCTATCTTTTAGCCAATTTTCAATCCACATACACACATTTGCCCCCAAACCTATTTCTCTCAATTTGTAGAGTAACCTTTTGTGTGGAACTGTATCAAATGCTTTCGCAAAATCCAAATAGATCACATCAACTGCCACACCTAGATCTATATTTTTACTGACTTCTTCATAGAATGTTATTAAGTTTGTTTGACAAGACCTGTCTTTCACAAAACCATGTTGACTTTTACTAATTATATTCTGGTTCAAGATGTATTCTTGAGTGTATACCTTTAGCAATCCTTCAAATAGTTTCCCCACTACAGATGTCAAGCTCACTGGCCTATAATTACCTGGCAGAGATTTTGATCCCTTTTTAAATATTGGAATGACATCCGCCTTTCGCCAGTCTGTTGGCACTGTACCTGAACTGAATGAATCCCTAAAGATCATGAATAGTGGCCTGGCCAGAATTATGCTTAACTCTCTAAGTACCCTTGGGTGTATACCATCTGGTCCTGGGGCCTTGTCTATCTTAACAGAGTGTAATTGCTTAAGCACTTTTTCCTGTGTCAGCCAATCCCATGTTTGCGGCGAATGTCCCATAACTTCCTGTAGCAGGGGCTCGTCCATCTGCTCTTCCTTAGTATAAACAGAAGAAAAAAAAGTATTTAAAATGTCAGCTTTCTCTCTGTCCTCACTTACCAAATTTCCCATTTGGGATAACAAGGGCCCAACATTTTCCCTCTTTAGCTTTTTTCCATTTATATATTTATAAAACATTTTGGGGTTAGTTTTACTCTCCTTGGCAACCCTTTTCTCATTTTCCAATTTAGCCATTTTAATTGCCTTTTTGCAGGCTTTGTTGGCCTCTTTGTACTCTATAAATGATAATGCTGATCCCGTGTTTTTATAATGTTTGAATGCCATTTTCTTGTTTTGTACTTCCTGTTTCACGTTACCTGTAAGCCACATTGGTTTTGATTTGTGTCTTTTGCATTTGTTTCCCAAAGGTATATATTGGGATGTGTACTTTTGTAATGTGTGCTTAAAGGCATTCCACTTGTCTTCTGTGTTTAGTCCAGAAAACAATCGTTCCCAGTCTAAATGTTCAATCGATGCCCTTAGTCCATCAAAGTTAGCCCTTCTAAAATTAAGTGTTTTGGTGGCGTATTTACCAATTTGCTTTTTTGCATTAATCTCAAATGAGACCATATTATGGTCACTATTCCCCAAGTGTTCTCTTATTTGGATGTTTGAGATAAGCTCCTCATTGTTTGTTATTACCAAATCCAGACAGGCATCCATTCTAGTTGGGGTGTCTACTAATTGTGCCATAAATTTGTTATTAAGCAGGTCCAGAAACTTGCTGCCCCTAGCTGAACTAGTTGTGCCACACTTCCAATCTATATCTGGGTAATTAAAATCTCCCATGATTAGAACTTCATTCATATTTGCAGCCTTTTCAATTTGTAATAAAAGCTGATCTTCTCCATCAATGCTAATATTTGGTGGCTTGTAGCATACACCTACAAGTAATGTGCGATTCTTTTTAGCGTCTAAGCTAATCTCCACCCACAGTGTCTCCACATCAGTTCCAGTTACATCATGTACACCTTCTTTAATACTGGGATTTAATTTAGGATTTACATACAGACAAATCCCTCCCCCTTTTCTATTTACTCTGTCCTTTCTAAAAAGTGAGTAACCTTGTAAATTAACTGACCAGTCATGGGTCTCATCCCACCACGTTTCTGTGATTCCGATTAAATCATACTGTTCAGCACTTACCAGTATCTCCAGCTCACCCATTTTGTTTGTCAAGCTTCTTGCATTTGCTAAAAGACATTTGAGATTACTACCCATTTTCTGTTTAGTTGACAAACACTTAATGTGTGCAGGTTTAATTATATGGACCTCCCTTTGGTCTATGTTAACCCCACCACTGCTTTCCTCCTCTCCCATAGCTAGACCCACCTTCCAATTTTCCTAGCTACCATTGCTTCTTTTTGATCTTGACCCTCCCCCCCAGAGCTTAGTTTAAAAGCTCATCTAATCCTATAGCCATCCTCGCCCCTAATACTGCAGCCCCCTCATCATTGAGGTGCAGCCCATCCCGTCCAAAGAGTCTGTAGCCGACTGCAAAGTCTGCCCAGTGCTCCAAGAACCCACATCCCTCTTGCTTGCACCACCTTCGCAACCACGCATTAATCTCCCTAAGCTCCCGCTGTCTCCCTGACGTAGCGCGTGGTACTGGTAATATTTCCGAGAATATTACCTTGAAGGTCCTTTCCTTTAGCTTCTTTCCTAGTTCCCTAAAATCATTTTTAAGGACCCCCCACCTACCATTTACTTTGTCATTAGTACCAATGTGTACTATGACCGCTGGATCATGCCCAGCCCCTCCCAATAATCTGCCTACCCGTTCCGCAACATGCCGAACCCAAATTTAGTATTTGAATTAGAATAATTTGGACTATAATTGCTATATGAATCAAGCATGTTGATCAAGATCTAATGAGCAGTAACAATATATTAAATACATAATTTAGATGAAATGAAAGATTCAGAATAGGATATTTCAGCTCTGAAGCAAAGATTTACAAATTGGGTTTTGTTTATCTGAAGATAAGACGTTTTTTTTTGATTACCCATGTATTAAGGGTCAATACAAGGACCTTTTTGGAGATCCCCAAGACCTATTTGAATGTGAGCCTAGGGACATTTGTGCGGTGGAAAATCAAAACCATGTAGTAGTGGATTTTATATTTCAGTGCAGGTTGGCAACCAGTTAACTCGATTTGATCAGTCTGCCTCTTGTGCTCCTCACTCATCAGGTGACCTCCCAGCACTCATACATAAAAAAAAAAAAAAAAACATACCATGACCCCTATTAAGTTATCACAGGGCTTTATGATAAACAGGACTGGGACATGACCAAATTTCTTCCAGACCCTCTTTGTGATAATGGGGGGAGACAAGGAGATAGCCCTGACCCCCTATAATAAAATAGACTAAGCAAATGCTCTTAGCCACATGGGGGTACAGGGCAGGTAACATTAACCATTCCTTTAATAAATGGGTCAGCCCAAATGACTCCTAGCCCCCAGTATAATACATTGGGGCCAGAGCCTCAAGACTCCAGAGTATTTATTTAATTTGGGGGGTACCTAGAGACACTTGAGCAGCCTCTGGACCCTTGTGTATTTATTTGTTTCATTAGGAGCTAGGCAGAGTCACTTGGGCAACCTCTGGACCCTTGGGGGGATTTTTACTTTTATTGGGTGGGCGAGGGACTCAGGAGCATTTGGTCAGCCTCCAGATCTAGGGATGGTTATTTTTTTTATATGGGGGGCCAGGGCTATTAGCCAGACTGTTCCAACATTTTGCAAGTGTACAAACCCCATTTATTTTAATTTCATGTGTTCAACATTGTTAATTTTAAATGCTTTCAGCTACACATGCATGAAGAAGCCAGCATCAATGCAACATAAATCTCTATCATGAATAATTATTAGTGTAAACTAATACAGAGGAAATGTAATTTTAAGACTGATTTACAATTGCTTTACTGCATCAAGCAGCTTTTTCAAGGTGTGGTATTAAAACTATAAGCAACAAGAATAAATGGACATCACCTGTAAATGACAAACCCATTTATGGAAGAAAGCTGTTTTATATGGATGAGCAATATGTTTAGGAGACGTTAGTCTAAATGTATAAAATGAAGCATTAGAGATGGGTCAGGGGTCCACTACCACTCAGAAATATTACTTCTCAGGTGAAACAGTTTATCCCCTACAGCTTTGTATGAGCTATATCCTGAGAGGAAACAGACAGTTCAGTGAAAATCTACTTTCTGTATACTCACAGGATATAGCTCATCTGAAGAGGGAGGGGATAAACTGTTACACCACAGATAATAACAGATCATACAAGAGGGTTGTTTAATTAGACCTTGGAGCTGAATATTGTGAGTATTATATGTAGGGGCTTCTCCTATAAGGTCACTATCAGATTTGTAAACTGAAAGGCAGAAAGTAAGGCAAAGAGGTGTTGTTGTCCCATAGGAGTCTTTTTGGTGTGATGATATAAGATAGGGGGGTCTGCGAAAAGTCTAGTCTGTCATGAACTACATACTACTAAGTATTATATTTACTATACTTAGCTATATTTATTTTATCATTGTTAATATTGTTATGCAACTTTTATTAAACAGGTCTAGTTATCTTTTCCTGATGCTGCCCTTATTCGCAATATTTTCTTTTGTGTGTAGAATGAACATCTTGGTACTTGAAAAGCAAGATGGAATAAGGAAAAGGGTTGAAGGAGTGATTACTTCAGACCCATAATGAGCAGAGACTTTTACTTATAAGAAAATTATCGTATACTTAAAGGTATAGTTACTTATCCGTTTCTGGGACATGATATATATATATAAATATATATATATATATATATATATATACATATATATATATATATTTTTTTTTTTTAAGGGTTCATTAATTCATTCTATAGTACTGTGTCTTTTTTATAAATTGGTATTATCTATCAACTTGTTCATCTCATTGATTCTGTTAGGTGACTAATTCCAATTGGGAGTCTCATAATCCTTATTATGAGTGTCCATCCATATTGCTAATTTTTGTTTTCTTATTTTTAGGTAATGTTAGGAACCATTTTGGGCTTTCCTCAGTTTTAATGTTCTTAATGGTTTTTAAATTGCTTGTATTATATATATATGCCACTTGCACACAGGGCCGGCGCCACTTGTAAGGCGACCAAAGCAGCCGCCTAGGGTGCAACTTAGCAGGGGGCGCCGGAACCGTGCGTTAAAAAAAAAAAATTCCTCACCTTCCCCCTTGTGGATTCAATAAAGTTTGTTTAAACTTTTTTTTTTAACAAACTTTATTGAAGCCGCATTGGCTGGACGGGAGCCACGGACCTGCAGCACCGGGAGACAGAGCAGCAGCGAGGAGGTAAGTACTGGGGCAGGGGGGAGGAAGAAGGTGGCTAAATCCTGGCACATTGAGAGGCATAATCCTGGCATACTGAGGGGCATAATCCTGGCATATTGTGTGGGGAAATCCTGGCATATTGAGTGGCATAATAATCCTGGCATATTGGGTGGCTAAGTCCTGGCATATTGGGAGGCATAATCCTGGCATATTGAGTGGCATAATAATCCTGGCATATTGGTTGGCTAAGTCCTGGCATATTGAGAGGCATAATCCTAGCATATTGAGGGGCATAATCCTGGCATATTGTGTGGGAAAATCCTGGCATATTGAGTGGCATAATAATCCTGGCATTTGGGTGGCTAAGTCCTGGTATATTGTGGGACATAATCCTGGCATATTGAGGGGCAAAATTCTGGGATATTGAGGGGCATAATCCTGGCATATTATGGGGAAAATCCTGGCATATTAAGTGGCAAATCCTGGCATATTGTGGGGGGAAATCCTGGCATATTGTGGGGGAAAATCCTGGCATATTGAGTGGCATAATAATCCTGGCATATTGGGTGGCTAAGTCCTGGCATATTGAGGGGCAAAATCCTGGGATATTGAGGGGCAAAATCCTTGGATATTGAAGGGCATAATCCTGGCACATTGTGGGGTGAAATCCTGGCATATTAAGTGGCAAATCCTGGCATATTGTGGGGGAAAATCCTGGTATATTGTGGGGGAAAATGACACTTTATTTTATATTATGGCCTATAGTGCAATTTGTCAGTGTTTTGAACCAAAAGCTACAGGGTTAAAAGTGAATTTTAAATTTAAGGTCAAAGTAGCTTAAATGAAAGCATAACTGACGTAGATCATTTTTACAAATCAGTAATTTTGTTTGCACTAAAGAACTAAATTTGGGTAAGAAACCATGAAGTTGCCAAATTTACAAGCAAGCAAACAATATAATACACAGGCTTGTTTCTTTAGCTATGGCTTAAGTTATGGTAGTTATTCTCCACCATTCTTAATAGGGGGCTTTATTGCAACATATAACTCTGTTAACTCTCTTTTAATTTAAATGCTGAGAAAGGGGTGGAACATGTGATGTCATGATATGGGCATATCATATGATAATGTGGGGGGGGCGGCAATTTTTATTTTTCCTAGGGCAGCAAAAATCCTTGCACCGGCCCTGCTTGCATATGAGTTAATCAAACCATAAGGAAGACGTTCTTTGTCAAAACGTGTTGGTTTGCTTTTTGACCTTTTCAGGACTTTGTAGCATTGATGACACACAGGCTTGCTGGCATTAGTGAAACCAAGAGTAACAGCATCAGGAGATGCTACAGTGTTGGAGTGAACCTGCATCATAGAAGGCTTTACAGATTCTACTCTCTGGGATTATGTACCAGCTTTTACTCAATTTATTTTAACTTTATAAGTTATTTGGCTATTAAAGAGCAATTATTTTGTTTATAACTTCTGTGTGCCTCATACCTCTATTAACAATAAGGGAATTCTGTATCATCAATGTGTGAATCCCAACTACTGCACTTTACATGCGTTTGAAGAGCTCCACTATATATTGGATTACCCATTCACCACCATATTTTAATCTTTCGATTAATTGACAGTATTGCACTATTTGTATATTTTTTGTTTTTTAGATTCACACTGCAGTATCTGTTATACTACAGTTTTTTATTTATTAAATGTTCACATTTTTTACTAAGCACCTATTAGGTGATTTTTTATTTTGGGTTCCAGCCGTTGCGCAGGGTTATTCCTTTTTACTGGGCAATTGCTATTATATATGAGGGTTTTTTTTACCCCTCCCAACACTTTACAGAGTGGGAGTTTTTGGACATGTGTCCAAATAATTAGGTATGTGTCTAACTATCATTAGCTGCATGCATGTGTATTATAAGTCATATAGTTTACTGTTTTAATCAACTAAAATCAGAGTGTCCTATTGTATTAGTACTTTTTTGAAAGATCAAAGGAAGAAAAAATAGCAGAAAAAATGGCACTCACGGAAGAAGGTCAGTGAAAAAAATTATATTTAATCCAATAACATATTAACTGTAGTCACAGCAATCGGTGGGAGAAAACTAACACTAAATCAGGTGAAGCATGATGCGTTTCGCGCTTAAAGTGCTTAATCATATGCTTATATTTTTCTTTGTTTGATTCTACTTCTAATCGGTGTTGGCAACGCCGGCAGAGGCACCCGGATAGAACACAAGGGGATTACTTCATTTCATTTGTGGACTGACCGGTTGTGTGAGAGCCTGCATTTTTTCTCTTGCTGTACTTTTTTGTAAGACCAATCATGTGCCTAAAATGTTGATAATTCAAAACTCAAATTTAAAACTCTTAATTTTGCGCAAATTATGTATTATGTGTGCCCAGCTTACAACCAATCCCATTTTTCTTAGGGCCTTAAGAAGTCTTTTCTTACCATTTATTCAGGATTGTCTAATATCTTACTTCCACAGTTTTTTGTGTAAAGTTTTATTTTAGTACTTTATTGTACTGAGCTGTGGATAATGATTATATTATTAATCTGGCATGTAGCAGTCATCATCAACTGACACGTTGTTACTGGTACGCCCCTTGGCTTCATATGAGGAAGCAGCATCCACTGTGTGTTACATTTTGCATGTTACATTTTACATGAGACGAATGGCTGATCTGTACTTCTGGGTTGCTCCACAATCCATGTATAAAAGAAATAGGTACTGATATGCTCCTGAAATTACACATCTATGGCATACTAATCATACCAGAAACAACATTGTCCAGTAAACTGAATACCAGTGTGAGGGATATTCCTGTTAGACATGTGCATTCGTTTTCGGACGAATGCATTTTCGGACGAAAATAGCATTTTCGTCCATTCGTCCGAAAAACGAATAACGAAAATTTTAACTAACAAAATCCGAATGAACGAATGGTTAATAAACGAAAATCATTCGTTCATTCGTCCATTCGTCCATTCGTGCTATTGGCATTCTAAACCGAAATAGAGTCGGTTTACAATACCAATAGCATTGTACTACATTCCATAAACCGACATGAATGACTTTCGGTTTATGGAATGCATGTAATGTTATTAGCTTCCTATAAACCGAAATTGAGTTCCCATTCATACGAATAGGTCAATTGACCTATTCGTATGAATGGGGACTCTTTCGGTTTATAGAAAGCCAATAGCAGCATGTATTCTATAAGCCGAAAGTCTTTAAAATAAACGACGTTCGGTTTATAGAATACATGTAATGCTATTGCTGTTCTATAAGCCGAAAGACATTCGGCTTATAGAACAGCAATAGCATTACATGCATTCTATAAACCGAACGTCGTTCGTTTTAAAGACTTTCGGCTTATAGAATACTATTGGCATTCTATAAACCTAACTAGAGTCCCTCCTCATTCATAAGAATTTCTTATGAATGGGGACTCGACTCTAGTTCGGTTTATAGAAAGCCAATAGTATTCTATAAGCCGAAAGTCTTTAAAACGAACGACGTTCGGTGTATAGAATACATGTAATGCTATTGCTAAACTATAAACCGAACGACTTTCGGTTTATAGAATAGCCATAGGATTACATGTAGTACATAAGCCGAAAGTCTATAAACCGAAAGTCGTTCGGTTTATAGGCTGTCGGCATTTAACTATACAGAGACAGAGTCTCCATTCATAAAATTATGAATGGAGACTTTGTCTCCGTGTAGTAAAATGCCGAAAGTCTATAAACCGAACGATCGGTTTATAGACTTTCGGCTTATGTAATACATGTAATCCTATGGCTATTCTATAAACCGAAAGTTCGGTTTATAGAATAGCAATAGGAATACATGTATTCCATAAGCCGACAGCCTATAAACCGAACGTTCGGTTTATAGGCTGTGGGCATTTTACTACACGGAGACAAAGTCTCCATTCATAATTTTATGAATGGAGACTCTGTCTCCGTATAGTTAAATGCCGGCTTTTAACTATACGGAGACAAAGTCTCCATTTATAATTTTATGAATGGAGACTCTGTCTCCGTATAGTTAAATGCTATTGTATTCTATAAACCGACTCTATTTCGGCTTATAGAATGCAATAGTACTACGAATGGACGAATGAACGAATGATTTTCCTTTATTAACCATTCGTTCATTCGGCTTTCGTTAGCTTAGCATTTTCGTTCTTCGTTTTTCGGGCGAATGGACGAAAATGCAATTTTCGGACGAAAATGCATTCGTCCGAAAACGAATGCACATGTCTAGTATATATTCACATGTAAATTGCTTTTTAAATAAAAAATTATGATATAAAAAAATCTTGTTTTTATTTCCTTTTATGTGACAATGCTGCCTCTCTCTTTCCCTTGCCCCCAGATTTGTCGCTCTCCCCCCCTTAGTGTTGTCTCTCTCTCACCCTCCCTTTGGCTCCCCCCTCGCTCCCCTTGTGTCTGTCTCTTCCCCCCTTCCCTCCCCTTGTTTCTCTCTGCCCCCCCCCCTTGTTATTCTGTCCCCCCCTCACCTGTTTCTTGCTCCCTGGTGGCTAGTGGGGGCAGCCGGGGGATGTATGCACTATACATAATAGACGGAAGTGTCGGGCAGCATGGAGGTTGTCTGCACGATTCGTGCAGACATCCCCCAGCTGCCCGATTCTCCCTGGTGGCTAGCGAGGGAGCGGAGGATGTCTGCGCGATGAGCGAGACCTCTCCTGCTGCCACCCGGCATGACCGCCGGGACTTCTATGATGAAGCTGGGTACTTCCGGCTTCCTCATAAAAGTCCTGGCTGTCGTTCCGGGCGGCAGCAGGGGAGGTCTCGCTCATCGCGCAGACATCCACCGCTGCCTCACTAGCCACCAGGGAGAATCGGGCAGCTGGGGGATGTCTGCACGAATCGTGCAGACAACCTCCATGCTGCCCGACACTTCCGTCTATTATGTATAGTGCATACATCCCCCGGCTGCCCCCACTAGCCACCAGGGAGCAAGAAACAGGTGAGGGGGGGACAGAATAACAAGGGGGGGGGGGCAGAGAGAAACAAGGGGAGGGAAGGGGGGAAGAGACAGACACAAGGGGAGCGAGGGGGGAGCCAAAGGGAGGGTGAGAGAGAGACAACACTAAGGGGGGGAGAGCAACAAATCTGGGGGCAAGGGAAAGAGAGAGGCAGCTTTGTCACATAAAAGGAAATAAAAACAAGATTTTTTTTATATCATAATTTTTTATTAAAAAAGCAATTTACATGTGAATATATACTAGACATGTGCATTCGTTTTCGGACGAATGCCTTTTCGTCCGAAAATTGCATTTTCGTCCATTCGCCCGAAAAACGAAGAACGAAAATGCTAAGCTAACTAAAGCCGAATGAACGAATGGTTAATAAAGGAAAATCATTCGTTCATTCGTCCATTCGTAGTACTATTGCATTCTATAAGCCGAAATAGAGTCGGTTTATAGAATACAATAGCATTTAACTATACGGAGACAGAGTCTCCATTCATAAAATTATGAATGGAGACTTTGTCTCCGTGTAGTAAAATGCCCACAGCCTATAAACCGAACGTTCGGTTTATAGGCTGTCGGCATTTTACTACACGGAGACAAAGTCTCCATTCATAATTTTATGAATGGAGACTCTGTCTCTTATTAGTTAAATGCCGACAGCCTATAAACCGAACGACTTTCGGTTTATAGACTTTCGGCTTATGTAATACATGCAAACCTATGGCGAAAGTCGTTCGGTTTATAGAATAGCAATAGGATTTCATGTATTCCATAAGCCGAAAGTCTATAAACCGAAAGTCGTTCGGTTTATAGACTTTCGGCTTATAGAATACAATTAATACTATTGCCTTTCTATGAACCGAACGAGAGCCCCATTCATAAGAATTTCTTATGAATGGGGCTCTCGTTCGGTTTATAGAAAGCCAATAGTATTACATTGTATTCTATAAAACGAACGAAAAAAATTAACGAAACGAAAATAATGAACGAATTTCGTCTGAAACGAATGCACTAATGAACGAAATTCGTTTTAGACGAAATAAATAACATTTTCGTCCGAATGGACGAAAACGAAACGAAAATTTTAGTTTTGCACATGTCTAATTCCTGTCACTATACTCAGTAGAGCACATATTCATTCCTCTTTCTATCATTTACAAATGACTTTGTGTAATTTTTGCCTCTCCTTTGTAAATGGAAATACATGCACATGCATGGTAGTGTTTTTATAGAAGTTGTGAAAATGCCTATATGGTTTTTTTTTTTATAGGCCATTTTTGGGCTATACTATTCACTAAGAGATGTGTGGCCAATGAAGCAAAGATACACAGTTCACTTGGCAGTTCGCTTGTAGTATATAATCATCCATGTAAAGCTCAGCTAATTGGACAGATGAAAAGGTGTTGCAAGTGTCTACCTTCAGCTTCAATGTGATCCAGTAGAAAAACATTATCCACTCATTTCTCGAGAAACTAGTGTGATTCTCTGTTGGTTCATCATACACTTTTGTTTGGCATTTGCTGTGGTTTGTCTAGCATTTGTAAATCTCAATCATTCTGCATGCTGTGACTTTGGTGTGTTTCACATAAATGTATTCTCTGATGTGTCACTTTGTTTAACCCCTTAGTGACAAGACATTTTCACCTTGACTTTCCCTTGGTGACAGTGGCTGTTTTGACATTTCTAGGGTGTTTGTGTTTAGCTGTAATTTTTTTCTTTCTCACATACAGTACTCACACAAATTATATGTTGTTTTTATCGTCATAAGAAGGGCTTTCATTAGATACCATTATGTTCATCATATCTTATAATTTACTACAAAAAAAATCATAAAATATGATGAAAAATTTAAAAAAAACCACTTTTTCTAACTTTGATCTAAAATATAATTTACACAAATAAAATCATTAAAAAAGACCCCATCTAAATAGTTTCTAAATGTTCTCCCGAGTTCAAAAATATGCATGTTTCCATATTTTTCGGTATTTTTTTGCGAGTTATGGGGCAAAAACCAAAAATAGTGTTTTTTGTTTTTTTCCTATATTGACCTTTTGACCCCAACCCGAACCCAAAATTTAACCCTAACACTAAATTTAACCCCAACTCTAATCCTTATTATATCCCTTAATATTTTTTAACTTTAATTTAATTTTAACCCTATCCCTTATGCTAAAAAATATTTAATTTTAACCCTATAGGCTAATATAGCTAAATAACCTGTTTTTAATTAATTAAATATGTATTTTAAATATTTTCCATTGCAATGCTACTAAACTACCACTAGGGGCAGTCAAGTAGCATATTCAGAGCGACGGAAGTGAAGTTACTTTCACTTCCGAAGCTCAGACCGGCAGAGGGCTTAGCCATATTGACGGAGCAGCATGCTCCGTCAATATGGCTCCCCACGATCGCTCCGTGGGGCGATCGTGGGGGTCCCAAAATAGAAATTTCAGTGCTGGCTATTGCCTCGATGTCGAGGCAATAGACCAGCACTGTTAAAGCGGTTTTCGCGATCGTTGATCGCGAAAACCGCTTCATTCACTGCAGGACATGCCAGGCATGTCCTTTGTCCTTTGTAGTTAAGGGAGTTTCTCCCAGGACGTGCCTGGCACGTTCTTTGTCGTCAAGGGGTTAAAAAAGAGATTATATGAACACATGTGAACCAAAGTTGTTTATCATGTTGTGTTTATTTGTGATGAGTCTTTACTAATTTAAATATAAACACAAAACTGCACACAATGTTACTTTGCATCAGACAGAAAACAGTTTTATTAAATGAAGTTATGAAAAAGGTCCAGTACATAAAAACATTCATCATAGAAGAATAGAAAAGGATATCTTGACATTACAGTCCAAATGCCATCATTATTTGTCATACAATAGCTGTGAGGTTGGACACGAGGATGTTCGAGTCCGCTGAATTCCCCTAAATACCCAAATGGTAATTATATGGGGTAGAAGTGTCATGTCTTCTTGTACATATTCATTATGTATATTGGTTTTTGAATACTTTTAGGCATGGTTTACTAAGTGAGTTTTCTTGCTGTAACCTGCTCATACTAAGCCAAAAGATTGTCACATGGACAATGAAAGAGACATAGCAATGCCGGATATTCCTACCTAGCTCTATATGGTTTTCTTGTCAAAAATCAATGGTCCTGTTCCCCTCATCGATAATCACTGTTCCCTCTTGATTATCCATACTCATAATTATTATTATTTTTTGATAAGTGAGTCAAAAATAATGATGCTATGTACAACTCCAGTCATTGAATTTGTCACCAACATTATATGGAAGAGAAGTAATTATTTGTGATTAACACTATTCCCACTTCTCTGGTCAGGTATGGAAAATCATTATTGCCTATTTGGTAAAAGGCCTTTCTTTATCCCATGCAGCACCCTGTACAGCTTCCTACCTTATGCTACCTCTCACCAAACCATATCTCACATCAAATATCACAATGCTAATACATACTCTAATTGGTACGATTAGCATTGAGTTGATATATGAGACTTGCCTTTAACAATTACAAGTTGGTCAGAGTTGGACCTGAGTGCATTTTCCTTTCAATGAGATACATTCACATTATGAGGCCTACCGGACTGAACAGCATCCTGACAAATGCTGTTATTTCAGTCATTCCAAACTGTTTATAAACTGTAGTAAACCACACAGAATGAAAATATTATCAAGTTCCTCATTAGCAGTTATGTCAACCAGTTGTGAGAAATGTGTGAAGCAAACAGGACTTTATTTACTGTCAAATTAACAAAGTATTAGCAAAAATAATGGAGAACTTTTCCAACTCAGTTATTTGGCCTGAATATTGCAATTGATTTTTCAATTTGACTGTGTAGTAAATAGAGCCTACTATATATACAAATCAACACAGAGTTACATTTCAATATAATAAATGGAAAGCTTGTGTCTAAAATAGTAGAGTATTTCCAAACAAATGCACACATCATTATCTGAAAGCATAATGTTTCACCTGCTAAAACCTCAATATATAATCTTCCTCCTAGAGTACTTGTTATATGCTACAGATAAATGGCTAAGCATGCTGCTGTCTTACACATCCAAGATTCACAATCTACAAAATCTGACCATGTTATTTCCTATTGACAGTCCACAAGAACTAGGCAACCAGGATGAGAACAGTGACACTGCATCACCCTTAAACCATTATATTTATCACTTACATTAGACCAAATAATAGTAAGAATATAATCATTGTAATTAAAAAACAAAAAAGAAGAAAAACATAGAACATTCATTTTCTGAGTTTTTTTCTATAAATGGAAGAGGTCCCACAAAATTCTGGTGCTCTATCATTTGACATGATGCGCCATCTTGTGATGCAACCCTGGAATGGGAAAACATTATTGTTTATGTATATTTTGTATTTTTTCCAATAATTGCTTGTTTCTTTCCTATCCAATAAAATAATATAAATTCATGTATGCTTCAGATAAAATGTAAGTTTGATATGTGATTCTAAATTGTGATCTAAACTATGATTCTAAACTGTGATGCAGTTCTCCCACAGCATCCTTTTTCCCCCTGTGGCGACTGACCTAAGCAAATAGTGGGTGAAACAATGTCAGGTGAGATTTTGAGTTGGATTGGTAAGGATGTACTAAAGTTGGAAATGGGGTGTGGTCAGAATCACATGATTCATCCAAAAAATTTATATTCTGTCCTGGAATAACATGTAATTTCCAAGTAATCAGTAGGGTTATCACCCAAATGGTTGTTTTATCAGCAAGTCAGTAAAAAATTGGCTTCAGTCTCTGGCGGTAGCACCAAGGCCATTTTTTGTCTGTTGACTATAGTTCACAGTTTTGTTGATAGACCCCATATTTATCTTAGTTTTAGCTATGAAGCTACAGACTAGTATTTATGTTAAATCCCATTGGGTTATTTCACCTTGCATTAAATAACTGGGGATGTACTACCTATACGATGCAGTGTATATATTAGGTTTATTGTATATGCCTTTTTTTTCCACCTACCTTGATGTCCACCTGGGATGTGGTGTCCAATAACACTGTAGAGCACAAGAGAGTTAAAATTAGCATATACTTTTACAGACAAAACTGTTTAAGAACTTAAACAGTAGCTTATTGCAAGTTAATGCATATGTAATATTGTATACAATAGGTTAGAATAAAGGCTAACTAGAATTACATAATTCTTAGGAATTGGATAATATATTTTGTTCTACTGTGGACTTCTCACCGTATTCAATAGTTGATTCAACTTTGATTTATAAACTATAGACTAGCTTAACAAAAAGTATTTTTTTTTTTGTCAGAAAACTACCTGGAAAAGGTTTTTGTAAAAGTTAATCACATGTGATATACACACCTTAAGACTTGGAAAGGTAAGGTTGGTAACATTCTTTATATGTTTTAGATGGAATGCAATTCTTACTGAATATCATGGCCGTCCAGTAGGCGTTTGTAAGTTGCAATCTCCAACTCCAGATAGGTCTTCTGGTCCATGAGGATCTTGTAGTCCTTGTTCTGTCGCTCCAGGTCAGATATGACTCTTTCCAGTTCAGTCTCGGCATTGTTGATCAAATACTGTAACTGCGCCAGTCGAGAACCATATGTGGCTTCGGTCTCTGCCAACATGCCTTCCAGGACTGTTTTCTAAAATGCAATTCAAATAACAAGTATAAAAAGATTCAAAGTGTTACCTTTTGACTGCTGAAATGGTGTGCAAGCAAAACTATAAGCAATGAGACATAATTATACAACATCTATATTATAAATAATGTTTTTAAGTATATTCCATCTTCATATGTACCATACTACAGTAACTTGTTTGTTGATAGACACCACAGTAAATTGTTTGTTGATAGACACCACAGAGGTTGCACTATGAATGGGTGGCTGGATGGGTGTGTGGATTAAAGGATTAAAGAAATCTGTTATCTAGATAAAGACATGGCTTCTAGTATGCAATCAGCTTAGTCTTTTCTTTATTCCAAAAGCTGGTAAAATACACAGCATTTATTCTCTAAGTAGTAAACAATGAACCAAGAAGGGAATTGCAAAAATCATGCAAAAATAGGTCATTTGACGAAATGTTTTTTTTTTATTTTATTATTATTGGATCGTAAAAAAGAGTATCCCCGATTTTGTTTAACACATCATTGTGTCATACTTAAAGACTTTGATGAAATGCTTTGTTCGCTTTTCACACACGTATGAGTTAGCATCAAAAAGAGACAAAATACTGGGGTCTATATTCTAAACAATGAGTTATGAGAAGGACAAGGGAGCAGCAAAATATCAGGAATTGTCAGCTGAGTTGGAAAAACTAAACGTGCCTATCTTTCCAAATCTGCTATTAACTGATTTTCTACAATTTATTTGTCAGACCTCTGTTCATTGATTATTGAAAATATCCAACTATGTCTTTTCTTGCCAGGTTTTGGATTATAGAAGAAAATAGTGAATTTATTGCACACTAGAGACTGTCTAGATCATCAAACATTTGTTTACTATTGGCAATATTATGGGTAACAGGGATACTCTGCGGTGCTAAATGTTTTGTTTTCACAGTAAGCAACCCCAAATATCTCTAAAACCACACAGATGATGTGAGTAATGTATTCATACACACAAATAGTATGATAACTAGGTAAAACTGCTAAACAATTACCATGCTTATTTCATTTTGTAGTTCAATCTCCAAAGCCTGCATCCACCGCTTCATCTCAATGAGTTCATTTTCCATGGACTGCAGCTGTTCTGATCCAGAGACCATTTGCCAATTCAGTTCCTCACTCTAATATAAAAAAGATAGAAAAGCAGAATATTGTGATCAGGTGATAAGCACTGATAGGTCAATGTTACCCGAATATTTAGTCTTAACCCTTTAAGGACCAGGGATTTTCTGGGCCAAGGAACAGAATGATTTTTTAATTTTTAATTTGTGTTTGTTGAAACTTAATTTTCCTCTTTCATTTAATGCACCCATACAAAATATATGTTGTTTTTTAAAGGACAGTTAGAGCTTTCTTTGGATACCCTATACATAAAAATAATCTACAGTTTAGTACTAAAATACATATAAAAGGGGAAAATAATTTGGGAAAAATGTTTTCCCCATTCTTTTCCCAATAATTAAACACCTAGTGCAACACTAACCCACTTATCCCAACTAATTAAATAATTAATAAAAAATATAGGTTTCCAAACCCCCACCAACAAAAAACCCCAGAAAAAAATAAACTCTGACCAGTGCGATGTCAGAGCCATACGAATCATATAACAGGCATGCAGGGGATAACTGTAATTAAATTAATATATTATAATAATATGTATTTATTAAAAAAACTTTAAAATTGCAAGAATAAAAAAAAATGAAAAAAAAATGTTGTTAACTTTTTTTTTTTACAGGATGTATTTAATTTATTTATTTTTTACTTACAGGTCACTCTATGTGCTTCACTATAAGTATGTGAAGCACAGGTAGTGAATGAGAGGCAAAGTCAATGTGCGAGGCAGAGTCCTGGACCCGTTTTCTGGTTGATGCCTAAACCTGGTGTTAATACAAAGTGAGTTATCTTCTACTCTTAGTTCCACTATATAGATCTATGTTTTTACAATACTTGACAGTTTTCCCAATAAAGAGAGAATTCCAGGGAACTAAGACAGGAATTTCAAACCTGGGGTGAAAGGAACAAAGTTGGGAATAATCCCATCCCATTCCCATCTCAATTTCCTACCATTCCCTGCAATGCTCTCTCTATTCAAATAAACTGGAAACATTATAATAATAGTAATAAATGAATGGAGGGCCAGATGGATGTGTTGTTGAATAAATAAAACTCATTACCCTTTGCAGGAAAATTGCCTCAGTCTCTCTTAGATTCCTATCCATCAGGGTTTCATATTCTTCTCGAATCTCGGATAAAGTTACATTCAGGTCAATAGATGGGGCAGCATTTAACTCCACATTTATTCTGGCTCCCAGTTGATCAAGCAGATAATCTATTTCCTGTAGCCAAATATGCAGCAGACATGAAATATTCAAATAGAGTATTTATTAAAATGAAACCACTGACCTTAGTATCACCAACAAGTTACACAAATAAATAAATAATAATGATACAATTTTGTATATTTTCAGATTTGACCTCCGCACTGCTCATATTAATCTCCTGCAGCTCTTCTTCAAGGTTTTGGACTTGAATCACCAGCTCCGCTGCCTCCCTATTTAGTCCTTCCTGGACTCGGACCAGATTATTCAAATCCATTACAGTACTGTCACTCTGTTGGAGCTCTATCCCATACCTTTGGAAGACAGAGACAATATTTTTCCACTTGGTCCTATGATATCCACTTTAACTTGCATATATGTAGCTAAAAGGTCATTCTAGTTTTTTTCTTTTACTTTGATCTCATAGAAATTGTACTATACAGTTACTATATATTTTTTGTATTAATAATGATTTACCCTGTATGTTCTCTTTCCAACTTATATAAATGTATGTATGTATTCTTTAATGTACTGTTAAATGTGTAACTGTGTAATTCCATTCTGGACTGGGTCCCCAGGACATACTTGAAAACGAGAGAAATCTCAATGTATTCTTGCTGGTAAAACACTTTCTAAATAAATAAATTCTAAATAAATAAAATATATTGTTTTTTTTTTTTTTTTAAAGTGTACTTACTTGCTCCTAAAGTCTTCAGCAGCCAGCCTGGCATTATCCATCTGCAGGAGAATACCTGAGTTCTCAGTTTCAGCTTGTGCAATCTGTAATACAAACAACACTCATGCAGACTACAAAATACAATTAACATTTTCATTTCTTTATATTGATTATACTGTATATTTTGTTTTTACATAGTTTATACTGTGCCATTTTTATTTGCTTAACCCCTTAGTGACAGAGTTCTGTGATGCATTTGAGCGCTGCCTGTGTGGGTTTTACCGCATGCTGCGCCACACGCATTAGATCACCTTAGTAGTGATCGTATACATGGGAAGGAGGCACTTAAATTGTATTTAAAGGGCTGCCGAGGAACTCAAGGCAGCCTCTAACACTGAATGCAATTCTGTAGCGTTGCACTCAGGGGCGCACGATACATTAAAACACAAGACGTATATATACCGCCATATGTTCCTCAATAACCATGCTTTGCAGGATGTATATATATTAAGGGGTTAAAAATAATACCATAAATTCAATGTTTACAGAAGAAGGTGTTTGTCATTATTCACTAAATCTAATTGTATATCTACTGGTCTAAAAGGTCACAACTTTTAGTTAGAATGTGTCTCTTTAAAAATGCACAATAACCGAGGGTATTTTTTTATTGTGTGATTGTTTTGCAATTTAAAAGACAACTGTCAGCAAAATGCTAACCCATTTTATTGGAATATTCCAACGAGTGGAGATATTTTAAATTGAAATGCTTTAATGAATGAATAGAAATACAGAATCTGATTGACAGAATCTTGAGTTTCACAGATCTGACGCATCTGATGTCTCCCGCTGATAATCCTATACAAGCAAAGAGGGCTCTATAAGGTACATTATTTGTATTGTTTCATTAAAGCATTTTTACTAAATGTTTACACTTGATGTAGTCTCTCAATTACACATGACATAAGGGACTACTCAATAAAGAGAGAATTGCAGGGAATTGAGATGGGAATTTCAAACATTTGGCCAAAATAGGAGAGTTGGAAAAAAACTCCAATGCATCTGAATGGGCAGATTTTTCCAGCTCAGCTACTTTGGCCTAAGCTTTGAAGTTCCTATCTCAATTCCCTGCAGTTTGCTCCTTACTGAGTAGACACTTTAGTTTTTTTTGTCAACAGTTGTCCTTTAAGTGACATTCAATGTGAGAGCCCCTGTTCAGGAGAAAATGTACTCTACTTTATCTACCATTGTACTATGCAAGTTGTGTATTAAAGTGTAACAGCAGAATCAAGTTTGAGTAAATATAATTATCTGCCATTTATGTTTAAATATCTTCAGATACCTTTATTCTCTAGATCTTGAGAAACAAATACTATGAATGTTCCTATACTTGCCTTTACTTCCAGTTACCTCACTCTGTAGTTCCTTGATGATTCTGAAATACTGAGTGCCATTGGGAGGTGTTTTGGGTGGGTTGTTTTTATACCACTCAGATATGTTCCTCTCCAGCTTAGCATTATCTTGCTCTAATGTGCGGACAGTACCCAGATAGGATGATAGACGTTCGTTCAAAAGCTGCATTATTTGTTTCTCATTAGCACCAAATAAACCATCATTCTTCCAACCTTTAAGGTCTCCAGAATTTCTCTCCTTACCATGGAAACCACTTGGAAATCCACAGCTACTTCCAAAAGAAGAGATTTTGGAGAAAATGGCTTCATTACAATCAGATCCAGCATGGATACTAGAAGTGTTTTCACTGATTCTGTGATGGTGCATATTATGGCCTCCAGAAATG
Source organism: Pelodytes ibericus (assembly GCA_036172795.1). NCBI lineage: Eukaryota > Metazoa > Chordata > Amphibia > Anura > Pelodytidae > Pelodytes > Pelodytes ibericus. Next base: position 154,075,374 of record CM069862.1, on the reverse strand, counting down.
GATTTTTGGTGGCCCCCATGATGAGAAATATTTCCTCCATGATTAGGCATGTACTGGTAGGCATGATTAGACATGTGATGTTTTCCTTGATGTTGCAAGTGATGGCTTTTTCCAAGGTTGCCTCCATGATAGGGCATTTTCTGCTGACCACATTGCAGCATGTGGTAGGCCTTGTGGTGCGGCAAATGGCTGGCTTCATAATGGGATGTATCTTTGCCTGCATGGTGGATCACTTGTTGCCCCTTACGATGGCATGTTTCCTTGCTCCCATCATAGAATACGTGTTGTGCACCATTATGAGATATATGGTGACTTTTATAATGGGGTATGCATGAACCTTTATCATGTGACATGTGAGAAATTCCATGGTTGGAAATGAGTGAGTGCTCATTAACCGACATATGTGAATCTTCAAGATTAGATGGATGATCAAATAATGGAGATACTCCATGATGAGATGCAGTGGACCCTGCATGATGAGTAGCATTATGTCTTGACTGGTCTACAATATGGTCATCTCTGATGCAAAACCCAACTGAATTTTGACTTTGCATTTTGGTGCTGTGTTTTCAAAGCCAGATACCAACAGATGCACATGTATCTCTGCAAAGTAATGAAGTGAAATGTATATGATTCTTTTTTCTCAACCTTGTCTTATAGATTTACTAGAGTGGGAGTTGCATATTTTGTAATATTTATGTAGGTTTTACAGGCATCTTAGTTTTGTAGTTTGGCTGTTGTAGGTTTCCTTCAAGTTCAGCTCTTATAATTAAAGTATAACATGTTAAAGTTAATTTTTACTATAATACTTCACAAGAGCAGGGGTTATTATATTTATATAAGCATGCAACTCATAACAAAATATAGGAGTGGGTGTGTTGGTGAGAAAGAAAGAAAGTGACAGAGACAGATTGACAGAAAGCAAGTTCGAAGGTGGAACAGAGAGAGAAAGAAAAAATGAAAATACAAAATTGCAAGAAAGCAAGATCTACAGTAGAGTAAGTTTGACATTTAAATAAAAGTCAAAAGACTAAATAACAAGAGTGTAATGTCAGCAGAGATGAGAATATGTAGGGAAATTAAAGAAGGATAGAAAAGTCCTGAAATTAAGCATTGGTGAAAGGACTGCATGACTGAGCATGTGGAAAGGCATTAGACTATACACATTGCAGGAATAACATTTAGGCAAGGTAAATGTCCTCAGTTTTATGAGTGGTAGTTACAAAATGCACCTTCTAGAAAAGCCCTGGTAATAAGCAAACCTATATTAACAAACAGGCTTAGGCTAAAGACATAAGAGGTAGAAGCTTGTAAGTAAGGGCATGCTAGGCTATATCATTTGAAGTATTAGTAAAGGTGCTGGCCCTCTTTGGATAATTTGCCACCACCCTTTTTTCTGTTTCAGGTTAATCTAAGTGGCTGTGCTGTGGGTCCTTGAGGTCTGACAGTGCAGGAGTTTGCTGTGTGAGGTACAGCTAACTTTTGTGGCACTTCCAAGTATCTTAGTACACGAATCTCCATGGATCGGGACCACAGAGAGTAGTATTGATCTACCATGCTTGGGATGTTATGCCAGTAGCCACTCAGCAAGTTTGATATTACATATGTCACTACTGTCAAGGTCATTATATATATTTTTTAAGGAATAAATTCAGTTAGCTAGTTCAGGGTATCAGTTTGGTGATGTGTTATTATGGTTATATTTGTTACTTTTTCAGTATACAATGAAATTGTTGCAGTGCTTGCCTAAACAGTGTGGTCATTATTATAGATAGATTAATGACAGTTTGATATTGCACACTGATAAAGTAGCCCTAACTCATCTTTGGTCCTCCATCTGCTGTTCCCATGATACATAACTAGCATTTTGTTGAGCATCATTTAAATTGTAGTTTACTGGCGTGCAAAAAAGGCTAGCCACCACTGCACCTATTTTCTACACACATCTATTCATTTGGTAACTTTTATTTATGAGTTATGTCCTGTGGAGGTTGTGTCAACAAGCATCATTGGAGGCTGGTAACTGTTGGCCCGGGGGGGATTGCCACTTCATCAGCCTATCTGATTAGATGACAGATAAGGTATAGACATTGATAGGCAGACAAACAATAAGATAGAAATTTCAAAAGTGTTACATACGGGGGATTTAAAAGTAAAAAGTCATGCAGCCCCAGTCCATTGAAAGAGATTATATAGTATCCGGTTGGGTAATTGGCCTCCTGCCACTCTTGCCAGCCATCCTACTTTACACTTGTTAAAGATTATGTGAATTATGAATCACATATAATTATCAGAATGGCACAAAGGAATCATTTTGGATGGCTGAGTATCATGAGAATTGCAGTTCTTAGCTAAACATCTGTCACTCAAACTAATGCAGGACTTCAGTTCTCATGGTGATCAACCAGCATCATACATAATACCTGAGTATCACTTTAATTGTACTCTTCAGCAGAGTCACTATTCTGTCACTCTCTTACTGTATGCTGCTTAGAAATATACTTTATCATGGTCCAGGCTGGCAGACCGTATGCTGATAATAACCTATACCGCTGACTTGGTTGGAAGATTGTATTATAATAATACAGGCCCATCTTTAACTTTGGGCAATGGCATATTAATGGGCAAAATAACAGTGACATATTAATGGACAAACTAAAACTAGCATATTAAATGGAAAACTAACAGTGGCACATTAATGGACAAACTGGCTGCAACATTTTTATGGACAAATTAACAGAGGCATATTTATGGGAAAACATATAGTGGCATAGAAATGGGAAAACTGACTGTTGCATATTAATGGGCAAACTGGCTGTGGCATGTTAATAGACAAACGAACAGTGGCATGTTAATGGGCAAACTAACTGTGACATTTTTATGGACAAATTAACAGTGGCATATTTATGGGAAAACTTATAGTGGCATAGAAATGAGAAAACTGACTGTTGCATATTAATGTGCAAACTAACAGTGACACATTAGTGGGCAAACTAACAGTGACATATTAGTGAGCCAACTAACAGTGGCATATTAACTAACAGTGGCATATTAATGGACAAACTAACAATGGCATATTAATGGGAAAACTGACTGTGGCATATTAATGGGCAAACTAGCTATGCATATTAATAAACAAACTAACAGTGGAATGTTAATAGGGAAACTAGCTATGGCATATTAATGGACAAACTTGCATTTGCATATTAATGGACAACTTAACAGTGGCATATTGTAAAAGTCATAGTTTAGGATCCATGATGCAGGACCTGAAAATGCTGGATATTTAGATCTTCTAGTACAACTGGTCACCAGTTTGAGCGGTAGTAGGAGGTCTTTGTTCCAAATCATAGAAACCCTTGGTTGAGCTGCAGGCACTGCTGGAAAGGTAAATGCTGCACCTCTACCTCTCTCCAAACATTGGATAAGAAAGTACGAGTGACAGAGGATTCATGGATTGAAACTGGACACACAGCCATTGGTGCTGATATACTGTCAAGCAAAGAAACAAAGACACTTGCACTTTGTAGTCTGATGAAATAGGTGATTCATTTATTGGATGAGCATCTGACAATAAATACAAAGTAACGGTACAGACAGTGGGGAATTCGCCCACTGGGAACCCTCTTTTCTTTAATGCTGAGATACTGGACACACAGCCACTGGTACTGAGATACTGGAAACTGGACACACAACCACTGGTACTGAGATACTGGATACAGAATACACAGTCACTGGTATTGAGATAATGGATACCGGACACACAGCCTTACTGGTACTGAGATACTGGATACATATTTGGAAGCCAAAGTCAGGATAACGGAAGACAGAATAGTCAAAAGCAAGTCAAGGATTTGGTACATTGTGAATGATGATCAGGAATGGTCAAACAAGCTGGGTCAGGAATACTGGATCCAGGATACAAGAAAACGCAAGGTAGCTAACAACAGGCATCAGAAAACCTATTACAAGCAGCCAGGGGGTGTAAACAATCAGGGAGCAGAGCGCCTACAAGTTCTGTCATTTTTGCCATTTGCCCCTGCGTATATGGTGCCACGGGGCCATCTTGTTGACTGCTGTACTCTGGAAAGATGGTGTTGCGGGGACTATTTACTGTCTATGGTGGCAGCATACTGTGTTACATACTGGGGATTTAAAAGTAAAAAGTCATGCAGCCCCAGTCCATTGAAAGAGATTATATAGTATCCGGTTGGGTAATTGGCCTCCTGCCAATCTTCCAACCATCCCCTGCTTTACACTTGTTAAAGATTATGTGAATTATGAATCACATATAATTATCAGAATGGGACAAAGGAATCCTTTTGGATGGCTGAGTATCATGAGAATTGCAGTTCTTAGCTAAACATCTGTCACTCAAACTAATGCAGGACTTCAGTTCTCATGGTGATCAACCAGCATTATACATAATATCTGAGTATCACTTTAATTGTACTCTTCAGCAGAGTCACTATTCTGTCACTCTCTTACTGTATGCTGCTAAGAAATATACTTTATCATGGTCCAGGCTGGCAGACTGTATGCTGATAATAACCTATATCGCTGACTTGGTTGGAAGATTGTATTATAATAACTCAGGCCCATCTTTAACTTTGGGCAATGGCATATTAATGGGCAAAATAACAGTGGCATATTAATGGACAAACTAAAACTAGCATATTAAATGGAAAACTAACAGTGGCACATTAATGGATAAACTGGCTGCAACATTTTTATGGACAAATTAACAGAGGCATATTTATGGGAAAACGTATAGTGGCATAGAAATGGGAAAACTGACTGTTGCATATTAATGGACAAACTGGCTGTGGCATGTTAATAGACAAACGAACAGTGGCATGTTAATGGGCAAACTAACTGTGACATTTTTATGGACAAATTAACAGTGGCATATTTATGGGAAAACTTATAGTGGCATAGAAATGAGAAAACTGACTGTTGCATATTAATGTGCAAACTAACAGTGACATATTAGTGGGCAAACTAACAGTGACATATTAGTGGGCAGACTAACAGTGGCATATTAACTAACAGTGGCATATTAATGGACAAACTAACAATGGCATATTAATGGGAAAACTGACTGTGGCATATTAATGGGCAAACTAGCTATGCATATTAATGAACAAACTAACAATGGAATGTTAATAGGGAAACTAGCTATGGCATATTAATGGACAAACTGGCATTTGCATATTAATGGACAACTTAACAGTGGCATATTGTAAAAGTCATAGTTTAGGATCCATGATGCAGGACCTGAAAATGCTGGATATTTAGATCTTCTAGTACAACTGGTCACCAGTTTGAGCGGTAGTAGGAGGTCTTTGTTCCAAATCATAGAAACCCTTGGTTGAGCTGCAGGCACTGCTGGAAAGGTAAATGCTGCACCTCTACCTCTCTCCAAACATTGGATAAGAAAGTACGAGTGACAGAGGATTCATGGATTGAAACTGGACACACAGCCATTGGTGCTGATATACTGTCAAGCAAAGAAACAAAGGCACTTGCACTCTGTAGTCTGATGAAATAGGTGATTCATTTATTGGATGAGCATCTGACAATAAATACAAAGTAACGGTACAGACAGTGGGGAATTCGCCCACTGGGAACCCTCTTTTCTTTAATGCTGAGATACTGGACACACAGCCACTGGTACTGAGATACTGGAAACTGGACACACAACCACTGGTACTGAGATACTGGATACAGAATACACAGTCACTGGTATTGAGATAATGGATACCGGACACACAGCCTTACTGGTACTGAGATACTGGATACAGATTTGGAAGCCAAAGTCAGGATAACGGAAGACAGAATAGTCAAAAGCAAGTCAAGGATCATTGTGAATGATGATCATGAATGGTCAAACAAGCTGGGTCAGGAATACTGGATCCAGGATACAAGAAAACGCAAGGTAGCTAACAACAGGCATCAGAAAACCTATTACAAGCAGCCAGGGGGTGTAACCAATCAGGGAGCAGAGCGCCTACAAGTTCTGTCATTTTTGCCATGTGCGCCTGCGTATATTGTGCCACGCGGCCATCTTGGTGACTGCTGTACTCCGGAAAGATGGCGTTGCAGGGACTATTTACTGTCTATTATGGCAGCATATGTGGCTGGTAAACCACTAATGTGGTCCCAAATATCAAGAGGTGAGTAGTAGGGCAAGCAGTCCCAATCCTTGCAATGGATTTATTTAATTAGGGACCAGCCTAGGTCACTGAGGACAGTTTGGGTCTCTCTTTGGATAGATTAATTAATAATAAATGCTGCCTCCATAAATCTTTCATCTCTCTTTACCCAATCTGAAACTATTTTCACTTGTTATAAGGTGATATACATATCTATGGGAGGGGAACAGGGATGCCATATCTATATATGTATAAGATGATTATGTTATAGTTTGTATGTGGGCTATGTTCTTTATTCTTTGGATTTGTATCTTGTATATCTTGTTTTTGTTGCTTACATTTAAAAAGGTATTGAAGGAAAGAGCCAAAATGAAAGTATGATGTTTGTCTTTTGCTACTTTTGTAAAAAAAAAAAAAAAAATTAGGGACCAGGATCATTTTGCCTGCCTCTGGACCCATGGGGTAGTTTATTTAAATTTATGGGGCAGTGGCAGTCCGCTGTTGTCAGGGAGCGTATTTGATTCTTTTTCATTTCAATTTGACAGTTATTAACTGGCAAATTGAAATACCCGAAATGCAGCTGGTTTAGCTGATTTCAGGGGATTTTGGCCATTAGTGAGTACATGGAATTTGGTAGAATCCACAGCCAAATTTCCCCAAAACATATATGTCTGGAAATCAGCAGGAATTGCAAATTTTTGTCCAAAATTGGCTATATTTAGATGACAAATTTGGAAAATTCTGAAATTTGGCTACAAACATTGATCTTGTCAGATTGGTCTAAATTTAGTAGACCGTTATATGTTGATAATAACAATACTATTGGCTTTATTTATGAAAGAGACAATTGCAAGGAACTTCAGGGAATTGAGGAGGTTATTTCAAACTTAATTTCAGCTGAATTGGAGATTCTGATGTGAACATTGAATTACCATCATCTTGGACTGGCAAACTATATACTGACTGAAACGTGGCTGGCAGCAGAGGCGTCGCTAGGGGGGGGCTACTGGGGCTGAAGCCCCTGATCTCCCCTCCATAGCCCCGAATGGAGACCCTGACCACGCCCACTCGCGCTCGGCTCCGCCCCCTCACGTTCGATCCCGCCTCCTGCATGCTGTATGCTGAACAGCAGCAGACTCCATCCCGCCCCTCGTGTTTAGCTCCGCCCCCTCAAGTTTTGCAGGTGAGTGAGTGGCAGAGTTATTAGTGTGCAGGTGTATGTATGTGAGGTAAGTGGCAGAGTGTAAGTGGGTGTGAGTGGCAGAGTTATGAGTCTGCATGTGTATGTAAGTAGCAGACTGTGAGTGGCAGAGTTATTAGTGTGCATGTGTATGTATGTGAGTGGCAGAATGTAATTTGCAGAGTATGAGTGGGTGTGAGTGGCAGAGTTATGAGTGTGCATGTGTATGTATATGAGTGGCAGAGTGTAAGTGGGTGTGAGTGGCAGAGTTATGAGTGTGCATGTGTATGTATGTGAGTGGCAGAATGTAATTTGCAAAGTGTAAGTGGGTGTGAGTGGCAGAGTTATGAGTGTGCATGTGTATGGATATGAGTGGCAGAGTGTGAGTGGCAGAGTGTAAGTAAGTGTATGTGTGTGAGTGTGGCAGAGTGTGATTGGAAGAGAGTGTGTGTGAGTGTAAGCAAGAGTGGAAGAGTTATGAGTGTGTATGTGTGTGAGTGGCAGAATGTAAGTGTGTGTAAGTGGCAGAGTGTGATTGTATGAGTGAGTGTGCAGAGTGTGAGTGTTTGGAAGAGTGTGAGTTATGAGTGTGCGTGTATGTGTGTGGCAGAGTGTAAGTGTGGGTGAGTGGCAGAGTTTTGGAGTGTATAAGTGTGAGCAGCAGAGATATGAGTGTGCGTGTGAGTGAGTGTAAGCATGAGTGGAAGAGTTATGAGTGTGTATGTGTGTGAGTGGCAGAATGTAAGTGTGTGTAAGTGGCAGAGTGTGATTGTATGAGTGAGTGTGCATAGTGTGAGTGTTTGGAAGAGTGTGAGTTATGAGTGTGCGTGTATGTGTGTGGCAGATTGCACTATCGCCCACCAGCTGATGAAGAAAATTCGAAACGCGTCCTGTGGGGTGTAGCTGTTTTTCGTAGTGCATATCCTAAACTGTTCAATAGACCTGGCCAGGCGAACAGACCCAGTGGGTAAGGGATTTTGTCATTATTAGTTTTTATGTATTATACCATTTATGTACTATTTTTGTAGCCATAGAGGGCTTTTTTATTCTGTTTATTGTTACTTATTCCCAGTGTTTTTTCTATCCATGTGATCACTCATCCATTTTGTGACTCTGGATTGTCATATTGTGTCTTTTTATGTTTATTTATATATATATATATATTCTGTTGCAATAAATTTTGTATATTTTTTATATATCCTATTGTCCTTGCAGTTCATTTTGCCATACTGTGTTTGTGTTTACTATTAGCGCTGTCTCACTTTTATACTGTTTTCTCCTTTTTTGCAGTGGTTTTTTCCATTGCATCCTACTATAAGACTAGCTGCTTCAATTTATATTTTCAGTTTGAGTAATTTGCCACTCCCTATACTGATTGGGATTCCTATCCCCACCCTGTGCCTTTCCTGCTCCAGTGGTTAGTATTGATCTGTGTTTGTTTTCTTAAATTTTTCCTGGAGTACAGTCACTTTATATACTGTATTATTACTAGTATTATTTTTATTCTCTAGCGCTGTGCCCTATCTTTCCTTTCTGGCAGAGTGTAAGTGTGGGTGAGTGGCAGAGTTTTGGAGTGTATAAGTGTGAGCAGCAGAGATATGAGTGTGTGTGTGTGAGTGTAAGCGTGAGCAGCAGAGTTATGAGTGTGTGTGAGTGGCAGAGTGTAAGTGTTCGAGAGTGAAAGCATAAGTGGCAGAGTTAGGAGTGTGTGTCAGTGGCAGTGAGATTACTAGGAGAAAATGTGATTAATTACTATTAATCATATTGAATGTGATAATCAAGTGTGAAACAGTGCTCATACCATTTTTATTTTCACACCTGATTATCACATTCAATATGAATAATAGTGATTCATCTTTATATATAGTCTTTATGTTGATGGCAATGAGTCCATACACATGGCATTAAACATCACATGGACCTCGTTATACTATTAAACCCATACATTATGAGTGTATGAGCTGCTCATTATATTATAGGCTTTACTCATGAAAGAGAGAATTGCAGGGAAGTGAGATGGGAATTTCAAAATTAAGGCTAAAGTAGCAGAGCTGGAAAAATTCTCGCATTCAGTTGAATTCCCATCTCAATTCCCTGCACCTCTCTCTTTTATTAGGTTGGTAGAAGGAGCATACCTTCATACCTCAGCCTATTCTCCCCAAGTTTTTTACCCTTTTTTTATTAAAAAATTAAAAATATTTGTGATGTGAGTGTGAGAGTTGCAGGTTTACACACGAGTCTGCGTGGCAGAATGTCTGTGTGGGAAAGGCCATCTGTGTGTATAAGGGTGTCTGTGTGTAAGGTTGTCTGGATGTGTGTGTGAGTGTAAGGTTGTCTATGTAAGGGTATCTATGTGGGGGGGGGGGGTCGGGGTTGAGTCATTTTTATATGCTCAGTTATTTTTAAATCATGGGAATTTGCTCACATACAAGTGTGTGTGTGTGATGTAAGTTGGTGTGTGTAAGTGGGATTGTGTATGTATGTGTGACTGTGCATGTGTGACTGTGCAAGTGTGAATGTGTGTGTATGTGTGGCTGCATGTGTATGTGTGTGTATTTGTGGCTGTGTATTTTTGTGTATAAGTGTAACTTTGAGTAATGTGAGTTTTTTGTGTGCTGCGAGTCTTATTGTCAGTCACACACACGCATATAGTCAGTAACAGACAGACACAAACACACTCATACAGTCACAGACAGACACACACACAGTCAGTCACAGACACACACATATACATTCTGTCACAGTCAGACATACAGTCACACACACATACAGTGGGTCACATAAACACACAGTCACACACACATGCAGTCAGTCATACACACAAACACACACTCTGTCACATACACTTATGCACAAGTCAGCAATTTTGTTGTTGTTTATGATAAAAAAAAAATGCATCTATCAATATGTCCCCCTCTTGGCTGCTATACCTCATTCTAGCCTGGTCTGTGCCCTGCTGTTGTTTCTAGCCCTGCTGAGCACACTCAGCGCTCGGACACTATAGTACGGTGCATGTGGGGATGGAGCAGGAAGACTGTGCAGCCGGTGCACACACTGCTCCCCCGCGCTCCGCTGGATAAATAAAATGATCCCAGCGGCGAGGGCACCATGCAGGGACAACAATAACTGGGCGCCAGGTATAATTTCCTGGTGCCTGGGATTTGTTGAGCCCCGATATATACCCATATATACCTATTGTTCATTGGCGTCAATTATATCAGTCTGTATGCTGCCTACCATGTGATTTTATTTACTCTACTTCTATAAAATCTATCATGGGCTCCAGCCCCGGATGTTTTGGAGACCTAGCAACGCCCCTGGCTGGCAGTATATATACTGACAGTACTTAACTATTCTGCCTCATCATCTGTGACTAGCAGACTATATGCCGATAGTAACTACTGTACACTTCAATCTGTACAGTCTGACTAAATGCTGATAATATTTTTTGTGTACATTACCTCCATCTAGTGTTGCAGCATCTAGGATTGGCATACTATATGTTGACAATAACCATATTGTACCAGTGTTGTGGATGGCACATTTTATGTTTAAATTAATGAATGATGCCGCCTCTGTACCTGGCAGACTATGTGCTGATAAGAAGTATGGGTAAATGTATGCTGCAAAATAAGCTTATAGTTACCATACTTCCCAACACTTTTCAGTGCCGGACTTTTAATACGTTACCCTCAATAAATTGATAGTAACTATTCAGCACTAAACTTGTGTCTAGCAGACTAAAGGACGACAACTATTGTGCCATTAACCACCATTTATAATTGTAATGCTTATATCTGGCAGAATAATGTTGATAGTATTTATACTTTGTCAGCATTGTACACATTTTTTCTCTTAATTTATACAGTTGTTTGCAATTCTACCAACACACTGTTTAGATCATATTTGATATTTTTTATATAATACATTTACAGTGTAAATAATGTTTAGGTAGATGTAATCTGTGATCCCTTTAGTGTAAGATTGCACTGGTGAATTTTTATTCTCTATCCAACCTTGGAATATCAGCATTTTTTGTGTTGATTATATGTTCAGTGAATGTGTGTGCACATTATCCATTTTCTCTAAATAGACAGAAAAGTGTATTTAGTTTATACAACACTTTTTTCAAAATAAAATGTATTGAAATATAATACAAAAATTCTTGAATTACTTGCGTAAAGAAGACATATTTTATTTAACCAAAATGTCTCTGAAAAAAAGCAGAACAGGAGGATAAATATACATTTCAGTCCAAGATCCACCATTATTTGTGGTTCAGAAGCTTCATATTCCTGTCCACATGAATATCCATATGATTGCATTTTATGGATTACATTATCACTTTAAATAGCAGTTGCTGCATTATTGGACCATTACTTGTCCTAAGCAGCATGTCTGCATGAGAGTGGCTTGTTTGTTCATACAATGTACAAGGTTCAACCACCAGAAGGAAAAACATGAAGGCAAGCAATGTTAAGTGGGAGAAAATAACCATTTTAATCATATTTACATACTTAAAATCTGTAAGAAAATAAACTATATATATATGGATTTATATAATTTGATAAGTGGTATGATGTGTTGTATTGTGCTTAAATATTTAGGGGGCTCTTGGTGACTTTTTTCAAGATAGACAATACAAAAAAACAATAATAATAACAATATGCATTGTTCTTCATGAATTATGGTAATGGGATCTTCTTAAATCAAACCTTCCCGCAAAATATTTTTGACAATAAATTAGGTTATTGTTAATAATGTGGGACAGATTTATCGAGTGGACAATTTAAGTATTTTCCTGGTTCAGCTCAAAGAAAGTACCGGCTTGGAAAGTGCCTGAGGTGTCAATACCAAAGAGGATTACTACCCTTGGCCATTTTTTAATTTCCACATATGACTTTTGCATGTTACCTTGCTTTATCAGAAGTCTTATGTGACCAGAAGGAAACCAATTGACTAATGAAGTAGTGGATTCTACAGAACAACGTTCATTCCTTAATTGATTTCCTTCTGCTCATGTATGACATCTACACACTGCAAGGCAGCCTGAAAAAGTTAAATGTTTGTTTGTATTATACTTTCAACACTGAGCTTTGTGCCATAATTTCAGATTTCTAACTTACTTTGTATGAATAAAAAATTGGGAGATCACATATGTCAGACATTCAGAAAAAGTAACATCACATGAAAATAATTTAAACATGGTTAAGAAGTCAAATCAACTGAATTGTGCCTCTTATAGGGCAATATAACAGAAAGTGTTCTTGCCAAAGCAACAAAATTTGCTTGTTTAAATGTTATATTTTCTACATTTATTTCAACTCGTATTCTCATATTTACTTTAAAAAATTTTTATAATGGAATCTATTCCTAGTTGCTTTGTGCTTTTTGTAAGTGGGATTTTTACCCTTGGTCCAATTTTATTCTACTTGCACATATCTTGGGCTCTTTTAAAACATATTGAGCACATTCCAGATTGTGTTTGAATAAAAAAGGATCTATTCACTTAAATAGTGAACTGTCGTAAACAAACAATCAGTTTGCAAAAACCTGGCCTACACAGAGTTGCAAAACGTCTTCATCTCAACTATTTAATATATCTAACTCATATTTAATTACATGACAAATATAATAAAACCCATACAAACATACACATGCCATTAAGATGTACTATAAAACTAAACATAAAACATATTATAAAAGGCTTTCTTGCTTAAATATTAATAGTAAAGTTTTGCAGGGAAGAGATGTCGACATGTCCAAGATCAACGGGGCCAATAATAACAAATAATTTCAGAAATGTGAGTCTAAATAATATCTTTTCAGTTACAATCATAGCTACTAGAAAGATAAAGAGGCAAAAAGAAAAAAGACAAAGAATTTGAAAATTAGTTTTTCTCTCTTAGGAATCTTGATAATCACTAACCAGGATTGGTTATAATTGACTAAAAGCCAATTTGTACCCATTTTGTGGCATATATAATGGACAGTGAAGCCTTATAAAGGCAATTGTAGAACATAAATTTGGTTTGACTCCTTGATGACCAGTATGCCCCTTTATTTAGAGACATGCATAAGTATCTACTTTCAATGCATTCCTGTTTTCACATTATTCAAAAAGTCCCCTAGAAATGGATTAAAAATGAAAGTTGCAAGCAAAGTGGGCAGTAGCTATCATAGATACATAAATGATGCCAATTTGTCATTGAGTTAAAACTCTAAAACTAAGCATCAACTATATATCAACTTTTGCTAGCAACACAAATGTAAATGAAAATTCTCTATTTCAGACCCTTGGCATCATGCTCTGACACCATTAACTATGCCTAAATGCCCAATGGGCTTTGACACGGACAGCATTTGAATGCTGTTGTTCATTATCACAGCGATGATATGCCCCACAACTGCACCGAGCAGGCACCCGGAAGTCTTCCTATTTTTGAGTCTTCATCCAGAAGCTGGCAGGTGCAAGTGCACCATACTTGGAAAGTGAGCACATCTACACACACATATATATATATATATATATATATATATATATATATATATATATATATATATATATATGTGTGTGTGTGTGTAGATGTGCTCACTCTCCAAGTATGGTGCACTCGCACCTGCCAGCTCCTGGATGAAGACTCAGCCTCAAAAATAGGCAGACTTCCGGTGCCTGTTAGGTGCACTTCAGGGGCATATCAGCGCTGTGATAATATACATACACACATATATAGATATCTGCATGGTCCGCAAGGATGATTTTATTGGATTCTAGTCTCTAACTTTCAAAGAGATGCTGCCTTTTCCTCTTACATGAAATGTGCCAAAAGAGCAGTTTTGAGCAACAATTCTTGATTCAAGTAGTATAATTTTCATGGAAAGTTGCCACTAAGGAGAAACAGTTTGAAAAAAAACATGTTCTCTTGGAGATGCTGCCTGCTGTCCATAACCTGCACTCTCTGCAAACATGGACAGTAAATGACATGTTTCCTATAGTAAAAAGTGAATGTAAATCCTGAAACCAATGAATTCATCACTTACAATCCAAAATTAAAAAGGAGAAGAAGCAAGAAAAGAAACAGGTAGGTTTGATGTTGCACAATGAGTTCAGGATAAATCTTTATTAGGTAATGGAGACCTGGGGGGAGTTTTCTGTGACATCCTGTTCCAAAAAGTCATGTTCCTCTAGAATAGAAAAATATATATATTAACAACAAAAGTCATAGTTAGGTTTTTTTTCCTTTACTTTCTATATCATGATTTGTTTAACCCCCTAACACACATGGACGTATATATAGGTCCTGAAAAGCATGGTCCTTGAGGACGTACATATATGTCCTGAGTTTAAATGTAACATTACACGCTGGCAGCTATTCTTAGAGGCTGCTTCGGATCCGAAGCAGCCTCTGAGTGTGCCTTCAGCACCCCCAACCCGACCTCCTAGAGGAAGTCAGCAAAATTGCAATGAAAAAAAAAAAGGTTCAATTAGCACAAATATAGAGTTAGGTTTACAATAAAATTAGGGTTAGTAGAAGAGATAGGATTATAATTAAATTAAACTATATTACAGGTTGGCATAAGAGTTAGAGTTTGGGTTAAATTTAGGGTTCGCGTTGGGGTTAAGAGGTCAACGGTGGAAAAAAACATTTTATTCCCTATAACTCACAAAAAACTGCAGAAAAACATGGAAACAACCATATTTCTGAACTTGGGACAACATTTAGAAACTATTTAGATGGGGTCTTTTTTAATGATTGTATGTGTGTAAATAATTTTTTAGGTCAAATTTAGAAAAAGTGTTTTTATTTTTTCATCATATTTTATGTTTTTTTTTGTAGTAAATTAAAGGATATGATGGGTACAGTATGTGAGAATGAAGAAAATTACAGATAAACACAAACACCCCAGAAATGTAAAAACAGCCCTTGTCACCAAGGGAAAGTCAAGGTCAAAAGGTCTTGTCACTAAGGGATAAACAGATGGATGATATGAAGCAGATTCTTACACCATGTTTTTAGTGCATACCTTCCTTCCTCTTTTGATGGGACAGTTCCTCTTTTGGACCCAAGTCCCTCTTTCCCTACCATCACATTCCTTTTTCTATTAGCTCAGCATGTTTGGTGTTATAAGTGTATCATAGATTTCAACTGCAATAAAATTATATATGTGTACAATTCAGTAAATATGTTTATACATTAGTTTTTGTTGATCACTTACTTTGATAAAGTTACCTAAAACCAAACACCCATTATATTATTTTATAATCTTGCGAGAAGAGAAAGGACCATATAAGCAATACTAAGAGGTTGTGTTAAGAAAATGTTGAGGTTCTTAATATTTGTACAATTATACAGTGCTATCATTTCAATTACTAGATAACTAGTAAAAAAAAATGATAGTAAGAACTTTTGAGCATAATATCCTTTTTCAACTTACTATTTTTTGCAGAAGCAACTGGAGTTTCCATCAGTCTGCAAAAGAAATGAAAACATTTATGAAATGTTAGTGATTTTTTAATGCAAATAATAAAATTAATCTAATTTCATGAATTGTTCATTTTATTGTATCTGCGTTGTTCTGTATCTGATTTCAGAATTTTAGCTAGGCATAAGGGTCTACTTAATTGGGGCATTAAGCTGTATTTCCACAGATTTCAGGCTAGCTTTCAGCCACATTCGGGGGTCGGATGGCAAAATTCTATGGATTTCACTTCAGGGGCGTATCCTTCCCCTGAATAGTAGGTGTGCGCCGAACTGGCAGCACAAAAAACCTACACAAAATATATCCCAGAGGCCGGCGGCAGCAGCGAATTCGGCATCAGAGTCACTCACTCTGACAAATTGACTGGCACGAAAAGTATGCGAAAATAACTTTGTATACTCAACGTGCTGGTCAAATTGCCAACAGAGTGAGTGACTCTGATGCTGAATTTGCTGCTGCTGTTGGTTATTTATTATAATAGCATACTTACATTATAATAATAATTTAGAAATGTTTAATAAAAAACATATTTTACATTATTTTATATCATTTTTATTTATGTTGATGCATTTCAGCTATTTCTTCAATGACATTTTGTTTATTTCTGTATTATCCGAGTATTTCATGGTCTCTGAGTAACGCTGATTTGAGGGCTTCTGAGATCATCAAAGTGATGCAACTGTATCCGAAGAAATATTTCTCAAGAAAATCAGAGTTACTTGAATTGACCCAATAATACTTTAGTTTGTCAATAATCACTTCACTGGTGAATTAGAACATGTTTGAATGGTGAGAGTGGACACAAATAGAATGGTAGGTTATTTTACTTACTGTATGTCATTTGCATCTAGTAGTTGTTGATAGGTAGCTATCTCCTTTTCCAAGTGAATCTTTTGGTTCATGAGAAGGCAATATTCCCGGTTCTGGTTTTTTATTTCTTTTCGGACCTTCACCAGAATTCCTTGACTATTATTGATAGTACACTGGGAATGAGTGAGCCGTGAAGCATAACTGTCCTGTGTCTCTTCGAGGGTGTCTTCTAAGGCAGATGTCTATATTTAAACATTAGAAATATATTGTTTATTAAATACTTTTATATGTGTGATTGTGTGTACGTATATGTGTGTGTGTATGTATATCTAATTTTATCTATATATATATATATATATATATATATATATATATATATATATATTTATAAAAGAATACTTAAAAGACACCAAGTACACACTGGATTACAATTAGCATATTTTTAAAACATCCTTTAATACTGTAAACTCAACACATAGAACCAATCTTTTGGTCTTAGTTCTCAGGACCTCTATCATGACTAAAAAGGGCTGTAGCATGCTCTTTATAAAAAAAAATCATTTAACTCCCATTGGTGTGCTCCCTCCACCATCATCTAAGTGAGTGTTCTATCAATGAACTTAAATTTATGAAGGATCCACTCACTGCACTATTATAAGTATCACAAATGAAAGCAAAGAAAATGAAGTCCATATAAAATAACTGGAGTCAGGGTAATGGAGAGAGCAAATATAAAAAGGACTGTGCTTATCCTGTGCTTGTTTACATTAAAGTGCAACCTTGCTATTTTAATGAATCCCTACACAATATATTGTTTTTTAAGGACAGATATGGCTTTCTTTTGCAACCTTTTTTTTGTGTAATGTATACAATTTAATAAAGAATATGGAAAAAAAAGTGTTATTTGTGGGGTTTTTTATTACATTTTTTTCTGGCACACAGTATATTTCTCTTCTCTCTATTATAATTCTTGACACTTTTCAGTGCGGGGAAAGGGCCACGTAGATTTTTGGACACAACCGAAATCTACGCATTTGGCATAGATAACGCAGACTACTGAAATTTGTAGCGAGTCTGAGTTATACATTGACGCACATGCTGATTTACATGCTACCCTATGTGTTTAACACTTATAAAATGCAGCAATTTTTGATCTAAAAAATACACAATTCTCATTAAACATTATTATTAAAATATATATATGTAATATATAAGAAGTGTAACTCAATATACCATGTCCTGCTCACTTTGCAGCTCGATTTCCAGAGCCTGTACAATATGCTTCAGGTCAATTAACTTTGTCTGGTTGGACTGCATCTGTTCAGCACCAGATGTCACCTTCTCACTTAGCGCTAGAGTCTACAGAACAAATACAGCATTAATAATGAATACCTAAAGATAAACATATATGTATATACATTTATAATATTTTGGGACATATAACTTTAGCAAAATTGTTCTAGTGTTATAGAATAACATTAAAGGTGAAACAAATACTGGATCAAAACAAAGATATGAATATCTAACCAGTCAACTTACTCTGTGCAGGAACATGCTTTCAGCTTCTCTGCTGTTCCTTTCAATTAGATTTTCATATTGATCCCTGATATCAGACAGGGCTATGTTCAGATTAGCAGATGGAGCAGCTTCCACTTCGACACTCACTTTAGCACCAAGGTCAGCAGTTAAGGTTTTGACCGTCTGTAGTAGAGGAATGTGCAAGACATAATTATAATGTAGACAATTTTTCTATGGCTTTGATTTTGGAGTTTGAACATTTCTCATAATGCTCTTTCAGATAAGAGGCTGGCAGAGGAGTATGGGAAATGCAGTTCTGCAACATCTGGTGGGCCGTAGGTTTCCCACCCCTGCTCAAAACCTTCAAACTCCAAATCCTTACATAACTCTATAACATTAAAATGTTTGAGAAAGTTTAGCCCTAATTTTACCATTTCATTGTTTCTTCTCATTCTTAGAATCACTTGTTGGAGATTTTGAACCTTTGTCTCCAGCTCACCAGTCTCTTGATTTAATCCTTCCATGACTTTATGAAGAGCTTTTGCATTGGCCATGCTGCTCAGCTCAAGCAGCTCTTCATACCTGAAGAATATGACTAGATTAGTGTGCATATTCCTACAAGTGTCTCTCTATCTTTCTTTCTCTCTCTTTCTTTCTCTCCAACTATCGCACATGATGACATGCTGGTGAGATAGTTTAGTTGGTAAATACATTGACTACAGAGCCTGTTCAAACTCAAGGCCATAGGTTTGCATCCCAGCAGGGTCAACTCAGCCCTTCACCCTTACAAGGTTGATACATGAGTACCAAAGTAATAATAGCATCTATTATTCAGCTGCCAATTCAGTTAATTCGATTATTATATAGTGATAGTAGTAATATGGATAGATAGTAGTAAATATGGTTGAAGTGAATGCACACAAATTCCCCAACAGCTTAGATGGATGTTTTTAACAACTTTTGTTGCTGTCCAACATAGAAACCCTCTACTTTTATAATATTCCTTATGGAAAACTTACTTGGTTTTAATGTCATTCAAGACAATCTTGTCATTGTCTGTCTGCAGAGAAATTCTGGCATTTTCTCTGGTGGCTGTAGAGATCTGTAAGTCATATCAAATTGTCAAATGCAATGTTGTATAAGTCCACTGATTTTTATATATTTTGTGTCTGGTGAATAATATTGCAGTTGGTTAGAAATCTGAAAATGTTAAAGGAGGCATAGGCATATTTTTATTTAGATTCTCTAGCTAACTCCAGCTTTAAGGCTAGAAATAGGCTTTCTGACTTGTTTTTGATAAGTTCTCTTTCTGTGTTGCACTCTTCAATTTTAAGAGAGGTGGCCTACAATTTAGAGATTTTTTAGTGTAAAATGTATGAATCATATTTTCTTCTGTTGTCCTTTTACACCCATGCCAATTGGCACTACTATGTGTCATAGCCATACCTGTCTATGGATTCCAGCATTATTTGGGGATGCAGTATTTTTGTCATGATATAATTTTTTTTTCAGTGCAAACCCATTTCTTCCTCAAAGACTATTTTTCTTGACTTATTTTTTACATAATTGTCTAATTCCTTAGATGTACACGTCTTTTCTCTTTATATCCCATATCTTGGTGCTTGTGTCATTTTTGGGCATCCTATTGTGGCACACAAAGTTTGATTTATTCCTGACTTTTGCAGCATCACATTGCCCATTTGCTGAGCCTATATAACGGTGCCTGGATGTGTCTCTAGTCTATCTTTAGCTTCCTTCCTTATGAGCGTACCAGAATCATTACACATAGATTGCCGAAATATGGACTCGGCGGAGGCTGCCTTTCTCTTCTTTTGGCAAGACCACCAGGACCAGGTGACCACCAGCACCAGGTAGCCTCTCACTGTGATCATCTCTACTGAATGGATCAGAAGCTAGATACCCACACCGATCTGTTTACCCTTGTTACTTCATTTGTCTCACCCTGACTCTATACCTACCTCTGTCAATGCTCTAGTGCCTGTACAATTGTCATAGTGTTTATGTAGATACTTTTATGTAGCTTCATGGAAAGTCCCACCATTGAGTTGAATTAGCAAATAAGCAGAGGTCAATTATCTAGCAACCTTCAATCCAAACAGTGCCAAATATACACAAAGTCAGAAGGACAAATCAAGCACAATACGGCAACATGAGGGCTTAAATAGTGTCAGCAACAATGAGGGTCGATTGCAAATGGCTCACAACATCTGTGAGCATTTTGGCACTTTGTACAAGCATTTACATCTATTCTGATTCAATTTGCTTCTATAAGGTTGGAGATTTAGAGGAAGAGAACACAAAAACACACAGCAAGTGGAACTGGTGAAAATTGTATAAAGCTAATGTACTATTACATAGCTGCTGTTGGAGTAGGTTATGAAACTGCAATACAATTTGGTCTATTCACAAGTCCAAATTTGGTGTTCAAGATGAGAGCTCATTTCAGTAAAAAGGGGACAGATGCAGCCAGCCGTCTTGACCTTGAAAAATGCTATTCACAAAGTATAATTTCTTCTCCCATTGAAATACAGAACATTGAGTTGCTTCCACAAGCGCATTATGTACATGGACAGAATATGAGTTATGTAAAAAGATTAATTTGATATCAGGGCTTTTACCAGGTCAGGTAGGAGATTCATTGCAGGGATAGAGGAGGTGTTATTGTGCAGGGTGAGAACATATATAGAAACAACAAAATAAGGATTGGAATAAGGACTGAAGCAGAGACAAAAGGGGATTTTAGCAAGGAATGGCAGAATAGGAAAAGGGTTTGAGTGGGAACTGCAGTATAAACAAATAACTTTAGCAGGGATTGTAGACAAAGCAGAAGTAGGGGTAGAGAGAGAGTTGAACAAGGTGAGGCCTTAGGTAAGGGTGAGACCTGAGAAGGGTAACTAGCAGGAACACTCTAGAGAGGGTGACTAAAGCATGAACACCCTAGAGAGGGTGACTAAGGCAAGAACACCATATAGAGGGTGACTAAGGCAGGAATTCCCAAGATAGTATGTCTCAGGCAGGAACACCCTAGAGAGGATTAAGCCATTTAAAGGTGCAATAAATATTGCTGTAGCCAAAGGGTCTCAGGAGATGCTTAAGAACAGGTTGAGCCTTCCAGGTTCAGTTTCACAGTTCCTGGGCAGGGTAGTAATTCAAGAAGAGCTTTAACAGAGGATCAGGAACAAAAGCAGAAGCTCTCAGAATTCAGGTATCCAACTTCAAAATCACTGTTTCCAATAAACTTCAGGTATTTAATAGGGGTGTGTTGCACTATTTAACAAGCCCATCTGACTCCAAGTGAGGGGAATAAATACGAGCAGACAGAGGTAGGAAGGCCTCTAGAGGAGGAAGGAGGTACATGAGCACAAACATTATGACTTTTAAATGCATGAGTCAGAAGGTCAGGGTATAACCCTGACACTGGGATGAAAATACTACTAAAATATGTGTAGCATAGTCAGTAACATTAATGTTTGTATAAGTGTATGGCAAGCACAGTAAGTAAAGCTTATATTTGTGAATATCAAAATGTCTAGTAGACCAGAATAGAACATTTCCAGTTTAAAGTACAACAAAAAACTATATATTTCCCATGCATCTTCAAAAAATGAGTGGATTATGCAAGTAAAAACATATGGTGTAAATCAAGTTTTAATTTTGTATTTTACACCTAGGGTGACCAGCCTCCCTCTTCTTCAAGCTTTCAAACAATGCATACTTCAAGTTTGCTTAGTGGGTGTAGCTCGCCAGGTTTGTCCCTGCACAATGCATAGCAAAATTGATGATGTAACATTTTCATCTCACCTTAACTCATCTGCACCTCACCTTTTAGTGAATAGCATCATTGCTTTCACCTCATTATATAATGAACACAACTGTTGCAGTCTGGAAGATAATTTTCTATAAATATACCCTTTATCTCTACATATACATTCCTACCAAACTAGAAAAATACACATTTTAAGTTAACAGTTCAGAAAAATATACTTCTGTGTGCTCTCTCTGTCATTATACATACATATATACATCATATGTTCTATTACTTTACCTGACCTTGAATCTCCTCTATCATCCTTAAAGACTGACTATAGTCAGGCACCTTGGTGGGGGAATTTTTTTCATACCACTCACAGATCTTCCTCTCTAGCTGAGCATTCGACTGTTCCAGCGAGCTGACTTTCTCTAGATATGATGAAAGTCTTTCATTCAGAAGCTGCATGGTTTCCTTCTCTTTGATGTTACAGAAGTCATCTCTCTTCCAACTGCTACCTCTAACATATTTTATGACTGTCCCATGTCCATAGCCATCCGGCACATTACTGTTTCGATGTCCTTGAATCAAATGTTTGTCAGAAAAAACTACTTTATTTCCAACTCCATAATGATGGGATACATCAGGATAATTGAATTCTTTGTGATTTAAGTGTTCGATGCTCCCATAATGTTCTAAATGGAATTTTCCATGATGGGGTATACGGTAGCCACTAAGAGCTTTATGGAGTCCTCCATGATAGGAATGGTTAGAGAATTCATTCATAGGTTTATGGAATCCTCCATGATGGGAGCAGTGGGAAATACCAAGAAGACTTTTATGGAATCCTCCATGATTAAAGTGATGAGAGTGATATAAATCACTATGATGGGAGTGGCTAGAGATCTGGGTAAAATGGCCACCAAAGTTCTTTTGCTTGAATCTGTAGCTCATGGTGACTATTTCTGAAGATGGTACCAAGTAGATACTGTATATCTAGGGATTGCTTAACCAGTGAAGTAAAAGAGCTCAACATTTGTGAATTCACCTTTATAGTGCATTAAGAAGGCGTAGGAATGTGAATGATACTTACATGGATTTTACAGGCATCTAAACCTACACTTCTGATTCATTTTGAGCTTGATATGCCACCGTTTGTTAGATACTATGTTAAAAGCGTTTATAGACAGGTGGAGGAGAAAGTATATTTATTGCAGTATTAAAACATCCCATGGGAATGTCTTTTATACCTTTACATGGTTTGTATCAACCAAAGCTTGATTTGTAAAACATTTAAAACTAATGTTTACAAGCACTATAATGTTTCCTTATGTCAGATTTTATGAGATTTCTTTGGTTGCCACTGTTAACTAAATTAGGGGATGTTTACATAAGTATAGTGTTTTAGTGTTTAGTCTGCATACTATACAGTGAACGACAAGACAATATCAAACATTCTGCATTAAAAGATTATAAGCTTGTGAGCAGAAATCTATACCTCATGTATCTGTCTGCCTCAGTTCATCTAACATAGCCTGTAATTCTGGAGATTGTGTCATTCAGGAGACTATGTAGGATCAGTGGAGACAGGGGTACACTCCAGTTCAGCTAGCTAAAATCATAATTAACAAGGTTAGTTTTGTAGAACTTTATAAACAGAGAGAGGGAGCTAGGTGAACCTCTGAGGTCTATTCATGTAGCTCTAATTTGCCACCAAACTGATGTAATTTGTAGACATGTGCAAAACTAAAATTTTCGTTTCGTTTTCGTCCATTCGGACGAAAATGTTATTTATTTCGTCTAAAACGAATTTCGTTCATTAGTGCATTCGTTTCAGACGAAATTCGTTAATTATTTTCGTTTCGTTAATTTTTTTCGTTCGTTTTATAGAATACAATGTAATACTATTGGCTTTCTATAAACCGAACGAGAGCCCCATTCATAAGAAATTCTTATGAATGGGGCTCTCGTTCGGTTCATAGAAAGGCAATAGTATTAATTGTATTCTATAAGCCGAAAGTCTATAAACCGAACGACTTTCGGTTTATAGACTTTCGGCTTATGGAATACATGTAATCCTATTGCTATTCTATAAACCGAACGACTTTCGGTTTATAGAATAGCCATAGGTTTACATGTATTACATAAGCCGAAAGTCTATAAACCGAAAGTCGTTCGGTTTATAGGCTGTCGGCATTTAACTATACAGAGACAGAGTCTCCATTCATAAAATTATGAATGGAGACTTTGTCTCCGTGTAGTAAAATGCCGACAGCCTATAAACCGAACGTTCGGTTTATAGGCTGTCGGCTTATGGAATACATGTATTCCTATTGCTATTCTATAAACCGAAAGTCGTTCGGTTTATAGAATAGCAATAGGAATACATGTATTCCATAAGCCGACAGCCTATAAACCGAACGTTCGGTTTATAGGCTGTGGGCATTTTACTACACGGAGACAAAGTCTCCATTCATAATTTTATGAATGGAGACTCTGTCTCCGTGTAGTAAAATGCCGACAGCCTATAAACCGAACGTTCGGTTTATAGGCTGTCGGCTTATGGAATACATGTATTCCTATTGCTATTCTATAAACCGAAAGTCGTTCGGTTTATAGAATAGCAATAGGAATACATGTATTCCATAAGCCGACAGCCTATAAACCGAACGTTCGGTTTATAGGCTGTGGGCATTTTACTACACGGAGACAAAGTCTCCATTCATAAAATTATGAATGGAGACTCTGTCTCCGTGTAGTAAAATGCCGACAGCCTATAAACCGAACGTTCGGTTTATAGGCTGTCGGCTTATGGAATACATGTATTCCTATTGCTATTCTATAAACCGAACGACTTTCGGTTTATAGAATAGCCATAGGATTACATGTATTGCATAAGCCGAAAGTCTATAAACCGAAAGTCGTTCGGTTTATAGGCTGTCGGCATTTAACTATACAGAGACAGAGTCTCCATTCATAAAATTATGAATGGAGACTTTGTCTCCGTGTAGTAAAATGCCGAAAGCCTATAAACCGAACGATCCGTTTATAGACTTTCGGCTTATATAATACATGTAATCCTATGGCTATTCTATAAACCGAACGTTCGGTTTATAGAATAGCAATAGGAATACATGTATTCCATAAGCCGACAGCCTATAAACCGAACGTTCGGTTTATAGGCTGTGGGCATTTTACTACACGGAGACAAAGTCTCCATTCATAATTTTATGAATGGAGACTCTGTCTCCGTATAGTTAAATGCCGACAGCCTATAAACCGAACGACTTTCGGTTTATAGACTTTCGGCTTATGCAATACATGTAATCCTATGGCTATTCTATAAACCGAAAGTCTGCGGTTTATAGGCTGTCGGCATTTAACTATACGGAGACAGAGTGATGAGCGAGACCTCCCCTGCTGCCGCCCGGAACGACAGCCAGGACTTTTATGAGGAAGCCGGAAGTACCCAGCTTCATCATAGAAGTCCCGGCGGTCATGCCGGGCGGCAGCAGGAGAGGTCTCGCTCATCGCGCAGACATCCTCCGCTCCCTCGCTAGCCACCAGGGAGAATCGGGCAGCTGGGGGATGTCTGCACGAATCGTGCAGACAACCTCCATGCTGCCCGACACTTCCGTCTATTATGTATAGTGCATACATCCCCCGGCTGCCCCCACTAGCCACCAGGGAGCAAGAAACAGGTGAGGGGGGGACAGAATAACAAGGGGGGGGGGGGCAGAGAGAAACAAGGGGAGGGAAGGGGGGAAGAGACAGACACAAGGGGAGCGAGGGGGGAGCCAAAGGGAGGGTGAGAGAGAGACAACACTAAGGGGGGGAGAGCGACAAATCTGGGGGCAAGGGAAAGAGAGAGGCAGCATTGTCACATAAAAGGAAATAAAAACAAGATTTTTTTATATCATAATTTTTTATTTAAAAAGCAATTTACATGTGAATATATACTAGACATGTGCATTCGTTTTCGGACGAATGCATTTTCGTCCGAAAATTGCATTTTCGTCCATTCGCCCGAAAAACGAAGAACGAAAATGCTAAGCTAACTAAAGCCGGATGAACGAATGGTTAATAAAGGAAAATCATTCGTTCATTCGTCCATTCGTAGTACTATTGCATTCTATAAGCCGAAATAGAGTCGGTTTATAGAATACAATAGCATTTAACTATACGGAGACAGAGTCTCCATTCATAAAATTATGAATGGAGACTTTGTCTCCGTATAGTTAAATGCCCACAGCCTATAAACCGAACGTTCGGTTTATAGGCTGTCGGCATTTAACTATACGGAGACAGAGTCTCCATTCATAAAATTATAAATGGAGACTTTGTCTCCGTATAGTTAAAAGCCGGCATTTAACTATACAGAGACAGAGTCTCCATTCATAAAATTATGAATGGAGACTTTGTCTCAGTGTAGTAAAATGCCCACAGCCTATAAACCGAACATTCGGTTTATAGGCTGTCGGCTTATGGAATACATGTATTCCTATTGCTATTCTATAAACCGAACTTTCGGTTTATAGAATAGCCATAGGATTACATGTATTACATAAGCCGAAAGTCTATAAACCGATCGTTCGGTTTATAGACTTTCGGCATTTTACTACACGGAGACAAAGTCTCCATTCATAATTTTATGAATGGAGACTCTGTCTCTGTATAGTTAAATGCCGACAGCCTATAAACCGAACGACTTTCGGTTTATAGACTTTCGGCTTATGTACTACATGTAATCCTATGGCTATTCTATAAACCGAAAGTCGTTCGGTTTATAGTTTAGCAATAGCATTACATGTATTCTATAAACAGAACGTCGTTCGTTTTAAAGACTTTCGGCTTATAGAATACTATTGGCTTTCTATAAACCGAACTAGAGTCGAGTCCCCATTCATAAGAAATTCTTATGAATGAGGAGGGACTCTAGTTAGGTTTATAGAATGCCAATAGTATTCTATAAGCCGAAAGTCTTTAAAACGAACGACGTTCGGTTTATATAAATGCATGTAATGCTATTGCTGTTCTATAAGCCGAATGTCTTTCGGCTTATAGAACAGCAATAGCATTACATGTATTCTATAAACCGAACGTCGTTTGTTTTAAAGACTTTCGGCTTATAGAATACATGCTGCTATTGGTTGTCTATAAACCGAAAGAGTCCCCATTCATACGAATAGGTCAATTGACCTATTCGTATGAATGGGAACTCAATTTCGGTTTATAGGAAGCTAATAGCATTACATGCATTCCATAAACCGAAAGTCATTCATGTCGGTTTATGGAATGTGTAGTACAATGCTATTGGTATTGTAAACCGACTCTATTTCGGTTTAGAATGCCAATAGCACGAATGGACGAATGGACGAATGAACGAATGATTTTCGTTTATTAACCATTCGTTCATTCGGATTTTGTTAGTTAAAATTTTCGTTATTCGTTTTTCGGACGAATGGACGAAAATGCTATTTTCGTCCGAAAATGCATTCGTCCGAAAACGAATGCACATGTCTAGTAATTTGGTTAAAATAGATGAATTGTGAGAAAAGTCACAAATCGGCTATTCAATATAGCACAATTTGAATATGTTCAGCTATTGTACCAGAATTTGCACAATCAATATGAGTCAATTTGGTTCACGTGAAAAGCATAGGATTCTCCAAATTCCTGAATTGCACTAAAATTTGACGAATTTACTCGCATTTCAATGATTACAATTCTCGAAATATGATTTGGAGAATTGCACATATTAGGACCAAAAATTACATGACAAAATATTAAATAGACTAGGAAATTTCTAAGTATATTCCGTAATAGCATATTTTTAAGCCTAGTTTAAATAATATATGAAAAAAATATTACATTTTGGCCTGAATAATGCAATTCCCTTGTCAAACTACCTATTATTTTCAATGACCTATATTAGAACACTCACGCATCACAAATGCCATTTAGTAAAATCAGAAAAAAGTGGGGAAATAACAAAAATACCCTGATACATCTCCAGACAGACTCATTTTTGTCTGTGATTTTTGATCAGTGAATTTGGTGCTTAGTCATGCAGGCTCCCAAATGTAGTTTTAACCATCCTGGAAAGGCATTATGATAGCACATCCTCATAATGTTTCAATTTGCTAGTGTTATATATACATATATAATTATTTGACAAATCCAATGAATTCACAGGGTTTAATCAAAATATATAAATATATTGTATTGAAAAATATTGACTTTTCGGCTCCAAACACAGCCATTATCAAGATCCTGATCTTGGTAATGGCTCTGTGTACTGCCGGAATGTTGCATTTTTCTATGTAATATATTGATTTATTTTTATTAAACCCTGTGAGTGCATGGAATTCTTTGGATTTGTTGTATGGTGGGCAACACATCATCTGTGTCCAAGATATTATTGGAGTGCACGATCTTTGGACTGATTATATATACTCCAAACGTTGTCTCTCTCTCTCCCCCCTCTGTCCCTTCCGCCAAGATTGCCTCTCTCCCCCCTTCCTCCTCCCAATGTTGCCTCTCCCCCTCCCTCCCCCAAAGTTGTATCTCTCTCTTTCCTTTCCCTGGTGGCTAGTGGGAGCAGCCGGGGGATGTCTGCATGATAGGTTCAGACATCCACCATGCTGCCAGACACTTCCCTCTATTATGACGGACAGCCAGAAGGTCATGTGACCTCCCGGCTTCCGTCATAATAGACGGAAGTGTCGGGCAGCATGGAGGATGTCTGCACAAATCGTGCAGACATCCACCGACTGCCCCAATCTGCTTGGTGGGTAGTGGGGGCAGCCAGAGGATGTCTGCACGATATGCGCAGACATCCTCCGCTGCTGCCTGGCACATCCGCCGGGACTTCTATGATGAAGCCAGAAGGTCACATGACCTCCTGGCTTCCATCATAGAAGTCCCGACGGATGTGCCCGGTGGCAGCGGAGGATGTCTGCGCGCATTGCGCAGACATCCACCGACTGTTTGATCAATAAAAAATAAATAAAAAAACGACTGTTTGATCTATAAGAATCAAAATTTGTATAGCATTTTCTCTTTTAACAAAACAGACATAGCTGACAATACTAGATAGATACAGAAAATTAAAAGTAAAGGTTCCAATACAATACAAAGAACATGAGACTATGAATACAAATTGGTTTCACGTAGGGAAGAATCATCTATTTTAATGAATCATTTCACTTGATACAGTAGTTACCTAACCTCTCAATTTATCATGTTTCATCATAATTAATCAACAAAATATAAATCAATACATTTCAAAAGGAAATAATAGAACATTTAAGGAAAATATATGACATGTGAAAAACGAATAACGAAAATGCTAAACTAACAAAAGCCGAATGAACGAATGGTTAATAAATGAAAATCATTCGTCCATTTGTCCATTCGTGCTATTGGCTTTCTATAAACTGAAATAGAGTCCCCATTCATACGAATAGGTCAATTCGTATGAATGGGGACTCTATTTCGGTTTATAGAATACCAATAGCATTACATACATTCCATAAACCGAAAGTCTATAAACCGAAATAGAGTCGGTTTATATAATACCATTAGCATTACATGCATTCCATAAACCGACATAATGAATGACTTTCGGTTTATGGAATGTAAGTGTAGTAAATGCTAGTATTGGTTTTCTATAAACTGAAATGTCCCCATTCATACGAATTGACCTATTTCAACTCTATTTCGGTTTATAGAAAGCCAATAGCATTACATACATTCCATAAACCGAAAGTCTACAAACCAAAAGAGAGGTTAAATAGGTCAATTGATTCGCACGAATGAATAAAACAAAACGAAAATAATTAACAAATTTCATCTGAAACGAATGCAGTAATGAACGAAATTCGTTTTGGACGAAATAAATAACATTTTCGTTCGAACTAAAATTTAAGTTTTGCACATGTCTAGAAAATATAGAAATAGGAAAATAGAGCAGAAAAGGAGTTCATTGCTCCTCTTAAAATAGACATTGGGCTAGTTAAGGGTTGGGATTATGTATAGCATTTCATGAGTCCCATATTTGGTCATATTTGGAATTAATGTAGTTTCTGACAGCTGTCATATTTTCCATCCCATGAGTATTTTGTATGATATCGATAGTGTGTGTATGTCAGGCGTTTTCAAAATCAAAGCTATGAGGATTTTTGTGGTTGTGAAGATATGTAGCAGAGGTGTATCTTATAGCGTGGTAATGTGATCAAGACATTTGGCTATTAGTGCTTGTTCTGGTTGGTTTAATTTAAAAGAGGAAAAATCTTAATTTTTTGGAATGTTTGTTTCCATAAAGGTCTAATATTCAGGATAGATCTTTGATAACTTTTTTGATACTAATAACTATCAGAGGCCACTTTTTTTTTATTCATCTTGATATGGTTTGGAGTGAAATGAGACAAAATTTCTGAAGGCTTTGGACCTATATCATCCTTGAAGTTCTTGTTCATTTATTTTTCCCATTATAGCATGTGGGGCATTTTCCCTTACTTGTTTGATTCCAATACGGAATTGAAACATACTGAAATGGGTTTTGAGCTGGCAGAAGTCTTAAGATATGATATTATGAAACGTGTTTGATCGCCTAATACCTTATTTGCTCTATTATAAGACGACCCTGATTATAAGACGACCCCCCAAACTTTGTATATTCCTTTAGGAAAAAAACTAAAAGCCTGAATATAAGACTACCCAATAGGAAAAAAAGTTTAACTTGTATATATGTAAATTGCTTTTTAATATTTAATAAAAAATTTATATTATACAAATGCATTTCTTGTTTTTATTTCCTTTCATGTGCCAATGCGACCTCTCTCCCCCTCCCCCAGCTGTCTCTCTCCCCCCCCAAACTTCTTTCTCTCTCTCCACCTCCCTCGTCTCTTCCCCCCTCCCCTTGTTTCTCTCTATCCTCCCTCCCCTTGTCTGTCTCTATCCCCCTCTTCTCTCTATCTATCCCCCCTTCTCTCTATCTATCCCCCCTCCCCTTTTCTCTCTGTCCCCCCTCCTCTTTTCACTCTTCCCCCTCCCTCCCTCCCCTTGTCTGTGTCTCCCCCCTCCCTCCCCTTGTCTGTCTGTGTCTCCCCCCCCCTCACCTGGTTTCTTTCCGTGGTGGCTAGTGGGGGCAGCCGGGTGATGTCTGCACAATACGTGCAGACATCCTCCATGCTGCCCGACACGGCAGTCTATTATGACGGACATTGCGCAGACATCTGTTAGAGAGGGGGATCCAGGTCCCTTGCAGCTCTGCGGGGGACCTGGATCCCAGTCTTATAATCTGACCTCAATTTAAGGTCAGATTATAAAACGACCTCGAATGTAAGACGAGGGGTATTTTTCAGAGCATTTGCTCTGAAAAAAACCTTGTCTTATATTCGAGCAAATACGGTATACGCTTCCTTTGTTTATCAATATCTATAAGTAGGTGCCACAGTTGCATGTGTTTATAGAAATCTTTGTTTGGTATGTTATGTTTAACCCTTTAAAGACAGATGACGTGCCAGACACGTCACGGAAAATCAAGGACTTGGTGACAGGTGACGTGCCTGGCACGTCATGCACTAAAAAGGTCACTTTCTTTACTCTTTCAGTGTTGCTACAATGCTTCTATGTTGTGACAGTAGCTGCCATTTAAAAATGCCATTAAAAAACGATTGTTCGCTTCCTAAGCTAAAGCAACACCTTAAGGCTCCCCCAGAACTGGCAAGAGCATCGGAAGTGATTTTATTTCACTTCCATTGCTCTAGGGGGAGCCAATCGATGCCTGCAAAGCAGATCAGTGTGATCTGTGTGCAGGCATGTATTATAAGTGCTCTGATGAGCACTTATCATACAGTAAAAGGCAATATTTGTAAATATTGCCTTTGACAAGTATTGATCTGCCTCCCTCTCCTCACTATACTTTTAGTGAGGGAGAGAGACAGATCAGTTAGTGTAAAAACATTTTTTTTGTAAAAAAATTAAATGTTTAATAAAATTTTAGAAACCAAGGCCTTTTATAAAAGCCATTTCACGTGTTTAACCCCCTTCCCTGCCATTGATCGCTGTGTAAGCACATTTTTGCTGTGTGTGCATTTTTTAGGGGTTAATTTTTTTTACTGTAATTAATTACAGTATAACAAAGGCTCTTTTTAAGAGCTATTAACCCCTTGCTTGCTGTAGTTCACTGCCTAAGCAGCGATCTGGCGCAAATGTAGCAATCTTGATGCAGAAGCATTTTTTTATATATTTTTTAACTTTTTTATTACACCGGCTACGGGTTAATTATACCTGTTCGGAGATTACATTAAACGTAAAAAATGTTTTAGCTGTCTGAGCGCATGTATAGCGATCAGTAACATCTGATCAGTGGCAAAGGCTGCTTGGTGATTTGTCAGATGAGCATCACCATTCGCCTGGTCAGATCAATATTGGTAAATAATGTTCTGACCCATATGGATCTGCCTCCCTCTCCTCACTTGAGTTTTAGTGAGGGAGAGAGACAGATCTGTATAATGTAAGTTTTTAATTGTAATAAATTAAATAAAATGTTACAAAACTGTGAGACCCAAGGGCTTTTATAAAAGCCATACCCTTTGTTTAGTGTACCCTGTGTGTTAACCACTTCCCTACCACTGATCACTGCAAAGCAGAACATTTTGTGCATTTTTAGGGGTTCATTTTTTTGTACAGTACTACAAAGGCTCTTACCCTTTTAGCTATTAACCCCTTCCTTGTTCTACATGTCAAAATTCCAAGCTGGAAAATCAAAAAGCACACCTCTGAAATGTCGCATTTTAACCCCCAAACAAGCTGACAAACCTATGCATGGGTGGTATTCCTGTGCTCGGGAGATGTTGCTGAACACATATTGGGGTATTGTTTGGCAATACATTGTTGTGTTTGTGTTAAAATACCACCATTTGAAATAGCCTAGGGTGTCTACTTTTAGAAAATATATGGGTTGATTGGGTAAAATACACTGGCTGACTTCAAATATGTCCCAAATGGGACATGGGTGAAGGCTGTTTGCATGTCAAAATTTCAAGTTGGAAAACCAAAAACTGCACCTCCCAAATGTGGCCTTTTAGCACCCAAACAACCCAACAAACCTATGCATGGGTGGTATCACTGCAGGATTTTTTGTTTGATTTTGTCGATGATGAGAAGATGTTTCAAATAATAGTCAGGAAATTTGTGTTTTTTTTTTTTTTATATAATATTATCTGATATGATCAAAATGTTGGCATCCAAAGAAAGCCCTTCTTGTCCCAATAAAAACAATATATAATTTGTGTGGGTACAGCAAATGACAAAGAAGAAAAATATAGCTAAACACAAAAACCACAGAAATGTTAAAATAGCCAGTGTCCAGAATGGACAAAATGTTTCAAAGGCTCTGTCCTTAAGGGGTTAATTTTAAGTCTTCAAGCTAGTATTGTTATTGTTATTGTTTGGATGTTGAATCAACCAGTTTTGGGTGGACAGATCCAGATCATGGACATGATCATCACAAGAAAAGACTGTGCCGGACAGAATTTAAAGATAGTACGGCAATATGCAGTGGTCAGATTGTGGATTTTTTTTTGTATTTTAGATTCAGTTTTTCACATTGTAAAGGGAGAGTTAGCTCAGAAGAATGTCAACTAGGGAAGGGTTACGGGTAGTCGTGATATGATAATGGAGTGTGCTAGTGTTTTGCAGTGTTCTTGATTTAAACTTTTTCACTACTGAAGTAGTCATTTGCATGCCAAGCCCCAAGATGCCAACATAAACAAGAGACAGCACGAACACTTCAGTGTTCTGTTAATACAATATACACATACCAAAAGTGGGTAATGTTACGTGATGTTGCATGATCACACAAGATGAAGTTCCAGCGTCACAGTACAAATACTGGGTTTCTAGAGCTACGTTCTTCTTGTTTGGGCTATGTATGTCTCACACATACAATGTGTAAATGCATTGCCGCTTGATCACAGTGCAAAGTTCAGGCAAGATGATAGAGACCCAAAACTGACAGTACAGGACCCTGAAATGCTACCTATCAAATCCAGGACTGTTGGCAACAATACCATATGTCGTATTGTCAGTAATAAAAAAAAGTTCAAGCTACAACTTTAGATCACACACGAGGATGCTGATTAATTCTGAGTGTCCCATGTCTTGTGGATGCATTTATACCAAAATTCAATAAATCCATGCAAGTGTAAAACCAGCACATTTTATCTCATGTTCATTAAACTACAAAATTATATGTTCTTTATATTTATAATTACATGTTGTGCATGGGTTTAACTAAATCCCTGTAGAACTTCATCTTTGCCTATAGCAGCCCCTACAGGCAGTGATGAATAACTTAAGAGCAGCAACTTAGCTGTATTTTGTACTGGGTTTGTGCTTTCCACTGTTTCTCTGGCCTTGATGTTTTGGAAAGGTGCTTTGAGTCTTATATGTTCTTAAACAATAAGGTAGCACTCACTTTTACTGTGATGTATCAATGCTATGTGGGATTGTTGGGAACCTACAGGCCTGCACATGTGCTATTGTTTTACCTATTGTGGGCTTGCTTGAGTGGGGGGAATCTGTCCATGCATGGAAATTTTGTATTGAGGGGGTTGAATACAGAATAAATTGTTCTGTGCTTACATTCTGACAGGTGTGCGTGGAATTTGCAACTTGTGACACAATCCGAATGAAATTTTGGCTAACAAATAATTTTTGTTAACGGATTTTTGGATAAGGGATACTCAACCTGCATATTTCTCTGTCTGTCTGTCTATCTATCGTCATCGTCTATCTATCTATCTATCAGTCTAAAGATCTATCTAGATTTTAAAAAAAAAAGGAAATTTCTTTAACCCTTTAGTGACAAGACATTTTTACCTTGACTTTCCCTTGGTGACAATGGCTGTTTTGACATTTCTAGGGTGTTTGTGTTTAACTGTAATTTTCTTCTCTCTCACATACTGTACCCACACAAATTTTATGTTATTTTTATCATCATAAGAAGGGCTTTCATTAGATACCATTATGTTCATTATATCTTATAATTTACTACAAAAAAAATCATAAAAAATGATGAAAAAGTTTTAAAAATCCACTTTTTCTAACTTTGACCTAAAATATAATTTACACAAATAGAATGATTAAAAAAGACCCCATCTAAATAGTTTCTAAATGTTGTCCAGAGTTCATAAATATGCATGTTTCCACATATTTCGGTATTTTTTTGAGAGTTATGGAGCAAAAAATAAAAATAGTGTTTTTTGTTTATTCCTATATTGACCTTTTGACCCCAACCTGAACCCTAAATTTAACCCTTACACTAAATTTAACCCGAACTCTAACCCTTATGCTATCCCTTAATATATTTTAATTTAATTTTAACCCTATCCCTTATGCTAAACATTATTTAATTTTAACCCTATAGGCTAATCTAACATAATACTAGTTTTAAGCTAATTAAATCTTTTTTTTTTTTATATTGCTATGTTGCTTGGCTACCTCTAGGGGCAGTCAAGCAGCATATTCAGAGTGATGAAAGTGAATTTACTTTCACTTCCAAAGCTCAGAACACCAGTGCATAGCCATATTGACAGAGCATGCTGGCTATTGCCTCGACATCGAGGCAATAGACCAGCACCGTTAAAGTGGTTTTCGCGATCGTTGATCGCAAAAACCACTTGATTCACCACAGAACATGAGTCCCGGCAGGACATGCCTGGCACGTCCATTGTCGCGAAGGGGTTAATATGTCTGGAGATTCATTTATATCAGTTTTGGTATAACATCCTGTTGTCGGATATTACGGGTTATTAATTATGAATCATTAAAAATATGAAAAATTGATGATTCATATATATGGGTCCGACCAAAAATACCCATATAAAGAATTCATTATGTATATATAGAGTTTGGATTACGTTTTTACAAAAGTAAATACAATGCAACAATTATTATTAATAATAATAATAAATAATAATGAATTTATTGAATATAAAATAAAGATCAAATGATAAGCAAAATAGCATAACAACAAAATACAATATCAATAGATGTTAATCATAATTCCCACGTATGATTATAACAGAGGTGAATAAAATAAAACATGAATTATGCAGCTCTGTACCAACATGCATGTAGCATAATTTACTATGCAGTTACATTCCTGACCATAAGATGGCCATGCATTTTATTTAGATACAACCACGCCTACATTCATAATGATTAGTAGTTAAAATAGTTAATGATAGTACGCCATAATTACCTACACTTTACCAGCATATACTTTGCTTAGGTAAGGTAATATTACTAAATCATATTACTACTCAAGGTGGCTATTTCTTAATCTGCCCGGTAAATGACAATGTATGTATTCTAGCTAGACTTTAAGAATGAGAATCTTAGATAATCTCTGGAGATTAGATATTACATATTTGGGTAAATAGCTAGACTATAAGAATTTATGGTTCTTGGTAAAATCTATAGGATATTCCTCTGGCTTCCTTCAGCAGAAAGGATGACAGATAAACACCAGGCTAAAACATATAGCTCCCAGAAAGTTTAATTTACCGAAATATATATGCTAATTACATCCATAAAAATTGAGATTATGCTAGAAACAAATTACCACATTTATACATTACTGGCAGAGGTTGGTTTGCAGTTGAGACTCCTTCGATTGAAGAATTGAGTAATGGGAGTTACTCCTGGGACTTAGCTCAATACTATGTGTATGGAGATGTCTATTGTTATAGTGAACATGTGCTATTAAAAGCCTCATATTCCTGAGTTCTCCGAAGAAGGAGAGACTCAGCCCTTTTCTAAAACATTCCCATCTCTCACCCCACTAGTGGCAGCTCCCAAAATCAGCCCCCCTAGGTATTTACCGCTCTTTCCAGGTCTCTTCTACATCTCCAGTATCAACTTATCAACCAAACCTTATCTTAGATTCACACCCTGTTTCTGTAACTTCTAGCCAATTAAAAGTTAATGGGTGTGTTTAATGTAAATGAGATGATGTCATTATTTATAGCTATACCTGGATTGTGAGTATAATGTGAGAAAGTATATATGTTGAAATATATAGAAGTGTTAATATAATTAGGGATTATTGTAGCCTCGGTGTAGAATTAATCTAAATTTTATTAAAGACAGGAGGCGAGTATTTGCATAACCTTCTTTACTGTTTAACCTCCAGCAGCAAAACAGTTAACAGTTATTGGAAGAAAAATAACCAATCAGAACACAGTAACATAGCATATAAGGCAGCAACCATCCTCTTCACTTCCTCTTTCTTTGGTGCAATGATCAGGATGACAAAACATAACCACATGGAAGGACTAAAACCCAGACCACACGACAAACCAAACCGAGTGCGTCCGATGATCGGTGCTGAGGCAGATCAGGCTAGGAAAAAAAGGAGACATCGTGAAAGTAAATTGTTCCTCATGACAGTTTCATCAGAAAAACATCATTCTATAATAGTCTGAGATAAACACTAGAACTAGACACCTAGCACAGAAACATATACATGGTCTGACAGACTATAGATAAAGTGTAACAGGAGAGGTAATGTATTTAGGGGGGGTTAGTATAGAGCAACACATGAAGCGACATAGGGTGGGAAATACTCGCCTCCTGTCTTTAATAAAATTGAGATTAATTCTACACCGAGGCTAGAATAATTCCTAATTTTATGGCAAGACAGGAGGCCTCGTATTTGCTATTTTAACGCTGAGCCAACAATAGAAAGTGCGGAAAGTCGATTCTCTAGACCAGTCCGCTGCCGCCAAGATGTCAGACACTGATCCCTCCAATTCCAATGCCGCGGTTGCCGACACGCCACGCACAGAGTGTGCACTGAAGGACCCGTCAATGCCTGCGAGACGAAGAACCCCTTTGATCCTGCGTGCTCTGGTAGGGGTTGAGACCAGCCGAAATGGACGTACATAGGAGATTAACAGTTGACCTTTGGGAGAAGGGA
Source organism: Pelodytes ibericus (assembly GCA_036172795.1). NCBI lineage: Eukaryota > Metazoa > Chordata > Amphibia > Anura > Pelodytidae > Pelodytes > Pelodytes ibericus. The sequence continues at coordinate 154,037,467 of CM069862.1, read as the reverse complement.
GAAAAGATGCTGTAGAGGATGGGTAGCAGCGAACGCAACGAGCAACACAGAGTTTAGGGCGATCTGGAAAATAGGGATAGAAAACCGAAGTCGAGAGGGACTTGGTACGACGTGAAAGTGCAACCACTACTCCTTCTGGGGAGAAAGAAAAGGAATTTGCATTGAAATCCCTAACGCCAGCGACCAGCCTAAATGAGACCAGACAGAGTAACAAGGCTACTTTAGCTGACAGTTGCCGAAGGGAGAGAGCATCGTTATCCGGCAACCCTTCCAAAAAACGTAGGACCTTGGACACGTCCCAAAAGACTTGTCCAAGGCGACAAATTGTGGGATCCTTCCCCACATTCACCCCCTGAACGGGAATGTGAGCCACCGAGATCGCCGACCGGACAATGTTGATGGAACAGTAGGATTTTTCTTGATCAAAAAGGGATGCCAGAAAATTAAGGATAGCCACTACAGGGGCGGTAAAGGGATTAAGATGTTGTCCCAAACACCAGCTATTCCAGGTTCCCCATGCCTGAAGATAGGACTTCCTTGTACCGGGCACCCAGGAGTGCGAGAGGAGATCTCGAGCCGCCGACGATAATCCAGACATGTCCCAGGCACCCAGGAGATGCAAAGACCGGAGAATCATGGCAAAAGGAGGAAAAGCATAGGCCCCCGTGGGAGGCCATGTTTGAAGGAAGGCGTCCACCGCGAGACACAGGGGATCCGGCATCAAGCTGAAGAAGGCTGGCATTTGGCAATTCGTCCTGGATGCAAATAGGTCCAGGTGAAATGGACCCCTGAGGAGATCCAGGGCGTGAAAAACCTGAGGCTGGAGTCGCCAGTCGCTGGTGTCTCTCCAGTGTCTGGAGAACCAGTCGCCACCATGTTGTCTTTCCCGGGGAGATATTCTGCCCGAATGGAAAGATGGTGTTCCAGGCAATATTGGTACAAGTCTTTGGTCAGTTCCGTCAGGAGTTTGGAACCGCACCCTCCCAAGCGGTTGATGTATCGTACCGCTGATACATTGTCCATTCGGAGGACCAGCGAGCAATGGGTCGTATTTTTTGTAAAACTGCGCACTGCGAAGGAGCCTGCTATCAGTTCCAAACAATTTATGTGGAGCCCTCTTTCTTCCAGGGTCCAGATACTCCCTGTAGTTTCCACCCCTCAAGTCGCGCCCCAACCAAGGAGGCTGGCATCTGACTCGAGTGTGAAATCAGGAAGGCAGCCAAAAATGGCGCGGCCGTTCCACGCTGCCATATGGGTCAGCCACCATTGTAGTTCGAGACAGACTTCGTCTGTAAGAGGGAAAGAGCGATCGTAAGAGCCCGTAGCGTGAAGGTGTTGAGTCTTTAGCCGCTGCATGGCCCGATAGTGCAACGGACCCGGAAAGATAGCTTGCGTGGAGGCAGAAAGAAGCCCAATTACCCTGGCGAGATCCCAGAGGGAGACCCGAGGAAGACGTAGGACACGTCGAACAGCTTTCCGTATGGACACGATTTTGGACTGCGGAAGTTTGAGAACCGCCGTCACCGAGTCCACTGTGAACCCTAGGAATTGGATAGATTGCTAGTGCATAGAACAATTTTTCCGCGTTGATGATGAAACCGAGATCTTGGAGTAGACGTACGGTGAGGAGCGTGGTTTCATAGAGGGAAGAGCGGTCGCGAGCCATGATGAGGATGTCAATGGATCGAATTCCCCTGACACGTAGATACTCCATAACAGGTTTCAGAAGTTTTGCTGCTGATTTGCTGGAATGTGTCTCCTGACTTTGAGGAAAAGGGTCAAAGTATACTCAATGATGACGAATAGGGGGCGGACCGAACATCGCATATGTTCGCCCGCCGCGGCGAACGCGAACAAGCTATGTTCGCCGGGAACTATTCGCCAGCGAACTGTTCGGGACATCTATAATTACTGATGATTGTGCCATGTTATGCCATGTTTATACATTACTACTGATTTTGCCATGAGATGCCAAGTTTATACATTACTGTTGATTGTGCCATGTTATGCCATGTTTATACAATATTTGTGATTTTGCCCTGTTTATACAACACTGCTAATTTTGCCATGATATGTCAAGTTTATATGATATGCCAAGTGCATTCTAAGTCCAATCACATACATTGCTATGTCTCCATTTTTTGTGCTTTACCGATTCCATCCATCAATGTTCCTGGGCTCTCCTATAGTTGGTCCTGTACCTTTTGCCTCTCTACATGTGGGTAATCGTTTCTGTACGTACTCAGCTAAGAACCACACTGACAAAGGCTAAACAAAGGTACAAATTAATTTCTGATCAGCACAGATCCCCTGTACCTAAATATCAAGTGGGAGATAAGGTCTGGCTCTCTACAAGACATCTCAAGCTATCCTGCCCTACTAACAACTTGGGTCCAAAGTTTATTGGTCCTATATCTATTCTGAGTTTTGTCTCCCCTCTGGCAGTAAGATTGCAGCTGCCATCCTTCATGAGGGTACACACTTTATTTCACCTGTCTCTCCTAAAACCCTGGGTCAAGGCCCCATTCCTCAATCGGAGCCAATCACCACTAACTCCTACACTTGTGGAGGGTTTTGTGGAGTATGAGGTCAAAGAGCTTTTGGATTCCAGGTTTCAGGGGTCAACTTCAGTACTTTGTGCATTGGAAGGGTTGTGATCTGCCAGACAGTTCTTGGGAACCAGCCTCTAAAATTGATGCTGCTGACTTGGTCCATTCTTTTCATCTCCATCATCGTGATCATGCTGGCCCTTTGCGTGCCTGGAGGTCAGGCCTTAGGAGGTGATACTGTCAGGCTTCACAGCAGGGCTCAAAAACTCACCAATATACCCACAGATCACCAGGGGGTTATTATCTTCAAAGGGGTCCATCGCAGTAGTGGACAGGGTCTCCGTGAGGCATCCTCTATGGGTCAGCAATGTGCATACATTGCCCTTTAAGTACATTGAAGCAGCACGCGGACGTGCTAGGTGTCCTCTGTGACTTCATGCCCACTTACCGGGACACTTTAAAAAGAATGACCACGCTTCCATAGGTGCTGGTGATTCTTGTTTCTAGTTTCCCACAGCTGCATAACATTTATTGTGCTTCCTCATTACTGTTGCTGAATCCTTGGACTGTTTACCGATTATGCTTGTATGCTTGTGCCCTTTGACCCTTTGCCTGGCTTATCATCTATGCTGATCTCTGTTGCCCCTAACCTGGTCTGTTTTGTGGATATTCTCAAATTCAAGCACTCATCAACCTGTTGCTACTTCTCGGGTACCCTGTATTTAAGTGTGGCTATCAGTGACTTTATCTGTACAGTGCATTTCCATACTGCTGTCTATCTATGCACCTTAACTCTTGCGGATTACAAATACTGCTACCAGCTTGTTCCTGAACAAACCTTAAGGATCATCTCCTGGATCCAGTTTGATTCCTGTACTAACTCTCAGGTGTGTACCGCTTCTCCTTATTTACTCTGCATATTGACCTCCTCTCAATTATCCCTCACAGACTCGGAGACAAGGACAAGTGACTCAACTGTTCGTGACAACACAGGAACTGGGGTGCAGAAAAATGGCAGCAGGCGTACTGATGATTCAAAATATAAAATATTTGGCTGTAGCAGGAGGCAGTTTGTTTGCTTGGGGCTGCATTTCTCTAAATGGAGTTGAAGATTTAGTCAGTATTAATGGTCTACTCAGTGCTGAGAAGTACAAGCAGATACTTATCCATTGTGCAATACCATCAGGGAGGCAACTGTTTAGCTTTACGTTTGGGCTGGTTTTCAGCAGGAGCGTATCGTGCCTTTGAGTGACCGGTGTGCTGCCTGTCTGGTGCACACCTGTCACTCAGGGGCATGATGTATCTCTTGTATTTCCGGAGGTTTATGAGTCACTCACTCTGTTGCTAATTTGACCAGCACAAAAAATGTTTGGATACTTTTCGCGCTGGACAAAATGGCAACAGATGACTCTGTTGCTGAATTCACAGCTGCTGTCTGTCTCCCAGATGTATTTCCGGGGTTTGTGCTCTCTGTTCGTAGCACACAAACTTCAGAAATAGACAGCGCGGCTCTGTGCTAGGTGTGCGTTATCCACCAAGCACAAATGGCTTGGTGTATAACGCTTGGTGTATAGGCTGCAGAATAATTTTGAGGCCAATTTCAGTAAGAACTCTATTCAGAGTAAAGAAAAAACGAGGCATCCTGGAAGTGATGGTAGGGCATCTGTGTATATATGTATTTGTATGGACATCTGCAACACTTCCTTAATACATACTGACTGTATTGGAAGGAAATAAATTCGGCCTGCTGGGAAAGATGGAATTGAGTCTGGCTCTGCTTATGATCAGTTAAACAGCTGAACTAAACAGATGGCTGTATTGAGAAACAATCTGGAAATTTCAGATATCCATCTTCAAAAACCAAGTCCAGAGTATATGAGAAAACTACATTGAGAGAGCTCTGATGTCTATGTATTTGGTGTTCCTGTGATTCAGTGACAGCAAAGCATATATTGTCATATGTCCCCTCATGAATGGTGGGAGAATCTCACAGATGGAGATTTGAAATGTTACCATCAGGGCCAATATACAGGCATCTATAGGTATCTAAGGGAGACATTAACAAAACAAGTTTAGGAGCCCTGGTGAAGCATACCTGATAGAACACTGACACAGACCCATGATAGTGGAATGGCAAACTGATATCCTCAGACCCCATAAAGAACACAGACACTGAGCTGGCTTAAAAGGTTTCAGGTTTATTTTGATAACTTTACTGAAACATAAATAACGTACTAGCTAATAAAATAGCTACATTTAATGATACTTAATAATATTTTTAACAAGTAGTAAACCATAATATACTAACATAATACCATAACCGGCTACCCTGGTTGGCCGTACCCCAGACGACCAACCCCCCTGCACTGACATCAGATCTTGGGGAACCCCTGCCAATTAACCAGTTTTCTTTATTAAAAGAAGAAGTTGTGAGCTTGGACTATTGTTTATATAAACAATACCCAGCCCCCAATAGAACCATGCCCAATCCCTGCCTTGCATTGATTGGTCACAATGTCAATAATTACACTTAGGAAGGATGACAGGCAGGGGATGATATCCAACCCTGTCATGCTGACCTTCCACATATTTTATATTTCTTTATTAAGAACTGTTTCAATTAGGTTTTATTCACAAAGTTTTTATTGTTTTTTTTATTGTTTTTATTGTTGTTTGAGAAAGTAACTTTGTAAAATGTATAAAATGGAAGAACATTTCAAGTTAGCAAGAATAATTGAAATCAAACGGCTGTCTTAATTTCAAATTCTTGGGAGTCAATTATTAGTCAGAACCGATGCAAGTGGTAGAGTGTTGGGTTATATGGGTCTGTGTATGTATGTATTTGTATATATGGTTGTGTTTGTGTGCGTACACAGAACTGTGTATGAGTTTGGCTGACACTTCAGGGGCATCAGATGTTCCCTGGTGAGTTTGAGTAACTGTCAAATAGCACAGGATGGTAGAATCTTCACTGATATTAACTCTCCCAGGAAGCTAAGACGTTGCCTGGGGTGTTGTAATTAAGATCAAAGACCAAAAGATGTTCCCTCTTTGGTTTGTAAAATCTTTGATGGGGATACAATAGGAGAGACATTAGGGAGTTATATTATATTTATAGAGAAAAGGTGGAAAACATAGCAGAAAGGTAATGTGCTGGAGTGAAGGGACCTAAAAAGACCTATCCTTAGCAGCGTTTGCATAGCCTTGTGTTATCTTTTTCTGGACAGACTTTCAAAACAGAAGAAAACTATCTTTGGAAGGACTAAGTATTTATTTGTCATTGTTGCTGTAGCCTGAGGAACAATATGCATGTAAAGGGCCTCTATATGGGTAAGTGATAAAAAGGTGATTCAAGTATTTGTTTGGGAAGGTGGGACAGAGCAGCTGAACATTTTAAACACAATGCAGAGTGCTGAAGCCGATCCACTTGGCTGTTAACCCCTTAGTGACAAGACATTTTCACCTTGACTTTCCCTTGGTGACAATGGCTGTTTTGACATTTCTAGGGTGTTTGTGTTTAGCTGTAATTTTTTTCTTTCTCACATACAGTACCCACACAAATTATATGTTGTTTTTATCGTCATAAGAAGGGCTTTCTTTATGATGATTAATTTAAAAAAAACCACTTTTTCTAACTTTGACCTAAAATATAATTTACACAAATAAAATCATTAAAAAAGACCCCGTCTAAATAGTTTCTAAATGTTTTCCCGAGTTCAAAAATATTTCCATATTTTTCGGTATTTTTTTGCGAATTATGGGGCAAAAACCAAAACTAGTGTTTTTTCCTATATTGATCTTTTGACCCCAACCCGAACCCAAAATTTAACCCTAACACTAAATTTAACCCCAACTCTAATCCTTATTATATCCCTTAATATTTTTTAACTTTAATTTAATTTTAACCCTATCCCTTATGCTAAAACATATTTAATTTTAACCCTATAGGCTAATATAGCTAAATAACATGTTTTTAATTAATTAAATATGTATTTTAATTTTTTTCCATTGCAATGCTACTAAACTACCACTAGGGGCAGTCAAGTAGCATATTCAGAGCGACGGAAGTGAAGTTACTTTCACTTCCGAAGCTCAGACCGGCAGAGGGCTTAGCCATATTGACGGAGCTGCATGCTCCGTCAATATGGCTAACCACGATCGCTCCGTGGGGCGATCGTGGGGGTCCCAAAATATAAATTTCAGTGCTGGCTATTGCCTCGATGTCAAGGCAATAGACCAGCACTGTTAAAGCGGTTTTCGCGATTGTTGATCGCGAAAACCGCTTCATTGACTGCAGGACGTGCCAGGCACGTCCTTTGTCGTTAAGGGAGTTTCTCCCAGGACGTGCCTGGCACGTCCTTTGTCGGCAAGGGGTTAATATAATGCAACACATAATTTCTATTACATCCTTGTATCAATATCATCGAGTATGTTTAGTATTCCGTGAGAGAAGACATTAAGGTTTTCTAAGTGCACAGAAGAACTCTGGTAAGTTTTCTAAGCTGTTTCAAATAGCCTAGCAGACAAGTAAAAAAAAAACATGTGCAAGTATACCTAAAAGAATTGATGAAGTTTTGAATTTCGATTTAGGTATTTCTTCTGTTCACTCCATTTGCATTTTGTTAATTGAGTCAAATCAGTTATTAAAATGTCTATTTTTTTAAAGCATTCTTACTTTACAGCAATTCATTCACTCCTGCCGAAAACGTTTGCATAGTACTGTACGTTATCAATATTGTCTTCCTTTATGTATTGTATACGTAATTCCCAATGGGGTTGACCTAGTGCTTAATCCATCTGAGTACCATTAAATTGGGTAATAGCAACATGACCTGGCAAAGTAACATTCCAAGGATGTACTTGAAAACCAAAGAATAAATTAATGAACCCTTCCTGGCTAAAACCCTTTGGGTTCTACCCAATATTCCTCATTAAGTCCCAAAATTAGGCTGGAAGCTGAACTGCAAAGAAATCCACAACTCGGCTATCCAATTTTCGCTGATTTTGGGTGGCATTTTGGGCACATGCGTTGGAGTTTCAGCCAACAAAATCCAGTGGATTGCATTTACCCTTAAAGGATTGTGCACCCCGAATTTGTCCAGAATTTGGTGAAAATAGCCAACTTTCAGGAGTTCAATGTGCCAGATAATAGCATAAAAAGCCCAATGTGTCCATTTCTCAATTAATAGTAACACTGCACTGCTTCATAGATGTAAAAACAGTTCTTGCAGGAACTTGGGCCAATGCACTAAGTTCTAATTAAAAATCAATTGCAATGGCAAATCAAAAAGTAAAGAGGACTGACTGAGTCAAATAAGGGATCTCTCTGGAAATAAATTAAATGATATTGGAGGATTAAATAGAAAAATTGAAGAATATTTTAAAATGATAATACAAAATGTATATACACATTAGAAATAAATGAATATTAATATTAAATAATTCTTATATTAATGTTATAAATAATATAATAAAAACATTAAAAGTAAAATTTTCATTGGTTTTAATATGCCATGATAGCATGAATGATTGTAATTAATTATTAAAATATGTTTTTATGAACACATCATGTAAGAAAAAAATACACATATCGCTTTTGCCACCTAATACTATTATTGTAATTCTCCATCGTCAACAGCTGTTAGGGTATTTGTACCCTCCCACCATTATGCAATAGTGTGGATGGCCACACTGCTTGGCGGAGCACCATTGTCCACTTTGGATATAATGGTATGCATAAATTGACCTTTATTAGGGTTACTAACTGGCAAATGTGATATGCATGTTTTTTATCACATAATGTGTTCATTGACGTGGTAATTGGACCATCTTTTATTGTAATAGCATATTTTAATAATAAATTACAATCATTAATTTGTATTACTAAATATTCTATTATTGCACAGTAAAAAAGGATGTGTAGTGTTTTTTATTATCTAATTTATTTTTTATTATCTAATATTATATTATCTGTTAATCAAATCATATTTATTTATTTTATTTTATAAGTATTTATAAGTATTTTATACTTATTTAGTCTAATTTAATATATTTTTATTTTACTTTATATATTTTATTACACTGTATAATTTTAAATATTTTTTTATTCTAATCTCAATGACTTTTTAAATTTTTTTTAAAAATGTACTTAAGTTTGGGGCATTTTGGGGACATTTCAGGAGTACTTTCGACTTCTGTGGGAGGACTTAGGCTATTTCGGTAACAGTCCTCATGAAACGACCTCAAAATAAGTCAAAGTCCTCTCCATACAAGCCTATGGGAAGACTGAGGCTACCACTTTGACCGATTCTTGTGCCAATTAGAGACCACTTTTGTTAAGGTCTATTTGGATCACCGAAGTGATTTAATTGGGTTTATAACTCAGAGTTCTGATTTTCAATTAATAGAGAATTGATTTCCACTGACAAAAATTAGGTGTTTTAAAGTTTTGTTGTACAAATGAAAAGAACAATACAATCAAGTGCTTGCAAGATGTTTATTCATAAGCCATGCAATGCACAAAGTAAACAAGTAAAAAGAAAACTTTTGACAACACAGTCCAAAAACCATAAATATTTGTGATATACAAGCCTATAAATATAAAGATGAGAACATTTATTGCTTCTTAGATCACAGAAAATCACAATGGTGAAACTCAGTGGCATACATTGTTATGTCATAATACAATTACAATGTTTAATGACTTTTTAATACATTATATTTTGCCAGCTATATTTCAATCAAATTCCATGAAAAACTAGTCAATGACGAGTTCCATATAGTTTAGTTATAACCTGACATCTGAGAAAGGATTGAGTGAATGGGGACATTTGAATAATATCTTCATTAAAGGTTTTTCCCATAAACCATTGGATTTATCACTTTCAAACAAACCATTATTAAAGTTATTTTAAGAGAGGCGAGTGCAGATAAAGGACAGAGAAAGAACAGCAACTTATACATTCTGTATATTGCGACTTAAATGCGCATTTTCTTTTTCCAGTCTGTATAGGGTCATATCAGAGATTTAGGTTTATTCTAACACTTTTCTTCATGTTCATGGGTGTGATGAGCCACTGTGTGGTGAGATCCTGGAAAACCAAAAATCATTAATATATGGATTGGTTGTGCTTTTATATTGTGCCAACCATTGTTATTTAAACACTGTAAAACAAGAGAGTCCAAGGAGAATTATTCATTTTAAATATGAAAACAATAAAGGGTGTTTGTAAATTATTGATTTAAAGGGACACGCCAGGTATCAAACAATGCTTGATGCATTTGGTATTGTTTACATTTTTACAGTATATTGCATACAAATACAAACATTGATTCTATTTCAATGTTCCTTACTGTTATTTATATTGCAGTTTGGTGAACTGATGTTGCTCCAGTAAAAAATGAGTGGTGTCTAGAGGAGGAAACCTGTCAGCATATGCAGAGATCAGTTCATTTAACATGGTAACCTTCTATTTGTTGTTCTTTACTTGACAGAGGTAAATGAGGTGGATGTAGCGAATGAAAGTAGTATGATATCACTGGTGACATAACTTACACATGGGCAATGGGCATCTCCATGGGAGCCCTCTAATTTTTTTCCCAGCACATTGTGGGGACAACCACTTATTGGGCAAAGCTTTGCATGTTACAGTGGAAAAAAAATCATTATCTAGTAATTGCAACCAAATGGAAACTGTTCAATCAAATTAAACATTGCAAAAGCTATAAACAAAAATGGAAAAAATACATTTATATTTATTTTTAAAGTGTCAGTTTCAAAGTGCATGTATATGCCTGTTTGTTCCACACTAGCGTGCTCCTTAGAGAAGTAATATGCAGTAAACAACTTGTAAATGTATTGTGTGTCATATTAAAATAAATAAAACTTTGTATTGGTTTTTAAAATAGTTGTTTTCTTTGCCGTGAGAGCAATTCCTTAAAGAAGGATTGTCAGTCCACATGTATGATTATTAGGAATGCAGCTTGCTTACAAGAAAGTCTATCCACTCCAATGTAAAATATAGTAAAGTCAGTAGAGAATTGATAAACATAGTCACACATCCCAAGCTATGTTCATGCTCCTTAACTATTCCGCTTTATACAGTACTATCCTGGGATGCCACTGCCTCTGAAACCCCTTATCGAGGGACAAGTTGGAAGGTATGTATATTTGAAAAGTTTTCTTGAACAGTGTGCATATGCTGTCCTTCAAAGTCTCCATTTCTAGTTGAAAAGGCAATTATTGTTGATTGTAATTACATAGCCTTACCCAAAATACTGTATAATGGGGATTTATGTGTTCTAAGCAGGTCCCTTCCCAAATTTTTGAAAGGTTGTGTTTGTTTTTATTAGTATTTTGTTTACTTACCATGGTGTCCACTAGTACTAAGTCCTCCTGAAACACTAAAACAAATTAGAAAAAGTTATTATTTCAGTGATGTAAACAATTGAGTTATTTATTATATTTTCATATTAAAATATTTTGTTACTTTTTGTATTCTTATTTTTTTAACTTTACTTTAAAAATTGAATGACTAACATTTTTTACATGTAGTATGCATTCATAGCATAATGTCTCTAAGGGGAAAAAAGGGGTCCAAACTGGATGTGACTGATTTTGGACAAAGACCTCTCTTTTCTACTCCCTCTTGCTGCTCTACTCTATCTTGTAAGGACTGCAATTTCTGGATTGCTACATACTTCTGCCCCTAATCTCTACCAGTACTTATTTCCATAATTGAAACAGTTTGAATTTAAACTCTGTATAATGAGTAGGAATAAAGTGACACATACAGAAACTCTTAGAGTTCTTGGATACTTCCTAGCATCCTACTGTTAACATCTCTTTCTGACATTCTGTGTTATTTGACCTGCTTAATTATTTTGACTGGCCATAAATGACTCTTAGTCTACAAACAAAATGAATGTAGCGCTAATGAATGACACTTATCATTAGATGTTCATGAAGCAGTATTAAGTAATGTTATAGAACAAAAGTCCATACAGCTTGATGTGGAATGTTATGTTAGTATACAGTGATACAACATCCAGGCTTAACCAAATCCATGTGGGAGTCAAGGGTTTTTCTACCAGGAGTTGCGATATTTGTGCATTGTCCCTCTAATACGAAGGGAGATTTTTAACTAGCAGTTGAAGGAAGTGATCAATATAAGCTGACAGATTTCTAGTAAGGGACCCTACACCTGAGACTATCGGATGTCCAGGTGGGTTGGCTAGGCTCTTATGTACTTATGGAGCTCAACACATTAAGAAAATGATGTCCAAACACTGGAAAATACTTCAACAGGATACTGTATTGGGTAAACACATTCCTGACAAGCCAATTGTAATCTTTAGGAAAAACACTATGATTAAAAACATTGTGGCTCCCTCAGCCCTCAGATCCCTAAAAACAAATCATTCCCCACTATGGGCCACTTGCTACTTAAGGGCACCTATGCCTGTGGACACAAGCTGTGTGCCATGTGCAAGTATCTCCCCAAAACAAATAGGAATATTAGAAAAGCAAATAATCCACATAGCTATAAACAATCAGTTGAAGTGACCCAATTCATCAACTGCAAAAGTCAATTCATATCTGTTGAAGTGTGGTTGTGGCTTACAATATGTGTGCTGCACCGCCCGAAAATTAAGGGACCACTTTAAAGAACACAGGAGAGGTATACTCCCAGGGTCTGAGAAATGTGTTGTCCCACTCCACTTCCCAGACAAACATAATTCAGACTGCAGTTCCCTCACAGTTAAAACTATTGGACAAATGGGAAGAGACAGAGTGGATCTCTTAAGAAAAAGAGAGACATACTGGATTTATGTGCTGGGCACATTCTCTCAGTTTGGACTCAATAAATCTTTGGATCTTGCTGTTTTCCAATAATATACTGTATAGATTTATTTCTAATTTAATCATATTAATTATTAAATTTTTCTATCTAATTTTTCATTCACTCATTTGTTATGCATTTTTGTTTATTTTCTTATTTATTTATTTTTTCGAGATTTTTTTGCACTGATCTGTCTCTTTTCATATTTCTTCCAAGTTTTGGTCCCCTCTCTTCTTTCTTTATTCCTTTCTCTTTTTTCTCCATATGTGTTTTTTTCAATTAACTCATTATTGTGGCCGTGATGATGTGTATAAAATAAGGTTATGAAGCACCCACTGTTATCTCCCTGACGAAGCAGCAACGCTATGCTGGGAAATGAGTAGGAGTATGTCCAGGAATCCTGTGAGGCACCGTCTGCCAGCACAACTTCCACCCATCGCGTCACTTCCGCCCTTGGGTTGTAGCACATGGAAGTGGGGAAGCGGTGTACTGAGAGAGGAGGATCAAGTGCATCTAAAACATCAGGAGACTATATGGATCTTCTATTTTACTGATTTTTTTACACCATGCTCCGATATGCTCCATATTTGTTATCTATCTTGTGAGTACCTAAGGTAGGAGGCGGAGTATCTATTTATTCTATATTAAAATACTGGACTATGGATTCTGTGTGCGCTTATATTTTTGAGATACTGAGACTCTTAGTCTACATTTGACTTCTTTACAATAATAAGGAATTATATTAACTAAATCAGACATCTCGAGCTACTCGTTTCTGTATATTTTCCTTGTAATTTTTTGATGGCTTGTGTTGTAACTGAATAAAACCATAAGCTAAACCCTTGGTACAGTTGGGATACCAAGATAAATGGTGTGAAAACCTGTCCTGTGTACCCAGTCATAAGTGCACACCTCCAACATTGCTAAACAAAACAGCTCTCTTTACTTACTTGATATCATGGCCATCTAGAAGACGCCTGTAGGTGGCAATCTCCATCTCTAAGTGAGTCTTTTGGTCCATGAGGATCCTGTACTCGTTGTTCTGGCGCTCCAGGTCACCTCTAACCTGTTCTAGCTGAGATTCCACATCGTCAATCATACTTTGTATTTGGGCAAGCTTAGATCCATAAGTGGCTTGTGTCTCGGCCAAAGTGCATTCCAGTGCTGCTGTCTGTAAATGAATGAGGTTGTCATTGACCATATAGCAGTACTCCTCAACCTTTTCTCACCCAGGGCGCACCAAAGCTCTTCCCAGAAGTTCGTGGCTCACCCCAAACAAAAATATATAAAAATTAAGTTATAAAGTCAAGTGCATACACAGAACAAACTAGATGTCTTTATGTAGACAAACCAAACTAGTGCATTACCAATGATAAACAGATAAACCAAGTAATAGAAGCCATAAAAAGCAAAGTTTATTGATAGAAGATTAAAATCATATTTGGTGAGATACAATCTACAATTAGATTGTATCTCTCCAACTATGATTTTAATCTTCTATCAATAAACTTTGCTTTTTGTGGCTTCATACAACACTCTGCTAATTCTTTGGACTTATTGAAAAAGGAATGAAAAGGTGTGCATACTGGCTTGCTGAATCCTTTGTTCTATTACTTATCTACTACTGAGGACGCTGTTTGTGCTGCACGTCACCCTAAGCATTTTCAGGTATCTTTATACTGGCTCCTGTACGATGTGACCGTCTACACAGTTTATATTTTTTTTGTTTTTAAACAGACAAACCAAGACCAGTGCATTATCAATGATGAACAGACAAACCAAGATAAGTGCATTACCAATAATAAACAGACAAACCAAGACCAGTGCATTACAAATCATATATATACAAACAAAACCAGTGCATTACAAAATCATAAATACACAAACAACCCCAGCCACAGCCAATTTGCCCTTAGTATGCCAGTATTATTTTGCCATTAATATGACACTATTACTTTTACTTTTGCCATTAATATACCATTATTACTTTTGCCATTAATATGCCATTGTTATTTTGCCATAAATAAGCCAAAACCAATTTGCCCAGTAATATGTCTATGTTATTTTGCCATTAATAAGCCCCAGACGATTTGTCCAATAATATGCCAGTGTTATTTTGCCATTAATAAGCCCCACACAAATTCCATTTAATATGTCCCAGCCAATTTGCACAATAATTTCCCAGCATTATTTTGCCATTTAATATGACCCAGCCAATTTGGCCAATATAATGCCAGTATTATTTTGCGATTTATTATGCCCCAGCCAATTTGCACATTAATATGCCAGTGTTATTTTGCCTTTTAATATGCCCCAGCCAATTTCCCCAATAATATTCCTGTATTATTTTGCCATTTAATATGCCCCTGCCAATTTGCCCAATGACATGCCAGTATTATGCTGCCATTCATAAGCCACAGCCAATTTGCCTAATAATATGCCACCCTCCTCCACCCTTCCCCAATACTCACCTCCTTGTTGCTCCGTGTCCCCGGTTGTCTGCTCCGTGCAGTATTCCCTCCTGCACGGAGGAGTAATACACAGCCACTTGATATGACGTACTGATATGACGTATTTTGCTGTAGCCGCATCCAGCGGATTCCGGCCTCCAGGCCCCGAGAGGATAGACCGATGTTGTCTAAATCTTAGACAACATCATGCTCTCTTCTCGGGGCCTGGCGGACAGCATCTTCTAGATGCTTCGTAGCACACCTCCCATCATCCAGTGGCGCACTGGTTGCGGTGCACTGCCATATAGTGTAATTCGCATGTCAATATACCAGACTTTATTCCAAAAGTGTTCAGTAATCATAAGAAAAGGATTTTTAATATGCATCAGATCTATTAAAACTTACCATACTCAATTGACTCTGTAGCTCAATCTCAAGGGTCTGTAGAGTGCGTCTTAGTTCAATGGCCTCTGTCTGGACGGACTGCAACTGCTCAGAGCCAGACATTACCTCGCGATTCAGTTCTTCACTCTGTTGTGTCCGTAAACATGAACTTTAGTGTTTTAAATACGGTAACAGCAAAATACTGTGCTATTGACCTTCATATAAAAATAATTTGAATCAAACTACAGTATAGGAGAAAATTATCATTTTTAAACGGCATAGAAAAAAAAAGTATTTTTTTTTATTTCGTTCACTGTGTTAAAGTACATGCTTTCCCTTGAGGTAGCATATCCATATCCATAGCACAAGTCTATTGAGCACCTCTCTATGATAAAACAGGGCTCAAAAAACATGGTAGATTCTGCAACTCTATCAACAGTTACTTTTCTGTAACTCTCTGCAGATACCTTTACCAACCGCTTACTATTTACAATTACTACCCCTCCAGTCTTTCTAAACATTGACTTTGGCTATTAACTCCACGAGGGGTGCCAGACCTACGCGCAGAGCTACCCGAACATGCTTTAGCCTTTAAGAAACTATTACATCTTGAACTAGTCTAAACTACCTTCAGAGAGAAGGACAGATTTTATGAATAATATAACAGAAATAGAAAATTAACAAGACTACATCTCAAATCAAAATGGACATGCTATACGTGTTACACTTGAATGTTTATTAATATATTTTATTTAACATGTTTAAATAAATATCCTAACACCATATACTCTCTAAAGGACTTATATCCATCAGTGGGGACAATGGATTAAAAGGTAGGTTGCCAGTGCGTTGAGGTAAGTTCAGATCAGTGGACGTGGGAGGAACATTTCATATCACCAATTTAACTAATACATGTGTTTGATTTTTAAGTGTAACATTGCACTGTATGTGATCCCCAGAACATACTTGAATTGTGAGAAATCTTAACGTATTGTGCCTTTTAAAACTAAATAAATCTAAGAGATTTAATTTAACTTCTAAAAGAAGAGGTCGTCCACTTACTCTTTGCATGAACATGTTCTCAGCTTCTCTTAGGTTTCTCTCCATCATGTTTTCATATTGGTCTCGGATTTCAGACAAGGCTCTGTTTAGATCGATGGATGGAGCAGCATTCATCTCAACATTTACTCTGGCACCCAGCTGTGCACGGAGACAGCTCACCTCCTTTAAGGCAAAAAATAGAGTTGAAATGGATAAGTTGTAAAGAGTTTTTGAATTTTAAAGGTGTGTATCATCCCATTCAGTATAATTGTTAACATGCTGATATATATATATATATATATATATATATATATATATATATATATAGTGAGAGAAAAAGTGGAATAGTGGTTGATGGAAGATACATCAGGCCTGATTTGCTAAACAGCAACCTGAGAATTTTCAGTTAAATGCCCCAGGGAGAGATGTTAAAGTTTGCAATATACATTGCTGATGCTCTGCAAACCACGGTATGGGTCCCTGGGGCGGAGTATTTGGAGAGCATGGTGGGCCAATGCTCCAACAGCACTAGTTGCTGTGTAACAGACCAGGATTTGGATTTGATTTAAGAGTTTCCTAATTGGCACTCACCTCTTCTAAAAGAAGAGGTCAGCCTGCTGCAGAGGGAGGGGAGAAAAAGGCCAGCTAGGAGAGAGAACAACACTTGTGTTTATTGCAAAGCTATTTTCGTTTTTTTGGAAAATTGGTAAGTGGGAAAGACACCCAATTACAGATAGTGATTTCTGTCTAGTAAGAGCTCAAGTAAGAGCAAGGAATTGTGATTTGTTTATTATTATTTAAAGCAGCTGTTTTTCCTATCAAATAAAAAAGGAAAGAATCTGTCCTGGACTTTGGATACCCTAGAAGGCTGTGGTTTATTGTAAGATCTGTGACAAAATCCTACCTGTAAAAGAGGTAGTTTGTTACAATATATATATATATATATATATATATATATATATATATATATATATATGATGTGAAGTATCAATACCTTAGATGTCATGTTATCTAACTTTTTCCTTTTGATATTTGTTTCATGGCAATTTTACATATCTTTTTTATATACTACCTCGTCTTGGTTCATTTTCATCTGCTGCAGCTCTCCCTGAAGGCTCTGAACTTCCATATTTAATTCACCTCCCTCCTGGTTCAGTCCTTCAAGGACTCTGCGCAGACCATTCACATCTGCTCCAGTGCTGTTACTCAACTGAAGTTCCATCTCATATCTTAAGAAAGAAGAACATAAAATGGATACATCTCTCTACTGTTATAATATAGGGATGAAGGTAATCATGTGTGCAAAGCCTATCAGTGAATAGATATGGACAAGCAGTGTATAAGACTTACTTGTTTCTGAAGTCATCAGCAGCCAGCCTAGCATTGTCTATCTGCAGAATAATCCTGGCATTTTCAACGGTGGCTGACGAAATCTAGAATATATATTTTACTATAAAACTTAAAATATCAAACCAGGATCAATGCATTTTTGCCTATGAACATGCAAATATAAATACATATGAATAATTATAGTGTGAAAACTGTTTGGTGTTTATGTTGATTATGCTTAGGTATAAATATTTTACTTTTTAAAAAAAATACATATTATACTTTTACCTGATTCTGTAGATCTGAAATGACCCTCAAATATTGACTGGAGTCAGGGAATGTGCTGGGAGAGTTATTTGCATACCACTCACAGATCTTTCTCTCCAGTTGGGCATTTTCCTGCTCCAGAGAATTCACCTTTTCCAGGTAAGAAGAAAGTCGTTGGTTTAGCATTTGCATGGTTTCTTTCTCATTGATACTTAGTAGGCCACTACTCTTCCAACTACTATGACCTTCAGTGGTACTACAATGACTAATGTGGCTATGACCGCCATGTGTACCTCCATGACCAATGGAAGCATGCTTAGAAAAGGAGACTCCTTTACAGCCTGGGCTACCATGCATACTGTGAGTGTTGTGATAGTTTCCATGATGAGAACCTTGTGAGGCTCCATGATAGCTCTTATGGTGGCCTCCATGATGAGACATTTGTGATCCGCCACAGTGGCTCTTGTGGGAACTTCCATGATGAGACATATGGGAGCCTCCATGATGAGAAGCATGGTGCCCTCCATGATGAGATAAATGGGAGCCTCCATGATGAGACACAGGGGATCCTCCACACTGGATCTTGTGAGAACTTCCATGATGAGACATATGGGAGCCTCCATGATGGGACATATGGGAGCCTCCATGATGAGACAGATGAGTGCCTCCATGATGAGACATATGGGAGCCTCCATGATGAGACAGATGGGAACCTCCGTGATAAGAAACATTGGATGCTCCATGATGGTTCTTGTGGGAGAAATGTGAAGACCCTGACAGGGCCTTGTGGAATCCTCCATGATGAGATAAACTGGATGCTCCATGATGGGATGAAGAGATATTATGTGAATGTTTTGGAGAATGATCACCCATATGGCAACTTCCTTTAAGTGATCCAGCAGAAAAATGGCTGTGCTTCATGATGTGTTTCATTATCAAGGCAGAAGGGAAAACAGCTGAGCACACAAATCACTGAAGCTTGGCTTACGAATGATAAATTATTCCCTTTCCACCATCCTTCTTTTATACTGAAACCAAGAGGCGTTGTACAGAGCTGAGTAACGTTTATGTGTATTTCTTGGCTTCTCACAAAAGCTAAACATATTATTTATCCTCACTGATACGTTGGTTTTACAGTTACATCCTCCTTTTAGTATACAAGGAATGGACTCTTATGGGAAGGTGGAGGTGTTATGTGCAAATTTATTGCAGTATTATACATCAGAAGGCAGCATTTTCTCCACCCTCAATACAAAATAAACTCTGTCTTTATTTCAAGATCAAAGAATTAATAAAGACTTACTCAATTTATAATATTAGCTACACATTTCTTAGCAATGGTATACCTTTTTGGCTACGTGTTACATTATTGTTGCTGTTTTCATGGTGATACAAACATACACGCTTTAACAAATGTTTTAGAAGAGGCTTCTATAGCAATCTTTTTGTATACATTTGAATAGTTATTGTAAAAACTAGCTATTTGTAGGGGTCAACTCATGTAGCAATAAAAGCGGAATATAAGTGAAATTGCATAAAAAGTTGGAATTCAGCTATTCTATATAGCACATTTTATGTGCATTTCAGCTATTTTACCCAAAGTTGCACTGTCACTATGGGTCAATTTTGTTCACATCACCTTAGGGAGCCTGGACAACCACTCTATTGCACTGTACACATGCATTATGCAAGTGGTGTGTAGACAAAGCAGGTATGGTGTAAAGTGGGGGTGTATTGAAATGGTGGTATCATGTGGTGATGTGCTACATTGTCAGGCCAGTGTATAAAATAGCAATTTTCCCGGTAGTTTCTAGTCATCACCATTTCATTTCCATAGTAAAAAGAATGGTGCATTGCCTATCAATATTGGCATCCACACTGCACATGAAATGGTTCTTGGATAAACTTTACATCAGCTAACTGTAAGGAAACAACTTACCTGCTGTCACGATGTAATCCGCACCTCCATCGCTGCCGCCTCTCCCAATGGAGCGGGTGGGCGAGGGAGTCCCCGATCGGCATCCCAGCACTCCAAGGCCGCAGGCGTGCTCACTGCATCCTCTCCTGTCTGTCAATCAACGTGCAGCAGCAAGAGACTGCGCGCATGCGCAGTATCCCTACACACAGAAAAGCAGTGTAGTCTTAAAGGGCTATACTTATAATGTTTTGTCAATAACTTGGGGGGTGTTTAAATGCCTGAAAGGGATTTAAACCATCATTTTCTACTCAGACCTTGCCTGAGATAGTTCTTTGTACCTTGATCTAGTTTTATTCTTGTGTGATTGATTATCAGGTTTTTGACTCCTGCTTGCCTTTTTGACTTCTCTGTTTCGCTGCCTGCCTCAAACCAATGTGCCTGCCTAGTGACCTTGCCTTCTGATTTACCTCCATTGTACTTTGTTCCCAATTCGTGTTTGACACGGCTTGCTGACTTCTCTCCTAAACCAGTATTCCCTGTGTATTTCTGCTTCAGTGTGCGGTTGCAGTCAGTGTATCAAGTCCTGGGTGGTCATTTACCTGAGGCTCAACCATAGGGTATAACACCATTCAGGTGAATAGACATTGTTTTGTTTCCAAGCCTGTTGCAGTAGCTACCAGGTCATCGTATTGCGGTTCCTATTTCCTAGAAAGCTACTCAGTCCATGACATTATCTCATAGGCCATACTATGGATCCCGCGGACTTGTTCCAAGTCTCAGCCAAACAAGAATGCCATGATAAGGTTCTCACCAATCATGCCTCACATCTCCAGTCCCTTGAACAGAAACTGGATACCGTTACTGATCTATTACGGTCACTCACCACTCATGTGAACCGAGTCCAGCCTGCTTCCATTATTCCTGATCAGTGTTTCTCTACTATGGGAGCACATAACTCCACAAGACCACCCAAGATGCCCATGCCTGATAAATTTGCCAGCTCACCACGTGAATGTAGAGGCTTCCGGGAAATGCTCACACTTAGTGGAGGAAGGAGGAGTCCCACAGAGCGTTAACATCATGAATTCTCCTTCAATTCAGACACTTTTAATACTGGTCTTGCTCCAGTAGACAGGCCACCCAAGTCTTCATAGATTCTTGAGCCACCGGAAATTTCATAGACCAAGTTTGGGTAAAACAACAAAATATTCCCCTGAAGGCTAAACCTTTTCCAATTTCTGTATCTGCTCTGGATGGTACCCCTGTAGGTACTGGTATAATTTCTATGGAAACCATACCTTTAGGCATAAAAATCAGTCACACTCATTGCGAGGAATTAAGCTTTGACTTCCTCGCCAGTCCACATATTTCCATCATATTGGGGTTACCATGGCTAAAGAAAAACAATTCTTCCATAGATTTGCGTATGGGACAGATACATTCCTGGGGTCTGGGATGTCAAGATACAGGTGATAATCTGCTTACAGAAATTGACAGAGTTTTTGCATTACCTTTCCGAGGACCCTCATTCCAGGGTTCCCCAATTGTACTCGAACTTCCTCAATGTGTTCTCAAATGTCAATGCCAAATCACTTCCTCGTCATAGGAGTTAATACTGTACTATTGATCTGTGACCTGGTTCCTCCCCTCCGGTAGGGCATACATACTTGAAAATCAAGCTCCAGCTCTTTACATACAGGATAATCTTCAGAGGGGGATAATCCGACCATCCTCATCTCCTGGAGGAGCGGGGTTCTTTTTTGTGGCAAAGAAAGATGGTACTTTAAGGCCATGCATAGATTTCAGGGGACTGAACAAGATCAAGATAAAAAATCGCTATCCGTTACCACTCATCACTGAACTATAACACCAACTCCAGGACACCAAAGTATTCACCAAACTCGACCTACGAGATGCATATAACTTGGTACGAATACGAGAGGGTGATCAGTGGAAATCAGCTTTTATTACCAGATATGGGCATTACGAATATCTGGTTATGCCCTTTAGGCTGTGCAATGCCCCGGCGGTCTTCCAGAGTTTTGTCAACGACATCTTCTGAGACAGGCTATTATCTCACATCATGATTTATTTGGACGATATCCTTATATACTCTGAACATAGAAAACACGTTCAACATATCTTACAACGCCTTAGGGAGAATCACCTCTTTTCCAAGTCTGAAAAGTGTGAATTTGAATGCTCCAATATTAAATTCATAGGCTACATTATCTCCTCCAATGGTCTGGAGATGGACCCTGACAAAGTCTTAGCCATTCAAGATTGGCAAATACCACTCAATTTCAAAGGGATACAGAGGTTCTTAGGATTTGACTATTGGAGATTTATTAGGAATTTTTCTAAATTTGTAGCACCCATCTCAGCTCTCACTAAAAAGGAGGGATCCTTTCATACATTGAAACGTGCCTTCATTTTTGCCCCCATACTTCACAGACCAAACCCTGCCCAGCCATTTATCTTGGAAGTCGATGCCTCTGAATCCAGTGCTGGGGCTATATTGTCTCAGAGACCAAATCTCTAACCAAGTCTATCCTTGTTCATATTTTTCAAAGACGTTTACCTCCGCTGAATAGAATTATTACGTAGGCAAAAGAGTATTACTGGCCATCAAGATGGAACTTGAAGAATGGCAGCATCTATTGAAGGGAATTCAAAACCCTATTACTATCTTAACCAACCATAAAAATGAATTATATATAGAAAAATCTAAATGGTTGAATCCCAAGCAGGCCAGGTGGGCCTTATTTTTCACCCGCTTCAATTTCTCTATTACATACAGGCTGGGGTCGAAAAATTGCTAGGCAGACACTCTTTCCAGGTGTTTTGAGACCAAGTCTACCACTTCTACTCTGGATACTATTGTACCTGCCTCCAAAATCATTGCTGTCATATCCACCTCTCTCCTATGGAGAATTGCCAGGTCGCAATACACCAGACCCAACAATTGCCGTCCTCCTATTGGTCATTATTTTGTGCAACCCAGAAACAGGTCCTGTCCTGGACTCATGCACCCTCAGTCGCTTGCCACCATGGTATCCGAAATACCAGGTTTCTCATTGACCAGAAATTTGGGTGGCCTTCCATGCAGTCCGACATATGGGATTTTATTCAAGCCTGCACTATATGTGCTAGATGCAAAACATTGAGACAAAACCCTGCAGGCTTATTATGCCCTCTACCCATTCCTGAGAAACCATGGACTCATATTCCTATGGATTTTATTATGGATAGCCCAAGGGTTCACACCATACTTGTCGTGGTGGACCTGTTTTCCAAACAAGCTCAATTTGTCGCTCTCCCTAAGTTGCCCTCTGCATCCCAGCAAGCCACTGTTGTCATGAAGGATATCGTCTGGCTACATGGGGTGTCCCAAAGCATTGCTTCTGACCGTGGTTCCCAGTTTGTGTCCTGGCTCTCGAGGTCACTCTGTGTCACATCCCCACTCTTAGGTAGCTTTCCTTTCAGCTACAGAGAGGGTGTGGTCCTACCCTCTCCTTTAAACAGGGAGCTGCATAATGTTGCTATGGTGTCTCCATAGCAACACAACACCACCAGTCACCAGCATGATCATCTCCAGGTGAGATGCATTAATGTTCTGCACTATAAATAACTACTCCTCCTCTCACTCCTTGCTTGGTTTTTAAGCTACCTCAGTGTGACCAGGGCTCCTAATCTTCCTGTGTTTACCTTAACCTGTGTTTTGACCTTTAACCTGATTCCTTGTTCCTGAACCTTTGCTGCTAGCCCTGATCTCTGCTTCTGGATTTGACTACGACATTGCCTCACCCTTGTGTACCTTGCCTTCGGACTTTGTTTGCCCTTGTGCACCCATTATTATGTTTATATGTAATGACATTCGTTGGTGATATATGTGAGTTTGCCCCGGAAAATCTTTTCCATTTGTGTATGAAACTGTTATGGACACATCGGTCAGTCTTTTTTTCTATCGTCTATTTTCTCTTCGGCACACTGAAAGTGAAGACACTCCCATTTGTTTAAAAACTGCCATGGAAACGGTAGGCGGACGCTTTAAAAACGGAAATCCTCCGGCTGAAGCATCACTGTCTTGAAGAAGACGGAAACGACGCAACGCGTCACAGTGAAGTGCCGCTTCGCCCGAGGAAACTTTAAAAACTCTAAGACCACGAGATAGAGGCACCAATACAGTCCCCGCTGACAACAGACGGAGAGTGCACAACGCCTGAAACGCGCTGATCACGGGAGGACTGGTGACCTGCTCTCTCTTTTTTCTTTTATTCCCCGTTTTTATTTATTTATTTTGTGGAACATTTATGTTTTTAATATAAGCCTTACTGTATATAGGGGCTAATACATTTTTGCTATTTAACATATTCCACTATACTTGTTTATTACTAATCCATCCCCTGGATAAACGAGCTGGAACCTGGTTTTGATATCCGCATACGTGGGAAGGTGGGACTTGGAGTCCAACTGCTGTATATACTTAGAGCCGGTATTTCTAGGCTCTAGAGTGTGTGAGTGTGTTTCTTTTGGGGGAAAATATATACCTACCCCCTATTTGTAAATACTACCCATTGTATGTCTATATAAAATCTCTTTGGAAAGAAAAAACAGTTTTGGGTACACCCCATTTGGAATCAATACTCACATTATTGATTCTTTGGTTTGATAAGTATTTCTACTTTTATATTTATTTTTATTATTCTGTTTTATTGCATTGGTGTTATTGTTTATTCACTTATTAACACTTTTTGAACTTATATCATTTCTTTCCGCAACACTTTATCACTATTATTATTTTTGTTTTGTGTTACCCTGGGGGAATTACACTAGTGTCTGCAGCACGTTAACAATTTATTTACGTTTATTACAATAGCGCCTATCACTTAACACGTTCACATTATATCACATTTTCCCCCACGTTAAGGGCAGCTTGTTTCAAATATGTCTATTTTTGAGTTTAGAAATAATTTTAAATGCACTTTAGATTGTTCACTAGAAAAACCAATATTAGAAGATTCTGTGAATACAAATGATTCTTTGGACTCACTATGTTTGGAATTGGAGAAACTTCTTACCAGGGAAATTAAATTTAAATGTGAAGTGGGAGCCCTCGAGAGGTACTTAAAAGAAAAGATTACCCCAAGGGGGCTACGTTTTCTCAAACGCCCAACCAGTTATAAAGATGATCAGACTTTTTTGGTCTTCTGGGATAAAATTCTAGAAGACTGCACCAATAAGCTGATGGAACTAATTATTCACTTTAGACGCGATGACCTATCCAAAATTGATCACGATCTGAGGAATTTAGAAAGTAAAATAGAACCTCAATTACCAAATATATCCTCTGAGAACTCTGTCACTAGAATTAAAAATTATCTGGAAAAACTGGAAAACGAGATTATAGAAAAGAAAAAGAAAAAACTCGTTAGAGATCAGAGTGATTATAAAAATGACAAAGTAAGAAATTTCTCCAAAAATAACTTGGAATTGGAAAATGCCCCTAGACAACAAAATATTTTTGGTTTTAACAACATTCCAGTCCCCACACCAACTCCTAAGTTTTTCAATTCCAGAAATACAGTTAAAACTAACTATCCACAACCAAATTACTACCCTTTGAGATATCAAAATCAATATCAAAATCAACGTCCATATCAGCACAATACAGGGCAACAAAATCAATTTTATAGGAAGAATCACAACAACTCCTATAACCAATCGAATAGAAGACCTTTCTATCAGAATTCATGTAATAGATACGAATATCACTCACGAGAACAAGGTAATTCTCAATATAATAGATATGGAAATGACGGATCTAATTTAGAGTGGCAACAGGCTAAAAAAACATATAGAAACAGACAGGCCCCTCAAAACAATCTGAATAATATCCCTATCAAAAACAGGCCCTTGCTAATTATACTCTAGAACCTACACCTTTTTTAGATCATGGCCACAACAAACATCAGTTTGATATGATGCTCTCGCGTTTAAAAACGAAATGGTACTATACCAATAACCGGGCAGGAAGGGAGATGACTAAAAAACTAAAAATGCAAAATATGGATAGCAGAATCAAAAAGATAATATACAAAAACCAGATATGCATCTCACCTAAACAGATAGGAGACTCATTTAAAAACTACTACGAGACACTGTATAATAAACCACAGCCGAAATCCTCTAAGGAAGATATGATTAAATATCTAGAGTCCTTAAAACTGCCTAGGCTATCTGAAGACAAACTGGCTAAGTAGAATTCCCCACTAGAGCTCACAGAAATTATCAACACCATCAAAGAACTAAAAAAGGGGAAAGCTCCGGGACCCTACTGGTTCTCATCCGCATTTTACCAAACGTTAAGTCCAGTAATAGCCCCGGTCCTGCACAGGCTTTATAATGCAATTTCTCCAACTAATGGACTACCAGCTGAAATGCTGTTGGCCTCGATCTTACCACTTCTGAAGCCAGGGAAGGACCCAACTCAAGTCACTAATTACAGACCGATTTCCTTAATTAACCTAGATGTAAAGATTTACTCAAAAATTTTGGCAAATCACCTTAAAGGAGTGATTGCAGATTTGGTTCATTCTGACCAATCTGGATTCATCCCCGGCAGATCAGGAACAGACAATGTCCGTAGGGTATGAGGAATAATGGAAGTAATCCATCTAAGGAAGGTCCCGGCGATCATGATGGCCTTGGATGCTGAAAAGGCCTTCGATAGGGTCGACTGGGACTTCCTATCAGAGACCCTTCGAATATTTGGTCTAGAGGGTAAGATACTTAACTGTATAATGGCTTTATATTCAATTCAACAAGCAAGAATAGTGGGTCCTTCCCTGGCTTCTGAACTTTTCCCCATCAAAAATGGTACAAGACAAGGGTGCCCACTTGCCCCGATGCTGTACGCTCTCTCAATCGAACCTCTGGCAGAACAGATACAACAGTCACAGCGAATAAAAGGTATACAGATAGGGGATCAAGAACACACGATAACCTTGTACGCAGATTATGTCTTGTTAACTCTATCGTCCCCAGGAACATCAACCACAGCTATGCTAGAGGCTCTGGAACTATACAGCTCAATGTCTAATTACAAACTTAATTTAACCAAAACACAGACAATTTTACTGTATTCAAACCATAACCATAAAATGACTCTTCAGAGACTGGAAATAAAAAGCGGGGAGGGAGAACCAATTGACTATCTTGGAATAAAAATAACACCTCAAATTGAAGGACTAGTCCCAATAAATTACTCCTTTCTGCTAATAGAGCTACATAGAGAAACCAAAAAATGGGCAAGAGGAGAAGTCTCCTGGATGGGTCGAGTGAATATTTTAAAAGCTTACATCCTCCCAAAATTGATCTATTTATTTAGAACAATACCATATAGAGTCCCAACTAAGCTTCTTAGAGATTTTGAAATGTTATTCTCCAAATTCACCTGGGGAGCCAAAAAACACAGAATTTCAAACCAAACTTTAAAACAACCCTTACAGAAGGGGGGTCTGGGTTACCATGACCCTCAAAGAATCTTTGGAAGTTGTCAACTAGCACGCTTAAATGCTTGGAGTCAACCAAGAAAAATCGACCCCCCCGGAAGGACATCGAGAGGTATCAAACTCAAGTAACTGATCCTTCATTAATATGCTGGCTACCAAATAAAAAAATTTAAAAATTGAGAAACACATCGAAAATAATAAAAGACACCATGCTGACACTACACAGAATTAAAAAACTAGACATCACTGCGGATAAAATCTCTCAATTAGCCCCAATTCAAACCATCTCTCTCTGCACTCCAGACCTGAATCTGAGCAGTTGGCAGACTGTAGGCATAGAGACAGTAGGAGACCTATATAACGAGGAAACAATAATACCTTTCCCAGAACTAAAACAGAAATACGAACTTAATATAAATCAACTGTTCAACTATCTCAGAGTCAAAAACTTTCTGGGAGTGAACGCGCCAGACAATCAATCGCAGTGGGACGCTTTCCTCTTTCAGCCACCACAGAGTAACGTGATCTCTGAAACTCTAACATTTTTATGGAAGCTAACACCAGGGGCTAAACACGGGGCACTGAATAAATGGGAGACCGATACAGGATTCCAAGCTCCTTTTAAGGACTGGTGTACAGCGTGGAATGATACCAGGAGGGCGTCCCACTGCGTTGATATTCAGGAAGAATACTTCAAGCTAATAAATAGATGGTACTTGGTCCCCTCCCGATTGGCTAGATACTCCTACGAGGGATGTGACATATGCTGGAGATGCCTAAAGAGCAGAGGCTCCCAGGCCCACATATGGTGGGAATGCGACATCCTCAAAGTTCTGAAGGAAAGGGTGACATCTGTAATAGGATTGCTGTTTGAGAACAGAATTGATTAAACACCACAGATGTTTCTCTTTCACCTGGATATACCAATTAGGGATAAAAACCAGAGGTTGCTCTGTATTAACGTGCTCTCTGCAGTTAAAGTTTGTATTGCCAGATATTGGAGGAGAATTGAAGTTCCCTCATGGAGTGAAGTCAGAAGCCAAATAGAATTCCAAGCCTCCTCTGAGAGATATTTCCACAGGAATGTTAAAAAGATGCTGGCTAAATATGAGGAAACATGGGAAAGATGGCCCCTGTTAAGGGAATAAAGCATAATATCCAATCCCGACTCTATCTGATAGGCCAGGAGAGTTGAAGGTTGAGAAGGATATAACCCCAGAAGAAGATCCCCGCACGTGATCTCTGCCCCCCACCCTCCCCGGGACCCACACCCCTGACGGCAGATCGGATGCGTGAGTAATGTATGAAAGGTAAGAAGATTGGAATACTGTTATTAAGAGAGAGGAGATAATTGAGTGAATCTGTGTGACTATTGATTGGAAGTTGATACGGTTGAAGTCATCAGATACGTTAACATTTGAATAGAGAGTCAAAGCACACCTATGGAATAGTTCAGTACAGACGGGGACAGTGTATAGGGGTGGGGAGATAGGATATAAAACCTTCATGCCAGAATATTGCCCCCAATATGCCAGGATATTGCCCCCAATATGCCAGGATATTTCCCCCAATATGCCAGGATATTTCCCCCAATATGCCAGGATATTGCCCCAATATGCCAGGATATTTCCCCCAATATGCCAGTATGCCAAGATATTGCCCCCAATATGCCAGGATATTTCCCCCAATATGCCAGGATATTGCCCCAATATGCCAGGATATTTCCCCCAATTTGCCAGGATATTGCCCCAATCTGCCAAGATATTGCCCCCAATATGCCAGGATATTTCCCTCAATATGCCAGGATATTGCCCCAATATGCCAGGATATTGCCCCCAATATGCCAGGATATTGCCACTTAGTATGCTCGTTATGCCACCCTCCTCCCCCAGACCCCAGCACTTACCTCGTTCCTGCTCTGTCCCCCGGTGCTCTGAAGCTGCGTGGCTGTGAGGGAAGCATTGTGAGCTTCCCTCCAGCCGCGCGGTCAATAAAGTTTATTTTAAAAAAAACACACTTTATTGACCGCGCGGCTGGAGGGAAGCTCACAACACTTCCCTCACAGCCACGCAGCTTCAGAGCACCGGGGGACAGAGCAGGAACGTGGTACGTTTTAGATTTTTTTTTTTTTCCCCACCGACTCGAGTATAAGCCGAGGGGGGCATTTTTCAGCACAAAAATTGTGCTGAAAAACTCGGCTTATACTCGAGTATATACGGTACATTTTTTCTGTAAGACCTTATATATATATTTTTGTTTACTAAGATGTTTTTTGTCTATTAAGATGCATTTTCAATTTTCATACTTA
Organism: Pelodytes ibericus; assembly: GCA_036172795.1. Taxonomy (NCBI): domain Eukaryota; kingdom Metazoa; phylum Chordata; class Amphibia; order Anura; family Pelodytidae; genus Pelodytes; species Pelodytes ibericus. The sequence continues at coordinate 154,007,865 of CM069862.1, read as the reverse complement.
TGCATATTTTTTATATTTTTTTTATATATAAAATTATTTGCTTCAAGATATGTATTCCCATGCTAATTCTATCTATCTTATTTATTTCTGTCTGCAAAATTTGAATATCTAGGCATATGTTATATAAAAGAATGATGCTGGTTTAGCCCAAAATCTTGTGTTTTATTTTATCACATTTTATATATATATTTTTTCTACTATTATTTTCCTTATTATTTTTTCTCCCCCTTGTGTTTCAGTTTTTCTGCCTTTGTTCTGTATTTTATCGTCATGCTAATTTGTTAGTTTATATGTAATGACATTCGTGTCATCAGTGAAGTGCCGCTTCGCCCGAGGAAACTTTAAAAACTCTGAGACCACGAAAGAGAGGCACCAATACAGTCCCCGCTGACAACAGACGGAGAGTGCACACTGCCTGAAACACGCTGATCACGGGAGGACTGGTGACCTGCTCTCTCTCTTTTTTCTTTTATTCCCCTTTTTTTTCCCCTTTTTCATTTATTTATTTTGTGGAACATTTATGTTTTTAATATAAGCCTTACTGTATATAGGGGCTAATAAATTTTTGCTATTTAACATATTCCACTATACTTGTTTATGTGTGTTTCTTTTGGAGGAAAATATATACCTACCCTCTATTTGTAAATACTACCCATTGTATGTCTATTTTTCTTTGTCTTTTTTATATAAAATCTCTTTGGAAAGAAAAAACAGTTTTGGGTACACCCCGTTTGGAATCAATACACCTATTATTGATTCTTTGGTTTGATAAGTATTTCTACTTTTATATTTATTTTTATTATTCTGTTTTATTGCATTGGTGTTATTGTTTATTCACTTATTAACACTTTTTTTTATTTATATTATTTCTTTGCGCAATTCTTTATCACTATTATTATTTTTGTTTTGTGAACCCGTCCTTACAAAATAACCAAGCCAGCATATGGAGCCCGAAGGATTAACAGACACCCTGGCCGCCCTTACACAACTGCTAACGGCCCTTACTTACGCCATTCAGGATTTACAGAATGAACAACTGAAGCTCCACAACCAAGTCCAAGCCCTTCAATCTACATTTCCTGTGGATACTGCCCTGCAAACTGCATTTCCTGTGGATACTGCCCTGCAACCTGCATTACCTGTGGATACTGCTCTGCAACCTGCATTACCTGTGGACACTGCCCCGCAACTTGCATTTCCTGTGGATACTGCCCTGCAACCTGCATTTTCTGTGGATGCTGCCCTGCAACCTGCATTTCCTGTGGATAATGCCCCGCAACCTGCATTTCCTTTTCCTGTAGACACTGTTCCTCCTGTTGCCCCCTATGTAAAACCAGAAGGTACAATGCCTGTGTATGAACCTCAAGTCCCTATGCCTGAAAAGTTTGCAGGAAATGGTGCCCAATACCTACAGTTTATTATGGCTTGTCAAGTCCTGTTCTCTCTCAAGCCCCACACCTATGCCACTGACTTTGTTCGTGTTCATACTGTTATTTCTTTGTTAACTGGAGATCCACAAGCCTGGGCGAATCATCTGTTAAGTGTACGTAGCCCTATTTTGGATACGTGGGTTTCCTTCACTAATGCAATGGGGGCTATGTATGATGATCCACAAAGGGCTTCCTCTGCACAATCTACTCTCCACCATCTTAGGCAAGGGAGACGGCCTGTGGAGGAGTACATCTCTGACTTCAGACGTCTGGCCATGGAAACAGGATACAATGAACTGGCTCTCCTGGATAAATTCCACTGGGGTTTATCAGAAGCCTTGAAGCATGAACTTGCTCGTGTGGGCACACCTCCCACTTTAGAAGCCATGGAGTCCTTAGTGATCAAAATTGACAGACGGTTTAGAGAACGACAACAGGAAAAAGCCCTGGAACATGGTTCTCCAAAATCTGCACCGTCAGTTTCAAATTCTCCCTCATCTTCCACATTCCCTCTCAGACCAGCTTCAACAATATCCCATGAGGAACCCATGCAGTTAGGAATTGTCCGTGGACCTTTGACTCCAAATGAACGCATGCATAGAAGACTCCATAATCTATGTTTGCATTATGGCAAACCAGGACATGAAATAAAATATTGCAAGGCTAAATCAAACTCTACTGTCAATACGTGTATTCCTTTGCTATCTAATGCACTTGCCAAGGAATATTGCAGCCCTCACCTGACTGTATCCATTTTCTTATAGTGGAATAAATGTAATGTTAAAGTTTCTGCTATGATAGATTCTGGAGCCAGTGGATGCTTTTTGGATCGTTCTTTCATGACCCGTCATAAAATTCCTACAAAAAAGAAGCCTGTTCCTCTTCACATACAACTGGTGGATGGGAGTCCTCTAAAGTCAGGTCCAATTACCTATGAAATTATTTCTCTACGTGTTTCCTTGGGACCTAACCATCAAGAAGATCTACATTTTGAAATTGTTGATTCTCCCCTTTTTCCAGTGATATTGGGACTCCCGTGGCTTAGAGTACATAACCCATAACTTCCTCCTATTGTAGCAGCAGTTGTAGAAGAGAGACAAACAACCCCCTTGTCTCTATCAGTTCATGTTCTCCTGTTCCAGCATATGAGTATACCAATCTATAGAGTCCAAAGTTACCATCAGCTTATACTCCCTACATGGATGTATTCGAGAAAAAAGGAGCAGACACCTTACCCCCACATTGCCCATACGACTGTCCAACCGACTTATTACCAGGTGCTTCTGTTCCCTTTGGTCGTATATACCCTTTATACAAGCCCGCATTAAACATCTTAAAATAATACATAGAGGACAACCTTAAAAAAGGCTTTATAAGACCATCTACCTCCTCAGCAGGAGCTGGCATCTTTTTCATAGAAAAGAAGGATGGGGTCTCCGTCCCTGCATTACAGGGAACTGAACCAAGTAACCATTAAAAACCGCTATCATCTACCGCTAATCCCGGAGTTGTTGGAATGCATGGGTACAGCTTGTATCTACACCAAGATCGAAGGGGCGCATACAACCTGGTTCAGATTAAGGAAGGGCATGAATGGAAGACCGCTTTTTGTTCTAGATACGGACATTTTGAATATACAGTAATGCCTTTTGGTCTCTGCATTGCGCCTTTCAATCGTTTCTGAATGACATCTTTCAGGATTATTTGGATCATTTTATGGTTGTCTATCTTGACGATATACTCATCTTTTCTTCCTCCTTAGAAGAACATCAAAAGCATGTACTCCAAGTATTGTCCCGGCTACGACAACATCGTTTGTATGCAAAATTGGAGAAATGCGTTTTTGATGTTCAATCCATTGACTTTCTTGGATAAATCATAACACCCCACACTCTACAAATGGATCTCCGTAAAGTATCAGCTATTCTTGAACGCCTACCTGTAAAAAGGATATCCAAAGGTTTGTGGGATTTGCAAACTTCTAACGGAAGTTCATGTCACGGACAGGGCTATCGGCTAAGCCGTGAAGTGGGAGTATGGGTGTGAAAGGGGCTAAACTTTCCCTACAGGGCACAAAGCAACCACCACGAACCCCCCCCCAACAGTCACCCCCAAAACTCCTAGCTAAAAGAACAAAAAGCTGTCACTACTAAGACTTATGGGCGTCTTTAGTTACCCCAAAAACACAGTAAAATGCAGTATACCCACCATCTCTCACTGACCAAATATCTAGGAAATTAACCCCTTAGTAACGTGTTATAAATGGCTACCTCTAGGCTGAATTCGATTAGAGAACAAGAGACAGAACTGATTAAAAATATTTAATCTGAGTAAAATAAGTCACAGTGCTGTTACACAAAAATGTATATAAAAAGAGACATAGACATAAATGCAAGTACATAAACAGTTTAAAATAAAAAGGACAAAACAGAAATGATCATACCATAGGTGGTTCCTGGAGTCTAGCGTTGTTGTGGCCTTTGATGGTAAAAATTGACTCCCTTTCATTATCCCTTGCACAGCACTATATCGCCCTCTGTCCCTAGCTAAAACAGCCCCACTTTGTCACCTGAAAAGAGGATTGTCATAAGTGGCTTAGCAGATTATGACATCCTGAAGGCGGGATCATAACAGCTAAACTTTTGCCTTACAACACAAAATATGTAATAGTCTACAAAGGAACTCCAGAACACACACCATTGAATATGAAAACACACAACACAGAATATGAAATACAGGGCTTGTATAGGCCCAAATCATGCCTTAGCATGACAGTTCATAAGAAACTTTTCCTCAGTTATGCAACTCTTAACATCTTTGACCAAACATACTCAGACATTTAACTGGTCATCACAAACACAATCTGCTATTGACAAACTTAAATTGCTATTTACCTCTGCACCAATACTTACACTTCCAGACCCAGAAAAACAATTTGTGGTAGAGGTAGATGCCTCAGATACGGCTACCGGAGCCAGCCTCTCGCAGAGAATGGATCTCAAGCACCAACTCCATCCAGTTGCTCTCTATTCCAAGAAACTGTCACCTTCTGAAAAGAACTACAGTGTTAGTGAAAAAGAACTACTGGCTGTCAAAAGAGCATTGGAGGAATGGAGACATCTTCTGGAAGGAGCCAAGTTTCCTGTTCTCATCTATACTGACCATAGGAACTTGGAGTACCTACGATCTGCTAAACACCTTTGTTCCCGTCAAGCAAGATGGTCTCTTTTCTTTAGTCGGTCCAACATGATGATAACCTATCGGCCTGGAGCCAAAAATGGGAAACCAGATGCGCTCCCCAGGATGTATGAAAATATTATGCACAGTACGTCAAACCCCTCTCCCATTCTCTCACCCAAATGCTTCATAGCAACTACCTACGGATTTTGGGACAATTTGAAACGACAAACCAAACAAGAAGCACAACCTCCTTCCTGATCCTTACTCCCTCATGATGGACTGCTACTCCATAAGGATAAAATATATGTACCTCTTGCTGTTCGTCAAGAAATAATACATGAGCATCATGATTCCCCTCTTGCAGGGCATGGTGGAATAAAAAAGACTGTAGATCTGATAAAAAGAACATTTTGGTGGCCTTCGATGCAGCATGATGTAGAACAGTATATTAAAGCCTGTTCCATTTGTGCTTAGTCTAAGACACCCCGCATGAAACCTTCTGGGTTGCTTCACCCTCTCTCAGTTCCCTCACGTCCATGGTCGAACTTATCCATGGATTTAATTGTTGACTTACCTCCATACAAAAAGTACACAACTATTATGGTGGGGGTTGATCGCTTTAAAAAGATGGCTCACTTTATACCAGCTGAGAAACTACCCACTTCCGCTACGACGGTTACTTTGTTTATAAAGATTATTTTTAGGTTGCATGGTTTACCTGAGACTATTTTATCTGACAGGGGCACCTAATATACCTCTAAATTCTGGACAGCTTTCTGTCAGGCACTACATATCAAAAGAGCACTGTCCACGGCTTTCCATCCTCAATCAAATGGTAAGACTGAAAGGACTAATCAAACCCTTGAACAATATCTTCGTTGCTACACCTCATATGTACAAGATGATTGGAGCACCTATCTTCTAATAGCAGAGTTTGCATATAACAACCAAAGGCATCAATCAACAAATATGTCACCATTTTACACCAATTATGGTATACACCCATCTATGTTTCCCGGTACACCAGTACATGGTCCAATTCCAGAGATCAACACTCGGGTTCAACAACTCATCAACTCATTTGCCATATTGCGAAACAACCTGTTGAAAACCCAGAGGTACCAGGCACGATATGCCGATACAAGATGTTCCCCAGCTCCCAAGTACAAGAATGGAGACAAGGTCTGGTTATCTTCAGCTCATTTGAAACTGTCTTGTCCAACGAGGAAGCTGGGTACCCCAATACATTGGTCCATTTGTGATATGTCGGATGATCAACCCCATATCTGCAGAACTCATTTTGCCTCACCACTATCTAATCCATCCGGTCTTTCATGTATCTCTTCTCAAACCATGGTATCCCCCAACTTTTCCTATGGTCTCATCGGTTCCTCCTCCTGTGCTGGTTGACGGGGAAGAAGAATACGAGGTTCAAGAAATCGTTGATTCTTGTTTCTACCGTGGACGCCTCGAATACCTTGTTCAGTGGAATGGGTATGGGCCTGAGGAGCGGTCCTGGGAACCAGCTCAAAATGTCCATGCTCCAGCACGAGTTCAGGCATTCCATCGCCGGAACCCTCATCGGCCAGCACCTCAACGCTCCCGGAGGGCGCGTCTTGCCGGGGGGCTCTGTCACATCACCACTCTTGGGTAGCTTTCCTTTCAGCTACAGAGAGGGTGTGGTCCTACCCTCTCCTTTAACAGGGAGCTGCATAATGTTGCTATGGTGTCTCCATAGCAACACAACATCACCAGTCACCAGCATGATCCTCTCCAGGTGAGATGCATTACTGTGCTGCACTATAAATAACCACTGCTCCTCTCACTCCTTGCTTGGTTATTAAGCTACCTCAGTGTGAGCAGTGCTCCTGAGCTTCCTGTGTGTACCATAACCTGTTTTTTGACCTTTAGCCTGATTCCTCGTTCCTGAACCTTTGCTGCTAGCCCTGACCTCTGCTTCTTGATTTTACTACAATATCGCCTCACCCTTGTGTACCTTGCCTTCGGACTTTGTTTGCCCTCATGCACCCATTCACTGTCACTGCAGTTGTAACCATCTCCAACTGCTTTGGGGCAGTGTCTTTGTTTGCACTTTTCTGCGGCTATACCTCCTGCATCTGGACTCCATCACCCACGGTAGGAGAACCCATCCTTACAGTCTGTGTTCAGCTAGGCATATCTCTTAAGTTTTCTTCCTCTCATCATCCACAAACTAATGGTCAGACTGAGAGGACCAATCAGGTTCTGAAGCAATATCTACGGTTATATGTTGAGGAGGATCTCTCCACATGGCCTTCCCTCCTCCATCTCACAGCACTGTCTTCTAACAGCTCTTTTCATTAATCATTACAGTAATCCCCTTTCTGTGCGGCTTTTAGCTATGAACCCGCACTATGGCCTGACTTAGGTTTACCCTCGGAAGTACCTGCCGCAGATCTACAATTCCAGGATTTAAAATCACATTTGGTATCAATTATCTCCCAACTGTCCTAGGCGAATATATTACAGAAGATATCAGCTGACAAACATTGTTCGCTATTTCCAATTTTACACCCTTGTGATAAAGTGTGGCTTCCTACCAAGTATCTTCAACTCTGTCAAGCTTTCAGAACTCTAGGTCCTAAATATATAGGTCCCTATAAAGTCCTATCCAAGATCAAAGATGTTGTCTATGCCCCGGACCTTCCTTCCAGTATGCGTGTCTATAACTCATTTCATGTTTCCCTCCTTAAACCAGTAGTTACTAACCAATTCTCTTCTACCCATGTGGTTCCTAATCCGGGCCTCATACAGGGGCATGAATAATATATGGTGCAATCCATCTTAGACTCTTAAATACATAGTGGTCTCTTGCAATATTTTGTTCATTGGCAGAGCTACGGTCCTGAGGAAAGATCTTGTACCAGCATCCGATGTTCATGCTCCTTCCACAGTTTCTCTGTTTCATCGTAGGTTTCCCAGCAAGCCAGGTCCTGTATAGCGTTCGTAGAGAGGGGGGTAGTGTAAGGAACCAACTTACCTGCTGCCGCAATGTAATCGGCACCTCCACCACCTCCGCCTCTACCAACAGAGCGGGTGTGGGACGATATATTTAACTTTTTGTTAATCACTTGGGTGCGGGTTTAAATGCCTGAAAGGGATTTAAACCATCGGTTGCTACTCAGCCTTTTTGACTCCTCTATTTCACTGCCTGCCTCGACCCATTTGCCTGCCTAGTGACCTTGCCTTCTGATTTACCTCCATTGTACTTTGTTCCAGATTCATGCTTGACCTGGCCTGCTGACTACTCTCCTCGACCAGTATTCCCTGTGTATCTCTGCTTCAGTGTGCTGTTGCAGTCAGTGTACCAAGTCCTGGGTGGTCATTTACCTGAGGCTCAACCATAGGGTATAATACCATTCAGGTGAATAGACACTGTTCTGTTTCCAAGCCTGTTACAGTAGCTACCAGTTCATCTCATTGCTATTCCTATTTGCTAGAAAGCTATTCCGTCCGTGACACTAACATGACATCACCAGTGTTATTATTCCACAAGAGCTTTTATGTCGGTGAGTCAAATAATATAAGTTATTGTTTACATGTGAATTTCCTAACTTTTATTGCGGTTACTAATTGCCATATTATATTCATGTGTGATTTAAAATGGGACATTAAAAATAACAGACTGATTGACGAGGGAATTGCACCATTAAAGCCAAAATATAATATTTTGCAACCATTTTCTAACCTTAATTAATTTTTTCAAATATAGCAATTTTCTCTCTATTTTAAAACTTTAAAATATTTTTTATGTACTTTTTGGCCCTAAAATATACAATTCTCTACATCCTATCTGGAGAATTGTAATCTTTGAATTTCGAGTAAAATAACTGAATTGCAAAGCCTTCAGGCAAAGTGGGAATCCTATGCTTTCTCAGGACAAGTTCCTCACCTTTCATATGAATCAATTTCAGGAAAAATAGCAGAAATGCGCTCAAAATACACTTAAATGAATAACTAAACACTGGCCTTTTTTGTGCAATACAGATATTATACCTATTAGGATTGAGTCAAATAGGGAATCTCTCTGGAAAAAATGAAATGATATTGGAGGATTAAATAGAAAAATTGGAAAATATTTAAAATTCTAATACAAAATTTATAAACTCGTTAGAAATAATAAATAATAATATTAAATAAATCTTATATTAATTAATATAAGAAAAACATTATAAATCAAATTTTCATTGGTTTTAATATGCCATGATATGATGTAATAAGCACGAATGATTGTAACTCATTAAAATATGCTATTATGATATAAATAGTTCAGTTACCACTTCAATGCGCACATCATGTAATAAAAAATAAGCATATCACATTTGCTACTTAGTGACCCTAATATTATCATTATTATTGTTCATCGTCAACAGCTGTTAGGGTATTTGTACCCTCCCACCATTATGCCATAGTGTGGATGGCCACACTGCTTGGCAAAGCACCATTTTCCACTTTGGATATAATGATATACATACACTGACATTCTTGAATTTTTACTAGGAATACTAACTGGCATTTGTGATATGTATATTTTTTATTACATGATGTGTTCATTGACGTGGTAATTGTACTATTCTTTTTATTATAATAACATATTTTAATAATAAATTACAATCATTAATTGTTATTACTAAATATAGTAAAACTATTTCCATGCCAATTACAAATGGATGTATAGTGTTTTATTATATTATCTAATATTATATTATCTATTTATCTAATAATTTTGTGTTATTCAGTTATTTTATTTTATAAGTATTTTTAGACTTCTTTTGTTTAATTTAATATATTTTTTATTTCACAGTATATATTTTATTATATTGTCTATATTTTTGTATTTTTTACTTAATTTTTATTTTACATTTATTTAAGTTGAAACGGACTCGAAATAAGCCAAGGTCTTCCCCATACAAGCCTATGGGGAAGAGCAAGGCTATCACACTGACCGATTTTTGTGCCAATTAGAGACAACTTTTGTGAATTTAAGGGCTATTTGGATTAGTGGTCCAATTGGGTCCATAACTCAGAGCTCCAATTTTCTATTAGTTATTATTATTTAAATAGAGAATTGATTTCCACTGACAAAAATTAGGGGTTTTAGCTTTGTTGTATAAATGAAAAGAATCAAGTGCCTGCAAGATGCTTATTCATAAGCCATGCAATACACAAAATAAACAAGAAAAAGCAAACTTTTGACAACACAGTCCAAAAACCATAAATATTTGTGATATGCAAGCTTATAAATATAAAGATGAGGACATTTATAGCTTCTTAGATCACAGAAAATCACAACATTGAGATACATTGTTATGTCATAATACAATGACAGTGTTTAATAACTTTTTAATACATTCAATTATGCCATGTATATATATATATATTTTTTAAATAACTCAGAGTTCCCTATAGAGACAGGGTTTGTCCATACCTTCTGCATCAGGGTGGGCTCATCATAGTTCTTATAGAAGATAAGTATAAAAGTATAAAAGGCCATACAATAGTTATAGTCTTGTGTAACTCTTAAAATCTAACCCTGTGCTTCTGTGTAGGATCCCTTTTATTTATTCTCAGTTTTCCCACCAACCCCCCCCCCCCCCCCCCCCGACCCCATTAATATCCCCACCTCCCATTCTACCAGAAGGGAGGGAGGCCTATGCTTGGGGTCCTACCTAAACCATAATGCACTTCATTTTTCAACATTGACAAAGACAGGACAATGGACTTGTTTCGACTCTTTCTCTCCTATGATACTCGCTGGGCGCCGGCCGGTCATACCCCTTTTGGGAGGGAGCCTCACTTTGCAAGAGGTTTGACACACAATCTATATATCTAATTCGCCATTTTTAAGACGTCTTTCCCAGCCATTCCAGTATGCATATCTGTTTCTTTCCGTCCTCCTGTCCTGTATATTTCAAACAAATTTCATGAAAAACTAGTCAATGACAAGTTCCATCTCAAGATATATAGTTTTCTATAACCTGACATCTGAGAAAGGATTGAGTGAGTGGGAACATTTGAATAATATCTACATTAAATGTTTTTCCCATAAACGATTGGATTTATCACTTACATATATACCATTATTAAAGTTATTTTAAGAGAGGCGAGTGGAGATAAAGGACAGAGAAAGAAATAGCAACTTATACATTCTCTATATTGCAACTTAAATGAGCGTTTTCTTTTTCCAGTCTGTATAGGGTCATATCAGAGATTTAGGTTTATTCTAACACTTTTCTTCATGTTCATAGGTGTGATGAGCCACTGTGTGGTGAGATCCTGGAAAACCAAAAATCATTAATATATGGATTGGTTGTGCTTTTATACAGTGCCAACCATTGTTGTTTAAACACTGTAAAACAAGAGAGTCCAAGGAGAATTATTAATTTTAAATATGAAAACAATAAAGGGTGTTTGTAAATTATCAATTTAAATGGACGCGCCAGGTATCAAACTATGCTTGATGCATTTGGTAGTGTTTACATTTTTACAGTATATTGCATACAAATACATACAATGATTCTATTTCAATGTTCCTTACTGTTATTTATATTGCAGTTTGGTAAAAATTAGTGGTGTCTAGAGGAGGAAACCTGTCAGCATATGAAGAGACCAGTTCATTTAACATGGTAACTGTCTATTTGTTGTTCTTTACTTGACAGGAGTAAATGCGGTGCATGTAGGGAATGAAAGTAGTATGATATCACTGGTGACATCCTGCACATGTGCAATGGGCATCTCCATGGGAGCCCTCTAATTTCTTTCCCAGCACATTGTGGGGACAACTTCTTATTGGGGAAAGCTTTGATTGTTACAGTGAAAAAAAAACAATATGGTAAATGCAACCAAATGGAAAGTTCTCAATTAAGTTAAGCATTGCAAAAGCTATAAAAAATGGAACAAATAAATGGATATTTATTTTTAAAGTGTCAGTTTCAATATGCATGTATTTGTCTGTTTGTTTCACACTAAGCTCCTTAGAGAAGTAATATGCAGTAGACAACTTGTAAGTGTATTGCATCTGTGTGTAATATTAAAATAAATACAACTTTGTATTAGTTTTTAAAATAGTTGTTTTCTTATAGCATTTTCTGAAAGAAGGATTGTTAGTCCACATCTATGATTATTAGGAATGCAGCTTGCTTAGAAAAAAAAGACTATCCTCTCCAATGTAAAACACAGTTAAGACAGTAGAGCATTGATAAACATATTCACACATCCCAAGCTATGTTCATGCTCCTTAACTATTCCGCTTTATACAGTACAATCCTGGGGTGCCACTGCCGCTGTCAGTTTGAATGACTAATTGTGCTACCGTTCATGCTCACTAACGCTGACACTCCAAGTACACTAAGTACCACCTCTGAAACCCCTTATTGTCGAGGGAACAAGTTGGAAGGTATGTTTATTTGAAAAGTTTTATTGAACAGTGTACATATGCTGTGCTTCAAAGGCTCCATTAATAGTTGAAAAGGCAATAATTGTTGACCGTAATTGCATAGCCTTACCCAAAATACTGTATAATGGGGATTTCTGTGTTATGAGCAGCTGTTTCCCAATTGTTTTCAAGGTAGTATTTGTTTTTATTAGTATTTTGTTTACTTACCATGGTATCCAATAGTACTAAGGCATCCTGAAACACTAAAACAAATTAGAAAAAGTTATTATTTCATTGATGTAATCATTTGAGTTATATATTATTTTTTCACATTCAAACATTTTGTTACTTATTTTTTTAACTTTACTTTAAAGATTGAATGACTAACATTTTGTACATGTAGTATGCATTCATAGCATACTGTCTCTAAGGGGGGAAAATGGATGTCACTGATTTTGGACAAAGACCTCTCTTTTCTACTCCCTCTTGCTGTGCTACTCTATCTTATAAGGACTGCAATTTCTGGAGTGCCACATAGTTCTGCCCCAAATCTCTACCAGTACTTCTTTCCATAAATTGAAACAGTTTGAATTGTATAATGAAGTAGGAATGAGCTACACATACAGAAATTCTTAGAGGTCTTGACTTATTCCTCGCATCCTACAGTTAAAATTTCTTTCTGACATTTGGTGTTATTATACTTGCTTTCTTATTTTGACTGGCCATAATTGACTCTTAGTCTACATTTGACTTCTTTACAATAATAAGGAATTATATTAACTAAATCAGACATCCTTAGCTACACTTTCCTGTATATTTTCTTTGTAATTTTTTGATGGCTTATCATGTAGCTGCATAAAACTATAAGCTAAACCCTTAGTACAGTTGGGATACCAAGAAAAATGGTGTGAAAACCTGTCCTGTGTACCCAGTCATGAGTGCACACCTCCAACATTGCTTAACAAAACATCTCTCTTTACTTACTTGATATCATGGCCATCTAGAAGACGCTTGTAGGTGGCAATCTCAATCTCTAAGTGAGTCTTTTGGTCCATGAGGATCCTGTACTCGTTGTTCTGGCGCTCCAGGTCACATCTAATCTGTTCCAGCTGAGATTCCACATTGTCAATCATACTTTGTATTTGGGCAAGCTTAGATCCATAAGTGGCTTGTGTCTCGGTCAAAGTGCATTCCAGTGCTGCTGTCTATAAACGAATAAGGTTGTCATTGACCATATAGTGTAATTTGCATGTCAATATACTAGACTTTATTCCAAAAATGTTCAATCATCATAAGGAAAGGATTGTTAATATGCATTAGATCTATTAAAACTTACCATACTCAACTGACTCTGTAGCTCAATCTCAAGGGTCTGTAGAGTGCGTCTTAGTTCAATGGCCTCTGTCTGGACGGACTGCAACTGCTCAGAGCCAGACATTACCTCACGGTTAAGTTCTTCGCTCTGTTGTAACAGTAAACATGTAAACAACTTTAGTGTTTTAAATACGGTAACTGCAAAATGCCCTGCTATTGACTTTAATATAAAAAAAAATTAATTCAAAGTACAGTATAGGAGAAAATTATCATTTTAAACAACATAGAAAATATATGTTCAAATAAGTAAATCATAGGTCAGTGTTTGTGGATTATTTGAATGCTTCCATATAAGTACTATATTAAATTATGACTGATAAACATTTCTGAGGACAAATGCTAGATGAAGACAGAATTAAACCATCTGTTGTTTTGGAGTATTTTTTATATTTTGTTCACTATGTTTAAGGACATGCTTCCCCTTGAGGTAGCATATTCATATCTATAGCACAAGTCTTTTGAAGGTAGGTTGCAAATGTGTTAAGGTGAGTTAAGTTCAGTGGACCTGAGATGAACATTTCATATCAATAATTTAACTAATACATGTGTATGATTTTTAAGTGTCACATTGCACTGGATGTGATCCCCAGAACATCCTTGAATTTTAGGAAATCTTAACGTATTGTGTCTTTTAAAACTAAATACATCCAAGAGATTAATTTAACTTCTATAAGAAGAGGACGTCCACTTACTATTTGCATGAACATGTTCTCAGCTTCTCTTAGGTTTCTCTCCATCAGGTTTTCATATTGGTCTTAGATTTCAGACAAGGCTCTGTTCAGATTGATGAATGGAGAAGCATTCATCTCAGCATTTACTTTGGCACCCAGCTGTGCACGAAGACAGCTCACCTCCTTTAAGGCAAAAAGTACAGTTGAAATGGATAAGTTGTAAAAAGTTTTTGAATTTTAATGGAGCATGTCATCCCATTCAGTATAATTGTTAACATGCTGTTATATACCGTATTTGCTAGAATATAAGATGACCCTGATTATAAGTAGTGTTAAGTGAACCCGAACCGCAAAGTTCGGGTTCGTACCGAACACTACGATTTTTGGACCCCGGACCTGAACACGGACATTCCACTGTGGGACATTCAACTGTATGTCCGGGTTGGAGTTCGGGGTTCGGCCATTAATATAGCCTTAAATTTAAAATTACTAGTGACTGGACAGATATTGCTGCCCAGTCACTAGTAAAATACCCCCCCCCCCGCCATGCCCTGGTCCCCACCCATTGCCGGCGGGTGGGGACCCTAAAAAGAACGAGGGGGGGGACCTAGTATCCCCCTCGGTCCCCACCCATGGCCGGCAGGTGGGGACCCTAAAATGATGAGTTCCCCACCCTCAAAAAAACTTTCCCACGCTGTGTAAAATGACACAGAGCACTCTGATTGGTTGGATTGAAATCCAACCAATCAGAGTGCTAGCCATTTTAAACAGAGTGGGAAAATTCAAAAGAACTTTCCCACGCTTTGTAAAATGACACAGAGAACTCTGATTGGTTGGATTTCAATCCAACCAATCAGAGTGCTCTGAGCTTAATTGCAGGGCAGGGGAAGGCTTTATAAACCTTCCCCCGCCCTGCAGAGCTCAGTCTGCACGGGGCCCTCCATGTGCAAAGTTGGATTTTTTTTTTTTTTTGCGCTCAGGTTTTTTGCTTTTTTTAAACAGTTGTGGCGCGTATTATGGATTTTTATTTGGCCTTTTTTGGGGCTGAAGAAAGAAAAAAGAAGATGGATTATTTTTCACTCGTAGATTTTTTTTTTGCGCTCGGTTTTTTTTTGCGGCGTGTATTATGGTTTTTTATTTGGCCTTTTTTGGGGCTGAAGAAAGAAAACAGAAGAATGAAGAAAGAAGACCTCAAATGGTAAGTAGAGTTGAACCTGGGTTCGGCAGGTTAGGCCGAACTTCGGAAAAAAGTCTGGGTTCGTGCTCGAACTTGACCCCGAACTTGACCCCGAAACCCGAACCCCATTGAAGTCAATGGGGACACAAACTTTTGTGCACTAAAATGCCTCTAAAAAAGTCCTGGAATACATGTAATGCTATTGCTATTCTATAAACCGAAAGTCTATAAACAGAATGACTTTACCTTATACAGTGAAATGTTCGGGTTCGGGTTCGAGGTACGAACACCGTAATGTCCGGTACGAACCCGAACAGTGCGGTTCGGGTTCACTCAACACTAATGGTAAGTATAATTTTTTTTTTTTTTTTTACATGTTAGCTTATTGCCCACCCCCCCTCACTAGGTCCCCCCCTCATTCTTTTTAGGGTCCCCACCCGCCGGACATGGGTGGGGACCGGGGGGGAACACTAGGTCCCCCCCTCATTCCTATTAGGGTCCCCACCCGCCGGCCATTTGTGCAGACATCCACCGGCTGCCCCAATCTCCCTGGTGAGTAGTCTACATGATACGCGCAGACATCCTGCGCTGCTGCCATTCACTTCTGCCAGGACTTTTATGACGGAAGCCGGAAGGTCACATGATCTCCCGGCTTCTGTCATAGAAGCCTGAAGTACGTGGCAGGCAGCGGAGGACATCTGCATGCATTAGGCAGACATCCACCAGCTTACGAGGGGGATCCAGGTACCCTGCAGCTCTGCGGGGGCCTGGATCCCATTCTTATAGTCAGACCTCGATTTGAGGTCTGATTATAAGACGAACCTCGAATATAAGACCTCGTCTGATTATCTACCGTTTTCATTTTGATATTTGTTTTATGGCAATTTTACACATATTACTACATCTTTTTAATATACTACCTCGTCGAGGTTAATTTTCATCTGCTGCAGCTCTTCATGAAGGCTCTGAACTTCCCTATTCAATTCACATCCCTCCTGGTTCAGTCCTTCAAGGACATTCACATCTGCCTCAGTGCTGTTACTCAAGTGAAGTTGCATCTCATATATTAAGAAGAACAGAAAATGGAAATTTCTCTCTGCTATTATAAAGTAGGGTTAAAGGTATCATCATGTGTGCAAAGCCTATTAGTGAACAGATATGGACAAGCAGTGATAAGAACCTTGTGAGGCTCCATGATAGCTCTTATGGTGGCCTCCATGATGAGACATTTGGGATCTGCCACAGTGGTTCTTGTGGGAAGTTCCATGAGGAGACATATGGGAGCCTCCATGATGAGAAGCACAGGGCCCTAAATGATGAGACATATGGGAGGCTCCATGATGAGACACAGGGCCGGCCTTAGGGGTGTGCGACCTGTGCGAGCGCACAGGGCGCAACACCCCAGGGGGCGCCCGCCCGGCCTGTAGAAAGAAAAAAAAAAAGTTAAAAAAAAACCCGGAAGAGGCACTGGGTGGGGGAGATCAAATGATCCCCCCTCACCAGCCCTCTGCTCGGCATTCTCTGCTTGGTCCAGGGAGGGGGCGGAGCTAACCGGCTGAGCGGTGTAGCTCCGCCCACACCCTGTGAAGCAGAGCAGCGTCTGCTTCACGGGGAGCCCTGGGCAGCATGAGATAGTGCTGCTCGGCTCCCCATGGCTGCATTAAGCATGGGGAGCCGAGCAGCACTTTGTCTTGCTGCCCATGGCTCCCCGTAATGCAGACTCTGCTCTGCTTCACAGGGTGGGGGCGGAGCTACACCACTGTGCCGGTTAGCTCCGCCCCCTCTCTGGATCCAACTTTGCAGGCAAAGGTAAGGGAGGGGGGGGAGAGAGACAGAACAGGGGTTAGGGGGGAGAGAGACACAGACAGAACAGGGGTTAGGGGGGAGAGACAGAAAAGGGGTTAAGGGGAGAGACAGAACAGGGGTTAGGGGGGAGAGAGAGAACAGGGGTTAGGGGGGAGAGAGAGAACAGGGGTTAGGGGGGAGAGAGAGAGAGAGAGAACAGGGGTTAGGGGGAGAGAGAGAGAGAGAGAGAGAGAACAGGGGTTAGGGGGAGAGAGAGAGAGAGAACAGGGGTTAGGGGGGAGAGAGAGAACAGTGGGAGGGGGAGAGAGAGAACAGGGGGAGGGGGGAGAGAGAGAACAGGGGGAGGGGGGAGAGAGAACAGGGGGAGGGGGAGAGAGAACAGGGGGAGGGGGAGAGAGAACAGGGGGAGGGGGAGAGAGAGAACAGGGGGAGGGGGGAGAGAGAGAGAACAGGGGGAGGGGGGAGAGAGAGAGAACAGGGGGAGGGGGAGAGAGAGAGAACATGGGGAGGGGGGAGAGAGAGAACAGGGGGAGGGGGGAGAGAGAGAGAGAGAGAACAGGGGGAGGGGGGAGAGAGAGAGAGAGAACAGGGGGAGGGGGGAGAGAGAGAGAGAGAACAGGGGGAGGGGGGAGAGAGAGAGAACAGGGGGAGGGGGGAGAGAGAGAGAACAGGGGGAGGGGGGAGAGAGAGAACAGGGCAAGAGAGAGAAAACAGGGGGAGGGGGGAGAGACAGAACAGGGGAGGGGTGAGAGAGAGACAGACAGAAAAGGGGCAGGGGGTAGAGACAGAACTGGGGGAGAGAGAGAGAGAGAGACAGAACATCTGACGGGGTGAAAGAGACAGAACAGAGGGAGAGAGAGAGAGAGAGACAGACATGGCAAGGAAAAGGAAAGGGACAAACATGGGAAGGGAGAGAGACACAAACATAGGGGGGGTGAAAGAGACGGGGGAAGGGGGGTGAAAGAGACAGGGGGGGGCGCCAGAGGGGAAGCCCGCACATGGCGCCGGAACACTTATGGCCGGCCCTGATGAGACATAGGAGAGCATCCATGATGAGACAGATGAGAACCTCCATGATGAGACATATTAGCTCCTCCATCCTGGATCTTGTGGGAACTTCCATGATGTAACCTGTGGGAACCTCCATTATGTGACACATGGGATCCTCCATGATGAGACATATGGGAACCTCAATGATGTGACATATGGGAACCTCCATGATGAGAAACATGAGATGCTCCATGATGGTTCTTGTGGGAGAAATGTGAAGATCCTGACAGGGCCTTGTGGAATCCTCCATGATGAGATAAACTGGATCCTCCATAATGGGATGAAGTGATATGATGTGAATGTTTTGGAGAATGATCACCCATATGGGAACTTCCTTTAACTGACCCAACAGAAGAATGCCTGTGCTTCATGATGTGTTTCATTATCAAGGCCAAAGGGAAAACAGATGAGCACACGAATCACTGAAGCTTGGCCCATGAATGAGAAATGATTCCCCTTCCACGATCCTTCTTTTATACTGAAAACAAGAGGCGTTGTAGATGGATGAGCAATGTTCATGTGCATTTCTTGGCTTCTCACAAAAGCTAAACATATTATTTATCATCACTGAAACTTTCGTTTTACAGTTACATTCTCCTTTAGTATACAAGAAATGGACTCTTTTGGGAAGGTGGAGGTGTTATGATGAGACATTTGGGATCCAACACAGTGGCTCTTGGAAGGAACTTCTATGATGAGACATATGGGAGTCTTCATGATGAGAAGCACGTAGACCTCCATAATGAGACAAATGGGAGAAAAAATGATGAGACATTTGGGATCTTCCACATTGGATCTTGTGGGAACTTCCATGATGATACATAATGGAGCCTCTATGATGGGACATATGGGAGCCTCCATGCTGAGACAGATGAGTGCCTCTATGATGAGGCTTATGGGAGCTTCCATGATGAGACATATGGGAGCCTCCAAGATGAGACAGATGGGACCCTCCATGATGAGACATATTGGATCCTCCACCCTGGAACTTGTGAGAACTTCCATGATGTAACATGCGGGAACCTCCATGATGTGATACATGAGATGCTCCATGATGGTTATTGTGGGAGAAATGGAAAGATCCTGACAGCCATGGTGATATAAAGATACACACTTTAACAAAAGGATTAGAAGAAGCTTCTATAGTAATCTTTGTGTATAAATTTGAAAAGTTATTGTAAAAACTAGCTATTTGTAGGGGTCAACTCATGTAGCAATAAAAGCCGCATATAAGTGAAATTGCACAAAATGTTGGAATTCAGCTATTCTATATAGCACATTTTATGTACATTTCAGATATTTTACCCAAAGGTGCACTGTCAATATGGGTCAATTTTTTTCACACTACATTAGTTGGCCTGGACGACCACTCCATTGCACTGTACAAGTGGTATAAAGACAAAGCATGTATGGTGTAAAGTGGGGGTGTATTGAAATGGTGGTATCATGTGGTGATGTGCTACATTGTCAGGCCAGGGTCTAAAATAGCAATTTTCCTGGTAGTTTCTAGTCATCGCCCTTTCATTTCCACAGTAGAGAAAGGTGCATTGCCAGTGAATGTTGCCATCCACTGTGTGCACAGAAAATGGTTCTTGGATAAACTTTATATCATGGCAGGAGGGTACAAGTAACCAAACAGCTGTTGATGATGAACAATGACTACTGATGTGATGCCACTCTATAGCTAACATGACATCACCAGTATTATTATTCCACGAGAGCTGTTATGTCGGTGAGTCAAATAATATAAGTTATTGTGTACATGTGAATTTCCTAACTTTTATTGCTGTTACTAATTGCCATATTATATTCATGTGTGTTTTAAAATGGGACATTAAAAATGACAGACTGACTGATGAGGCAATTGCACCATTCAGGCCAAAATATAATATTTTTCAAATATTTTCTAATCTTAATTTTTTCCAATATAGCAATTTCCTTGTCAGTTTTAAACTTTAAAATATTTTTTAGTGTAATTTGTGGTCCTAAAATGTGCAATTCAATAGTAGCTGAAATGCAATACAGCTAATATACCTTTAGGATTGAAAGGATTGAAATTGAAAAACTGAAATGATATTGGAGAAAAAATTGAAAAAAAGATTAAATTCTAATACAAAAATGTATAAACACATTAGAAATAAATGAATAATAATATTAAATAATGATTAAATTAATGTTGTAAATAATATATATGCACACATCATGTAATACAAATTACACATATCACATTTGCCACTTAGTGACCCTAATACTATTATTGTTATTGTTCATTGTCAACAGCTGTTAGGGTATTTGTACCCTCCCATCATTGTACCATAGTGTGGATATCCACACTGCTTGGTAAAGCACCAATTTCCACTTTGGATATAATGATATGCATACATTGAAATTCCTGAACTTTTATTATGGTTACTAACTGGCATATGTAATATGTATATTTTTTATTACATATTGTACCGTTTTTTATTATAATAGCATATTTTAATAATAAATTACAATCATTAATTTGTATTACTAAATAAGCTATTATTGCACAGTAAAACTATTACCGTGGCAATTAAAAATGGATGTGAAGTGTTTTTATTATATTATCTAATATTATATTATCTATTAATCTAATACTTTTTATTCAGTTATTTTATTTTATAAGTATTTATATTTATTTTTAAATGTATTTATTTTAATTTAATATTTTTTTTTTAGTTGATATATTTTATTACATTGCATAATTTTTTATATTATTTTATTTTATTATCAATGTTTTTTTTCTTAATTTTTTTTTAAAATTTATTTAAGCTTGGAGAATTTCAGGGACACTTTCGGGAGTACTTTTGACTTCTATGGGAAGACATAGGTTATTTCCGTAAGACCCAAGGTCCTCATAAAACAGCCTTGAAATAAGCCAAAGTCCTCTTCATCCAAACCTGTGGGGAAAACTAAGGCTACCACACTGACCAATTTTTGTGCCAATTAGAGACCACTTTTGTCAATTTAAGGGCTATTTGGATAAGTGATCCAATTGGGTCCATAACTCAGAGCTCCAATTTTCTATTAGTTATTATTTTTTAAATAGAGAATTGATTTCCACTGACAAAAAAAATAGGGGGTTTATAGCTTTGTTGTACAAATGAAAATAAGAACAGTACAATCAAGTGCTTGCAAGATGTTAATTCATAAGCTATGCAATACACAAAGTAAACAAGAAAAAGCAAACTTTTGACATCACAGTCTAAAAACCATACATATTTGTGATATGCAAGTCTATAAATATAAAGATGAGAACATTTATAGCTTCTTAGATCACAAAACATCACAATGGTGAAACTCAGTGGGATACATTATGTCATAACACAATTACAATGTTTAATGACTTTTAATACATTATATTTTGCCCATTTATATTTCAAACAAATTCCATGAAAAACTAGTCAATGACAAGTTACATCTCAAGATATAAAGTTTTCTATAACCTGACATCTGAGAAAGGATTGAGTGAATGGAAACATTTGAATAATATCTACATTAAGTTTTTCCTTAAACCATTGGATTTATCACTTTCAAATAAACCATTATTAAAGTTATTGTAAGAGAGGCAAGTGCAGATAAAGGACAGAGAAAGCAACAGTAACTTAGACATTCTGTTAAGATAAATGCGTGTTTTCTTTTTCCAGTCTGTATAGGGTCATATCAGAGATTTAGGTTTATTCTAACACTTTTCTTCATGTTCATTGGTGTGAAGAGCCACTGTGTGGTGAGATCCTGGAAAACCAAAAATCATTAATATATGGATTTGTTGTGCTTTTATATTGTGCCAACCATTGTTGTTTAAACACTGTAAAACAAGCCAGGCACGCCAGGTATCAAACTATGCTTGATGCATTTGGTATTGTTTACATTTTTACAGTATATTGCATACAAATGTATACATTGATTCTATTTCAATGTTCCTTAATGTTATTTATATTGCAGTTTGGTAAAAATCAGTGGTGTCTAGAGGAGGAAACCTGTCAGCATATGAAGAGACCAGTTCATTTAACATGGTAAATGTCGATTTGTTGTTCTTTACTTGCCAGAGGTAAATGAGATGGATGTAGGGTATGAAAGTAGTATGATATCACTAGTGACATAACTTGACATCCTGCACATGTGTAATGGGCATCTCCATGGGAGCCCTCTAATTTCTTTCCCAGCACATTGTGGGGACAACTTCTTATTGGGGAAAGATGTTATAGTGGAAAAAAGTCAATATGCTAGTAAATGCAACCAAATGGAAAGTTTTCAATTAAGTTAAGCATTGGAAAAGCTATAAAAAAATGGAACAAATAAATGTATATTAAGTTTTAAAGTGTTAGATTCAATATACATGTATTTGTCTTTTTGTTCCACACTAGAGTGCTCCTTAGAGAAGTAATATGCAGTAAAAAAAAAAAACTTGTAAGTATGTTGCTTCTGTGTGTAATATTAAAATAAATAAAATGTTGTATTGGTTTTTAAAATAGTTGTTTTCTTTGCCTTGAGAGCATATCCTTAAAGAAGGATTGCCAGTCCACATGTATGATTATTATTAATGCAGCTTGCTTAGAAAAAAGACTATCCACTCCAATGTAAAATACAGTAAAGTCAGTAGAGAATTGATAAACATATTCACACATCCCAAGCTATGTTCATGCTCCTTAACTATTCCGCTTTATACAGTACAATCCTGGGGTGCCACTGCCTCTGAAACCGATTAATTGTCGAGGGAGCAAGTTGGAAGGTTTGTATATTTGAAAAGTTTTCTTGAACAATGTGCATATGCTGTCCTTCAAAGGCTCCATTTCTAGTTGAAAAGGCAATAATTATTGATCATAATTACATAGCCTTACCCAAAATACTGTATAATGGGTATATCTGTGTTCTAAGCAGGTCCCTTCCCAATTTTTTTAAAGGTTATGTTTGTTTTTATTAGCATTTTGTTTACTTACCACGGTGTCCACTAGTACTAAGGCATCCTGAAACACTAAAACAAATGAGAAAAAGTTATTATTTCAGTGATGTAAACAATTGAGTTATTTATTATATTTTTATATTAAAATATTTTGTTACTTTTTGTATTCTTATTTTTTTAACTTTACTTTAAAAATTGAATAACTAACATTTTTTACATGTAGCATGCATTCATAGCATAATGTCTCTAGGGGGGGGAAAAAAGGTCCAAGGAGTCATAAGTGCACACCTCCAACATTGCTAAACAAAACATCTCTCTTTACTTACTTGATATCATGGCCATCTAGAAGACGCTTGTAGGTGGCAATATCCATCTCTAAGTGAGTCTTTTGGTCCATGAGGATCCTGTACTCATTGTTCTGGCGCTCTAGGTCACATCTAATCTGTTCCAGCTGAGATTCCACATTGTCAATCATACTTTGCATTTGGGCAAGCTTAGATCGATAAGTGGCTTGTGTCTCGGCCAAAGTGCATTCCAGTGCTGCTGTCTTTAAACGAATCAGGTTGTCATTGACCATATAGTGTAATTCGCATGTTAAATTTACCAGACTTTATTCCAAAAATGTTCAATCATCATAAGAAAAGGATTGTTAATAGGCATCAGATCTATTAAAACTTACCATACTCAGTTGACTCTGTAGATCAATCTCAAGGGTCTGTAGAGTGCGTCTTAGTTCAATGGCCTCTGTCTGTACGGACTGCAACTGCTCAGAGCCAGACATTACCTCACGGTTAAGTTCTTCGCTCTGTTGTAACAGTAAACATGTAAACAACTTTAGTGTTTTAAATATGGTAACTGCAAAATGCCCTGCTATTGACTTTAATATAAAAATATTTTGTATCAAAATACAGTATAGGAGAAAATTATCATTGTTAAAGGGCATAGAAAATATATGTTCATATGAGTAAATCATAGGTCAGTGTTTGTGGATTATATGAATGTTGTCCCATTACAAGTTTAGAATGGTTGGAATCCTTCCATATAATTACTATATTAAATTATGACTGATAAACGTTTATGAGGAGAAATGCTGGATGAAGACAGAATTAAACCATCTGTTGTTTTGAAATATTTTTTTTTTTGTTCACTGTGTTTAAGGAAATGCTTTCCCTTGAGGTTGCCAATCCATATCTATAGCACAAGTCTATTGAGCACCTCTCTATGATAAAACAGTTACTGCCCTGTAACTATCTTTAGATACCTTTAACAACCTCTTACTTATTACAATCACTACCCCTCCAGTCTTTCTGAACATTGACTTTGGCTATTAACTCCACGAGGGGTGCCACACCGATTCGCAGAGCTACCCAAAGGTGCTTTAACCTTTAAGAAACTATTACATTTTGAACTACTCTAAACTACCTTCAGAGAGAAGGACAGATTTTATGAATAATATAACAGAAAAAGAAATGAACAGGACTACATCTAAAATCAAAATGGACATGCTATACGTGTTACAACTTCAATGCTTATTCATATATTTTATTTAAGATATTTAAATAAATATCCTAACACAATATACTATCTCTGGGACTTATATGCATCAGTGGGGACAATGGACTAAAAGATAGGTTGCAAGTGTGTTGAGGTGAGTTAAGGTCAGTGGACGGGAGATAAATATTTTATATCACTGATTTAACTAATACATGTGTTTGATTTTTAAGTGTAACATTGCACTGGATGTGATCCCCAGAACTTACTTGAATTGTGAGAAATCTTAACGTATTGTGCCTTTTAAAACTAAATATATCCAAGAGATTTAGTTTAACTTCTATAAGAAGAGGACGTCCACTTACTCTTTGCATGAACATGTTCTCAGCTTCTCTTAGGTTTCTCTCCATCAGGTTTTCATATTGGTCTCGGATTTCAGACAAGGCTCTGTTTAGATCGATGGATGGAGCAGCATTCATCTCAACATTTACTCTGGCACCAAGCTGTGCACGAAGACAGCTCACCTCCTTTAAGGCAAAAAATACAGTTGAAATGGATAAGTTGTAAAACGTTTTTGAATTTTAAAGGTGTGTATCATCCCATTCACTATAATTGTTAACATGCTGTTATATTTATATTTGATGTGCATTATCAATACCTTAGATGTCATGTTACCTACCGTTTACTTTTTGATATTTGTTTCATGGCAATTTTACATATATTACTACATCTTTTATTATACTACCTCGTCATGGTTAATTTTCATGTTCTGCAGCTCTTCCTGAAGGCTCTGAACTTCCATATTCAATTCACCTCCCTCCTGGTTCAGTCCTTCAAGAACTCTGCTCAGACCATTCACATCTGCCCCAGTGCTTTTACTCAAGTGAAGTTCCATCTCATATCTTAAGAAAGAAGAACAGAAAATGGGTACATCTCTCTACTGTTATAACATAGGGATGAAGGTAATCATGTGTGCAAAGCCTATCAGGGAATAGATATGGACAAGCAGTGTATAAGACTTACTTGTTTCTGAAGTCATCAGCAGCCAGCCTAGCATTGTCTATCTGCAGAATAATCCTGGCATTTTCAACGGTGGCTGCAGAAATCTAGAAGAAATATTTTACTATAAAACTTTAAATATCAAACCAGGATCAAAGCATTTTTGCCTATGAACATGTAAATATAACTACAAATGAATAATTATAGTGTGAAAACTGTTTGGTGTTTATGTTGATTATGCTTAGGTATAGATCTTTTACATTTTTTTTTTAAAATACATATTATACTTTTACCTGATTCTGTATATCTGAAATGACCCTCAAGTATTGACTGGAGTCAGGGAATGTGCTGGGAGAGTTATTTGCATACCACTCACAGATCTTTCTCTCCAGTTGGGCATTCTCCTGCTCCAGAGAGCTCACCTTTTCCAGGTAAGAATAAAGTCGTTGGTTTAGCATTTGCATGGTTTCTTTCTCATTGATACTTAGTAGGCCATTACTCTTCCAGCTACTATGACCTTCAGTGGAACTACAATGACTAATGTGGCTATTACCGCCATGTGTACCTCCATGACTAATGGAAGCATGTTTAGGAAAGGAAACTCTTTTACAGCCTGAGCTACCATGCATACTGTGAGTGCTGTGATAGTTTCCATGATGAGAACCTTGTGAGGCTCCATGATAGCTCTTACGGTGGCCTCCATGATGAGACATTTGGGATCTGTCACAGTGGCTCTTGTGGGGAGACATATGGGAGCCTCCATGATGAGAAGCACGGTGCCCTCCATGATGAGACATATGGGAGCCTCCATGATGAGACAGATGAGAACCTCCATGATGAGACATATTAGCTCCTCCATCCTGGATCTTGTGGGAACTTCCATTATGTAACATGTGGGAACCTCCATTATGTGACACATGGGATCCTCCAAGATGAGACATATATGAACCTCCATGATGGGACAAATGGGAACCTCCATGATGAGAAACATGAGATGCTCCATGATGGTTCTTGTGGGAGAAATGTGAAGATCCTGACAGGGCTTTGTGGAATCCTCCATGATGAGATAAACTGGATCCTCCATAATGGGATGAAGAGATATGATGTGAATGTTTTGAAGCATGATCACCAATTTGGCAACTTCCTGTAAGTGACCCAACAGAAGAATGCCTGTGCTTCATGATGTGTTTCATTATCAAGGCCAAAGGGAAAACAGATGAGCACACGAATCACTGAAGCCTGGCCCACGAATGATAAATGATTCCTCTTCCACGATCCTTCTTTTATACTGAAAACAAGAGGCGTTGTAGATGGATGAGCAATGTTTATGTGCATTTCTTGGCTTCTCACTAAAGCTAAACATATTATTTATCATCACTGATACTTTCGTTTTACAGTTACATTCTCCTTTAGTATACAAGAAATGGACTCTTTTGGGAAGGTGGAGGTGTTATGTGCAAATTTATTGCTGGATCATACATCAGAAGGCAGCATTTTCTCCACCCTCAATACAAAATAAACTCTGTCTTTATTCCAAGATCAAAGAATTAATAAGGACATATGTAACCCCTGTCACATATTTTTATAAACAGGACAGAATATTTTGATTTAGCAGCTTTGCTCCCCTTTCCATTGACTGGCAAATATATAGAACTAATTGTAAACGTAAGAGTTTTTTCTCCCAGAAAAAAATAAATGATCCTAATAGTTGCACTTTAGATGGAAATTATCAAGGTTGGAGGGTACCTTATTTTGTTATAACACTTGTATGCACAAGACTCTCTGATACCATGTTTAAGGGGTCACAAAAGTATATGTTTGTATGTTGGATACTGTAATTTATATGTTCATTTTTCTATTTTTGTAATAAAAAAAAACAATTAAGAAATACTTAGTCATTTTGTAATATTAGCTACAAATTTCTTAGCAATGGTATACCTTGTTGGCTATGTGCTACATTGTTGTTGCTGTTTTCATGGTGATACTAAAATACACACGTTAACAAAAAGATTAAAAGAAGCTTCTGGGGGCGTGGCCTGCAGCTGATGTGAAGCAGACGCGTCTCAGCGAGGATCCCGCCAAACTCAGCAAAAAGAACATTGTGGATAACCCTAATCAACCCCGAAAATGGGTAAAAACCTGAAGAAATCCCAGAATATGCCAGGGACACCAAGCTCCTGAGCTAAAACATGAAGCAAAATGCTCTCGGCATACTTAATCCCGTCCCAGCCGGCTATCATGCGGCCACACAAGATGGCGAAGGAAGAGCGGGAAAGCACACCAGACCGAGAATCCATCGTCTCGGACTCGGATTCTCCAGAGGACTTTGGAGACCATTGTGCCCGCTGCTGAGCTAACGCAGGTTCCGAATTACAAACATTCACTAACCTAATCAAGAAAGACTTCGCCACAGTGATCGAACTCATCAGAGACGAACTGGCAGATCTGAAAGGAGAGGTGAGAGAACAAGGCAATCGCATTGCGACCATTGAATCAGAGCACGCTGCAGAACTCTGTTACGAGCATTGTGATACAATTGAGGGAGCAAAATGCCCTGACAGCCCAGCTATCACATCATATATTGGACATGGATAATAGAGGCAGGAGGAACAACCTGCGAATCCGAGGCCTGCCGGAGTCAGAACAAAAGGAGGATACTCTAAGTCTCACTAGGCACTAGGAAGGTATTTGGGGAAATATTGGGCCTACAAAATGGAGATTCGATAGAGATAGAAAGGGCACACAAGGCTCTGAGGCCCAAAGATCTCTCCAACCCACAACCGAGAGATATAAAATGCGTCTACACTCTTTTCCGATCAAAGAGCAAATATTCAAAGGGGCCCGCCAAAGGAAACCTTGTCTACACTACACTTCTGAGATACAAATCATGCCAGATATCGCATGGGGCACGTTACAACTCAGAAAGAAATTACAGCCACTTACCGAATTGCTTTGTTAGGCCAACATACCTTACAGATGGGGATTCCCGTTAAACATCACCGTACGGAAAGACTCTGTCTCTCACACTCTCAGACACCTGAGGACCTAGCAGAATTCTGTGAGGCACTCGGTATCACACAACCCGACCTGCCAGAATGGATGGCGTTCGCCGCAGCTCCATCTCTACCGATCGTGGCTATCCAAAACAACTGGCGACCCAGACCACAGAGGAAAAAGCGCAGGGCCTCATTGGGCAGGAGAAACTCACCAGCACCACCATTTCCAGGGGGGGAAGCTTAAGCACCCCATGCTCTGAGCGAACGAGGCCTGCTATTCTCAGGTCACACCATAGAGCCTCCAGTGAAACGGATAATCGCAAACCCTTTACCCGCTCCCTTCCTAAACAGGACTAAAAGGGCTCCTGAAATGAGCCAAGAGGTCGACAACAGCTCAAAGGCAGAACCGGGAAGGCCTTGACACAACACAGACTTATGCTCATCCACTGGAAGGACTTAAATGACCAAAAGTTGGGAACACAGAAAACATCCCCCAGGGTCATCACGAGAGGGGCCAGGACTCGGACCTATAAAACACATGCTGGTTAAACCCTATGTTCCCCGCTACTACTTCTCCTTGTTCATTCGAGGAAGGGTATATATGTGTTACCTGGAGATATGAAACTCTAATGCTATATGATGAATGACAAATCCACCAGAGATACAGAAGTGGTTTGGGTTTAGTGTCCTCGAGACCCAGACTTGAATGTTATAACTTGAGTTAACGTTAAAGGTTTTATAGTTTTATTATTAGGAGGATCCACACTCCTTTCTAGATTTGTATTACGAACCTGAGTTGCATTTGGTTGAGGCCACAATGTTGGATATCCCAGAATGAGATTGGATAATTCCAGACTAGATGCAGTCAGACCCCCCAAATGGCTCTATGTCCCAGTACACCAGGACACAGCAAGGAGGACCCAGAGCCCTCTTCGCCTCCGTGTCCTAGACATGACAGCTGCTCCCAGTACAGACTGGGTATCGATGTAAATAGATCTTTTCTGCTTCATTGGACCCTTTTGGTCCCACTCCTGTACCCCTGAATACCCTACCGCCTATTCCTCCCCCAGCCCCCTCCCCCACCCCCACCCCCACCCCAATAAACCAGACCATGTATCCTGGCAACATCAGACATCGAAAGGGAAAGAACATAGCCGACATAGAGAAAGTTGCATTCCAGACTCCTATGACTAATAGAAACCCTAGTTTCAACCTATACTCTTTAAATGCTAAAGGGTTAAATATCCCCTCCAAGCGTTCAAGATTAATGAGGGAACTTAAAACTAAAAGTAGGTGGGACTAATTCAGGAGACCCACTTTAAGAGAACCAGGGTGCCTAAAATCAACGACAATGTATACAATAGGTCATATTTTTCCCATTCCCCTTTTAAAAAATCAAAGGGGGTCGCTATTCTCCTCTCCAAGCACTTTCCCCTTACAGTCTCAGACAGCTGGTCAGATAACGATGGAAGAGCTGTATTTATAAAAGGCACACTGGAATCTAGCACTATCACCATTGCCAATATAAATGTCCCTAACCACAATCAAAATTTGTTTATGTGTTCAATCCTTAAGGAACTCGACAACTTCGCCGAAGGAGTGGTGATCCTAGGCGGTGACCTCAATGTAACCCTTGATCCTGGCCTTGACGTGTCTTCCGGGACCTCTTCCCTCAACAAACATAAAATTATAAAGGTAAAACGAGCTTTACACAACTCACAACTCGCAGACACTTGGCGCACACTATACCCAACAGACAAGGACTACACTTTTTATTCAAACCCCCATAAAAAATATTCCAGATTAGATTATTTCCTGATCTCACATAGACACTTAGACCTTATTATAGATGCCCAAATCCATGAGATCACGTGGAGCGACCATGCCCCCATCACACTAAAAGTATCCCACCCAGCGCCAGTTAAAAGGCACTCCACATGGAAACTTAATGAAACCCTCCTGACAGATCCCCAAATTCTACAAGACATGACAACGTCGCTGAAATTCTATTTTAGCGAAAACACTACACAGAAGACTCCAGCTCCGATCATCTGTGAAGCCCACAAAGCTGTCATTAGGGGACAATTCATTAAGATTGGGGCATACAATAAAAAACTATGATCCCAAGTCATTACAGACCTCCTTGATAAGACACACTACATAGAATCCAAACATAAGCAGTCCCTCTCACCACAACTATACTTAGAATTATCACATCTACGAGCCAAACTGGCTGACATTTGTAACACACGGACCCAAAGAGCCCTGAGGAAACTTAAATACAATATGCTCTTGATTAGAGACAAACCTGGTAAGCACCTGGCAAAAGCACTAAAATCACAACAGATGTCCACATTCATACCCAAAAAAGGAACCCAGACTAATATAGTGGTTCAAAAAACCTCCCAAATTGTTACGGAATTTCAAAAATTCTATACCAATTTATATATTATCAGCCCTAACGAGGTAATTGGCCCTGATCTCCAAAGCAGCAGCAACATCCTCTCATACCTGAAATGCCATATGTGCACCAAAATTTCAGATCAAGTAGCGGAAAGCTTAGATATACCTATATCACTAGAAGAACTATCAGAGGCGCTCAAAACCACCCCAACATGGAAAGCCCCGGGTCCTGATGGTCTGACCGGCTTATACTATAAAACTTTTAAAGATGTATTTCTCCCCCCAATGCTCTGGGCATTTAATTCTCTTGCCATAGGTGCCACTCTGCCACCACAATCCCAAGAAGCCCACATCACACTAATCCCGAAGCCAGGAAAGGACCCAGAAAAATGTGGAAACTACAGCCCCATATCATTCTTAAACGTAGATGTCAAACTACTAGCAAAAGTTCTCAGTATTAGATTACAAGACATACTTCCTACCCTTATACACAGAGACCAAGTGGTCTTCATGCCAAGACAGGAAGCAAGGGACAATACAGTAAAAGTGCTCAACCTAATCCATCACGCAAAGACCACTCAAATACCCGCCATACTGCTATCTATTGATGCGGAAAAAGCGTTTGACAGGGTGAGCTGGCAGTTCCTTAGGGAAACCCTGAAACATGTGGGTATTGGAGAGGCCATCTATAATTGGATATGTTCACTGTATCATGCACCGTCGGCTCGCATCCGGATCAACGGCACCCTCTCCGACCAGCTCACCCTGTCGAACGGCACACGCCAGGGATGCCCCTCATCACCACTTCTTTTTATTTTAACGTTAGAGCCCCTCCTCTCAGCCATCAGGGCAAATGAGTCAATAAAAGGCCTAAACATAGGACCCCATCACCATAAAATATCAGCTTTTGCGGACGATATCCTACTTTCATTAACACAGCCCCATATATCTTTACCTAATCTCATGAAAGAGATAGAACAATATAGCAAGATCTCTTTCTTTAAAGTCCATATGACTAAGTCAGGGATAATGAACATCTCCATCCCTGACCAAAGCATTGCAAAGCTTAAAAGTTCCTTCCCTTTTAAATGGACACACTCCAAGTTAAAATATCTGGGCGTTACTCTATCCCCACATTGGAGGATCTGTTCCAAAACAATTACTTGGCCCTACTCAATTCGGTACGAGCTGACCTACAGAAATGGGGTACCAAAAACATCTCATGGTTTGGCCGTATAGCCACCATAAAGATGAACATCCTACCCAGATTTCTATACATCTTACAGACATCTTACGTCCAGCACCTAAATTATGGGTATCAATTGAACATCAATCGCTGATGGTCCCAATAACTGTGGTGGCTTGGGTCTCACCTAAACAATGCACACACACAGACAAATCCCATCCGATGGTACACTACACGTTATCTATGTGGAAAAATCTCAGGAAACAACAGGGACTTATAAGTGCCCCCTCACCACTGACATCCCTATCCGCAAACATAGACTTCCCCCTGGGATGACATGTAGACCATTTGATGCCTTCTTTGAAGAAATAGTTCCTTTCCCAAGACTAGGTCACTTTCTTAAGGACGATGGAACTCTGAAATCACTCACGGACTTACAGTGGGAGGGAGGTCCGAGAAGACCACTATGGACCCACACTCAGAAAGGCCACTTTTTCAGATCACTCCAAAAATTCTCCACAGAGGACGTAGTGTCCCCCTTTGAACGGTTGTGCATGTCAAAGACATGCCCAACCAAACTCGTATCTTCCATATACAGTTACCTGACATCGATACAAACATCAACCAAACCTCATTACATATATGGCTGGGAAACAGAACTAAAATGCACATTCACAGATCAGCAATGGCAGAAAATGGCTCTCCTAACTCATAAAGGTTCTCTGGTAACAAGATACAGGAAAACAGACACACTGAGGAACATACATCCACATTTGGTGGTAGTGTGCTGCTATCCAACCATTTTGGAAATTTGTGCAAAAGACGTTGAGAGCTTGCACAGACCTTCACTTAGAGTTTTCTCCCCAATCTTACCTTTTGCATCATAATTCATATAGTTTGCAAAAATATAAAAATTCTCTAACAATTAGACTAGTGAATGCCGCAAAACTAATAATCCACGTCATTGGAAAAGCCCTCACACTCCGACAGCAAGAGAGTGGTTTAGCTCGACTGAAGACGTCAAGGCCATGGATCAACTAAGCTTGCTAAATTTGGGAAAGGGAATAACTCACTCACAAATCTGGTCCCTTTGGAACCTATTCGTGGAATCGCAATAATGCCTAGATATGTTAGAAAATACTGAGATTTAGATATATGCTTCTGGTTCTTATAATGTATATTATATGCCTAAAGATGGTCTTTCCCAAGTTCGTGGTTCTTGGATAAACTTTAGATCATGGCGGGAGGGTACAAATAACCAAATAGCTGTTGACGATGAACAATAACTACTGATGTGATGCCACACTTTAGCTAACAGGACATCATCAGTATTATTATTCCACAAGAGCTGTTATGTCGGTGAGTCAAATAATATAAGTTATTGTATACAATGTGAATTTCCTAACTTTTATTGCTGTTACTAAATGCCATATTATATTTATGTGTTTCTTAAAATGGGACATTAAAATTAACAGACTGAATAACAAGGGGATTGTACCATTTAGGCCAAAATATATAATTTTGCAAACATTTTCTAATCTTTATTTATTTTTTCAAATTTTTTTAAGTACTTTTTGGCCTAAAAATTAGCAATTCTCTAAATCCTATCTGGAGAATTGTTATCTTTGAATTTTGAGTAAAATCACTGAATTGCAAATCCTTCAGGCATAGCAGGAATCCTATGCTTTCTCGGGACAAGTTCCTCATCTTTCATATGAATCAATTTAGGGTATAATAGCTGAAATGCACTCAAAATACACTTAAAGGAAAAACCAAACAGTGGCATTTGTTTGCAATACAGCTATCATACCTATTAGGATTGAGTCAAGTGGGGGATCTCTCTTAAAAAATGAAATGATATTGGAGGATTAAATAGAAAAATTGGAAAATATTTTAAAATTCTAATACAAAATTCATAAACACATTATAAAGAAATAAATAAAAATATTAAATGTATATTAAATTAATGTTATAAATAATATAACAAAAACATTAAAAATCTATTTTTCATTGGTTTTAATATGCCATGATAGCATGAATGATTGAAATTCATTCAAATATGCTATCAAGGCTATATAACATCCCCGATCAAGAGAAGGATAGAGCCCAAATAAAGAAATACCTGATAGAATCTAAGTTAGGGACGATTAAAAAGGAGCAAACAGCTCTATTGGAGGCACCTTTCACTATCATTGAAATTGTTGAAACCATTAAGAGGCAAAAGTTGCACAAGGCAGCTGGTCCAGAACTTCCTGCTATATTTTAAAGGAAATTGGTAGATATTGTGTCTTCTTATATGATGGAAACTTTCAACGAGATCAGAGAGACAGGGAACTTCCCTGCAGACATGCTGAGGGCGGCCATATTTCCCATTCCAAAATGAGATAAATTTAACAAACCTCTGGCCAATATCTTTAATTAACACCGATATGAAGATATATTCTGCCATTCTAGCTGAGCGTTTGAAACATATCTGTCCTGCACTAATATATCTATAAAGATCAAGTGGGTTTTGTTAAGGGCCGGCATTCCAGTGACAATTCAAGAAAGATAATTAATCTTTGTTGAATATGTTACATCTCATAAAATACCATCACTATTTGTTTCATTGGATGCCGAGAAGGCCTTTGACAGAGTTGGGTGGATTTATCTGGAGGAGGTCCTTCAGAAATTTGGATGTGGGGATGGATTCACCGGCTCTGTCATGGCCCTATATAAGCCCCCTAGGGCGAAGGTTGTTGGTCAGGGAATTAGTTCCAACTGGTTTGCAACAGGCAATGGGACTAGACAGAGGTGTACTTTGGACCCCCTGTTGTATGTACTTGTGTTTGGAAAGCAAGCTCAGCCTGTATGCAGACAATGTATTTGTTTAAATATATGATCCCGTTAACTCTCTAATCTCATTGATGCAGGGGATAAGGATCTTCTCCCAATTTTCTAACTATTAATTAAATACAAATAAGTCCCATGCAATGGCCATAGCTATACCAAAAAGAGAGAGAAGTGTTCTATTTCAGAAAGATCTTTGACAGAAAATGACAGAATTGAAGGGATTGTTTGTCTCATGGTTGGGGAGATTTAACATTGTCACAGCATATATAATTCTAAAATAGCAGTATTTGCTCAGGATGATTCCTATTAGACTACCAGCTAGCTGAACAAGCTCTTTCCAGTTAAGATTGCAGAATTTTAGATGGGACGGGAGGAAGCCAAGAATTGCCAGCTTTGTTCTGTGTGCTATTCGAAACAAGGAGGACTGGGGGCACGGTGTTTGGAAAGATTTGAACAGACCAACATGTTTCTCCATGTACTGATCTTACAGGACAATGAGAGTAGGTGTCAGGATTGGTATATTATTTTGCAGACAAGAATTGGGATTAATAACCTGACATGTGCATTGTGGCTTTATCAAGATAGAATAGAAGCATTAAAGAATTTTGATTGGCCAACAACTACAATAAGTTGCTTGGAAATCTGGCTACAGCTAAAAAAAGGATTGGATTTAAGGATAGGATAGTTAAGAGTGCTCCACTTGAGGTTTTGCAAAGTAACATCCCAAACCTAAGACTAAGAGAATGGAAACAATATAGAAATAAAATGATGTTATATTTATTGATTGGAGTGAAGCCT
Source organism: Pelodytes ibericus (assembly GCA_036172795.1). Taxonomy (NCBI): domain Eukaryota; kingdom Metazoa; phylum Chordata; class Amphibia; order Anura; family Pelodytidae; genus Pelodytes; species Pelodytes ibericus. The sequence goes on along the minus strand of CM069862.1, from coordinate 153,972,131 downwards.
TTTGATCAACTGGTTGTCGATTTCAATTTAACGATTAAAAAAATCCTATAATGCTGTTAGAATAGGGAATTATATAAAAACCCAGGGCTTTTCTAATAAGGAGGATTCTGTAGAAAGTACAAAGATCATGGAGATGTTCAATAATAAGATGGGGCAAAAAAGCACTTAGGAAAACATATAATCTTCTTGAACTATTAAATCCCCCTCCTAAAATTGCAGACTTGAATATGTGGCAGAAAGATCTGGATACAAATGTTTGAAGAATATTAGTAGAATCACTCATTGTTTAAATATGGTTGAACTCCATTACAAAATAATGTTCCAGTGGTACTTGGTACCGTTGAGGTTAGTAAAGTTCAGCCCTGAAGCATCGGACCAATGCTGGAGATGTGGTAGGGAACAAGGCTTGTTTCTCCATATCTGGTGGCTATGCCCAGGGGTAGACCGGACATGGTTAGAACTGTTCAGATTGATGTCAAATATTTTGAATGTTATTATTCTACCTTCAGTAGAAAGGGCATTATTACATCTAGAATTGGATTTAGTGCCACTTAAGGTAGAACATTTCTATCCAGGCCTTTCTCACGATGAAAATTTTCATCGCCAGGAAATGGTGCCAAAAAGAAGAGATTCAAATAGAGAATGTTGTGAACCAAATACGACGGCAATGCATTATGGAGCAGGGTAATGCTTATGCAAAATGGGATGTCGAAAAAAATTTATGGAACATGAAGTAGATGGATCCAGAAGTATCCAATGAAATGATGAGATCTTTAGATAAGTAGGGTATTATGATATAAGACTGAACGATGGCCCCAGTCCTCAGTGTGTCTCGTCTGTCTTGCGTTGATTGTCCTGTAGGTCTTGTCTGTTTATAATGGGAGGTTTGGTAGGGTATTGGTATTAGGGAACTGTACTAAAATTATGATATGTGAAGAGTGTGAATTCACCCCTAGTGAGCGATGCCGACGGATTTGTCCACTTTTCTATAATGATCTGAGCAGGAGGTTGGATTTATACTCTTGTCTACCCGTTTTAATATACTAGTCTGAGCCGTACTAACGAATGGAGGTTTATAAGTGTGATATACCTACATCCACCTATGTATATTTATTTATGCATACTATAATGTATGACTTACGTATAGTTATTTATGTATATTGTAATGTAATGACATGCCTTTTGTATGTTTGTAATAAAAAATTGCTATTATGACTAGTGTTGAGCGAACCCGAACCGCACTGTTCGGGTTCTTACCAAACATTACGATGTTTGGACCCCGAACACGGACATTCCACTGTGTGTTCGTGTTGGAGTTCGGGGTTCGGCAGGGCCGGCGCCACCTGTAAGGCGACCTAGGCAGCCGCCTAAAGCGCAACATAGCAGGGGGCGCTGGAACCGTGAAAAAAAAAATTGTTTAAACATTTTTTTTAAACAAACTTTATTGAAAAAAATGCACAAATCACATTTGCCACTTAGTGACCATAATACTAATATTGTTATTGTTCATTGTCAACAGCTGTTAGTGTATTTGTACCATTATGCCATAGTGTGGATGGCCACACTGCTTGGCAAAGCACCATTGTCCACTTTGGATATAATGATATACATTGAGATTTCTGAACTTTTATTAGGGTTACTAACTGGCATATGTGATATGTATATTTGTTATTACATGATGTGTCCATTGACATGTTAATTGTACCATTTTTTTTATTGTAATCGCATATTTTAATAATACATTACAATCATTAATTTTTATTACTAAATATGCCATTATGGCACAGTAAAACTATTACCATGCCAATTAAAAATGAATGTGTAGTGTTTTTATTATATTATCTAATATTATATTATCTATTAATCTAGTACTTTTTATTCAGTTATTTTATTTTATAAAAGTATATATAATTATTTGTATACTTATTTATTTTATTTTAATATATTTTTATTTTACTTGATATATTTTATTAGATTGTATAATTTTTTATGTTATTTTATTTTATTATCAATGTTTTTTTTCCTTTTATTATTTTTCATTTATTTAAGCTTGGGGCATTTCGGGGACACTTTTGGGAGTACTTTTGACTTCTATGGGAAGACATAGGCAATTACCGTAATACCCAAGGTCCTCATAAAACAGCCTCAAAATAAGCCAAAGTCCTCTTCATCCAAGCCTATGGGGAAAACCAAGGCTACCACACTGACCAAGTTTTGTTCCAATTAGAGACCACTTTTGTAAATTTAAGGGTTATTTGGATAAGTGATCCAATTGGGTCCATAACTCAGAGCTCAATTTTTCTATTAGTTATTATTTTTATTTTTTAAATAGAGAATTGATTTCCACTGACAAAAAATAGGGGTTTTATAGCTTTGTTGTACAAATGAAAATAAGAACAGTTCAATCAAGTGCTTGCAAGATGTTATTTCATAAGCTATGCAATACACAAAGTAAACCATAAAGAGCAAACTTTTGACAACACAGTCTAAAAACCATACATATTTGTGATATGCAAGCCTATAAATATAAAGATGAGAATATTTATAGCATCTTAGATCACAAAAAATCACAATGGGGAAACTCGGTGGGATACATTGTTATGTCATAACACAATTACAATGTTTAATGACTTTTAATACATTATATTGTGCCCATCTATATTATAAACAAATTCCATGAAAAACTAGTCAATGACAAGTTCCATCTCAAGATATAAAGTTTTCTATAACCTGACATCTGAGAAAGGATTTAGTGAATGGAACCATTTGAATAATATCTACATTAAGTTTTTCCTTAAACCATTGGATTTATCACTTTCAAATAAACCATTATTAAAGTTATTTTAAGAGAGGCAAGTGCAGATAAAGGACAGAGAAAGCAACAGTAACTTAGACATTCTGTATATTGCAATAAAAATGCGTGTTTTCTTTTTCCAGTCTGTATAGGGTCATATCAGAGATTTAGGTTTATTCTAACACTTTTCTTCATGTTCATTGGTGTGAAGAGCCACTGTGTGGTGAGATCCTGGAAAACCAAAAATAATTAATATATGGATTTGCTGTGCTTTTATACAGTGCCAACCATTGTTGTTTAAACACTGTAAAACAAGAGAGTCCAAGGAGAATTAATCATTTTAAATATGAAAACAATAAAGGGTGTTTGTAAATTATCGATTTAAATAGACGCGCCAGGTATCAAACTATGCTGGATGCATTTGATATTGTTTACATTTTTACAGTATATTGCATACAAATACATACATTGATTCTATTTCAATGTTCCTTACTGTTATTTATATTGCAGTTTGGTAAAAAATGAGTGGTGTCAAGAGGAGGAAACCTGTCAGCATATGACGAGACCAGTTCATTTAACATGGTAACTGTCTATTTGTTGTTCTTTACTTGCCAGAGGTAAATTAGGTGGATGTAGGGAATGAAAGTAGTATGATATCACTGGTGACTAACCTGACATCCTGCACATGTGCAATGGGCATCTCCATGGGAGCCCACTAATTTCTTTCCCAGAACATTATGGGGACAACCACTTATTGGGCAAAGCTTTGGATGTTACAGTGGAAAAAAATCAATATGGTAGTAAATGCAACCAAATGGAAAGTTTTCTATTAAGTTAAGCATTGGAAAAGATATAACAAATAGAACAAATACATGTATATTTATTTTTAAAGTGTTAGTTTCAAAATGCATGTATTTGTCTTTTTGTTCCACACTAGAGTGCTCTTTAGAGAAGAAATATGCAGTAAATAGTTTGTAAGTATGTTGCTTCTGTGTGTAAGATTAAAATAAATAAAACATTTTATTGTTTTTTAAAATAGTTGTTTTCTTTGCCTTGAGAGCTTATCCTTAAAGAAGGATTGTCAGTCCACATGTATGATTATTAGGAATGCAGCTTGCTTAGAAAAAATACTATCCACTCCAATGTAAAATACAGTAAAGTCAGTAGAGAATTGATAAACATATTCACAAATCCCAAGCTATGTTCATGCTCCTTAACTATTCCGCTTTATACAGTACAATCCTGGGGTGCCACTGCCTCTGAAACCCCTTACTGTCGAGGGAGCAAGTTGGAAGGTATGTATATTTTAAAAGTTTTCTTGAACAGTGTGCATAGGCTGTGCTTCAAAGGCTCCATTTCTAATTGAAAAGGCCATAATTGTTGATCGTAATTACATAGCCTTACCCAAAATACTGTATAATGGGGATTTCTGTTTTCTAAGCAGGTCCCTTCCCAATTTTTTTTTAAAGATTGTGTTTGTTTTTATTAGTATTTTGTTTACTTACCATGATGTCCACTAGTACTAAGGCATCCTGAAACACTAAAACAAATGAGAAAAAGTTATTATTTCAGTGATGTAAACAATTGGGTTATGTATTATATTTTCACATTAAAATATTTTGCTACTTTTTGTATTCTTATTTTTTTAACTTTACTTTAAAAATTGAATGACTAACATGTTTTACATGTAGCATGGATTCATAGCAGAATGTCTCTAAAGGGAAAAAAAGGGGACCAAACTGAATGTGACTGATTTTGGACAAAGACCTCTCTTTTCTACTCCCTCTTGCTGCTCTACTCTATCTTAGATGGACTGCAATTTCTGGAGTGCCACATACTTCTGTCCCTAGTCTCTACCAGTACTTCTTTCCATAATTTGAAACAGTTTGGAACTGAACTCAGTATAATGAGTAGGATTAAAGTGACACATACAGAAAATCTTAGAGGTCTTGGCTTATTCCTCGCATCCTACAGTTAACATCTCTTTCTGACATTCTGTGTTATTTGACCTGCTTACTTTTTTTGACTGGCCATAAATGACTCTTAGTCTACATTTGACTTCTTTCCAGTAATAAGGAATTATATTAACTAAATCAGACATCCTTAGCTACACTTTCCTGTATATTTTCCATGTAATTTTTGATGGCTTATTTTGTAGCTGCATAAAACCATAAGCTAAACCCTTAGTACAGTTGGGATACTAAGAAAAATGTTGTGAAAACCAATCCTGTGTACCCAGTCATAAGAGCACACCTCCAACATTGCTAAACAAAACATCTATCTTTACTTACTTGATATCATGGCCATCTAGAAGATGCTTGTAGGTGGCAATCTCCATCTCCAAGTGAGTCTTTTGGTCCATGAGGATCCTGTACTCGCTGTTCTGGCGCTCCAGGTCACATCTAATCTGTTCCAGCTGAGATTCCACATTGTCAATCATACTTTGTATTTGGGCAAGCTTAGATCCATAAGTGGCTTGTGTCTCGGCCAAAGTGCATTCCAGTGCTGCTGTCTATAAATGAATAAGGTTGTCATTGACCATATAGTGTAATTTGCATGTCAATTTACCAGACTTTATTCCAAAAATGTTCAGTCATCATAAGGAAAGGATTGTTAATATGCATCAGATCTATTAAAACTTACCATACTCAATTGACTCTGTAGCTCAATCTCAAGGGTCTGTAGATTACGTCTTAGTTCAATGGCCTCTGTCTGGACAGACTGCAACTGCTCAGAGCCAGACATTACCTCACGGTTAAGTTCTTCGCTCTGTTGTAACAGTAAACATGTAAACAACTTTAGTGTTTTAAATATTGTAACTGCAAGTACAGTATAGGAGAAAATTATCATTGTTAAAGGGCATAGAAAATATACGTTCATATGTGTAAATCATAGGTCAGTGTTTGTGGATTATATGAATGCTGTCCCATTACAAGTTTAGAATGGTTGGAATCCTTCCATATAATTACTATATTAAATTATGACTGATAAACGTTTATGAGGACAAATGCTGGATGAAGACAGAATTAAACCATCCATTGTTTTGAAAGTATTTTTTATATTATGTTCACTGTGTTTAAGGAAATGCTTTCCCTTGAGGTTGCCAATCCATATCTATAGCACTAGTCTATTGAGCACCTCTCTATGATAAAACAGCTACTGCCCTGTAAATATCTTTAGATACCTTTAACAACCTCCTACGTATTACAATCGCTACCCCTCCAGTCTTTCTTAACATTGACTTTGACTATTAACTCCACGTGGGGTGCCACACCTACTCGCAGAGCTACCCAAACGTTCTTTAACCTTTAAAAAACTATTACATCTTGAACTAGTCTAAACTACCTTCAGAGAGAAGGACAGATTTTTTGAATAATATAACAGAAAAAGAAAATTAACAAGACAACATTTAAAATCAAAATGGACATGCTATACGTGTTACAACTTGAATGTTTATTCATATATTTTATTTAAGATGTTTAAATAAATATCCCAACACCATATACTCTCAGTGGGGCAATGTCAATTGGGTCAGTGGACGTGAGATAAACATTTCATATCACTAATTTAACTAATTTAATTGATTCCCAGAACATACTTGAATTGTGAGAAATCTTAACGTATTGTGCCTTTTAAACGTAAATATTTTGAAGAGATTTAGTTTAACTTCTAAAAGAAGAGGTCGTCCACTTACTCTTTGCATGAACATGTTCTCAGCTTCTCTTAGGTTACTCTCCATCATGTTTTCATATTGGTCTCGGATTTCAGACAAGGCTCTGTTCAGATCGATGGATGGAGCAGCATTCATCTCAACATTTACTCTGGCACCAAGCTGTGCACGAAGACAGCTCACCTCCTTTAAGGCAAAAAATGGATAAGTTGTAAAGAGTTTTTGAATTTTAAAAACTCTTCTTTCACCAAAATTGTTAACATGCTGTTATATATGTATATATATTTGATGTGAAGTATCAATATCTTAGATGTCATGTTATCTAACGTTTTCCTTTTGATATTTGTTTCATGGCAATTTTACACATATTACTACAACTTTTTAATATACTACCTCGTCATGGTTAATTTTCATCTGCAGCAGCTCTTCCTGAAGGCTCTGAACTTCCATATTCAATTCACATCCCTCCTGGTTCAGTCCTTCAAGGACTCTGCGCAGACCATTCACATCTGCCCCAGTGCTGTTACTTAACTGAAGTTCCATCTCATATCTTAAGAAAGAACAGAAAATGGGTACATCTCTCTACTGCTATAATATAGGGATGAAGGTAATCATGTGTGCAAAGCCTATCAGTGAATAGATATGGACAAGCAGTGTATAAGACTTACTTGTTTCTGAAGTCATCAGCAGCCAGCCTAGAATTGTCTATCTGCAGAATAATCCTGGCATTTTCAACGGTGTCTGCAGAAATCTAGAAGATATATTTTACAATAAAACTTTAAATATCAAACCAGGATCAAAGCATTTTTACCTATGAACATGTAAATATGAATACATATGAATAATTATATTGTGAATTTGTTTAAAACTGTTTGGTGTTTATGTTGATTATGCTTAGGTATAAATCTTTTACATGTTTTTAAAAAAAGAAAAATACATATTATACTATTACCTGATTCTGTAGATCTGAAATGACCCTCAAGTATTGACTGGAGTCAGGGAATGTGCTGGGAGCATTATTTGCATACCACTCACAGATCTTTCTCTCCAGTTGGGCATTTTCCTGCTCCAGAGAGCTCACCTTTTCCAGGTAAGAAGAAAGTCGTTGGTTTAGCAGTTGCATGGTTTCTTTCTCATTAATACTTAGTAGGCCACTACTCTTCCAATTACTACGACCTTCAGTGGTACTACAATGACTAATGTGGCTATGACCACCATGTGTACCTCCATGACCAATGGAAGCATGTTTAGGAAAGGAAACTCCTTCACAGCCTGAGCTACCATGCATACTGTGAGTGCTGTGATAGTATCCATGATGAGAACCTTGTGAGGCTCCATGATAGCTCTTATGGTGGCCTCCATGATGAGACATATGGGAGCCTCCATGATGAGACACATGAGAGCCTCCATGATGGGACATATTGGAGCCTCCATGATGAGACAGACGAGTGCCTCCATGATGAGACATGTGGGAGCCTCCATGATGAGACAGATGAGAACCTCCATGATGAGACATATTAGCTCCTCCACCCTGGATCTTATGGGAACTTCCATGATGTAACATGTGCGAACCTCCATGATGTGACACATGGGATCCTCCATGATGTGACACATGGGACCCTCCATGATTAGAAACATGAGATGCTCCATGGTGGTTCTTGTGGGAGAAATGTGAAGATCCTGACAGAGCCTTGTGGAATCCACCATGATGAGATAAACTGGATCCTCCATGATGGGATGTAGAGATATGATTTAAATGTTTTGGAGAATGATCACCCATATTGCAACTTCCTTTAAGTGATCCAGCAGAAGAATGGCTGTGCTTCATGATGTGTTTCATTATCAAGGCCAAAGGGAAAACAGATGAGCACACGAATCACTGAAGCTTTTTCCACGAATGATGAATTATTCCCCTTCCATGATCCTTCTTTTATACTGAAACCAAGAGGCGTTGTAGATGGATGAGCAATGTTTATGTGCATTTCTTGGCTTTCTCACAAAAGCTAAATATATTATTTATCATCACTGATACTTTCGTTTTACAGTTACATTCTCCTTTAGTATACAAGAAATGGACTCTTTTGGGAAGGTGGAGGTTTTATGTGCAAATTTATTGCTGTATCAGACATCAGAAGGCAGCATTTTCTCCACCCTCAATACAAAATAAACTCTGTCTTTATTCCAAGAACAAAGAATTAATAAGGACATATGTAACCCCTGTCACATATTTTTATAAACAGGACAGAATATTTTGATTTAGCAGCTTTGCTCCCCTTTCCATTGACTGGTAAATATATAGAACTAATTGTAAACGTAAGAGTTTTTTCTCCCAGAAAATAATAAATGATCCTATTAGTTGCAGTTTAGATGGAAATTATCAAGGTTGGAGGGTACCTTATTTTGTTATAACACTTGTATGCACAAGATTCTCTGCTTTGATACCATTTTTAAGGGGTCACAAAAGTAGATGTTTGTATGTTGGATACTGTAATTTATATGTTAATTTTTCTATTTTTGTAATAAAAAAAAAGAATTAATAAATACTTACTCATTTTGTAATATTAGCTACAAATTTCTTAGCAAAGGTATACCTTGTTGGCTATGTGCTACATTGTTGTTGATGTTTTCATGGTGATACTAAAATACACACGTTAACAAATGGATTAAAAGAAGCTTCTATATCAATCTTTTTGTATAAATTTGAATAGTTATTGTAAAAACAAGCTATTTGTTGGGGTCAACTCATGTAGCAAAAAAAGCCGTATATTAGTGAAATTACACAAAGTTGGAATTCAGCTTTTCTATATAGCACATTTTATGTGCATTTCAGCTATATTACCCAAATTTGCACTGTCAATATGGGTTGATTTTGTTCACACTACCTTTTGGGGCCTGGACAACCACTCCATTGCACAGTAGAAGTGCATTGTACAAGTGGTCTATAGACAAAGCAGGTATGGTGTAAAGTGGGGGTGTATTGAAATGGTGGTATCATGTGGTGATGTGCTACATTGTCAGGCCAGGGTATAAAATAGCAATTTTCCTGGTAGTTTCTAGTCATCACCCTTTCATTTTCACAGTAGAGAATGGTGCATTGTTAGTCAATATTGGCATCCACACTGTGCACATGAAATGGTTCTTGGATAAACTTTACATCATGGCGGGAGGGTACAAATAACCAAATAGCTGTTGACGATGAACAATAACTACTGATGTGATGCCACTCTATAGCTAACAGGACATCACCAGTATTATTATTCCACAAGAGCTGTTATGTCGGTGAGTCAAATAATATAAGTCATTGTGTACAATGTGAATTTCCTAACTTTTATTGCGGTTACTAATTGCCATATTATATTTATGTGTTTCTTAAAATGGGACATTAAAAATAACAGACTGAATAACAAGGGAATTGTACCATTTAGGCCAAAATATATAATTTTGCAAACATTTTCTAATCTTTATTTATTTTTTCAAATATAGCAATTTCCTTGCCAGTTTTAAACTTTATAATATTTTTTATGTACTTTTTGGCCCTAAAATGTGCAATTCTCTAAATCCTATCTGGAGAATTGTTATCTTTGAATTTTGAGTAAAATCACTGAATTGCAAATCCTTCAAGCATAGCGGGAATCCTATGCTTTCTCAGGATATGCATATCAATCAATTTAGGGTATAATAGCTGAAATGCACTCAAAATACACTTAAAGGAAAAACCAAACAGTGGCATTTGTTTGCAATACAGCCATCATACCTATTAGGATTGAGTCAAGTGGGGGATCACTCTTAAAAAATGAAATGATATTGGAGGATTAAATAGAAAAATTGGAAATATTTTAAAATTCTAATACAAAATTTATGAACACATTATAAATAAATGAATAAAAATATTAAATGTATCTTAAATTAATGTTCTAAATAATATAACAAAAACATAAAAAATCTATTTTTCATTGGTTTTAATATGCCATGATAGCATGAATGATTTAAATTCATTCAAATATGATATCAAGGCTATATAACATCACCGATCAAGAGAAGGATAGAGACCAAATAAAGAAATACCTGATAGAATCTAAGTTAGGGACGATTAAAAAGGAGCAAACAGCTCTATTGGAGGCACCTTTCACTATCATTGAAACTGTTGAAACCATTAAGAGGCAAAAGCTACACAAGGCAGCTGGTCCAGAACTTCCTGCTATATTTTAAAGGAAATTGGTAGATTTTGTGTCTCCTTATATGATGGAAACGAGATCAGGGAACTTCCCTGCAGACATGCTGAGGGCGGCCATATTGCCCATTCCAAAACAAGATAAATTTAACAAACTTCTGGCCAATATCTTTAATTAACACCGATATGAAGATATATTCTGCCATTCTAGCTGAGCGTTTGAAACATATCTGTCCTGCACTAATATATAAAGATCAAGTGGGTTTTGTTAAGGGCCGTCATTCCAGTGACAATTCAAGAATGATAATTAATCTTTGTTGAATATGTTACATCTCATAAAATACCATCACTATTTGTTTCATTGGATGCCGAGAAGGCCTTTGACAGAGTTGGGTGGATTTATCTGGAGTAGGTCCTTCAGAACTTTGGATGTGGGGATGGATTCACCGGCTCTGTCATGGCCCTATATCAGCCCCCTAGGGCGAGGGTTGTTGGTCAGGGAATTAGTTCCAACTGGTTTGCAACAGGCAATGGGACTAAACAGGGGTGTACTTTGGACCCCCTGTTGTATGTACTTGTGTTTGGAGAGCAAGCTTAGCCTGTATGCAGACAATGTATTTCTTTCAATATATGATCCTGTTAACTCTCTGATCTCATTGATGCAGGAGATAAGGATCTTCTCCCAATTTTCTAATTATTAATTAAATACAAATAAGTCCCAGGCAATGGCCATAGCTATACCAAAATGAGAGAGAAGTGTTCTACTTCAGAAAGATCTTTGCCATATGTAATTCTAAGATAGCTGTATTTGCTCAGGATGATTCCTATTAGACTACCAGCTAGCTGAACAAGCTCTTTCCAGTTAAGATTGCAAGATTTTATATAGGACCGGAGGAAGCCGAGAATTGCCTGATGTGTTCTGTGTGCTATTCGAAACAGGGAGGACTGGGGGCCCCGTGTTTGGAAAGATATGCACAGACCAACATGTTTCTCCATGTACTGATCTTACAGGACAACGAGAGTAGGTGTCAGGATTGGAATACTATTTTGCAGACAAGAATTGGGATTAATAACCTGACATGTGCATTGTGGCTTCATCAAGATAGAATAGAAGCATTAAAGAATTGTGATTGGCCAAAAACTACAATAAGTTGCTTGGAATTCTGGCTACAGCTAAAATAAGAATTGGATTTAAGGATAGGATAGTTAAGAGTGCTCCACTAGAGGTTTTGCAAAGTAACATCCCAAACCTAAGACTAAGAGAATGGAAACAATATAGAAAAAAAACGATGGTATATTTATTGATTGGAGTGAAGCCTTTTGATCAACTGGTTGTTGATTTCAATTTAACGATTAAAAAAATCTTATAATGCTGTTAGAATAGGGTATTATATAAAAACCCAGGGCTTTTCTAATAAGGAGGATTCTGTACAATGTACAAAGATCATGGAGATGTTCAATAATAAGATGGGGAAAAAAGCACTTAGGAAAAAATATCATTTTCTTGAACTATTAAATCCCCCTCCTAAATTTGCAGCCTTGAATATGTGGCAGAAAGATCTGGATACAAATGTTGATCAAGAGCTATGGTTTGAAGAATATTAGTAGAATCACTCATTGTTTAAATATGGTTAAACTCCATTACAAAATAATGTTCCAGTGGTACTTGGTACCGTTGAGGTTAGTAAAGTTCAGCCCTGAAGCATCGGACCAATGCTGGAGATGTGGTAGGGAACAAGGCTTGTTTCTCCATATATGGTGGCTATGCCCAGGGGTAGCCCGGACATGGTTAGAACTGTTCAGATTGATGTCAAATATTTTGAATGTTATTATTCTACATCTAGAATTGGATGTAGTGCCACTTAAGGCTAGAACTTTGTTATCCAGGCCTTTTTCACAATGAAAATTTTCATCGCCAGGAAATGGTGCCAACAAGAAGAGATTCAAATAGAGAATGTTGTGAACCAAATATTACTGCAATGCATTATGGAACAGGGTTATGCTTATGCAAATGGGATGTCGGAAAACATTTATGGAACATGAAGTAGATGGATCCAAAAGTATCCAATGAAATGATGAGATCTTTAGATTAGTAGGGTATTATGATATAAGACTGAACGTTGGCCCCTGAAGGCCCGAACTCCTCAGTGTGACTTATCTGTCTTGCTTTGATTGTCCTGTAGGTCTTGTCTGTTTATAATGGGAGGTATGGTAGGGTATTGGTATTAGGCAACTGTACTAAAATAATCATATGTGAAGAGTGTGAATTTACCCCTAGTGAGCGATGCCGACTGATTTGACCACTTTTCTATAATGATCTGATCAGGAGGTTGGATTTATACTCTTGACTACCAGTAATAATATACTAGTCTGAGCCGTACTAACGAATGGAGGTTTATAAGTGTGATATACCTACATCTAACTATGTATATATATTTATGTATACTATAATGTATGACTTATGTATAGTTATTTATGTATATTGTAATGTAATGACATGCCTTTTGTATGTTTGTAATAAAAAATTGCTATTATGGCTAGTGTTGAGCGAACCCGAACCGCACTGTTCGGGTTCGTACCGAACATTACGATTTTTGGACCCCGGACCCGAACACGGACATTCCACTGAATGTTCGTGTTGGAGTTCGGGGTTCGGCAGGGCCGGCGCCACCTTATAGGCGACCTAGGCAGCCGCCAAGGGCGCAACTTAGCAGGGGGCGCCGGAACAGTGAAAAAAAAAATCCTCCCCCTTCACCCCTACTTACCTCCTCGCTGCTGCTCTGTCTCCCGGTGCAGGTTCGTGGCTGTGAAGGAAGCGTTGTGCGCTCCCCTCCAACCGATGCGTATTCAATAAAGTTTGTTTAAACTTTTTTTAAAACAAACTTTATTGAATGCGCATTGGCTGGATGGAAACGCACAATGCTTCCCTCACAGCCACGGACCTGCAGCACCGGGAGACAGAGCAGCAGCGAGGAGGTAAGTAAGGGGGGAAGGGGGGCGGAAGAGTGTGGCTAAATCCTGGCACATTGAGAGGCATAATCCTGGCATATTGAAGGGCATAATCCTAGCATATTTGGGGCATAATCCTGGCATATTGTGTGGGAAAATCCTGGCATACTGAGTGGCATAATCCTGGCATATTGAGGGGAAAATCTTGGAATATTGTGTGGGAAAATCCTAGCACATTGAGTGGCATAATAATCCTGGCATATTGAGCGGCATAATAATCCTGGCATATTGAGCGGCATAATAATCCTGGTATTGAGGAGCATAATCCTGACATATTGTGTGGGGAAATCCTGGCATATTGAGTGGCATAATAATCCTAGCATATTGGGTGGCTAAATCCTGGCATATTGAGAGGCATACTAATCCTGGAATATAGAGGGGCATAATCCTGGCATATTGTGTGGGAAAATCCTGCCATATTGAGTGGCATAATAATCCTGGCATATTGGGTGGCTAAGTCCTGGCATATTGAGAGGCATAATAATCCTGGCATATTGAGGGGCTTAATCCTGGCATATTGTGTGGGAAAATCCTGCCATATTGAGTTGCATAATAATCCTGGCATATTGGGTGGCTAAGTCGTGGCATATTGAGAGGCATAATAATCCTGGCATGTTGAGGGGCATAATCCTGGCATATGTTGTGGGAAAATCCTGGCATATTGAGTGGGAAAATCCTGCCATATTGAGGGGCATAATCCTGGCATATTGTGTGGGAAAATCCTGCCATATTGAGTGGCATAATAATCCTGGAATATTGGGTGGCTAAGTCCTGGCATATTGAGAGGCATAATAATCCTGGCATGTTGAGGGGCATAATCCTGGCATATTTTGTGGGAAAATCCTGGCATATTGAGTTGCATAATAATCCTGGCATATTGGGTGGGAAAATCCTGGCATATTGAGTGGCATAATAAACCTGGCATATTGGGTGGCTAAGTCCTGGCACATTGAGAGGCATAATACTGGCATATTGAGGGGCATAATCCTGGCATATTAAGGGGCATAATCCTACAGCGATTAATTTAGTGGGTGCTATACTACATATTTGTACCCTGCCCTGAGCCCAGTGCCACAGAGAGTGCAGTGCACTTGCAACTGCATGTGTGCCAGGCACATGACTTTAATCCTGTTCTGTTAGCTCAGTGGGCAACATCTAGGCATTTTTAAATACTGCAATTTGTTGGTGTTAAATATTACATTTGCATCCTGCACTTCATATCTGAGAGTCAAATAGAACTGTCTATACTGTGCTTACAGCGCACTTTGAAAAATTCTAATAGTTTTGGTTGGTAAATAGTACATTTGCGTCTTGTGGTGCACTTCATATCTGAGAGTCAATTAGAACAGTCCAATTCTGTGCTTACAGCGCACTTTGAAAAATTCTGGCTACCTCCTCCTCCTCCTCCTCCAGCGCCGCTTCCACCTACACCGCCACGGTCACCACCTCCTCAACCTATGAGTCACTTAGTATAAACTGAAAGAGAATACCCTGCACTCCAACCCTCTCTCAAATGGATAATTCTTTTGATCCTCCTGGCAGCCATGCTTTAGATTTAGATTTATGTTCTTCCAAAGCTAAAATCAAAGATTCCATCTAGTGCTATTTCATGGCTCAGCTGTATTTGTAATTTGTATGTATTTTATGCTATTTTAAGTTATTGCCCTATCCACATTTGCTTGCAGGGCACTTGTCCTACTCTTACCCACATTTTACTTCATTTTGCAGCCCTCTAGCCCTTTCCAGGACTTTTTTAGAGGAATTTTAGTGCCCAAAAGTTCGGGTCCCCATTGACTTCAATGTGGTTCGGGTTTGGGGTCAAATTCGGGGTCAAGTTCGAACCCGGACTTTTTTCAAAAGTTCGGCCGAACCCGAACATCCAGGTGTCCGCTTAACTCTAATTATGACATAAATGGTTCAGTTACCACTTCATGTAATAAAAAAAATGCACAAATCACATTTGCCACTTAGTGACCCTAATACTAATATTGTTATTGTTCATTGTCAACAGCTGTTAGAGTATTTGTACCATTATGCCAAAGTGTGGATGGCCACACTGCTTGGCAAAGCACCATTGTCCACTTTGGATATAATGATATACATTGACATTTCTGAACTTTTATTAGGTTTACTAACTGGCATATGTGATATGTATATTTTTTTATTACATGATGTGTTCATTGACATGTTAATTGTACCATTTTTTATTGTAATCGCATATTTTAATAATAAATTTCAATCATTAATTTTTATTACTAAATATGCTATTATGGCACAGTAAAACTATTACCATGCCAATTAAAAATGGATGTGTAGTGTTTTTATTATATTATCTAATATTATATTATCTATTAATCTAGTACTTTTTATTCAGTTATTTTATTTTATAAAAGTATATATAATTATTTGTAATTTTTTATGTTATTTTATTTTATTATCAATGTTTTTTTTCCTTTTTTTATTTTTCATTTATTTAAGCTTGGGGCATTTCGGGGACACTTTCGGGAGTACTTTTGACTTCTATGGGAAGACATAGGCAATTACCGTAATACCCAAGGTCCTCATAAAACAGCCTCGAAATAAGCCAAAGTCCTCTTCATCCAAACCTGTGGGGAAAACCAAGGCTACCACACTGACCAAGTTTTGTTCCAATTAGAGACCAATTTTGTCAATTTAAGGGCTATTTGGATAAGTGATCCAATTGGGTCCATAACTCAGAGCTCAATTTTTCTATTAGTTATTATTTTTATTTTTTAAACGGAGAATTGATTTCCACTGACAAAAAATAGGGGTTTTATAGCTTTATTGTACAAATGAAAATAAGAACAGTTCAATCAAGTGCTTGCAAGAATATTTCATAAGCTATGCAATACACAAAGTAAACAAGAAAGAGCAAACTTTTGACAACACAGTCTAAAAACCATACATATTTGTGATATGCAAGCCTATAAATATAAAGATGAGAATATTTATAGCATCTTAGATCACAAAAAATCACAATGGGGAAACTCAGTGGGATACATTGTTATGTCATAACACAATTACAATGTTTAATGACTTTTAATACATTATATTGTGCCCATCTATATTATAAACAATTCCATGAAAAACTAGTCAATGACAAGTTCCATCTCAAGATATAAAGTTTTCTATAACCTGACATCTGAGAAAGGATTGAGTGAATGGAAACATTTGAATAATATCTACATTAAGTTTTTCCTTAAACCATTGGATTTATCACTTTCAAATAAACCATTATTAAAGTTATTTTAAGAGAGGCAAGTGCAGATAAAGGACAGAGAAAGCATCAGTAACTTAGACATTCGTGTTTTCTTTTTCCAGTCTGTATAGGGTCATATCAGAGATTTAGGTTTATTCTAACACTTTTCTTCATGTTCATTGGTGTGAAGAGCCACTGTGTGGTGAGATCCTGGAAAACCAAAAATAATTAATATATGGATTTGCTGTGCTTTTATACAGTGCCAACCATTGTTGTTTAAACACTGTAAAACAAGAGAGTCCAAGGAGAATTAATCATTTTAAATATGAAAACAATAAAAGGTGTTTTTAAATTATCGATTTAAATAGACACGCCAGGTATCAAACTATGCTGGATGCATTTGATATTGTTTACATTTTTACAGTATATTGCATACAAATACATACATTGATTCTATTTCAATGTTCCTTACTGTTATTTATATTGCAGTTTGGTAAAAAATGAGTGGTGTCTAGAGGAGGAAACCTGTCAGCATATGAAGAGACCAGTTCATTTAACATGGTAACTGTCTATTTGTTGTTCTTTACTTGCCAGAGGTAAATGAGGTGGATTTAGGGAATGAAAGTAGTATGATATCACTGGTGACTAACCTGACATCCTGCACATGTGCAATGGGCATCTCCATGGGAGCCCACTAATTTCTTTCCCAGAACATTATGGGGACAACCACTTATTGGGCAAAGCTTTGGATGTTACAGTGGAAAAAAATCAATATGGTAGTAAATGCAACCAAATGGAAAGTTTTCTATTAAGTTAAGCATTGGAAAAGATATAACAAATAGAACAAATACATGTATATTTATTTTTAAAGTGTTAGTTTCAAAATGCATGTTTTTGTCTTTTTGTTCCACACTGGAGTGCTCTTTAGAGAAGAAATATGCAGTAAATAACTTGTAAGTATGTTGCTTAGGTGTGTAATATTAAAATGAATAAAACATTTTATTGTTTTTTAAAATAGTTGTTTTCTTTGCCTTGAGAGCTTATCCATAAAGAATGATTGTCAGTCCACATGTATGATTATTAGGAATGCAGCTTGCTTAGAAAAAATACTATCCACTCCAATGTAAAATACAGTAAAGTCAGTAGAGAATTGATAAACATATTCACAAATCCCAAGCTATGTTCATGCTCCTTAACTATTCCGCTTTATACAGTACAATCCTGGGGTGCCACTGCCTCTGAAACCCCTTACTGTCGAGGGAGCAAGTTGGAAGGTATGTATATTTTAAAAGTTTTCTTGAACAGTGTGCATAGGCTGTGCTTCAAAGTCTGCATTTCTAATTGAAAAGGCCATAATTGTTGATCGTAATTACATAGCCTTACCCAAAATACTGTATAATGGGGATTTCTGTTTTCTAAGCAGGTCCCTTACCAATTTTTTTTAAAGGTTGTGTTTGTTTTTATTAGTATTTTGTTTACTTACCATGGTGTCCACTAGTACTAAGTCCTCCTGAAACACTAAAACAAATTAGAAAAAGTTATTATTTCAGTGATGTAAACAATTGGGTTATGTATTATATTTTCACATTAAAATATTTTGTTACTTTTTGTATTCTTATTTTTTTAACTTTACTTTAAAAATTGAATGACTAACATGTTTTACATGTAGCAGGCATTCATAGCATAATGTCTCTAAAGGGAAAAAAAGGGGACCAAACTGGATGTGACTGATTTTGGACAAAGACCTCTCTTTTCTACTCCCTCTTGCTGCTCTACTCTATCTTAGATGGACTGCAATTTCTGGAGTGCCACATACTTCTGTCCCTAGTCTCTACCAGTACTTCTTTCCATAATTTGAAACAGTTTGAATCTGAACTCTGTATAATGAGTAGGAATAAAGTGACACATACAGAAATTCTTAGAGGTCTTGGCTTATTCCTCGCATCCTACAGTTAACATCTCTTTCTGACATTCTGTGTTATTTGACCTGCTTACTTTTTTTGACTGGCCATAAATGACTCTTAGTTTACATTTGACTTCTTTCCAGTAATAAGGAATTATATTAACTAAATCAGACATCCTTAGCTACACTTTCCTGTATATTTTCCTTGTAATTTCTCATGGCTTATATTGTAGCTGCATAAAACCATAAGCTAAACCCTTAGTACAGTTGGGATACTAAGAAAAATGGTGTGAAAACCAATCCTGTGTACCCAGTCATAAGTGCACACCTCCAACATTGCAAAAACAAAACATCTCTCTTTACTTACTTGATATCATGGCCATCTAGAAGACGCTTGTAGGTGGCAATCTCCATCTCCAAGTGAGTCTTTTGGTCCATGAGGATCCTGTACTCGCTGTTCTGGCGCTCCAGGTCACATCTAATCTGTTCCAGCTGAGATTCCACATTGTCAATCATACTTTGTATTTGGGCAAGCTTAGATCCATAAGTGGCTTGTGTCTCAGCCAAAGTGCATTCCAGTGCTGCTGTCTGTAAATGAATAAGGTTGTCATTGACCATATAGTGTAATTTGCATTTCAATTTACCAGACTTTATTCCAAAAATGTTCAATCATCATAAGGAAAGGATTGTTAATATGCATCAGATCTATTAAAACTTACCATACTCAATTGACTCTGTAGCTCAATCTCAAGGGTCTGTAGAGTACGTCTTAGTTCAATGGCCTCTGTCTGGACGGACTGCAACTGCTCAGAGCCAGACATTACCTCACGGTTAAGTTCTTCGCTCTGTTGTAACAGTAAACATGTAAACAACTTTAGTGTTTTAAATATGGTAACTGCAAAATGCCCTGCTATTGACTTTAATATAAAAATATTTTGAATCAAATACAGTAGAGGAGAAAATTAGCATTGTTAAAGGGCATAGAAAATATACGTTCATATGTGTAAATCATAGGTCAGTGTTTGTGGATTATATGAATGTTGTCCCATTACAAGTTTAAAATGGTTGGAATCCTTCCATATAATTACTATATTAAATTATGACTGATAAACGTTTATGAGGACAAATGCTGGATGAAGACAGAATTAAACCATCTGTTGTTTTGAAAGTATTTTTTATATTTTGTTCACTGTGTTTAAGGAAATGCTTTCCCTTGAGGTTGCCAATCCATATCTATAGCACTAGTCTATTGAGCACCTCTCTATGATAAAGCAGTTACTGCCCTGTAACTATCTTTAGATACCTTTAACAACCTCTTACGTATTACAATCACTACCCCTCCAGTCTTTCTTAACATTGACTTTGACTATTAACTCCACGAGGGGTGCCACACCTTCTCGCAGAGCTACCCAAACGTGCTTTAACCTTTAAAAAACTATTACATCTTGAACTAGTCTAAACTACCTTCAGAGAGAAGGACAGATTTTATGAATAATATAACAGAAAAAGAAAATTAACAAGACAACATCTAAAATCAAAATGGACATGCTATACTTGTTACAATTGAATGTTTATTCATATATTTTATTTAAGATGTTTAAATAAATATCCTAACACCATATACTCTCAGTGGGGCAAGTCAATGGGGTCAGTGGACGTGAGATAAACATTTCATATCACTAATTTAACTGATTCCCAGAACATACTTGAATTGTGAGAAATCTTAATGTATTGTGCCTTTTAAACGTAAATATATCGAAGAGATTTAGTTTAACTTCTAAAAGAAGAGGTCGTCCACTTACTCTTTGCATGAACATGTTCTCAGCTTCTCTTAGGTTTCTCTCCATCATGTTTTCATATTGGTCTCGGATTTCAGACAAGGCTCTGTTCAGATCGATGGATGGAGCAGCATTCATCTCAACATTTACTCTGGTACCAAGTTGTGCACGAAGACAGCTCACCTCCTTTAAGGCAAAAAATTGATAAGTTGTAAAGAGTTTTTGAATTTTCTTTCACTATAATTGTTAACATGCTGTTATATATGTATATATATTTGATGTGAAGTATCGATATCTTAGATGTCATGTTATCTAACGTTTTCCTTTTGATATTTGCTTCATGGCAATTTTACACATATTACTACATCTTTTTAATATACTACCTCGTCATGGTTAATTTTCATCTGCTGCAGCTCTTCCTGAAGACTCTGAACCTCCATATTCAATTCACCTCCCTCCTGGTCCAGTCCTTCAAGGACTCTGCGCAGACCATTCACATCTGCCCCAGTGCTGTTACTTAACTGAAGTTCCATCACATATCTTTAGAAAGAAGAACAGAAAATGGGTACATCTCTCTACTGTTATAACATAGGGATGAAGGTAATCATGTGTGTAAAGCCTATCAGTGAATAGATATTTAGAAGCAGTGTATAAGACTTACTTGTTTCTGAAGTCATCAGCAGCCAGCCTAGCATTGTCTATCTGCAGAATAATCCTGGCATTTTCAACGGTGACTGGAGAAATCTAGAAGATATATTTTACTATAAAACTTAAAATATCAAACCAGGATCAAAGCATGTTTACCTATGAACATGTAAATATGAATACATATGAATAATTACAGTGTGAATTAGTTTAAAAATGTTTGGTGTTTATGTTGATTATGCTTAGCTTTAAATCTTTTACATGTTTGTTTGTTTTTTAAATACATATTATACTATTACCTGATTCTGTAGATCTGAAATGACCCTCAAGTATTGACTGGAGTCAGGGAATGTGCTGGGAGAGTTATTTTCATACCACTCACAGATCTTTCTCTCCAGTTGGGCATTTTCCTGCTCCAGAGAGCTCACCTTTTCCAGGTAAGAAGAAAGTCGTTGGTTTAGCAGTTGCATGGTTTCTTTCTCATTGATACTTAGTAGGCCACTACTCTTCCAATTACTATGACCTTCAGTGGTACTACAATGACTAATATGGCTATGACCGCCATGTGTACCTCCATGACCAATGGAAGCATGTTTAGGAAAGGAAACTCCTTTACAGCCTGAGCTACCATGCATACTGTGAGTGCTGTGATAGTTTCCATGATGAGAACCTTGTGAGGCTCCATGATAGCTCTTATGGTGGCCTCCATGATGAGACCTTTGGGATCCACCACAGTGGCTCTTGTGGGAACTTCCATGATGAGACATATGGGAGCCTCCATGATGAGAAGCACGGTGCCCTCCATGATGAGACATATGAGAGCCTTCATGATGAGACATGTGGGCGCCTCCATGATGAGACAGATGAGAACCTCCATGATGAGACATATTAGCTCCTCCACCCTGGATCTTATGGGAACTTCCATGATGTAACATGTGGGAACCTCCATGATGTGACACATGGGATCCTCCATGATGTGACACATGGGACCCTCCATGATTAGAAACATGAGATGCTCCATGATGGTTCTTGTGGGAGAAATGTGAAGATCCTAACAGAGCCTTGTGGAATCCTCCATGATGAGATAAACTGGATCCTCCATGATGGGATGTAGAGATATGATTTAAATGTTTTGGAGAATGATCACCCATATTGCAACTTCCTTTAAGTGATCCAGCAGAAGAATAGCTGTGCTTCATGATGTGTTTCATTATCAAGGCCGAAGGGAAAACAGATGAGCACACGAATCACTGAAGCTTGGCCTACGAATGATAAATTATTCACTTTCCACAACCCTTCTTTTTATACTGAAACCAAGAGGCGTTGTAGATGGATGAGCAATGTTTATGTGCATTTCTTGGCTTCTCACAAAAGCTAAACATATTATTTATCATCACTGATACTTTCGTTACAGTTACATTCTCCTTTAGTATACAAGAAATGGACTCTTCTCGGAAGGTGGAGGTTTTATGTGCAAATTTATTGCTGTATCATACATCAGAATGCAGCATTTTCTCCACCCTCAATACAAAATAAACTCTGTCTTTATTCCAAGATCAAATAATTAATAAGGACATATGTAACCCCTGTCACATATTTTTATAAACAGGACTGAATATTTTGGTTTAGCAGCTATGCTCCCCTTTCCATTGACTGGCAAATACATAGAACTAATTGTAAACATAAGACTTTTTTCTACCAGAAAAAAATAAAAGATCCTAATAGTTGCACTTTAGATGGAAATTATCAAGTTTGGAGGGTACCTTATTTTGTTATAACACTTGTATGCACAAGACTCTCTGCTTTTATTCCATGTATAAGGGGTCATACAAGTAGATGTTTGTATGTTGGATACTGTAATTTATATGTTAATTTTTCTATTTTTGTAATAAAAAAAAGAATTAATAGACTTATTCATTTTGTTATATCAGCTACAAATTTCTTAGCAATGGTATACCTTGTTGGCTAGTTGTTACATTGTTGTTGCTGTTTTAATGGTGATACCAAAATACACACTTTAACAAAAGGATTAAAAGAAGCTTCTATATCAATATTTTTGTATAAATTTGAATATTTATTGTAAAAACAAGTTATTTGTTGGGGTCAACTCATGTAGCAAAATCAGCCGTATATATGTGAAATTGCACAAAAAGATTAATTCAGCTATTCTATATAGCACATTTTATGTGCATTTCAGCTATATTACCCAAATCTGCACTGTCAATATGGGTTGATTTTGTTCACACTACCTTTGGGGGCCTGGACAACCACTCCATTGCACTGTACAAGTGCACTGTAGAAGTGGTGTGTAGACAAAGCAGGTATGGTATAAAGTGGGGGTGTATTGAAATGGTGGTATCATGTGGTGATGTGCTACATTGTCAGGCCAGGGTATAAAATAGCAATTTTCCTGGTAGTTTCTAGTCATCACCCTTTCATTTCCACAGTAGAGAATGGTGCATTGTCAGTCAATATTGGCATCCACACTGTGCACATGAAATGATTCTTGGATAAACTTTACATCATGGCGGGAGGGTACAAATAAACAAACAGCTGTTGACGATGAACAATAACTACTGATGTGATGCCACTGTAAAGCTAGCATGACATCACCAGTATTATTATTCCACAAGAGCTGTTATGTCGGTGAGTCAAATAATATAAGTTATTGTATACAATGTGAATTTCCTAACTTTTATTGCAGTTACTAATTTCCATATTATATTTATGTGTGTTTTAAAATAGGACATTAAATTTAACAGACTGATTGACAGGGAATGGGACACTTCATCGCGGCTGCATCCGCGCAGCCGCTTCACCGCCGTCTGTTCACCAAGCGACAGCTCGTCGCGGGATATTTAATCGCGGGACATTATATAGTTAAAGGTGAGTTTTAAAGTTAGAATTAAAGTGTTAGAGTGTTAGAATTAAAATTTTAGTATTGGGTTTAGGGTGTTAGAATTAGGTTTCGGGGGTTAGTATTATAGTTTAGCGGGTTAGTGTTAGGGTTTAGGGGGTTAGTATAAGGGTTCGGGTTTTAGTATTAGGGTTTATGGGGTTAGTATTAGGGTTCGGGGGTTAGTATTAGGGTTTAGGGGGTTAGTATTAGGGTTCGGGGGTTAGTATTAGAGTTTAGGGTGT
Source organism: Pelodytes ibericus (assembly GCA_036172795.1). Lineage (NCBI taxonomy): Eukaryota > Metazoa > Chordata > Amphibia > Anura > Pelodytidae > Pelodytes > Pelodytes ibericus. The sequence continues at coordinate 153,947,800 of CM069862.1, read as the reverse complement.
TAGTATTAGGGTTCGTGGGTTAGTATTAGGGTTCGGGGGTTAATTTTAGTATTGGGGTGTGGGGGTTAATTTTAGTATTGGGGTTTGGGGGTTAATTTTAGTATTAGGGTTTGGGGGGCACTTTAGGGGGGATTCATTTATTAGGGGGGAATTTTATTTTAATGTGTACGTTTGTAAGAGCTGACAGTTCAGCGTCTTCAGGCATAGCGGGAATCCTATGCTTTCTCAGGACAAGTTCATACGAATCAATTTAGGGTATAATAGCTGAAATGCACTCAAAATACACTTAAATGAATAACCAAACAGTGGCATTTGTTTTCAATACAGCTATCATACCTATTAGGATTGAGTCAAATAGGGGAGCTTTCTTGAAAAAATGAAATGATATTGGAGGATTAAATAGAAAAATTGGAAAATATTTTAAAATACTAATACACAATTTATAAACACATTAGAAATAAATGAATAATAATATTAAATATATTTTATTTTAATGTTATAAATAATATAATAAAAACATTAAAAATCTATTTTTCGTTGAGATTGAACATTGTCACGGCATATATAATTCCAAGATGGCTGTATTTGCTCAGGATGATTCCTATTAGACTACCAGCCAGACTACAAGTTGGACAAGCTCTTTCTAGTTAAGAATGCAGGATTTTATATGGGCCGGGAGGAAGCCAAGAATTGCCAGACATGTGTTCTGTGTGCTGATCGGAAACAGGGAGGACTGGCGGCACCGTGTTTGGAAAGATATGCACAGGCCAACATGTTTATCCATGTACTGAAGTTACAGGACAACGAGAGTAGGTGTCAGGATTGGTATACTATTTTGCAGACAATAATTGGGATTAATAACCTGACATGTGCATTGTGGCTTCATCAAGATAGAATAGAAGCATTAAAGCATTTTGATTGGCCAACAACTACAATAAGTTGCTTGGAAATTGGCTACAGCTAAAAAAAAGATTGGATTTAAGGATAGGATAGTTAAGAGTAGACATGTGCATTCGTTTTCGGACAAATACATTTTCGTCCGCAAATAGCATTTTCGTCCATTCGTCCGAAAAACGAATAACGAAAATGCTAAGCTAACGAAAGCCGAATGAACGAATGGTTAATAAACAAAAATCATTCGTTCATTCGTTCGGTTTATAGGCTGTCGGCATTTCACTACACAGAGACAAATTTATGAATGGAGACTTTTTCTCCGTGTAGTGAAATGCTGACAGCCTATAAACCGAACGTTGTCGCCATTTTACTACACGGAGAGAGAGTCTCCATTCATTATGAATGGAGAGTTTGTCTCCGTGTACTTACATTAGCCGACAGCCTATAAACCGAACGTTCGGTTTATAGACTTTCGGCTTATAGAAAACATGTAGTACTATTGCCTTTCTATGAACCGAACGACTTGTCTGTCTTGCGTTGTTTGTCCTGTTGGTCTTGTCTGTTTGTAATGGGAGGTATGATAGGGTATTGGTATTAGGGGACTGTACTAACATTATGATATGCGAAGAGTATGAATTTACCCCTAGTGAGCGATGCCGACTGATTTGACCACTTTTCTATAACGATCTGAGCAGGAGGTTGGATTTTTATTCCTGTCTACCCGTTATAATATACTAGTCTTAGCTGTACTAACAAATGGAGGTTTATAAGTGTGATATACCTACATCTACCCATGTATATTTATTTATGTATATTAAAATGTGTGACTAATGTGTAGTTATTTATGTATATTGTAATGTAATGACATGCCTTTTGTATATTTGTAAAAAAAAAAATGCTATTATGACATAAATGGTTCAGTTACCACTTCAATGGACACATCATGTAATAAAAAATGCACATATCACATTTGCCACTTAGTGACCCTAATACTAATATTGTTATTGTTCATTGTCAATAGCTGTTAGAGTATTTGTACCATTATGCCATAGGGTGGATAGCCACACTGCTTGCCAAAGCACCATTGTCCACTTTGGATATAATGATATACATTGACATTCCTGAACTTTTATTAGGGTTACTAACTGGCAGATGAGATATGTATATTTTGTATTACATGATGTGTTCATTGTACCATTTTTTATTGTAATCGCATTTTTTAATAATAAATTACAATCATTAATTTTTATTACTAAATATGCTATTATGGCACAGTAAAACTATTACCATGCCAATTAAAAATGGATGTGTAGTGTTTTTATTATTTTGTCTAATATTTTATTATCAATTAATCTAATAATTTTTATTCATTTTTTTTATTTTATAAGTATTTTTATACTCATTTATTTTGATTTAATATTTTTTTTTTACTTGATATATTTTATTCGATTTTATAATTTTTTATATAATTTTATTTTCAATGTTCTTTTTACTTAATTTTTTTTAAAATGTATTTAATTTAGGGGCATTTTGGGGACATTTCGGGAGCACTTTTGACTTCTATGGGAAGACTTAGGCTATTTCCGTAATACCCAAGGTCCTCATTAAATGGCCTTGAAATAAGCAAAAGTCCTCTCCATACAAGACTATGGGGAAGACCAAGGCTACCACATTGACCGATTTTTGTGCTAATTAGAGACCATTTTTGTGAATTTAAGGGCTTTTTGGATTAGTGATCCAATTAGGTCCATAACTCAGAGCTCCAATTTTCTATTAGTTAATAATATTATTATTTAAATAGAGAATTGACTTCAACTGACAAAAATTAGGGGTTTTCTATCTTTGTTGTACAAATGAAAATGAGAACAATACAATCAAGTGCCTGCAAGATGTTTATTCATAAGCCATGCAATGCACAAAGTAAACAAAAAAAAGCAAACTTTTGACAACACAGTCCAAAAACCATAAATATTTGTGATATGCAAGTCTATAAATATACAGTTGAGAACATTTATAGCTACTTAGATCACAGAAAATCACAATGGTGAAATACTTTGTTATGTCATAACACAATTACAATGTTTAATAACTTTTTAATACATTATATTTGCCATCTATATTTCAAACAAATTCCATGAAAAACTAGTCAATGACAAGTTCCATCTCAAGATATATAGTTTTCTATAACCTGACATCTGAGAAAGGATTGAGTGAATGGGAACATTTGAATAATATCTACATTAAATGTTTTTCCCATAAACCATTGGATTTATCACTTTCAAATAAACCATTATTAAAGTTATTTTAAGAGAGGCGAGTGCAGATAAAGGACAGAGAAAGAAATAGCAACTTATACATTCTCTATATTGCAACTTAAATGAGCGTTTTCTTTTTCCAGTCTGGATAGGGTCATATCAGAGATTTAGGTTTATTCTAACACTTTTCTTCATGTTCATTGGTGTGATGAGCCACTGTGTGGTGAGAACCTGGAAAACCAAAAATTATTAATATATGGATTTGCTGTGCTTTTATACAGTGCCAACCATTGTTGTTTAAACACTGTAAAACAAGAGAGTCCAAGGAGAATTATTCATTTAAATATGAGAACATTAAAGGGTGTTTGTAAATTATCCATTAAAACGGACACGTCAGGTATCAAACAATGCTTCATGCATTTGGTAGTGTTTACATTTTTACAGTATATTGCATACAAATACATACATTGATTCTATTTCAATGTTCCTTACTGTTATTTATATTGCAGTTTGGTGAACTGATCCTGCTCCAGTAAGAAGGAGTGGTGTCTAGAGGAGGAAACCTGTCAGCATATGCAGAGATCAGTTCATTTAACATGGTAACTGTCGAATTGTTGTTCTTTACTTGACAGAGGTAAATGAGGTGAATGTGGGGTATGAAAGTAGTATGATATCACTGGTGATATAAGTTGACCTCCTGCACATGGGCAATGGGAGCCCTCTAATTTCTTTCCCAGCACATTGTGGGGACAACCACTTTTTGGGCAAAGCTTTGGATGTTACAGTGGAAAATAATCAATATGCTAGTAAATGCAACCAAATGGAAAGTTTTTAATTAAGTAAAGCCAGTAGAGCATTGATAAACATATTCACACATCCCAAGCTATGTTCATGTTTCTTGAACAGTGTGCATATGCTGTGTTTCAAAAGCTCCATTTGTAGTTGAAAAGGCAATAATTGTTCACCGTAATTCCACAGCATTACCCAAAATACTGTACAATGGGGATTTCTGTGTTATAAGCAGGACCCTTCCCAATTGTCTGCAAGGTTGTGTGTTTTTTTATTAGTATTTTGTTTACTTACCATGGTGTCCACTAGAACTAAGGCATCCTGAAACACTAAAAAAAATTTGAAAAGTTATTATTTTAGTGATGTAAACAATTGAGTTAATTATTATATTTTCACATTCAAATATTTTGTTACTTTTTGTATTCTTATTTTTTTAACCTTACTTTAAAAATTGAATGACTAACATTTTGTACATGTAGTATGCATTCATAGCATAATGTCTCTAAGGGGGGAAAAAGGGGGTCCAAACTGGATGTGACTGATTTTGGACAAAGACCTCTCTTTTCTACTGCCTCTTGCTGCTCTACTCTATCTTATAAGGACTGCAATTTCTGGAGTGCCACATACTTCTGCCTCAAATCTCTACCAGTACTTCTTTCCATAATTTGAAACAGTTTGAATTTAAACTCTTTATAATGAGCAGGAATAAAGTGACACATCCAGAAATTTTTAGAGGTCTTGGCTTATTCCTCGCATCCTACAGTTAACATCTGTTTCTGACATTCTGTGTTATGTGACCTGCTTACTTATTTTGACTGGCCATAAATGACTCTTAGTCTACATGGTTTGAAAACCTCTCTTGTGTACCTAGTCATAAGTGTACACCTCCAACATTGCTAAAAAAAAAACATCTCTCTTTACTTACTTGATATCATGGCCATCTAGAAGACGCTTGTAGGTGGCAATCTCCATCTCTAAGTGAGTCTTTTGGTCCATGAGGATCCTGTACTCATTGTTCTGGCGCTCCAGGTCACATCTAATCTGTTCCAGCTGAGATTCCACATTGTCAATCATACTTTGTATTTGGGCAAGCTTAGATCCATAAGTGGCTTGTGTCTCGGCCAAAGTGCATTCCAGTGCTGCTGTCTGTAAATGAATAAGGTTGTCATTGACCATATAGTGTAATTTGCATGTCAATTTACCAGACTTTATTCCAAAAATGTTCAATCATCATAAGGGAAGGATTGTTAATATGCATTATATCTATTAAAACTTACCATACTCAGTTGACTCTGTAGCTCAATCTCAAGGGTCTGTAGAGTGCGTCTTAGTTCAATGGCCTCTGTCTGGACGGACTGCAACTGCTCAGAGCCAGACATTACCTCACGGTTAAGTTCTTCGCTCTGTTGTAACAGTAAACATGTAAACAACTTTAGTGTCTTAAATACGGTAACTGCAAAATGCCCTGCTATTGACTTTAATATAAAAATATTTTGAATCAAAATACAGTATAGGAGAAAATTATCATTTTTAAAGTGCATAGAAAATATATGTTCATATGGGTAAATCATAGGTCAGTGTTTGTGAATTAAATGAATTCTGTCCCATTACAAGTTTAGAATGGTTGGAATCCTTCCATACAAGTACTATATTAAATTATAACTGATAAACATTTATGAGGACAAATGCAGGATGAAGACAGAATTAAAACATCTGTTGTTTTGGAAGTATTTTGTATATTTTGTTCACTGTTTAAGGACATGCTTTCCCTTGAGGTAGCATATTTATTTCTATAGCACTAGTCTATTGAAGGTAGGTTGCAAGTGTGTTGAGGCGAGTTGAGGTCAGTGGACATGAGATGAACATTTCATATCACCAAGTTAACTAATACATGCGTTTGATTTTTAAGTGTAACATTGCACTGGAAGAATTGTGAGAAATCTTAACATATTGTGTCTTTTAAAACTAAATATATCCAAGAGATTTAATTTAACTTCTAAAAGAACTCTTACTCTTTGCATGAACATGTATTCAGCTTCTCTTAGGTTTCTCTCCATCAGGTTTTCATATTGGTCTCGGATTTCAGACAAGGCTCTGTTCAGATCGATGGATGGAGCAGCATTCATCTCAACATTTACTCTGGCACCAAGCTGTGCACGAAGACAGCTCACCTCCTTTAAGATAAAAAATACAGTTGAAATGGATAAGTTGTAAAGAGTTTTTGAATTTTAAAGGTGTGTTTCATCCCATTCACTATAATTGTTAACATGCTGTTATATATATATTTGATGTGAAGTATCAATACCTTAGATGTCATGTTATCTAACGTTTTCCTTTTGATATTTGTTTCATGGCAATTTTACACATATTACTACATCTTTTTAATATACTACCTCGTCATGGTTATTTTTCATCTGCTGCAGCTCTTCCTGAAGGCTCTGAACCTCCATATTCAATTCACCTCCCTCCTGGTTCAGTCCTTCAAGGACTCTGACCAGACCATTCACATCTGCCCCAGTGCTGTTACTTAACTGAAGTTCCATCTCATATCTTAAGAAAGAAGAACAGAAAATGGGTACATCTCTCTACTGTTATAACATAGGGATGAAGGTAATCATGTGTGGAAAACCTTTCAGTGAAAAGATATGGACAAGCAGTGTATAAGACTTACTTGTTTCTGAAGTCATCAGCAGCCAGCCGAGCATTGTCTATCTGCAGAATAATCCTGGCATTTTCAACGGTGGCTGCAGAAATCTAGAAGATATATTTTACTATAAAGCTCATAATATCAAACCAGGATCAAATCATTTTTGCCTATGAACTTGTAAATATAAATATATATTAATAATTATAGTGTGAATTTGTTTAATACTGTTTGGTGTTTATGTTGATTATGCTTAGATATAAATCTTTTACATGTTTTTTTTTAAACACATATTATACTTTTACCTGATTCTGTAGATCTGAAATGACTCTCAAGTATTGACTTGAGTCAGGGAATGTGCTGGGAGAGTTATTTGCATACCACTCACAGATCTTTCTCTCCAGTTGGGCATTTTCCTGCTCCAGAGAGCTCACCTTTTCCAGGTAAGAAGAAAGTCGTTGGTTTAGCAGTTGCATGGTTTCTTTCTCATTGATACTTAGTAGGCCACTACTCTTCCAATTACTATGACCTTCAGTGGTACTACAATGACTATTGTGGCTATGACCACCATGTGTACCTCCATGACCAATGGAAGCATGTTTAGGAAAGGAAACTCCTTTACAGCCTGAGCTACCATGCATACTGTGAGTGCTGTGATAGTTTCCACGATGAGAAGCTTGTGAGGCTCCATGATAGCTCTTATGGTGGCCTCCATGATGAGACATATGGGAGCCTCCATGATGAGAAGCATGGTGCCCTCCATGATGAGACATATGGGAGCCTCCATGATGGGTCATATGGGAGCCTCCATGATGAGACAGATGGGAACCTCCGTGATGAGATATATGGGAGCCTCCATGATGAGACAGATGGGAACCTCCATGATGAGACATATTGGATCCTCCACCATGGATCTTGTGGGAAGTTCCATGTTGTAACATGTGGGAACCTCTATGATGTGACACTTGGGATCCTCCATGATGAGACATATGGGAACCTCCATGATGAGAAACATGGGATGCTCCATGATGGTTCTTGTGGGAGAAATGTGAAGATCCTGACAGGGCCTTGTGGAATCCTCCATGATGAGATAAACTGGATCCTCCATGATGGGATGAAGAGTAATGATGTGAATGTTTTGGAGAATGATCACCCATATGGCAACTTCCTTTAAGTGACCCAGCAGAAGAATAGCTGTGCTTCATGATGTGTTTCATTATCAAGGCCGAAGGGAAAACAGATGAGCACACGAATCAATGAAGCTTGGCCTACGAATGATAAATGATTCCCCTTCCACGATCCTTCTTTTATACTGAAAACAAGAGGCGTTGTAAATGGATGAGCAATGTTTATGTGCATTTCTTGGCTTCTCACAAAGGCTTAACATATTATTTATCATCAGTGATACTTTTTTTTTACAGTTACATCCTCCTTTTAGTATACAAGAAATGGAATCTTATGGGAAGGTGGAAGTGTTATGTGCAAATTTATTGCTGTATCAGACATCAGAAGGCAGCATTTTCTCCACCCTCAATACAAAATAAACTCTGTCTTTATTTCAAGATCAAAGAATTAATAAAGACTTACTCAATTTATAATATTAGCTACACATTTCTTAGCAATGGTATACCTTTTTGGCTACGTGTTACATTATTGTTGCTGTTTTCATGGTGATACAAACATACACGCTTTAACAAAAGGATTAGAAGAGGCTTCTATAGCAATCTTTTTGTATAAATTTGAATAGTTATTGTAAAAACTAGCTATTTTTAGGGGTCAACTCATGTAGCAATAAAAGCCGTATATAAGTGAAATTGCACAAAAATGTGGAATTCAGCTATTCTATATAGCACATTTTATGTGCATTTCAGCTATTTTCCCAAATTTGCACTGTCACTATGGGTCAATTTTGAATTGCACCATTCAGGCCAAAATATAATTTTTTGCAAACATTTTCTTATCTTCAATTTATAGCAATTTGCTTGTCAGTTTTAAACTTTAAAATATTTTTTATGTACTTATTTGCCCTAAAATGTGCAATTCTCTAAATCCTATCTGGAGAATTGTAATCTTTGAATTTCAAGTAAAAATAACTGAATTGCAAAGCCTTCAGGCATAGCAGGAATCCTATGCTCTCAGGCCAAGTTCCTCACCTTTCATATTAATCAATTTTGGGTATAATAGCTGAAATGCACTCAAAATTAATAACCAAACAGTGGTCTTTTTTGTGCAATACAGCTATTATTCCCAAATTCACTCATTTCGGTAGCATTTTGATGTTACATGAAAAGACCCATTGTGCTAGCAGAAATGCTTGAAAATGCATGAAATAAGAGAAAACAATGTTGTACATCTTTCTGTGGTGTCTCCTGCTTATGACATCACCTATGGCTTGATATGCAAATGAGAATATTTTGAATGTGTAATCCCACATATAAAAATAATGGTCATAGCACAGTTTTTCATGGCAATTAAAAATCTGATTGCAAGGAAATGGAAAACAAATGGAATTCCCTCCCATATCGAGGTGCAACACCTAATTGAAAGAAATTTAGTTATGGAGAAGTTGCACTAAAGTATCCTGTGGGGTCCTTGGAAAAATATAAGAAACAGGGGGCTCTTTGGAAACCAAATCTGGACAAGCGGTTAGCCGATACAAATTCGGATGTGTGGAAAATCTAATTGGTGATGGATGGTAGAAGTGTGTTGTGCTGTCAGAGTGATTTTTATTTTATGCATTAATGAAACATTTTGTTATGGATTTTTTTTTTATATATTTGTATAATTAACACAAAAAATGAAATGCTAGTTAAACATTTAAAACTGTATTATAAAAACATATTATTTATTGTATACATTTGCATGCAATTTTGCTAAAGCAGTATATAGAGAATTTTTCATAATTTTTTATTCTCTACATTCACAGTATAAACAGTGTTTAGGCTAACTGAGTCACTTTAAGTGTAGATTTGTAACACAAAAATGCTTTAATGAAAGAATTCAAACAAAGCTGTCTTTACTCTATCTGGGGTTGGACTTGTTCGCAATCTTGAGTAAGATCAAGGCAGGGACAGTTCTGATAACTCTATCAAGTAGTATACAGTGTACACCGCAGATAACTGCTTAGGGAAAGTGCACCCTTTTAAAGTATTACTCATGGTTAATCAATACTTACCCCTTTTTCTACCTCTCTCCCCTCAAATCTCCTTTGTCTGTCTTTACCCTCCCAGCCACCTATAAGACTTTCCCCATATTGGAGTAAAATATGTCCTCCACCACTCTGATCTCCCCAGCCAAATTAAGCCATTCTCTTAGTGTGGGTGGATGTATTTGCTTTCATCTTTTGGGTATAGCAAATTTTGCAGCATTGAGTAATTTGGCAATTAAGGATCTAATATAATTGTTGGTTGGAGGTGTGTTGTGATGGAGGAAGAAGGCCTGGGGTGTGCAGGAGATTATCATATCAGAATGTTTTAAATGATAAACTCAACTGTTAGCCAAAATGTTTGGATAAGTGGGCAAGTCCACCATAAATGCAAATAGGTGCCCTTGTCATTCTGGCATCTCCAACATCAATCAGAAGTGGAGAGATATAGTTTATGTAGCAAAGAAGGCACTCTGTACCATCTAGTTTGGATTTTAAAATAAGTTTCCTGTATTCTCATTAATGGTGAGTACTTATGAGTCAAAAGAGTTATTTTCTGCCATTGTGGGTTTTAAAGGGTGATGTTACCTTTCACAGTACTGATTGTAAAGTCAAGTTCATCTTGATAGCAGGGTTTTTTTGACAAATTTAGTTCCTGACTTACAGTCAGTGTAGGTTTATCAGAAGTGCCGAGGGGGGGGGGGGGGTAGCTTCTTGAAGAAATGTTTAAGTTGTATGCATAGCCATGTTGAGTCTGAATAGGGGGTTCTCTATTTGGAAATTTTCAACGTTTTGAATGTACCGTCATTGTTTAGAAAATGTGCCAGCCTCAGAAATCGAATTTTCTCAGGAGTAATATTGTCAATATCGTCAGCCTGTCAGGCCAGGTGGGAATGTCTAATTTGCAGAAATAGAGAGCATTGGAGAGGGGGACCTTAGCCTACCAGGTTTGAGTGATATCCCTCCAGAAATGTATAATGTAGGGTATGGTAGGGTGCTATGAGTCTATCACATTCATTTGTTTGACGTTTACCCAGGCTATTATCAGGATGGCAACTTGGATAGATCTTTGTCCTATTGAGACCTATAATTTTGGAGCTGGTCGTGTCCATTTCACCCTGGCAAGTAGGGATGCCTTATTATAAGTTTCTATATTTGGTAGATCTAAACCTCCTGAGTGTTTGTGTCTCATCAGGTAGTCTTTTTTAATCTGGGGGCTTCCTTTTTCATATAAAATTGGTGATATTGGATATGAATTCTTTAAACAAGGATTTGGGAATGGATATGTGAAGCACCTATGTCACATACACAGTTCTGGGCAATATATTCGTTTTAGCAGTAACTATCCTACTGAACCAAGAAATCTATTTTTTGCCCCATGTTTTTGGTCTGATCTGATTTTGTGTAGCTATTTCAGGTGGTTGTTTTGAAAGAGCTGGTCTTAGTGAGAGGTGATGTGCATACTTTAATGTTGATGTAGCTCATTTAAATGGAAATGCTTGTTTGGTGGCATTTAGCTGGGGTTCAGGGGTGGAGATATTTGCAGCTTGGGATTTAGCCACATATGGACAGCACCAGACTCCGCCCCCTCTCACTCAGCTCCACCCCTCGTGCGCAACTCCGCCCCCTATGCTCAACTCCGACCCCTCAAGCTTTGAATGTGAGTCTGGCAGAGTGTAAGAGAGAGTGGCAGGTATGAGTCTGAACGTGTATGTATGTGAGTGACAGAGTTATGAGTGTGTATGTATGTAAGTGGCAGAATGTAAGTGGGTGTGAGTGGCAGAGTTATGAGTGTGCCGGTGTATGTATGTAAGTGGCAGAGTGTGAGTGGGTGTGAGTGGCAGAGTTGTGAGTGTGCCTGTGTATGTATGTAAGTGGCAGAATGTAAGTGGGTGTGAGTGGCAGAGTTATGAGTGTCCATGTGTATATATGTATGTGGCAGAGTGTGAGTGGCAGAGTTATGAGTGTGCACATGTGTGAGTGGCTGGTTGTGAGTGTTTGGAAGAGAGTAAGTGTGTGTGAGTGAGTGTAAGTGTGAGTGGCAGAGTTATGAGTGTGCATGTATGTGAGTGGCAGAGTGTAAGTGGGTTCAGTGGAAGAGAGTAAGCGTGAGTGGCAGAGTTATGTGTGTGGGAGAATGTAAGTGTGTGTGTGAGTAGCAGAGTTTGAGTGTTTGGAAGAGTGTTTGTGAATGAGTGTAAGCGTGAGTGGCAGCGTTATAAGTGTGCGCGTATCTGTGTGTGAGTGGCAGAGTGTGTGAGAGTGAAAGTGTGAGTGGCAGAGTTATGAGTGTGTGTGAGTGTGAATCCCAGTGAGATTACTAGGAGAAATGTAATTAATTACTATGATGCATATTGAATGTGATAATCAATGTGAAACAATGATATCATCTCATATTAGTTTTATTTTCACACTTGATTATCACATTCAATATAAATAATAGTGATTCATCTTTATATTTAGTCTTTATATTGATATCAATAAAAGTCCATACACATGGCATTGCACATCCCATGTACCTGGTTATAGTATTAAACCCATACATTATGAATGAATGAGCTGCTCATTACATTATGGGCTTTACTCATGAAAGACAGAATTGCAGGAAAGTGAGATGGGAATTTCAAAATTAAGGCTAAAGTAGCAGAGTTGGAAAAATTCTCCCATTCAGTTGAATTCCCATCTCAATTCCCTGCATTTCTCTCTTTTATGAGGTTGGTAGAAGGGGCATACCTTCATACCTCAGTCTATTCTCCCCAGGTTTTTGACCCCTTTTTATTAAAAAAAGAAATACTTATGATGTGCGTGTGAGAGTTGCAGGTTTACACACATGTCTGCGTGGCAGAATATCTGTGTGGGAAAGGCCATCTGTGTGTATAAGGGTGTCTGTTTTAGGTTGTCTGGATGTGTGTGTGTAAGAGAGTGTGTGAGTGAAGGTTGTCTATGTAAGGGTATCTATGTGGGGTGGGGGGGGGGGTGATATCCCCTATATTATGGCATATTATGAGACTGTTGGTCTACTTTTTTTCTCAAAGTCTGGTAAATGGTGTTTACAACATACACAACATTTTGTATGCTCAGTTATTTTGAAATCATGTAAATTGTGTGTAAGGGTGTGTGTATGTATGTGTAACTGTGCAAGTGTGTATGTGTGGCTGCATGTGTATATGTGTGTATATGTAGCTGTGTATTTATGTGTATTAGTGTAACTTCGAGTAATGTGAGTTTCTTGTGTGCCTTATTGTGTATTATGGTACAGTAATGTGTATCATGAGTGTGTGATAAACTCACACACTGCACATTACTGTGAGTTTTATTGCTGTTTAGACTGTGATACACTCACACACTGCATATTACTGTGAGTTTTATTGCTGTGGAGATGTGTTATACCTACACATTTGTACAATGCTGTAGAGTCAGTCAGAGACAGACAGGCACACACACACATACAGACACACGCATACAGTCGGTCACAGGCAGACATACAGTCAGTCACAGGCAGACATACAGTAAGTCAAAGACAAACACATACACACACAGTCAGTAACAGACAGACAAACACATACAATCAGTCAAAGACACATACAGTCGATCACAGGCAGACATACACACAGTCAGTCACATAAACACAATCAGTTACACACACACACATGCAGTCAGTCATACACACACACACACAGTCACATACACTTACGCACAAGTCAGCAATTTTGTTGTTGTTTAAGATATAAAAAGTGCATCTATCAATATGTCCACCTCCTGGCTGCTATACCTCATTCTGTGCCCTGCTGTTGCTACTGGTCCCTCGCGCTCCGCTGGATAAATAAATAAATAAAATGATCCCATCAGCGAAGGCACCAGGCAGGGACAACAATAACTGGGCGCCAGGTATAATTTCCTGGTGCCCGGGATTTGTTGAGCCCTGATATATCCCCATATATACCTATTCTTCATTAGCATCATATATATCAGTCTGTATGCTGCCTAACCATGTGAGCTTATTTACTCCACTTCTATCAAATCTATCTTGGGCTCCAGCCCCGGATCTTTTGGAGACCTAACAACGCCCCTGTGAACTAGTATAGTGTGTTTTGTCCTGATTTTAGCTATAAACGAAGCTTCTTGTCTTTTTTTTTTTAAGGTACGTGCCAGGTGTTCACATGCTTTGTCTCTAGTGATGTATGATGTGTTCTGTTCTTGCCTTCAGTAACTCTAAGTATAATTGCGGTGAAAGGGTTTTCTTGTGTTGGCTTTCTAGGTTGTGTATGTCATTTAGTGCTTGGACCATGTCTTGCGATCTCCCAAGTCACTTGCGTTCTCTTGGAAATTCTGGGCGAGTGTAGTGTTCACGATATCTAAATGTATATGGTCTTTCCAGATAGATTAATTGAGTCTCCATGATAATGCCTTTCCTGCCGTGGTTGGGCATGCTGATGGAAAGCAGACTGGTGATGGTCCCTCTGGGTATCTGTGAGCAAGTCAAGGTGTCAATGTGATAACAAGAAATAGTCTAATCTAGAATAGGTTTTGTGAGGATTGGAGAAAAAGGTGTAATGCGTGTTGGTGGGACTGGTTACTCTTCAGGTGTCTGCTATTTGAACATTGTGCAGGGTGGTTTTTACCTTCTTAAGTTTGTGCTTGTTGAAGGCCAGTGTTCCATCTGGAGTTGAAGTCAACACCTTTAACTTTGTGTTCCTCAAACCATTCCTGAACCATTTTTGCTTAGTGGCAGGGCACATTATCCTGTTTAAATAGGCCAATGCCATCAGGGAATACCATTTCCATGAAAAGGTGTACATGTTCTGTAACAATGCTTAGGTAGGTGATATGTGTCAAATGAAAAGCCACATGAATGGCAGGACACAAGGTTTCCTAGTAGAACATTACCCAAAGCATCACACTGCCTCCGTAGGCTTGCCACCTGTCAGTGGTCAAAATGTTATGGCTGATCAGTGTGTGTGTATATATATATATATATATATATATATATATATATATATATATATATATATATATATATATATTGGTTTACTCACTAGGAAATTTGTAACAATTCAGGGTTATAAAACAAATACTTGGTCAATTGGCCAGGTTTCCATTTATACCTGTACTTGTTTTTTTATATTTACTTAACACTGTTCTTAAACATCTCTAATTTATAACTGTCTGTACACTAGTGAGCTGTGATCAAATTAAATGATATACACTATATGGACAAAGTATTGGGACACCTGAAAATTACACCAACAGGGATATTGCAGTCTACAGACAAAGACATTAACATATAGTTGGTCCCCCATTGCAGCTATAACATCTTCCACTCTTCTGTGAAGGTGTGAAGGTGTTCCATAAGTTTTTGAAGTGTTTCTGTAGTATTGTTGCCCATTCCTCCAATAGGGGAAATGTGAGGTCAGGCACTGATGTTGAACAAGAAGGCCTAGCTCGCAATCTCACTTCCTGTTCATCCCAAAGTTGATCATCACCACACCAAACCCATCCAACCATGTTTCTATGGACATTGCTTTGTGCAATGAGGCAAAGTCATGCTACAATAGAAAAAGGGCCTTCAACAAACTGGCCGACGTCATTTCTATTTTTCTGGGATTGTGCCATGTTAACTAAGCAGAGCTTTCCTGAATGGGGAACCCCATCACTTCAAAGTGTCATGAACTGGAAGTGAACCACCACAACATATACATTACAACATTACTATCATATGTATTGTTATTTTTAAATGCAAGATGAATGTGCTGATTGTGTGCAAAGTGGGATTTTTATGTTGTGCTGCCAACTTGGCATATTAGTAGGTTGACAAGCTATTTATTTACTCATACTGCAAGATACACCTGTTATGCTGCCCAGACCTACACCTTATGTCCACTATAGTGCATTGAAGTGAAGCAAGCAAATAGACATAGGCACTCACCAGTCCGAATGAGGTAAAATAAGTCGATTTATTGATGAAAAAAAATTCATGTAGATAAATTCCAATGTGACAAACAGGATGAATATAGTGGCATCGGTAGTGGGGAAGCAGGAAAACTGCCTTACGCGTTTCGTGCCGGTAGTCTTATTTTACCTCATTCGGACTGGTGAGTGCCTATGTCTATTTGCTTGCTTCACTTCTATTATTTTGCTGCTATCACAGCACGGATGGAGCACCACACAGCCTGAGGTATTATTGGAGAACTTTCCTAATATATCTTCAGGTGGAGCCGGCAACTCCCTAACGGGAACCCTTTTCTTCCACTATAGTGCATTCCATGAACTATTATGTCTTGCCTCCATTACCCACCCCCAAGTCAAACCAATTATGCTTGAAACACGTGAAGTCTCTGCAGGGTGTACTTTAGCAAATCACTGTTTTCTCAACCTGGTAGTATTGTTTGCAAGGACATAGGAGTGGAAAACCAACATCCTAACTTCGCTTGTCATGTATCCTCACGGAAATATGGCTGCTCACATGCTGATTTCTGCATAAAGTATGTATGGCTCTTCTTTTACTTCTTGCACTTTACTACCTATTTATTACAATAGATAGATGCTTGCTTTTGCAATGCTCCAATTATGACAGAGTATCTTTAATATTTCCCTTCAATGAAAGTAAAGGGTCTAGCCAAACCTCTGATAAAGAGCCCCATGTGATTATCCAACAGCATTGTGCCAATCTTAACAATTGGCACAATGCTGACAGGAAGATAATTTTCTCCTGGAATCCACCAGATTTTCCCCAGATTTTCTTATCAGACTTCCAAACAGTCAAGACTACACAGAACTCAAAGAGTCCAGTGGCAGCATGCTTTACACTGCTTTACATTGTACTTGGTGATGTAACGTTTGCATGCAGCAGCTTGGCCAAGTAAACCCATTCCATGATGCTCCAGCCAAACAGTTGTTGTGCTAATTTTCATACCAGTGTAAGTTTGGAACTCTTCAACTATGAAATCAGGAGAACATTGGGTGACTTTTAAGCACCATGCGCCTCAGCACTCAGTGACCCTGCTCTGTGACTTTACGTTTTCTAAACGCTGCCACTTACCTATAATATCACTTACAGTTGACAGGGGAATATCTAGCATGTGGCATCCTATCACAATATTACACTTGAATTCACAGCCTTCTTCAGCAGGACCCATTGTTTTCACAAATGTTTGTAAATGCAGACTGCATGCTTGGGTGTTTGATTTTATACACCTGTGGCAATGGGTCTGAATGAAACACCTGAATTCAATAATTATGTGGTATGGGAAATATTAAATATACCCAATGCTTTTGTCCACGAAGTGTATATGCACATACAATTTAACCTGCATTATTTGGTGTCAGAGCAGTGACCATAAAAACATAGAAACATAGACTGTGTCAGCAGATAAGAACCATTCGGCCCGTCTAGTCTGCCCAATTTTCTAAATATTTTTATTAGTCCCCATTTCCCTGTCTTATAGCTAAGCCAACTGTTTATGTCCTCAAATTGTGTGTCATGACTAACAGGCTGCTCTAAAAACTGATGATTTGAGTCATTCCATATAGTCTACCCTTTACATAGTGGATGACTATATGGTAAAGCTTAAGACTCCTAAATCATATTTTAATAATATTATCATTAATTTGAGTGAACAACGGGATTGTTTATGATTACTTAATATTACAATCTATCAAAGAACTCTACATATAAGACATGTGTCAGATTCAAATGTTTATTAATCATGGGGATGTTCCATTATATAAATTAAAACAAGCAAATAATAAAATAAAAGGCAAAAGCTTGACAATACCGTCCAAAATCCACCATCTGAGATGCAAAAGTTCACAAAACTGAAAGTTACAACAATCGTGACTTCTGAGATCACAGATAATCACAATGGTTGGCTCTAGTGGGTTACATTTATACATTGCAATACAAAAACAAAAAACATGAAATATCGTCACATTGTTTATAAAACCTTGAAAATGACATAATTTAACAGGTAAAATGTGCAGGAACACTGCAAAAATTCTTTGTCCTTCATGTATTTCAATATTATAAATCAACAAAGAAAGTATTTGTTATTTCAAGGCAATGAGCATCACTGATCCATGCATTAATAAGGATACATAATAATATAAAATCCATGATGCCAATTGTTTTTTTAAACATGAACAATAGTTTGCAATGGATCATTCAAGGACTATAGAGTGTAGTTTTAACTTCACATCAATGTACCACATTCTTAATTTAGCTATAATTTTCTCATTTCTGGTAGTTAATTAAATATACAGTGGTTAAGAGCAATTCTTCCTCAGTTATATTTGTTATAAATACATTTTCTTGTATCATGAATTTTGATAACCCTGCTACATAGGAATAAATGAGCATGTTTCATTAAAGCCTGGATATAATCTTCCCACAAACCATTGGATTGATAACATACAATACCCCTTTTTTTCTATTAGGAAATAAATTTAAAAGTTAAGGAAATATAAAGTTATTGGGAAATTCCAAATTTAACGTATAGGAATTTTCCTACATTGGGAGCTTTGTGAATATATCTGTGTTCAGTTTCTGTAGTTTGAGAGATTCCGTGTTGCTCTAACATTTCTTCTCATGTTCATGGGTATGATGAACTACTGGGTGGTGTGAATCTAGAAAAGGAAATGTGTTAAGTTTTTAATGTACTCATAAAGATTTAGATAGCTTTACTTTGTTATTCAAAAAATTATTTTTAAACGGTAAATATTGTCTTTAAACTGAACTAACTTATACTGGAAGAAAAAAAGGAAGTTATATACATGTTAAAAAACATGCATGCACATCAGTGTTTTTAATCTGTTGTCAGCCATATTTGACTTACCATGTTTTCCACTGCCACTGTGGTACCCCGATACACTAGAAAGAAAAAATATAAATGTACCATTACTTTAAAATGGGGAGTCCCACATACACTATATGTTTTGTTTTATGCTGTTTCTGATTAAACTTATTTTTATCTTTAAAAAAAAATAAACTTCTCCTGTAGATTTACATAGAAAGTAAGGTAACTGGGGCCACTTGATGCAGTGAACTCATTGAGAGGGAATACACAGGAGGCAGGCTACTTCTGCAGCAGTTTTCATGCTCCCCTCTAAGAACATGTAAATATGAGTCCCCATTGTGGAATCACTCTCTCTCTCTCTCTGCTCTTTCTAATGCTTGGAATGCAGGGATGTGTGGTTTGAAACCCGCTCTGTGTGCTGTGATGTAATAAATAAATACATGAGGGCCAGATTGGGTGGAAATAAAATTAAAACAACAGATCTGTTTCTGTTTTTTATTGTGCAACATGTCGTACATATCTAATAATATGTTTGGACATGGTGGGTGGAACAGCCCCCTCAAGTTTGCAAATTAAATTGTTTTGAAATGTTTGCGTTACATTTCTTTAATTACTTCTGGTTGATTAATAAAAATGGTCTCCATTAACATTAGCAAAGCCTTGTTATTTTTTCCACTCACTAACCTTTTCCCTATGCATTAAAAACATAATGTAGTCCATTTGTACTCACTTGATATCATGCCCATCAAGAAGACGTTTGTAGGTGGCAATCTCCATCTCTAGATGGGTCTTCTGGTCCATCAGGATCTTGTACTCTGTGTTCTGGCGTTCCAGGTCATATCGGATCTGCTCCAGCTGAGCTTCTACACTGTCAATCATACCTTGTAATTGGGCTATCTGAGAACCATACGTGGCTTGTGTTTCTGCCAAGGTGCATTGTAGAGCAGATGTCTATAAAGGAATAGTTCAGATTATGCAGATGATAATTATATGCCTTATAGATTAAAGTTTGACACATCTCCTACTTCTTCCTATACCAGAACAAGCTGGTGCAGAGCCTTAGCTTTAAACATACCATGCTCAGTTGGCTTTGTAGTTCAATTTCCAGAGTCTGCACAGTGCGTTTCAGCTCGATAACCTCAGTTTGCACAGATTGCAGCTGCTCAGAGCCCGACACCACTTGACGGTTAAGTTCTTCACTCTGTTAGAGTAGAACTCATCAGACACTTTGCACAAGGTTAGGCAAAAAATATACATCTGTTCTCAGATACATCTATGCTGAAACCATTTAGGGAAAGGAATAGCATATTCACAAAATGTATCTGTGTAGTAATAGACATAGGGCGTTATTCATGAAAGAGGGAAGTGTAGGAAATTGCACGGAATTGATAAGGGAATAGCAAAATTAAAATCAAAATTGCCTATAGCTTACAATTCTCTAGTCGATTCCTTGCAACTCACTCTTTTATTAATAAAGTCCACAGTTTGCACTGAAATACGTTATCACTTTTACTAAGCATAGGATATAAATCCACCTACTCTTTGCATAAATATATTTTCAGCTTCTCTCAGGTTTCTCTCCATCAAATTTTCATACTGGTCTCGAATTTCGGACAAAGCTCTGTTCAGATCAATGGATGGGGCAGCATTGAGTTCTACGTTGACTCTGGCACCCAGCTGAGCCCGTAGGCAGTTCACTTCCTTCAGAAGAAGAAGAGAAATGTAACTATATTAACACCAATATTGTGACATTATGTTTACCCTTGTCTCAGTTTACTATACCTCTTCATGATTCCTCTTCATTTCCTGAAGCTCTTCTTGAAGGTTCTGAACCTCTCTTTCCAGCTCACATCTTTCTCGATTCAGTCCCTCCAAGACTCTGCGAAGGCTATTGACATCTGCCTCAGTGCCGCTACTTAACTGAAGTTCCATTTCATATCTGCAAAAAGGCCATAGAAAACATTTATCAAACGCATACCTCAAATATCAATTGACTAAGATACTTTTTGGTGTGGATTTTTTTTAAAACAAATAAACATAAACACAAGTCTGTCCTCCTTTCTTTCCTAGATCTCTTTGCCATCCTCTACACAACAAGCCTTCTTTTTAATATCTTCAGTTTTTTCACTCTTATTTCATCGAGCTCCCCTGAACTCCACTCAAGTACCAACATCATGGCCCTCTGATCTTTCATTCTATCTTAAAAATAAACCATTGTTTTGACTATTTTTTAATTATTGTTATTTATTTTATGATTGACAACTAAATATACCAAACTATCCTAAATCAGCATTATGAATACAAAACATTCAAAATGTAGTAGGTAGGGACATTTATTGTTCTTGGTATGCAAGACTTACTTGTTTCTGAAGTCATCAGCAGCTAGTTTAGCATTGTCTATCTGTAGAATAATCCTTGCATTTTCTATGGTGGCTGCAGCGATCTGCAAGACAATTTTATTGTATTTAAAATAATATATTTTACACAGAGAACATGAATTACAATAATCTAGTATTTTCGTTTTCAGTAGATGTCATTTTCTGTTTATTAGTTAATACCAAAAATAATCTTTATTGCAGAGATCCATCACTTAGTTTTTTATGTGCCTGCATTTGAAAATATTATTTGGATTGTGTATAGAGAAATATTTATTGTATTCTGAAGCACTCAGCTTTATTTCTGAATTGTCGTTTATATATATATATATATATATATATATATATATATATATATATATATATTCCCTACATTATTCTGCAGATTAATATTGTTATTTACCTGGTTCTGGAGATCAGAAATGATCCGCAAGTACTGGCTGGAGTCAGGTAGTGCAGTGGGAGAGTTGCTTGCGTACCACTCACAGATCTTCCTCTCCAGTTGGGCATTCTCCTGTTCCAAAGAGCTCACCTTTTCCAGGTAGGAAGAAAGTCGGTCATTCAAGATTTGCATGGTTTCTTTCTCATTGATACTCAGTAGACCGCTATTCTTCCAACTACCATGACCTACAGAGTTGCTAAAATGAGTGCCATGACTATGACCACTGTGACTTTTTCCATGACTAATGGAAGCATGTTTAGAAAAGGAGACTCCTTTACAGACAGAACCTCCATGTGCACTGATACTAGAATAGCCGCCATGATGGGATCTGCTTGAGCTTCCATGATGAGATGTATGTGATCCTCCATGGTGCATCTTATGAGGGCTTCCGTAATGAGACATGTGGGAACCCCCATGATGGATCTTGTGGGGACTCCCATGGAGAGATATGTGTAACCCTCCATGATGGATCTGGTGAGACGTTCCATTACTGGAAAGATGGGATCCTCCTTGATGAGACAGATGGGAACCTCCATGGCTAGATAGATGGGAGCCTCCATGGTGCATCTTATGAGGACTTCCATAGTGAGACATATGGGAACCCCCATGATGAATATTGTGAGGACTCCCATGGAGAGCCATGTGCGAACCTCCATGATGGATCTTGTGAGAAGTTCCATGAGTGGAAAGACGAGATGCTCCATGATGAGACAGATGGGAACCTCCATGGTTAGATAGATGGGAGCCTCCATGATTGCCTTTATGGGAGAAATGTGAAGCCCCTTTATACAATCCTGCATGGTGTGATAGACTGGACCCTCCAACATGGGATGAAGAAGAATGGTTGGAATGCTTTGGAGAATTATCGCCTGCATGGAAGCTTCCCTTGCTTGACCCAACTGATGAGTTACTCTGCTTAATGATGTGTTTCATGGTGAAAGTAGAGGTGAGTGCAGATGGATACACAATACACTGGATCTCTGTATAACAATGAACGATGGATATTTACCTGTCTATGAAGGTCCTTTTATACTGGGAGCAAGAGGCGTTGTAGAAAACTGAGCAATGTTTATGTGCATTTTTGGCTTCTCGCAGAAGCTGATCATATTATTTAACATCAGTAGTAGTTTAGTTTAAAAGCTGGGTCCAGCTGCTAATATACGAGAAATTGAATGTTATAGGAAGGTGGAGAAGTTATTGTGATGCTGTACATCAGAAGGGAGAATTCTCCACACCCTGCAAATAATATAAACTTCAGTTTTATTTTAACATCAAACAATTGTTGAGTAATACTTAGTAGCTTTTTTAATATTAGCTATACATTTTGGCTCATTGTGGATGTGCTAAGATAAAGGTTTTATATGAAATTTAAATATAATGCTGTCCTCTTATTGCCTGCAATAACACTGCTATCCTGCATTCTCTGTGTTTTAAGCACCGGTGGTTCCAACGCTCTCTATTATGTGATATGTGTTTCTTACACCTAAATCTCTTTAAAAAAAAAAAAAAAAATTCAAGTGAATTACAGGCTACATTGCTATAAGATTTTTTTTTTTTTCATTTCTTTATTTATTCATTTTTTAAGAGACTATGGGTTTTATTTATGGAAAAGGGAATTGCATGGAATTTACAAGCCTTAGACTAAAGCAGCCAAGTTGGAAAAACTCCCCAACTCAGGTGAACAGAAGAATCCTTCCAACTCATATTTTATTTTATTTTAAGCTGTATTCTATTTGTCGATCCCTTCTAAAAAAAAAGTAACTTTTTTTTTCTTTCTACGTGTATTCTTTTATTTTATTTTTCAATTTATTAGTTATGTCTTTCATTGCCAAACTACGTACACACCGATCAGCCATAAAATTATGACCACTGACTAGTGGACCACTGAGGCAGTTTGATGGTTTGGGCAATGTTCTGGTGGGAAACCTTGGTTCCTGCCATTCCTGTGGATGTTACTTTGACATGTTACACCATTCATGTGGATGTTATTTTGACTTATACCACCTACCGAAGCATTGTTGCATACCATGTATACCCTTTTATTGAAACGGCACTCCCTGACGGCATGGACAACATTCAGCAAGACAATGTGTCCTGCCACAAACCAAAAATTGGTCAGTAATAGTTTGATCAACACAACAATAAGTTCAAGAGTTCAAGGTGTTGACTTAGCCTCCAAATTCCAATGATTTTAATCAAATTGAGCATCTGTGGCATGTGCTGGACAAACAAGTCCAATCCAAGGGCTCCCACCTCACAACTTACAGGACTTAAAGGATCTGCTGCTAACATCTTGGTGCCAGATAACACAGCAAACCTTCAGTGGTCCAGTGGAGCCATGCCTCTAGGTGTCAGGGCTGTTTTGGCAGAAAAAAAAAACCTACATAGTGTTAGGCAGGTAGCTATAATGTTATGGCTGATCGGTGTATATTTCCACCACTCTGTAAAGAACTAGGGAGAAAAAAAATGTTGTTGTGCTAAGCTGGTCACAGGCTCAAATCATGTAAGTGTATAAATTGAAGCCTACCAAACATATATGAGAATGCTGCAAATACAGTGTGATTGACTGTACAATGTACACAAAAAAAAAAAAAAAGTCTGCACTTCTCATCTTAATAAAGTTGGCAACAGATATATAAACATAATAAAAATGAGAGTTTTTGGTTATTTGAATTGGCCAAAGCATAATTAAGCTCACCTGCCACGTCAAGGAACACTCTCAATAAGGTGGGAACCTACTCTCACCTCCTATCCAGTGGGCACTCAAAACAGTTTTTTACTGCTACCAAAACCTTTTTAATGAGTTGGAGGAGGTGCAATTAAACCTCCTCCCAATTAACCACCAGGACAGCAAACTGCAACCAGACAACTGTAGCAAAATATTAACTTATCTTCAATTGAAAGACTGCATCAAGTGTAGTAATTTCACCTATAAATTCTTTAACGAACAGAATCAAATAAAGTACCTTACTGCATTGTACCTTACCTTTTTACCTTGTCTTTCCCTTGGTGACAAGGGCTGTTTTGACATCTCCGGGATGTTTGTGTTTAGCTGTAATTTTCTTCTCTCTCACATACTGTACCAATTATATGTTGTTTTTATCGTCACAAGAAGCGCTTTCATTTGATACCATTATGATCATCATATCTTATCATTTACTACAAAAAAATAAAAAATACGAGGAAAAAATAAAAAAAGTAATTTACACAAATACAATCATAAAAAAGACCCCATCTAAATAGTTTCTAAATTTTGTTCAGTGTTCAGAAATATGCTTCTTTCAATGTTTGTCTGCAGTATTTTGTGAGTTATAGGGCAAAAAACATAAATAGTGTTTTTTTTTCTACAGTGATCTTTTGACCCCAACCTGAACACTAAATTTAACCCTAACCATACATTTAATGCAAAAACTGCTCATTCCACCGCAGGACATGTCAGACACCTCCATTGTCCGCAAAATAGTTGCTGCATGGATGTGCCTGACATGTCCATTGTCGCGAAGGGGTAATTGTAAAAGAGGCAGTCATGTTTGGCCAGATGGGTCAGATCTTCCTTTACTTGACCTAAGATTCTAAACATGTCTGCCCCATGATAGAACTATCTGGATCAAAGAGGGCTCAATACATGACATTATTTATTTCATTTCATTAAACCATTTCTATTAAAAATGCATACATTCAATTAAATCTGTCAATTAAACAATTTAATTAGCTTAATTTTTGCCTTTAACAGAAGAGTCAGGATATGTGGGCATCCAACCAAGCTTTGGCAGCTGATGTAACAAGAAAATGTCCTCGTGTTTTTGGAAAGCAATTTTTTTTGTCAAAGTGGATAATCCTGTCCTCTGTATTTATCGTACTGACTTACTTTTAAATAATAGTATCAGAAGCATTATCATAATTTAAGGAATAAAAAAAGCATAAATAATTAAATTACCCAACTCATTCATATTCTATTTAATTATATTGCTGTTTTTTTTGTGTGGTAGTTTATTCAACAGTGCTATTTTTACTTAAAAATAAAATAGAATAACCTCTGACTGGCACAATATTACTGGGCTCTGACTGGCACAATATTCCTGGGCTCTGACTGGCATAATATTACTGGGCTCTGACTGGTACAATATTCCTGGGCTCTGACTGGCACAATATTCCTGGGCTCTGACTGGCACACTATTCCTGGGCTCTGACTGGCACAATATTACTGGTATCTGACTGGCACAATATTCCTGTGCTCTGACTGGCACACTATTACTAGGCTCTGACTGACACAATATTACTGGGCTCTGATTGGCACAATATTACTGGTATCTTACTGGCACAATATTACTGGGCTCTGACTGGCACAATATTACTGGCATCTGACTGGCACAATATTCCTGGGCTCTGACTGGCACAATATTCCTGGGCTCTGACTGGCACAATATTACTGGTATCTGGCACAATATTCCTGTGCTCTGACTGGCACACTATTACTGGGCTCTGACTGGCACAATATTACTGGTATCTGACTGGCACAATATTACTGGGCTCTGACTGGCAAAACATTACTGGGCTCTGACTGGCACAATATTACAGGCATCTGACTGGCACAATATTACTGGGCTCTGACTGGCACAATATTACAGGCATCTGACTGGCACAATGTTACTGGGCTCAGACTGGCACAATATTACTGGTATCTGAATGGCACAATATTACTGGGCTCTGAATGGCACAATATAACAGGCATCTGACTGGCACAATATTACTGGGCTCTGAATGGCACAATATTACAGGCATCTGACTGGCACAATATTACTGGGCTCTGAATGGCACAATATTACTGGGCTCTGACTGGCACAATAATACTGCGCTCTGAATGGCACAATATTACTGGCATCTGAAAGGCACAATATTACAGGCATCTGACTGGCACAATATTCCTGGTATCGGAATGGTACAATATTACTGGGCTCTGAATGGCACAATATTACTGGGCTCTGACTGGCACAATATTACTAGGCTCTGAATGGCACAATATTACAGGCATCAGACTGGCACAATATTACTGGCCTCTGAATGGCACAACAATTTTGGCATCTTAATGGTACATTAATACTGTTATCTTAATGGGCAAATTGGCTGGGGCATCTTAATTGTACAATATTACTGGTATCTGAATGGCACAATAATACTGGCACATTAATGGGAAAAATGTATGTGGCATATTAATGGCAAAATAATACTGCATATTAATGGCAAAATAATACTGGACTATTGATGGGCACATTGACTGTGGCATATTTAATGGACAAATGGTGTCATATTTTAACAGGCAGACTGTCTGTTGCATATGCAATGACAAAGTGACTGTGACATGTTCTGTGGGAAAAAATACCATGTACTATGGGGGAAAGTGACAATGTGGCTTTTTTCTGCATGGGCAGTTCAGTGGAACAAAGTGAAACTGTGGTATGTTCTGTGGGGCAAATTTACACTGTAGCATGCAAAATTGTGTGGGTTCAATATGAGTGCAAGACATGTGCTGTGGGTGCAATTTAGGTGCATGACAAGTGCTGTGGGTGCAATATAGGTGCATGACAAGTGCTGTGGGTGCAATATTGGTGCATGACAAGTGCTGTGGCTTCTCTATGGGGCTGTGTTAAGTCCTTTAGGTGCAATGAGGGTGCAGAAAAAGGGAATAAAAACAAGAAATGCATTCAACATGTTTCAATAACATTTTTATTACATATGAAAATAGTTGAATATAATATTAAGAAGTTCATATAAGTATAAATGCAACTAGTGAGAGAGAGCGAGATGTGTATAGATATTTAGAAATATATATGAACATATGTAAGTGCTCTATAATATCTGTGTATATTTTTGTCATTTAGGTAATGAGTAGTTGTAGTGCAGTGTTGCATAGTAAGATGGTATACATATGACAGCCATATATATACATTTTGTATCCAAATATACAGTTTATACACTGCAATTATACACGTAATATACACATTTTATACAATGCAATAAAAATACTCCCTGCAAGTCCAATTTTATGGCAAGACAGGAGGTCTCGTATTTGCATAACCTTCTTTACTGTTTAACCTCCAGCAGCAAAACAGTTAACAGTTATTGGAAGAAAAACAACCAATCAGAACACAGTAACACAGCATATAAGGCAGTAACCATCCTCTTCACTTCCTCTTTCTTTGCTGCTTGACCTCCAGGTGAGTTCAATCCATATTTGTTTGCTCTGAGTATATCTTAAAGGCATTTATAGACTGTTTTGGCTATATCTTTATCTATCTTATCCTGTACAATGTGTTGCTCTTCTCCTTAAAATCTATACCCACATTGCTTTTTCTGTATAGCGTTTTTCATTTTAGCCCGTATAGTGTGTTGTTATTTCTTTTCTTTTTAGCTATACCTATATTAGATTACTGTAATTGTGTTCTTCCACTTCCTTTTGTGTCTCTGCTTTCACATACACTGCCACTTACTCCCGTTGTGCATACTCCCATTTCTTTCAAACCCCTCTGTTTAAGGCTTGTCGCTGCTCGCATTTGGCATTAGACCCATACCTCGGCTGTTCTGTCTCCCGCCCTTTCCCTTCCCGCCCACTCACACTGCCCCGCGTGAGTAATCGAGGCACCGTCACTGGCCTAGGCCTTCATCACGGCATCGCCACACCATCCCACTTACTTTTCCAGCTCACGCTTTCCCACGCGTGCTCTCGCAGGCCTTACCTCCGACGGAGGCTTTTTAGGGCCTCCCCTCGTGGCTGCCGATCGACGGAAGCGCACACTAGGCCTCCGCATCGGATCTGCTATCCGATTCAGCTCCCTCACTCTATGCTCGTGCATCCCACGTGGCGCGACTTCACCGATAACTGCGGCCTCACCTCAGGCCTATCACTTTCCCTTCCCATTTTTTCTACGTTTTTCCTCCTTAATTTCTTTCCCTTCAACAGGTTCATTTAGGGTAATTGTGTGGTACACGGATATTAAAGGGGTGACCCCCCCCATCTGCTCCTTACATATATATCATAATACATATATATACTGTGCCACTGTGCCCCTGCATATCTGATCAGTACATCATAAATTTAAAGGGCTAGTGAGGGTGACCCCCTCCACAAATATAAATTACTGTTGGGGGAACCCACCCCCACCCCTGTTTTTTTTCCTACATCAAAAAAAAAAAAAAAAAGCCCTCAAATAGGACGAGTCTTTTTGTCCTTGCTGGATGGGTGACCCCCTCCAGACATAACGGGTGACCCCCGCTGATGCACGCTCCTATATATTTTTTTTTTTTTCAGAACATCAAAAGTGTGCCAAACATGAGTGACCAACACCCTGATGCCATGCGGCAGGCTTTCAAGAGTGGCTTCTTTCTGCCTTGGCAGATTCCCTTCCCTCAGCATTAGCTGCCTTACAGGACTCTCAGCGGTCCCTACACTCCATTGCAAGGGAGGTTTCATCGGACTCAGAGGACTCCCAACACTCAGCAATAGCTGAAGGTACCCGGAAGAGACCGTGGTCAGACACCCCGATTGGCAAAGGGAAAGCCCCTGCTAAAAAATCTAAAAGCGGCTCATTGCCCCTACTACCATCTATACCCCCACCCTCAGAACAATGGGATTCCGCCCGCGAGAACTACCAGATCCTGGATGAATACCGTGCCGGAAACTCAAAACCTGGCACCTCAAGATCTCGATCCCCGGACTATCTGCCTCCGCAGCTCCCCAGGAACTCCCAAACCGAAAACTCAGATCTACCGGTGGAGATACTGGACTCCTCTAGTTTCCCGCTCTTTGATCCGTGCACTCTGCGCCACCCTCGCTCCGCAGAATGGTCACCGCCGCAACATATCGCGGAATTCCACCGCTACTGGCTGAGATTTTGACCCAACCCCCGATTTTGACCCAACCTTTGCCACATTCATAATGAAAAATGGGAAGGATCCCCGCAAGGTCTTGGAACAAGGGCTCCGCTCCACCCAAGATAAACTTCTGGATGTGTCAGGTCCACTGACGCAGCTTTTCATTATGGCGGACGAGGCTCTCACTTTCGCACATAGACCCACATCTGGCCCGGGAGTGAGCTCAAAGGGCTTTGTGCCTGTTGGGCAATGCCAACACGGCCTTATCCACTGAACGCCGGAAAGCGGCTCTTTTTAAGCTTGATAGCAAACTGGCGGAGCTGGCTTCCAAAGAACTGGGCCCGGAAGCTAAAAGTCTTCTCTTCGGGGACAAGTTCCTAAAGAATATGAGTCATCACGTAAACATCTTCACGTCACTCAATAAAGCGCAATTTTCTCTGAGACGCGTCTTTCAAACAAGGGATCGTTTTTCCCACAGAGCTGGTCGGCAGAGGGGCCGTGCCACCAGCAGGGCGGCCTTCACTGGCTCAAGGCCCCGTCTCCCGGAGGCATCTTCCTACAGATTCTCTAACCGCACTAGCTATCGTACCCCCTTCTTCCGTGGGCACCCAAGGATTAGAGGATCGTCTTCCTACAGGGCGAAGTTTCCAACAGGTAAGATTACACCATTTATTACCTCACATACCCGTTGCAAGCAGACGCAGTCACTTCTGCCACCATTGGGCTCTTATAACTCAGGACCCTTGGGTCCTCCAAACTGTGAAGGGTTTTCTGATAGACTTCTCTTCCCCTCCACTTCAGCGCGCGCCCCCGCACCCTATTCCTCTGTCTCAAAAAGATCTCTCTTTGGTTCACAAGGAACTAACATCGCTACGGGACAAGAACGCCATAGAACGTGCGGTCGGAGATCCTTGTTTCATCAGCAACATGTTCCTGGTCCGGAAGAAGTCAGGCGAATTCCGCCCGGTCATCAATCTTCGATCCCTCAATCAACACGTTTCCTACCAACATTTCAAAATGGAGGGAATCCATCTCTTTCGCGATCTCCTACGGGAAAGGGACTGGTTTTCCCGTCTGGATCTGAAGGATGCTTACTTAACCGTATCCGTTCACCGGGAACACAGGCGCTTCCTCCAATTTTTCTGGCAAAAGAAGCTATGGCAATTCACCTGCCTGCCGTTCGGGCTCAGCTCGGCGCCCTGGTGTTTTACAAAACTTCTGAAACCGGTTATGGAGTATCTACGGGTCAGGGGAATTAGATCCATAGTCTATCTAGACGACATCCTCATCATGGCTCGCGACCCTTTACGAAGCCACGCTCCTCACTGTACGTCTTCTACAAGACCTCGGTTTCATCATCAACCCGGAAAAATCGGTTCTATGCCCCACGCAATCTATCCAATTCTTAGGGTTCACAGTGGACTCGGTAACGGCGGTTCTCAAACTTCCACAGTCCAAAATTGCGTCCATTCGAAAAGCTGTTCGGCGTGTCCTACGTCTTCCTCGGGTATCCCTCCGGGATCTCGCCAGGGTAATCGGGCTTCTGTCTGCCTCCATCCAGGCTATCTTTCCAGGGTCCGTTGCATTACCGCGCCATGCAACGGCTAAAGACTCATCACCTTCGAGCTACGGGCTCTTACGATTACTCTTTCCCTCTTACAGACGAGGACCGTCTCGAACTACAATGGTGGCTGACCCATATGGCAGCGTGGAACGGCCGCGCCATTTTTGGCTGCCTCCCAGATTTCACACTGGAGTCAGATACCAGCCCCCTTGGTGGGGTCGAAACTACAGGGGGTATCTGGACCCCGGAAGAAAGAGGGCTCCACATAAATTGTTTGGAACTCATAGCAGGCTCCTTCGCAGTGCGCAGCTTTACCAAAAATACGACCCATTGCTCCCTCGTTCTCCGAATGGACAATGTATCAGCGGTACGATACATCAACCGCTTGGGAGGGTCGCTGTCCAAACTCCTGACGGAACTGACCAAAGACTTGTACCAATATTGCCTGGAACACCACCTTTCCATTCGGGCAGAATATCTCCCCGGGAAAGACAACACGGTGGCGGACTGGTTCTCCAGACACTGGAGAGACACCAGCGACTGGAGACTCCAGCCTCAGGTTTTTCATGCTCTTGATCTCCTCAGGGGTCCGTTTCACCTGGACCTATTTGCATCCAGGACGAATCGCCAAACGCCAGCCTTCTTTAGCTGGATGCCGGATCCCCTGTCTCTCGCGGTGGACGTCTTCCTTCAAACATGGCCTCCCGTGGGGGCCTACGCGTTCCCTCCTTTTGCCATGATTCTCCGGTCTCTGCATGTCCTGATGCGTCAACGCGTTACAGTCCTCCTCATCGCCCCACTGTGGCGGACACAACCTTGGTTCCCACTCCTCTTGGAACTCTCTTGCGCGGACCCTCTTCTCCTCCCTGTGTCTCGGAATCTCTTGTCAGACCCCCAGGGGAACCCCCATCCTTTGCTCCTCCAGGATCGACTTCAGCTGGTGGCCTGGACGGTTTCAGGGGTGCCTGGGATATGTCCGGATTATCTGCGGCGGCTCGAGACCTCCTCTCGCACTCCTGGGCGCCCGGTACAAGGAAATCCTATCTTCAGGCATGGGGAACCTGGAATAGCTGGTGTTTGGGACAACATCTTAATCCCTTTACTGCCCCTGTAGTGGCTATCCTTAATTTTCTGGCATCCCTTTTTGATCAAGGGAAATCCTACCGTTCCATCAACATTGTCCGGTCGGCGATCTCGGCGGCTATATTTCTGTTCAGGGGGTTAATGTGGGGAAGGATGCCACAATTTGTCGCCTCTTATGGGGAATTAGGTCAGCTAGACCACCATCTTCTAAATATTCAGTCCTTTGGGATGTGTCCAAGGTTCTACGCTTTTTGGAAGAGTTGCCGGATAACGATGCCCTCTCCCTTTGGCAACTGTCGGCTAAAATAGCCTTGCTACTCTGCCTGGTCTCCTTTAGGTGGGTCGCGGACGTTAGGGCTTTCGACGCAAATTCTTTTTCTTTCTCCCCTGAAGGAGTACTGGTTGCACTTTCACGTCGTACCAAGTCCCTCTCGACTTCGGTTTTCTATCCTTATTTTCCAGATCGCCCTAAACTCTGCGTTGCTTGTTGTGTTCGCTGTTACCTATCCTCTACGGCATCTTTTCGCCCTTCTCCAATAGGTCAATTGTTAATCTCCTATGTGCGCATATTTCGGCCGGTCTCAACCCCCACCATAGCACGATGGATTAAAGGGGTCCTTCGTCTCGCAGGCATTGACAGGTCCTTCGGTGCACATTCCGTGCGTGGTGCGGCGGCAACCGCGGCTCTGGAACTGGGGGGATCAGTGTCTGATATCTTGACGGTGGCAGACTGGTCTAGAGAATCGACCTTCCGCACTTTCTATTTTCGTCCGCAGGCTCATGCGGGTTTCTCTTTGTTGGCTCAGCGTTAAAATAGCAAATACGAGACCTCCTGTCTTGCGATAAAATTAGGGATTATTCTAGCCTCGGTGTAGAATTAATCTAAATTTTATTAAAGACAGGAGGCGAGTATTTCCCACCCTATGTCGCTTTATGTGTTGCTCTATACTAACCCCCTCTAAGTACATTATCTCTCCTGCTACACCTTATACTATAATCTGTCAGACCATGTATATATATTTCTGCGCTAGGTGTTTAGTTCTAGTATTTATCTCAGATTATTATTGAATGATGTTTTTTCTGATGAAACTGTCATGAGGAACAATTTACTTTCACGATGTCTCCTCTTTTTCCTAGCCTGATTTGTCTCAACACAGATCATAGGACGCACTCGGTTTGGTTTGTCGTGTGGTCCGGATTTTAGTCCTTCTGGCTACGTTTCATCATCCTAATAAGCACATCAAAGAAAGAGGAAGTGAAGAGGATGGTTACTGCCTTATATGCTGTGTTACTGTGTTCTGATTGGTTGTTTTTCTTCCAATAACTGTTAACTGTTTTGCTGCTGGAGGTTAAACAGTAAAGAAGGTTATGCAAATACTCGCCTCCTGTCTTTAATAAAATTTAGATTAATTCTACACCGAGGCTAGAATAATCCCTAATTGTGTGTGTGCTTATTATTATGTTTTTTTTGTGTGTAAGTGTGAGTGTGTGTGTGTGTGGGGGGGGGGGGTAACATTGCGATGGATGGCGGGATTGCATGCAGGGGAGGGGGCAGGGTCCAGGGGGCCCAAGCAAATTCTTGCCCAGGGTCCAATCACTATTAAAGACGGCCCTGGGTCGCTGTGGAACCAGGACATACCAGTCTATGGAACTAGGTGGCCGCACCTGGCTGTCTGGGGTAATCAGGCTGTGGGAAATGTGATTGAACTCTTTATCTAATCATGAGTCTGTATATAAACCTGTGAATCTGTGTTGTCCAATGATTTTATGTAAATTATTGGATCCACCAGGTTTTGGTGATTCCAGTAAAATGAATCAGTGTTTAAACATGGGATTGACACAGGAAAAAGTGTTTATGCAATTAAACTCTGTTAAGATAGATAAGGCCCCAGGGCCAGATGATATACACCCAAGGGTCCTTAGAGAGTTAAGCATAATTCTAGCCAGACCAATATTTGTGATCTTTAGGGATTCGTTCAGTTCAGGTATAGTGCCAACAGACTGGTGAAAGGCGGATGTCATTCCAATATTTAAAGAGGGATCAAAATCTCTGCCTGGTAATTATAGGCCCGTGACCTTGAAATCTGTAGTGGGGAAATTATTTGAAGGATTGCTAAAGGTGTACACTCAAGAACACATCTTGAATCAGAAGATAATTAGTAAAAGTCAACATGGTTTTGTGAAAGACAGGTCTTGTCAAACAAACTTAATAACATTCTATGAAAAGGTCAGTAAAAATATAGATCTAGGTGTGGCAGTTGGTGTGATCTATTTGGATTTTGCTAAAGCATTTGATACAGTTCCACACAAAAGGTTACTCTACAAATTGGGAGAAATGGGATTGGGGGCAAATGTTTGTATTTGGATTGAAAATTGGCTAAAAGATAGAACACAGAGGGCTGTTGTAAATGGTAAAGCTTCAAATTGGACCAGGGTAGTGAGTGGAGTACCTCAGGGGTCTGTTTTGGGACCACTTCTTTTTAATATGTTTATTAATGATCTCCCACGTTGTGCTGAGAGCCATGTCTCAGTGTTTGCTGAAGACACAAAATTAGGTAAGGTAATAAAGACTAATCTTGATGTTTTTTCTTTACAGGAAGATTTGGATAGAGTGGGGAACTGGGCAAGAAAGTGGCAAATGAGGTTCAATAAAGACAAATGTAAAGTTATGCATTATGGGAAAAATAATAACAAAGCAACATATACGTTAAATGGTATTTCCCTGGGAAAAACTACTAACGAAAAGGATTTAGGAATCATTGTAGATAACAAACTTGGCAACAGTGCCCAATGCCAGTCAGCAGCTGCAAGGGCCAATAAGATATTGGCATGTATAAAACGAGGTATAGATTCACGGGAGGAGGACATCATCTTGCCTCTTTACAAATCAATGGTAAGACCTCAAATGAATATGCAGTACAATTCTGGGCACCAGTCCTTAAAAAGGATATTAAGGAACTAGAAAAAGTGCAAAGGAGAGCTACAAAATTAATAAGGGGATTGGAGGATCTTAGTTATGAAGAGAGACTTTAAAAATTGCATTTATTTACTTTAGAAAAAAGGCGTCTTAGAGGGGATATGATAACATTATATAAATATGTGCAGGGCCAAAATAAGGAGCTCTCCATGGACCTGTTCATTAACAGAAATGTACAAAGAACAAGAGGTCACCCCCTGAGACTGGAAGAGCAAAGATTTCACAGGCAGCAAAGGAAGGGATTCTTTACGGTAAGGACAATACAATTATGGAACTCACTGCCAAGAGAGGTAGTGCTATCAACCACAATAGATGCATTTAAAAATGGTCTGGATGTTTTTTTTTAGAAAAGCAGAACATACAGGGGTATTATTAATATAATAAGCATTAATAATAGAGCTTTTTGATCTAAGGAGAAATCTGATTGCCCTTTTGGAGTCAAGAAGGAATTTTTTCCCCCTAGGAGGCAAAATTCGAAATAGCTTCCTTAGGGTTTTTTTTTGCCTTCTTTTGGATCAAAACGCTGAAATGATAGGTAGAAGGGTTGAACTTGATGGACCTGTGTATTTTTTCAACCTAAATTACTATGTTACTATGTTACTATGTTTAATGGAGGTACCTAGCTGGGAAACAGGGGAGTCAGTCACAGCAATGTTTTATGAATTACATGTTTCTCTAAATTTTACTTAGGTCTGGCTTTGATGACATCTTCAGTAATAAAGCTTTTGTGACTTAAGTCTTTAGCACAGTGATGCTTTCTCAAGACCTAGTAAATTCAATATATATGTTTCATTGACATTGGCATTCTCTTCCACTGTAAAGAGGGCCTAAACCCTCCAGATTATTTTGTAATCATCTAAAAGTGACATTCTGTGGATTAAAAAGACTAAACAATGCTCTTGATGCGTGTCAGAAGAGATGCCCAATTCGTTTGCAAGCTTCCTTGAACTTATTCTCCATGATCTGGCACCATTTATTAGTTTGGAACATCTATGACATGTACACACTGGCTATATGCGGGGATGCATTGGCTAAGTCTGGGGGGCAGATGGCTAACTGTATGTGGGGAGATGCATTGGCTATGTCTTGGAGGCAGATGGGCAAATAAATGGAAATAAAAACTAGCAATGCATTTCTTTTTCAATCCAAATTTTTATTAAATATTAGAAACATGTAAATTAATACTAAATTATATTCAAGCACATATGGTACATGGGGTCCAATGTGTTAGGTGACCACTGTCGGTCCTATATGTCCAGCACTTTCGAGTGACATTTCGTTGTAGTACACATATATGAAAAATAATTGAACACCAGACTAAAAAGAATAATAACTGACTAAAAACTAGAACCCTAGACATGTTTTGCTGCCAGGCGTCTTCAGAGGTTTCAGGTTTTGTTGGCATGTATTATTCTTATTCTTATTTTTGAAACCAGACAGTGTATGTTACCATATATTTTGTAAAAGTAGACACCCTAGGCTATTTCAAATGTTGGTATTTTAACACTTTAAATGCACCAATTCTACCACCAGCATTTATCAAATTTTGTGGTTGTAATTTTATTGTGTTTTTTCCGACATACATTGTACTTTAGACACAAATTCACAGATGTTGGTATGTGTCACTGCAAACCAACACCCCAATATGTGCCACATCTCCCGAGTACAGGGATACTACCCATGCATAGGTGTGTCAGCTTGTTTGGGGGTTAAAGGGTCACATTTGAGAGGTGTGCTTTCTGATTTTCCAACTTGGAATTTTGACATGTAGTGCCAAGAATGGGTTAATAGCTCTTATAAGAGCCTTTGTAGTACTGTACAAAAAATGTACCCATAAAAATGCACAGACAAGAAAAAATGTGCTGCTGAGCAGAGATCAAGGGTAGGGAACAGCAGGGTACACTATACAAAGGGTATGACAATTTATTTAATTTATTACACTTATATTATACAGATCTGTCTCTCTCCCTCTCTAAAACTCAAGTGAGGAAAGGTAGGCATATCCAGATGGGTCAAATCAATATTTACAAAATGCTTCTGCAGCAAATTGCTGCTTCGGCAGTGATCTACAGCAAGCAAGGGGTTAATAGGTCAAGAGTAAGGCAAGAGCCTTTGTTACACTATAATAAATTACAGTAAAAAATGTACGACTAAAAATGCACAGACAGCAAAAAAATGTGCTGCTGTGTAAGAGCACTACATACACAGCGATCAATGGCAGGGAAGGGGTTAAACACTGTAAATGGCTTTTATAAAAGCCATTGGTAGTTACCATTTTATTAAATATTTAATGTATTACTATTCAATTTTACTTTATCTGATCTGTATCTCTCCCTCACTAAAACTATAGTGAGTAGAAGGAGGCAGATCTACACATTTCAAAGGCAATATTTGTAAATATTGCCTTTGACTACTGTAGAGTAAGAGCTCATCTGAGCTCTTACCATACTTGCCGGCATAGAGAAACGCCCTCTAGGGCAACGGAAGTGAAAAAAATATACAGGCAGCACTCCCTTCTAGCTGGCTGATGTGATCGTTTAGGAGAGAGACCACCAACAGATCTTTTAGTATTGCTAAGTCCATAAAAAAAGCTGTCATTATTTTTAGTTTCACCTGTGAGGTGCATTAAGATTTTTCAAGAATGTAATGCAAATCTCACCATAGAGTAGCATGATACATTGACTCCCTTTTTAAATATGAGTATTAGAATATATATATTTAAAAAAAAAGAAATGCACTATTCCACTGCTGACTCTTTGATGATCTTGGGGGTTTGGGATGTGGTCTCATGAGAATACCATCCTCTCTTAGACCAGTCCAAAAGCCGACGACAAGACAGCACATTTACATCTCCATGCTGCAACTTGGAAAATCCCAGATGGGGTAGTAATCTAGAGAACCAAGACATTTTGTTCTGTAAGGGGCTTCAAAATTTCTGATGGTGGCTCAAATGGTCCATTTTTTTATATTGGGTTTGGATTCCATTAATATAAGACGTTTGCTATGAATTGGGATTGTTTTTGATGGCATGGCCAGTAATGCTGTGTATTGAGTTGTTGAGAGAGGTATCCCTGTGACTCTCATTAAGCTGTGGGATGCTCTCAATAGTTTGGTCATGGTGCAATCATGTTTGCAATTTGGTGGTGTTTGTCAGCATGTGGGAATGTGATTTTTAGTATGTTTGACGACCTGGAATTTAATTGACCCCACTTAGTAATTCAACACAACGAATGTAACAATGAAGATGAACAAAGTGTTGAATTCATAAAAACGGAGTATTCAAAAAATAGTTGTAAACTTTATTATGACATATCCATACTATAAAATATCCATTAAGAAACACACATTTGCATTGAGAGTACCCTTGCATTTGATTGGCTGATTCATTTAGATAGAAGGCAACCTGAAACCAAGAATGAACCCTGTAAAAAAATTGGTAAAAGTGCATTTTTTAAAATGTCAGGTTTAATATGTTTTTTAAGATCATTCTTTGCCCCCCAAATTGGCATAGTCTTTTAATCCAGAAAAAAATGATTTATCACACAGCACTCCAAGAAGGAGGGTGTTTATTATCACCAAAGTGGCAACATTTCAACCTTTGTCTTTGTAAATTTAAAAAACTAAAATGTCTCTGTGAATTTTTTTTTTAAAAAGTTCTTTCTGCTATTTTTCAAACATCAATAAACAATCTATATCTGCTTGCTCATGTTTTGTGTCCAGGGCAAGCACATCCGTTTGTAATCTGATGGCTCTTGCATAGCTAACCATTCAGAATATAACTGTAACTTGTTTCTCTGAACTGGACAAATGTAGATGTTTGCCATTTGTGTAAAATGTAGGTGGAGTACCACCTACTATTTAATTATAGTTACCTTATCTATTTTTTAATCGGATAGCAGAATAGCATTCATTAAAGAGTGGAAAGTAACATTTTTCCCCAGGAACCATAACGAAGATTGACTTGATTCACAGTCTATAATCACAAACAATTTCTATAGCATACCTTGGTGTTTCCTGTTTGACACCAGAAGACAAATATTTTATTAACCATTCAACTTTTCTTCTACAAAATACTGGAATGGCAACAACACAGTGTCACATTTAGTAGATATAGTTAATCATCGTACCCCAGTGCCAAATTGGGGATTATTCTAGCCTTGGTGAGGAAATAATCTTAATTTTATTAAAGACATGAGGCGAATATTTGCATAATCCTTCTTTACTGAAACCTCCAGCAGCAAAAGAGTTAACAGAGTTGTAAAGATTCAACCAATAGAAACAAACACAGAATGCATATTTAACCCCTTGACGACAAAGGACGTGCCAGGCACGTCCTGGGAGAAACTCCCTTAACGACAAAGGACGTGCCTGGCACGTCCTGCATTGAATGAAGCGGTTTTCAACGATCGCGAAAACCACTTTAACAGTGCTGGTCTATTGCCTCGACATCGAGGCAATAGCCAGCACCGAAATGTCTATTTCGGGACCCCCACGATCGCCCCACGGAGCGATCGTGGGGAGCCATATTGACGGAGCAGCATGCTAAGTGGCTAAGTCCTCTGCCGGTCTGAGCTTCGGAAGTGAAAGTAACTTCACTTCCGTCAATATGAATATGCTACTTGACTACCCCTAGTGGTAGTTTAGTAGCATTGCAATGGGAAATATTTAAAATAAATATGTAATTAATTAAAACCAGGTTATTTAGCTATATTAGACTATAGGGTTAAAATGAAATATTTTTTTAGCATAAGGGATAGGGTTAAAATTAAATTAAAGTTAAAAAATATTAAGGGATATAATAAGGATTAGAGTTGGGGTTAAATTTAGTGTTAGGGTTAAATTTTGGGTTCGGGTTGGGGTCAAAAGATCAATATAGGAAAAAAACAAAAAACACTATTTTTGGTTTTTGCCCCATAACTAGCAAAAAAATACCGAAAAATATGGAAACATGCATATTTTTGAACTCGGGAGAACATTTAGAAACTATTTAGACGGGGTCTTTTTTAATGATTTTATTTGTGTAAATTATATTTTAGGTCAAAGTTAGAAAAAGTGTGTTTTTTTAAATTTTTCATCATATTTTATGATTTTTTTTTGTAGTAAATTATAAGATATGATGAACATAATGGTATCTAATGAAAGCCCTTCTTATGACGATAAAAATAACATATAATTTGTGTGGGTACTGTATGTGAGAAAGAAGAAAATTACAGCTAAACACAAACACCCTAGAAATGTCAAAACAGCCATTGTCACCAAGGGAAAGTCAAGGTGAAAATGTCTTGTCACTGAGGGGATAAACCCCCTCAGACACTTCATCATCCTCTTTCTTTTGAACAGCCGGACAGGGCACGAACAACTTAATTCTCAAAAATAAAATAACCGATCACCACAAAAAGTCGGAGCACTGGAACCGGACAGAACACCATGCTGGAAGGCAAAGAGAAAGAGAACATTGTGAAAGTAAACTGGTCTACTAAACAGATTCATAATAAGACTGCAAGCAATAAACAGAGAGACAGTCATAATATATAATACAAAACTGGTCTAATAACCAGAACTCCATCTATCAACTGTAGGAAAACGGGTTTTAACAGATTGATGTAAGAGGCGGCCGGTTAGGCACTGCACGAAATATGTACTTGACTGACAAATACCTATGGACACAGCTAGTCCTGCGACACCCCTTTTTTCTGGGTAGAAGGAAAAATAATCCATAGAAAGGCCCAAAATCAGAAAACCGACACAATTACACCAAATAGAGCAAAAGAGAAGGAGGAGAGCATAGTTATCAGGCCATTCCTCAACAAAATGAAAGGACCCTAGACACATCTGAAATGAATTGTGCTGCGACAATGAAGGTCAAGCCAAGCGGATGCCACATAAAAGGCAAAGAACCGATTGATCATAGCTGAAAACTATTCCGAGAAGGGAAAGTGTACCACCAAGAAAGTGAACCTGGGGATGTTCATAATACTAAAGTACAGAATAGACAGTATAGGGCCAGACAGGGAGAGAGCCAAAGGGTCAGCACATTATAGAACAAGAAGGAAAGGAAACCATAGATGTGATCTCCACAGCACGGTGATTAATAAGCCCATTACTCGCTGGGGAGTGATTAGATAGGGAGACCAGAGAACCGTGGGAAGGCATAGGCTCGCTGGAGAGGCCATAACTGGAGAAACGCATCCACCGTCATAGAGAGAGGTCCGGCATCCAGCTGAAGATGGCTGGTGTCTGACAGTTTGCCCTGGATACAAACAGATCAATTTTGAAGGGATCCTTGAGATTAAGGGCGAGAATGACCAATGGGGACACATGCCAATGTGTAGGGCCAATTAACAGTGAGTTCTGTCTTAGAGGAAACTGGGAATCACAAAGGGACACCTGATGATATCCAGTAAGTTGATATGGAACCCGCGTTCTTCAGGGGTCCACAGGCCTCCACATGAGATACACCCCATCTGAGGGAGCTGGCGTCTGAATCTACGATGCATCATCCCAGAGTGGAGACAATCCAGTCATAGGAACCTAAAGATGATGAGCCTTCAGATATTGCATTACGAGATGTGCAAGGGCCCTCGAAATAATGGCCTTTATGGAGGCAGAGAGCAAACGATCATGCTACTATCGGACAACCGAGAAGGCAGTGGAGATCTTGGACTGAGAAAGTTTGAGGACAACAGACACTGAGTCTATCATGAAACACAGGAATTGTATGGATTGAATGGCTTTTAATTCCAATTTGCCTTGTTGATCATGAACCCAAGATTCTATTAGAGATGGACGATCTTGCGCCACCAGCAAGATGTTGTCCAGATAAATGATAATGGATTCAGCGAGCATGAAGGCACTCCATAACTG
Source organism: Pelodytes ibericus (assembly GCA_036172795.1). Classification (NCBI taxonomy): domain Eukaryota; kingdom Metazoa; phylum Chordata; class Amphibia; order Anura; family Pelodytidae; genus Pelodytes; species Pelodytes ibericus. The sequence continues at coordinate 153,906,107 of CM069862.1, read as the reverse complement.
GCTTGGGCAGTTTTGCAAAGCACCAAGTTGCAGAGCCAGAATGGCCACAGGTGATCTTGTCAGAAAAACCAGAGTATGTGTGGGAGAACACGACGTACCCCTTACTAAATATTAATGTGGCCTGGAAGGAGGATGATGCATCGTGATAGGACAGTGAACAGTAGGAGAATGTGCAGTTCTGAAACTGGTAGGACGTCAGATTCTGAGCAGAGGGGCCTGATGCCGTAAAAGGCGTTCTTCTGGTGGCACAGCCCTCTGCCGACCCGCCCTGAATTTAAACGATCCCCTTTGAAGACCTGCTTCACTGATGTTTAAGCTTTGTTTAGCTAGGTAAATATGTTGACATGTTGATTTATTTAGTTGAGGAACCTATCCTTGCACAATATGGTTTTATACTTAAGAGTCCCAGGATATATCCTGCAGGATATGTCCCGCCTCTGGGCCTAAATCCTTGGGGGCCAGTTCATGTCAGCTTGACATCCAATTTCTAAAGGGTGGCTGTGTGCTGTTCTGCTAATATAGCCATGTAAGCATTGCCTAGGAGACACATGGCTTGTTGTGCCCATTCCCGGGACAGCCGTGTATCCAGTGGGGTGCCACCTGTCAAAGCCTTATCTGTGATGAGGAACAATTGTGATGGTGGCCAAGACATCAAGCAGTTTGTCTTGCTAGATGCTAAGGCCCTGTTCCAGCCCTTTGCAAGGACTTTCTTGGGCATGAAAATTACAAAGGTCAGGTCAAACGAAGGTGTTAGCCACTTTGTACAGTATAGTAGTATACAGTATAGTAGAACAAGGACACTCCGCCTTGAGCTTCTGGCATACCTCCTTCACCAGGGGATGCTAGGTAGGACACCACTCTGAGGACCTGGGATGGTGAAGGATCAAAAAAAGGGAGACCCATGGCATCCAGAATCTACAAGGGTGTGCCAGGTTTAGAGGAGCCTATGAGGGAGTCATGGGGCAGGACACCCCTGCGGTGCAAGGGTCCTGATAGATCAGCAAGAAGTGGAATCTTAGTGTGATCCTTGTCTATAGATCCCTGCTTAGTACTCCTTTACCACAACTTCTGAACCCCTTGTTGAGGTGAGGTCATGAAGGGCCACCAGTGGGCCACTCTTGGCCTTTTTTTTTTTACAGGCATCCTACCCTTGGAGTTGGCATTCAGTGAATCTTGGGGTCTAAAGGATCAGTGAGAGCCCTGGATTCAGAAGCATCGCTGCCATCAGAGAGTATGGGGATGAGAATGCCTGGGTTGGCTGGGACTCATATAGAGCAGCAAGTGCATAGGTGAGGGTGTCAGCCAGAACAGAGTGCAGCCAAGAGTAAAGCCCTGTGGGCACATAAGTCTCATCTGTCAAACTGTCATAAACTGGCATATGTTGGGGTGCCTGTACATATCAGGGTAATCCGAGATATCAGTGGGGGTCACCCACCGCACTGGGATAAAGGCTGTTACGCCAATCCCTTTAGTCATAGGGACCCCTGGCCTTGTTGGGAGAGACATTTGTTGTGGTGCCGGTACATCCAGGAATGATTCCTTTATATATTTTGAGCTGGGTAGTTCTGTAGATGGGTGTCTCATAGGAGAGCCCTGCTTAGAGGAATGAGCCAGATATTCATCAAGGGTTTTAAATTTCTCATCCCCAGAAGGCATATCTGCCTGTACAGATGTAGTATTCAGTGTAACCAAAAGTGGGGAGCACTTAACCCTTTTCTTGAGGGGTGGTTTGCCCTTTCCTTGAGGAAGAGAGTCCAACCAAGACCTATTATTAGAGGGGGTCAGATCCTGACAATGGTACGAGTGCTCAGATCTGACCCAGGCAAGTGAAGGAGCTTCAGGGGCATCCTGAGTAATGTTGGGGGTTGGTTTGATGCAGAATGGCCAGGGCTGCTGGCAAAGATGCAGCCAAGGTCGACTGGAGCCATGCCTGAAGGGCCCCACGTATGGGTTGTCCATATCACTTTCTATGACAAGTGGTAACTCAGTAATGATATCTGAAAGATGTAATGGGGAGCTATATATAATAAAAGCGAAATTGCCCAGTGGGGGTTCACCCACAGATGGGGTCAGCAGCTTATAGAGAAAAGAAACATGTTGGTACGCTAAGCCAGTCACAGGCTCAAATAATATAAATGTATAAAATTATGCTTACCATACAGGGGTGAGCATGCTACAAATACATGGTGATTGGCTGTACAATATATACAAAAACCAAAAACTGTCTGCGCTTCTCACCCTAATAACGTTGGCGGCAATATTATGGCATATTATTTTTATATATTTGATGCCAGCTTATAGAGAAGCCTACCTACACAGAGAGGGGGGGTGGTCACCCCAGCATCAATATATTCATCTGGTGATACAGTTATAATGTGTAAAAATGTTTGGTAAAGTTTTTTGGGTTTTTTTGTAAGCTGATAACCCAGCTTACAAAAAAACACCATTATCAGACACTGACTAGGGGGTCACCCTATTGGAAAAAACCTGCACCCAGGCAGGTTAACACAAACCCCAGAGGGGGTTATATCACTTTAAACATGAGGCAGCATACATGTTGCTCCTGCTGCAAGCAAAATAAACCTGGAGGGTTTTAAAATTGTCAGGGTAAACTGCCAAGAATGAAATATGGGAGCTGTTGATCCCTGAAGTAAATATCCCTTTATAACCTGGTTTATCAAATATATGTAGAATGTGGTAGACTCTTAGGTCAGTAGGTGTCAGAAAGAGGGGGTCATCCCCTTGCATGGAGCAGTTTGTGGTATGTTTGTCTTCACCAACAATAACACAATATATATGTATGTAGGCCAAAACAGGGCCTAACCTGGCAGTGCAAGAACCAGGGGTGCCCAAGAGAGGAGCTGAATAAGCCACACATTAGAGACAAACAGTAAATGGTGAGGTGTGTGTGTGGAAAGCGGGATTGCCGCTAAAGGTAGAAAAAGAGAACTCTATTAGAGGTGTAAATACCTAAAACTAAGGAATAACCTGAGAAGGAAAACACAATAAAGGGACAAAAAAAACAAACAATACACAGTAATAAAGCAATCTGAAGTATAGATTCAATAAACTGTATAGTGAGAAACACTCTAGAGTGGAAGGTGCTCACCTGGAGGCAGCAGCAAAGAAAGAGAGGAAGAGGAAGTGTCTGAGGGGGTTTATATATGCATCCTGTGTTTGTTTATATAGGTTGAATCTTTACAACTCTGTTATCTCTGTTGCTGCTGGAGGTTTCAGTAAAGAAGGATTATGCAAATATGAAGCCTCCTGTCTTGCCATAAAATAACATTTATTGTACACACTGCATGTGTCAAACTGTTGCCTTCCTGACGCGGATTACCTACAGCTCCCATAATAAGCAAAAACCAGGGGGGGTATTTGCAGCGCTCTGTGAATAGACACTAAATAATATTTTTTGTAGGATAGGGGGTTTGAGAACTGCCAACCTAGAGTGTATAGTAGATACAGGTGCAAAGCAATGGACTGCTAATATGCTCTCTCCTAAGGGGCATATATGTGGAAACAAAATCTAATAAGTAAGCAGACATGCACACTGATAATAGAAAATAAAGTATATTTATTTGTAAATGTAGTAATGTAACGACAAACACAGTAGGTATAGATCGGAGAAATGTAACAGTATGTATAGTGATACTGTAAAAAAATAACAATTATTATATGTTTTTTCTTACAGTGGTTGGCCTTCTATCAGACTTATGTTGCATCATCTGCTATTTTTTTGAGCCCTCTGTTACCACTTCATCCTACTATATTTTTTTATTATTTCCATTTCTTTGTTTTTTTGCTCTGTTCGTGTTAATTTTTCCGACTTTTTTGCACTATTTTACTGTTTACTATTTTTATTTTTATTTTTCTACCTTTTTTCCTGTGCTGCTCATACACTTTGCCTACATAGCTCTGTGTAGCTTCCTATATATTTTTTTCTGTTTTTCTCTTTTTTTGCTCTATTTTTACAGTATCACTATACATACTGTTACATTTCTCCGATCTATACCTACTGTGTTTGTCGTTACATTACTACATTTACAAATAAATGTACTTTATTTTCTATTATCAGTGTGCATGTCTGCTTACTTATTAGATTTTGTTAAATAATATTTTTTGTCACACTATCACAGTATTTTCTGTATATTGATTACTCACCATAAGGGCATTTAAACTACTGTTTTATTTAGTGCCTATTCACAGAGCGCTGCAAATACCCCCCTGGTTTTTGCTTCTTTATTGCACAGCTGTAGGTTGTCTGTGTTTGTCTGTTTGCAGCTGCCGGTGTTCAGTGGATACATTTAGTAATCACATGCTTTTTAATTGTTTATATACATTTTTATATATAGTTTTCACTCATCGCCTTGCATATTTGCTCATCCAAACATTTTTCCTCTCTACATTTCGCTTAATAGTTAGCTAGGAGGTTAACAGGGGAGTATGGGAGCTTTAACTCTCCAACTGGAGTGCTGCACTTTAACATGCATTATCTAGAAGTTGTTAATATATGTCTATATCCTTCTTCAAGTGATCTTGGTCACGGTCGAACAGAATTGTGGTAACTCAGCTTCATCATAATCTATCATAATCATCATCTATATAAGGCATTTTAACTTAGCCTGAACAATATTAAGTGCCAATTCTTTATCTAAAAACATTACCAAATAACTGATTTTAGTTATCTGTGCATTCTTCAAATGTTAATATCCTCACACAACATTAACAAGTCCTTTCTGGCTCTCATACATTGAACATACAAAATACAACGGCAACAACAGTTTGCAAGAAACATAAAAACAGCATTTATTAGAGAAAAATAAAACACACTGAAAATTGTTCATTTGAAGTAACAATTACAAACCAAAAGAAAGTATTCTTGACAATACAGTCCAAACCTTTACTATAATTAAATCCAGTTAATTTATACAATTTTCTGTTGAGCATTTTATAGGTGTTAGTTGTTCTCAAAGGATATCAAATAGATAGAAAATATTACCTGCAAGAGGAAAAGTAAACAGAAAATCCCTAAATGTTTTCATATATATTAACTCCTTTCACTTTTGTGCCTGGTCCTGATCACAAAGGAACTGGAAGCCAGGGACACATCAGCAGAGACTCCATCAAGGTCTTTATAGACCATGTGGGTCCCTGGAGATATAGCTTGATACTTCTCAATGTCACTTGCAAAAGTTCAGGCACAACATGTTTTAGTAAAATGTAACCAGCACTCACTTTGATCACTTTGCAGGGATCCACAGCACTGCTTATCATGGGGGCCAGTGATGAGCTGTTAAAGTCATGATGTTCTATGTTTCCTACAGGTGTCCCGGCACTTGTGATTTAGGATGCATAGAACGTCCTACATGCGCAAATGGGTTAAAATGGGTGCTTGATAACTCAACTCCACCACTTGAGATAAAAGTATAAGCTCATCTAACGAGATATTACTTCTATATACTTTTTTTCTAACTCAGCTGAATATTTGACACTGTAAACAGGAAATCTAAATGAAATAATGATCAAACATGGGATTCAAAAAGCAGTTAGTGGATTTATAACAGTCTTTGTCTGCAGGAATGCACTTACTATACACATCAACTCTCAGCACGCAGTAATAATAAGATATACTGCTTTCTGTTTAACATGCTGGGGAAGCACTTTTTTTTAGCACTTTCTCTAAATATTACTTAATACTCTATGATAATATAGAGGAATTGCATTAGAAAATGCTTTACCCAGACTGACAGAAACAAAAGTTTTTGTTTTTTTCCATTTAGTTAGTTTCACTCAGAACGTTCAAACATTGAAAAGTATAAATAAAAATGTTGCACACTGATATTTATATTAGACCACCATATTTTAGTTCTAGTTTCTGTTTTCAAATATAAATTGTGTCCAATGATGCAGAACACACACATTTTTCACCTACACTCACAGTTAATGTATATTGTATGGGATTTATCACTTGCTTTACACATGACAGTTGCTTAAAGAAAAGAAGAGTAATGATCTGAAAGGAATGAAAGACAACACAAACACAAACTTCTGTTGATTCCATATCTTGCCATTTTTCTGTAGCCAAAGAATGTTTCTAACAGTTGTTATGATGAGATGCTAGAACAAAGGAGACATGAATAGATTGACATGAGCTATGTAACTCTAAAAAGAAATACTCCTTATAATATTCATTTATTTAATTTCATGCTTTCCAGCTGTCCTATTTTAAGCTTTGTTTGGGACACTGAAGAATGAATACTGCACATGAGTGGGAGTTCTTGCTCTTCCCTTTAAAATCTATGCCCCCAGCATCCTCTGCTGCCAGTGAGGCATGATAGGAGGTATGCACTGTTATATGTCAAGCTTGCATGAAACCAAATCACCTTGAAATTCCTGAACAGTTCATGAATTTCCACATAAATCATCATCATTAATCCATATGTCCATATCTATTTTAATTATTTGAATCTTTTTGCCTTCATTTTTATTATTCATTTAATAAAAACGGTAATTACATATTTTAATCAAAATGTTTGGTATAAAATCGTGCTAATTTCACTAATTTATCTAAGAGTATAACATTAAAGAAGCAATATATAAGTACTGTTATAAAACCCATGAAACATAAATAAAACTATTCATTTCTTACAATGAACCTTGACATTCTTTTAGGGCCAACTGAAAAACTTTACATTTGTTTATTACCTGCAATTTGTTTACCTCCTGAAATGCTATGACCTGCAAAGCTGCAAAAAAAAAGAGTAATGATTAGATCAAATAATTCTATGTAATTGTGCACGGCATCAGCAATAAAATACTCATCTTACCTGAGTTATGTTGTAGCAATTAATTTTTAGGTTGTTCTTACTCAAGTACAGTGAAGATTTATTCTATCACTTTCTTCTAATTTGTGTATCAAGCAAATCCTGTCTGACATTTATAATAAACTGGCCATTGATATATTTTGCAGCAACAGCAATATTTCATAGCTTTGTTTATTTTGGACATAAGCTGAATTATCTTATAGTTATTCATTTTACAATGGTATCTACTATTTTATGTATTTTTTTAAAATACTTAGAAATGGAAATTGCTTTGGGAAATTGGTTCCTACTTTTCCTTGTCTGATGGACTGAGTCCATCCTTCCTGATGGAATACAACTATGTCTCAGTCTCAGGACCACCATAAGGGGTGGAGTGGTGTCATGCTAAGTGACTTCATGCAACAGTTTGTGATCCCATAAAACTGAACCCGAGGCTCCCAACGGCAGTAATGCCCAAATAAAGCTGAAATTATTTTGCTATAACACAGTTTGCTTACTTTATGTCATGTCCATCTAGCAAATGTCTGTAGGTGCTGATCTCCATTTCCAGATGATTCTTCTGATCCATGAGAAGCTGATATTCATAGTTCTGTTGTTCTAGGTCAGACCGGATCTGTGCCAGCTGATCTTCTACATTATCAATTAGGCATTGTAACTGGGAGAGTTGGGAGCCAAAATTTGCTTCAGTTTCTGCCAAGGTGCCTTCCAGAGCTGATTTCTAAAATGAGGGAAGAATTCAGGGAATAATATTTAATGCTTTATATTTTATCAGTTTATGTTCCCTGTCAGACTTGATCTGTTTTACCACAATGACCAAGGCCAAAGACCAAATTGGGTAGGAAGTATTTTACAGTACTTGTAAATATTGCCAAACTATATAGGTTGAATATTTTTGATCTGTAAAAATATTATATGATTCTATGTTTATCGAACAATAAATATGTTTAGGGTTCACATACCAAACTTAATTCACTCTGCAGCTCGATCTCAAGAGTCTGTACAGTGTGCTTTATGTCAATGAGCTCACTATTAACTGATTGTAGTTGTTCTATGCCTGATGCAACCTCACGATCCAACTCTGCACTCTGCAAAGAAAAGCCAAAAGAGTGATTTCATTAGTTGTAATGTGAAATATGGCGTCCAATTCCATACAGACTTCACTATAAAAGAAATTGAGGGACAAGATTGCTATAGTAAAAGCATTGAATTATTAACTTAACACATACCATGTGTGGATATAGTTGACTAATCCAGAGTAAGTGATGATTTGTGTTAAGGTGTTAGTCAATGAAAATTTAAAATGTTGAGTTACCCTTGAAAAGAACATGTCCTCGACCTCTTTCAGGTTCCTCTCCATCAAGTTTTCATATTGCTCTCTGACCTCAGACAAAGCCATGTTCAAATCTATAGATGGAGCAGCATTCATTTCAACATTGACTCTAGCTCCTAATTGAGCATGCAGAGAAGTCACTTCCTGTAGGACAGCAAAAATGTGTGGAAAGAAAGCTTACATTTTTTGCTAACAGCAACAATTTTGCATGAAAATTATTATTTATACAATAAAAAAAATAAAACATTCACATCTCAGAATGGCATCTCTGCTATCTACCAACCCCCATCATATTTTATATCCATACTGGGAGCTTCCCCACTGAGATTCCAAATTCACAACGGCACAAGATATGGTCATCCACTATCTCCTCTTTTGTCTCTTGAGTCCCTCCTCCAATGTATCAGACTTAATGACACTACACATGGAATAAAATGTTATATGAAGAAAAAACTGTTTAGCAGCCTATGTGGGCGATGTCCTCCCACTCTTTGACAAAACCATTAACCTCATTACCCAATTTATTAATGGAAATAAAAAGGAACCATTTTCAAGACCTGCCTGGAAATAAAAGCAATATAAAAAAATCTTAGGCACTCCTGTTTGGTCTCACAAAATCCATCAAATTACTACCCGTAAACTACCAGCATAAACATCTGACAGAGCTTGATTTGAGGCAACTGCTGACCACACATCCTTATACTCATTAAATTACAGTCCCCTTTTGACCAAGCTCAAGCAAGAATCTTTAACAATTGTTCGGCTTGGTAGACTGTTTTACCATTTCAAAATGCTGTCAATCCATATTCGAACTGTTGATAGTAAAAACTTGCAATGGTATTTGTGACAGATCCATCTGTATAACCTGGGATCGCTGGTTCGTCCCGGGCGATTGAACTATGCGTATAAGATCTGAGTGCTATTCGCCAATAATATGCACTCAGATCCAGGCTATCTGGGGATATGTGATACGACGAATGGGAAATGTTCGACAATTATAAAGTTATGTATTTTTATGTGTTTTTTTGTGTTGAAATTAAAATGGCAATTCGCCTCTGTCCTGGAGATAATTGAATTACTTCCCAATTATCTCCAGGGCAGGGGGGAGGAAATGATAATGCCTGCTGGGAATAATCTGTGTCTGTGGTTCCTAAATTGGCTTATGTCTGTCTATTGTTACAATCTCCCATTGGGTCCCCTAGGGGAGTGTCCACCAAGTGGGAGACCTGGATAAATACGGCCGTGTAGCCCACAGTAAAAGCAGTTCATGTTTTACCCTCAACACAGAGCGTGGTCTCGTTATTGGGGGGTGGGGATCTACTACACGGCGGTTTGTGCATCTGATGCTGAGGGTACCGTAACAGTATTTCATCTGGCAAATGAAACACCCTCACATAAACAGAGTAACCATGTATTTACCAAAACTAGCCAGAGCTCTTGGACTACCTGATCACAGATACTATCTGGCAGTGCAATCTCTTGGCACAGCCCACCGTCATCCAAACAATACGGGACATTAAACATGATCAATCCAGTCCAAATATATATCGCAATATCTTTTTGTTTTCCCAAACAAGCCAGACACTCACTTTCTATCATAGACCCAGCAACCTCAAACTCACTACAAATATGGGACAGATATTACTTGAAACATGAATTTACAACAATAATATCAGCACTCCAATATTCCATGACGACCTATTTCTACTGGGAAAAATCACACAAAGTGTTGACAGCTATACGAAAGAAGATATCTCTATAAATGTCATTCTTTTCCACAATGGAAAGCTTAAAACTACTGATGAATTGACGGCACAGACCTTTCCATTATTTACAATTAAGGAACTTTGCTGAAACATCTGACTAATTTTAATTAAACAGCTGAAAATTCAGTTTAAAAAATATTATATGATGTTGCAAAGACAATATCTTATGACAGGTCCACTTTAACATGATCATGTTATTACTATCATACGCTATATACATATACTGATTTTATTTATATGTTTTTTTCTGAAATTTCTATTTTAATAAAACCAAATGGGGAAAAAAAACTTCTCTCAATATTACCTCTTCATGGCTTCTCTTTAATTGGAGAAGCTCTTGCTGCAAGCATTGGACTTGTGCTTCTAATTCTTGACTCTCACCGGTAAGTTGTTCTAGAGTTCTCCTCAGGACACACACATCTGCCTCTACGTTGCTTCTCAAGTTTATATCTGTATCAATCCTAGATGATTAACAGCAATGTGGAATTAATAAGCAAGATAGTGAAAGCATGCTGTGTGCAATATAGAGTAGAATCCAATATTAATATTCATGATGCTGCTAGATGTTTCTTTTAAATTGTTTCCCACTGTGATACTTTTTTGAAAAAAGGTAGACCTTAATGGCATCTGGCACTAGTTTCTAAACTAAACAACAGACCAGTGGTAGGCTCCCATATTGCTGAAGTCATTTATTGATGCTCTGTGGATTTTCAAAGTCTTTAACACCACTGACTACTTTTACTATCCCTACACCAGACTGATGGTTAGTGAAGTTCGAGAAACTTACTTTGTTCTCAGGTCATCTGTAGCCTGCTGACCATTATCTATATCTAGAGTCATTTTTGCATTGTCCATAATGGTTGACACAATCTGTAATGAAAAGGAAGGTGTAAAATATAATGCATAGTCTGTATAGAGTACAGTCCCACTCCTTCTAGCGTCACTGTTTGTTCTGTTGTTATATGTAAGAGTTACGTGCTAAGGAGCTCAGTGTACCACATCAGGACCATGGCATGCTCAGCAACTTGTTAGAAAAGATAATGACATTAATGCAGCCCAACCCGAATCCTGATAAAACTACTTAATATACTTACATTTTGTAGAAAATGGAATGGCACTGTGCCAATGAAGAGTAATTAATTTGTTAGTAGACAATAGCTAGTTGCCCAATTTAATATTAGTATACAAAAAAAGTTCAAAAGTCTCAGCACTACACAAAGATGAAATGTAGCTTTGTTCCAACGTTTTAAACCAAGTTGTACTATGGTCTAAAAAACTTGGTGTAATTAATTGAAATTTGTTAAAACACTAAAAAGACACATTATAAAAACCAAGATAATCAGGTACATGATATTGCACAATTCACATATAATTATATTAGTCAATAAATACTAATTTTATAGTTTGAGATAAGTAGCCTCTCTGGGTTATATCCAGGAACAGCTATGCTAATGTGTTTTGCCAGAATGCTTCCTCAGATGATACAACTAAGTGCAAGTGCTATTAATTTTTTTACATCAATTGTATAAGGATAATCCAGTGTATACTAAGATTTTAATTTCTATTTTGTATATTTCAAAATGCACAGTCAGGCAGATACTGAGTGAATACATTTGGGCACCTGCTAAGTAGAAATTTATATGGAATATAAAAGATGGAAGAAATGGATGGTAGGAGAAGTGGATTTTGGAGGGTGAAACAACCAGACTAATAAATATGCTTGAGGAAGTGGTTTGATTTGGAGAGTGAAACGCAGGAACTGATAAGCTGTGGGATGGAGAATTAATTTGAGAGAGAGACAATATAGATGGAATGTGTGAAAACTAAGAGAGGGAAAGAAGAAAAACTAAACTGTGATTTTGCTTGAATGAGAAGGAAGTTTTAATACTCACAATAGTATGTAGTATTGTTGCAATTTCTGTTATACATAAATATAGTCATATCCGTGTCTTGTTTTACCTGATTCTGGAGTTCCTGGATAGTCCTGAAGTATTGGCTAGAGTCAGGAAGGGAACGGGGGGCATTGTTTGCATACCACTCACAAATCTTACTCTCTAACTGGGCATTTTCCTGTTCCAGTGAATGGACCTTCTCCATATATGATGCCAAACGCTCATTCAGATACTGCATGGTTTCTTTCTCATTGATGCTGAGAAGACCAGAGATTTTATGATGGTTTCCATGACCACCATGTCCACTTCCAGCTCCTTGTCCATAACCAGCAGAAGAATGGATGGAAAATGAACCTTTTTTGCTTTCTCCATGGATGCTGGGAGCATTATAGTGGCCACCATGATGTAAGATGGAGTAATTCTTGTGGTTAGCTTTATGAGAATGTCCATGATGAACTGAAGAGATGTGGCTGAATGCTTTTGGGTAAATGCTTACAGAATGATAAGTTCCCATGGTGGATCCACATGAAGATTGAGTGATATGATGGCTCATGTTGATATCAGATTTTTGTTTGGAGGTAAGTAGAACTGAAACAGCTTCTTGTTCGCCAATGTGACTGCAAGTTGCTCTTGAGTTCCAACCATCTTATATATGAATCAACTACATCCATGGACAATTTACAAGCATCAATTTTGAATAATTTTGTATCTGCCTTCAAATGAGCATCCTACATAAAGCTCAATTTATGGATTAGTGATAACTCTTACAGGGTGGTGAGTATAGTTAGAAGTTAAATGAAATAATGAACATCACAAGTATATTTCACCACACCCTATACATTATATATAATTAATCATTGCTTATGATAAATTTAATTTTAAATATTTAATGCTCTGAATATTTGAAGCTTGTATAATTCTACAATGATACATCAGCTATTCATAGTCTCAACATGCTTGGTAATGCACTATTTATCTAATGACCATTAACAATTCTGAGGTACACTACTCACATAAGTAAAACAATTCATATATATAGGTAGAACAAATTTTTTTACACACAAATGGAAAAAATGAGAGACTTTGTGAGCCGTCACATGTAAGATGCTAGGTGGCATTAGCCATAGGTTAATTAACAGATATTCTAGTGGGATGGGTAGTCTGCTTGTGGAAGAGAGGGCAGCTTGGCAAAATTTCGAAGATGCAAGTGTGAAGAAGTGATGAAATTTGAGGAGAGCTTTAGTACATTTGAGGAGCACAGTGATTGTGCAGGGAATTATCAGTTAATGAGAGTGGAAATATATGGAGGGGCTGAAAAGTGTAGGGCTTTGTAGGTTAAAGATAGAAAGAAAATGCACAGTGGAGTGCATTGTAAAGAGGAGTCACCGAATCGAAACGATGAGCGAGAAAGATGTTCATGGCAGCTATGTTTTGAATAGATTGCAGGGGAGAAAGACGAGCTAGAGGTTGCCCAGTCAGGAAGGTGTTATAGTAGTCATTATGAGAGATCACAAGCAAGTTCACTATAATTCTGGTGGTCTTTTCACTGAGAAATGGGCAAAGTGTTCCTTAGGTGCAGACAACAGGATTTGGCTAGAGCCTGAATATGTACTCACATATTTAAAAGTATCCTTTCATTTCCATTGTGCGGAATGGTGCTTTGTGAATCAATGTTGACATCCTCTGATATACGTTACATGGCAAATATCCTACCAGCTGTTGATGATGAGCAATAACCGTTGATGTGCTGCCACCTAAAGCTGACATTAAATTACCAGTATTGTTATTCTACAACAGCTGGTATGCTAGGAAATTCTGGGGAAATAATATATGCCAGTATATATTTGTAAATATACAGTAAGAATATTTATAAATGTGTATTTATATGTAAAAAATAGTTTGTGTATCTGTTTATTATGTATTTATACGTATTTGTTTTATTATTCTCATATTATATTACATGTATGATTATTTAATAATGTATCTTATCTTATATATATTCTGCATGGGCAGAAAGCACGGTCCTCTAGGATATTAGATACAGGACAACAGTCTCTTATATAAAAGGTGTGGGTTTATTTCAAATTTGCACAAACTCCAACCGGCAATCAATTTGTACATGAACCATAGCAAAGTCAGCAAATAAAATCTACAAACAAAAACCTAGCTCAATTTGAGCACTTGCTAAACATAAATTATGTCCCATACTACTCCAGGGTAGTAAGCTGACAAATGCAGCAAAATAAACATTGGTTTCACCAACCATTAGCACTTATTCATCTGTGCAGCTCTGCACTGTCCTGCTCCCAGCGGGTCAGATTTAATTCTCTGCCTTTCTGCTCTGAGGCCTGCTAATTAAGGACCTGAATTATGCATTAAACGCAAGCCTTCTAAGTTTCCATCGGCGTCTGCAGGGGGGGGGGGATAAGGGGGTTCTTGACCACCCCCCTTAGCCCCCCTGCTTGATATTCTTAGCCCCCCCCTTGATATTCAAGAGGTGGAAAAAAAAGTACCTTTGATGTAACATGTCTCCTCTTTGTTTTTTTTACTATATTGATGCAGCGCGACTTCAATAAAGTAAAAAAAAAAAAAAAAGTGACCGGAGCTTCCTGTGAAGATGCACGGAGGAGAACTCCGGAGAGCAACAACAAGGAGGTAAGTGCTGGGGAATGGGGGGTAGGAGGGGGGCAACAAACGAGCAAATCCTGGAATATTGAGTGACAAAATCTGGCATATTGAGAGGCAAAACCTGGCTTATTGAGTGACAAAACCTGGCATATTGAGAGGCAAAATCCTGGCATAGAGTGGCAATATCCTGGCATAGAGTGGCAATATCCTGGCATATTGAGGGGCAAAATCCTGGTATAGAGTGACAAAACCAGGCATAGGGTGGCAAAATCCTGGCATGTTGAGGGGTTAAACCCTGGCATATTAAATGGCTAAATCCTGGCACATTGAGGGGTTACATCCTGGCATACTAAATGGCTAAATCCTGGCATATTGAGGGGATAAATCCTGACATATTGAGGGGCAAAATCCTGGCATATTGAGGGGTTAAATCCTGGCATATTAAATGGCTAAATCCTGGCATATTAAATGGCAAAATCCTGGCATATTGAGGGGCAAAATCCTGGCATATTGGGTGGCTAAATCCTGGCATATTGAGGGGTTAAATCCTGGCATATTCAATGGCTAAACCCTGGCATATTGAGGGGCTAAATACTGGCATATTGAATGGCTAAATCCTGGCATATTGAGGGGTTAAATCCTGGCATATTAAATGGCTAAATCATGGCATATTGAGGGGATAAATCCTGACATATTAAGGGACAAAATCCTGGCATATTGAGCGGTTAAATCCTGGCATATTAAATGGCTAAATCCTGGCATATTGAGTGACAAAACCTGGCATATGGAGAGGCAAAATCCTGGCATAGAGTGGCAATATCCTGGCATTTTGAGGGGCAAAATCCTGGTATAGAGTGACAAAACCAGCAATAGGGTGGCAAGATCCTGGCATATTGAGGGGTTAAACCCTGGCATATTAAATGGCTAAATCCTGGCATATTGAGGGGTTAAATCCTGGCATATTGAGGGGATAAAACCTGACATATTGAGGGGCAAAATCCTGGCCTATTGAGGGGTTAAATCCTGGCATATTAAATGGCAAAATCCTGGCATATTAAATGGCTAAATCCTGGCATATTGAGGGGCAAAATCCTGGCATATTGGGTGGCTAAATCCTGGCATATTGAGGGGTTAAATCCTGGCATATTAAATGGCTAAATCCTGGCATATTGAGGGGCTAAATACTGGAATATTGAATGGCTAAATCATGGCATATTGAGGGGTTAAATCCTGGCACATTAAATGGCTAAATCCTGGCATATTAAATGGCTAAATCCTGGCATATTGAGAGGTTAAATCCTGGCATGACACCAAACATCTTTCTTTTTCATTTGGGCATCCCAAGATGTCCAATGGAAATACATCATTTAATAATCCACATCTTCCAAGCAACAAAACATTGTATAGCAAAAAATTGGAAAAGTAAAGAACCCACCAAATGGACAGAAATAGTGTCTCAAATTGAATACCAATCCACAATGGAAGAGGGTTTTTATAACTCCAATGAATTCTACAAAAAGATTTGGGGAAAATGGAGGGAGTTGAGAAGCCTTGGGCCTCGGGAGGAAACAGATTAAGATCAAACTGCCACCCAATGAGTCAACTAGTTAAGAAAGAAATGAGCTACACAAGGAGCATCAATACTATATAATACAAACAGGTCAAGCTCATCTATACGCTTATAATATAATATATATAAAAAAAAAAAAAAAAAAAAAATTCCCATGCGGAGACCTTAAACTGATAGACCAGTATCTAGATCGATATAAACTTAAGGTCTCTTATAGAAAAACCCCAAAACAAAAGGGAACATTACAATTACAACCACTATCAAACACAAAGGCAAGATACCTGTGAATGAATGTGAAAATATGTTTATGTCTATGTCAATGTCAATGTATAAGTAATAAGTGTTTTGTATCTGTAAAATTGTCTATTATGTTATGTTATTATGTATGTAAAATAAAAAAAAAATAAAAAAAAAATCCTGGCATATTGAGAGGTTAAATTCTGGCATATTAAATGGCTAAATCCTGGCATATTAATGGCTAAATACTGGCATATTGAGGGGCTAAATCCTGCCATATATTGACAGTAAAATATCCCTGCCCCCCCGAAACAAATTCTGCTGATGCCCATGTAGGTGTCATATACAATTGATGTGTTACTTTGTAGAAGGTTTCTACTAGTGGTACATTATTACATTACATGTAAGCCAGGAGCGGAGTTCCAATCCTTTGTATCAACTGATATTTTCAGTTCTCTTTCCCATTTATCAATTGTGTTCCCTCTACCAATCTCCTCCTGACTCACTATAAGGGATTTACACTTCGAGAGGGGCTTCGTTATTTTGTTATGGGAAAAGATAGCTTCCACCGCATCAATCTTATCTTTTCCTTCTGTAAATAAGTGTTGTTGTATGAAGCTTTTTATTCATAGGTAATTGAACATTTGGTTCGTTGGTAGGTTGTATTGCCTTGCCAAATCAGAGAAGGATTTGATTTTTATACCTTCTATTAAAACTTTAATTTTGTGGATCCCTAAGATTCCCCAGCTTGACAACGAAAGTTGTTCTACCCCTATGGCATGTTTAAACTATTACCATGCCGATGAAAAATGTATTTGTAATTTTTTTATCATATTATACATATATATTGCTATCATATATGATTTGTTTTAATATTCATTTTTTTAAATTTTTTATATTTAATTTCATTTTTATGTCTGATATTTTATTTTAATACTTATATTTTGTATACAATTTTCTTTTTCTTTAATTTCAAACCATTTTCAGAGGACTGCAACTATTTTCATTGAAGTCATGCAATTAACTTCTAAGGGGGGACTTCATCTATTTTTGTAGTAACTAGTGTTGAGCGAACCCGAACCGCACTGTTCGGGTTCGTACCGGACATTATGGTGTCCATGCCACGAACCCGAACATTTCACTGTATGTCCGTGTTGGAGTTCGAGGTTCAGCTATAAACCGAAAGTCTTTAAACCGAAAGTCATTCGGTTTATAGACTTTCGGTTTATAGAATAGCCAATAGCATTACATGTATTCTATAAGCCGAAAGTCTATAAACCGAAAGACATTCGGTTTATAGACTTTCGGTTTATAAAATACATGTAATGCTATTGCTATTCTATAAATCGAAATAGAGTCCCCATTCATACGAATAGGTCAATTCGTATGAATGAGGACTCTCTTTCGGTTGCTATTACTGCAATTACATGCAATGCTATTACTATTCTATAAACTGAAAGTCTATAAAGCAAACGTCGTTTGGTTTATAGACTTTCGGCTAATAGAATACATGTAATGCTATAGGCCATCTATAAACCGAACTAGAGTGCCCATTCATAAGAATTTCTTATGAATGGGGACTCTAGTTTGGTTTATAGATAGCCAATAGCATTACATGTATTCTATAAGCCGAAAGTCTATAAACCAAACGACGTTCAGTTTATAGACTTTCGGTTTATAGAATAGCATAGAATTACATGTATTCTATAAACCGAAAGTTCGGCTTATAGAATACATGTAATACTATTGGCTTTCTATAAACCGAACTAGAGTATTTTGGTTTATAGAATAGCAATAGCATTACATGTATTACATCTGAGAGTCAAATAGAACCATCAAATACTGTGCTTACAGCGCACTTTGAAAAAATCTATTAGTTTTGGGTGGTAAATAGTACATTTGCGTATTGCAGTGCACTTCATATCTGAGAGTCAAATAGAACCATCAAATACTGTGCTTACAGCGCACTTTGAAAAATTCTAATAGTTTTGGGTGCTAAATAGTATAGTATTTTTAATTTGTATGTATTTTATGTTTTTTGAAGTTATTTCCCTATCCATATGTGCAGGGCACTTGTCCTACTCTTACCCACATTTTAATTCCTTTCCAGGACTTTTTTGAGGCATTTTAGTGGCCAAAAGTTTGTGTCCCCATTGACTTCAATGGGGTTCGGGGTCAAGTTCGGGCTCAAGTTCGAGCACGGACCCGGACTTTTTTCTGAAGTTCGGTCGAACCTCTCGAACCCGAACATCCAGGTGTACGCTCAACTCTAGTAGTAACCGAGGTCCTCCCAAAAATGGCACCGAAATATGAAGTCGATGAGGAGAACTTAGGCTACCATTTTGGCAGCAAATGGCATCTGAATGAATGAATGGACGAAGGTATGAATTACATTTTTGTTCATTGCACATTCATATATACATTCAGCTTCACATTCGTTTTTGTACAAATGGACAAAAGAGACAACTAATAACTACTTTTCAGCATTATAATTTTAATGACTTTTCTTCACTATACATGACCTAGACATGACAACCCAGTTAAAATGTGAGAACATTTTGGACTAGTCTTCCGAACACCTCATCAAAAATATATGTTTTATGTGACAGATGCTTTTTTCATATTAACAAACTCTAGTGCATTTTTTATTTACCCCATTGGTGCAAGACATGGGTTCTAGTTTTGTCAGTAGGGAAGAATGGAATAGTACATGGGAAGGAAAATAACTATTCTTGATTGTCTGACTCTATATACATCTATCTTTCTATACTTATTTCTTATAATATTTATGTTGATCTTTAAAACGGTTTCATATTTGGACATACAAGACACATTATACTGATGAAAACTATTTACTATAAAAGAAAGTACCATAAACAACATTTTCCATTAAATAAAACAAATAATTTATTAGTAGAAATAACAGTAACTATGAGCCAATAAAAGAAAGGAGCAATTGGACTTAGCCACTATACATAAAAAATGTGACAGCATAGTCCAAATATACCATCTTCATTATCGTCAATCCTTTATGGATGCATGTCACTGCTGCCAAGGGAGCTTGTGTTGTCAACTGTCAAACAGAGTCATCTATAATAGGATCCTAATGACAAAACATGAGACTGAGGGACAGTTACAAATATTGAGAGATATTAAGAGAGGTAAGGCTTCAGATAGTTCCTGCTTACCTTCTCCTAAAACGAAATACAAGTGATGTGATGGACTAGACCAGGGGTGTCCAACATGCGGCCCACAGGCCAAATGCGGCCCGCTGGATATGGTGGTGTGACCCGTCTGCAATCTGCATCGGTAACCGCACCTCCAACTGCATGTTAGCACACACCGAGAAAACAACTTCCTTTGCAGTTCGCATCATCCCTCCTCTACCCTGCGCGTGGGGTCATGCGCAAAGGTCAGAGGGAGGGAAGTCAGAAGCATACCGAATGAGGAATGGTGCATGGAGGAACATCGGGTGCCCAGCTTAAGCTTTTACCCTGTTTAAAAAATAAAATAAATGGTGTGTGTGTAAGTGAGCTTGCCTGCTTGTGTAAGTGTGCCTGTCTGTGTGTGTCTGTGATTTTGTGTGTAAGTGTGGTCTATGATTGTGTGTGTAAGTGTGCCTGTCTGTGTGTGTCTGTGATTTTGTGTGTAAGTGTGGTCTCTGATTGTGTGTATAAGTGTGCCTGTGTGTGTGTGTCTGTGATTTTGTGTGTAAGTGTGGTCTATGATTGTGTGTGTAAGTGTGCCTGTCTGTGTGTGTCTGTGATTTTGTGTGTAAGTGTGGTCTGTGATTTTGTGCGTGTGTGTCTATGATTGTGTATCACAGAAATCTGTGGGTGTGTATAAGTGTGATGCTGTGTGTGTATTTGTGCATAAGTGTGACTCTGTGTGTGTACAAGTTTGACTGTACCACAATGAAAATAAATTGAATGCGGCCCACACACACATACATTTCTAGTGAAGTGGCCCTCTCCAGGAAAAATGTGGACACCCCTGGACTAGACTATTAATAGTATTAATAGCAATGTAGTCTGTATATATGCAAAACTATTAATCTGGTTGATGGTCATACAGGTGGAAACATCCTGTAATCTAACTAAAGAACCACTGGACAAACCATTGTTTCAGACCTACCATGGTGAGATACAGTAGTAAAAGTCTGTCTGCTGTGCAAGTCTGCCTCATGTTCCAATCCCTAACATGAGAAACAGTGGTGGTTATCTAGAATACTCCTACACACAATTGTTTTGGGAAGTTAAAAAGGCACAATTTAACCTGACACTTTCATGTGTGTGATTGGAACCTTCACCAAACAGGATTTGGCAGAGGTTTTCCTACATTTTTCCGAATGCTTAAAAGCTCCTGATTATACATTGGTTGCTCCAGAACTTGGAATACCAACGTTTAGGAACAGCACACATTATATGCAGGTATGCCTTCTTAATACACAATCACCATATATGTACAATGTGCCATAACAATATATTTGGCAGGGACAAAATCTACAAAAAAGATACAAACACAATAATGGATGCATATATTTAGTTAAAATGTTAGCTTTCCGTTGCATTTATCATCTTAAAATGGTCTTTAAAGATACCTAATATTAACAGCCCTTTGTATATGGTGCTTTTTGTCCATTTACCTGTATTTAGCTCTCCTTAACAGACATCATCACATGTAAAGTAAATGTCTACCTAACTCAAAGTGAATGCATTTTCCATTGGATTTATCACTTGCAATATACCATTTCAGTTTAAATAAAGAGATAGGTAAGCTCAGAAAAATAAATAATCTTCGACAAGTTGAACATAACACCCGCCTATAGGATGTCTTTGCACAACATATTTCATCCCTCTTTTTGTTTCATCATTCATTTTCACATATTAAGAGGTTTCAGGAACTGTTCATGTGTTTCTAACATGTGATGAAATGGGATCCTACAATTAAAAAAAAAACAGAAATACAATCATTTCTTGCAAAAGAAAACCAAACAAAACACACATTCATCCAACAAACAATATGCATACAGCAACATCATGAAAATACATTTAGGCTGAAATATTTAAAGTATTTAAAAGTGTGATTGAAGGAAGTCATTAAATAAAAACTTTAAATAGTCAATAATTATAAAAAAAAATTGCCTAGATGCCTTATAATAAATTATGTTCAGGATATATATGAATACATAAAACATAATAAATAACTAATACACTTTATTTATTCATTATGCATTTATGTACATTGCCGTGACAATAATTATGTTTTTCTGCATTAAAAACAACTTTGTGTGCAGGGTTACTCCAGCACAGTATATTCACAGTACTTTTTTTGTCATTCAAAAATGATCTTGGTGTGGAACTAATTTGATCTGGAAGAAGCCCTCAAGAGTGAAACATACATTGGCCAAACTGTATTGACGGAAAGTTTTGTTTGCCCATTCAAAATTGTTGAAGACGAGCCTTGTTAAAGAAACTATGGAAGCCCTGACTTAATTGCTTTTTCCAGCTGTGACAGCAAGTCATAGTGGTCAGAAAAGAGTTTTCATAGTCACTATATTACCCTAAGTGGGACTAGAAATATTAATGGCCATGTCTTATCTACTGCAGCTATTGCGGTGCTTTATGTTCTTAAGAGCCGGTGCAATTTGCTGGTGTTAACAGGTTGCTTTCGGTTTGAAGGAGCCTGTCCCATAATTTGCTGATCGAATGTTCCATCCGGAGCTTACTGGCAGTCTGTATTCATCATCTAGTGAACACTGGCAACCTTCAGAGTTATATAGTTTGGAGCATCCGGCTACTGGCATAATAAGTGTTACCTATATTTGATGCATACCTACAGATCTGGGATCCCTCACTACTGAGGTACTGTGTTAAAACAAATTACCAATGCGTGTAACCACCTGATGGTTCACAAACTGGTTACAATTTGCTCCATTATGAACAACATCATGCTTGAGATTCTATCCATGACTATGTATATTCGGAGCACAGGTAGCCCCTATATGTCTCCTGAATACGTTCACAATTTCAGAAATTATAGGATATGATATCACCTGACAGATGAAATGTACCAAAACTAACAGCTAGCCTCATTCCCCTATATATAGCTGAAATAGCCAAAGTCCTCCCAAAATTTCCCAAAGTGTAATAAATTAAAAATCAGTACAGATAAAACTTAAGAGAAAATAACATGATGCATTAATTAAATACATAAAAATAAAGTAAACAGAAAATAATATAAAAATGTTTTTATGAAAATGTAATAATGCTTATATTAATGTAAATATACTATTTTATATATAACATTAATATATTTTAATTGTATATTCATTTTAAAATTGGTTTACTTTAATTCTTTTACACTTTTTTATTACATTTTCAAATAAAATCTGGAAAAGGGAAATAGGTGAATTTCACCTATATTTCCTGAATTTGGAGAGAGAGTGTTTGGGGGTGATAGGCGCATATATGGTTTTCATGGCAAAAATGTCCGATGCTCCAGTTTCTGATGGCTCGAATAGCAAAAATTGCTTGGTCACATTTTGGCGATTTGTGAAATTCAACTAAGTTTGGCTGATCCAAATCCATTTCAGGCCAAATTGGTGTATATTAAGTCACCCCTCATGATATATAGGGACAGGTAACAAAGTTACATTTTCAAGCAGGTAACAGCTTGTAAGATATTAGAGAACAAGATTCTGCTATTAGAAACATATTAATTTATTCTAAATTTTTGACTTCTCAATCATCTATTGAACAGTGATCAGCTGGAACACTGCAGGGAAACAAATGTTGAGAGATTAGTAAAGCAGTTGAATAAATAACTAGATACATTCTTAGAAATTTCAAAGGAACAAATTGTAAATCATTGGCATTAATAAACCACTATGTCCATGCTGAAAATATTTGTGAATTGGCCATATCAGTTCCTGACAAATGATAGAAACTTTAATATTAATAAAACTGGCAGTAAAAAAAAAATTCTATACCAACTGGAAGTGCAATACCCTCTCTGGTGCCACTGTTGTTTGTTAATCTACTGCTATACATTTCAACTTCAACTGTTCGTAAAGGGACACTACCACTTACATGTGATCTAGATGTAGCTAGATTACCTGTGCATTTAAAACAAACACGTATAAAAGACATATGCCACTGGGTTTTATTTTTCTTTGTGTAAATTAATTGCATATAAAAGTAAAAATAAAATTAGGTGTCTATCTCCAGCGTCCATTTTGAGAATTTTACCCATGATGTAACAGTTTCCAAAGTATTACATTAAGTCTCTCTTTACAACTGTGGCCAGAGTCTGTATGATGATGTCATAAGATACAACCTTGCTCTCTCACTGGCTCCTGTGTATCACTAGTTGGCTGGACTAGGTGGCTGTGTACAACTTTTTTTTTTTACCTGCCTTCCAAAACAAGAGAGGAGAGTGTCCAGATCAAATAGGATCATAACCCCACCCCCTTGTGTGATAGTTACATTACCCTCCCATTCCATGCAGACTTATAGACTGCATTCTGTATCCCCAGACACAAAGTAAGATACT